>HG993125.1:31036033-32508577 GCA_905231855.2 Eristalis tenax | reverse complement strand
TATCATTAAAATATGGGATATATGTGTCTGGGAATAATACCAAATGTAAAGGGTGTTTTTTTTTAGCTATTATCTTTTTGGCAACACTGGTTTAAACAGCTGACGCACGTTTAGTGTTTTGTTTCACTGTTAAACATCTTCAGTTTGGTCTATAATTTAACCAAGAATTGTCTTACAAACGAACAACGCTTGCAAATTATTGAATTTTATTATCAAAATGCGTGCTCTGCTAAGAAAGTTCATCGCGCTCTTCTTCCATTTAATGGTCAGTTTAATCGACCCACTGAAGCGGCTATTCGGGCTATTGTGACTAAATTTCGCACCAAATTTACATTGTTGGACATTAAACCACCAACACGCTCACGTAGAGTGCGAACTGAAGAAAATATCGCAGCTGTATCGGCCAGTGTTAAAGATGACCATCAATTATCAATTCGTCGCCGTTCGCAGCAATTGGGCCTCTGTTACTCAACAACGTGGAACATTTTGCGGAAGGATTTAGGTGTGATGCCTTTTAAAATACAGCTGGTACAAGAATTGAAACCGAACGACCTACCGCAACGTACAGTTTTTAGTGAATGAGCAACAATGGACTTATCAAGAGGCGAGTTCGGTGAACATTTTATTTCACGTTCGGGAACGGTCAATTGGCCGCCTAGATCGTGCGATTTAACGCCTTTAGAATATTTTTTGTGGGGCTATGTTAAAGCTCATGTCTAAACAGACAAGCCCGCTTCAATTGACGCATTGGAAGACAACATTGACACATTTATTCGTGAACGGAAAGGGCTATGCTTCGGTGGTTTGGTCACGTGACAGGAATGTCCCTTTCATCATGACTTCTAGGCGGGCGTTGAATGCGATTCCTTGGCAGACCCAGGATGAGGTGGTTGGACCAAGTCCAAAAACTCGCTTGGTTACGCTTGGGCATAACTCCTGATGAGCTAGAGTCGATGGCGGAGGATTGAGTTGCTTGGAGATCTTTGGTGCGCGGTTTATCCTCGCGGACACCCTTTGCGGTGATGATAATGATGTTATTTTATTCGTGAAATAAATATTTTTCATATAAAATAGACGATGTAAAATAGAGTCATTTTATGATCTCTCAGGGAGTCGCGGCGTCGAATTGCGACTAAAGTCGCATAGCGGCAAACCCTGGTTACGACACGAATTACGAGGAAATGCTATCACACCATCCACACTCAAAAAATATTTGTGGAAAATGATAACAAATTTCCATTTAGCGATACCAATTTTCACGAACTTCGAAATTCGTACCAAATTGTTCACCACGATATGCATTTACGTATGAATTCTGTAAAAGATAAAATAATTATTTATTATTGCCAATGGCTCTAAATTCGGATTTAAAACAAAGCTGTTATCACTATTTTTTATATTTATATAAATAAATTAAATTGTACAAGTACTGGTTACATAGATTCTAATTCAAATTAAATAAAATAAGCATTTTAGTACAATAAGGCAATCTTCATCAAATCTTTTATTTTCGACTCAGGCCTTTAATACGCAATCCACGGATCAGATGATACCAACATTTAATAACATCTCCATTGGTTGCTGAAAGAGGAAATATTCTATTATTATTAATTCGATAGTACCTATAATCTGTACTCCGACTTTCTTGCCGTCGCGAAAAACAAAAATTTGTGCAACAAATGCTGAAATGCAACTCTAATATTTAAAGTATTTTTCGTTATCAATATAAAGTAAATTTTCATCTTCCTAATTGAAATCTTCAATATTGTAGTAAGCACAAACTAATAGCCTATTTGGGGTAATCAGAAATCAATTTTTCGGCAACAACACCCCAATCGCCAACTTGTATGCTCGTTGCGACGTGTGTACATGCATTTTATGACAATGCAACCAAAACAAGATAAAAGCAAATTAATTTCATAAGTGTAACCATTTTGTGACCTAAAGTATTCCAATTTACAAAAAGACAAAAAGAAAATGCACAATACATGGAATTGCAAGGGAAATCGTTTGAAAATGCCGAAAAATGAACATGGCTCCACTCGTTCTCCCAAAGTGCAAAAAGGGTATTTTAGTTTTTGCACCTCCAATAGAGAATACTTTAAGCTTTCACAAAAAGTTAGTTTCCCGTTGGAGCATTTTTGTTACAGCCCGGCCAACATTGAAATACCCCCCCAAAAGATGGCTCTACTTAAAAGGCTCGTCTTCAAAATTCAAAATTGGTAAGCAGTATGAAAAGACGGTTGATGCAGTTTGATACATGCCATATCAAAGTTGCATAAAAATACGTCTATTTTTGCAAATTTCAAAGTCCCAACTTTAAGCAAACGGTACAGTCAAACGAATCATCAAAAGTCAACGAAATTGTGGCTTTTATGTTCTCATATTTGTAGAGTCAAAAAACATATTCCATTTGGCCGAGGAAAATATTTCACTTCGGGTATTTATTTCCCCTGCGGCACCACAGTGTGCCACTGTGTCTCAAATAATTTGCATATATCGTGAGGCTAGGCCCAGGTCCACCCCGGACTGTAGCACCACCAATTTTACATTGTTAACGAAAATAATAACAATTCAAAGTTATTTACAAATACACTTTATTTATTTTTCCATACATAAAACAAACACATACTACTAGTATATATACTTGTACTTCTCAAATCAAAGATGAGTGGTACATTTGAGAAATGTACCTTATTTACAATTATATTAAGAAAACAAAACAAAAACAGCTCTTGCTTTCATGTATCGGTGTTTATCTTTATAGATTCTTTGAACTTAAGTTCAAAATAAAAAAAGTTTTAATTTTGGGATCAGTCAAGTTAGAATTTAAAAAGAATTCTGATTGTTTTGATTGTTTCTGCAGTCATATGTATGCGATTGCGAAAGTATGCATACTTCCTAGCTGTCCATAGGAAGGCGGCAGCCGTTTTGATAAGATTGTATTTGAAATGGTCCAATGAAAATATTATAGACAGTATGGTAAAAGAAATACTGCGATTTGACAACAATTATTGTTGATGGAAAACAAAGATTCTACAATTAATCGTAATGGTCTACAATCTACACAAATACCATTTTCATGTAAAATCCACAGCCAATCTGGTCGCAATGAATAATTTCACATAATCAAATACAACTTACTTATGCTTACTAAAGTTCTTTTTTGAAATTACCACAAAAATACTTACGCATTTGATCGCTTAAATATGATGTGAATTTGGGTTTAAGAACACAAGCAACGCTGATCTTTGTTAGGCTTACCGCCCGTAGGAGCATTTGAAACTCCATAGATAACGCAACGCCTTGATCCAAAATTAGAATTTTATATATCTAACACTACTTAACTTAAATTTTGATCTAAGTAGCTAACATTTAAAAGTATTACCTAAAATGTCAGTGTTGCCCTACTGACCTTCGGCTAGGTTATAGGAAATACAAAATACATATATTTGACTCAATCGATATGTAGGTACATATATACTTAATAAATATTAGGTATAATCAGATGTTTAACTCTAGTGCAATAACGAACCCATGATGAGTGGTATCGGGCTGAATTACGAGCACTAACACGTTTTGCTCGATGAAGAATAAATCCTATTAGCAACAATACGCTAATCAAAGGGGGCCATGCAAATTTGATGAAGAGCGGCGTCAAGAAACTCGATAGAGCTAAAATTTCTCCCGCATAATTTGGCTGCCTCACTCGACCCCAAAAACTGCCAAGCAAAAGACGTCGTCCTTGAAAAGTGTGCACTGTTTCGGTTCCATTAAACATTGCAAGATTTGGGTTGATGCGGTATTTATATTTGATTCTAGAGCTTAAACGCTTAATGATAAGCCCTAATAAAAACACAATTATCATGAGAATTAGCAGCCACGGAGGCATTGTCAATGGTTTATGATCAAAAATGAATTTTGGGACAATGCTTAATATGAATGGAGTTACAGCGTAACGGAAGAGAAGCAGGGCACCAACTCCTTCATGTTGCAGTTCAAAAGAAGATGCTAAATGATGTTCAAACACAATTCCGTCTACTGCATAGATAAGAAGCATCATTGACAGTATTAGAGATGTTTGATCAAACCTTACATTCTCAATAAAAAATTTCGTTAAAAATAATAATTTCCCGACAGAGGTTTCTGGTCCTTCTTCAGTTACTGGTAATAATGGCACTTGAACATTCTTTGCAATATAAACCTCGGCAATCAAAAGTGTGAATAATAGTGAAATTTTATAATAGACTTGTTTAATTTCTACCCTACCAAACCATTTTGGATTAACATGTTTGCCTAAACTGAAATCGATAATGAAATTTCCAGACCTTGCGTAGGGATTAGTTTGCAGGTCTTGTGCAATATCATAAAATGTTCGAGTGTAGCACCAGATGGATATAAAGAAAGCATTTAGCAACGAAAATAAGCAGAAGCGTAGGTAGTTTTTCAATATAAAATCAGCTATTGAGTATTTCATATACTCTCCCACAGCAAATAAAATGGTTGCTAGAACTGCAATCGGCAACGCATTGAAATGATGCCCTGAACCAATACGATCACTTGGTAAGCGTACGAATCTTCCAAACAAAGCTGCAGATAGTACAAATACCCCACTAGTGAACGCTACATAGCTTCCTACAGCTTGGCTATCAAAAACTTTCTCTATATACTTTAAATCTGCAAGGGCAGTAAAATCCGGTTTTTGAAATGCACAAACTGTCTTCTTACAGCACCACGGTAGATAGTAACCCAATATAGGTAAAGTTATCAACAATACACTAGCACCTAGTAATCCTCCAAATTCTTTGGGTACTTCCAGTTTACGACACAATGATGCCGATTTTTCAATCAGAGGTGTGTACGTCAATTTTGTAGTCATGTTTACGCTTTTGAAATTCTCTTCCTCACTATCTGAAAACTCCATTTTTGTGTAATTATCGCCATCATCATAGACACTTTGACTAACAGAACGGCTTACGTGTGACGTATGTGTGGATGGTGTTTGAGAAACTCCCCTCTGTGATGTACTAAACGTTTTTGACACCGACCGTCGGATGAAATCTGTAATTTTTGCAACTTCTGAATCTCCAGATGTATTTTTACTTGAGCCAATATCAGTGGTTTTTTGAGTAGAGATGCTAAAAGAGCTATGAACTGATGAGGTCGTTGTTGTAGTTGATATAAAAGCGGCAGATTGTGTAGATTCGGTTGCCACATTTTGTGCATTCAATCTATCTAATTTTACTTTTGGTGAAATGCTTGGCTGAAAATAAATAAAAAAGAAATTAATTATAAAATGTATGATATTAAAGTGGAGATTGTATGTACATGTACATGTGTATGTATTGACAGAAATAATTTGTTGTTGAAACGAAACTTTTAAGTAATCTTTTGAGACTTGAAGTCAAAGTGTAAACCGCTTTAAAGGTTATGGTTACAGATACAAGCCAGGTGTTGAAATTCAAAAGAAATCTTATGCCAAAGATATACTTTTAATTGATTATTTGAAAATAATCAAATGTGTTTACTTAAGTTAAGAGAGATCATACATATGTATGCATGTGCGATCAATGGCACGAGAACTTTGTTCAAAACTATAAACGTATGACCATGTGTATATCTGAAATACTTTATTTCTCGGTGCTGATAAACTAATTCCCTGCACTTGTACCAAAAATAGACTTTGTATTTGGGAATAGTTTAGAAAAAATAGTATTTGTTGGACCAACGCCAAGATAAGACATTTTCTTTGGAAATACTTCTGGTTGACCAAAAAATGATCGAAATATTTTCTTTGTCAACGGATTAGTTCAAATACACATAAAAAGCAATACTAACCTCTTTCTTTTCTTTAACCGGTGATGGTCGAACAACCGGAATTGGAGTTACAACTGCAGCGCTTCGTTGGCGGGAAGAGCGTGTGCTAGTTGTCGATGGCGGACGCGGGGCGGGGGATGTTCGACGGGAAGGAGACGCTTTTCTTCCTGGTGAGCCACGTCGTGATGGAGATTTTCTATTAGGCTGAGGTGAGCTCTTACGGGAGAGGGACGCTCTGCGACTTGGTGATGACCGTAGAGAATTTCTTTTAACTTCCACCTTTTTCACATCTTTTTGCCTTCCTCTTGTTAAAGTGCGTCGATTATCCATTTTTTCTTAAATTTTATATTCACTGAAGAAAAACAGCTTAGATTATAAATTATGATAAAGGCGTCGCGCGGGAAAATAATGAAGGCGCGTCACTTATAAGAAATAAAATAGGTAGTTATGACTTAATGCCGAGGTCATTTGGTTACTTACCTCAATAACAAGTATGTCTTATATACTGATACACTACTGATAAAATTAATAGCAAACGATTACTTAATTACGAGTTCACATAAACATTGAAATATTTTGTTATTTTTTGTATTGACAACCGACGCCGGATTGTTTAAATGGCCGACGGTAGCCCTTTTTGCTTTTCTGTCATGAATTAAAGAATTCGAGACGAGGTGGAAAGTTTTTCGAACTCGTTTGGAAATAAGTGGGAAATTTAATGTAGACTACGAAATTTCGAAAAAACGCATGGGAGATTTGGCTTGGGTTATTTTCTAAGTTGTCACTAATTCTAGTTTTTAAGGGAAGATGGCGCTGATAACCTGATAATTTAAATTTGTATGCTACCTGACTTTTCTACTAATTTTATTTTTTATTGGGCTGGTAAGATTCTCTGCTTTCTATAAATGTTGGTTTTTCTAACAAAAAGCTCTTATCTCATTTGTTCGGCATTAAATAACTTAATTTTCATAACTTGTATGCTCGACGCGCTTAATTGGCTAAATATAAAACAGCGACTGCAACTTAATAACATTAAGGGCTCATGAGGGCTAAAGAAACTCAACCGACAGACTGGAAATAACAGCAACAAAATCTCAAAACACTCTGAGGATAAGGGAATCTAATTGTATAAAAAATACTAGAAACAAGTAATCCATCAATTGTATTATGTCTTGTAAAACTAAATTATGAATTCTAGAAATGTTTATAAAACTATCTGATACTTATATTTACAAATAATAAAAAATAATAATTTGATTTCCAAATATTCTCCATGTTTTCTTAACGACACATTAAAATACTAAATCGTAGACTTCATGAATTAGTGGGAAGACATGCATGCAGAGTATGCATTAATATTTCTTGATCCTGCAATCGTCGAGGGCCTCATCGAGTCGAATTCTATCCAAGTCTTCTTTCTGTCTTTCTGTCTGAATTTTTTGTTGGAAAGGCATGTCAGCCTTTTGGTCCACATCATATTTGAAACTTAGCTAGATAGCGCGCCAATTTTATATGATGATCAGTTTGAGCTTATTTCACTGTTTTACGTTCATATTTGCCGTCATAGGGAATATTGGTTATATAAAACATTTGAGCACTCTACACTCGCGAGTAGAGCTTGAAGGACCGAGCGGCTGTATATTTTCACTTTGCCTTTCGCATGGGAGATCTAATTAAGAAAAATGGTTTCCATCCGGAATCTCAAAACGGACTCTGTGTGCGTAATGTTATTTAATGTTATGTGAATGCAAGAAAGTTAAAAATGAAATGAAGAAGACAATTTCTTATTCCAACTGGTGATTCAATTGATATTCCGTATAACTGACTTACATTGCTAATGAGTTATAAGTAAGGCCCAAATTCACTGGAACTATCTTATTTTCTCATCTCTCGTCGACTGAATGGTCCCTATAATATGGCTGTGTAAACAAGCTAAAGTGCTTACATGAAGTTGGGGTTTCAGTCAATAAGTAGCACAAGTCAATAAGTAGTTTTGCAGGAGTCTACATTCGTAGTTTACATTAGAATGGAATTTTACCCACCTCTTATCATGAGACTTCCAAGCCACTCGATCCTCCGCCATCGACCAACTTATCAGGAGTTTTGCGTAAGTGCTTTGACACCAAACTCGGTCTTCGCGACTACAGATCTTCCAAGCTGTTTCAAAATTGACACAGCTTGGCAATCCTACAGCAATGCTCAGCATTACTCCTCCCATCACTCTTAATACTTAAACTCTTTTTTTTTGGACTCTGGTAACATATCGAGTGCTTTGAACAGGTATTGTGAAACTTACCACAACATCTGATTTGTCCACGTTACCTTTCATCCCAGCAAAAACCACACACGCCCATAAACCTCTCGAGTGCGTGAGTTACGCGTCGCAACATGTCTACACACATTTCACTGAAACAACATTGCATCTATGCACAGTGTTTTTGAAATTGTTGCACCTCCAATTTGTTTACGTCTTTTCCTATTCCTTCATACTCATATTTGTCTACGGTCAGTAGCGTTCTTTCTATACCTGTTCCTTCCTGTTGTGCATGTATATGATGAAATGGATATAATGAAAAGGGTTCTTTCGTATGTAAGAGTAAGCTACTTACGATACTGATATTATGATTGTAATAAACTAATATTAAATACGAATTCCCTGTGTATGGATGTGTATGAATATGTATGAAGGCGTGTCTATATGCACTGTGTCATGAGGAACATATTTTTGTCGAGATGAAGTTGCGTCTTCCATTTCCATTTCTCCAGAGATCTCTATGTCATTCCGGCTACCGAACCATTGCAGTGTATTCCAAGCGGAAATAACAGCTGTTCCAAGGGCAGCCCTCCGACTATCAATGAGCCCAATAGACGGAAGATCTATTGTTTTATGCATAGACAACTCCGCCGTCGATCTTTAATGGAGATAGTGGTCGCTCGCAGGTCCCTTCCCTGCCATATCCTAGATAGACCGAGTCTCGTGTGCTCGAGCCTCGAGGTGTGCTTGTCTTCGTTTTTCTACGAATTGCTTTTATTTGCTGGTATTGGAAGCACGCCATAAAACTGAGAATTGAAATCTCAATCGGCGAGCTAGAAAAATCTTTTGTGTGAAGATGGTGGCAACAAGGTGGAAATTTAATTAAAAAAAACTGCGTGATTCTAATTCACTTTACATGTGAAATAAATTCTCACTCTTCAAACGCCGAATTATACCCTTAGCGGAGCGACCAAGTCGTGTGAGCGAAAAGGGTGTAATATGATAGCGTGCGAAGCGAGTCACCCAACTCTTTAAAATTTGGCTTGAATTGGTTTTATTTCCATTTCCTAATCGAAATAAGGCCAAATTTTACATTCGCATACTTTAATTAACATTCAGGGGATCCTACATACATCAACGGTAACAGGGAAGAAGTCATAGACTAAAGTTAATCAAACTCCTTCTGACCTCTACCTTTCAAGAATCTTTGAAAAGGCGTGTCCTCTACGGATGTCATCAAATAAGAGATCTCTCCCATGGTGCAGTATTTATCTCTTTCCTAGACTTGCAGGAGATTTTATTGTTTACAAAGAAAGCAGTTGCCGTGCCATATTTATATCAGAGGATGTCTATCACATAGTCCCACCGTGCCGGCTAAAGACAAAGGAAGCATGTTGACACATGAGCCGTCAAGTGAGACTCTACGTCTCCTTGTAGAAACCCATTTCATCCACGTCTGAGAAGTCCTCAGACATTGAACTCAACGTTGCAAATGGAATCGTCAGCGAAAGCATAATCAGATGTGTCATTGACTCCCTCAACCCGTACAAATCCCCCGGAGTTGGTGGATTTCTTCCCATCATGCTGCAGAAGAGCAAGGGTATTATCACTCCTATCCTAAAATATCTCTTTCTATGTAGCCTAATATACTGTCATAAACCCACCAGGAGGGAAGTCAAAGTTTTCAGTGGATGACAAAATCATGGAGTTAGCTAATAAAAGGTTGAACGCTTTTTCCACCTCTGAGATCTCTGGAATGTTATGGCCTAAGTTCAATGCAGCAAATGGTAGCTGGTAGTCGGAGCGCTAACTGGTCGTAATCACCTGGCATATTAAGAACACAAAATGGGAATTACACTTGACAAAGAGGCTGTGGGGACGAAGAGGAAATTCAAGATTTCACTATCTTTGACTATTCCCAGTCCCATTCTCTGTCTATTGAGGCAAGAATTTCTTCTTCCAGAATCTCCTAGAAATAGCAGAAATCCCACTTATACCTGTTTTCACGTTCGTCAGGATTTCTGGATGGCTGGACTGGACCACGTCTACCCACCGACCTTACATAACCTAAAATGCTCCGGGGTATTCTTAATAGTCAATAAAAAATGACAATAGGCGTGTTTTTTTGATAACCTGTACTCAAGTAACAACAAAACAAATTACTGAGCAGAATCCACTGAGTGATATTTGACAGTCAACACTAACTAGAGCGCGTTGAAGAACCTCTACTAAATGTGGCGCCTCTCATACGATTCAAATAACACCACTGAATCACAGATGTCGCTGACAACACTCTTTTAAGATGCAGCAGAATTAGCGGGACTGGTGTTCTAATTGTAATCCATCTTGTATTTAATATACAAACGTTTCTAGTGAATAAAATCATATTTGTAAGAACTTTAAGATTAAATATTGTAAAAATTAATAATTATATTCCAGAAGTAAGATAAATATGTATCAAATCTCTGCATAATCAATTTACAATGTACGAACATTTTACTGGAAATAAATCTATCTATCTTAACGTTAAATTATACAAAACGAAATAAAGCTAAATTTGCCTTATGTCGTTTTCTATAGCGAGATAAAGCCAAATCGGAAATTTTGGCGATATTTTCAGATTTTAAACCGACGCACGTCAGCGTTTCAACAATAAGCAGGGAAATGGTGACTTAAAAACTGAAAAATAAAGCCATTTTGAAAAGCTGTATTTTCATAAAGATTACAAAATGTAATCTGTAATCTGACTACTTTTTGTAGTGATTACAATATTTAATGAGATTACAAATTGAATGTAATGAAAAAGAAAAATTATGAAAAAAAGTGTTTTGTTGTTTATTGTTGTCTGTCAAGTTTATTCTTAACTCAGTGTCGTTTTGACAATTCGTATTTATAAAAAGGTTTGGTTTACGATGAGCGGCTCAAATTAGATTTTAATAGTACCCTCATCTCAAACATTTCATCTGAGACCCTATGCCACTTTGTTGAATTTGTCATAGTAGCATATGAAAAAAGTCGTTCAACTGGACCCGAGGACTGCAGATATATTTCGTTAACACATTTCAGCATATTTATTAAGCATGGATACATCTTTATTCGGATCTGCTAAATAAAGAGAAATAATAGCATCTGCCCTAGATCCTTGAACTTGAAATGTTGAATTCATATCTGAAGAATCCATATCAAATGTCTTACTTGCTATTTGTGCAACATTTTTAGGTCCGTTTCAGGTGGTAGGATTCTTCGGTTAAAGCTAATTGGAAAATTGATTTTAATCTTGAATTATGTTCTAATCAAGTTTATGACATCCATTCGTCTTTGAAGATGGGAAAAGACATTGCAGCAACTGCTGCATTTTCAGCTACTTTCGACGAGTTGTGAAAGAATTCGTAAAATCGTAATTCCAAGGTTCGTAAATGACTCTCTGCCAACGGTTTGTAATAAATAAATGCTTTTTTGTGAAGTTTTTGCAATTTTTATCGTAGGGATACTAAATGGCAATTAAATGCCGTAATACCTCTTCGCCTTGCAATATGTCCAGTGCCGCTTCTATTGGTTTTGAGCATCGCAAATATTAATTTATGTATTGAAAATCGTTGATACGCAAAACGTTCGTCAGTCCCAGTATCTCGTACAATTGTACACTTTTGTCCTATGTAGACAGAATGTGTTTTAGCCCATCATAAAGACTATTCCTTCGAGTAATTCCCGGTTTGGGAAGGGTATACAACAATATTATTTTCGCTTATTTTGGATACAACGCATTTCCATAAATCAATCAGATTACAGATTACACTTTGTGAGCATCACCAAAAGTATTAAAAACCTGATTACAAAAGTAAATAGATTGCCCCCAACTCTGCCTGACAGTTGTTGATATACCCTTAGCGTAGCGACAAAGGGGGGTGAGCTGTTAAGCCCTGCGGAAAAGAGAATTAATTCCTACACACAATCCACACCTGTTTTCCCTAAATTTCTAATTTGGTCTTATTTCCATTTGGAAAGCGGAAAGCCCATTTCCATGCTTTACCTAAATTAGCATTCACTGAAACTCGAACCTACCCCAAATCCTATAGTGACCCGAGCAGGGGGACAGCGTTGACCACAAAAGGGAATTGGAAAAAATCTTGCTCAAAAAATCTTTAGTGTGAAAGCAGCCTAAGAAACGACAGTTACACAAGGAACCAGTTTCCTGTCGCAGCAACACATTTCTCCTAGTCGCGCAGTGGTAGGCTGTACTTGTGAAAATACTCATTAATATCTGATAATAATAACAATCATCAGCTCTTACATTTTTTTAATTTTGAAGTTAGTTTGTTCTTAAGTCAAACTAATGACTATCAAAAATATGGAACTGCAGTTAATTTAATGAAATCGTTTAATAATTTAAGTTTTTATATGTTCTTCCATCCATTTTCCATAAAGTAGAAATGGCTACGTTTTTTTCGTGTTTTTCATGACTTAAATGTGGGAAAAAAACTTTAACTCATCCTTATTACCAAGCCACAAGCAGCATGTGTTTTGACATTTCATTTCTTTTCTCCCGCCAGATAATACACATATCCATGTACCTTGCACACAGACAGTGTATGATCCTTCGCAATATAATTGTCACCTCTTTCCAGAAAAACAAACAAATTTTTGTCTCTTCTACAAATATCCGCTTTAATTTATTTAAATAAACTTAGTGTCATATGGGCATAAGTAACTGTTGCTCATCTACACTATTGGTAAAGGTGAAATATGTTGTGAACCTTAACAGAATTGAAACACACCCAAAAGAAAAAGAGAAAACGAGCCGACAAAATTTTAAGAGAACTTGTTGAAATAATTCCATACAAGTTCAGCTCAACTGCTTGATATCTCATAACAGTGCAAATATGTTTTCGGCCGTCTTGCATATACGGTTAGTCAGTAAAATAAAGTCTTTCGATCGGGTGTTGATGTAGTCCGCGCCCCATTGTGTTTTTTGGAGTGTTTTCGCAAGAAATTAAATCGCATAAAAACAAAAATGTAAACAACGGGACCAACAAAGAATAAGCTGAGACTGATCTATTTGAGGAACCAAAAGCATTTTATTTGTATTTTAATCATTTTAAAGTGTACCAGTTATTTTATACAAAAGTTGGTTATTAAACTTTAATATTTTTGTAATAAAAACTTAGGATAAACTATACTTAGCTGAGAAGATAAAATGGCATTGTTGCGATTTGCTAGGTGAGTAAATAAGGAAATTGTAAAGTACGAAACGATTCACGTCCCAATCTTTGTGTGACGGATTTATTCGGACGACAGACGGACACGCAAGCAAATCACGACGAGGAATAGTAATTAAGTTTATTTTTCCTATCGGATTGTTTTATATTTGTGTATATACATATTGTGTGTATACACATCATGAAAGCCCAAACAGACGTGTTTCTTATGTTTTTTTTTTTTTTGCGTTGATTGTTTGTTTACGAATTAAGTAGAACAAGTAGAAAACAAGTGAAAGTAAAATACATGGCACAGATGCTTAAAACAGAAATCGATCACAGCGTATTATTATGACAATTCAGAACAAATTGCAAAAAAGGACAATGGTGTTCAAAAATTATAAAATATATCATTCATCGGTGGGGCGCATAATGCCTATTATTTATATCAAACATTTCAATTTGGAATAGTGCAACTATAATTAAACGGAGTGTAGTGATGTATGCAATAGTCACTGCTGCTGCTCCAGTCTAACAATAACTCAAAAAATAGTGTGCAAGTCCTTTGTTCTAAATGAAATAAAATGGGTGTGCCATACGGAAACCAGATAAAGAGCAATTTGCATTGCTGTCAATTACAGCATGAGTGTTAAGGAAGGCAATGAACTTTTGTTCGAAAGTGAGAACGCATTTTGATATTGTAGTTTGGCTTGACTAAGAAGTGTTTAAATATAAAATATATGTACATATTTCCATATTTGAATATTGCATACAAAATATATGTGTTTTTCTTTATATCATTTCATATTAGTTATATTTTATCACGCATGTCAAATTGGTTTAGAAATCTTGTTCCACGTACTTTCCATTAGTTCTTAGTTAACTCCTAAATTCAGAGTGTGGATATGTATAAGAACTATGATGTGGGGTTTCGATGAAATAAACATAAATTCGATCGTTTTTACTGTTTTCGTTCTAATCAAAACACCAACAGTATCTACTCTCCTCACCCATCTCTTAAAGTTTGAGCTTCTTGTTATTTTCTACTGTGTTTCGCATTTGTGTAAAGTGTTAAATGACACTAATATTATTACAAAAGCAAAACTCAGTCATACATTCGCGATCACTTGATTTTCATACCGAAGCTTCGTTATTTTCTTTCTCGAATCAGGAGTCTTGGATTTAAAGGCGATGCATCGGTGGTCATGCACGAGGTGAAGGAACCAGGAGGTCTTTTGAGCTTTTTATGTACGATACCTGTACGATACCGATACCTTAGACATACAGTAGAAACTCGGAGACTTGAACAGTTTTATAAGATCAGCAATTCGGAAAGTTGAACACATTTTGTCTATTATAGTATTCCAAACGATGACCATAGCGCAGAAAAACGTCTAAATGGGTAGGTTTCATAACAATTTTTTTTTTTTGTTTAATTAAAATTATTTACTAGTTCAGGTATATAATTTCAATTTAAAGGTATATTTAATATTTTTTGATACGTTCTTTTTTTCGACTAAATTCGATTCTCAAAAATATGAACAATTGGAAAAGAGAATCGAGTATATTTTATATCTGTTCGTCTTTGTAAGATTCGACTGTACATTTCTTGCATATACTTATAAACTTCCTTGCATTCGAGATTATGTTCCTTGTTGTATCTGACTCAAATTGTTCGTCTGTATAAACACAACACAACTTTCTCTGTCATAATATTGGAGACAGAAGTTATTATTATTGTTAAGGGTAAATTGCACCGCGACCTATAGATCTATTGTGACCCCTATTCATGCATTTACTTTCTTAAGAGCTCCCCTCTCATGCACCTCTTTTCTGACTTGTATTGAGGGTTATCTGTTCCTGTTGCGCGGAGGTGGAAAAGATTTGTCTTTAGGAATCTGAGCTGATTGTAGAGACTTCAATTCTCTTCCTCTGATATTAGGTGCTTGGGTAAATATCTTTGCTTTTTGTGTGCAAGTTCCTAGTAAAATCCCAGTATGTTCTGGAGTTTCATTAGATTCTCCGCAGAATTTGCAGACCCTCTTCTGATGTTTCTAGTTTCCTTAGGTGCTCCCTGAGTCTACAGTGCCTTGTTAGGAAGCCTGTTAAGGTGAGGAGGTTGCTCTCGCTCACTCTGATACATGCCTGAAACCTCTTCCGGTTATGTTGACCTAAGAGTTTCTTGGCCTGCTTCATGCCATGAGTGTTGTTCTAGGTATCTCCCCGGTTCCTTCTTTCTAGGGGACTTCTCACTCAGCGCAGAGTGGTATGGGGCCTATAAATGGTCCCAATGCAATTATCCTAGCGGGGAAGTCGGCCATTTCATTAACTTCTATCCCTATATGGCCGGCTGTCCAACAAAGTTTTATTCTGTTACTCCTCCTTAGTTCCTTATGCTATTGTAGACATTCCGACACGAGCTTTGATTTGATGATATAGGAGTGCCAGGATAGTGACATGATTGTCCGACATTATTGCTATGTCGCAGTTGATATAATTCCTGTCAAGATTGATTTGAGCTCATCTGTCTATAGCGTAGACTTCTGCTTGAAAGATGCTGGTGCGTTGGGTCCAAATACTCCCGCCCCTGTTCCTTCATCAGATCTTGATGCATCTGTATAACATTTCACCGTATTGCTGCTCAGTCTGTCGACTATGGATTCATTGCTCCACTCCTTTTTGGTGCTGAGCTCAATGACTTCCTATCCCTTCTTTTGCCATCTCATGACTGTTTTATTTGTATATTGCGCTACCACCAGATGCAATGGAGTCAGCTCCAATAACACATCCATTTCGGCAGTTGGGCAAGTTCTCATGTCCCCTTTAATACAGAGGCATGCCAACCTTTGAGCTTTGTTGAGTGTCTCTCTTGCACTGAGCATGTTTGTTCTATTGTACCGTATACGGTTGAGGTTACGAGGGTATATTTTTTGCAGTACATATCTATTCGAATCATACAAACGTTAAAGCGGCATTTGAGCATCCATATAGTCTGTCGAAAGCCCCCAACCTCAGCTTAAGTTCAGCTGTGACTATATACACATATATTAATTTAATAACGAATTAATAAATTTCTCAATTAAACTCATTTACGAATTATTGTTTTAAACATTTAATTTTTCTTTTCCCTACTCACACCACTACCTACATGTTAGTAGGTATGCATGAAAATCTTATCTCGATCCGACGTTTCATTACTTAGATAATATATGACAATTTCTCTGTAAGATAATTCCCAGGCAGCTACACTCATTATCGTGCATATAAATATACTTTAAGATTAAAAATACATTTTATAAATAGCACAAACCTGTACACTCATGGTTTTATCTTGATTTCGTTATGTTTATATGTATATTGTACTTATTCGTTGTCTTGTTGATTACGGTGTAGTTATATGTCATAAATAATATTTAATATTATTGCAATCTTTTGTTTATAAAACTGTAGTATGTGCCTATATATAGGTATCACTAAGAATATTTTTGAGATACAGTGGTTAGAATGGATTGAAGTAGATAAGTAAATGCTTGTTAAAAGGAATTTCAACACCAGAGACTTTTTAGGTTATAAATAACTATAGTTGTGCAGAATAACATAAGGTAAATAAGATTTCTAATGCATTTTCGTTTGATTGAAAATACATCTTTGTTGAACAAAATCTCTCTGGATTATCGAAAAGCTGATTGTTGGAAATAAAAGCGTTGAACACATCCGCCAACCATTTGAGTATATCTGTTGCTGAAACAGTCAACAACGAATGACAGTGAATTCTTCATTATTCATTCTGTTCAAATCATTTGTGGAAGAACGTTCATGAAACTATTTTTGAAGTAGTATTCAATTTGTATTTATTGTTGTAGTTTTAAAGTTTAAATTCATAAGTACAATGAGTTTTCAAAAAAAAAAAAACGTTCTATCAAAATTTCATAACCAAAGGCGTTTTTAATTGCGATACAGAAGTGGACAATTCTAGGGAGGAAGATTCAAAGCGGCATATGAACAGAACATTGATAATTCATTAGAATCAGTAGAGTACTAACAAAATCTAGCACTCATTAAACACTCGTCTACCTGTGATTTAGTATTGTCGATATATGATTTCGTTTGTATCTACCAATATCGAGACGCTTCTGCATTTGTCAAACAAACATTTCCACATGACGTGACATCCACCGAAACGTCAACATGACCGGACAGAATAAAATATCCTTCAAGTCTGTCAGTAATTTCAAATAAGTTCAATTTGACTCACATACCACCTGTTATTGTAATGACGTAATTTATGTAATATCGATTATATTACCATTATGTGAGCCCGTCTGCACTATCTGCTCTTAATACTGCAGAATAATTTAATTATCAAACAACCCTTGAGACTTGGTGGTACATATTTTTGTTGTAATTATATTTATTATTACACACACTAAAAGGGTATACTCTTGTTGTGCGAATTTTGTTTACTTTATTGGTAGAACAAAGGCAAGTTATTCGTCATATTTTTACATTTTGGTTGTCGTTTAATTGTTACCTTATTTCGTATCAAAGACTCGGTCCCAAGGGAAAATCGCGGCAGTTCGTATAAAACCCATACGTTTTTGGTCCCCTTGATAACTGGTATATTTTTTCTCGATGCACCAGAGTAGATCCCTCTGGAATTCGTATGTCACGCATCTGTATAATTCGTATTTCGCTTCCTACGCGTCGTTTTGTTGACGATTTTCAACAGAAATAGTAATTTGTAGCTTTCAAAATCTTGGAAATACGATTTTTTTGGAATTCAAACACATTAAAACAAAGGAACTTTATTTTACTTCAATGTCAAGATTTAGGATAACATGTTTACATGGAAGTGTATACTAAATACTCATATAGTCTAGTGCTGTCTACTTCCTCATATATGTACATACTTGTATTAAATTTATTCAAAATGCTGCTATCTAAATTGAAATTGTAGCAAGAAACATTTTGTATTCTTTGAAAATCTTTTGTATGCAAACCTTGTAAGGTTTCAGTGAATATGCGTTCAACAGTAACAGATGAATGCGGAAGTGATAAGACTTCGAAAATAAATTTGTTTATTAACGGAAATAAAAAAAAAGTGCTAAACTCCCACTAGCATGCTTCGTTTGTAAACGAAAGAAATACGAGTCTGGTGTATACAAAGTATGAAGTTTGTGGCGGCCTAGGCGTTGTTGGTATGTGCGTTGACTCCTACGCAATTTAATCTCGCTGCCTGGATCGATTCCTGATACGACAAAACAAAAAACCAAATATTTTCACGGCCCTAACTCTTTCGAGTCACTGGCAATGCTCACAGGGTGATAACTGTCTAGAAAAAGTTTCTCAAACTTGGCCGTTCGCTGTCGGCATAAAACTGTAAGTCCCTTCCACTCGTGAGAGAACAATAGCACGCACAACACGAGTGGTTGTTGAGAAGTTACGTCCTGGCCCTCTACGGGCTGTAGTGCCACTCATATTATTATTATATTGTATTAAAGCGAAATATAGCCAAATTGGAAACGTGGTGTTATTTCCAGATTTTAAAAGAAATTAGGCAAAAAGCTTATTTTTTTCTTTATATCGTTGGGTCTTATTTAACGGTGCGAGGTTCTGTGCATGAAAAGTTTCTCTTTTTTGAGGTTTTCCATAGACTACCAACATTTGGAGGCACAGAAACTCGCGCCAACTCTAAATCCCGTAGTGCCCCAAGCAGGGGGGTTTCAGAGTGGCAACGTGTCCTCCATACCTATTCCAGTATCTACTATAGACATTTGAAGCCCAGCCAAACAATTATGTACTTATGAGTTATACAATAGTGGTTAATGGTATAAGTCCATTGTCAGCGAATTCATCATTAACAACATAAATTTTGCACAATGTGCAAAATGGGAAGTTCAACGAGGAAAGTTATAAGAATCACACGGGGAAAAATCTATTCAAGCTTAAAAATTAATTTTCTGATAGTTCTTTCCTTCAGTTCCTTCCGACATTATCCCCTTGGGAAGATATAGTTGGCGTGTTGGTTTAGATCGGGTTTAAGATAGGGTGTAAGAGCTGGAAAATGAAAACCGCTAAATTGGCTTTGGATCTTTCCTGATTACAGATTTTCCAAACTGGCTAAAAATCGATTCACCTCTGCCAATCCTACAGGAAGGCTCAGTATTACTCCTCCCAACACACGTCAAAAATAACCCCATATACTTAAACTTTGCGTTCTGGAAATTATCGTAGACTCTGAATTGTCGTTCGCCTGAGCATCCGCTCTATAGTTCTCTGGGAGGTTTTGAGACCTACTAAGTCTGCAAATAGATGACGACCACCCTCAACCCTTGGCGAACAGGCCATGGGTTCGCCCTTTCCTTTGGGGCACATTATTCGTAGTTTCCTTATTAACTTAGGTCGAAGTGGCTGATTGCTGCAAGGAGAGACAGCAGCCACACTTAGGCCAACATGCCATTGTGCTACCACGTGGATCTGTGAATCGCTACTTCGCAAACCGCTTAGTGCTTTTAATAACGCAAAGAAGATGGCTTACTCTTATGTTGTTCAGTTCAATCAGGTTATCGAAGTAGTTATCCCCCAAAGGTCTGATTCTGCCTGAAGAAAGAGCACTGCGCTTACTCACCAAGTGTTAAATGGTTTCTTCCTCATCCCTACAGCTTCTGCAGAAGTCATTGTAAGGAGGGCCTAGACTAAATGCGTGAATTCAAATGTCGCAAGACCCTGTCATAACGCCAATGAGGGTTCTAAGATTCAGCCTCAGGTTGCTAAGGTTGAGCGATCCGCATAGGACCGATCGTAAGCCAAAGTTGTTTGGTAATGAGGCAACCTATGAATGTTGCCCATCTTTGAGCCCATCTGCGATCCAATTTATCCTAGGCTTACAACTAATCAACACCAATCGGAAGTATAAAATTGGAAATACATAGTATCCACAAAGAATATATTATGTGCATACCTCAAATAATACTTCTTTCCAAATCTAATTCGACTTTAATACTTATAACGCGGAATACTTTTCATTGACTATTCTTG
This sequence comes from Eristalis tenax, assembly GCA_905231855.2. Lineage (NCBI taxonomy): Eukaryota > Metazoa > Arthropoda > Insecta > Diptera > Syrphidae > Eristalis > Eristalis tenax. The sequence continues at coordinate 32,488,273 of HG993125.1, read as the reverse complement.
ATATTTCCTTAAACTAACGGTTGAGTCCTCTGCAACTGTAATAGATTGTCGACAGGTTCGTATTGTCGAGGTTCAAATGTGATTACTTTAATATTTGATTTTTATGTAATTTTCTTTGAATCCCTTTCAAACTTATATGGTAGTTCATATATAACTTTACCCAATTTGTAGTTGAAAACAGACATTTGTTTTGCTTTAAGCTCTATATGACACATTTTCTCCTTCCTTTATCCTTTATGAATTGTGTATGTATGTATTTGGATTCAGTCAATAATTTCAATTAAAGAAGTTTACATGACCCAGGCACCTTGGGCATTGGAACAGTAGACGCATGTAGCTTTATAGAGGCATACAGCTCACCACTGCCCTTTGTCCACTCTACAAAATCGTACGTGGTGTTTAGAAGATTTAGCTCTGTATAGTTGGTGTTGTCAAATGGTCAATGATGACCTGACGCATGCGCCAAACTAGTTTATCTTTAGCAGCTTTTCAAATTTCAGCGAACCGCCCGCAACAGAAGCTTTATTAAATTCCAATCTCACACAAGTCTATCTCGAACAACAAATCCACACCTAGGTGAGAGCCTTGTGTTGCTATCAACGATATTTTTCATGATTCCCAATTTCTCCCAGGGAAAAAAAACTGACATTGAATTAACTATTTTTAAATTCTTAAGGTGAAGTCGTTATTTTTTCGATCAATCGCGAAATGTTAAAATGGCACTATTTGTTTGTATACATCTGTACACATGTGTATGTACATGAATAGGTATCACATTTTATTTGTACTAGCAATAGTATGGTATGCTGCTAATTGTATCTCATTTGCACCAAAAGTATTATGTCGTTTTTTGCTGGTTTGTTTGTCTGCACACAAAGAAAAAATTGACATGTTGGTACAATTTCGAATATATGGGTTAGTCACTCAACGTGTGTACATAAATATCAAATTGTTATTTTAGAAGAATCTGCTTTTAAACATTTTATTTGAATATATTAATGGCTCTATTGTAAATATTTGCTATACAATTTGTATCACGAGGGGTTAACATTCACATTCATGAACTGATGCCAAAGTCGGTGGTGTGTTTTATTTGGTAATATAGTAATAAGAAAGACATGGTTAAGATTTTATATTAACTTGTACATAGTTATAGGTGTGTTCTTCCATACTGGAAATGTGAATATCTGAACTAAAAATAAGCTGAACATGTTCGAAATAACTAACACACACTCTGGCGTACATCAAGGTTCGGTACTGTTTCCCCTTTTATTTACTAGATCTATGTCCGATATACCAATGCCTTATGACAATACTTTTCTTGCTTTGTTCGCTGATGGCCTTGTTCAAATGAAATATTTTTCCACAGGACGCGCTAAATTCTCTGCAGAATGCACTAAATATGTTCCAGTCATTCTGGAACAAGTTCAAGATCAGAGCGAACGCAGACAATGTGGTTTACTCTATGCAGAAAACAGCAATTCCAAAAAGCAAACAAACCTGCAATTAAACTGAATAGACAATGAGTGGTCTGAAAGCTGTAAGTACTAAGGAGTAACTTTCGACAGAAAACTCAATTTCAGAGAAGGTATATCGAGGACAGTTCAAAAAGTGAACCTAATTGTAATGATTCCTTACCAATCGTAAGTCAAAGCATAGTATTGACAACGAGCTTCTAATTTACAAAACCATGTTTCACCCAGTCCTATCGTGCGGTGCACCTGTGTGGGCCGATTGTCTCAAGTCACACATAAGAAACTACTACATTTTTCAACTACGAGGTTCCACGAAAAGGCTAATGTAACTACTATGTCATTTCTCATTGATATATTACCACAGAATTTTCCAAATAAATGCTCTCATTCTGAGGATGAGCTTACACATAAAATGTTTAACCATGAGAATTGTCAATTATATCTGAAAGTAATAATAGTAAATGCATGGTTGGGTTTAGAGAAATAGGGATTTTTGTTTGTATTGTTGAATTGAATTTGAACTCTAATTCCCCTAATTTAACATGTTAATGCATCCAATTTTTCTTATTATATATAACTTTTTAATTCATCGTAGATGTAAGGAACATTCATTTTGTGTATCTCTAAAATATGGTATGTTACTAAATGTATAATCGAACTACAAATTAATGAACTTGAACTTGAACCCAATTCAATTAAATTTATTTCGGCGTACAAGTAAGACACTATTGTCTTTTAGTACGTCTATATAACGATATGAGACAGTGTTTATCCATATTAGTAAAATATTTGCTAATTTCTAGTTTCCTACAATTAAGTTTCCTTTACTTTTCCTACCATGACTAAAGCGTGGCTTTGTAATTATCGGCTTTATGTCCAACTGAGTGTAGTAAACCTAGGTGACATATGTGCGATGGAGAAAAAAAAATAGATATTACTATTAACATTAGTACAAACAAATCCATGTATTCTAAATTGAAAGATTTGTTGTGTTGTGTTGGGCTGACAACAATACGACATCGCAGTGAAATGAAGTTATATGCGGGTTCTACAGCCCGTAGAGAGTCCGGGCCTAGCTTCTTAGCAAACACTGTGCGTGTTATTGATCTCTCACTAGTGGAAGGGACCTACAATTATGCCGACTCCGAACTGCCAATTTAGAACCTTTCTCTCGACCGTTATACACTGTAAGCATTGTCTCTCTGACTCGAAAGATGTGAGGCCATGAAAAGTATTTTGATCGTATCGGGAATCGGACCTGGGCTGCGTAGGGAATGATGCACCAACCCAAGCCGCCACTATACTTTCATAATACATACCTACTTTATTTCCGTTGTTCGCTGGGGACATCCCGAAAGCTACGTTTGTGCATAATACGGCTATCTTGGTTCCGGGAAGCTCAGTCGGGTTAGTCGATATTATTTCGGCTGGCGTTTTTTTCATTCCTTTTTTTAATTTTTTTGTAATAACACTCATATAGTGCGTGCTGTTGGTCTATCACGAGTGGATGGGAACTACAGTTTATGACGCTATTGTGAATACACGGTGTCTCATAGAAGATCTTATCCACTCAGGGAAATAATGTCCCTGAATGGATGACATATGTGGGACAGTTATTTAAAAAGATAGCGTTTTTAATCCATTCTTGGTGCATATTTAATATACCTACCGTTTTGCATTTAGATGAAATTTTTATTTTCTAAATGAATTGCGTATGTTGAACCGTAGCTAAAACCAGTATGACCTCAATATTATAAAAGCATTGTACATCCATTTTAACGAGCATAATAATCAAACGACACAAAAGTGTCCCTGTGTCAATATATCATCATTTGTTGTACTAGCAATCAATTAATAAAATCACCTTCCTATAAGAAAATATTTACAATGTATGTGCGTACATATATTTCCGCGAAGTAATCCAGCTAATAATGTTTATTCAACTACGTGGATATAAGTGTATCTGAGGTCAACGAATGCATTAATGTGTTCTATTGTACTACAGTACATATGTATTCGTGGTTTTGAGGATACCTGAAGTACGCATGAATCGTGAGAATAACGCCTAATACGCAAATATATAGGTATACGAATCAATAGTAAGAGCAAGGCGCTATAAATGCTGTTCATACTTGGAAAACTGTGAAGTAACCTCTTGTTGAAGAATTAAGATAAGGGGGGAATGTGCGTCAAAATGGCATACATATTCATATATGCAATATAAACAGTTGGTACACAATATCTAGCGGGGATAGTGATAGTGGGGGAAACACCTCCAATTTAAGCTCAATACAAGCAATGAACTTAATTAATCAAAACTTCAAAACTAATGCTTAACCTAGACGCTGGGGAGAGGTGGAAAGAGAGTTGGGTAAGGCTAGGGCAGCGTTGCTGCTGAAAAGTGTGAACAAGTCGCACAAAAAAGTGTCTCGGAACAAAAAAAAAAAAACGCAATTTTCCTAAGTCGCTCTTATTTTAAGGTTTCAAAAAAAAAAAAACCGCAATTGTCCTAAGTCGCTCTTATTTAAGGTCATGCTTAGGAGACATTTGGTTACATTTTCTCTTAATTAGTGTTGAGTTTACTGCCTAAATGAACTTAAATTTTTTTATGGTCCGTCCACAGACGCGCCGCGGCCTCAACAAAGGTCAAATTGCAACTAGCGGCAACTCTGAGATAGGTTAGTAAAGTAGGGAACTGAAGGTGGCTGCGAAGAGAGGATTTGCTGAGAAGGAAGTTGAAAGAGTGCTCCAAGGTTTTAGCCGAGCGTAACATTCTTGACACCGGTGACTTGAAGCGGTAATTAATGCGATGTTGTGTAATTCGGGGTGGAGCTGAAGACCTAATATCGTGGGAATTGGTGCCATGAAACACCAATTCGAGAAGTCCGTGACAGTCTATATTATCAGTGACTAGTTTGTGGAGAAATATCAAATCGGCGGTTTTCGAGGGACAAAGGCGAATTAGATTAAGGCGTTCGGAGTAATGAGGCAAATTGGTTCTATCTATCCAGCCAAGATTTCGAAGAGCGAAACGTAGAAACCTACGCTGAACAATTTCGATGCTGCAAATGTGGACCGAAATGTGGTGACCATACTTGGCTGGCATATTCGACGGCATATTCGCGCGGAATTGTCTCTACTTACAATATGGTCAATATGGGTACGAACGTTGAGCTCACGATCACAAATAACGTGTAAGTCGCGCCATAGACAGAATAAAGATAAAGACATTCCACTTGATACAACGAAAATGACCCGATTTCTGCGGTACCTTGCCTCAGCGATGCCCCCATACTGTGATAGATTTTTCATGTGACAGTTGTTGCCAAAAATCCGCGATGGCACAAGGCTCCACTCCTTTGCACTTCCAATACAAGCTGGGTGTATTCCACACATCCACACTAAATCTTTTTGTTTACTTGGTAGCCATTTCCAGACACCCAGACGACGCGACGTTTGGCTTTTCGCTTCCATTTCATATCAATACAATCACAAAATAAACAAGAACGGAGACAGAGAGGACTTCCCCATATGTAATTTCAACTCGAGTGTGTACACAGAGCAGCAGGTCTCTGGTTTCAATGGATCACAGAAAGGGTATTTGGATTTGTTTTGTAACTGTTTTCTGCCTTGTGCGGTTTTTCCACTTGTTGTGCTTTCCGAATTGAAATCAAACTCAATATTTAAAAAAAACACAGCTTACGTCTTAATCTAGACCATAAGTAATCTATATACGAAGTTTCATCAAAATGTATTCATTCGTTTAGAAGTTAGAAAAACAAATGATTTTATTTTCATCCATTTGTTTCCATATGAAACTCTATGCCCTTTAGAGCCTGTATGTTAATCCTTGAAATTGAACAGGAAAATGTTCAAAATCCTTTTCCTCTCGTCTGTTAGAATGGACAAAAACGGAAGGTATGACATTTTTTAAGACGATCCCCCTACCCACATCGTTTGTTTCAAAATGGGCTGAACAATCGTAGGATCTCTTACATCTGGGACATTCCTGCAATGAATAAGCATTCTTCCACTAACTGAACAGAATGTTCAGTTCATCCATCAGGAAACTCGAAAATTTTTGGATTTGCATTTTCGCGTTTCTATCTTCTTTCTGCCACAGTCACCTAAACAGTATCGTATATGTATACTTATTTGGATTCAGAAAATCAGCAAAAATTAACCTGAAAAAACATCAACCATACGTTACGGTAGCCAAGCATGAAGGGAAATAAATACGATGCCTCAGATTTAGTCCTAGACGTAGAGTCATGGATGTATGCCTAAGCATATTCGTTCATAAACATATCATTTATCCCCGATCGTAGTCAAAAGCCAAGGGTGAGCAGTTCGGTTCGAGACATGCGAAATAAGAAAACGAAAACACAAATGGATATGTGTTTATCAGTGGCAGCGGAGTTTGTGCGTTGTGCCATCGCGCCTTTGAGCAACAACCAGACCGTCGCATGAAAAATCCATGCGACGCTGAGTCGAGGTATCGCATAAATCGGGTCATTTTCGTTGTTTGAAGTGGAATATCTTTATCTTTATTTTGATAGACAAATCGCCTAAAGTCGCCTAAAGATGAAACTGAAGGCACTGGTTCTGGTAACTAATTGATTGGCATTTACTGACGTTGAGTTCTAGATCGTTTTACTTACTCAAAACAGGGAAAAATCTATTTATGTCCTCTAGCAAACAGTAGATAGAGAGCTGAGAGTTCATGATAATACGGTCGACGTAGTTGATAGTAAGTACGAAAATCAAAGAACTGAGGTGACGGCCGTAATCCCGATAGTTTGAAGACAGATGATCTGAGCGGATGGAATCCTATCCATTTGACGAAGAGGGGTCGGATACCTAGGGTTGTCAGTCTAAATATAATGAGTATGTGATGCTTGGAATGCTTTGCTCAAGTCATTGGCAACTACCTCGACTTGTTTGCCGGCTACCAGTGCGGATAATACTACATATATACACATTTATAATACTTCATTTCTGACCGACATCATACAGGCGTTTCGAGACAAGGCGTTAAACGACTTTCGTAATCACCCCGATAGTTAAACATTTGCGTTTTTAAACAATTGAATATTTTGCCTTAACCATTTTTGTTTCTTTTTTCTTCTGGGACACAATTATGTTTTGTAGAGGAGTCAAAAGCCCTACGGCTTTTTATATAACTGACAGGTAATCCCAGTAGTTTTTTTTGATATTTTTTCGAAATTTTGACAAATACGCGATCTCTTACTCATTTTATATTAATTTTACCAACAAATTCAAAACTAAAACAAACTGTCGATGTTAGCGACAGGGATTGAGATTGTAGGAATTAATGAAATTCGGATATTTGATGGAAGGTTTAACAGAGGTGAAAGCATTAACGTCGAGTGATACGGGATTGAAATTTGGGAATACCCTAGTTGTTTTAAAATTTAAAGACCAATTACTTTGCATTGGCTTATTGGGCAACTGGTGATGGGGTGTGATAGAGGCAGTGAGAGTGTGCATGTGGCAAGGAAAATTGTGACGGGAATGAGTTTTGCTGAGTAACGAAATCCTGATGGGGATAAGGTGGAGTTGTGCATTTTTTTTTATTTATGCTTCCTAAGGTAAAGTTCCCTCCAAAAGGGCTCGTAAGCAGCCATTCATATATTTTTGGGATGAACGACAAGTCCATTTCTTGGTTCATATACCGCTTCGACCGGAGCTAGAGTTTAGGTGTCGACTTAGTCGATGATTGGAGTAGGATGTCCAAGTCCGATTTCCAAGATTTGATGACCTGTGGGTGCGGTTATAATTTTATACAGCCTCTTAAACTTGTCAGTTAGTGAGAGATTAAATTCTTGGGAGAATTGATTGATCAGGGGACCCTGATGATGATACAGACTTGTTGCTTATCAACCATTATAAGATTATCGTTGAGATCGTCCATCGACTTAGATATAAGCTCAATACTAGAGACCTACTTAAGACCTTATTAAGGCTAGTGAGGTCGGCAAATAAAGATGTCATTGACTCACGACATGTTACTGCAAACATAATGTATGATACCGATATTTACTTGCAATCGGGCCACACGTATTGCATGACTCCACATAGGTCTTTGAGGTAGGTCGTGTAATGATCTTTAATTTAAACGCACGCAGGGTGATATTTTTTTCCACAAAGTCCGCTGCACGTAATCAAGTCACTCTTGTTAGCTTGTAAGCTGATCGAGTATATTTCAATAGCACACTATTTCTCCATTTCGATGTTTGTTTGGTGCAGAAAATGATCAGGGGGTGAGCAAAGGGCGTGTGAATTAAGAACTTGGGCTCGGGTTGAGGAAAGAGCGTATGAATCGTGAAGAAATACGGGCACAATTAAGTGGTAATTCAAAATTGGGATCTGATCAAAACAGAAATGTGACTAAACTGCACAATGGTTAATGGTGAAGGTATGTGTGTTCGATCGAATTTGCATGCGGCGCGGTCTCCCGATTACATCAATTTAAGTTGTTCCTCTCCGGCAAGATTGAGTGTGAATTATTACAAACAATAAATTGTTTGTACTTTAATAAATCATTTTCTTTCTGTTAAATCTCATGTAGTAATAAGATATAAAGACCCCCATACTGAAACCAAAATCAAACAGAAAGGGCGAATGTAGACTTAACGTCAGTCTACATCCTTGGTGAAATTTTTTAGTATACATCATACGTACACTTTATATTGCCTTTATTAAATGTAATGCTCATCCTACGAACTTCTTCCACAACCAGTCACTGTATGGCACTTTAAATAAATTTTGTCATACACCGATATCAGAACCAGCGGAATTATTGTCGCTCAGTTTGGTATCATAGCGTCATTAAGGTCGTAAACGCGGTGTTTGTGATGGTCATATACAGTGTGGCAAAGTTATATTTCCATATCATTGCAACCGACTGCGACTGATTAGCTTCTCTTCGCATTGCATCGGGTTTTATGTGCATTGAGCATTTTTCCTAATCGATGGCCACTCTCCCCTTCCACGTGCCACGGAAAAGAAATGATTATGTGATTTAAAACGTTTTCAAAGACAATTACAAACCTAAGTAGAACTGGGCGTAGCTTCTTTCATGTCGACCTCCAACGGTGATATTTCCCTAGTTTCTTCTAGGCGGATATACTCACTGATCAGTGAATATGTCTCGCGAGAGGTGTATCCGTAATAATGGAAGTTGTTGGTGTCGAGAATTCGGGAATTGGCACTCAGCGTGTAGAACTTACTAAGCAAATGTTGTTTACAAATCCTTGTCCACAAATGTTCAAGTATATCCGCGTTAAAGTTTAGACAGTCTAAATGCTAATAGTCAAGACGTTTACATGTATTCTAAATGAGCCGAATACTTACAAACCCGTATGTAAAACGCACATTCCACGTCGAATTCTATTTATGGCATGTGACTTTATATTTGTTTACTTAACGAAGAAAATATGGTCTTTGTGTGAATCATGACGGGGTATAGACACGTGTACAGTGATTTTCGAATTCGCATAAGTGTAATCAAGAAATAACCGCAAACATATCTCAAATCCTCTTTGCATTTGAAGGTATATGTATATGTTGCAGGTATGTATTAATAACAACCTTTAGAAGAACCACAATGAGTTATGAACATTTACTTTTGGGTTTAGATTTAGTTAAAATGTGTATTCTCGGCACATATTCCAATCAAGTATACCAGGCAAGGCTTTTGAATGTCATTAACTTCACTACTTGATTTCTTTGTGGGGCAGTTCCAAGCAAATTCAACAAATCCAATGAAAATTTGTATATTGAATGTAGATACATTTTGCCGATGTAGTCTCTTGTATGAACACAAGTGCATAATTATGTCGTTATGTACATGTGTGAGAAAAATGATAGTTAAAGCATTAGATGGATATGCTATACCTATCTTATCTTCAAACTGTGCGCATACGGATATCATCAATAACATTATATGTGGATTCACGGCGACTGTACGCATAAAATAAGCTAATATTCGCGTATTTAATGTACCAATAATAGCTTTGCTTTGTATTCTCTTTGCACTCAGAAACACTTTGACGGCAATATTGGTGCGTTAATTTTACTCTTCCAATTGTTATCACTGGTACATTACAGATGTACACAGATATGTATGTCGGTACCTCGCGAACTTGTGAACTTGGCTCAAGCTACACATACAAGAATTTCCCACAATGAAACATAACACAAAGCATAAAAATATCAAAGTCGTGTGTTTAATTCTCGAGGGTACTTGAATCTACTTCTTTGTTTAGCTGGTTCTGTGAAGTGAATTTACGATGTACAGTAGGTATATGCTGTGTGTTGTTTGTATGTCCTTAATATGGATGCACAATTTACACCCATTTAAATATGATTTAAGCAGTTTGTTTCAATTGAATATTCAATGAAAAAGTAAGCTGGAAAAGTGCATTATTCTACGTACGTCTACGTACATACATACCATGCACACAACTTTATTGGAAAAAATCTGGATTCATCTTGATGGATGATGGAGCAGAAAAGTTGATCTTACACTTCGTTTGAACAGATCGAAGCGGTGTTTTCCAGTTTTTGGCAGAATGGCACAAATCTGAAGAAGCGCGCCGTATTATAAATTCATTCTCTATCGCACGCGCTTGTTTATACAGTAGAATATTCCTATCTATTTCGTTGTTTTTATATTCCATCAGCATTATTAAAATTTTTTATTCATTGTGAACGGAATTGATTTGAAATAATATTTATTGGAATGGATTCATTCATATGATTGCATTGGGGTGATGAAGTTGATTTGGCTGTTAAGTCTTCTAATTTGAAGAATTTTCAAGAAGTTCTGCATTCATACAGTCATTGCCTGTAATCTGAAATATTGGTGCTGGAGGTATTACTTCGAATATTATTTTCCCTAGAGTACATTTTATGTCTCACGAAAACAGAACGTTTATTACAGAGTTGATCAGTACCTTTACAGAAAACTGATAAATAAGGACACAAATTGCATTGATATTGATACGGATTTCTCATAACCACAATGCAGTTTAAAAGTCTCTCTTACGCAGTATTGCCTCTTCAAGCATAGTGTCATCGTTTTGAGTAATTTCCTTAATAATTACACTTTACATTCTGTATTCGCTGTCATACTTAGCGCATTTGTATTCTCAGAGAGTTAAGGCCAATTTATAATGGCGCGTAATAGAAGGTAAAATGTTTGGTATCTGTCAAAATAGTGTGACGTAACATTTTTAACTGAATGCGCAAAAGAAGAGTATTTCCCTTGTGTTTATGTGGTTTTTAAATGAACAATTATTGTGTTCCTATAAATATAACAAAATTGATTTTATTTTCTTCTACATTGAGACTTAAGGGCACAAACTTTACTCCACATATAATTTGTACCCATTTTTAATAGATTCGCCAGTTGGAAGAATCCATCTGATCGTACTTTGGGAAAACGCAAAAATCTGATTATGTACTTCTTTATTTGACTTGGAATCAAAGATATTTTAGTTATGACGAACAAATATTATGTTTTTGTTTCTTTTTTCGACATAACAATGCGCCGATGTACTTATATGCATCAAAATGCCATTTTGGGAAATTTTAGGACTTATTCCCTTCTTCCACTCTCTACAATTCAAAACTCAAGGGACCTTAAACAAATCGAATTAACGAGAGTTCGAATTAACGAAATGTATCGAGTTGAAGCGGAGGACGAGAACGAATTAACTTATTTATAGTATATATCAGAAATGAAAGTACATATGCAACATTATTTTGACATTATATTACAAGAGACACACCGAATTGCTTTACTTTGCAAAGAAATCAGTGATTTTTAAGTTTTAATCCTTTCCAGCGTAATGTAATTTCCAGGGAGTGTCGAGAATACCTTGTCGGATGTTGGACAAATTTACACAATTTTTGCTTACGTTGCTTACGACGTCTACCTACGTCACTATCTAACTGGATGAAAACAATGGAAACATGTTACACCCGCACGAAGAAGATGAAAAACGACAAACAAAATCGAATTACTGCGAGGAGCCTAGCTACTGTTAACGAGCTTCGAGTTAACGAGCTTTCCAAAACACATACGTTTTGTTCGATTTATCAAGGTTCTTCCAAGGGTGCTATATATATATATCGGTTAGAATTATCGAGAGTAGACTGTATTATGATCAATCTGGTTGACGGTTGATCTGAATCTGGGGACCGCGAAGTCCCTTTCTGGATGTTGGGTTGTGGTAACCGCGTGCTAGCTACAAACAGGTTCGCCCCCCCCCCCCCCCCCCCCTTCTCCCACCCCTTGGTGTCGAAGCTGGGACATTGTCTTTTATGATAAAAGTCATCCTCGTTGTTGTCATATTTGCACTTTGTTTTGAGGCGTTTGCTTTTACAGACAAAGCTTAAGACATTTTTCCTAAGTCTGCCTTGAACAACAAATCCAAATAAGCACCTATTCTCTATTGCAATCCCCGTATTAGATGTCGCAGAATCTCATCCTATTTTCGCCCGGCCCAATCCACCGCACTTCCTGGATTGGGGTGATGTCTGCTTTGTATCAGCCCATGTCCTCAGCGAATTCTTCGGCTGCACGTGTTAAGGGCGTACCATTCCCCATGCTACACCGAAAATAGTTCTCCTTAATACGGTTTCTGGGGTCGTCAACATGGTCTGTACTCAATGTCCGAATGTGTCGTAGTGGCTGAAGCAGGCGAGCGCACCAGGTAGCTCCTGCTGACTAGAGTTTCTGTTGTCCAGGCAGTTCTCCAGCTCCTCTGCCGACATCCATAAAGAGAGATGAGCCCTGGTACAGACTCACTCCTGCTTTATTACAACCAGGGGTGGAAAGAAGGTCAAAATGCAGTTGAGATGACAATTTAATGGTAGTTCAATTGTGATGAACGTGAAAACATTAAAAAAAAAAAACTAAAATGCACACGTAACAAATTTAGCGTAATTAATCGAGTCGATTACCTCATGTAATCTACTCCGCCATCTTTGAGCACAATTGAACAACTAACGTTTTAATTGCCTTTTTGTTTTGCGCATTTACCGTTAGGTCTAAACTTGGCGTATCATATTTCGTCATATATATCGCCATTCATAATGTATTGATTTTGGCACCATAATCAAGCAGTGACATTGTTGAAGAAATCAAGTTATTTTTAAATTAAAAAAAAATAATCCCCCTTTTATTAGTCGCTTCACCTAAAAATATGTGTAACTTTGACTAATTTGTATTCTCTTAGTTACTTTTCTTGAAAGTGTGAGATTGAATGGTAAAATGTTGTTACTTGCGTTTTGTGGGTGATGCCGAAGACGTAGGATAAATGTGTTAGATTTAATCCAAACTTTGTACTGATAGGAAAAATGTAAATTACATAATGGTTCACGTTTAGTGTTAAAATAACAACAAATCAACAATGCACTCAGCATGGTCGCATTAATAGAGGATAATTTGGTTTTTGCTTTAGACCATCCAAACGCACCCAGAAATCCATTTTTTAAGGAAACGAAATGCTTGCATTTTGCTTTTGAAATGTCGCATACGCGCACCAAAACTCATAATTCTACCCAGTGTTTTCTTGAAAGTATTCTAGCTGCTTTTGGTGTTTTGGCATCATTGGCTTCTTCTCAATAGTTTTTATATTTTAGATTATTATTTAACATTTAAATTTTAAAAATGGCTTGTCAATTAGAATGTCGCTGCTACCGCTCACTATGATGCCAAAATCAGAATGGCGAAATATTATACGTCAACTGTAGACCTAACGGTAAATGCAAAACTAAATACATGCAACCGGATTGTTTATATATTTTTTTCAGCCTTCGTAATTGTACGATTTCTTTCACAAATGCCTCTTTCTATTAGTAATTAAATAAGAAAACCACTCTCAATCAAATTCGCCGTAAGGAAAAGTACTTATTGGCGGAAAACCAAAAGAACTGAAATGATTTATGAATTCAGTTCTCGCCACTTTACCTACATTGCTTGCAAATATTAATTTATTAAAGAAAAACGTTCAATGATGCACGTATGTATCCCGATGTTACCACAGCTTTCAAGGAAATAAAGTGTTAAATTTTTAAATGAGGTCATAATGTTCTTTTTGCTTTAAAAAGATTGCTACTAAAGTATGACGGCAACTCTGTATGTATGTATCATATTCATTGTACATATGCATACGCTGAAGTTCTCTCTTAAATTCTCTTCAACGTGATTGCATTGTATTCCAGGCAAGTAAATGAGGAGAAACATGTGGAATGAAACAGTTCAAAAGTGACAAGCAGTCAGTCAGTCAGATTATTTCTTTGTCTTTTGGTGTTGTTTTCGAAGACCCTATAAATATCTTTCGTGTTTTGCTGATTATTATCATGAATAACAAGGTTTTGATAGTGAAGAATCTTCCAGATTCAATAAAGAATTTAAAAGATATATTTGCTTCCTACAATGTTGTTTCGGTGAAACGATTCGGCCGGAGGAGAGCACTTTTGACATTTGCCGATCCACAGTGTGCCTATTTTATGTTGCATAAATTACATCAGACTGATTTTGGCGGAAGAATTATATCTGTTGAATATCACAAAATTGGAAAACAGCATACGAATTTGATGTCAAATACAAATGACGTATTTAGTATTTCTGATTATTTTAGAAAGCTCAATGGAATGAATAAGTGCCTGCGGTTAAATCAAAGTCCTCCCCCGTACTTGAATTATTGTTATCCAAAAATTAATGGAGATATTGTAGATGGTATATCCGCAGCTCTTATGAGTAACTCGGTATTTTATACTCAAGTACTGCATTTAATGAATCGAATGAACCTGGACCCACCCTTTGGACCAAAAAGGAGTGATTCTCTGCAAAAAACCAATGAAATCGGCGTCCAAACAGATCCAGTAATTTTCGCATCCGATAGGGAGTCGGAGCTTGAGTCAGATCAGGGAGAAAAGATAAATATCAATCGACGTTGTAGGAAAAGAAAACTTGAGGCGAAAAACGAACTTTTCATGCATAAAGCGAAGAAAATTCTCCATGTGACTTCAAAAATGAGAAAACCGACTATCAAAAGACGAAGAGAAAAATTGCATGATTTTTTCGATTTAAATAAATCCAATCCAGATCAAAAAATCGTTTTAAATGTAGAGAAAGTGCGAATTCCCGACGCTAATTATACAGAAGTTGTAGATATCAGTCATGTCAATAAAGAAATTTCACAAAATTTAAACACAATTAGGATTCCCGAAGATCAATTACTGGCTTTACCCGTTTTCAAAAACTATTGCAAAGGCGATTGCTACAGCAAACTATATATTAAAAATTTGCATAAGGATGTAACTGAATGCGATCTACGAGATATATATTCAAAATTTTACAATAATTTAGATATAAGAGTGATGCAACAAGGCCGCATGAAAGGTCAGGCGTTTGTTTCTTTTATTGATTTGGAAGATAGTCAGCTTATTACAGTGGAGAATGCCTTGACCGAAACAAATGGTTTAATTTTAAAGAACAAACCCATGGTAGTGTGTTATGGAAAAAAATAGGCATGTGTAGTTTAAATTAAAGAAAGAACAAAAACGAAAAACAACAAAACTAATTTGCATTCATTCTTATTCTAGACAACTCGGTCTACTTGAGACTATATATGTTGATCCAGTTGGAGCTGAAAATTCCACAAAGCGACAAAAAATGCAGAAACTAACAGTGCAACCATACGACTATGTGATAGCTGTCGATTTTGAAGCAACTTGTTGGGAGAACATTGCACCGCCTAAGTGGCGTGAATCAGAAATCATTGGTAAGACACTAATATCTATATGTATCAACATTAAATTACAAATCATACAATTTAATACAAATAAATCTGAGGTCATAATAAATAGTGTATCCCCAACTTCTCAAAATTATTGACACGAATATAATTTCCGTGGAAACTTTTCCACACTGAACAGCGGAATTTGAATGGATGGTGGAAAGAGCCAAAAATACATATTTAAATATCTCCTGTACTAGAAGAAACGAGCACTTTATATCATCCAAGCATGTTTCACGAAGATCGTAATATCGCCAAATTATTGCACTCGCGTCCTTGAAAAAGTTCGTAAAAACGAAGCAATCAGTAAATGTTAGAGACCGTTCTTAATTAAGACCATTCTTTTCTATTTACTAAATGCATTCACGTGTTTTGTTAAATTTTTTCCTGATATTTAAATGTGTACATTTTATATAAAAAATTAAGGTTGTTAAAACTTAACGTGAATTTAACTTCGGTATTTTGTACATGAGGTTCCAACATAAACTAGAGATAAAGTGGCGAGATTGAGAAAAACGACGCAACAACATTTACAATTCACGGTTCCACCTCTTTCGAGACACGTTTCTCAAACCTCGCCCTTCGCAGTCGGCTGTAGAAGAAACTGTAGCTTTCCCATCCAATCATAAGGAAACAATAGCCCGCACGACACGATCCACCTCGGACTGTCGCTCTATACATATCCTTACGATGTATAGATTAACTCAATGTACCGTTATATTTAGTATGAATTTTATCCTTTTACATTTTTTTTATGTGGAGCATAATCTTCCTTGTAAATCAGAGCCTATAACATATAAATTTTGTAATTTGATTTCAACATTTATATTACAAATATGTTTTCTTTCTAGAATTTCCTGCTGTTCTGATAAATTTGAAAACGGGTAAAGTCGAAGCTGAATTTCACAAATACATTATGCCTATTGAATCGCCCAAACTCAGCGCTTTCTGTACAGAGCTAACTGGAATAACACAGAAAACAGTTGACACCGGTATACCTCTGCAAACTGCCTTAATGATGTTCCAAGAGTGGCTGCGCAAGGAGCTACGTGCCCGTAATCTATTCCTGCCGAAAATGACAAAAGACAACAAAATGGGTAATTGTGCATTCGTAACGTGGTCTGATTGGGACTTCGGGATTTGCCTAGCAAAAGAATGTCAACGGAAACGCTTAAAAAAACCACAATTCTTTAATCAGTGGATTGATTTAAGAGCTATATTTCGAGAATGGTACAACTATAAACCTCTGAATTTTAGTGATGCCCTTTCACATGTCGGGTTGGAATTTGAGGGAAGGGAACATTCGGGAATAGATGATGCCAAAAATTTAGCGTCCCTAACATGTAAAATGGTAAAAGACGGTGCATCATTGGCAATTACAAAAGATTTAACACCGTTTCAATTAAATATGAATTTTGGTATTTAAGTGTGCTGTTTGACCACACAATTGAGAAGACTTAAATTTTGGTTATCTTTATGTTTTGTTTATTATCTATCAACTTTTTGTAACTTAATCTTGAACACTTAAAAAGTGAACCCTCTTTAGAAGTTTAGTGTAATTTATATAAACATTTATACACGTAAACATTTATTCAACATGTATTGTAATGAAGACTCAATTTCTTGTTTATATATTTTATACCTAAATTTATCTTAGAAATAAATATACATTTTAAGAATCACGCTCCGTTTTTTGAAGATCACGTTTCAATAAAAAGGAGGACAATTTTATCTTAAAAAATATGTTGAGAAGTAAATACATTTATACAAGTCCTAAAAAAAAAAGAAAAAAATAGTACATACATAACTAGTATTTTAGAAGAATGTACATTTTTATACTCGCTTTTATACTTTTTTGTGAACGATATATAAATAATTGAAACAATAATGAAACCAGTATCCTTCCAATTGAAAGTTTGTCGTTTTTATTCAATTAAAAGTTGCTTTCTATTCCATTCTGTGTGTCATTCTTATTATTAATGACAAGCTTAATGTCTGCTGAACACACATGGAACCATCTGACGGATTGATGAATGCATTAACATGAAATGTGCACCTATGTCATTCGGACATAGGGACGTTGTGATATCGATGTGTCTCATGCTGATGTTGACTACCTTAAATTATCGACGTAGTATGCCTGCTTCGAGGCGAGAGACCGTTTTATGTTTAGAAAAAGTATGCTCTTAACCTTCTTGTCTCTTCTATGAATGTGATGTGTCCTCGATGAGCATTCCAATTGATGAACTAAGTGGAAGAAATAAGCAAAAAAGGTGATCTTTCTGCAATGAGTGATGAAAAAATTCCAAATTGAAACAGGATGAACTCAGAAAGTGTGATGGGGCTTAGGCTCAGATTGCGAGTGTCGATTATCAATCGATAGTCGATACACACCGATTGTCGATTTGTCGCTTTGGTATTATGAATGTCGATTATGATCGATATTATTCGATTTTCCCTTCAATGTTTGCCGTTCACAGATTTCTAATCGCCGGTTTTCGTGCGGCAAAGAATCATGAAATAAACTTTGTTTTCGTGTTGCAATTGTAATTTAATTTATTCTGTCGTGTTTACATTGTAACTTCAATTTCAACCAAAGAGAGGTGCACATAAAAATCGAACAAATCAACGAATAAAAAATGTCCAGAAATGTAGTATTTCATTCAAGTATTTGCACACACGGCTTGTTTTGATACGCACTCGAGTGCCTGTTTACACTGTACCGGCGAAGCCCATATCCCTCTCTCTAACTCATGGGATCTCACACACCCTCTCTATCTAATATTCCTGTGCTTCCCACGTCCATGTGAACATGAACATGAACTCAACTGTCAGACGTATACAAATTTGTCATATGCACGTTTTTAATTCACAATAATACAATTCTCAGTCGACTGAGTTACAAAATACCAAAATAGATTTCAAGCGATAGATTTGTCGACTATCGGTTCAGTCGACAATCGACACTCGCAATCGGGGCCCTAATTAGGCCTTAGGTCGTGTCTGTTAATGAGAGAATTATTTACATTAAGAATAGTGTAGATAATTCCGTTTTTTGAAATATGTCTAGAAAAACGTACATGATTACAAGTTTTTAACCTGCCTAACCTGCTCAGAAAATGTTGCACCGTGGTGGTTAACTTAGACAGGTTTCACTGTATATACCTCTATTACCGATGCCGCGTCGAATCGCCTGATTTCGAACTTTTACGTGAATGTAGCAAACCGAGCTATTACGGTTAGCGAGTTTCGCCTAAATTTCACTATTGTCACAAACGATACACGTATTGATTAAAAACATCCATAAACATCACCAACTACTTTTGGGCTGCAAAGCAACTCCTTTCCGTGCTAAGGAAACTTTGTGACAGGCCTAAGTCAAGATCGTTTCCTCGGCTGCTCTGATGACTCGCACAAGCAAAATACATGTGCATCTTAGGGCACGAGCTGATTTTAGAATAGCAGGAATTGGAGGATGTGCTTGAATTTTGAAATTAGCATTCCAATTAGTTTGAGACGAAGTGAAACGCTTCGTCATTCATTCGACATGACCTAAAACTTAAAAAATCGAGCTTAAAAACTATTTTCTAAAAAAAAAAAAAAATGTTTCTACTTACGGATGATCAGGGTGTTCCCAGACATTGAAGTTATCTCGAATGTTCTTGCACAGTCGAAGCACTCTTATTTTTTTCTGTGGATTTCATTTTCTTCACGAATCAAATTTTGTATCGCTTGTCATTTTTACAAATTTTATAATTTTATTGACCAAGGAAATTATCATTTTATGAACACAATTAAAATTCAAATTCAAATGCTAATGATTTGACGTATATCCATTCTTATCTTTGTATTGTTTTCATGGGAGTTTTGAATTTCGAAGTCGAATTGTAATGTTCATCATTATTGCTTCAACTGATGGTGGAAAACGAGAACGTCACAAAAGGAGTTTGTCCAAAGAGCATTTTGGAGCAAATGTGGGAAAGTTTTTCATTGGAGCTGAACAGTTAAGGTCAGCCACAGTTCAAAAAATAGGCAGACACTTGTTTTGATTAATAAAAAATTGTTCTCAAACTGAAAAGGATGACATATGTACTCATGTACATACTTTCCTCAAATTCTTTGGAAACGGATCCACTGTTGCCATTTCTTGCCACCATTCTGACCATTGACGACGCTTGAAATGGTCAAGAGGCTTTAGTTCTTGAGTCAATTGCACCTTGTAAGCGTGTAAATGCAAGTCTTTATGCATAATGTTCATCAACGACGAGCGTGAGAGATGCAGTTGTTGGGCACGACGACGAATTGAGGTGGACGGCTCTTCAGAAACACGATCGCGAAATGCAGCAATATTTTCTGCAGTACGAGCTGTACGAGCATGCGCTGCTGTTTTCACATCTCCTACAGACCCGGTTTGCTCAAATTTTTGCACGATTCTTCCGTTGTACGCACATTTGGACGATTAAATTGACCGAAAAAATCACGAAGTGCACGATATGCATTTTGATTTGAACGCCCATTTTCATAATAAGCCTGAATAACTTTAACGCGTTGCTCGATTGTGTATCTTTCCATGGTTCAAATTGAGTTAGTCTTTTTTTTACTATTAATAACTGTATAAAACAATTAAATGCAAAATATTATATACGTGAAGGGTAAAAATCTCCGTAGTTCGAACTAGGGCAGGTTTTGTATAAGTTCGAATTACCGAGGTTGTACTGTATTTCTATTTCTCTGCATTTTAATGTTCATGTAAGGGTTTTCTACACATTCTGCTCGTTGTTCTCAACACCAATGGCAGCAATTTAGGAGTGTACTTTTATCATGGTTAAACCTGATAGAGGCGAACGTGGATTCGTCGGCAAGATCATCGAACATTTCGGGCAGAAGGGCTTCAAGTTGATCTAAATTAATGTGTCTCAATTTACGTTTCTTCGTTTTAACATGTGTATCCTAGACACCACAATCAAAACAGGTAATTTATCTAACAGAATCGATAACTGGGGGGTATCATCTGAACACTCCTTTTTTGATCAGCGCTATATACTGTTCAATATAATAGATCATAAAAAGACGAATTGGGACAGAAACAGAGAGATCCGAACCCAAACAATCTCACCGATCTTGATCTTTCGGTGGACACCCTCACCAAAACTCTCAATAACGCAATTACTAGTTCATGTCCTGTCAGTAGACAGAGAGGAAGGTCTAAAACTGCTTGGTGGCACCAGGAAATATGCCGTTTGCGCAAAGAGTGCCGAAAGATCTCTAACAGGGCCAACAGATTTCGTACTGCTAAATGGGGCTCCCATAAGAAGTCTCTTAGTACTTTCAAAAATTAACTAAGAAAGACCCAACGAGCTTCTTGGAGACTATTCTGTGGAAAAATGCAAGGTGCCTCCTCCAAAAACTTGAAGGGACCTGGACCCTTATTCTTCTTTTTGATTGGCACTTCCTAGGTAATCGCTCTATCAGATCAGGTAATCAAGGCGTATCTCCTCCCGAAAAGTACCTCCAATACAGAGAAAACACCCTTGTGGCATTTCTGGACATTGAAGCTGCATTTAATAACATCGAGCCAAAGGCAATCTCACTTGCGCTTAACAACCTTGGGATCGAAAAGCCCCTAGTGGCTTTTATCCACCATCGACTAACCAGCAGGTTAATCCACTCTTATCCGGGAGATACGTAAGATTCGCAGAGGAGTTAATTGAGGAACCCTGCACGGAGGTGAATTCTTGCCTCTTCTTTGTAACGTAGCGGTTAATGAGTTGCTACTCATACTGTAAGCGACTGGATGTCACTGCGGACGATGTTCCTATAGCGTTATCTTGCAAATTCGTGTTTACCCTAAGAGACATAATGCAGAATGCCTTCAATAAGCTGGAAGCATGGAACCAAATATGCGGTCTCAGAGTTAAAACCCAAAAAAATGGATCTTGTACTATTCACCAGAAGGTACAAAGTCCCTATGTTTGACAATCCCACGCTGTGTGGTACCACTTTACAATTAACCGTCAGCGCGAAATTTTTGGGTTTCATTGTTGACAACAAGCTGAGCTCGAAACTCAATATCCAGGAGAGGGTTAAGAAGGCTTCTTCTTCACTTTTCAGCTGTAAAAAAGCTATAGGACCTACTGGATTTTTGTCTCAATTGTCCGACCGACACTTTTGTACAGAGTCTCAGTTTGGTGGACAGCACTAAACAAAGCTGTCAACTAAGAGAATCTCAATCGGGTGAAGAGACTGGCCTGGATGTACATCACCAGAACACTGAAGAGCACTCCGTCGGATACGCTATACATACTCCTCCACCTTCCACCACTTGATATCATCAGCAGACAGGTAGCAACCAGCACAGTCCTGAGACTCAAAACACTCCGACTGTGGTTCGAACTCACCTTCGGCCATTCAACTAAACGAATTTAACTATGCCCCCAACGATACCGACCGCCTACTACCCCAAGTAATCTTCGAGAAGAAATTTATTTCCTCTATTTCCTCTAGTTCGATTGGATCTGATAACCAGACGCTGAGTGATCCCTTGCGCATCTTCACAGACGGATGGAAGACAGACGAAGGAGTAGGTGTATCTATTCCCTTAATATTGCTATCTCCCTGAAGATCCCTGATCACTCTAGCGTTTTCCAGACAGAAACCAATGCGATTAAAGAGGCACTGTCCAGAACAGTCAAGAACAATGTAATATCCAAAAGAGAAATTACCATCTGTTCGGACAGTCAGCCAATATATTTTTAACTCAAAATATTCCTTAATTGTAGGCTGCTTCTTAACGAGATGGCTGAGCATTTTAACAGACACTTCATGTGGGTGCCGGGACATTGTGACCTACAGGGCAAATGCAAGGCCGAGGAACTCGCTAGGTACGTCCTCCTCTATAACACTAGGACGTGTCCCACCTGCCATGCCAATCGCTACAGCCTACCATTTACTAAAGATACACACAATTAACACCACCAATCGTAAATGGCTAGAATAAATCACATGCCTTAAAACAAAAGAAATATGGATATCACTCAATCGCAAACTATCACTCAACCTGCTTAGACTCGACAGATCTTCACTCAGGACGCTCACCGGCGTCATAACCGGACACTGCACAACTACCACTCATGCCCGAAGGTTGGGTGTCCCCTGAAATAACTTCTATAGAATTTACATGGACGAAGACGAGGTTGAGATCATAGATCACCTACTCTGGTGGATGGTTGTATATAAAAATAAAAAACATAGTTGTAAGTAAGATTGGTCCAATTTATTCTTAGTGTTGAATCGGGTTTAAAAATGCGAAATGCCTCGAAGTAGGCTTAGTAACAATACACAATTTGGGCGCAGACTTGTTTATCCAGGGTACTGTAACAATTTTTAATCTTTCTTGATTGAGGTAAATACTATAAATATATCACTTAATATTGTCAGGTATATGTATGCATGTACGCAAAAGTAAAGACATTCTTATGCTACGAACGAAACCGCGAGGTTCCATCAATTTTCTCCGAACTTACCAGGTTCCGCCACACATTTTCTCTGCAAACCTCGCGGTTTCTGACAAACCTAGTTAAATCTTCGAGTTTATCGGTCCGTGAGAGGTTGTGAATCCGGATAAGCCAACAGCGTGAATTTCAGTTTATTTTGACGTATTTATTTTTTATTTATTGTTTTCTCATTTTGTCTCTTTCTATTTTCTGGTGTCCGTTTATATTTTTATTAAATTGAGAGCGAGTGACATTTCTTTTGGCCTGCACTTATAAGTTAGTGCGAGTGACTTGAAAATTGAGAGCGAAACCACTTCAACCTCGGTGAAAACCAGAAATGAAGTATTATAGAGATGCCCAACTTCACAGCTGATTGAACTCTAGTCCATCGACGAATTTTAGAGACTTTTTGACAGTTATTCATGAATTTTTGACGGTTATTCACGAAATAACGTAGAAGCCGTTCTATGATTGGTCAGTTTAGTTTTAGGAAACGATATTAAAAAATGGTTGTGAAAAATTTTAAGGGATTAAGCATTTGGGAATTTGGGTTTCAGTAAAAGTTGATACTCGCGGTTTCGTTCGTTGGAAACGTAGCATAATGCATATATAGCTAGACATAGCAAGAATGATGTTACATACTACGTATTGTCTACAATATACAGAAATAACAGATTTAGAAAATATGGACAAGACACACATTATATTCTACACAAAACGCAAATTGATATACTTAGAGAAACCTGAGTGTCTTGTTAGCTCACTTCAAAATACAAGCTGTGTACCGAAGAAATCCTTAAATAAGATCGTGCATTCAATACCTATACTGCAGCTGGGACGTAATTATTTAATGTGTAGTCCATGTTCCACGAGAGCGCATCATTTGTTAATGTCACAACGAAGCATATCTGTGGGGAAATATGTAGGAATGTATGTCCGTTTGTGTGCGTTTTGTTTATCTTTTGTTGCTTGGGAGTTAAAAGCAATACGCTGTTTGGAATGATGCTTAAACTAGAGTGCAGTTTAAGTGTATGTTCTCCAGTCTGAACATATTCCTATATATAGTTGCTAATGGTTGAGACATGGTCTCAGAGCTCTTACAGTGCTAGTGCTTGGGATTTTAGTGCACTTGCAACGAAATGTCTACGCATGATTTTTCAGGAATATGTAATATACATTTTAACAGTAAAGTCAGGGCAATTGCCTCTGTGGGTAACAGATAAAGTTAATGCAAGTATGCTCTGGTATGCCGAGATCCCTCCGAAACATAACACAAGAACATCCTAGAAAATGGACACTTAGTTCATTATCATTTGGGACGAGATCGAGGTCCCGCTTTACGGTACTGCAACGGATACAAGTTTTTACAAGTGAATAAGGGGAATTTAGTGAATAAGGGGCATTAGAAAAGTACCCGAATGATCTCATTTGGCTTCCTGCTATAAAGTATGTAGTTAGGCTATCTATTCTTCGTCTCCTCTTAGGCGGGATGAGATCAAATTTAATTTCCTATCACGTAAAAAATATTTAATTTATCCATTGGTGATACAGATTTTATTTTAAATTAGCTGACGTCGATTTCGCCGACGCTCGTCGTTCAATCGTACATTCAGTTCCAGCAGAGACCAATAAAGACGAGATGAACGTCTTTTGGCATATTCACTTATGTGGGATTGTCCTGCGACCAAATCTATAACAATAATATGTGTGGTGCCACAGCTTTTAGAGACTCAGGCCGTGTGTTACGGAGAAAAAATTTAAATGGAAGAGTTGCTCTTAAGAAACTTTTTATTTCAGCTGCCAACAAGAAGAAGAGATTAGAGTTTGCGCAAAAATATATAAGCGTGCCTCCAGAATTTTGGGAAATTGTCATGTTTACTGATGAGGCAAAAATAAACTTATTTGGCTCAGATGGTAGTCAAATTGTGTGGCGTGAGCCTAATATGGCGCTGAAAACAAAAAATATGTGCCCAACAGTAAAACACGGAGGAGGATGTATTATGATGTGGGGTTCAATGGCAACTAGTGGTTCAATGGCTGGCAATTTTGAATTCATGGACACAACTATGGACAAAATTATGTACTTAAACATTTTAAAAAGAAACATGATCGCCTCTGCGAGGGAACTAGGTTTGCTCACGGATTTTTTGTTTCAAGAGGACAATGATCCGAAGCATACCTCACATGTAGTTAGGGAGTGGTTACTTTATCATGCTCCAAAACAGCTCAGAACACCTCCACAATTACCGGATTTGAATCATATTGAGCATTTGTGGCAGGAGATTAAAACCAGATTAAAAAAAACGAATTCATCTAATAAAGCCGAGCTAAAAAATAGAACTGAGAGATGCAACAGTATCTCCCCTTCTTTTACAAAGTAATTGGTAGATTCTGTACCACGACGCTTGCAGGCGGTTATAGACGCTAAAGGTGGTCATACCAAATATTAACAACATTAAAATAAAATGTGTCTGTAATTTTGAAGTCCGTTTTTGAGTTTTTTAAACGTTTTTTTTTTTACTGTCTACGCTCAATTTTGTTTGATTAAATGTAGTTAATTTTGTTTGTCTTTTTTATTTTAAGAATGAATTCATTATTTTTTGTTTGTTTTTTTCTTTTATTATTACTATGAAATTGATAATAATCTACAATGCATTTAAATTTTTATTTTTAAACCATTGAAAAGGGAATAATTACGGCTGTTCAATGGGTGTACGCTCAATTTTGTGGGATTGTTCTCAGCACCTCGTGTTGTGCATGCTATTGTTCTCTCACGAGTAGAAGGGACCTACTGTTTTATGCCAACTGCGAGCGGCCAATTTGAGGAGTTTTTCTAGACAGTTATATTATTTGGGCATTGTCAGTGATTCGAAAGAGGTTGAGCCGTGAAAAATATTTTGCTCGTACCGGGTATCGAACCTAGGCACCATAGCTTCCAAGTGGGTGGGGGTCGACGCGCCCGCAACGCAACGGCTGCCACGATGCGATCATATCTACCATACATTTAATTTACAAGGGAGGAAATGAGAAAATGTTTGTTATACCATAGAGGTTGGGTTGGACTACGATTCGTTCTAACCTCAATATTAGGTTGGTACTCATCTGTTCTCAACTTAAATCAGCTTAAAATCACAGTGATTAGGAAATCGCAATCACAGTTGTACTTTTGAATACAAAATCACAAGTTGGCCCAACTGTGTAATAAACTTTCCCTTATTGCTTTCGGCGGATCGAAGAGTTTTAAGAATTCCGTGGTTTTTTCTTTCCATCTCTGACTCTCTATTACTCATTATTATGTACTTACTTACTTATAAGGCCAACGACCCTTCGAGGGTCTGAGCCTGAGCAACAGCTGCTTTCCATCGATGACAATCCTGGGCACGCTGATCTCAGACATCAAAACCAAGCTGTATTGCGTCCTCGATAACTTGCCGGCTCGGATTTGAAGATCCTCTTGGCTGGATTATTGGTAGCCATGCGCTCCATGTGGCCCACTCAGTGCGGTCGACGGAGTTTTACTTTCCGGCCTATATTCACATCCTGGTAGCTAGAGTTTGCGATTGTGTCTTCTCCTCCTTCAACTTCCTCGCAGAGGGGCCTATATCTGACATAGAATTGTTTTCGTTAGAAGGCAGCAAAGGATTGGCAAAATAAGTGTTTTGTAGAAGTTAATTTTGATCCTTTGTGTCAGGGGTTTTGAGCACAATTGTTTCGATAAAACGAGCTTCCGCGCTTTCAACACGGCACGTTGTCGATGTCATCTGCGTAACGCAGCAGTTGAACTGAATTGTGGGAGGGAGTTACTTTTGCGATAACAGCTGCCCTCTAAATCGCAATCAGCCTTTAGCTTTTAAATGGCTGCCCCGAATTCTTCAATGAATGGTGGGACGACTACTTCGTCCATTGGAGTTGGGATATCGTGATTTCGTAATACTTTCTCCTGTTTCCTCCTTTAAACAGCTGTTGTAAGTTCTGTTTAAACACATCCAGTATTCCCTGCAGGTAAACAACAAGAATACCCTCACAGCTTCCGAGATCCCTTGGTGCCTTTATTTAAGCATGTAGCCATGCCTTTGCCTTTTTATATAAAAGGCCCATATTTTCTGCTGGTCCCTAGACTCTTTGACATCGTTGAGCTGGGTGGTTGCGAGAAATGCTGCTCAGAACTTGTTAACGAAATACACCCTTAAAATGTAATAATTTTAATGTAGAATTTCAAATTTAGTGGATGCATCAATTGAGCGTTACATTTAAATGTCCTAGGATGTTATTAGTAAATCATCTTTATAGCAATTTCCCAAGTTCCTTCAGTTGGAAGCACTAAATTAAGTTTATCATATTGGGTGCTTAATTCGTGCGGTTTTTTTTTTCAAAATTTTAACATTTATTTAAGTACTGCCCATCTGAAGATATGACTTTTGATATCTTTCTGGCAATTTGTGAATCCAATCCCAAAAGAACTGCGCCGGCTTGGCAGCCAAGAATGAATCAAGTCAATTTTTGATATTCTTCTCTAATGCGAACCGTATTTCAGTGACGGCATTCTGCATCGACCGGAACAAATGGTAGTCAGAAGGGGCAAGGTCTGGGCTATAAGGCGGTGGGGTAAAACTTCCCATCCACTGTTTTCCAAATAATTCTTAACCGTAATAGCAAGGTGGGGCCGAGCGTTGTTATGATGGGAAATTATTGTCTGATCGTATATTCCGTTCGTTTTTCGGCTACTGCTCTCTTCAAACGGATTAATTGTGTTCGTTAGCGCTGTCCATTGATGATTTCACCCGGCTCATAATACAGCACACACTTCTGATCCCACCAAATATAGAGCATTACCTTCGCGTCATGGATATCGTTTGCTTTGCTGTTGATGCTGTCTTCCAAACTTTTACTTCGTGCAAACAACTTTTGGCACATTCGCTCAACTAGCGCATGTTCACCATAAACTTCCACCAAAATATGATGACTTTTTGCAGCAGTTTTCTTCATATTAAAGTAATGATGAAGAATTCCCCGCAAAACACTTCGAAATATTTGAGTGAAAAAAAATTATTTCTGTTTACGCTTCAAATGAATGACATATACTGAAATGGCGTACAATGACAGTAGCTTTCCAACGCACGTTCCAATGGAATAATACAAGTTACGCCATCTCTTAGCAAACCGCACGAATTATAAGTTATTGACCCAATAGTAAGTCTCCTAGCCTATCCTCACCTAGAAGGACCCATAAACATATAGTTATGCATATAATAATATAGCGACGAATGAAAATGTAAAAAAAAAACATACAAGTGCATTCTATACTTTGATTTATCTTCAACCTGTTCAAACCGATAGATACACATGCTCATTCAATTAGATTATATTTATTCGACTATACCGCTTCAATTTTCATTCACCTCATTTTCTGCCTTCAAGTAAAGGTTCTATGTCTTCCTAATACACATATGATGTCTTGACTAGTATCATACCGATTCGATAGTTTTGTCTAACCGTACACAAGATGTGTATCTTTTGTATCAGCCGCAGCACAACCTTGTCGTTACATAACAAGGTCTTCTGAGAGGTTAAAAATTGTTAGAAATTTAACCCAAGTCACCCTACCGTTGATCGTTTGATATATGCTCCGCTGATGGGTGCCGAATTGTTATCAACATAATAACAAAATTAACAAAATTGTTATCAACTACTGTATACGCTAAATGCACAGTCGTAGGTTAAGTTGTGTATAAACATACATAATTTGATGTTCTGCGGCAAATACATGTATTGTTACTGTCTCTATTAATTGATCAATTTCAAACAGCTTGAAACACGTGTACGTTAAACATGCAGATGGATGGATGGGCATTATTTATGTGAGTAGACGAAAGTAAACTTTTCCTTGCACTAAACATAGAGATGAAGCAATTATTATTTGTTGGCGAAAAAGTTACTTATTTAACGTAATTGTACAAAGGTATGTATGTAATCCGTAAAATATACTTGAATAATGTGACATGCTAAGGTTCAGAATGTAAGAAAGTCAGCTTGTTGACCTTGTTTAGAATCTTTAGCAGACTTCACTAGATATACGGAGAAATTGCCGCTCGATATTCAAATGATTTGCAGATAGACATGCACTGTTTATAGTCAATAGGTTAATGGTTTATTCCAAGTCAACATTCCTTAACTTTAAAATCAAAGAAATAATAAATTGTTTATAACGAACACATATACTAAAAATGTATTAAAAAAAAAACTATTTTCGAATCATATGGATATATTTTAAACTTTTAAAAGGATAAATAATAAATATGTGTTTCTTTTAGAAGACGTAATTATTTGTACCTACCATTGTGCTGCTTGCAATAAAAGCTCTTTGACAAGATTCAATTCTCTTTTACATATCTAAGAGAAAATCGTTGAGCTTTCGCTTGGAAAAAGAAAGAGCAGTGAATAAAGTATAACTTAACGTTACGATAACACTTCGATTGCATTCGATAACCGTAAGATGAAAGAAATATTCCAAGGCAAGTCAGAAACAAGATACAAAACAACGCAATACTTGTTTGGTTTACAGGTCTGCAGGTAAAGGTAACCACCAGCTGAGTGAGTTGTGAATCAACACCTGAACAAGTTGAGTGTGGGGGTTCACAGAGACCTCGGCAACAGCACCTTGGTTCAGTTTGGTTCCAACCGTGATTGCGGGCAGAGACATATTCCTTCAGTCGTGTATTGAATGTATGCGTGTAAGTGAAGAGAAAATTAGTTTATTTCTTATGGTGAATTCAAGCTCCTTCGCCGGCAAGTGTCGTTGTCGTGATCATTAGTTTCTTGCATGACCCCCATTTCGTCCATAGATTTTCTTTCTCCGTCTTACTCTCTTGTCTCTTCAAGAAGCATTTGAAAATATATATATTTATTTTGTTAGTGCGGTGGCGTGGCACGCGTGAGTGAAATACTCAACTCGACGTCGAAACGTATTTACAGTCTTTCTGTTTAACTAAAGTAATAGTTTTTACAATATTCATAGTAAACAAGAACAACATAATACCAGCACAACTGTACTGACCTTTAAATAAATTAAACTTAACTCCATCATACAAATATCAACCAATACCGTTTCCAACATCTGAGGATATTAAATGTGTGACGAATCTGTGAGCTTTTATTAGTAATTTCGCAAAAATCTCGTTGGTCTGAACATACATACACGTATGTATCTGCAGTGTCTTAGCTTCAGGGTCGAATTAAATACAAGTACCCATGTTCAGCCACATACTTTCGCTTGCAAAAAAGGTTTGTGATCTCCAGCCATGTTGAAAATAATAATGTAAGGGAGTTCAAAGTTTGTAAAAGTGTTGAGCAAGAAAAAAAAAAGTGTTTAAAACGTTTGACCTTTTACGATTTATGTATGCATGCATATTACATATACATATGTAATGAAATGATTCCGAGATTTAACATCTGATTTTGGCTTTGGATTACACAATCAAATTATTGCATAAAATGGAATATTCAATACCGATTCGAAAGACTATCATACTCTGGATACTTCTGGGAGTAGTCAAGTGTCAAGGTAAGTCGACAACGGTTAAATGAAAATAGTTTATTTGCTATTCAAATAATTATTCCCGCTTCTATTTTTGAAGGGGTTACTTTGATTTAGACAATGCGTATGTGTCTCCGAAGGTACGATTGAGAATCAAACAAATTTGACGTTATACATAATTTACGGTTGAACTCGTGTTGGTAATATTTATTCTAGGAAAGGATTAACAGCTCCTATAATACAGGCTTTGATTTGAAAATATATATTATTTTTATAAATCAAACATTTCAGAGGAAAGTACTCTAGTATAGACGATACATACAAAAATACTGACAATTATTTTTACATAAAATTTCAACTGGAAAAGCTACAAAATACAACATTATATAATCAAAACTGAGTATAAAAAATGAATGCAACTTCAACTGCTTTCTTTCTTTTCACTGCCTTGAATGACCCATGTAACAAATCGTATTCTTCTGCAGTTAATAATAAAAGAAGAAACTTCAATCACTGCTACACTACTCAGCATAGCTCATGGATGAGAAGACTATAAGAAAACTCAATAAATCGCATTTGATATACCTCACGTAACAGTTGAAGAGAGATAAATGTAAAAAGAAAGAAATTTATGCCTATTGCCTTTCATCATAACCACCTGCTTTCGTTTTATATTATTGAATATATTCACAATTTGTATTTATGTATTTCATGTATTCGTCAGAGTATTTTTTTTTTTTCTTTCGAAGAAAATGTATTTTTACTTTTCGATAGTACAACGACATGAATGAGGCATTTTATGTCCAAGCTGCTTTTTTTGGTTTGATATTAAGTGGATAGAAGAAAACTTTATTAGTACGAAGCTTCCCAATTAAGAACTGTGACTGTTATGGATGGGAGCATTGTGTTTTTCATTGTTAAGCAAATACTTGAAAAATTAATAGAGCGCGGAAATAAGATGCAAGATGAAAGAATAATAAAAAGTGTATGTTCATAATTATAAAGTCAAAACATTATGATATGATATTGATATTCTGTTTCTTGATGTTGAGTGCAAAAATGTATCAACTTAAAGGAATTTCCTCTCAAATAGTAAAATGTCGTAAGTAACATACCTACTTGATATCAGGTCTATACGAAATAAAAATAAACAAAAGAGTTGAACTGCGAACCAATTAGTCCTACCAATCAATCAGTTTAAAAACGAAAGTCTTTTACTTCCTCCCCGTCACATTTTAAGCTTATAGATGTGGGTCATGCAATATGATATTCAGAAGGCACACGCATCGGCAAAACCAGTTAAAGAGCTCCCAACTATCACCTGCTCTCTGGTTAAGTTGGATCGCTTTTAGATAGCATATTATACTCGTACGTAATTTTAATTGTATGATAGCTATGAGATAAATACATGCATATGAATAAGCATGTACACGTGCACGAATACATGTACACATTTTCTTCTCCCCGTAAAAGCTTAACGTAGCGTTTCGGTCTGCATTTTTCTTGTTTTTTTTGTGTGTATGCGTTTCAATTGTATGTGGAATATGTCGTACCATTTGAGCAACGTTGTAAAACTTGCAATGCAAGTAAAGATTTGTTCGAGGTGAACACAAACAATTGTTACTCTACAATACACACATGCTTGCATTCCTGTGAATGTTTGCATTAATCATCTTATCCTGGACTAGCATAAACAAACTAAAAGTTTTTATAACTACATAAACTTTTTTAAAGTTTGACTTTCATTTGTTTACATCCGCTAGTGAGATTTTGATTCTTTTTATGAGCTTCGGATAATAAAATAAAGGCAAAAAACCTGTTGGTTATAAATGAAAATTTTATTTTCCCCAAAATCCCGTAAATTGGTTCAATAAGAGATTAGACTGGTGAACACCATTCTTGTTTCCTAAATTTTTTTTGGGAACTATTCTATTGAAATATGTTTATAGTTTTGAAGATACGCTGGTTTTAGGAAGCCCGATATGGATTTTCGAAAATGTTCATATATTCGCCACAGACATAAAAGAAAAAACAGTCTGGATTGTGCAAACACCATTTTCTTTACGAAGTCATTTCAAAAATCACCGAAATCTAAGTAGAATTGCTTCAAACACAAACAGTTAGCTGTAACTCAAGACAAGCTGTTTCCATATTTCCATTTTTTGTACGAAAAGTATGTGTGCGATGCCCGGAGGTGAGTTGCTTGCATTAAACTTTGTGCCATATTGTCCCGAGTTACGAATTCTTTGCAACCCATGCAACCGTAGTGAGAGTGAAGACATATTTTACTCCATAGCGGTTTGCCCTGTATTAAAAGATTTCCGTCTCAAATATTTTAAATGGAATGTATTATAAAATTACTTTGTGAAAACGCTTGCATACAGAAAATAAACAATATTTCTGAAAATTGTGTATATAAGCACATATGTAGTTTGTTATGTGTGTATAAATAAATAAAACTGAGCTAGAAACAAAAGACAAATTACAGGAAGCAAACCATTTTTCTTCTTGTGTTGACCAGTAGTATCTACATAAGTAAGAATGTGTTGAGAAGGTTACAACAACATTGTGTATGCAAGACAGTACACA
Source organism: Eristalis tenax (assembly GCA_905231855.2). Classification (NCBI taxonomy): domain Eukaryota; kingdom Metazoa; phylum Arthropoda; class Insecta; order Diptera; family Syrphidae; genus Eristalis; species Eristalis tenax. The sequence continues at coordinate 32,455,344 of HG993125.1, read as the reverse complement.
TGGTATTAGTTGCCTATGAGGTAAAACGCACTGACTACATCGAAGTTAAGGCATCTCAAATCGTATTTGTTCTGCGTCTTTTCTTAAAATACTCCCTTTAACCGCTTCAGTTTCGTTTTTATAATGCCATCGAATTATTCATTTTATAATCGGAATCTGTAGTTGTTTTTCGTAAAAAATCGACATAAAAAATGACATTTTTCTGTCTGGAGCAAGTGCAAATTTGTTTATGTGCAGTTTGATAGTCTTTACAAGCGTCTCATTGAAGATTTCAGTTTTAGTCTTGAATTTCTGAACTATGTATGAAATCACCTGAGACAAATCTTTAACAGCGCTTTTCCTTTTTTAAATTATAAAATAATAAAAATTAAATTTTAAAAATAAATAGGAATGTATGAAATACAAAAAAAGCCGGAATTATGAAATAATTTTGGCACGTAAGTACCATTTCTTGACAGTTTTGCACGCCGCCACTGGCAAAATCAAGGTCGTGTTGGCTCGTGTACTTCAACATTTGTCAAATCTTCTCGGTTCTCAGAGTCCTCCACGATGAGGCGAAATCAAAAATTAGAAAGCAAACAAATACTTGTGCAGACTCAAGCGACTAAAATACCCAATCAGATCTATAATGCTTTAAAAATGTTGACACAAATTGTAATTGAACGCAAACATAAGTGAATCTTTAAACTCTATTCCATTGTCTAGCCCGTAAAGTAGGCATCGGACAAAATACAATAATTATTTTTTTTTACTTTACAGTTGAATTTACAATTTTCTTTTGAATTTCTTAACAAAGCACAGCAAATTGCATTAGGGCACATATTACTCAATATTCTCCACGCGTGTTCAATACAAATAAAGCGAATTTACCACGAGGATGTTTTATTGTGCTTTGACTTTTTCTTTAATTTTTTTGGAACAAATTGTCGGGGTGTGACAACTTAATTCCCTATCACTATTTTTTGATTTATTATTAGGCAACATATTGAGTCAACATAATCATGGATTACTCAACAATTGGGGAATATGTGGCCATATAATAGTGTCATGACGCATCTTGCATGCGAGTAAATGTCAATATCTACTCAAATATCTTTGTTGAGAGATTGGGTGCAAAAAGACGTATGAAGATACATCTGCAATCAGATTGCAGATTGATTGACTTTCTCTATCGAAGAAACGGCTGTTATAATCCATTTAAAAACCATTAAGATATTTTGCAAGTTCAGGTAAATTTGTTAATATTTCTGCATACTGTTAGATAATAAGACAGAGATTAATGCCCTCTTTTATCATCGTCTTCATCTGAGCTGCTACTAGACTGAACGACAGGGCAATACGTTTCTGAGGTAGTGGGTTCCTTTTCCTATGAATCATGCTAATACTCGAGACATATCCATCTGATGAAATTGGGAACTTGTATAAATCTCTGTGTCCAGTGTTGTTCCATGACGCGTCGTTTTTTATTGAATTGTCCTCGACATGATCCGTTATTGTCGTCAATGTAGTTAAATGTCAAATGTAGTCAATTTTATGATGAATTTGGGTATGGAATGGTCAAGATTAATAACCGGGAGTTTCGCAAACGGGGCGTGTTGCAATATTTGCAAAAAAATAGGAATGTGTGCCAAGTTTCAAATAAAAAAATGAAACAAATGATACAGGATTATCTTCTGTTGATGCACCTGTTATATACAACTTAGGAGATGAAGTTTTGCTTTTAAGGTCTGATTCTGAAGGACTAGTTGCAGTGTAAGTTATTAATACAAAAATGATAATTGAATACACTGGTCGTAAGTAGTTCGATAGAAAACTGCACCAAGGAACAGGACGACATATTTGTATATATTGTATAAACTAAGAACGTTAGGAGTGCCATCGAAAAAATATTCTAACCGACATTATTATTGCAAAAGTTTTGCCTGATGTTTCGTATCCAAATTATTTCTTGCGTTGCGATCTGGAAATTTGTTTAATTTATGTGTGTTCAAACCCGTAGTTCTCTTCACTTTATGAACTAAAAAGTTTGAACACTCCGCACTGTTTGCAAAATGCAGTCAGAAATGTTCGGATTTTTTTTATAGAAGGCCAAAAATCTTTGTGACCTTTTTTGGGTTCATAAGAGTGGTTTTTAACCAGACCCCTTTATTTTCTTTGAAATCACAGCTTATCTTTATAATTCCTAATATCAGTAGCAACGGTTTTCCTATAAACTTTTCCTTCCTTTGCGATTTTTATATACATCCACCTTGGGTGTACTATGTGAGACTTGATGTACATTTTTAAATACAAAGAGCTCAGATTCTTTGCCTCCTACAAGACCAAGCTCAGCTTCATCCAGTCATTCTAACATAGGCCAATCGATCTCCTTCTTAACATCAAATTCAAGTAAAAATAGGAAGCGCTCGTTATTAAGGCAACTGTCAATTCTATTTTTGACTTTGCTAATAGATTGTCACAAAAGGAAGAATGTGAATTAAGTTAATCTCTTGCTGCATTTTTTTAGGATATAATATTCCATTAAGTGTTGTAGAGTCTGTGCACTTCAAAAATTTCATCAAGTTACTCAGCAGTCGAAATGGGGCTCAAATCAAGGTAGGAACCAGCTTTGAACAAATATGATAGCTTTTAATTTGCATATTTTCTTAGATAGTTCAAAGCTAAGAAGTGAACATAATAACAATATTTTCGATGTTCTATTTAAAAGCCTGTATGGAACTGCCATTGAAGAATGGGATAACTTTCGGAATAAATCTGGTTTCTTCAAAAGACTGTATGAAAAAGATATAAAACACCAGATGAAACATCAAACATTAGCAAAAAAACTGTTGCAGATACTTGCTTCCTCAGCTCAAATTAGAAGACTCTTTTCGAGCTGGGCTCGTGTCAAGTCCCCTACAAGTATTCACCTTAGATTTGAAAAATCGAAGAAACTTTTGCATTTTCTTCTATTATTCACTCAGAAAAAGAAGAGGATTTTGAGTAATATGTACTTGTTTAAAATAAATTAAATGTTTAATATTGTACCTTATAAAATACAAATGTATGTACACATATACGGCATGTCGTGTCGGCAATGCATCGTACGTTTTTTAATTAACGACGCGTCGTCTACTCTGTAGTCGACACGGTGCAGTCTACGCCGCACTTCTCTGATCTCTACACATTCGAATTTATATTTCGAAAATGCGGGGGCAATGTTTTGTACTGTTAAGTACACCATTTTATTTTTACCATCAAAAACAAAAGAGCTTCCTGTGCAGTAATCTTTTTATTATGATTTCTTTTTTTACTTGATCGAGCTTTCATCAGATTGGTAGCCCTTGGAGGTGAACTAAATACATGGTCCCTTACCGGATTTGTTGAATCTCGCTTGCCACTCAGAATACCACATCCATGATTTTTTTTGGCAAAACGTTAAGACCATTGGTTTTAGCTGTGATTTTATACCAATTATTTTGTCGCTCGGAAGATGTTGATTTTTGAACTAAGTTCCGCTAAATTTCCAAAATAATACATAGTGCGACTTAACAGTAACCCACCACTCTACGGCAACCCACCGCCGAATGAAATGCTATATCGAGTATAGGTTTTTTTTTTTTGGAAAAAGGAATATAACAGCCTTTTTTCCTGTGCATTTAGTATTCCGTCGTTCAGCACTGTGTCTGTAAGAAGACAATTCGCCACATTTATTGAACAAACAAGTTTGGGAATGTATAAAAACAAGCTTCTGAAGCTCGGGAGGTTAGCCATAAGTTAGGAGGTTTTATAAAAAAATTCAAGTATACACTTCAGAATATATAAACTGTATTTTCATAATTCGCAGGGAACTTGTAAAATCATCAATCAATAAAAACTCATATCTCACTCAATCCAAAATTCCAACGCACTCTGTTCGGGAGAAAATGTTTAGCTTCGTAGGCTATTTGAGGCTATCAGTGCAAAAGTGTCATAACCAGCGTTGTCGATGCGGCACGATCATGCCGTTATGATACTTTCTCATTAAAATGGAATTGTGGCACTTTGAGATTAAATATGGCATTCTTGTAAGAATTTGAAAAATAACATATTTACATCAAATATTATAAAACCATCGCTTCATCGCTTAGATCTGCCTCCCTAAAGAGTTGGAAATATGCATGAATATTTGATATTCTGCAACATGTTCTAATTAAGTTAAATTAATGATTTTATTAAAATACACAAATATACATGTTTTTTGCATATTTCCGTCCATGGCACATTAGGCCTTAAAATGGCTCTATTTGGTTGCCGCCTGACCGCGGCAACTCAATCCTCCGCCATCGACTCTAACTCATTAGAAGTTATGACCAAGCGCAACCAGGCGAGCGCTTGGACTTGGTCCAACCACCTCGTCCTGCGTCTGCCAAGCGGTCGCCTACCCGATGGAATCGCCATGAACGCTTGCCTCGTAAGTCGTGATGGAGGGGAAACATTCGTGAAGAATGTATTGTCAAAAAATGTATACAAATCACAATCCACCGATACAAAACTATTGTGCACATTTGTACGCATGTTTATCCTATTATATAATGGTTTCATAAATCTATTCACTTTCATTGTATAGTTATTACATCTAAATGGCTGTTTTTCCGGTACCTGCCACATCTGTCTCATAACTTCTAGTCGTTTCAGATTTTGAGAATGCTTTCCATTCAACCTTGAATTAAGTTATCCAAATTTCCTAGACCGGTTTGCTAATATACCACGAGGGCACAAAACGTGGATGTTGGAATTTACATAAATTCCAAATCAAGTTCCCACTACGCATACATTTCAACTTTCTTCTTGAAAGTCGTTTACAAATTTGCAATCAACCTTATGATCTATTTTCTACACCTGCCGTGTTCAGTTAATCTTGAATAAAAGTGAGTGCAAAAAACAAAAAAAAGAAAGTGTGGGCATAGTCTTTGCACCGATTGACTGACTTTATAGCGATCTGTCATAGCAAGAGCGTGTTCACTCCATTTCTCATTTATCGGCTTAGCTTGTGTCTCTTTGTATCTCGTATGAAGTGCACTTAATCGCTTTTGCTTTTACTATGTGTAGTTTAGCTCTTCGCGTGCATAACAGAGCAACAATAGGAAGGGGACGGACAAAAACCAACATTTATACCAACCCCACTTTTATCAAAGAACTTGATACATTTTTCCTTAAAAAAAGGCTAGTAACATAGTTTCATAATCAGACAGCTACATAGTGGATACCAATGTTACATTGGTGTATGTACAACAACGCTTGCCTACCAATACTTGCAGCTCAATGTAGAATTGGATCACTGAAAACCGCATCTTGTGCTGCTAGGCTTGGCTTGTTGTGGAAATTCATCTGAAAATGTTGGTTGAGTACGCATTGCTGTTTTGTATTTCAGCAATCAACAGCATTGTAGGTGGGAATTTGTATGCATTTGGAAGTCTGCACACCGGTTATTCCACTTTAAATATGGTGTGGAAAACTGAAACCAACAGCAGTGGCTGCAGACACCTTGTTTTGTTGATTTTCTTTTTTACCCATTTCAGGCTTAGCAGCTTGTGATTGTTTCATCACCATTGATCGTGGAGTGAAGCATGTCATAGTATTTCTCATGAAAGCACTGACTGTAGATCTGTACGGATTTGTTTTATTAACTTAATTTATTTTATTATAACATAATATAATCCCTCAGATGCACTTTCGCATCTTGAATTGCAATCTGAATCTCATCAAGAACTGTGGAAAACAGTTTCACTTCACATTTCAATAACCTCGATTCGAATCAATAAGTGGCTCTATATCAAAAATATTATTTTATTATGAGATACTAAATGTCTCCATCATTCATCATTCTTCGGTCGCGAAAGCGTGACGAATGTATGTACATGTAGTGAGAGGACTGCCCACACATGTGTTGAGTGTGCAATGCTTCGGATTGCGGGGAAGGGGGTCCCCCACCTAGATATTTCATTTTGATTATTAGGACAAGCATAAAGCAATTGCAAGAAAAATATTTGCTATTGGATAATTAACAAAGAGATTATTAGTCACGTATGTACGCCTCTTGTAAATGTGTGTACGTACTTGATTGAATTAATTCGATTTGTTAAGCATTTTAGAGAAAAATACTGACTATCTTATGGTAGAGTAATAAGTTTAATTTGACCTCAATTTGATATTATAGTGTACACCCATCTTAAGAAAGATATAACCTGTTGCAGCAGATCATAGGCAGTTTATGGATTATTAGTGAAAATAGGTTAGATCTGATGTTAAATGTATGTTCCGTGTAATATAAATAAATAATATAAATAAAATATCCGTAATTTTAAAATGTATTTTAACACTTTTATCGCAACTGATATAAATATAAAAATGTTACTTTTCTTGAAATATATGTATTCCACCACGATATACGATGTTGTAAGGAAAACAAGGTGTGCTGCACAAATTTGCCGAGTCGATGGGATGTCATTTGAAATGGATTCACAGATGAATTCGGACATACAAACTATGGCTGTTCACAATGGGACATTGTCTTAATACCATTCATAAATTAATTAAGTCCTTTCATCATAAATCCATTCCATTCCATCTAGCAATTCCATTCGTTCTCTTCGCTTTTTTTTTATTTTTTATAAAAGAACTGAATTGTAATTTATGTTTAAGAAACACATCTGTCCAGTGTCAAAGATTACCTCTACATGAGGTTATAAAATAAGAAGATGGTTTCGCGAAACGCATACCTTAGTTTGTTCAGAAATTAGCATTCGAAATATAGTGTGCATGGATAACAATTTCGTACGCATATTTTTCAGTTAAATAATATCAATTTAACGTTTTCCTTAACATTATCTGCAAATCCTATTATATTCTAATTTTTCATGAACACGTGTCTAATATGCGTAATGTTTATACAGTGAAACTTCTCTATAGCGGACCATCACAATTGCGATCCAGGATTGGCATCATGAGGAACCCAAAGTATTTGTGGAAGTTGACAAATAAAATTGACTCTACTTTTTGTTTTAAAGTGAGCTATTTTCGCAATCAGTTTCGAAACACAGGGTAAATTTCCCAGTAGCGAGCTCCCTTAAGGAAAGTTTTGAGTTCGTTGTTCTCTTAAAATGAATTACTTAGATATATGTTAAAGAAAGCTTGATGTATTAGTGTTTAATATAAATTATAACTGTTTGTAAGTATAGGACTTAGAAAAAAACATTAACCTTAAAACAACAATTAAAACACTACAAAAAAGTGAGGAAAGTGTAAAAGTAAAAGTCACGAACAAATTCATTACACATGATCAGGGATAGGATTTTGCAAGCTTTGCCTCTTTCTTTTGGTTAATCGGAAGAAGGTATCGCATTTATACAAACACGTTTCACATGGTCCTGATTCCAAATGTAGATATTTCGCCGTTTTTGCCTTTTTTTTTACAGTTTTTGCATTTTTGCCGTTTTTGCTCATTCTGATTATTTCTCATCGTTTGTTCGCTAAAGCCATAGACAAATTCTGGTCCCGAACCGAATACCCTTGGAGCAGGACTGAAGACATTTTTATTTGGATTTGAGTGTCTGTACTTATAATTTTAACTAGCATGATGAGAATATCAAGAAATATTAATTATTGGCAAAGTATTGTCGGTTTTATAGAACTTTAAAAAAAGACGGATGGCATAGGAATTCCTGAAGGAGTTTACTGTCCTTCAATTCTGTTAATGAAGGGTTCTTCGACTTGGATTCAAAACTTCCAGAAAACATTGATGTTATTAATGTTGAAAGCATTAAAAGGGGTTCCACTCGTTTCAGCTGAAGCATAAGAGAGAACCAGACAATTTTGTTGCACTCTACTATGTATAACTAAATGTGGACTTACGCACCTTCTCGTATTTTTTAATAAATGCCTTTTTTGCTTTTTCAAGTGTTTGAGTTTTTTACTTTTTCAGGTCAACAAAATCCTGACCCTGCATACGATTAACGAAACAAATTAAAACATAAAAAAACAACAATATTTATTATGCATATATATTTTTACACACAGAAATTCCTTAACAACACCACAAAGCTAATGACGTCTTGGAAGGCCTCTTACGTGGTTTTCAAAAATACATTTCTTGGTATATTATTTATTTTTTTTGCTTGTACCTAAAAGAGCTTTATTTATTGTATATGATCCAGGTTATATTTTCTATTTGCGTCCATTTTTTCTTGTTGGTAAAAGAAAAATTATAAAATTATTGGAACTATAACTTCGTCGCATATTCCGGACGTTTTCGGCTACTGCTCTCTTCAAACAGATTAATTGTGTTCGGTAGCATTGTCCATTGATGGTTTCACTCGGTTTTTGCAGCTCATAATACAGGACTCCCTTCTGATCTCACCAAATACAGAGCATTACATACTCGCAATGAATACCATGGCTTTGACGCTGATTTGGCTGGTTGGCCGGGTTTTACATTTGATTGTTTGCGCTTGGAGTTGTCGTAATGGATCCATTTTTCATCACCAGTAACAATTCGATGCAAAAATGATTTCCTTTTGTGGCGTCGTGTGTCGTATCCTAGCAAAAACACTTTTTCAGGCAAAAAGTTCGACAAATATGAGTGAAAAAAAATGATTATTGTTGTTTACGCTTCAAATGAATGAATGTCAATGACAATTTCCAACGCATGTTCCAATGGAATAATATAGGGTGGATTTTTAAAAGCTATATGAAAGTTTTAGAAAAAAAAACACATACAATTCAGAAAAATGCATGAAATCTTTATTTGAATCGATAGTACGGTCCATATAATTTAATGTTTGAAGATTATTTCATGCAAATGTTTACCTTGACTGCGCCTCAAATGGTCCATCCGCTTAGTCCAATTTTGGCATACTCTTTCCAACATTTCGGCCGGTATCTCACGAATAAATGCTTCAATGTTGTCTTCCAATGCGTCAATTGAAGCGGGCTTGTCTGTATAGACATGAGCTTTAACATAGCCCCACAAAAATAGTCTAAAGGCGTTAAATCGCACGATCTAGGCGGCCAATTGACCGGTCCTGAACGTGAAATAAAATGTTGTTGCGCGTGCTGTGTGGCATGTGGCACCGTCTTGTTGAAACCACATGTCATGCAAGTCAAGCTCTTGCATTTTGGGCAAAAAAAAAGGTTGGATATCATCTCACGGTAGCGCTCACCATTCACAGTTACGTTCCGATTCGCATCATCTTTGAAGAAGTACGGTCCAATGATACCACCAGCCCATAAGCCCCACCAAACTGTTACTTTTTCTGGATGCATTGGTAGCTCTTGCAATGCTTCTGGCTGATATTCACTCCAAAATCGACAATTCTGCTTATTTACGTACCCATTGAGCCAAAATGAGCTTCGTCTAAACTGACCATAAAATGGAAGAAGTGCGCGATGAACTTTCTTAACAGAGCACGCATTTTGATAATAAGATTCAATAATTTGCAAGCGTTGTTCGTTTGTAAGACGATTCATGGTTAAATTATAGACCAAACTGAAGATGTTTGACAGTGAAACAAAATACGAAACGTGCGTCAGGTGTTTAAACCATATATGTATATATTTCTTTGGATGTTAAGAATAGTAAATAAGTAATTTAAATTAGTTTATAAACTTTTTAATAGTAACATATTTTGATTAATATTTTTTTATAAATGATGTCCTTAGAAAATGTCTAATTTAAAAAACGAATTATGGCATACAACAAATTGCAATGAATTGTTTACTGTCGAATGACTAAATCTACACGACATTGCTTCTTTTTCTAATGTCGACCAACTAACCTAGTGAAATGCTGAATTAAGTTTCACAAACCTAAAAGAGTTTCCGTTCTACTAACTGACCAAAACGAAATGAGTGAAAACAATCAGACACCTTTACATGTTTTCAAGCATAACGCACGTGCGGCAATTATCCATCAACCATGTACTCGAACAATGCGAAGAAGACCTTCAGTATAAGAGTATTACTCTGCCGAAGAACAAGTCTGAGTAGTTAGGCTCATTAAGGGGCAGAGAAACGATAAAATAATTTTGTGGATGACCTCTTTGCTATGTTCTGTAGTTTTCACAACGGTGTGACCTTAAACAATTGGTGGGTGAAATTGTGTCATTGTCTAAATGGCTAAGCTATCAGCGCCACTAAGACTTTTGATGATTGCAGTTCCCGTTACTACCCATAACTTTTTAAACTTCAAATAACAATTAGTCATTGACAAAACAGTTTGCTCATAGAAACAGTCACGCAAGAGGAATGTGTCACCCAGATGACTGTATTCGAGTTCGCAACATGTTTGTCGAGGTTGCATAAATTACCTAAGAAGAACTACAAAACCTTAAATAAAATGCATATAATAATCGGTGCAATAATTCTTCCGGAATGGATTTCGAATGTTAGTGTAAAGAGACGTTTGCGTCATCCTTTATACAAGAACAGTCTTAAGGTAATAACTCGTCAGAAGTATGGCGAAGCACACACCCTGAAAAGTTAGAATTTCAATGTCATTCTTTATAATGCAGATAAACGCCACAGGGTAGAAGTAGACCGGTTCCCTATGTGCGGAAAATTAAATTACTCCGATTTAACTCACAAAAGGAATGAAAAAGCAAGAAAAAAAAGTAAATAGTCCACCTACAGAGACCTGTCTTGTCCAGTTCGTGTTTTTTTCCGTGCTATTTTTTTTTATTCAACCCGTCGACCTTCAGCATTTTCATACTTTCATTGATACATTGTTGGGTGTTGATAAAATATTGGATATTTATTTTGTTTCATACATACGAGTATGTATATGTTTTGCCATGAAATAACTTTTGAAACAACTTTTACTATACACAGTCATATTGAAGTAGTAAATTATAACAATAATCATACAATGTATCCAAACTTGGAATAAATACATATCCTTAAAAATGAACAATCGCCACAGACAACAAAAACATAAGCGAAATGTCTGAATATTTTCCAGAAATCTATATCTCGGTATTTGTTGTTTCTTAATGTAAGCATAAATATCTATAGAACTGCGTTTTTAAATTCTCGTAAGTCGATATTATATTGTTATTTACTAATAGTAAAAAAGTTCACAACTATTAGGGCCAGTGTGTTCGCGACAATGCATATCAATTCTAATCTACGCCCAAAGTCTCTTATTCCAAAATTTCATGTAAATTTCTCGTTGAATGTAGGAGCTGTGAAAGTGTGATGACTGGCGGACAGACCGGAATAATAAAAGTTCCATATGTAAAATATGATATAAATATATAATTAAAACTATGTGGTGTCTTTCTGAGACTGCAATTAATTTACGTGTGCAGTCTTTGTTTGTACATTCTAAGTTATTCTTCGTACAAATGAAACATTCCGACTGTGGAACCACTTTTGTATGAAATCAGTCAGTGGGTAAGGCAACTTGTGCAGTACAAAATGTTTCTCTTTTAACCGACGTCCACATTCATTTCTTTTTCGCACTGGCGAAATTTACTTGAAAGTTTTGACATTTCTATTTTTTATTGTTGCTTTTTCCCAAATAAATAATAATTAGCGTTCGACTCACGTAAATGTTGAGTTTGAATTTGCAACAAAATGTAGAACTTCAAGTGACGATTCTGATATTTGTGATAAAAATACATACATATTCACTTGGTATAGGTTATTTAGTTTTGTGTATGTAATAAAAAATGCGATAAAGAACACATATGTCGGGAAAAAATTACACAATAAACCAAAGTGATGGTATCACACGCTTGACCAATCTTGCAGCACACACTACCCGGTGGCTATTTTCAGAGAAAGTATTCTGCTGTTATTTATGTTTACTGGTTGGTACTCAGTTTCTACTTGTGAAGTGAATTCTCTTTCATTTTGCTTTGTTCACAATTTCTCAGAGCAGCTATTCAAGTCGCATCAATGGTTAAGTGGCCACTGAAGCTAAGGCAAAGAATGAAAAAAAAAAAAGCAGAAGCTGCTAATAGATCCTCTGAAGACTTGTTATTGAAAGTTTAATTTTTTAACTTTTATTTTCGAGGTTGACCGGTTTTGGATTTTGTTTTCAATTTGCAGTTGACTGGAGACTTTTCGATATTTGACGTGTTTCTTGTTAATTGTTACGTATTATCTTTTCTAATTCATAGAATGTGGCCTTTATTATAAGAAGACTGCGGATCCGTTCAAATGTTTTATAATTATATTAGTTACAAAATTAACAATACAGTTTTAAAATTTATAATGTAGATGCGAAAAAAACTTCCTTTGAACAAGCCGGATCTACTTGAAATTGAAAATCTAAAAATGTTAAACGGGGAATTCAATTTGAATAATATTAGTCATATTTGTTTGCGATTGTCGTTTGATTTTCATTATTCAAATATGTTGTCAAACTTGTTTGTGGTTGTCAGTGGTTGTTTTAATTTGTAGTTCGCTTAAGTGATATCTGATGAAGGAACGCTAAAAGAAATAGTTTGCAGCATGGATACACATATTTAGAGAAATACTTTAAAACTGATTCTAGAAACATGTAGCGTACATCAAGGCTGGTAGTAAACTGTTCGACTAGCATTAACAAATTTTTTCATTCTTCATTTAATAAATTTTAGTTTAAAGTGAGAGTTAACAGTATCAGAATTATATAATTTCTTTGGAATCACACCAAAGGTGTGAAATAATTTCTGAAAAGAAAGTGAAACGAATTGAATATGCTAAACTGCTATTATTTTTTGTTTTATTTTCTTTTATTTGAAGTTTATATTTGGTCAACAAAGATATTCACAAAATGAAACTTGAGTAATTTTCTGTTCTTAAAATAATAAAAACTCTCGTGTACATTTGTGAATTTAGTAATAGGCGCAACGAAGGCATTCGGATTTAATGGCGCTATGATTCGTTACGTTCAAGTTTATTTGGCATAATTTGACTTATACATAGATTAGATTAATTTAAATAGATTTCGTGTAAGTTTAGATGAAATACTTTATTTTCCATAAAAAGGGAACCCTTATAGAATCAGCTCGGAGTCTGTTCAACATTAAGAAATGGAATTTGGGGACATGGACATTTGTATGTTTGAACTTTTAATATGGTTATCGTTCGGTTTTTCATAGTAGTTCATACATGAAAAATACTTAGGTACATTTGGCTAAGAAAAAGGACCTAAGACTGCCAAAATATGTTTGGTCACGCAGTTTTATGGATCTCGATGTGATAATTAATCATGAAATAATCCAAACATTCATACTTGTTGTACTATTAGGAGGAAGAGCGTATCCAGAGACACCCCAGATGCTTATGCTTGGTTGTAATAAGGAGGCGATTCATTTGTTCTCTTTGATCACATTTTTCCAAACTGTGATGTCCATCCTGGTAGCATTGGACTGTATTACTGAGCAAAACATAAGCTCATTTTCCAGGCTAACACCACGACACAAATCCTGATGGAGAAAATCTTTCGTAATTATCGCTAGCCATGCCCTCTTTTTCTAATTTGCAATAGAATACTGGCATATTAAGGAACTTGCAGAACTCTGCAAAAAACCTACCACCGCATCGTTTCGCGAATAAATTAGACAGTTAAGCACTACGACTGCATGTTTGTGTAACATAGTACCACCAATATACGACTCATAATATTCGCAATACAATGCAAATAATACGAAAATATTTTAAGTTGGAATTTTTCTCTAAAATAACGTACAGTGATAATATGCAGTAGAGCGTAGATCATCCGAACTAATTGGGACCGAGGGTGGAAAAGTCAGGTGTGTAGTCAGTTTTAAGATGTCATGTCCTTTTTAATTTTCATTTTAGACAATGTAGTTTTAAAAATATATAAGATCTTCGCTAGCGAGGATCCTCTTTCACATGTTCCGGTCTCTTAATAACTTCTTTCTTTGTTCCGATTGATAAAGCCTTTCGGTGCCTTTTTCTTATTGACGGCATCTTAAAGACTGTACTTCTTCACTGAACCACAATTCACGATTCAAATTATGTTACAACGTTCACGTAGATACTAGGCGCATACGAGTACGCGCGTATGCATATGTTAAAGTGGACCGTTAACTCAATAACACTCCGTTTAGTTCGGATAATTGAATTTGCGGATGATTGGAGTTCGGATAGCTGACGTCCGATGTTGAGTTGGGATAGCTGAGTTTCGGTTAACAGACGTTCGGATAATCGACGCTATACTGTATATGCAAATGGATTTGATAATGAAAGTTCTAAATGGATGTATAAATTTAGTTTAGTTCTATTGGGTGGGAGTAAAGAAAGATTGCGATAAACCACCGAAAATTATTTAATAATAAATTTATTTAAAACAAGAAAATATGTGTTATATGCAAAGTTTCGCAGAAGAATTCTGAATTTTTATATGAAAACACTCAAATTCGTTATGTAGATTCGGAAATTTCGCGATTTATAGAAGTAAATGATTCGATATATTATATTTGTATTGCTTATTTTTTATTACATATTTGTATTATTATAAGATAAACAAGTTAGTTCTATCCAGCAACACAGTATAAGCTAGCTTAACATTTTTGATAGAAAAGAAACATATTTTTAATGATATATGCAGCCTTATTGCAAGCTTCACCCGAACAGCATTCCACGTGAAAAATTTTCCTTTTTACCTTTCCATGAGTTTCGGGTGAACATTTTGCTCATTTTTGAAAAATTCACCTTATTGTTAGTTTTTATTTCACGTAAAGTTCTGGTGGTATTGTAAAATGTTATTTTGCTATGGACAAGTTGTTGGTGAGCACGTCCAGTAAATATTTAAATGCTGTTTTTTTTTTCTTTCAGTAGTGCTGTTGTAATCTGAAAAATAAATCTCTTAAACTCCCTCGCATTGCTAGTTCTTAATTTCTTTCTTTTTCTTGACATAATATTTGTACCGCCATGGAGTTATTTTTTAACATAATGTTACTATTTACGTTTAAATTCGTTTATTTGCCTAATGTGAAAGTACCAGCTTCTATGTTCCAAATGTCACATTCAAAGGGAAATTTTGAACTCACAATTAGACGCAGTAGTTAATGATGAGGAAAAAAATAATTCAATACTGAACTATGTAGGTATATATAAAGTAGACGCTCGATATAGTGAACTAATAAAAACTGGGCCTGTTCACTGGTGCACTGGAAATTGTTCATTGTTCATTGCTATTATATGCTAGTAGAAAGCAATACTATTTATAAGAAATAATATTTTATTTTTAACAAAAACAACTCATACGCAAAAAAAGCAAAAATAATGCAAACCATGTACTTACAAAACAAAAATACAACAAACTTAAGCTGTGAAAGCCTTCAAATTGCTTTCAATTGAATTTATGTTAATTAATATCGCCGTATATTGTAACATTTTAAGAATCAAAACATCCTTCTTATACACTTTATTGCCCATTCAAATGGTTTCTCAAATAATTGAACATCATATCCAGAAGGCACTGGAAAATGTTTTAATATCAGCCTGTAATATTGTGTGTTCCTTACATTGGATTGTTTACTAAATCCATGATCACTATATCGAGTGCTCACTGTATACAAAAATGAATCCGTGTTTCTCCATGGTCACACCTTAACTTGAGACAGATTATACCGATTTCAGTCACCTTTTATTTAATTCATCTCTTTCTTTGTGGAAGGTTCTTGCATAGGAAATCGGAAAATTCCAGACAACGACTATTTTAAATTTTGCGCCTTTGAAAAATGTGAATTCAGTAGACAGCTGCTTTTTTATAATAAAAGAATTGTCTATGAATTTGTTAAAAATGTACAGATATCTGCGACATTGACAATCTTTAAAATCCTTTAAAAGTTCACAAGCCGAATTTAATGAAAGACTTCATCGAAGCTGCGATGCCCAGAGATGTTTTGAGCCTACTCATGCGCTACTCATGGTTCCAAACGACAGACTAACCTTTAACGGTTACAATTTTCAGTGCGACTTTTGCAATGTCGATCAAGGCAGACTTTATCGATTTTGAAAATTTATTTTTTTTCAAATGGCTATCTTGTATGTCGCCTATTCTCGTGTCGAAAACACATCAACATTATTTATTTACGTGTCAGCATTATAATAAACAATGTGTTTAAAATAATTTTACTGTTAATATTTATTCCGGCTTATATTAAATATTCGAACAAGACAACGTCTGTGCTAGTTTACAATATAAGTGCAAATGAAGTATTTTAATGGTAAAAGGAAATGTTTTAACGAATTTTAGACCATACCCAAATAGAGATTCTACTGGGTAGGATCTCTGGTAGGACTAGGTGACGAATTAAATAAATAGTTTTTGATCATTTTAGAGAGCCATTTGGATATTGTACAATCGGATTCAGATCCGCTCCAGATAGCGAAATTATTTTACGCAACGAACAGCAAGCAAATGGTTACTATTTTTTAAATACTTACAATCGTTGCGTAATATTTGCCATTCTGCTGTAATCCAATATTGTGCTGCTATAACCATATAAGACTTCGCTATGTGTACGTTATTTTTGTATCTTTTGTCTTTTCTGCAACGGTATTTGTTCTTCAATTAGCTTCATGCGCAACGGTTTTTCCTGTATGCCCATTGTAAGGCATTTTCCAACGTAAAGTTGTTCGATGGCTATATTTAATGTGATAGTATAGAAAGGCGTGTGCACCGCACCGCAAAAGCATTTTATTATTACTATTACCAATATCGGCCTCCTTTTTCGTGCAATTGGATGTGTTTTGTTCGCCTTTGTTGCTGCCGGACACGGTTTGCCGAAATAAGATTATATGGGCTGGCTTCTATGGACTTACTGAAAGTTACAGAAGGAAAGGAGGCAACGAAATGCCTTTGAGCTATGTAGTTCATGACGCACACACTAGTTTTGCGGGCCAATGGTCATGCAACCTCACTTGACTTTTGATCGGGTGAGTCAGGAGAAACATAATAATGTTGTGATATCGGCCATTGCGCTTGGTTGATGGTTCGGGGGACCCAGACCCTATTGAGTCACACTCTGTAGCGCATGCGAAATGTTAACCTTTCAACTTAAAGTAGCCTTGTGGGTGTGTGTCGACTCCTACGCACTTGAAACTCGCTGCCTGCATTCGATTCGCGGTATAAATTTACAGCCCCACCACTTTCGCGTCACTGACAATGCTGTGTAGAAAAGGCTTCTTAAACTTGGCCATTCGGTGACGACATGAAATTGGAGATCCCTTTCGCTCGTCAAAGAACAATATCACGCACAACAAGATTGGGCAAAGATTACAAGCATGGTAACCCATGAGACAATGTTTCGTCGACATCTGACATTATGTACTTTATGTTTAAATGTAATGAATGGATGATTTTTAGCAGCAGAGATAAGTTGAAAAAAGTGACACAGAAAAATGATTTAAAGATCTGTGAAATTGAATTTATTTGAAAGACAATCTTATGGCATTAGTGTTTGAACGTAATTTCATGTGACTGGCACGAAGGCCTGGAAGGTTAGTTTCCATTTAAAATTACGTTTCTGTACCGCTGTAGTTTGAATTTCCCGAATTGAACTAGGGTTGACAAAATTAAATTGAAAAATTAGTAAACTTTGCACAAACCCAAAAAAAAAAACGGGGAACTGTCAAATAAGATCTCATAGAAAACAATATTGCCAATTTAAATAAAAACTCCTTAAGAGTTAGACCGTAAATACAAATTAGATTCTGTTGGAGTTGACTTTCGAATTCTAAGATAACTTTCTTTCCGGACTACAGTTTTTTTTAACGTTTAAATCAATCTGTTTTTATATCTTTGCTTGTTTGTTTTTTTTTTTTTGTGCATAAAATTAATTATTAATTTGATATATTCGATGATTTTTTGGTGGATATAAAAACGTTATTTTCAAGATTGCTGATTTTTACGGTCACTCATGTTATTGTACGGTTTTCTTTATTAATTTTTTATTGAACGCTTTCAATTTTAGAAAATGTGCGAACATTTTGTAATAAAGTCGAACATTCCTTTATTACAGTTTCGAATATATACATATATATTTATGGGAGTCGATCTATGGGAATGCATCTCATTACAATACATGTGGTCTAATATCCATTTTTTGTTTGTTGAAATCTAGAAAACACTTACAATATATATGTGTACAATTGCGTGTGCTTATGTAACACTTTCACAATCTATAACATTCCATTTGAACTGTACCAACACACATACATACATACATACATCAACAGTTAACGTGTGTCGATAGTGAGTCAGTAATTTGACATTCCTTATGACAAATGCAGATTAACCAGTTTTGACAAACACAGGAGAGTGGCTGGTATTTAAAAATATCACTAAAGTCCCGGAAATACCGGCAGTGACTGTAAATTCGCCAAATAAAAAATGACTGGAATGGCAACAGAGTAAGACAAAATAGAAAAGAAAACAAAACTTGAGTCAAGTCTTTAAGGTCATTAAATCTACAAAGGTTGTTGGCTTGGTAATTTCTGTGAAGAATTTTTTTTTCCATCTAAATGACATCATCGCTCCCAAGTTAGACTGTAAGATATATTCAGTTTATTCACCTATAATCCAATTGTCTTATCAGATCAAATTTCAAGCGCTCAAGAGGTGCGTGGAGCGAAGGACATTTTAAAATTCTAACTGTGATACATGACTAGAATCAAATATTTGTTTTGTAGTTTTGAGGTTTGTTACCAAAAAAATGTTTACCTTTATTCTGTAAGGAACGATTATGTGTCCAGTCAGTTACATTTATTTTTGGAAGTTCTTTATATGCTGCAGAAATACTAAGTGACCATGCTTTTTTCCCAGACACCTAAAACAAAACAAAGAAGTACATACCTATAGCTTGCAACATACAAGTGACAAGATTTATATTTTCTCAGAGACTTAGAATTTGGATTATTTTCACTTCATGGTTTGCATCACCTACTTCTCTGCACATTTTCAGTTCTCGCGTGACTTAAAAGTCCCCACTTGTGAAGTTTTCTTGGAAGCTCTTAACAGTTCCTAGCCCAATCGGGTCATAGGCGTTCATATCCCAACATATGCACCTAACTACACATCATCAATAACAATGTTGTGATAATATTTTTCTATGCATGACAAAGTTAAATTTATCTACATGCCACTACTTATTATATTATCGCTGGTATCATTTAATTAACACAACCTCTTTGAATAAATGGCGAATATTCAGATTTGTCACAGGATGACCATGATGTTTGTGATTTTGATTCAGAAGTCAAACTTGTTTTCTTAACCGGTACGTTTGTCAATTACTCATGCCTCAAAATCATTCCCCATGCATACTGTAATTTTATATCAGTGATAATCATACGTGATATGATCTGCACATATTTTGTTTTAATTTCCCAAAATCAAGAAATAATTTTCAATATATTGAACAAGTTGCATCGAAGATGTGTGTCACACAGTCGTTAAAACACAAACAAGCAGCTTGCATTTGTACACAGTGCTGTTGCAGTTGACTTGGAGTGTTTTTTTTTTTTGCTTGCAATTTAGCGAGCCATGTTGCAAAGACATAGTACTAAGGTATGGCTGATGCATTGTCTAAAGTGCAAATGTCAAGCTATAAATGTCGAATAAAGAGATAAAAAATTCCTCAGAGTTGTGAGTACATATTCATATTCGGCAGAGAGAAGTTCCTTTTTATCTCTTAAAATATATACTGGCTGCGCCTTAAACAAGTCTTCTCTCGTTTTTAAGGGACTTGAATTTAAAAATATTTTAAGAGGTAGAAAATAAGATTTGTGTATAGTAGATGTACATGTGCATGTATTTCAGCTTGTAGTTCCAGAGTATATTTGTTGTAATGGCTATCGACATGCATGAAATGGATGCCATTTATTTTGTCGCTTCAAGGACGTTTTGTTTTGCGTTGATTTTAGTCTTATGAAAAATCATTTCTTATTGGTGTTACGAAGGTATTTAGCTCTGTAAACGAAATTGATTTGTTTTATTTGGTTCAATTAAACTTAGACGTGCGTAAGTCCATATTCATGACCTAACTATAAAGTACTACTACTCTTGTACTTCAGTGATGTGCAGAACGAATTAGCGGGACCATTAATATAGACGTGTTAATAGTGAGAATGGACAACAAACCAAGACAATTAATCATCCTAAGGTCCTTCATCCTTATACTTCATATTTTAAGCAATAACAATAAAGTTGTAACCAGTTTGAAACAAGTTTCCATTCCAAACATCCCACATCCCAACCATGCAGTCTTTGGTCATTCGTTGTATGAATCTAAATTAGTTTACAGCATTCTTCGGCAAAGAGTTTTTGTGTAGATGTGTGCCTGTGTAAAAATATTTACATACTTACACACCCACTACCTACTCTTTTACGTACTACCAACATCGTAATACATATATAGGTTTACTTATATGGACTGATGTGATCAGATATACATGCAAGGGTATCTGTATAAAAGATTAACACATACATCCATATTTGGCATTACTTCAGGTGGATATCACGCTCCTATAGCCAAACCGTAGGAAAAGTCAAAACAAAACAAAAAAATTTACGAAACCATGTAAACGATCTTATGAGTCAGATTACTCTCACAGGAGAACTGAAGTAGTAACGGTTTGAATGTGGATTAAATGTTTCAGTTATTATTCGAAAGTCAACGAACGACCTTCACATACCTACATATATGTACAAAAGTGTATCTGGTGGGAATTAAAATTATAGCAGCATTGTTTATACCGACATACAGGGGATTCTTGTATTTTGATTTGCATGGACTTGTTACATGAAGGACGTGTAAATTTTGATTAGTAACCTTGTCAATTTTTTATGAACGTACTATAATATAGACAATAACTTTAATTAATTTCTACGTGCGCCATCTAAGCGAAAATCATTTAATGTGACGGTTCCTGTCTGGCGAACATCATTAAAAAGATAGCTATTGAGTAAAGAGAGTTATTGAATAAAAACGATATTTTTTTTATCAGGCAACATAAAATATAATTACGTACTTTAAGATAAAAACCAATAAACATAATGTAATAATTGTCGCAACTGGATGAGACCGGCTTTAAACGTATGGTATAATTTATGTCAATTAATAGTATTTGTGCACAATGTCATGTAAATTATTTAGGTTTGCAAAATGTAGTGCATGAATAATGTGGCGCATTGGAAACATTGGAATTGATGAAAAGGACAGTTTAATATATTTAATACATTTTTATACATTTTTTCATGCATCTATCTCACTCATCGCTTAGAAATTGATTACACTGCAATCCGAAAACAAGACTAAAATGAGTATGTATCGAAATTATTTACAATTTCAATCACGTACCAGTCACGCTGTGGTATATGTAAATGGTCTCAACATGGGAACAAGCAGAGTCTCCGGTTTCTGGTGA
Source organism: Eristalis tenax (assembly GCA_905231855.2). Classification (NCBI taxonomy): domain Eukaryota; kingdom Metazoa; phylum Arthropoda; class Insecta; order Diptera; family Syrphidae; genus Eristalis; species Eristalis tenax. The sequence continues at coordinate 32,433,936 of HG993125.1, read as the reverse complement.
TAGTTGTTTCCCTTTGTCCGTCCTTTGTATTGGTATCGCTACATGTATTGTGTTTGTTTTATGGTAAGACAATGCCACATACGGACATTTATACGAAAAATACAATTATTCCAGGGAGCACTTATTGATACTGGTCTTTACCACTGTTGGTGACTGTTTGCCGGTAAAAAAGACTGCTTGATTCGGTTACCTAAAGTTACATATACACGTATGATGTCAAAAATACACACTTCTTCTAAGAAAGTCGATTTTTTGTTGATTGAATCAACAACACACTCAAAATTGTATTACTCTGAATGAAGAACTACACACATACCTATTTTGATTATTTTACAATTAAACAATTTCAATCACTAACGTCATTGCAAACATTCATAGCAGAAATGAAGTATGGTAGAGATACCCAACTTCACAGCTGATTGAACCCTAGTCCATCGACAAATTTGATGGATAATCATGAACACTTTGACGGTCATTCATGAATTTTTGACAGTTATTCACGAAATAACGTAAATGCCGTTGTCTTATTGGTCAATTTGGCTTTAGAAAACAATATAAAAAATGGTTGTCAGACATTTTAAGGGGCAAGAGAGGTAGAAGTTGGGCATCTCTATCATACTTCATTTATGATTCATAGTATAGTAAAATATCGAAAAAATTCGATTATCAATCCGACACTGGTCGTTTTTCAGTAAACTGCTGAACTCAAGTCATTGAACCAGTTCCTGAATGCATTTGTGAAAATCCGGGAACAGTTCAAGTCACGGCCACATATGCGAATAGAGCTCGTTATTGTGACAGACATTTTTTTTTGTTTAAATTACGATGCGCGGATGTGGACGATATATGGATTTAGAAAAACGTTACTGTGCAATAGCTTATTTTTGGCCAGTTCTTCGCACATTCTTGGTTTCTTCAAATTTTGTGAAAAGTCGTTATTTGCTGTTGATACGTAAAGTAATTATTTGCTTACAACTTACTATTAAAATAAACGGATCGGATAGGAAGTTTCAAAATAAGGTAGTTTTGGACATCAATATGGTGTTTCGCTTCACAAATTCTAAATTGAATTGAGAACGGGAAATTGTCAAGTTCATTGGAGGACTGTTCTATCCTCGTAATCATGTTGTAGACGACAACTCATTGGAATACACACGTACTGAACTAATCCCTTCATGAGCGTTCCATGTAGCGTTCTCTAAAACGCCTTATGTAAGTTTTTTTGCTACTATTGTTGGTACTAAATTTGAACAGGAAATACATCTCCATGATGAAAAAAAGTGTATTTCATTGTTATCTCTTCATAGTTGAATCCAATGTATTCGTTGTTACGTACTTCCGCCTATGGTCAATAAAACTTCCCATTTAAATTCCATTCACTCTTAATAGTTACATAAATTAGTGATATCTCATTAGCCTGATTATGTGGTGTATGGATTGATTCGCAATGCTTTCATTGACCAAACACTTCAATTGATTACAATTAAAATGATGTTACTTTTTCTTTGAAGTTGTACACATGAATGTACAATGCATGTATGTTTATCGCCACGTAGGATCGTATCAGTACAAACATTTTTGTTTAGGTTACACTATAAATAAAATGCAATGGCGCACAATGTAGCAACATAATGGCTCGTCTGATTCATATGATGGGTCTTGAGAGAGAGAATAACTCTTGTTGTAGAATGTCTTATTTTTTTTAATTGACGTTTTGTTCAAATTGTCGTAAGAAATTCTGAATAGGAATTTTCTAACTTAGCTTTTTTGGTTAACCAGAAGATAGTGTCGACTTGTCGACTATGCAAACACGTTTGATGTCCTCCTGATTCCATATAAATGTTGATGTTGATGATGTTGATTTTGAATAAAACACAAATTATTTAGGAAATTACTGTCATTTCTTTTTATTACGATAATATTGGTATGGTTCAATTATGTATGGAACAAGATATCGGCCAAATGGCCGCCGCGACCTCGTCGGCACACCTCCATCCGATGGTCTATGCCGTTAATGTGCCGAATTATCTCATCCTTTAGCTCTTGAATTGTTGCTGGCTTATCGACGTACACCTTTTCTTTCAAATAACCCCAAAGAAAAAATCCAACGGTGTCAAATCACATGATCTTGGCGGCCAATTGACATCGCCACTACGTGAGATAGGCCATTGAATTTGTCGCGCAAAAGAGCCATTGTTTCGTTAGCTGTGTGGCAAGTGGCACCGTCCTGTTGAACCACATATCGTGAACTTTCATATCTTCCAATTCGGGCCATAAAAAGTTCACAGTAAATTCACACTAACTGCCTGATCGGCCTCATTTTGGAAAAAATACGGCCCGATGATGCCGCCAGCCCATAAACCTCACCAAACAGTCACTCTTTGTGGGTGCATTGGTTTCTCGACAATCACTCTTGGATTGTCATTCGCCCAAATGCGGCAATTCAGCTTATTGACGAATCCACTGAGATGAAATCATCCACTGTTTCCATTTCTTGGCACAATTCTGACCATTGACGACGCTTGAAATGGTCAAGAGGCTTTAGTTCTTGAGTCAATTGCACCTTGTAAGCGTGTAAATGCAAGTCTTTATGCATACCGTTCATCAAGGACGAGAGTGAGAGGTGCAAGTGTTGGGCACGACGACGAGTTGAGGTGCACGGCTCTTCAGCCACACTATCGCCAACAGCAGCAATATTTTCTGCAGTACGAGCTGTACGAGCATGCGCTGCTGTTTTCACATCTCCTACAGTCCCGGTTTGCTCGATTTTTCCGATTGTACGCACATTTGGACGATTAAATTGACCGAAAAAATCACGAAGTGTACGATGTGCATTTTGATTTGAACGCCCATTTTCATAATAAGCCTGAATAACTTTAACGCGTTGCTCGATTGTGTATCTTTCCATGGTTCAAATTGAGTTAGTCTGAAATTGAGAAATGTCAAATGAAATGAAGAAAAAACATTCAACATCGGCCCTTAAAATGTAACCACCCTTTATATTTGTACAACTTTTTAATCTGGATCTTAGTAAAATCTGTGAACACATTACCAGATATTTTTGATATTCTGTACTAATAATTTTAATTTGCATTATTCTCATCAAGAAACATCAATTGGCAAAGTGTTGCCGGTTTCAAGGAACATTTCCAAAAAAACTTGATAAAAGCAAAAAAGGGCGGATTGCAAAGGAATTCCTGAAGAAGTTTACTGTTGTTTTAAGTGCAAATACGGGACTGAAAACTATTGATTACATACATTCTGCAAGGAAACTTCTAGAAAATATTAAAGTTAATAATATTGAAAGCAATAAATGGACTCCACCCGTTTCAGTTTATTTTGCTCCATATATGCGATTCTAAGAGACATCCGAAGAATAACTAAATTCATTTAATTTTTTAATAAATTCCTCTTTACCCTCTTAAGTGTTTTGGTTTGCCTGTTTTACTTTTTTAGGTCAACGAAATACGGGCCCTGGTAATAACATTTTTGAGTTTCATTCATTATCAATGCAACCTTTAAATAACGGCAGTGCAAAAAACAGAAAATTTTATTCCCGAAATGCAATACGCAACGAGACGTGTTTTTTCTGTTTTGGCATTTTTTGCAGACTACGTTGCGGGGCGCAACGCCTTAAGCACACTTGTTGCAAAAATCCAACAACGCTGGATTAAAACACACACATATATACATGCATGCACGTATATGATTATTTGTTGGTTTCGGAATGTGTTGGTCGTATGCAAAACCACTTATGAAACACCCAATAAGAGAAGTTGTTTTGTTTTCTCTCATAAGAATCAATTTCTAAAAAACACGTTTCACCGTTTTTCCAGTGCCGACATGCTGTGTATACACTTGTATGCATCAAAATGAGATAACACACACACATGTAGTCGAGTTTTGTTAATGACCAACAACATCCAACAACAAAAAAGTTGTATTTTTGTGTATTCTCTTGCATATTGTACGGGACCTGAGAAAACCACTTTTAGTTTGGTAGTCACAGGTACGGCGTAGCGAGAGAACGATTCACTCTACCTTCTCTGATTAAAGTCTTCCACCGAAATGAAACAGAAAACTTTTGCCAAGCGAAGAAGGCTAAATATATTAAATTTACAAATACTTTTCTTCATTGCGGGATTCGAACCAGCGTTCTCGCGATCCGCAGCAATCGACTGTCGTGCAGACACTCACCACCGAAACACCACAATGGGAGAATGTGTTCTTTATCTCAATTAAGTGTATTCAGCGTGTAGTGTTATAAATGCTTTCTGTTATACTGGTTTTGTACACGGCTATTATTATTTGGTACACTATTATATTTTTGGTTGTGACCTATTCTTGCTTCTCAAAAGGTATGGGATTGGGATAGTATTTTTAATTTAATGCATACAAATTATAAAATCTATGTGTGCATTTATTTTTTTCTGATTTAGAACGCAGTTGCGCACTTTATACACATATGAAGCTGCATTAAAAAACGTTAACTATTAGAGTTACATGTGTGTTATCCATATTCGTTTGTCAATGTGAAGAGAAACTGCGTCAATAATGACAAGCTCTAGCAAAAATCTAGGACTTACGTGAATCGAGAGTTGCGTTAATCGAGAATGTACTGTAATATGTACATTGGGTATGAGAAGATAAGAAGTGGGCAAAATGAGTTCTGTTATTTGTTCGTTTGGTGAAGGGTGATCTTTCAGAAAGAGCTTTCCGCTCTCTGAGGGTGATTTCCTCCAAAAAACATTTTCAGATGAGACCATATATATATGAAATGTTATAATATAGAGTGGGAATGGTTTTATTTCGAACACGAGTATCTGTACCCATTTATGACCATACGTATTTACCAGTGGCAATGCACACTTTGCACACCCCGGTGAAAACATCACAAAGTTCAGCTCAAGCAACCGCAACAACTAAAACTAACCCCAACTCAAACGGATTACGTTTAAAATATTTTGTCATCCCTCATCATTGTAAATTCTTTTTTTTCTATAGGTTCTAACTCCAGCAGGCTCTGACTTTCTCCAATGCTTGTTTGAACCATATTTTCTACCCGTTTAATATGTATTGAACGCAGACATAATCCAATGAATCCAATGGTGCTATTGTAGGACTTGCTTTATTGTTCAGAAAGTTGTACCCGATGCACATTATGGTGCGTACTCGTGCGAATTTTGTGTGTGCACTTGATCTGTTCCTCCAGTCGGTCGAATGACTTCTTCTAGACTATGATTTCTTAATACACGACGACATTTGGTGCAAACTCGTGCGAATTCCGTCTGTGCATTTGATTTGTTCCTCGTGCGAACGCAGAATATATTCACGACTGTATTTTCTTCACACACCAGTCGTGGTCATTTACCCGATATAAACCCTTCAGGGTAAATAACCAGGCATATGCGGGTTTTTACTTAGCTTAATTTTAGGCAACAGTTTAGATTTATTTAATAAAAAATAAATAATTGATACAAATTATCCAATCTGAGATTCGGATAGAAGATATGAAGTTTCATAAAGAGTTCCATGGTTCTGTTGATCTCGTCGATGGGATTCCCCTCCTAATTTATAGCTTTCTGCATTCTAGAAGATTCTACGTCTCAGTTGAAGACAGCAAGTCAACAGAGCAAAGCACCAAGGTGGAAGTTGCACAAGGATCGAAGCTGGGACCGTAGCTTTTCAAAATCTACACGGCAGATCAACCACATCCAACTGACACAGTAAAATGCTGTATATTTGCAGATGACTCGCTGAATTATACGCTGATACTTTACCAAATGGGGTATTCGTATCAATGCTGGGAAATCGGTACTCATGTACTTAGGGAGACCATCCATAGGTGGATGCAAATGTCGAAGCATAAAGGTAGTGCAGAAATATCAACACACGAAAAGGTCAAGTATCTTGGCCTTAACTAAGGTTGAAATTCAACAGTCATTCGAAAATGACCCTTAAGAAGGCCAACCTAGGCTTCCAACGCATCTATCCCTTAATGCGCAAGCAAAATGGATTGAGCCAAAGGACATAACTGCTGTTATGCAAGCAGCTTATACGGCCGATCTTAACGTGTGGCTTCCCATCTCTAAGAGCAGCATTACGAAGCTCGCAATTTTTGAAAGAAAAATACTGCGAATATGTACCGGACTCACCTTCGACAGGGACCGTCAAAGGCACCATAACAACAACAGGCTTTACGACCAAGCACGCATCATCCTATGGCGACACTGTTCAGAAAGCAGCTACTAAACATCAACAACCATCCTAACGAGGAAATCAGGAGCCTGAGAAACACAATCCCCGGACAACGCTCCCTCAACGCTAGTCTGCTAAATGAGCAGAACAACGAGCTGCATGGATTCTACCAGAGCAGCGATAACAATCACCACTCCATCCCAAAAGGACCACCATTCACACACGGACTTGAACAACCCGATGTAAGCACCAGCCATTGTAGGAGATTAAAAAAAAAAACAACAACAATAAACCGACAATAATAATAAATATTAAATTAAACAAAGTAAATACTTCAGTTGGGCCTCTATTGTTGAGCCAACACCCTAACCCTTAGTCTAGTTGTAAACTCAACTGTAAAAAATAATTCTGTTCAAATAAATTTCTAAATCGCTTTTAAATAGCTGTTGATCTCGTTATGCTGAACTTGTTACTGCAGCTGGGCATATAATTATTCGTTGGTTGTATAATGTTTTTTTGTTCGATGGACCAAACTAGGGATAATTTTACTCTTTTAAGTAGGATACATACTTTCAGTTTGTGAATGACTTTCTTGCTGGATGAAAGAAATAGCATTTTGTGGCATGAACTAAAATGATAAGAAATTGCATTCTAGGAATGTCATTTGAAAACTAATAGTGTGTGGTCTGCTTTATGAATAAATGTCGCTTTTTATGCACTTGAACAAACAGTGCAATATTCCTTACATTTACATCGTAGCCTGAGATTGAATGATATGCTGTTGCGTATCCTTTTCAAGTAACTATTAAAAGTAAAATTAGAAGAATGGGAGTAAATGGCTATTTTTTTTAATTAGGTTTCAGAATGCACTTCTAAGACCTTGGCGCCCTGTGCGTTTGCACATCCTGCACATATGGTGGGTCCGGCTTTGTTAATACGAATTATGTAAAATAGACCTCAGGGGTGAAAAAAGAAGCCAAGAATTTAAAGAATGTGTACGACTTAGGAAGAGTGTTTTTGTTTTAAAAGTTGAATGCCAAAATATGCGAAAATGTTCGAGTAAGGGAGAAATTCGACTTAGGGAGAGTCTACTGTACATAGAATAACTCCTTTCGGTAAAGAAAATGACATCTGAAAAAGAGAAATAAATGTTTTAACTTAAAATTTATATTGAAAGGAATTAATAATTTGTGAACCAACGACACATGCATGAGTTAATTGTATGATGTACTCGTAGCAAGAAGTTTCACACGCAAATATTATTACATTCCTTATATAATTTGCATTCCACTGTAATATGTATATGGTTCACATAATCATCTGAACCATATATTACGGCTATTATAATTACGAAATATTCATATTGGATGTGTACAGGAATGTTTTAAAAGAATTATATTATATATTCGACTTTAGGGAAATAAACACTTATTTGTATTTTTAGTATTTAATGAATCTTATATTCGTTCAGCAAGTTTAATTTATTCAATAACACATATTTACATAAAATATATTCATATAACTTTATACATATTTCATTTCTTTATTCTAGATCCCCAGAACTACTTTTTCACGCCATCCAGTCCAGCTCAAGGTCGATTTGTGCCATCTTTTGGTAACACTCGAACATCCTCTTTCCTGAGTGGTTCACGAAATTCACTTACCAATCCAGCGTCATCCTATCCTGATCAACTAATATTTATTAGCAACGATGCACCCTCAGCTCCTCAATCACCGCAGCTTTCAACAGGGTTTGCACAATTCCCACAACATCTTCCGGTATGTAAACTTATTGAAAAGTCTAAATCTATTAATCTTTAAAAATGTTAAATATAAAGAAAAGCAGTGATTTATTTATTAGCAGAATCAAGTATATTTTACTAAAGCATATTATTTGTTTATTTAAAAAATCGCATGAATTTGAATCATAACAGATTTGATTTCCATTAAGGCAATCATATAGTATGACTTCAGATTGAACTCGTTTACATCCAAACATTATTGACAATGAATTAAATCTACACAAAAGCGCAACAATTTTCATCAACCATTGTTTGAGACTAGCGGGTTGTCTTCCTGAGATATGCGTTCAGCCCCGAAGAGTATTGAGCAGAATTACCCCTTCTATCTGCATATTCAAGATTACTTTGAGGCGTCGAGGCGTTCAGCATCAATTAATGAATATCCAGGCAGAATCCTTGACTTTTGAGGGGTAAAAATTACGGTAAATTTATTACTTCCTGCTGTACTCGAAAACACAAAAATTTTGTAGAAACTGTGGTCGGGTGAAGATTTCTTTTTTTTTTTGATTATTTCATGTGAATGTTGATTACGGCTACATTTTAAGAGACCAATGCGGAGATGAGTCACAATTTTTAAAAAATTGAGATTTGGTTTGTAGTCCTCTCAGGAATACCCTGGCTAATAATACTCTCACTTACGCGCTTGTATACAAAGCCTTAACATGTATTATTCATAACATAAAAGTACATATAAAGTCGTTTCTTTTTTACAAGAAGAAATATACTTATTAAACTTTGTTTTTAAATTGAAGTTCGTAAGTTATCAACCAGTTATTTAACGAAAATAGCTAGAAGATCAACTGATTATTACCCGATTTGATATATTATTCTTTACCGCCCATTTGATTGGGTGTCACAGCCAAATCGTAGGAAAGCTACTGTCATTGTACGTCATTTCAGTATATGTCATTAATTTGAAACGTAAACAACAATAATTTCTTTTTCACTCACATATGTCGAACTTTGTGCCTGAAAAATGTTCTTCGACATTACTTTAATATGAAGAAAACTGTTACGGAAAGTCATCGTATTTTGTTGGAAGTTTATGGTGAACATGCGCTGGCTGAGCGAACGTGCCAAAAGTGGTTTGCACGATTTGCACTTGGCTTGGCCAACCAGCTAAATCAACGGCAAAGCCGAATATCCATGGCGCGAAGGTAATGCTCTGTATTTGGTAGGATCAGAAGGATGTGCTGTATTATGAGCTGCTAAAACCGTCAATGGACAACGCTACCGAACACAATTAATCCGTTTGAAGAGAGTAGTAACCGAAAAACGCCCGAAAATTGCGAACAGACACGAGGGAATAATATCAAAATCAAGATAACGCTCGGCCCCACGTTGTAATTTGAAAAACAGTGGATAGGAAGTTTTACCCCACCCGCCTTATAGCCTAGACCTTGCCCTTTCCGACTACCATTTGTTCCGGTCGATGCAGAAGGCCCTCTCTGAAATAGCTTTAGATGGGCAATACTTTGAATAATACTATTGAACATGTTTTTCTTAACTAAACGTTCAAATTTTGAAAAAAAAACCGCACGAATTAAGTTATAGACCCAATATTTAGTTCTTTGTGTTAAAGGCGTGAACATTTTCTGTTTTACCGTTTTTCCCTTACACCATGAATTATCCTATATCCGGGAAGTAATTAGTTCGATGCAGCTGCATGTATACGTTTGTACAAAATTGCTGCAAAATGGGCGGCGATTGTATCAACATCCCGTTAATTGAACTGGAAGCATCCGCCCCGCATCAAGCCCCAAAAATTGTTATAACCTAAAGTATTCATAACTGATAGTATTATAATCTTACGAAGAATGACTATGAATTTGGGCATGTTTAATCGATTGCTATGCAAGCATAATAATATTAGTTATACAAACGTACCCATATAGCTTACATTGAGATGTCTTATAAAAAAATTAATGTTTTGCACAACATTATATGTATACGCAATGACTACATGCACGCTATCCCTCCGCGTCTAATCATAAAATCATGGCGATGGCTGAATAAGTACACATATGTTGCAATCGATTTAATTATTCCTCTTCGCTGAGTAGTTAATGGAAAGAAGTTAAATTAAACAGATAAAAAAAAAACACTTATATACCGCCAAAGCAAAGCGAAGTCAGTTCATAATGAGGTACATACCTTGGGGTTACTGTATGGCTTGACTAATTGGGAGCAGTAATAGCGTACTGGTGGATTGTTTCTTTCGCTATTACCCGGTGCTAACCCTTTGTTCTAACACATGAATACGCTGTCTATTGTCTGAACGACCTGAGAACATAAACATTTATTTTCTAATAATGTGTTAAAACACATTGACCTCACCCATTAGGCGCTTTCTCCCAACAAAGTCATTCCAATCTCACTTTTATTTCGGTTAAGATTTTCCCACTCTACGAGATGACCTATGTGAGAAAGTATTTAAAGGCAAATGTTTGACCTAGACCTGTTTAGGCAGTTTCAGCTATCCATCAAATAATTTATATTTTAGTAGGGGTAAAGGTGATGTGAATTATATCTGGAAGTTAGAGCTTCTCATTAGTACAATAGGCCTATCCTGGCCGTGGTGTGGCTGATGTCTTTCCATACAGCAGTCAGCCACTTCAACCTAGAAGATAATCATCAATGGTGCAAACATTAGAAATGAGAGTCGTTCTATTTGCCTTTGCTACATGTTTACTATTTTTATATTTATTGTTCATTCGTGTATATCTGTAACAAAATATCTGAAATACATCAGAAATAAGCATTGTATTTAAATTAACATGGGAAAAATTAATGCATTTTAACTTTTGTCTTTGCAATGTCAGACGGTCAACTCACCCACGCAATTTAATACATGTCTTCTTATTGTATCTGCACTTACCTTGAAAATTATTGCTTACGAATCAAGTACAATCCATGTTCAAAGATATACGCTTTTGTATTAAAATAAAAGCGATTCCCTTGAAAATCAGAAACACGTAGGAATTTTTTTCGTTGCGTCTTTTATACACAGCGTGAGCGTAATTTTGACTTGCTTTCAACCAAACATTAACAGAAACTCTGTTAGTAGTTGTGTTTCACCGACAAGACATAATTATATTTGGAGTGTAAAAAGTACAATTGAAAAATGTTTGACCCCAATACCATGCAAACATTATTGACAAACCTGTTTATGAGAATGTAAAATGTGCTCCCAAAACAAGACATATTGTGTTTACATTTTCGGTAGTCGTGTTGTCAATTACCAGGTTGAAAAAAAAATCTAAATTTAGTGAAAGGTCGGCAATGGACTTCAAAATTTAAATATCATAACTACAACATAGAAAATTACCTGTTTGTAAATGGTTAATAAGAATCGAACAGGGTCGAAATAAAATAAAATAAATAAAAAATAATTACGATTGCTAGGATCTTTCTAAAAATAGTTGAAGGTATATTCGTGCAGAGAAACAGTGTAAAATGTATGCATTTTTCCACAAGCAATTATACAAGTGTATATGTTTGTTCGTAAATTCAATGTACATACATTACAAAACTATCTATGATTTTGGAGTACATCTAAATCCATAAACAAAATACAATGGAATGGAAAGTCCGTTAAATATTTACTTCATAGAATATACGTTAATTAATGCTTAAATGCCATCACGTAATGCAATTAGTGTCATTACTCTGAAGTAGAAAGTTGTGTCAAATATAGTAGGTGCATTGTCCTTTTGTAGAAATCGAAATTTCACGGCGTCGTGTCGTAACATTCTTACTTATTTTATAGCGACACGGCGGCAATGTAGTTGCTGGTATGGTGTCAGTGTGAAAATTCACGGAACTGTTCTATTGGAGTAATGTAAGTTATTTCTCAAGATCTATAAACTTGTAAATCTAAAATCCATGCTAGTGAATTCACCAGCACACTTGGACCATCTTGGTCCATTGTGATACCTAAAGTCAGACTACTACCACTGATCCACCACTCCAGTGATAGTGCCATTAGTTCGATCCCAATGGCAAATGGAGATTGGAAAACCTCGCTGTTTATCTCCCATTCAGGACTTTGCCAGAGCTAAAATTGTCCAGGAAAACTTAAAAGAAATATGTCCCTGTAGCTGGTGCAATCTCACCCCAGATTGCCAATTGTCAGGTGGATCAACGCATTCTCAGGCAACCTTAATAGACGATAGAGCCATGAAAATCCCTCTTTACCCATAAGCTCACATCATTTTCAAAATAATCTTTATGAATTAAATATTGGTGAAATAAAGCATGATTTATTGGGTCTATAAATTAATTCGTGTGGTTTTTTATTTTTCAAAATTTCAACGTTTATTTAAGAAAAACATGTGCAATAGTTTTATTCAAAGTATTGCCCATCTGAGGCTATGACTTTTTCCCATCTTTCTGGCAATTTGTGGATCCCATCCCAAAAGAACTGCGCCGACTTGGCAGCCAAGAATGAATCAAGCCAATTTTTGATATTCTGCTCTGATGTGGACCGTATTTCAGTGAGGGCGTTCTGCATCGACCGGAACAAATGGTAGGCAGAAGGGGTAAGGTCTGGGCTATAAGGTTGTGGGATAAAACCTCTCATCCACTATTTTCCAAATAGTTCTTAACCGGAATAGCAACGTGGGGCCGAGAGTCGTCATGATAGAAAATTATTGCGTATATTCGTGTCTGGTCGCATATTTCGGGCGTTTTTCGGCTACTGCTCTCTTCAAGCGGATTACTTGTGTTCGGTAGCGTTGTCCCTTGACGGTTTTAGCAGCTCATAATACAGCACATCCTTCTGATCCTACCAAATACAGAGCATTACCTTCGCGTCGTGGATATTCGGCTTTGCCGTTGATTTGGCTGGTTGGCCAAGCCAAGTGCAAATCGTGCAAACCACTTTTGGCACGTTCGCTCAGCTGGCGCATGTTCACCATAAACTTCCACCAAAATACGATGACTTTCGGCAACAGTTTTCTTCATATTAAAGTAATGAAGAAGAACTCCCCGCAAAAACACTTTTTCAGGCACAAAGTTCGACATATTTGAGTGAAAAAAAAATGATTGTTGTTTACGCTTCAAATGAATGACATATACTGGAATGACGTACAATGACAATAGCTTTCCAACGCATGTTCCAATGGAATAATACAAGTTACGCCATCTCTTAGCAAATCGCACGAATCAGCACACCCATCTTTTATTTAGACAAGGCTGAGATGTGAATAAATGCAGTTCCTATCCATTAGGGGTGAAATTAGGAAATTAGGGATTAAGAAGCTAATTTTAGGTCTTCGTATTCGAAGTTGAAACCGCTACATATACTTATACACTGTTAAATACCATCAGAAGAGATTGTGGAAAAATATACATCAACATGAGAATATTTTTTTGTAATTTAAAGTCCATTGAATGTTGGATGTTATATTTTATACATACATTCATGCTCTTTATTCTATAGTATGCATTTTGATTGATTTATTTTTTTCTTCTTGTGATTATTTACAGCTTCAGCAGACCACAAGAAATCCAGACTATTACGACATTTCGCCAAGACCATTTGGAGCACCAACAGGTTCGCAAAGCTTTACTAGACCGAAAGCGCTTCGACCCAGTACCAGTGGAACAGGCTTTGGATCTTTAGGTACACAGCAAACTCGAACGAATGTTCCTCATCAGCAAACACAGTTCTTAGCTCATTTTAACGAACAAGTAAGCATTTTGCTATTTTAATTTAAAAACCAATAAAGACAAGTGTATATGTATATATTTGAAGCTTAAATACGTTCACATCTTTAGATTTATGCATGGACCCGTGAACTGTGTAGATCGAATTATAGTCTATTAAATGTGCAGAATTACTAAGTCGCTTTCTGAAAGTATGTCCTATAAGTGTATATGTGCTTCCATCTGCGATCGTGACAATGATGGAAACTCATAGTAATGGAGTATTGAATTGAAGATTTTGGAAAGCGACTATAGAGCCCCATACCACTGCTATCACATTTGATCTACTGTGCCCCCTTTCTTTATCTATGACTTGGGCTATCTTAAGAAAATTGATGATGTCTTTAGAGGGATGTCCTGATAGTGTGTTCCTTTTAATGGGAGTCTATTGGTTATTTTGTATCTGCTGGACTCGACTGGTAGGTGTTCCATGGTCTCCTTTGTCCACATTGTCTACAGTTTCCTGAGCCGCTATGCCCCATTTTGTACATGTGATAAATGCATAGGAAGTGGCCAGTAAGTTTTCCACGTAGTATCCTAAGGTCAGGCTGTTTAGGTTCAGACCACTTTAATTCTTCTGGTATCAACCCTCATGAATATCTGAGACTGCATTCTTTGAAGTTATATATTTTTTGCAGGGCTACAGCTCGGCCTCCGCTGAACAGCAATATGTAATGAGGTAGCCTTAAAACATTTCCAAACCTGCAGTTGGAGAGGTTCTCATAGCACCTGTTGTGCAAATGCACGCCAACCTTTGTATATTGTTAAATAAACTGATGGTGTGCATTTGTTGATATATCTTCCAATAAATAATAGCACCATAGACTAATGTTGGTTGAACCATTTGGTTATATATCTATAAACTCAATTTTGGGTTACGACCCCATGTTTTTCCCACAAGCTGTTTTGGGGACCATATAGCTTTATAAACCAGACGTTATGTATTTAGACTACATCGATATTATTGTAATACTCGAAGAATCTTAATCAATAAAGCCAAATGTCAGCTGTGAATATTAAGATCTATCTATAGCTGGCGGTCATGGCGTTATGGGTATGTGCGTCGGTGAGTCCTATTCCCGGCGGGTGCGACCAAAAAAATTGTCACGGCCCCACCTCTTTCAATGCTTAAATAATATAACTGTCTAGAAAAGCTTCACAAATTGCCTATTAGGAGTCAGCATAAATTTGTACGAGAGAACAATAGCACGCACGACCCGAGTGGTTGTTGAGAAGCTGGGCCCGGCCCTCTAGAGGTTGTACCGCCACACATAGTAAATATTGTCATTATCAAATCGCCATTAAGCTCTCACCAGCATTCTTATTCTTTGTTTGGTGCTACAGTCTGGGGTGGACATGAGCCTCAGCCAACAAGCCTCTCCAGCCAGCACGATCTTTTGCCAGCTGTCTCCAGTTGCGCATACAAAGTCGGTTGAGGTCCTTCTCTACTTGTGTACGCCATCTCGCTCGAGAATGTCCTCTGTCGCATTGTCCCAATATCTCGGAATCAAAGACTCTTCGCGCCGGAGTGTACATCTGTTCTGCATGACCTAGCCATCTTAAGAGTTGGATCCGAAGACGTTTACCTAGGTGCTTGCCGTGGTAACACGAATTGTACGGGCTAGTGGTCGAATCTTCTCCTCTAGACGCCATCAACGCAAACAGGACCAACGATCGCACCCACAAATTTTTTCAACAAAACGAAAAATCTGCTTTCAATAGCGTCCACGTCTCTGTGCCATAGAGCAGGACTGTTACTCACTTGCCTCTTGAGCCCATAGAAACAGCAGTTGGGAGCAGTTACTCTGCCTTTGATCTCGATACTGACACTTACTATTTAGCAGAGCCCAGATAGACGAAGTCCTTCACTACCTCGAAGTTGTAGCTGCCCATTGTGGCGCTCTGTCCAAGACGTCGATTTTGTAGGTCCTTCCTTGAGGACAGCATATGCTTCGTTTTGCCTTTAGTCATGACGTTGTCTCTCGGGTATCGATCTGAACTTCTTGGGTCTTTTCCAGGATCTGCCGTAGTGTGAAGATCTGGGTGATCGTGGACTTCCCCGGCCTGAAACCGCACTCATATGGAGATTGCTTATAAATGGCTTCAGAAGGGCACACAAAACGGCAGACAGGATCTTGTATGTGATGTTAAGGAGACTTATCCCTCTGTAGTTGGTGCAGTCAACGGGGACTCTTTTCTTGTGGATTGCGCAAACGATACTGAAATTCCACTCGTCCGGCAAGTATTCCTCAAACCACATATTACAGATGATGCGCCCAACCAGATCTAACCCTATTACAGATTTCAAAGACCGTCCGCTTTATTAGACTTCAGTATTGATATTGCTATCTTGACCTCGGCTTCTGTCCAAATCTTATATCCATTGGATAGCTGTTTTTCCCTTTGGTAAAACTTTCGAACATCATTCCTGCCGTAACACATCTGCGTCTCCTCGGCCGCTCGCTTCTCATGCTTTTTCCTCTTCCTTCTGAAAAGCCGTTTCTCTTCCATTCCCTTCTGTTCGTAGAGCTTAGAGCTCTGCGTCTCCTCAGCCGCTCGCTTCTCGTGCTTTTTCCTCTTCCTTCTGAGAAGCTGGTTCTCCTCTATTCTCTTCTGTTCGTAGAGCTTAGAGCTCTGCGTCTCCTAGGCCGGTTCTCCTCCATTCTCTTCTGTTCGTAAAGCTTACTAACAGCTCTCATTGTTGGATGCAGCGTTGCCTCGTAGGCCTCCTGTTGGACCATGTTCTTTTCCTGGTGGTGTCGTAAAACCCATTACATCAGTGGCATCTTCTTTGATGGGTTCTTGACAAAACGTCCATTCTTGATCCTGTGGGCAGGGTCGAATTTTCAGAGAGCTTCCGGGAGACTCGCTCGGCAAAGTTCCTAGTGGTTTATTGTGACTGCAGCTTTCCAACGTCAAACCGTAGTGTCCTGTCTCGATTCCGTATTTCTCTCAATATCCTCATCCTTACCTTATCCACAACAAGGAGATGATCCGAGTCAATATTGGCTGCTCCGAACGTGCGGACATCGAGAATACTGGAGGAGTGTCTCACATCGATGGCAATGTGATCAATCTGGATGACGGTTGATTGATCAGGTGACCGCTAGGTACCCTTATGCATATTGAGGTGTGGGAAACGCGTGCTTATCACATTTCTTCCTTGCCCAGCTATGCGTTCAGATCTTCTAGAACGATCATTGATAGTATGTTCTTTCTAGGAGATTAGAGCCATCCTTCCTATTGTCATCGTTGTCCTCTAACGGGGCGTGGTCGCCAATCAGGCTGATGTTTCCGAGTTTAGCCTTGATGCGGATTAGTCAGGATGAGTCATTGCCCTTTTTCCATTTGCTGGGGTCGTCAACAGTAGATTTGTCCGTATCCAAGGCAGGTTGTTCCTTCTGAACTCGTAACTTTTTTTACGTGGTGAGGAAGTTAACCTTAATGGGGGATAGGCCCATTATTTTAATCCTCGGGCAGAGGGTTCGCTGCATACATTAGTTCAACTCACAACGGTTGTTGTATTTTACATGTTGCCCATTATTTTAATCCTCGGGCAGAGGGTTCGCTGCATACATTAGTTCAACTCACAACGGTTGTTGTATTTTACATGTTGAGCATTATTTTCTTTTTTTTCCTTTTGCGATTTTTAAAGTTAGTTAATATAATATAATCAAGCAATTCTTCTGAATTAAGAATTGAAGGAATAAGGACATATTACTGAGATACTAAAGCAATTTTCGCAAGACAAGCAAACTGTTCCTTAGCTTATAGCTTAAACAATATAGACATTTTTGTAAGATAGCCAAAACTGACGGCTGCAAAACCCCTTTAAGACATAATGCATTTGGGGAATAACTCCAAGAAATGGTTGAAAATAGAAAGGAAATAAGAAAACAGAGTACATATCCAAGAAGATCAAAGCGGTTTTTCAAATTGATGCTGTCAGCAGACCTTAAATCGATTGCAGTCATATTAGACACACATTATGTAACTTTAACGAATTTCAACAACGCGTTGATCCTTCAACTGTGTGCAAAAAAATATTTTTTAGCAGAAGCTGTTCATAGTACTTCATCGACCAATCGATTTCCGCCGTTGAAGGACATTTTTGAAACTTCAGATTGTAATACTCGTCCGTATTGTAATCAAAGGCTAAAGGTTGTTTTGTGATCGTTAGGAATTTGGTTTGCAAATGACAGTTGGTATTTCTTAATTATCGGCTGTTGATTAAAATCACAAAAACAAGCAATGTCCTTACGATGAGAGGTTTCCTTATGTTCTTCCTTTGCTAATGGTACATACTGAAATACGATAATAAAACAAATTAATGAAATGTTGGAAACAATCCAAATTATCAGGGTGCTGAATAACGCAGATGACAGTTTATTATTCATTTATTTAACTATTCGTCGTTTTATTTCTTTTGTGCCTTTAAGTAATTCGTCAGAGAATCGGTGATAAAATAACCAAAGATGATAATTATTCGGCCTTGAAACAGTTGAAAGTGAACATAAATGCACAGCAGCATTAAAAAAATTACTAATGCTAATGCAATGATGGCATGCTGCTTTAAATTTAAAAGACTAGAAGGTATTGTAATAAGCTTGACAATTTTGAACAAGAAACCCGATAGATTAATGTGATCTTGCTGTTGAGACTTCAGATTCAGTCAATAAAAAGTAGGATGCCAACAGAAACAAGGCAGAAGAAAGTTCCGGCATAACTTCAGTACGGTACAAATATGTCAATAATTGCAAAGTACGCGCATATATTTTTCGATCCGTATTCCATAACTTTATCTTCAAACGTAATCAATGTTCAAGCACCACATATCTGCGGGTTGGTAATATGGCCGCTTTTACACCGTCAAATTTTGTCCCATCAATTTGTCGGAAGTGATCGTACTATGCTTTCACACGGTGAATGTTTCTCTCCCTTTCCCAAAACCTCGTTACATGCTTCTGATACCCAAAATTGAGAATAAAAATACAAAAAAGGAACAGTGCTACCAGAACAGTGCTCATGATCATTATGATTTCTGTATGGATACATATGACATGGGAGCCTCCCGCATTTTTCCTAGCGGTTATAGTCTCATAAGGAGTCCATGTTTCGTCTAAAATGCATGAAGCATGTCTATATTCTGCTGTGAATTGCTGAATGCATTGAATAATAAATGTGTTGGAGCCGTTCATTTTTTTTTTTATTAATTTGCTAAGATTTTTGGCACTTTGGTTTTAAGGCCACGCTTTATGCACTTTTTTCAGTTTCTTTCGGAGGTTCGAGTGTGTCGTAGTGATTTTCATGTCGTGTCGTCTTTGTTTGTTTGTGCCTTGATTCGAGTCCACTTGCACATTTGTAACAAGAGATTTATTTACGTGGGCTGGCTGTTCGCTCTCCGCCCAGGATGTTCGCTGAATACATTTAAATCGCCTTACAACGGTTGCTGTGATCGTTTCTGGCATCCCACCAGGTTGGAGGCATTCAACAATTTTGCCCTGTAAGCACATGCTCTGCCCTCCGTCATGTAAGCACACGAAGATGAACAGTTGATCATGTCATGACTATTTTCATGCATTCAGTGGTCGTGTTATTCAATTATCACAAACAATATCCTCTCGAATTTTTTGGTGTATGTTGCATGCATGTAAAGTATAGTCTCTCATAATAAATATTACAATTTCTATCGTTTAAGAATACTCCGATCAGCAGCCCTTCAGCAGCCACATTGAACTTCCAATCAAATCGAATTAATGGAGGAGGTCGTCCCTTTGCCAGCAGTAGTGGAAGCACTAACAGTGCCTTCAGTAGGAATCGTCCATTTGCAAGCAACACATTCAATCGTCAACAGCAAAACAAACAAGCGACAAGTTTTAATGATGAGGTAGCAACACCGGTGCAACAACAACTTCCATTCAGAAATACACGTAATCGATTCTTACCAAGCTCGTCTAAGTCTCCCACGACTACGTCTACGACAACAACCTCTACTACATCAAAGCCATCTCGGTATAATCGTTTCGGACCGGGAAGGTCACCATCCACAAGTACAGAAAATCGCCAATCGACAACCACAGCTTCGTCGAGAGTACGACATCCAGTTGCGTCTGTCAACAAGACTCTGTTTCAACCACGTCGCCCAGTAATCATCAGTCGTGAGATTAATCGTCCATTCGGAGCCAGTGGTGGGCGAATTACAATTAATCACAACGGGAGCGATAAGAATACGCCAAGCAACGTCAATGAACAGGATGACGATGACCTCGATGGGTCTAATGAAGAAGACAGTGTCGCGGAGGAAATTCGTGAACAGAACCATGTTAACGAATCTGAGTCAAAAGAGAAGATATTTGAAAAATTGAGCTTGCACGAGGCTGGAGCATCAATACCAACATCATCCTCGGCAGAACCGCCGTTGTCTTCTTCGGGGGCGATGCCACCGACTGTTGCCACCAGCGAAAAGGGTCAAGATGATCACACAGTCATCCTCACATCCAATTTCTATTTGCCTGGATCATTTGAAGATGACGCAGAAGACGTTGATGGAGACGACGAAGGCCTTGAAGGAGAAGGGGAACCAACAAGCAAGGAGATTGAAGAGGATAAGGACACAAGTGTGACAACACAGCAGCCAGCCGATTATGACTATGAATATGAAGATGTCGCCACAACTATTTCGCCACAAACGCAAAATGCGGATACAGACTCCACGGAGTACGCAACAGAAAACGAACCCGAAGTTGAGACAAAGACAGACGTGCACACAGACCAGCCTAAACCAGTAGATGAAAAACTTGTAACAGAGGATCCCTCACCGGCTGAAATAACAACATTACCGCAAGAAACTAGTGCTGAATACGATGAGAACGAAGAATACGAAGACGGTCCCGGATCTGGGTCCGGATCAGACGGATTGGGAGACTATGTAGAAAATAACACTGAAAAGATACCTATTAACCAGGTTGTTGGACGGGAGGTTGTTTCAGTAGTTACTACAAAGAGTGTTATTAACGGATCGACGGCCTTACCACAATCTATAACACCAAGCACGACAACAGTAAAGGATGAACAAATATTCAACGAAAACAAGCCTGACCCCGCTAAGGAGTCATCAGAGGTAGATTCAGAATCTGAGGCTGAGGATCCACAGGAAGAATCGGCTGAAGAGCAGAATGTTAACAACACAACGGAAAGTTATGTTGTCATAGCATCTATTCAGACAAGCCGCAGCATCAATGGAGCAAGATTTCTACCCTTCCCAGCGATTGAACAGGAGGAAACTAAGCAAACCTTATCGGAATTGGAAAGAAAAATTCACGGGAAGAACAGTCGTAAAAAGGTTAATCAATCGAATAATGAAAGCAATGAAACTGTCTCAAGTAATGAGTTGCAAATTGATAATTATCCAATAAATACGACAGATTCTGCCACTACCGAAAGATCATCCACTGTTCATGAAACAACAACCCAGGCAACTACTTCAACCACTGTTTCCAGATTTGCGCCGAATATAAGAAAGTTTATGCATAAAACTTCAGTTAAACCAAAAATCAACATCGATGACATACCAATGGACGATCTTACTGGTCTTTTGCCTGCAGGGTTCAAGCCTCGCCCTTCATACAAAAATAAGAAATCAAACAAAATAACTTCCACTACAACTGAGCCTCCACAGGCGGAGGAGCAAACAAAACCTCAAAGGAATTCTACCATAAGTCGGTCCTACAAAAATTCTCCGAACGCAGCGCAGGATGTTGCCTTGGCCGGTCTTCTTCCCAAAGGATATAGAACAACACATGCTCCCTCATCCACAACAGAAACACAAACAAGGAAATTGGAGGACATTCTGAGCAAGATTAAATTTGAGGAAAATCCAGATAAACTTCTTCCAGCTGACTACAAAGAAAAAATAACAACACAGAAGCCATTGATTCCAATAGTGGATGACATTTCCAAATTCTTGCCACCGGGCTTTAAATTGCCACTTCCAACCACTACAAGTAAACCGGTAATTAAAGTCAACGATGATATCAGCAAATTTCTTCCTCCTGGTTTTAAGCCTCAAGCTGAAGATAAGCCTGAAATTAAAATTTCTGTAGTAGACGATCTGAGCAAACTGTTGCCGCCAGGGTTTAAGCTGGAATCTGCTCCGAAAGCGGAACCTATTGATATTTCCAAACTCTTACCGAAAGACTTTCAACCAGCGGAGAAAAAAGAAGACAAAGAAAATGTTTTCAAAAAAATTGATTTTAAGGATGCATCGGGACTGCTCCCCTCTGGATTTACAGAAACCTCGTCTGCTGAAATTACTTCCACACAGAGTCCTCCCCCAACAACAACGACTTCGTCCGGTTTCAAACTTGTATTTCCTAAAGGCTTGAACAAACGGCCAGGACATCGACTAACAACACCTAGGACAGGGTCGGGTGAATCTAATGGACCAACTTCCTCGTCTATCGTTATTAAAAAAGGACCACCCATGCGGGTAACGACGGAGTTTACAGGTTGGCCAACGCCTTCCACAACGCCTATTTCCATAGAAAAACTTTTAGAGCAGTCTCGGACAGCCACAATCGATATATCTGAACTTCTGCCGCAAACTTCTACGACTTCGACGACAACCACAACTACAACTACAACTCCGGAACCACCAAGACCCACCAAACCAGGTCACTGCAGGTCCGATTGCGATCTCGCTGGAACTATCAAAATCATAGATGGTGTTGCCTGGAAGCCAGAACTTCTTGACCACAACACACTGGAATGGAAGAACCTGGCTAGGGAAGTTGAGGCACAGGCATGTATTATATATTTTATTTATTGCAGTTATTCGCTAAATATGTACTCTTATTTTTGCAGCTAAACGAAGTTTACAGTAATGCTCCTCGCCTAAGCCGTTGGTACAAGAAAGTTCGCATCGACAGCTTTAGCAAAGGCAGTGTTCTCGTTGATTACTTTGTGGAACTAGCCAATATAACGCAAGATGTGAACACTTTAGAGATTAAAAAAATGTTCCATCAAGCTTTAACACAACCACCGTTGCCAGTGGTTCCTTTGCAACCAGAGGTGGATAACGAAACCGACAGCGATGGCGATGAAGACTTCAAGGCGAGTGAGAAGGGTGAAAAACTAGTCAAAGAAACTTATTTAATGGGTAGATTCGTTGTTGACCCGGCGTCAACAGATTTCATTGGTAAGATGGCAGTTAATAGTTATACCGCTTGTGAGTTTCTTAAACCAAACATTTTTATAGTTATACCAAAATCACTCTCGCCAACCGTGGAATTTGCTGAGGATGATGCATTAATACCAAACTGGGCCATCGTCCTGATTGTCATTGGTATTGGTTCTCTTTGCTTCGTTGTAATATTTGGAGTTACTGTGGTAAGTTAATTGTTATTTGGTTTTCACAGCACACGCACGTGTTACATTCCATCATTTGAATTAATAGCTTTAACAAGTATATTATCTCAGCATTCCAAAATATGAATGAAAACAATGGTAGATATGTATTACGGATCGTATCTTGGGAATTCCGCGCAGAATGTCGAAGCGCATGGTGTACACTATGTGTACCATAAATAATGATGAGCTAGACTTTATGTTATATTGTACATTTGTATGCATATGTTTTCAGCTGTTGAACCGCCAGAAGCGAGCGAAGAAAACTCCGATACCATTAACAGCAGATATGATGAACGACTTAAAGGTCAGCCACATGGGTGGGACAGATAATTACGGTGTTGATGATTTCTACAACATTGACGATGCTTGGAACGACACCAAACAGCCAATAAAACCAAAGGTAGGATTACAAAGATGTTCTTCATTTTCGAAATTCAAAAACATGGTTCTTTTTAGCGCTTCACCAACTCAGTGCATGGAAGTAGTGGTTCGAACATATATGACAGTTGGCGTTCGACAAGGCATGGGGACTATTATTATGATTCGCACAACTACACACCGCATGCCAAAAGTGAGCAATATCCTCCAGATGCATTCGCCGATGTGCACCAAATGTACACCTACAATCATCCCAGATCAAGATATCAAAGGGATTATGATCCTGATTTTTAGTAGTTTACATAAGTTGCAAAACTATTTGTTGTTTATAAGGATATAGTAGTTATTGAAAATGATTATTTCCAAATTTTTCATTTATATGAATTCGCCCAAAATTGAGCGTACAGTGTAAAACACAAGTTAGCACTTACGTGTAGCAAATACGATGTGCGAGCAATCACAAATGATTGAAATTAGTTTTTTTTAACTAAATCCTTAATTGTGTACTAAACAAAAATAACTGCCACATCTAGTGTATTTACACGCTATTTTTTTGTTACTAGTGCCTTAAATAATACTCCAATATTTACATGAACATTCACAAACTCCAATAAGAATGATTGTAAAGGTGATAGACATTAGAAAGAGAAGTTTGTATTAATACATTATAAACATTTATTAAGTTATAATTTATGGAAAAAAATTGAGTTAATTTAAAAAAAATTATTTCAAATTAAGATGTTTCTATTTTTAGTCTGTAACATTAGGATTTGTATAAGTAAATAAATAAATTGATTTTACAATATAATAAATACCGGCTTATAACTTTGCGTAGAATAATAATAATAATAATGATAGGGGTCGCGCGGCGATTCGAGGTGAACCTGGGCCCAATATTATGGGTGCTATGACAATTTATAAATGGGAAAGTACTTGGCGACGACTACCATAGATTGTTGGGGCCATTTAAGATTCCCGTGGCTGCGAGCGATATCCCGATATAGAAGATAATAGCACATATTTGCGGATCCTAGTTATAGAGCACATAAAAGTTAGAAATTTACTACAAAAATAATTTAGTAAACATCAAAAAATTGCGAAAAAACACGTCAAACAAACAATTATGTGAAATAAAATACTTGTGTCTTCTTTTCCCGTCTGATGTTGACTGCCCTTATTTGGAATAATTCAACTTGAACTTGACTCCTTAACACTAACAAATTAAGGTGATTGTGCTGGGCTATGGATCGTGCAGGAAATGCTGATGTTGGAATTTGTGTGAGATGACAGTGCTTCAGGTGAACGTGCCAGGGTAATGCTGCTGCGAGAAATTTTGACGCGGCTTTTGAGTAATGTCCGATAGCTCGAATGAGTTTTTCTTATTAACTTTAAATCTTGTTGAGTTTAAAGTGAAAACTATTTTACCGCTATGTCTGTCTGAACATTTTGTTCAAGCCACAATGGCGACCAGCAGATGACTATGTCGCTGGCCATCTTTGTCAGGTTATTTCGTATGAAAGATAAAATAATATGTCAAAAACTGCGACCAAGTTCCAAGCTAGATAGGTGGGCAGCCTAACAGGATTGACTGTACTAGGAAAGATGTAAAATATATGATAAGTTGATCTTAAGGAAGATCCCAAAACAAACGCCTATGTCAGATTAATATTTTACCGCGTTTGGGATAACTACCATCAAACACCAGCAGTATCAACATCAACTTGGCAAATCCAAAAACAGTTAAGCTTTACTGTCGTGTTATCAACATTTCAAATATTACAGAATATCAAAGATCCAAGAACAGGACTTTTATACATAAAAAACTTTCCAATAAAAGATTTCATAATTTATAGAGTGAGACTTAAAATTAATATGCATATAAATATACAGCTGGGTCCCAGAAATTGAATCGATTGAAATTGAATCGAAATCGGAATGTTTTTAAAACGAGTGAATTTAATGTCAATGTTCTACATTTCACTCGATTTTGAAATTCTTTCTAAATGAAATTCAGAACGACAGACACTTCATTATTTAAAATTAATTCCTGAATTTTGTCCTTTCGTGTAAAAAAAATAAGAAATGAGTTTTGTTTTTATTGCTGCATGATTTCAAATGGTAAAAAAGATATCCAGTAGTAAAAATTAAAGAGGGTAGGTTGCGGAATTCTTCGAACCCATGCAGTGTAAGTAAAATAAATTGACTGACAAAAATTACATATCTCGAACATTATTTTTAATAGATTAGATTTGTATACTTTTGTATTAGATGTATCGGACGAAATACTTGCGATATTTCTTAGAACGATCTAGCATTCCTGGCGTCATAAGATGCGTGGCGACCTTTCATCTTGGCTCTTAGGATATTCAGGACATGCTTTGCTCCCAATATACTTTCCTCAAAGCTGGAACTTTAGAACAATCATTCAACCAGAAACACAAACATTCGGCGTTTTGAAAAATAGTTTCCGGTGCTTGGCCCGTTCTCTTATGTATCAGCCAAGTAAGGTGGTGTGAATAATAAATGTTTGCTGCGCCGTTGCACAATCAGTCTTATCGGCAATTTCGGGGGAAATCACTCTCCCTCTAGAAATTGGAAGGGATTTCTTTTACCAATAAAATATGGTGTGGTGCCACCCCAGGTTGGCATCCGAGAAAAGCAGATTGAAGGTCGGGAAAGATGAGGCCTTCTCAAGGGTCCCGGTGCTTCTTTGCAAAGGAAGAGCGGACATTATCCCCTCACCTCATTCAAAGCTGCAACCGTAAAACCCTTCACTCGCCCAGAGAAGTGCAAAACCAAACGTGGAACGGGTCCAGGGTTCTAAAAAAAAGGATGGATTGAAGATGTTAAAAGGCCCAGGCGCGAGCATTTTCACCGAATTATTTAATCACTGATTATGGCCGTGAGTTTCAAGCGGAGATACTTGCAGTCTAGGTTTCGTCCATAGTGATATCATTGTTTGAAATACCACCGGCTAATATTACCGCCCCAATTGGCAGTCAAGCGGCTAATAAAATTTCGCCTATAGAAATCAAATCCAAGCTGGTTTTAGTCTGCCGATAAGAGCTTAAGGATTTCTACCCTTCGCGCGGCTATCTGTGGTGACGTCGAGCTGGCAGAAGTCAGGGAGTCATCTGCAAACAGACAGCAGTTCACTGTGGATGTGGTGGATCTGCCGTGTAGATGTTGAAATGCCACGGTCCCAGCTACGGTTGGTCCTTGTGCAACTCCTGCCTTGGTGCTCGCTCTGTTGACTTGCTGCCTTTAATTGAGATGTTTGATGTATGCTATAATTTATTCTGATGAGGTTGGAGGGGTTCCCATCTGGTTCAGCTTGTAGATGAGTCCATCAACCCAGACCTTATCGCCTCTACGTCCAGGTAGCAGGCGACGGTGACCTCGTTATTGTTCAGCGCAGCTACATCTTCATTACAGGATGTAGCGTTGAATGTTTTTCCCTAAATCCGTATTGAATATGCGGAATGATGTTTAGGTCGGTAGACCACTACTTTAGTTTTCGCACTACCAGTTTCTCTAGGATCTTGGTTATATTGCTCAAGACCTGTATCCTGAAACACTGGCAGCGTTCCCCGTTTTTGGTATTGCTACAATTTTTGCTATTTTCCACTTGCTAGGAAAGTAGCAATTCTTGATGCAACTGTTCATAATGATTGTGAGAAGTATCATCACCGTTTGTCACATTCACTTCAGGACGAAATTCGAAACGTCTTGGGGAGTGCTTATGCTTATTCTTTATCAAACTTAACTGGTGACCAACTTAATAGGTTTCACTTAATAGATTAACCTCATAGTGTGCAAGATTTCTTCATATATTCTTAAAACAGATAGATAACATATAAATGAAAATCTGAAATAATTCACTAATGATCTCCCCTCCCCTGCGTTATCCTCTCTCCTGCCTCTCCTCTTCCCATCCAGTGGGCTGGATCAAGGTGTCAACGAACCGTGCCGATGATCAGCTTGGCTGGGATCTGACTGCAACATAGCTCAGTCTCAAACGGTGAGCCAGAGCCACCTGGCGAACCTCTGGGCTAATCAGTCTTAGCAACGCATTGTGGATCTCTGCGTAACCTGACCACCCTTTCTCCACTACTCGTGGGGCCACTATACTATCTTCTCCCCAATTACAGCGATAAATACACAGTAATTGTATGTTTGGACTCTGGAAGCAGGCGAACATGTTGAACCACCGTCGGAGTTACTGAGAAGAGTGATTGCGGATGCGGACAGATCTAGAACCGCACTCATTATGGGGTGTGATGCCAACGCATATCATACCATCCGGGGGAGCATTGACATCAACGATAGAGGTGAGTACCTTCTCGAATATATTATAAGTAGTAGATTGGCAATTTGTAATATAGGTAACGAACCCACCTTCATAACTAGAAATATACAAGTGCTAGACCTCTTCAGCATATAGCTCAGAAACGAGAGGTACGGTCGAGAAGAGGTGCTAGACCGAGGCATTAAGGAATGGAGGGTGTTTAAAGACCACTCCTTTTCAGACCACCGTTAAAATATTCAGCTTTACAAGCAACATCAGGAACACTAACTGGGACATTTACAGAGATAATATCTTTTGCTCCTCCGTGACAGTACATCCCACCTCCACCGCAGTTTCTGTAGCTAGCTTAGTGCCGACCTGTGTGACAAAAGGCAGCCTTCGAGGGGTGTTTTCGTTTTCGTTTGTGTATACCTTGATTGTCACCTTTTAGCAAGGCAAGGCTAAATCCTTCAGTGTGTGATTCATCGGTATTAAGAGTCACTGATATTTTGAATCATGCTCTGGTCAGATTCTGTGAGTGATTGAGTTTACTGTCTCAATAAATTTACAATATACAATGTACAATCCAATATAAGAATGCATGCCAATGACACCATGGAGTTATCTCTCCAATGCTGGATTAAACCTTGAAGTTGTAGAAGAGAGCCCATGTGAGACGTCGGCTGGGCTTACAACATTATTTATAACAATTGATTCTGGATTACAAGACAATAGAGAATCTGCGAAGTTTACAGGCTTTTCTGCAGAAGATTATTTAGAAAAATAGTTTTTACATATAAACCAGAGTAATTCTCGTTATTATGAGAACAGACATATATTGTTCAGTAGTAAATATTTCTTTAATTATTTTTTCTTGGTGAGCACCGGCTGTATACGCAATAGGGAGCGTGGAAGTTGGTTGAATATTCTTTGCACCGCAAAGGAAAGTTGATTTTATCCATACGAATTGTGTATCCTTGGTATTTTCAGAAGCCCATTTGCTCTTTGCCTTGTGTTGACGCCGTGATCAATCGGTTGTTTAAATCGTTGGTCGTTGTACATCTCACTAATTATGTTGAAAAGAAAAAGTTCTCGACGGTTAGTGCCTTTAGATCTGCACTACCGCACGCTGTTATTCCGTATTGAAGTACCGACTCCACTAGAGAGAAGTTCACTTGCTTCAGTACTTTAAACGACGTGTGGTTGCGCAGGTGGTAAAGAGCATATGCCAACTGCCGGAGTTGCCTGCATAAGTAATTTATGTGGTAGTCCCACTTAAAGTTGCAGTCTACTTCCAGTCAAATGTGTCAATATACTCTGCGCAGCTATCTGTCTCAGGTGTTTGATGAGACTTGCAGGCTCTTAAAACTATGGAATTTTATTTTTATTCGATTTTTTTTTTTCGGTCTGCATTGACTGTGTAGCAACCTCAACGACTTTGTTGCTCACAATTATGGCAGTGTTGTCCGCATATTGGAAACCGTTCACATACGTAGTGAAGAGAAGAGGACCCAGGATAGACGATTGGGGTACACCCCACTCAATATTTTGCAGATTGCTACAACTGGACGAACGCCTATATTCCTCAACATTCGGATGATTATTGTGTGACAAAGTGTGTCGAAAGCTTTCTTGAAGTCTATAAAGGTCACCAGTGAGTGGAGGTTCTTATTCAGACTACTGTTTATATTGCTGGCAAATTCTCTCGGTTTGTGAGGAAACCATGCTGGTTTTTGTTCATGATTTTGTATTTGACAATATAATCTTGTAGTCTTCTCGTCATTACTTCTTCTAACACTTTGTCAATAGCTGGTGAGATAGAGATAAGTCGATTGTTCGAAACATCGGTTTTCTTCCCGGACTTGTAGTCACAGTTTTAAGTTTCTTCGGAAATTGACTTTCCTCCAAAGACTTATTCACCAGTTGCGTGACTGTAGGTGCTAAGATACTCAAGTTGTGTTTCAGATACTTAGCCCTGATATTATCTATGTCGGCAGATTTGTTCACGTTCACCTTGTTTAAGATGTTCCGTATTTCGGTTCCCAAGGAACATTGATTGGGTTGTACTTGTTTCTCTACCATTACATGTTCTTATGTTGCATTTATGTGTAATCGATCTATGCACTGTGTTGCGAATTTATTTGCTATGTCTGTTATACTTGAGTCCGTTGGAAAATTTCTACTGAGAAATTCATCGACATTATTGTTGGTTTTTCCTAGTAAGTTGTTAATTAGTCGCCAGGTACTTTTTGCATCCTTTCTATACTCTGCAAATTTATTTCTGTAATATTCCGATTTCATAAATCCATGAAATCCTTTTTTTTACATTGTTTCGGAAATATTTATACTGATTTTCGTAACTCAGGCACTGTTAATTATTTTTCTATTTATTATAAAGCTTACCCCCTTGCACTGATCTAGGATTTCCGCTATTATCCATGGATTTGGTTTTTCTCTTTCCCTTACCTTGATATTTCCTTTCATACACGCATTTGAATATATCAGCCAACTTGTCATAGAAATCATCAACAATATTTTCATTATTCAGAAGGTTCCAGTTCGCTCTCGTCAATTGTTCATGTATTTTGCTCTCGCTTAGCACTGATTTTATCGTTGTTTTGCTCTGCGGCTTAGGATTTTTGGGTATTCCAAACATTAGCGTACAATGATCCGACACATTAGACCCCACAGTAGCTGCATAAACTGTTTTAAGCTCACAGCGTACTAAACAATGATCGATTGCTGTACTGGAACCTCTGTTTAAGTCCACTCTGGTATTTGATTGGACAACATTTTGCAGCCCTTTGCCACACATCATTTCGAAATATCTCGCCACATAAATATCTTGATCGTTGTTGACGTCTAAATTCATGTCTCCCATTATTAGTAGATTTTGATTTTTGTTCACAGTATTTATTTAATGTTCTATTTCTTCTATAAAATTGGACTGATTCAGTTTTGGTGGTCTATAAACAGATAGAAAACAGATCTCTTTGTTGTTTGGTTTTGCTTGCACTTGTATGCTTTCATAATTCTTGGTTCTGTAGTAAATCTTTTCACACAGAATTCTTTCTAAGAATACAGCTATTACACCTCTACTTCTATTTGATCTGTTTACAAATTCTGCGTAAGGATCGTCTAATTGATAGAGTCCATTTTCGTCTTCATAAATATTTGTTTGCACTAGTATTATTAAGCCGCAATGGTGGCGCTCAGATATCGACGCCTTTCCCAAATGATGCAAGGAACTTTTTAATAGGGCCCAAGCAACATAAACCCATGCCGACTGGGTATTACCAGTATGTTTCGTAGTACCTACAAATACGAAATAAGAACAGCAAAAATGCCATAATGGAGACTCTTCTCAGGGAAGATTGAGAAACCCGCCGAGACTTCCAAGTTCAAATAATGGTATCGTCTCCTAAACTGCGAGGGTAGGCCTCTTCATCGCGACTCATTCTCCAGGAAATTGTGTTAGTGAGGAACACACTGAAATTCCAATCAGTCAAACCCCCTTCTATTGCAGCTCCCTTAGAAAGACCAAAAGTACTGTCATATGGGCTATTAACTCCTTGGAACCGTATAAAATGGCAGGAGCAGGTGGCATTTAACAGCTGAACTGCAAAAGGTTGGAGGCCTCATTTCTACCTGGTTGTTCAACATCATTCAAGGATGCCTAGAGCTTGGTCACTTACCCAGAATATGGAGAACGACTACCGTGGTCTAATTTGTTTTGCCAGAGCTTATTAAACACCATATTAAAGCACTCAGACATAAGGAGCCCATCGTACTGCCAGGTAGCAACTCATAGTCAGACTACCACCGATCGACCACTCCAGTAAAAGTGTCGTTAATTCGATCTCTTACTTATTAATTTTTTAATTATACCAAGAAAGACTAAACTATCACAAGCTATCGATGTTTAATAAATATCATTTCTCAGGGATACCAAAACTCTTCTTCGAGAAGAACTTCCCATCCAGCATCTAACCCAGTTCTTATTGGTAGTCTGAACTCTGGTGTTCAGGATCCACTGCGACTTTTCAGAAATGTTTGGAACATGGAAAGGGTGCTGGTGTCTATTCCAAGGATCTAAACATCCAGCTTTTTCCTATTACCGAACAAATCTAGGGTCTTGGCTAAACAAAATTTTTCTGAAAGCGAACAAATCTCTGAAAATCTCTTCAACTCCAAGACTTCCCTTAATTGTTTAGTCATCTCGTGCCTCTCCAAGTATTTTATCATCCAACTTATGTGGGTTCCGGGACACTGTGACATTCCAGAGTGAACATGCTAGATAGGCATACGCTCTGTACTCATTCCGGGTGGCCATTCACCCTCCATGCCAAAACTGGAAAGAATTTCTCAAATGAATCGCATATGTACAACTGAGACAGGATACCTCACTGCCAAACAGCTCTGGTCTACGATCGACCCTCATCGATCGCTTAACCTGTTTAGGTTGAGGAGGAAAATTATCTTAGAACCCTCATTGGCCATATAACAGGGCTTTGAGCATTTGGAATAAAAATATCTAGATTTATAACCACTTCTGCAGAAACTGTAGGGACGAGGATAGGTAAGAAACCATTTAACACCTGCTGTATAGCTGCAGTGTTGTCTCTTTCTGCAGATTCAGACTTCTGAAGGCTCTGGGCCTCTTCGATAACCTGCAACTACTAGTGACGAAAAGTATTAAAGTGCTCAGAGCGAAAATTAATTGACCGTAATGAGTAATGAAGCAAATAATTTTACGTTTCGACTCAATTAAACAATCGATTCGTTTTAGACAGAGGTTTTGTTTGCACTGCTCATTATAATCTGTTCAATATTTCATTGAAGTAAATTGTTACGGTCCAATTATAATATTTTATTACATTGTCCTTAGACCACGTCAGTTAACAAGGTACGACATCGTTTAGTCCAAGGAAATTAATGTTAAGTCAAGTCATATGGTTGAGTTTAGAAAAATGTCGCTAAGGGATTTCTTGTTAAAGTTCGTTCTCATAACATTCTATTATGTTAACATCATAGCTGGGTACGCTGTGTTTTCGCTTGGTTTCAAGAACAATTTCATAAAATGTTCAAAAAAAGTTCGATATTACACCAAAATAATAATTTGCTTCAATGCTCTTCAGTCTATCGGGTTTGTGTTGAACGTGACAATTGCTTTGCAAAGAGTATTTTTAGAAAAAGAATTCGGAATTGAGATGCATATACCATCATATTTATGGGGTTGTGGAGCATGCTTAATGTACCAAGTCCTATGCTACATGCAGGTGAAAAAATGTAAAAAACTGAGATCATTATTTCAGCGCTTTCAAAATCTTTACCGTAATGTAAAAATTTTAAAATGTGCACAAGATATGATTAGGCGCAAGCATTTGTATTTGATTAGTTATATCATTATCGATAAAATTATTAATTTTGGTTTAAACATATCAAATTGGGTGATAGACAGTCAAGAAGAAGCCCCGTATTTTTATTTTACATATATAGCACTAATCCATAACGTTATGATTCGATCCTTCGAAGTTGGGCACATATTGAGTGCCATTCTATTCGATATGGTATGTGAACGCATAATTAGTTTACTAGACGACAAAATTTGCACACGGAACATAGGTAGAGTTCTTATAGATCTCGACAGATACAACACAATATTAAAATGTCGATTGTATTTACTGGTGTTATACAAATTGAAAACAGAATTCAATGAGATGTTCTCCAAATGTATATTTTTGTATTATTCGTTAACATTTATTGACACCCTTGTTGCCTTTTACTTGCAATTTAATAAGACGTATAGTACGACGCGGCACCCCAGTGGATACTTATTTTTCGTTTTGTTCCTTATTAAAGCACATTTATTTGCTTACACTACGGAAACTTCAGCTAAAAGTTATCATACAGCTGTCGATTGTGTGTATTCTATTTCAGCTAAACATAAAAGCCGATTCATGGTATGTGCGTTTTATAGAAAGAATCTTTTTGGAACTAATGACTTGCTTTCTTATTTTAGATTGACGAATATTTGCTTCAAATGTTGGATAGATTCCAGAGTTACAGGGATTATTTTGGCGTATTTGAAATCAACCGGTCTCTTACGTTCTCAATGTTTGCTCTTATTTTCTCTTATATCATTACACTACTCCAATTTAATATTTCAAACAAGGCTTAGTACTTCGAAGGATGATTAAAATGTAGGTGTTTTCATAAATTAAAATATTCATTTACCTGCTAAGTGTTATGATTTTAATTATCATATCCACTAAATGTATGTAAAACAAACAATTAAAATTAATAATAATTAAACAGGAAGTTGATTTAATTATTCATTACCGCGCCAACTATGTTGAAAGTTGAAGAGCATAGACTCAGATTGAGTTTTATTCTCGGTGGTAAGTGTTGTTGGGGAACCAAATCGAGCAACGATTGCTGGCATTACACGCAGTTGCATGGCCTACTTGATGGTCGACAATATAATTCTGAAAGTCCTCATTACTCTTTTGGAGTTAAGCTTGGTTGGCCAGATGAGACTCAGAGTGTTGACGAACTGAATGTTCGAATTTAGTTAGGTGTGGGAACAATGTTTTCCAGTCCATATCTAGTGTGCGAGCATATTACATCGGATCAAACAAAACGTTTTTCAAACGATAACCAAAAATCTGTTTTACTTGAACACCCACCAAATTCAACGGAATGGATTTGCGACTTGCTTTTAGTGTTGTTCATCATGTGGTCGAACTCGGACGATGAAGTTGTGTAAATCTAAAACATAAAATGTTTGAAACAATTGAAGAAAAGGACGCAAATAGCAGAGAGTAGGCCATCCATATAGTCGAAAACGAAATGCTGAGTTTGTGGCTGTAAACTTAATAGCAATTTCAGCAGGATGCGGATTGCAGAACAATGTTCTCTTGTTTAACGAAACAGTCTTAGATGGTATTATAAAGGGGGATTTTTTAGCTATTATCTTTTTGGCAACACTGGTTTAAACAGCTGACGCACGTTTCGTGTTTTGTTTCACTGTCAAACATAACCATAACCATAACCATGAATCGTCTTACAAACGAACAACGCTTGCAAATTATTGAATTTTCTTATAAAAATGCGTGCTCTGTTAAGAAAGTTCATCGCGCGCTTCTTCCATTTTATGGTCAGTTTAGACGAAGCTCATTTTTGGCTCCATGGGTACGTAAATAAGCAGAATTGTCGATTTTGGAGTGAATATCAGCCAGAAGCATTGCAAGAGCTACCAATGCATCCAGAAAAAGTCACAGTTTGGTGCGGTTTATGGGCTGGTGGCATCATTGGACCATACTTCTTCAAAGATGATGCGAATCGTAACGTAACTGTGAATGGTGAGCGCTACCGTGAGATGATATCCAACTTTTTTTTGCCCAAAATGCAAGAGCTTGACTTGCATGACATGTGGTTTCAACAAGACGGTGCCACATGCCACACAGCACGCGCAACAATGGACTTATTGAGAGGCGAGTTCGGTGAACATTTTTTTTCACGTTCGGGACCGGTCAATTGGCCGCCTAGATCGTGCGATTTAACGCCTTTAGACTATTTTTTGTGGGGCTATGTTAAAGCTCATGTCTATACAGACAAGCCCGCTTTAACTGTGGAAGACAACATTGAAGCATTTATTCGTGAAATACCGGCCGAAATGTTAGAAATAGTATGCCGAAATTGGAATAAGCAGATGGACCATTTGAGGCGCAGTCAATGTCAACATTTGCATGAAATAATCTTCAAACATTAAATTATATGGACCGTACTATCGATTCAAATAAAGATTTCATGCATTTTTCTGAATTTTATGTGCATTTTTTTTATTTTTTTTGAAAAACTTTCCTATAGCTTTTAAGAAATCACCCTTTATAAAGCGATGATGGCTCACTCTTATGCCGCTCAGTTTAGCCAGGCATTATACGAAGAAGTCTCCCACAAGTCTAAATCTACGGGATGAGAGATCATTGCAGTTGCATAGCCAGTGTACAATGGTTTCTTCTTCATCCTCGTCTCTGCAGCTTCTGCACAAGTGGTTGAGGCGAGGCCTGGCTTTAGTTCCTTGGGCGCAATGCCTTGTTATAAGGCCAGCTAGAGTTCTAAAATTCAGCCTGCTCAATCTAATCAGACTAAAGGATCTTTTAGGGCAGAGCGTAGACCAGATGTGTTTGGTAATAAGGCATCCTGTGTCAGTTGACCACTTACGATTCATTTGACCAATGTCCATGTGTGTGTATGACAATGAGCTCGGTAGTCTGTTAAGGTACAGCAGCATTTGTATTTCCAATAGAAGGACGTGAAGTTGAAGGTGACATATTTGGAGTATTAGTATTTTTACATTTCCCTCGAAATTAGAATCGAAATTGTGTATCATCACGACTTCCGAGGTGGGCGTTGAATGCGATCAAAGGTAGGCTACCGCTTGGCAGACCCAGGTGGTTGGATCAAGTCCAATAACTCGCCTGGTTACACTTGGGCATAACGCCTGATGAGTTTGAGTGGATGGCGGAGGATCGAGTTGCCTGGAGATCTCTCGTGCGTGGAGCATGCGGGTCAGCCAATAATGATGATGATGATTTTGTATTAAATAGATTATCCCACTTTCCGTACAGTAATAACAAACAGAATTAGCTAACTGTGAAACCAAATTGCTTCAATCGTAGTGTGAACACTTTGGACAAAAACACAAAGGATAAGAGAAAGTGTGACTTTGTATTGAAGTAAAAAAATAACCCACGAAGAAAGTATGAAGAAAAGCCAAGGGTCGATCTTTAAAAATTCTGAACTCTAGCCAAATGTAAGATCTCCAAAAGATATTTTCACTGTTGACAATTCAGATTCTTAAGTAGTGCGAGTACTCAACAAAGATATTCTGTCACATTCTGTACAAATCAAAAAAACACGAACTAAACCTAAAGAGCGTACCTGCAAAAAAGCAATTATTTTGTTAGTAAGAAAATACTACCAGCTTAGAGAAGAGACACCTTATGTATAATTGTTGATAGAATGTAGTAGCAGATTAGTGAGCAACGTTCATTGGATGTTGTTGTTAAGCAACACAAGGAACGTCTGACATTCAATGTCGGATTACACACTGCGAAGCAGAGTTAATGTTGGTAAACTTTGTAAATAAATTCGTTGGACTGAAGAAAGAACTAGTTTTGTACATTTTATAAATTTAAAACAAACAATTGTAACCGCTCCAAATTGCCGCCCATTGCAATGTGCCGCCCGGGACCTGTTTTGATTGTGGTAGAAAAAATAAACATATTAGTGCTTTTTCGACGAATTGTTTGAACACTTAAGTTATGTATATTTAGCAAGTCAATTTGTTAAATCAACTTAAGTCGATCTAAGAAGAAAAAACTCATTACATTTTTCGCGGGAAAGAAACTTAGGTGCACCAAAGCTATGTATTTCATTTTTATTTTTTTGCCTATATAAGCGTAAAAAGTAAAGCAGGGAGAATATATGTGTAATAACGTTGTTGAATTCCGGAGGCGGACCCGAAGCAAAATAAAGTAATAACTAAACAACTTTAATCGTGATTCAATTTAACCAAACAAAACTTTATTTAGAAAACAGTAACAAAGGGAAATCTTTTACTAATCTTTAAAAAAAGGTCTAACCGCCTCGATCTTTCCGATTCAACTCCCCAATTTCAACTCCAAGAAATATCCGTTATATTTTCCGACCAATTAGAGTGTATCTTTGAAATTTGTAGTTCCATCGCAGCGCCATCTACCCGCTCGACGTGATGTCACGCTCAGGGAGGTTTTCATTTTCAACAAACGTTAATCAGCTCAAGCAACTTAGTCAACTTAAGACGGTTTACCTTTTACACACAGATGTAACGTACTGAGATTTAAACTACGAAATGAATTCAAATCTAGCATCTCTATCATACTTCATTTCTGATGGCAGCGTTGGGTGGATTTCTTGGTTCTCTTGTCATTGAAATTGAGAAGGTGTAAGAGAAATGCTCAACAAGATGTAGGAACAGTGCTGTCATCTGTCAGTGAAAACTATCTCGCCTCCAACTAAGATAGACAGTTTGGAAATGACTGTATATATTATGCATACATATTTTGTGTAAATAGAATCAGAACAGAAATTTGAAATTGAATTCGTCTATTCTGTTCACTCTGTTGTGATAAGAATATAATAGATAAGGAACAACTGTGTTTCAAATTCAATCATAACGACCTTTATATTTCTCCCACAGAAAAGTATTTCCCTTAACTAACTGTTCCCTTTTCGGTACAGTGCCATGAAATATTTGGTTATAGGCCGATAACACACTGTTGCAATTTTCAAAAATGTTTCTCTTCTCTTTTCATATGTCTAAGTAATTTGTAATTATATTTTTGAAAAGTGTTTTCCAATTCTTTACTCAGAACAGGGAGAAGTGATATTGGCTTACATTTTCCAATATCATTGGTGTATCCTTTTTTATGGAGAGGAACAACATCTGTGAATTTAAGACAATCAGGAAATATACCTGAAAACACACAACGATCAATCAATTGAACCCAGAAAATAGACTTCCTGAAGGGCAAAACTAGAAACAATATCAGGGCCACACGAATTGGATTTTGCTACATTACCTGTAAATTTCAAGACTTCTGTAGAAGTAATTGATTTAAAAACAAAACTGTTACAACGAAACGGCTCATAAATATCAAAAAACGGACAGCGGACACCGTTGCAATCCGTGACCTATCGAAACAAAATAATTATTAAATAACTGTCGGACACATAATAACCATTCAAATGTAACATGGTAGGTTTTGTAGGATGTGAAGATTTGTTCAGTATCCTGTTTACAATTTGTTTGTTTTAAATTCCTTTTAGCTGTATTGAATTGATTCGTGACGTAATTTTAGACACTTTCTTCTTCGAGCAGAATTTCCAGGTTTTTTGGATTTTATTCTGAGTTTATTTTCGAAAACAACCTTGTTTACTTAAGTTTTCGATTAAGTTTACTTAAGTACTTAAATTCTCGATATCAAAGGCCAACTTTTTAGAGGGTATGGATGTGGAACAGCTGAAGATATTTTTTAAGGGAATCAATAAATATACCAAAGCAGCAGATGATGATGTCATGATCAAGTAGCCTCTTGGGTTTAAAAAAGTAAATTTTTGTTTTAACTAGGGAAGTGGATGGAATCTTTCTACTCTTGTGTCAATAGCGTTCACTAAAAGTCCCGCCATTGAGTGATTCGTGATCATCAAATCGAGGACAAATTTCTCGTACTGCAAGTCGAATTTTTGGTACGAGCATAAATATGGTCCGGGGATGTGCCCGCAAATGTCCTGGATGGCTCATTAATGAAACAAGCAAAGCCATGAGAAGCTAGTTTTGCCAAGTAACTGGACACGGTTTCACTATTGCCTAGAGTATTAATATTAATGTCACCTAGGATTGTACGATTTTTAGATTCCCCCTTTTCAAGATAATCAGAAAATTCTTTTGTGAACATAAAAACATTAAACATATGGAGTCTATACATACACACTTTCAATTTCAGTAGAAACTTTTAAAACCTCATAATGACCTTCGTCATTATGAAGCGTATATTCCACTTTAAGAAAACAGCCAACAACACCTGGTGCGTTATATTAACCCCTGGTATAGAAACGTTGTCTATTTCATTGTTATATATCCAAATTTCAGACAAAAATGAAACTCATATTGAAATATAATTTACAGATATTAAAACGTTTTTATTTGCATATTTACATATTTATGAACATTTTTCATTTCATTTTCATTTAGCGCGTGATTTATTTTGGGAGCTATTTTCGGAAATGGTTAAATTTTGAATTCGTGTTCTAAAATACATTTTACATTGCAGCTGATGAGGACCTCACATCAGGAACTAAATCTGAAGTTATTGTTTTACTTTCTTCAATTTCCTGCTCGTTTTCCTCCTGAAGATCAGCACCCATTTCTGCTTCCCTTTCAAGGAACGTCTAGACGTTTGCTAAATAGGATCGTAGACGGTATTTGAACTCAAGTAAGCTCGGATGGTCATATAAACCTCCTTTGGTTCTAATCATACCAAAAAAATAACTCCAAAATACCCTGAATTAGCCGGTAGGTTTGGATGTATTCGGTTCAAATATTTTCTTTATTTCTCAAAAAGCCGTATACTTACCACAATGCTTTGCATCGCATCCAATATCATGGTTAGGACATCGGCCTCCAGCCCAAGAGCAGCTGTTCTGGGTCTGAAATCAATCCTAGGAACTTTTTAATTGAAGTCGTCAAGGCAGAGCCTGGAGCATTTGCAAATGCTCCAGGCTCTGCCAGTGGAGATATAGAACACTGGGAGAACATTTCTTCCAGAACCTCCAGAAACTGACAGAAAACCCACTAACCTCTATTTCCAGAATCATTAGGATTTCAGGATGGCTGGATAACACAGGAGCAATAACATGACAAACATGAGGGAAACGTCCAAAAGTCTCCAACAGGATCGAATTGAGACGTGGCCTTCCCGTCTACCCACGGAACTAACTTAACCTACCACTACTTGACTTAGACCTACCACTACATGCGTTCATTCTTAATCGTGTTGAGGAATTGTCTTCCTTCTTCTTGGGAATACATTACATGAAGATAAGTGTTCGACGATGGTGCAAGCTATACATAAAGGCATTCATCCAATATATACAAAATTTCTCTCTCTCACTCTTTTTCTCGTCATTTGCTCATATATTATCATGGCCGATTTCTGATCTTCACACTACGACAACCCCCACCTATACGTCGATTTCAAAGCCGCATTATGACAGCGTGCATAGAGACGAGCTACAGAACGCCATGTCTAGTTTTGACATTCCTGCCAAATTCGTCAGGTTGTGCAGGATGACGATGGGGAATTCTCGAGCCTCCACCAAGGTGGGTAACGAACACATCCAGTCCTTCAATGTCAAAAAAGTTTTTAGACAATGGGAAGCTCTGTCATGTGACTTCTTTAACATCATTCTGGTGAAGATCGTGCAGGACTCACATGCCAAAACTAGAGGCACGATCTTCCAGAAGTCTGTACAATTGTTAGCATACGCGGATGATATTGATGTAATTGATAGAACGCAGCGAGCGTTGAGGCGTTTGCTGGCATTGAGACGGGTCTAACGATGAAACGAAGTATATGACATACAAAGGGACGTCTTAGACAGAGCGTAACAATGGGCAGCTTCGAGGTAGTGAAGGACGTCTATCTCTGCTCTTCCGTAAATATTACGAACAACATCAGTACCGAGATCAAACGCAGTGTTACTCGTCGCAGCCGCTGTTTCTATGAGCTGAAGAGGCAATTGAGTAACAGAGCCATCTCTCGAAGCAGAGAGCTAATTTTATATAAGACTTCGATTATCCGAGTCCTGCTGTACGGCGCGGTGGCATGGACAATCTCAAAAGCAGATGAGAAAGTCCTTGGTCTCTTCGAGAGAAAAGTTCTGCGTGCGATCTTTGGTACTGTTTGCGTTGAACTGTACGGGCGGTACTTCGACTCCGAACCTGTGGGATAACGCAACAAAGGACGCCCGCGTTTAAGGTGACGCAGCGAGGTGGAGAAGGGCCTAAACAAACTGAGTGTGGTGCACTGGAGGCAGTTAGCAAAATATCGTGCTAGATGGAGAGGCCTATTAGTTGAGGCCAAGATCAGTGAACCGGCTCCAGGGTTCTAGAGCGCCTCAAAGGCATCCCTCAAGAGAAACTCACTAAATCTAAAAAACGGTCCATGGCCTGGGCTAACAATGTGGATCAGAACCTCGGCGAGGGAACAGCGGCTAAATCGTCAGAGTCATCACCCAACCTCTCAAAAGAGTTTAATGTCAGAACGGCAGTCATTATTATTAATAAGGAGTATCTGGCCCCCGTTCAAAGAACAACTCCACATTCCACTATGGATGGATGGGGAAGACCCCGCGAAGGTGGTGGAGACTGCGATGGTGGTGGAATGTTCCGCCACGGAGGGGCTCAGGCCCCCTACATCGAC
Source organism: Eristalis tenax (assembly GCA_905231855.2). Taxonomy (NCBI): domain Eukaryota; kingdom Metazoa; phylum Arthropoda; class Insecta; order Diptera; family Syrphidae; genus Eristalis; species Eristalis tenax. The sequence continues at coordinate 32,392,123 of HG993125.1, read as the reverse complement.
CCATACTGACAAATCTCACCTGGTTATTCCCTCATAGCTTTACTCATCAGTAGAGAGACTCACTAATATTTTAAATCATACTTTAGTCAGATCCTGTCCCATCAAAAAGGTAAGAGGGAAATCGAATCCCCCATGGTGGTGTCCAGATCTTGACAACCTTCGTAAAGGTTGCAGATAACTTTTGAATAAAGCCAAGCCAATTTGCGGACTGGGACTCGTACAAAAGAGCTCTCAGTACTTACAAATACGAAGCAAGAATAGATAAAAGGTAGTCTTGGGCATTTTTTTGTGGGAAAATCGATCGAAAAAGATTATGAAAGTATTTGCACGAACTGTCCTTAGTGGTTTTTGTTCATCAACTTCTCAATAATATAGCGATAAGCTCGAAGCTAGGTAAAACCACGATCTGCAGATCTGTTAACAGAGGCACACCTCAATGTGTTCTACTCTCCCCTCTCTAGTGAAACGTTGTAGTGAGAGAACTGCTAGTGACACTCGAAGGGACTTGGTGTTAGGCAATTGCCTATACAGATGATATCGCTATTGCAGTGTCTGAAAATGTGTATCCGCTATCAGGGATATCACGCAATCGGCTTTTCAAGCTAGTAAAATGGACTAGAGATTGCGGCCAATCCACAAAAACGGACCTAGTAGTCTCCACTAGGAAGTACAAAATCTCAAACTTCAATTCCCCCTCACTATGGGACCCCTTAGAGCTAAATGTTAGCGCACAATTGTTATGTTTTATATATGACACGAAGCCGAGCTTTAAACTTAATATCCATGAACGTCTGAAGAAGGCTTTAAGTTGTAAATGGGGACTACATCCCTGCATTGTTTAAGTATTCAGAACCGTACTGTTGTATGGTATAGCAATGGTGGACTGCACTCGACGAGAAAATCAACCTAATACCACTCGTTAGAGTGCACAGGATGGCATTTGTTTGTATCAGCGAAGCAGTAAAAGTAAAGTACTCCTCAACCTACCAGCGATAAAACTAGTTGGAAGACAGACATCAGCTAATACGACAATCAGCCTTCTTCAGACGTTCATCTGGAAAGAAATTCCGTCTGGACACTCAAGGATCCTCAATAGGTATAGTTTTATACCCATAGATACAAACCTCACGGTAACTTAACTCCTCTTCGAGATGAACGTCTCAACCAGCATCCTGGGCGTATTTTTTTTTTTACCGAATCAGTCTTGCATCTTTCAGACTGGAACTATAGCCATTAAGGAAGTTCTGTCCTGGCTAAAAAAAACAATGAAATATCAAACACAGATATCGTCATCTGTTCCGATAGACAGACAGCGATCAAATCATTGAACTCAGTCACTTCTATTAATTACCGCCTATCTCCTATCGTGATGGACGAGTATTTCAAGATCCATCTTATGTGGGTACCGGCACACTGTGACATTCCAGAGAATTGCGAAGTGGACGAACTCGCTAGAAAGCGACAAGCTCTTTACTCTTTCCGAGTGGTATATGGTCAACAAGGGGAATAATCGCTTGGTGTAATTAGATGGATCAGGCCGAATGACTCAAGGGTTTTATAACAGGGTATTGGACTTGAGGAAGAAACTTTTGTATACTGGATAGCAAGTGGTGCAGGGAACAGTCCCCGGAAACTAAGTCCCCTGAGGGTCTTAGATATCATTAAGTGCAAGGTGGGGACTTACTGCACTTTCTTATGGGAACTAAGTGCACACTCAAAAGTCTGCAGTGGGAACTAACTCAACAATAATAATTCAACAACAATAATTAAACAAAGACTCCGAAACTGCAGTTGGTTATCAGGCTACGAGTTCGTTATCTGGTTATCGTTGATGAGTACAGCAAGAAAGTCTAGTATGTACTGTATGAAGTGGGTGGCTCGCTTCGTTCGCTAACAGGATTATACGCGACTTCGTCGCTGCGGTATGTCAGCAACTGCCAGGCAGGCAAACGACGAAATAAAGCCAAGATGACCTTATTTTTAATTTTTCACGACACCATTCCCCTGTTTATTGTACAAACGGTGACGTGAAATAAGACTTTGGCCTTGGCCTTATTTCGTCTTAGTGTTATACTGCTGAATACCAAAGAGCCTGTCAATTGTTGATATACCCTTAACAGAGCAACGAAGTTAAAAAGGGTTAAAATCCTGTTAGCGTCTTAGGATTTTCAATTTTTAAATGTCTTCTTCGTCCATTCCAGTGGTTGACGCTAGGAACCGACTTGGATTTAAGCTCAATATGTGGTAGACTATGAATAAAAAAAAGCCCCACGTTTGGAGCCTCTTCTAAATTTCTTGCAGCATAAGTCAATTCCTGATTACACGAGAGGTAGACTTTCAATGCGTATCACAAATGTGTCATATAAGTAAATGTCAATCATCTAAAAATAATAAACTCAGTCACACACTCAACGCGCAGAATCTATAATGCGTATTCGGATACTATCAGACATCACGGATGCGGATGTAGGATTTGAAACAGGAAAACATATATTATTACTATTTTAGTAATTTTTATTTAAACGAAAATAAACATCTAATAATGAAACATATCTCCTAGATACAAGATGTCATAAGTGATGAAAAAACCGACGAAAAAGTGAGTCGAGTGATAATTTGACAAAACAAAGAAAAAAATATCAGAAAACATTAAAGAACTTGGGGTATGCCATGCAGATACTGGTCCTGCGACTATACGATATATTGTACCCCCTTTTTTGGTTTAGGATTTAAGTGTTGTCTTCAGAAATTTGATAACTTTCCTAGATGGGGTTTCTGGAAAGTCCCCCTTCTGTTTATCCTTTTGAACCTTTCTCGGTCAAGGCTTGGTAGTCGATTTACAGGTGTTCCATGATTTCCTACACCTGGCCACAGTGCCTGCAGATTTATGTACTGGCAATACCCATCTTCATGCTTCGTATCCTGTAAGTGCTTCACATAGTAACCTTATCTTAGCTTTGTGGAGTTCTTTGGCTCGTTTGGGATTGTAGTTTCATTCCATGAACACCCCACAGTGTTTAATACGCTCCAGGTTATTTCAAAATCGGATAATTTGTTTAATGATCCATTTGTATAGATGGTAGGACGTGTGAATGAATTTTCGCCACGGATTCCTTGTGCAATTACCACAGCAGTATTTCCTTGCCTCACCCTGACCACTCCCGCGATGGAGAACAAAAGTTTTACGCCGATGTAGGGCCAGTTGCGCAGTTTTTAAATTATACCACGGGAAGAAAATGCCTACATGGGAGTCAAAAACTTCAAACATCTAACTCAGTTTTCGTGATGGAAAACATTTTCCAGATTAACACGTTGTTGTCCGAAATTTCTGACAAGGTGATTGTTTGAATTGTAGTCGGAAACATTTCTGGAGTTGGCTTGAGAGCCATTGAGCATTTGTTATGCCAGAGACGGTTCAAAGCTTATTCGATCATTAGTTCTCTATTCTTGAAACCCCTAGCCAAACGCGGAGACCATAGCTTCCATCTCATTAGAAATAATCCTTCCTTAGAATAAGGACAATGGTGATCATCAAAATGGTACGTTGCATAAATTTTGTAAATTTATTTCAAAAATGTAGTTCATATCGATGTGTCAGGTGCATTGGGTAATGACTGACTAAAGAGTTGAGCATGAAACTTGTTATGAGACAAAAAAAATTATCCTGGTTACAGACAAGCTTAAGATTGCCTCTGAGCTATGACCTTGTTTGGTATTAGTAAAATGGATTTTGGTTATAGGCAAGCACAAGATTGCCTCAGAGTTATGAACCTGTCCTTTATTAGAAAAATTGATTTCGGTTATAGACAATTGTGTTCCTTGCTCACTGCCGAGTTTCTCACAATATCCCGGCGAGTAATTCCCGCAACAGCACGGAAAAATCTTATCTCATCAGCTTTTATTCGCGATCATGACCATAGGTGAGAGTTGAAACAAATACTGAGTTGAAAACCGCTAACTTGGCTTTGAAATTGGCTCCGCTTAACCAATTCTACAGGAAAGCTCGGCATTACTCCTTCCATCACCCGAGCTACTTAAACTTCTCCTCCTGCTTCAATGAGACTCCTCTAACATGTAGACTGCATTGAACAGGCGTTCTGGAGATGACCACAACCTCCAATTCGTCCACGTTGACCTTCATTCTAGCATCACCGCATACGGCCACAAACCTATCGAGTGCGCGCTGGAGTTCCGTCTGGGAAGATGTGAGGATAACTAAGACATCTGCAAAAAGAAGACGACTTAGCACCAACTCTCCCAATGTGAAACATTGGCGACATCCAGTCCATATATACTATGAAAATTGGAGGCGAAAAGACGCACCCTTGGCGAAGTCCAAAGCCCACGGTGAAAGGTGTTGAACACAGCTGCTACATTTTGTGTGTAGAATCTGAATGTCCCTCAGAAGGGGACCATACTCCTGCAGAACACTCCAGAGTTTACCTCGAAGAACTCGGTCATATGCCTTTTCCAAGTACACAAAAAACTCCCTCTTTACCCATTGCCTTAAGCATTTCTGGCCAAATTTCATCCACACCGGTGGATTCGCCAACTTTTAGTGATTCAATCGCCGTCCGCCTACAGCCATCGTTCGACTAATCTTCGGCCCACTCAAGACCACGGGTCTGCTATCCTCAGTGAATAAGATGTCCACCTCATTGGCAAGCAACACACTATCTTTGGATTTGACTCCTTCGATGATGTTCAATTTCCTTCCTCTGATTCGGCGAATTGTTTGCCAGAACAAATTTTTCGCAAATCTATGATCGCTTTCCAACTTCTCCCTGAACTCCTTCCATGACTGCTTTCTCAGCTGCTCGCACAGCCAATTTGCAAGTTCTTAGCGCCGCAGTGTACTGGTCACGAGAAGCAGAGTCCCCCGAGAGAATCCAGTCTCAGTTCTTTTCTCACCACCAGTCGCCACTCCAAGCCGCGTCACTCCACAAACATCCAGTACAGAGGCAATGACAGCTGTTGAAAACAGTCGCCATTCTTCCTCTAAACGATATGGAACAGTTGGAAGCCGCTCTAACCTTTTAGATGCACGGCATAGGCAAAATTTAGCCGCAACTCACTGTTCTGTATAGTTTCTCCCACCGTATGCGTGTAACTACTCGTGGTTTACGCCTTGGCAGAAAAGGTACTTTATCAGTGAGACACAACACGAAGTGATGATCAGTTGACAGTTCAGCCCCTCTCATCAAACGAACGTCACAAACCATCCCTTTCACACACGATGGTACCACAAAGATATCTAACAACGACTTCTGCTGAAGACTCTGACGGTACCATGTGTATTTATGGATGCCTTTGTGTGGGCGGAAGATGTCCATAATCATGCCATTCTTTTTTTAAGCCCATAAGAGTCCGGGGTCAAGACACAGCATGGCCGGAGGTATAGAAGGGGAAAGGGAAATCTTAAATATCTGCGGATTGTGGTCTGTGGGAAATATTAGGCTGGGAAGAGCATTCCATATTCGTGTGGTGCGGCTGAAAAACGACACTTTAAATTTAACTGTGCGTCCGAAAGTAGGCTTCAGGGTAAGCTGATGAGCATTCCTGGCGAGACGGGTATTGCGGGTGAATTCATGAGGAGGAGTAATGCCATGAATCCTTCTAACTAAGTGTTGTGTTGATACACATACCAAGGATGGAAGGTTTTCAGTTTTCATCGACACAAGCGCCATTCATGGATAATAGCTGACTAACAAGGGTTCGCTTAAGTGACAGCAGACAGCATTGTGTTTTTGAAGCATTAAATTCAACTCAGTTGTTCTTCCCCCAATTAATTATGTTGTCAAGATCGGAATTCAATGTGCTTAACATACGCTGCCGTTCCAATTCTACGGCCGAAGGGCGGGGACGTGAGTCTTGGAACGAATATGAAAAGCTTAGGGTGCTGTCATCAGCGAAGCAATGGATTGGATTAGAAGTAGCATTTATAAAAATGAGAAAGAGTGTCGGAGACAGAACAGAGCCTTAGGAAGCACCAGTATTTATTTGGTGGATATCAGACTTGAACCCATCCAAAACAACTTGAATTGAACGGTTCGAAAGGTAATTTCTAATCCATTGCAGAACAGATCCATCGACACCATAGATACGCATTTTCGACAAGAGAGCTTGATGTCAAATGCCTTGGAAATATCAAGCACAATGATCTGGCTTTCGCCTGCTTTGTGCAAAGATTGGTTCCACTTTTCGGTGAGATAAGCTATTAGATCACCAGTGGACCTGTTGCTGCGGAAACCATACTGCCGGTCATTAAGAAGCTTCCGCGATTCGAGATATTTCATAAGCTGACAATTTATCAGTGTTTGACCTTAGAAAGAAGGGACATAAGTGCTATTTGTCGGTACGAGGTGGGTGACGAAGATTCTCTCTTTTTAGGGACGGGCTGGACAAATGCTGTTTTCCATCTGCTCGGAAAGAGACCCAAAGGGTAGGATAGATGAAAAAGCTTACGCAGTGGTTTTTGCCAGCGCAGAAGAACACCTCTTCAGAAGTATAGAGGGAGTAACATACGGCCTAGCGGAATTGTGTTCATCGAGATCTTTAAGTACTCTTGCAACTGTACAAATTCGGAAGTGGATCTGTCCCATGGTGAAATGAACGCTCTCAAGTACAGGTGGAGACATATTTGAATCTGACAGTGTTAAGATGGCTGCAAAGGGCGCCGCCAGCAGATTGACTTTGTCTAAAGAGCTGACAGCTCGGATGTCATTGTAAATGAGCGTGGGAAGTGAAGACGAGGCGGAATTCTTGGACATGTGTAACAACTTTTGCTCATAGGGGAATTTCACACTTCTGATAATTGCATTGCAGTCATTTCCGGCCCGTTGGCCGGACATTTTTCCAGCTCAACTGGCGCCATAAAGAGAGAGAAATGAGCACTGCTACAGACTCTTGTCTGCAGCCGCCAAAGACGTCCCACTGTGGTTGGGTACCCCATCTTCGATAGAAGGTGGTTGGCTCTTCATTGGTAGAGGCTAAGTGCTTGCATGGGACGCCGTATCAGAGCTTTGAAATACATAAATAGACTCTATTATATTGACTTGCTTATCTAAAAAGGCAATAGAATAAATATGGACATTTATTGTTTCGCGTAAAGAAGAATCTGAAGTCATAGTTAGGATAATAAAAAAATTCTAAAGACACACAATAATAATCCCTTAAAACCCTCGCAGAGTTCATAAGTTTCCTCTTTTGGATATGCAAATGTGTACGCACAGTATATATTGAAGTTGAGAATTGCTGATCAGTAGTCGCATGCCTCTGGATGAGCTCCGTGAACCAAGCACATAATTCTGGCTAGGCCCTGTTCACTTACAAAATGGAAGCAGAAATGTGATTCGTACTTCAACTACGACAGCAGAACCATTTGAATATGATTTTATCGCTAAAGTTTGTTTGGCAGTTGTCTTTGTTCCTGTATTTGAGAATCATAACACATCCAGAGATAACTTGCTCCGTCTGTTGCAAGCAATTGTGAAGAAATTTGACGCAGTCATTATTCTGCTAACAACATCCAAATCGGACATTCCTCCAATATTCTTCCTGTATGAACTGTCCAATATGAACAATAGATGAACAGCTGGCATTAAGTGTCACATTCTATGACAAACTTAATCCTCAAAGTTTTATTCACACATCGCCCAAGCAGTCAAAAAATAGTTCAATTACCGGTTTTGTAAGACATATCCCCATCGGCATTCTAGCAGACAGGACTTTTTTCTCAAATTCTGCTTTTATATGCATATTAAGGGCTTATTTCAATGACGTACTGCGAACTGTGTATTTTACATCACGCGCTCATATAAAAAGTGTTTCTTTTTTTATAACATGTATACAGTACAACCTCGGTAATTAGAACTAATAGAAACCTACTCTAGTACGAACCACGGAGGTTTTCGGATTATTAGATACGCTATTCGAAGGCAATAGTTTGCACTAAAAATAAATTAATTAAACAGCTCTTAACAGTAAAACAAACAAAAAAAGTTTATTCAAAGAAAGTTTGCTAAGAAAGAAAACCACACGACAATTGAGGCTATCAGTGCAAATGTGGTGTAACCCGCAGAAATTGAAATTATGCCGATCGTCACTAAAGAACTCTGAGTTCCTCAAAAATTGTTATTCAGGGAATTTTCGGGTTTTGTGGGTGACGCCACTTTTGCATTGATAGCCTTAATTATGTAAGATATATAAAAAATAATTGAAATATGCTTAGCAAAATAGAAAAAAGTTACAGTTGCGTAGAAAAAAAATTACATTTTTGAATTATATCTTATAATTCGAAAATGTATCCTGCCTGAATGCAACCTTTACCTTGAACAGTCAGACCCAATGACAGCAAATCCACTCCTAGCCCCTCATGGACTGTCCTGCGCCACTGCTGTGGGATCGATGTGAAGGACAAGCAGCACCTACGAGTCTGCAGCATGAACACACGCAGCTTAGACAAACAAACGTGAAGGGCAAATTTATAAATTAAAGAAAAAAAAAGTAAAGAACAAAATTTGACGTTTGAATTATTGGAGCGATCGAGTTATCGAGGTTGTCCTGTATAAAGTTCCTTCTTTTTTGCGATAATATGGATCACAAAATATTTTTTTTTTAAAAACGCATTTCTCTTTTTTGTTTTCAGCTTCTTAGAAATTTGAGTTATGCACCTATATCATTTATTCCAAAAATAGTTAGAAGTTCAACTGTTTGTTGCCTATTGTGTAGATTTGTTCAGTTTTTTTCAAACCCAATTTCTTAATTTTTTGCTTTTGTGGCTTATCACTTAGAGCTTGGGAGCCAGACAAAGTGCAAAAGTTGGCAAACTTCACCGAAATCTACCAGGGTCCAGACTAAATCTTTGGTAACGATGCAAATACAAAAAACGATTTGTTTACATTGGTAAGACCATCAAAGAATAGCGATTGTGTTATGTTTAACCTTTAAAAGAAGAATTAGTGCAAGTCACAGGCTTATCGAAGAAACCTAAATAGATTTCTTAAGAATGTAAACAAAGAACACAAGATGCATCGATAAAGACTACTTCTGACGGTTAAACAATATCTTGTGTAGCGCAAAAATAGCTTTCGGCTTGCAAAAGGCATTTGGATCCTGCATTGAGGATGGTTGCACACACTTATACATACGTGAATAACGTACACAAATTGTACGACATGTTATAGTTGCAGAGCATTTACCCGGTATAAAATTGAATTTGTTTTCAAAAAATGAAAAAACTATATTCTTGAACCGTCCGTATATTTGCACAAATGTGTTGATGATTTTTTTATATTTATTTGTTCATATAAAAGTATGTACAGACATACCACTCCTTTACGTTTAAACCTCTTTCCAAATTATTACAAAGTACATATGCACGTGAGTATGATGGATCAGAAACGATGTGATTTTTAATAGTAATCAACAGATGGACGATTTCTCCAAGTACTTTATTCCAAGTATTTCATTATAATGCAGTAAATTCACCCAAGCTTATGTGTGTTTAAAGGATCAGATTTGGTGACATGAACTTTCTTTTTCACAGCGCTCAAGTATCACACCCGCTTAAATACACACACACACTGCTAAGAAACATCTTATGTACGAGAATGAATAAAATCCATATGATTTGTAAATCTCAGAACGCACCAACAGCATTAGTCATACATATACATTTCTAACATTTGTCGCCTACGTACAAATTCAATTCAAGAAAACCATTATAACTGCTATATGAGTGTGCTTGGACTAAAGTAACCACAAGATGAGATACGTAAACTTAATTACCGCATGTAGCATTTAACTCCACGTTACCCTACATTTCTGTATTATCCTGAAACCAGCGTATCCATCCTACTTGCAGTTCGTCTTTGATTCTTCTGCTATATAAATAGTTTAAGTTCCTTTGTACCGTCACTTTAATACGAGCAGTCGTTCGTTGTAGACGTTGTAAACAATCCTCCGCGAGTTGTACGTACAAGTGTTTGAACTTCTTATTCTGATTAAGTTTTTTTAATCAAAATAAAAAAAATGAAGCTGGCATATTGCATCCTTGTTTGCACATTTTTCAAAGTGGTGTTTTCCTTACAGGTGACTAGAGACAGTTTGTTTACTTAGAATTCGTTACTTAATTTCGTGCTTTTCCAGAAACAAGACAATATAGTGGACGAGGACAGTTATTTCGATGTTCAAAAGGGTAAGTTTTCATCCTTTCATTCGACCATATGGTTCAAACTTTTTGAATAAACTTGGTCAGAAACGTTTGTTTTGAGTAGGCTCACTTGTGTGTGAATAAAATATGTTCTAAGCGGAATTTGAATCAGAAAGTCTAAATGTATTCTTTAAACTCGATTTAGATAATTTTCTTTTACTATAAAAAAATACAGAAATTTTAGGTTTTCAAGCTACCATTTTTAAATGGTGTGTTGTGATTTGAAAAGCAATTGTTCCTTTGTATTTAGATTAATTGATTTCTTTCTTTTTACTTTACACACTTTAGTGCAATCGAGCTATGCTGGAGCAGAAAAGAACTATCTAAGGTACATACCGTATGCATGTGATCGATCTTATAAACACTTATTTCTACAATTCTATTATTTTTTTCCAGAATACTTGCTCTTACAGAACGTAATATTGTTCAATGTCTATATTGTAACTTTATGCTTCTGAACAAGTACTCCATTGGAAGAAGCTACTTCACAAAGGATCGTCTCCAGTGCGCATATTATTCACCTGAGAGGTGTCTCGGATATTTCGAAAACTATTTAAATGAAAGTGATGGCGACAAGACTAACAAACACAAGAGGCATTTCGATGAAATTGATAAAACCGATGCCCAGTTCAGTACACTGAACCAGATTCATTGAATTACAACCTTAAGTACTCGAATTACTGAAAATCAATTTTAATGTACACTTATTATTGTATTATTATTGAGTTAAAAGTCCAATGAAGTATTAGTAATAAAGTTTACACATATGCTTGTGCCTAAGTAAAAGTTTATGTTTCAAGGAGACTGCTTTATTGAAATTTAGAAGAGAATTAAGAAACTGACGAACATCTCAAGGGAAGTTACGTTAAGTTTTGGACATCTATAATTTCGGTATATGATTAAATATAATCCGAGCGACAAAAAAACTTTTTCCGCCTGGACACCAAGGGTTTTTTCAATCGCCTTTCATATTTTTCCTTGCCCAATAGACCAGGACTGGAAGCTCACAAAAGCAACAACAGTTTTTAGGTGTCGGCTTCAGTTCAAAAATCGACTGTGCGGGTTTGGAAAGGCTTGATGAAATTTTCGTTGTCCTCAAGTGCAATTCAATGTACCTGATTCGATGAATGCACGCACAAAAAGGTGTTCAGAAGACGTAGGTAGTTCTTATAGAGCTAATATGGCAGTAGGAAGATAAACTGACAAAAGGCTGACAATTTACAGTGCCGGTTAGGCAAATTACAGTGCAGCTTCGATCATATCAAATGCAACTCAACGAATCGGATGTGAATTCGCTCGAAAATATCACCAAATGTGTGGAGAAGTCTTAGATCGGTTTAATAGGGCTGATATGGCAGCCGGAAGATGAACTGATAAAAGGCTGAACATTTAAAGTGGCGGTTAGGCAAATGACAGTGAGGCTTCGATGTCCTCATGTACAACTCAACGAATCGGATGTGAATTCACTCGAAAATATCACCAAATGTGTGGAGAAGTCTTAGATCGGTTTAATAGGGCTGATATGGCAGCCGGAAGATGAACTGATAAAAGGCTGAACATTTAAAGTGGCGGTTAGGCAAATGACAGTGAGGCTTCGATGTCTATCCGATACGACTCAGAAGGCAATTGATGGCCTTCGAACACGCCGGTCAGTTCTAATTGATCAAACTAAGCGGTGTACTCCCTAGCTAAAACTTCGATCCGATGAGGTAAAGGCAACTTTTATAAATTTTCAAATGGTACAATTAAACATTTAAGAAACCGACCCTTCGGAAATTTAAACACCAATTTGTTCGAACAATAAAGAATCATTATTACTCCATAGCAGCAGGATTGCGAGTTATGTAAACCAAAATAGAAGGCGCATCGATGGTTTTGTCATCAAAAAGGTTTGATCCAACAAGACTGACACAAGTTTTTATCCCCATTTTCTCAGCTGGTATAGCAGCACAACAATCAGTGACAATCAGTGACAAAACAGTGACTGGTTGGTTCTCCTAACTTTTTTCCAATATTCACTGCAGATCTTAATATCTTGTTGCAGTGTGACTTCGAGAAAATTCAGCGATTTTCATGGCACTGTCACTTCGCGCATAGTTGACCGGAACGGACAGCTGTTAGCTGTGAAAAGTGTAGTTAGCTGTGTGGAGATATTGGCATCTGTATTGCGACAAACATATAAATATTGCTCTGATGAAAGCCAAACAGCCTTTGCAGCTTCACGGAGGTTATTTTTCAGAAGCCGACTTGATATCAGGGCAAAGGTAATCTGCTATATGGCTCTCATCAGGACAATTATGGCGTAGCGTACGGTTGTCCATTGTGGTTCAAAGAGCGTCCTTCCCTGATAGTAAGGATGAGGTTGCTCGAGAGACAGTACCTCAGGTCCTGTCTCCATTTGTATCGTACATCCGAGTCTGAGGCAAACTTGAACAGGATACATAACTCTATTATTAAGCTGATGAGAAGGGCCATTGCATGAGCTTTGACTTCTGCCAACAGTCTGATCTTTGGGGCTTACTACCCCAATATTATGTACCATGAAAGGGTGTGCCTTAACGGCTTTATTCACCTCGAAGCATTTTTTTTTTATTTAGAATCGATTGACCTAACACAGGATACAGGCGGATGTCTTGTCATCTTCCATGTTGTATGCCGAAAAGTGGACAGGCGACTCCAATACGAACCGGATGCCACTCGCACCCACCAGGATCTTCTTCGATCGAGCGAACCCCGCCAAGGATATGAAACAGTCTGCTAAAGAACCGCAATTATAGTTGGCTTTTCTTGGTGACCGGATAACTGACCATGGTGGACAGCTTACATAGATTTAAGGTGGTCTTAAAAGAAAAAAAATAGATATATATATATATCGACAAATATATTTTAAATAAAAAAGAAGTTAAAAGGAAATATCAAAAACAAAAAAGGTGCATCAGGGCGTATAAATAACATATACGCCCTGGAGCACGTGTCCATAGTGTTACGGAAGATTGTCTAAAGTTGTTATGGTAAGTAAGTATTAGCTAGGTTAAGTAGTTAAGTTAAGCCAAGTTTTTCTACTGTGTTCTTGATAAATGAAAAATTAATAAAAGTGTGTCTTTAAAGACAATAAAAAAAAGAGTTTACGCGAAAAAGGCACATTTATATTAGCTTAGAGTACCCGAATAGGCTCAGTAGGTTAGTATTAAGAACAATTAAGTTAGTTAAGCTAGTTTGAGGTACATTTGTCTCTACTCTAGCGAGTAAGTACTATAAAAACAAAATTACAAAATACAAAAACAAACTACACCTAAGAAATCTAACAAAATTTCATCATGTTACTGAAATAGGAGAATCAGTGAAGACTTCAACAGACGGACTCAAAATTTTGGAAGACAAGTAAAGGGTGGTTTAATTTTAAGGTCCGAATTTGATTTTGAATAAAACACAAATTATTAAGGAAATTACTGTCATTTCTTTTTATTATGATAATACTGGTATGGTTCAAGTATGTATGGAACAAAATATCGGTCAAATGGCCGCCGCGACCTCGGCGGCAAGCCTCCATCCGATGGAACAATGGCGCAAAAGTGCCATTGTTTCGTTTTGTTGAACCACATATCGTCCACATTAATATCTTCCAATTCGGGCCATAAAAAGTTCGTTATCATTTCACGATAGCGAACACCATTCATAGTAACTGCCTGACCGGCCTCAATTTGGAAAACCATAAACCTCACCAAACAGTCACTCTTTGTGAGTGCATTGGTTTTTCGACAATCACTCTTTCAGATTACCATTCGCCCAAATGCGGCAATTCTGCTTATTGACGAATCCACTGAGGTGAAAATGTGCCTCATAACTGAAGATGATTTTCTTCGAAAATTGATCATCCACTGTTGCCATTTCTTGCCACCATTCTGACCATTGACGACGCTTGAAATGGTCAAGAGGCTTTAGTTCTTGAGTCAATTGCAGCTTGTAAGCGTGTAAATGCACTTTTGCATACCGTTCATCAACGACGAGCGTGAGAGGTGCAATTGTTGGGCACGACGACGAGTTGAGGTGGACGGCTCTTCACACTATCGCGAACAGCAGCAATATTTTCTGCAGTACGAGCTGTACGAGCATGCACTGGTGTTTTCACATCTCCTACAGTCCCGGTTTGCTCGATTTTTCCGATTGTACGCACATTTGGACGATTAAATTGACCGAAAAAATCACGAAGTGCACGATGCATTTTGATTTGAACGCCCATTTTCAAATAATAAGCCTGAATAACTTTAATGCGTTGCTCGATTGTGTATCTTTCCATGGTTCAAATTGAGTTAGTCTGAAATTGAGAGTCAAATGAAATGCAGAAAAAACTTGACGTTTAGGTGTGGTTTACCCTTTATGAGGCTTTTTTTTTTCATCAGGAACATTTTCGGGAATGGTTTTCGGAGTAATGATTAATTTTCCCAATAGGTGGTCGTGTCGACGTGTTTGAAAACTATAGTTTTTGCGTTACCGCATATTTAAAAAAGCAAAAATGTACCAGAGAATGAATTGTCAAAATATAACTTTGTTATTATTATGAATACGAAACAAAATCGAGCACCACATTGCTGGGCCCCACCTACGGTAACAGTACAATATCCATTCACTCGCCAAACGAGTATAGTACAATCCGAAGGAGCTTCTCAGATAGAAACATACGCTGAAAATTTGAAAATCATTTCCTATGAACTTCTGCGAAAAAGGTAAGATGAGTTTTCCCAGCTATAATATAAGAAAATGCATCCTGGTACACACGAAGCTTTTCCAACCTTAAATCTTCTACAAGGTGGTGCTATGAAAAAGTGCATAAAATACATCAGAGATAGATATAAAAGGTTAAAGCAGAAGAGGTTACAAAAATAATTTTTCAAAGTAAAGCAACTATTTAAATAAAATTGTTGTCGTGAATGGCATGCCCACGCGAGTCGACTAGAACGATCCTTCTGGAGAGGTCATCTTCGTTGAATGTAAATTGTGAACTTGCCCAGTTTGCTTGTAGCTGAACCAATCCTGACATGGTTTCTCAAAATTCAACATCGACGCTGATGTTGTGATAAAAATCGACGTTGGATAGACGTCATGGTCCGCTTTCTACTCCCTAATTCGTTTTCCGTTGACACAAAAAAAAAAAACAAATTTAATTTTATATTCCATCGATTTTAGTGCAAACTTAGGAGGCCACGATCACATTAAAAATATAATCCCGGTTGCTTGTCGGTTATGCCACACACGGTATTGCACACTGGGCCTTATTTGGACCACCTACGTGACACACATAATCACGTTAAATTACCCAATGTCTATTTTAAGCCCTGTACTTATAAAAGAATATAATACTCATAATGAACTGCGACAATATATAAGTAATAAATACAATTTGAAGGTAATAAAATAGGCATTTTTTGGTTAGATTTGCGTCCTATGTGTTTAAAGCATTGATTGGATTATGTTTCAGGCAAATATCTGACTTTAAGAAATTACCACTTATCAAAGTTACATATAATTTTCCGATTTCATTGTTTGACTCTACATATGTACATATAGGTACATATATTTTTGTACAATTCGAAAAATATGCAAACCCTTGTCATGCTGTGCAAGTATGTCGCATCAATACCAAATGTGAAAGAAAAAAAAAAACTTTGAAAGACATCGGGACCTTTGGGTGGTTTTGCGCACGCTTTTTGCAAGCTCTGTATTAATATCTGGCTGATGCCATTTATTTAATTTTTTTAGGTAATTCCACTTTGTTTTGTATGAATAAATATTTCACATTCTGTTTTCCGGTTGAATTTGTCGCAGAAACAAAATATAAATATGGCCAACGACGCTTTTCTGCTAGTTGTCAGTAATGCACTGCAGCTGCTGGCTGATTCACTAGGCAAATGAAACAGTTTTTTAATGTTGTCTAAAAAACCAAAGTTGGGTTGTTGTAGCGTTCCTTTAAAGGTTCTAGTGCTACAGCGCAGTTCCCTGGTGTGTCATGGAAAGCCTTTATTGTTTCTAAAGCAGCTGCCTCCAAACAGCTTATCACATACAATTTTTCAACAATTCAGGGTAATTACACACCTAAGGAAGTCGTGGGCACAGGTATGGCGTCCTTGATCACAAAATTCGCTTGGTGGGATGTATCACCTGGCTGTCTCATCATGGCTAAATGCACATGAACGTATGAACCCTAAAGTTCTCCTTTAATATTAAAATAAAAATTGTACAGTCATGGCTTGCTTGGCGTAAGATTCCAGGATTCCAAGGCGACACTCCAATTCATCAGGAGGTAGGAGGGATTATCTTTCGCAGAATCGAAAATGTTGCGAATTTCGCCGAATAGTAGAGCGCTGTTGTTTGTAGGCTTCAAACCTCAGACTAGCTGCTTACCATAAAGGGAAAGTCCCTGAAAAGGCCCAACTAATGCGTGCATGCAAGCGTCCGCCATCCTTAGCAATAGGTTCGCCGAAAAAAATATAACCAAAAAATAAATCCAGCAACTTTGGTTAGAGGCGGACTCATAAGAGGTCTTCGGAATGGGACAAGTGTTAATCTACAATTGTGCAGAACGTGCGAATAGACTGGCCTATTTTATTACTAATAATATAAACTCTCTTCTCATCCCATTTACAACCACTACTCATGGAAGTCCCAACAGAAAGGGGAATACAAGCAATCGGGTGCGCTCCGCATATTTTCCCGACGACAAAAAACATGGACATGCAACCGAAGGACGTCCAGGACCACATTTCCTATTGTCGTAGAAGCGACCTACACTACATCATCGGGTGCGATGCAAACGCACATTCTGAGGTGTGGAGAAGTAGTGATGGTACAACAGAAGGTGTGAGTGTCTTCTAGAGTAGTGAAGTAGATAAACTCAGCAAAGGCTGTAAACCTACCTTCATAAAAGCGATTCGCGAAGAGGTGCTTGACCTCACACTCGCAAGTCCATTTATTTCTAATACATTGAAAATTGGCATGTTGTCAGGTGAACGCTCATTCTCGGACCATCAAGAAATCAGGTTTGACTTACGTGCTCAACATGCACTTTCACGGGATCTTTTTCGAAAAATTGTTTTCTCAAATAAGCAAATTCTTTACGCAACTATAGAGCCCTAGAGCAAGCTGCATTTCGGCTTAATAATTTACTGATAAATTCCTACCGTGACAGTTGATTTGATGCCGCTAATGCTACAGGGAAACTCGTTTATTGAATGCATTTGTTGAAGCTTTAATATTCTGGAATAATTTCACAATAAAGAAGAGATTAACTTTTCTGTGTCTTTTCTGCACGACCACGCTCCATCAAGTGAATACACTGAACTGTGGCCAGAGGGGAGAACAATTTACTCTTAATTCCATGCACGCTTGATGTGCGATTACATGGCTACACAAAGCCTCCTATACTTTTTTGGTGGACATTTGAATGTATGAGTTTTTGTACACAACGCATTAAGATCTATTTTGTTTGTTTACTGTGATCTTAATATATGAACTTTGGGACACAACAACGATCTGCGAAGGCGAAAGCATTTCTGACATGCCGGCAGCAGCACGAATCCATAAAGCCATATTAAAGGATCGGACAAACTGTGGTGGGTTATTAAGAAAACACGACGGAACCTACAAGACTGACAGAGAAGGTACACTTAGAACGTTACTTCTGGTGCACGGGTCCCAGGTTCGTCTTTCAGCACACTTCATGTGCACTCTAACACAACAGACCAGAGGGTCCTTGTAAAAGTAGAGTTAACAGTTTACCTGGAAAAATGTTCGGCAAGGTCCTTTTTTCCTATAGACTCATAAGTCTAACATCATTTGCTGTCCATCGTCTTGAGACACTAATTGATATTCACATTGGAGATGCTTTCCTAGACAGCGAGGGTGCTCTTGATAACACCGGCTACAACTCGATCACAAGAGCTATCAGTAGCTGAGGTGTAGAAGCACCGATCAGCAGATGAATCAGAGCCATGCTGGAAAGTCGTTCAATCAGCTTGTCTGTAACTGCGGTCAATGGATGCCCACAAGGGTGGTGGTCTCACCCTTGCTGCGGTCGTTATGTTATCGATAATCTGCTAACACATCTTCACAGATCTGATTTTACCACCATAGGTTATGCGGATGACTTATTCCTGGTCACCAAGACACGACTGTATTTGAGTAATGCAAAATGCACTGTAACAAGTCGGGATATGATGTGCCACTGAAGGACTATCAATCAGTCCCTCCAAATCTGATTGATGGTTAAAAATCAACCTCGAACTCAATCCCTAATGTGTATGTATGTATGTAAGTATCCTCCAACAAAGCGAAATATTCCATCTGGTTGCGTTTAATTATAAGAAATTATTTGTAAAATTTATAAGGAATTATTTATAATATAAAGGGTGATTTTTTAGCTATTATCTTTTTGGCAACACTGGTTTAAACAGCTGACGCACGTTTCGTGTTTTGTTTCACTGTCAAACATCTTCAGTTTGGTCTATAATTTAACCATGAATCGTCTTACAAACGAACAACTTACAAACAAATTATTGAATTTTATTATCAAAATGCGTGCTCTGTTAAGAAAGTTCATCGCGCGCTTCTTCCATTTTATGGTCAGTTTAATCGACCCTCATTTTTGGCTCAATGAGTACGTAAATAAGCAGAATTGTCGATTTTGGAGTGAATATCACCCAGAAGCATTGCAAGAGCTACCAGAAAAAGTCACAGTTTGGTGCGGTTTATGGGCTGGTGGCATCATTGGACCGTACTTCTTCAAAGAAGATGCGAATCGTAACGTAACTGTGAATGGTGAGCGCTACCGTGAGATGATATCCAACTTTTTTTTGCCCAAAATGCAAGAGCTTGACTTTCATGACATGTGGTTTTAACAAGACGGTGCCACATGCCACACAGCACGCGCAACAATGGACTTATTGAGAGGCGAGCTCTGTGAACATTTTATTTCACGTTCGGGACCGGTCAATTGGCCGCATAGATCGTGCGATTTAACGCCTTTAGACTATTTTTGGCTATGTGGGCTATGTTAAAGCTCATGTCTATACAGACAAGCCCGCTTCAATTGACGCATTGGAAGACAACATTGAAGCATTTATTCGTGAGATACCGGCCGAAATGTTGGAAAGAGTATGCCAAAATTGGACTAAGCGGATGGACCATTTGAGGCGCAGTCAAGGTCAACATTTGTATGAAATAATCTTCAAACATTAAATTATATGGACCGTAGTATCGATTCAAGTAAAGATTTCATGCATTTTTCTGAATTTTTTGTGCTTTTTTTTTTGAAAAACTTTCCTATAGCTTTTAAAAAATCACCCTTTATTTGTGTGCAAATTTTAGCTACACTTTGCTAATCCATATATTGTTTTAATATAATACAATGAAAAACAGTAAAGCAAATCTTTATATTGTTCACTATTCACATAATGATACGAATAGTTACCGGCGCATTAGTGGTTTGTTTAGATTTTTCATGGCGCTATTCCAAGTAAACTATCACTTCGGAGCACTTCCGAAATTCCGATATTCCAACATTAACTGCATTCGAAATCAATCATTTTATATTACTTTTTGCAAATTAATTTCTGCCCCGAATCTTAGTTCCCTGTCTGAATTTGAATTTTAGTTTAGTTTAGTTTAGTTTATTGTCTCAATCAAATGACTGTTAAGTACAAGTGTAAAAGCATTTATATATTCCTCCTAACATTTCCATGGAGTTATCCCTTCAATGCTGGATTAAACCTTGAAGCGGTAGAAGAGAGTCCACGTGAAATGCCAGTCGGCTTACAATATGAATTAAAAGACTATTACAAGTAGAACGTATTGAAGACAATATGAATCTGCGAAGCCTAAAGGCTTTTCTGCAGAAGATTGAACATAAATAATTAAGCAGTTCTTGTTTTCAATTGGTACGTATAATAAATAGACATCATTGTTTATATATTAGTGATCATAGATTTATGTTGTTCATTAGTAAACATTTCTTTATTTTCTTCTTTTTGATGTGTACCAACTGAATATTCCATAGTGAACGAGGAAGTTTATTTAAGAATGAAGATATTTATCCTGAGAATTTTAAGTAGACTTTCCGCCCTTTGTCTCGTGTTGACTTCATGATCAAGTGGGTGTGTGAAACGTTGATCAGAGTATGTTTTATTTATTAAATCGAAAAAAAAGTGTTTTAACAGTTAATAATTTCAAATCATCAATAGAATTTGCAATATACCTGTCGCCATAGTTGGCCCGCAATTGGATTCCAAATATTCTATTTTGGGCTCTCTGAACCTCCATTATCCGATATTGCGCTGCGTTTCCCCATGCAATAATTCCATGCTGCAATACAGACTCCACCAATGAGTAGTATGCTTGCAGTATGGCATTAAATGGGGTATAATTGCTCAAATGATAAAGAGCATAAGCCGATTGTCGAAGTCGTTTGCATACGTATTTTATGTGGTGATCCCAAGGTATCGGTATACGTTTACTGCGCCAATATATTCTGTGCAATTATCCGTAAGGCTCAGAGGATTTTGATTCTTGTGCAAGCAGTCAAAACTGTGAAACCGTATTCTAATTGGGGTACGAGACGGATATGCATTAATTTGGTTTTCTTTACATTTATAATCAGTCCATTATCGTGACACCAACGTAAGACATTATCAAACTCTGCTTGCATAGTCTGAATAGCACAGTCAATATTATTCATGCTCACCACAATTGCCCTATCATCAGCATATTGGAATCCAATGCTATTTCGCAGTACTGATAGGATATCATTAACATATAATATAAATAGGAGTGGTCCTAGGATAGATCCTTGTGGTACTCTGAATTCAAAAGTTTGCTGGTTACTGAAGCAGTTTGAAACTTTGACCTTAAAACTTCTGTCACTTGACCTCTTAGGTGTAAATATGCTCATGCTAAATGTCGACTGGTCAATAAGTTTCATATACAACGATTCTATGCAAAGACCATACAAGTGAACATTTTCCAAGCAAATATTTGACAATGTGTGTATACATACAAAAAGCATTCAAAGTGTACGCACACTCAAAAATCATTCGAAGCCAATGTAAACTATCGAGTAAAACAGTGAGCGGTTTTTTTTCATTTGATACTATAAATTAATGATTTTTCGACTATCGAATATTTTATTCGATAGTTCCCAACACTAAATAAAATCAGTTTCTTGTAAGCATTGAACGAAGACGTATGTATTTTTACTCTGGACACTAATTATGGTCAGGTTACTTTAGTAAAATTCACTTACTTACTTAAGGTGGCGCTACAGTCCGAGGTGGACCTGGGCCTCAACCAACAAACGTCTCCAGCCAGCTCGATCTTTAGCTAGCTGTCTCCAGTTTCGCACGCATATTTGGTTGAGGTCCCTTTCCACTTGCGTGCGCCAACTGAGTCGCGGTCTTCCTCTACTGCGCCGTCTCTCGGGGTTGGATTCGAAGACTTTTCGGGCCGGAGCATTGGTTTCCATCCGCTCTACATGACCTAGCCACCTCAATCGTTGGATCTTCACTCTTCTGGCTAAGTCGATGTCGCTAAACAGCCCGTATAGTTCGTTATTATATCTCCTCCTCCACTCACCATCTATGCAGACGGGACCGAAAATCACACGAAGAATTTTCTTCACGAAGCAACCAAGAGCAGCTTCATCCGCTTTTGATAAAGTCCATGCCTCCGCGCCATATAGCAGGACTGGGACGATTAAGGTCTTGTAAAGCGTTAGCTTGGTTGTGTCACTATCGTCTGCATATGCGAGTAGTTGGACGGACTTCTGAAAGATTCTTCCTCTGGTGTTGTCGTTCGAGTTTTAAACAATTCTTTCAAGAACGATGTTGAAAAAGTCGCCTTGTCTGAATCATTTTTTGACATCAAAGGTCTCGGTTAGGTCTTTACCGACCTTGATGGAGCAGTGTGCATTCTCCATCGTCATCCTACACAAACGGACGAGTTTGGTAGGGATGCCAAAACTAGACATTGCTCTGTATAGTTCGTCTCTATAAATGCTATCATACGCGGCCTTAAAATTGATGAAAAGGTGGTGGGTATCGATTTGTTGCTCCTGGGTTTTCTCCAAAATCTGCCGCAGTGTGAATATTTGGTCGATGGTAGATTTTCCTGGCCTAAAGCCACACTGGTATGGACCGACCAGGTTGTTTAGGCGTTCACACAGTACGGCAGATAAGATTTTATATGCGATACTTAGGAGACTGATGCCTCTGTAGTTGGTGCAGTTCAAAGGGTCTCCTTTTTTATGGATCGGGCAGACTATGCTGAGGTTCCAATCATCGGGCATGTTTTCCTCCGACCATTAGTAAACTTCACCCCAAACTTTAAACATAAACTGATAGGAAAACTCTCCTCATCGTACAGAAGTCATAGATTGAAACTTGTTGTCACTGCGTGTCTGTTTCCTATAGAAAAACGTTCAGTTAGCTTGACCACGGCCAATTACATAACCTACATCACTTCTACCGAGATTCAATTTAACGGAGAATTTTTAAGAATTAATTATAGATTTGCTTTTGTTGAGCGAGGAATAAAAATTATCCCTTTCCCCCATCGCCTCAACCAGCAACATAAACTATCCTCTTGAGTGAAAGCGAGAGTGGCCAACAATCGGGTGAATCAGAGAGGACATACATTAGCAATCTTCTTCGGATCACGAAAGGCTACGGTCGTTGGTTGACTTGTGGTAGAAATTCGCCTCTAATACTTTCGATTTTTTGTATACCTTCCGGCATCTTTTCATCAACATGATACGTTAAGAGAAGAACATTTCACATCTGAACTCGAAAGTAAATTAATACAACCGTGTTAGAGCAAGTGAAATATTATTATATTTCAGAAACTGATATGCCTTAATGTTGCCTCAGAACACTTAAAAGGACACCATTAAAACTTCTAATTTTGTAAAGGCAACAATAAAACTTTCGGAAACAATTTTTACCCCATCTACTTAAAGGTGAAACATGAGCATCCAACCTTCAGTCGTTTCGCCAGGTTGTTATACACAAGCCATTCGCACAAATACCAATTTCATAAAACTTCTTAATACAATCAAAAAGCGAAGAATTGGCTTCAACCTTCCCTTTCATAACGGATGTTCTTATCTTGTCTATGGTCCTTTTCACATCAATTAAATTATCGTCAAAGCGGGAGTGAAAAATCAGAAGACCCTTTTGTTTTAAATGTGTTAATGACAGTATAAATAAATTGACTGTTAACAACTCCATCACACAATATCAAGAGGTGGAGGTCGCTGTCCCAAAGTTATGTAATTTGCCAACATAAAATACGCCTGCAACCATATCCTCTGATTGACAGGATACACCTCCTCATAAGAAGGTAAGTAAGAAGGGATTATAAGAAAAGTTTTAAATTTGTCAGAACGGTTCCAGAGCAGTGGCATTGATTGCCAGGTGAATTGCAGGTAATATTTGCATAGCGATGTAAGTGATGCATAGCGATGTATATATGCAGTACATATTATTCACGCATGTAAGAATGTTGATTGAGATGTGCACTGTGTTATCGACTAAGCTATGGACATACACCCTAACTAACGAAATGAGTATCGGTGAGAACTCGATATATGCTGTGTTTGTTCCCATGGGCAGAGAGCAACGCCGCCTAAGGGAGTTGTCCACAAAATTTATCCTGACAACTGAAATTAACAAAAAGACGAAAAAACCAAAATACAACAACAGAACACAGCTGCAGAAATATAATTCGTTATCCATTTGGGTAGAGACAATGATTTGATGGCACGTGCACCACATACTATTTTGTTGTTTTTCTTTGTAAATCAGTTCTTTTGTCTTTACTGTTCACATAATCATCATAATCATCTTCTTCTGACCAGTATGATCCGCTTAAAGGGTTGCGGGGTTCAACCACACAAGAGAGATCTCCAGGCAACTCGATCCTCCACCATCGACCTAAATTCATCAGACGTTATGCCCAAGAAATTTTAAGACTTGATCGTCCTCGATCTGCCAAGCGGTCGCCTTTCTGAGGGAATCGCATTCAACGGCCGCCTCGGAAGTCGTTATGAAGCTGCCCCGTCCGTTCGAAGAAGCAGCTCTTTAATGAAGAGTTTCTCGTGTACTGCGTGTTTTTCACCTTATCCCGGCGAGTAACTCCCACAATGGCACGGAGAAATCTCATCTCAGCAGCTTGTATTCGCAAACTTAGTTTTTCGGCCATTACCCAAATTTCATGACCATAGGTGAGAGTTGGAACAAATACTGAGTTGAAAACCACTAACTTGGCTTTGAGACCAAGCTCGGCCTTCCTGATTACAGATCTATCAAAATTGATCCATCTTGGCCAATCCTACAGGAAAGCTCAGCATTACTACTTCCATCACTCGTGAAAAAGACCCCAAGATACTTTAGCTTCTCATCCTGCTTCAAAGGGACTCCACTTACATGTAGATTGCATTGAAGAGGCGTTCCGGAGATCACCATAACCTCCGATTTTTCTACGTTGATCTTCATTCCAACATCAGCACAAACGGCCACAACCCTATAGAGTGCGCGCTGGAGTTCCGTCTCGGAAGATGTGTGGATGACTATGTCACCTGCAAAAATAAGATGACTTACCCTCAACTCTCCCGATGTGAAGCATTCCTAGCCTGTTTTAAGATGTAAGTTATTTTTTGCTTAATTGATACTCACAATAAGAAACATTTTTTATAGGAGCAAATATATTAGCTGCTTCGTCAAATGCAGGAAACAAGGATAAAATAACAGAATTTTTGAAGCAGTCAACGAGTACTTGTGCGTGGTTTACCCCCGCGACTCTTTTAGTGTAGCGTGCGGGTCAGAAGATGATGATGATGGAAACTTTGGAATTGAATAGCGCTGGACATCCAATCAAAACTGAATTGAATTTGAATGGAAGAAAGTTGTCTTTATGTTTGGGATTATTTAAAAAAAAGATATTGTATAAAAAGCTTGGACAGACCAAAAGCGTTTTATTCGTAAAAAAGCTGCTCAAAATGTTACGCTAATGTTTGCTGTGTACATCAAAATCATATCCTTTTGATTTAAGTATATATAAAAGAAAATTGTGTTAGTTGCACTATTGATAATTCAAGAACGTCTGAACCGATTTGGCAACTGACAGCTAAACACAGTGTTAAAATTTTAAGGTTGACCGGTTGATGTGTTTATTTCGAGTTTTCATTAGCTTATCGTGCCGGTATTATCATTAACAATACCATGCCGCGACCAAGACGATCAAATCTTTCACGACAAAGCCTAATGCAACTAGGATTCGAAACATTGCGAATGAAAGGACATATTCCGAACTTTCTGAGCGGGTAAATTATAGCCATAGTTTCGAGTTCAAAGCTATGGTACTTAGATTCCTGTTTTGTGCTTTGAAAAGCAAAAAGTTGGATGCAATCTTCGGTTAGATTTGTTCTACTTCAAAATAGCACCATAACCAAAAGAACTGGCATCGCAATGGAGTTCACTTGCATCCCGCGGATCGAAAATAGCTGGTATAGGCGATTCTGCCAACTTATGTTTTAAGTTTTCAAAACAATTCATTTCATTTTCACCAAACCTAAATTTAGCCTCCTTCCAATTTAAATTATAAAGTGGTCCAGCTAAAACAGAGAATCCCTTGATAAACCTCCAAAAGTACGAACAGATACCCACAAAACTGTGAACTGGTTTAACATTTTGTGGAATTGAAAATTAGTACACTTTCAATAACTTGCATAGTAGATCTAGTAGTCTTCTTCTGAAATTGTATACCCTAGGTATTGTATTTCGTATTCTAAGAAGCGACATTTATCAAATCTATGCTCCAGTTTGTTATTAACTAATTTCACAAAAACTTCTTTTAGTATATCTATATGCTCTTCTACTGTTCTTTTGGCAATCATGATTTCTTAGACCAGTAAATTGCTATTTTTTGGAACGTTGACGGAGCGTTTCTTAGTCCAAAAGGCATCTTTACAAATTCGAACTGACCTAATGGAGTCACAAAGGAGTGGTACTTTATAGATTCGTCAATCATACCTATATGATAGAAGGCACTCTTTCAATCAAGTAATGAAAAAACAGTTGCTTAACCAACCTGTCGAGAAGATCGGATATAAGTGGTAAAAGGTAATTATCCTTCAGGATAACCTTGTTAAGTATTCGATAGACGACACATAAGCGAACTTCGCCAGTCTTTGTCCTAACTAGTTCCACTGGGGACGAGGATTCCGATTTACTAGGTCTGATTACCTTTGTACGAACCAGCTCATCTAAAATAATCTGCACTTTTTCCTTTTCGTTATATGATAACCTCCGGGGTGGACAGTTGAAGGGCCTATCATTCGTTAGTCTTATTTTCATTTTATATTCAGTTTCGGGTAATGCATGATATGCATGAATATGAGCAAGATGCAATGACATATGTTCGTCATTACGCAAGATCTCTTTATGTTGATCCAAAATGTTGAATTGCTGCTTACCGGACATGCATCAAGTGATCGGCACGACATCACAGAACGTGTAGGCAGGCAAAAAATGCACTCCCTGATGAACTACATTGTTAAGCAACGCGTCTTTGGAGATACTCGATGCTGGAAGTAAGTATTCAATCGAATGGCAAAAACGAGGCTGCTACACGCACACATTCATATTTGGTTAGTGGAAAGAATTCAACCAGACCAAATAGATGATGTCATATGTGCCGAGATTCCCGATCACGAAGCCGATCCAGACCTACATGAAGTTGTAATTACAAATATGTCTCATGGACCGTGTGGCGCCATCAATCCCCAATCACCTTGCATGGTCGACGGAAAGTGTTCCAAACGATATCCACGGAAATTAAGGGCGGAGGCCTCTTAAAGTCACTAAAATACATCTGCAAATACGTCACGAAAGGAGCGATATGACGGTTTTCCAAATCTCCAATACCAACGATGAAATTGCTCGCTATCAAGTCGGTCGGTAAGTGAACTGCAATGAAGCGATATGGCGTATATTCGCATTCGCTATTCACGACCGTGCATTTGGAATAGTCAACGAGTACATTTCACGTCTTCGAATGTTGTTCAACGTGATGAAAAACCTCCAGCGACAACTTTGACCAGTTTCTTTTTTGCACGACCGATAGAAGCAAGGTGATGCGGTTCCTGGTTATCCGGAAGTGCGTTCTGCTGAAGCTCTTGGTCGTATGTATACAGTTCATCCAAAGAATGATGAATACTTCTATTTGCGGTTGTTGCTGGTAAATGAGCGTGGGCCAACGTCATTTGAGTCTCTACGGACTGTCAATGGTACAACATTCTCAACATATCGTGCTGCATGTGAAGAACTCAATTTACTAGAAAACGATACCCATTGGGATACGACAATCGTTGAAGCAATTATCTCTGCATCCCCAAGTCAGATACGCACATTATTTGCTATCATCATTTCAACATGCTTTCCACCAGACCCATTTAATTTGTGGCACAAATACAAGGATAATCAGAAGACATTTTACATCAAATTCGTGTCAGTTCAAGAAGTCTCGATTTTGAGATGAATGAGGAAATACATAATCGGGCTTTACTCTTGATCGAAGACATGTGTTACCACCCAGAATTGGAACGGGAATGTGAATATGATCATCAGGAATTATATTTAGTCATTCAAACGAATACACATCTGTTGAATCCCCAACAAAAGGAAGTTTATGATACAGTAATGAAGGCAATTGATGATGGAAATGGTGGTTTATATTTCCTGGATGCCCCTGGTGGAACTGGTAAGACATTACTCATGTCATTAGTTTTAACCACTGTTCGTGTGAGATCCAACATTGTGGTTGCAGTTGCTCTTTCTGGAATAGCAGCCACAATGTTAGAAGGATGCCGTACGGCTCATTCAGCATTCAAATTACCGTTAAATCTTTATGCTAGTGAAGAACCAACATGTAATATTTCAAAACACTCCGCAATGGCCAAAGTTTTATCAACATCGAAAATTATTACCGACATTTTTTGAGCTAATTGTCACAAAAAAGATTTCTTTTCCCGTCATAGAACATATATCTTTACACCAACACGGCTTTGTTGCTGGTAGATCCACCTTAACTAATTTGACATTATTTACAAAATATCTGTTTGATTTCGTAGAATCTTGATATCAAGTTGCTGTAGTTTTCACTGACTTTAGAAAAACTTTTGACACAGTATGTCACACCACTCTATTAAGCAAACTAAGACAATTTGGTATTCATTCAGTACTTCTTAAATGGATATAAAGTGGCTTAACAAATAGAATTCAAATAGTAAAAATTGACAATTATTACTCTAGGATTATTAAGCTATTATCTGGTGTTCCTCAAGGTAGCCATATAGGTCCACTACTGTTCATTATATTTATTGACGAGATTCCTTCAATCCTGTCTCATGTTAAATGTTTGATGTATGCAGACGACCTTAAAATGTTCCTTCGTGTTAAAAATCGTCAAGATTGTATGAAAGTTCAAAATGACTTAAATATGTTATGTAATTGGTGTGATCTCAATGGACTAAGCATAAATATTAGCAAATGGCACTCGTTTTATATTTACCATGTATTGTTACCCGTAATATTTGACTGTTCGATACGCGGGACTTGTCTTTCTAGGAAAACGGTGTACGTACGTTATAAAGGGTGATTTTTTAGCTATTATCTTTTTGGCAACACTGGTTTAAACAGCTGACGCACGTTTCGTGTTTTGTTTCACTGTCAAACATCTTCAGTTTGGTCTATAATTTAACCATGAATCGTCTTACAAACGAACAACGCTTGCAAATTATTGAATTTTATTATCAAAATGCGTGCTCTGTTAAGAAAGTTCAGATCCACTTTTTTACCGAAAAATTATGTTCAGCAACGGAGTTCATTTTTGGCTCATTGGGTACGTAAATAAGCAGAATTGTCGATTTTGGAGTGAATATCAGCCAGAAGCATTGGAAGAGCTACCAATGCATCCAGAAAAAGTCAGTTTGGTGCGGTTTATGGGCTGGTGGCATCATTGGACCGTACTTCTTCAAAGATGATGCAAATCGTAACGTAACTGTGAATGGTAAGCGGTACCGTGAGATGATATCCAACTTTTTTGTATGCCCAAAATGCAAGAGCTTGACTTTCATGTGGTGGTTTCAACAAGACGGTGCCACATGCCACACGGCATGCGCGACAATGGACTGATTGAGAGGCGAGTTCGGTGAACATTTTATTTCACGTTCGGGACCGGTCAATTGGCCGCCTAGATCGTGCGATTTAACGCCTTTCGACTAGTTTTTGTGGGGCTATGTTAAAGGCCATGTCTATACAGACATGCTTCAATTGACGCAGTGGAAGATAGCATTGAAGCATTTATTCGTGAGATACCGGCCGAAATGTTGGAAAGAGTATGCCAAAATTGGACTAAGCTGATGGACCATTTGAGGCGCAGTCAAGGTCAACATTTGCATGAAATAATCATCTAAATTATATGGACCGTACTATCGATTCAAATAATGATTTCATGCTTTTTTCTGAATTTTATGTGTTCTTTTTTTTCGAAAAACTTTCCAATATCTTTTAAAAAATCACCCTTTATAACAGCAGTTTTGTCCTCTGGCTTAATCCATTTTGCTTGCGCATCAAGAGATAGATGCGATGGAAGCCTAGGTTGGCCTTCTTAAGAGTCACTTTCGAATGACTGTTGTACTTCAACCTTTCCATGAAGTTAACGCCGAGATACTTGACCTTTTCGTTTGTTGATATTTCTGTACCGTTAGGTAGCACTACCTTTATGCTTCGACATTTGGCTGCTGATCTGCATCCACCTCTGGATGGTCTCCTTAAGCACATAAGTACCGATTTCCCAGCATTGATACGAATATCCCATTTGGTATAGTAGTCATATTTGTTCGCTGTTCTTTGCGCGACTATCTGTGGTGACGTCGAGCTGGCATAAGTCAGCGACTCATCTGCGAATAGACACCATTTTACTGTGTCAGTTGGATGTGGCCGATCTGCCGTGTAGATGTTGAAAAGCCACGGTCCCAGCTTTGATCCTTATGCAACTTCCGCCTTGGTGCCCCACTCTGTTGACTTGCTGTCTTCAACTGAGACGTAGAATAAATTATTCTGATGAGGTTGGAGTGGATTCCTATCTGGTTCAGCTTGTAGATGAGTCCCTCAATGCAGACCGTATCGAAGGTCTTTTCTACGTCCAGAAAGCAGGCGACGGTGATCTCGTTATTGTTCAGCGGTACTACAATATCGTGGTGGAACTTGTTTTTCCCTAAATCCGTACTGAATGTCCGGAATGATGTTTAGGTCGGTAGACTATCGCTTAAGTTTTCGCACTACCAGGTCCTCCAGGATCTTGCTTATATTCCTCAAGAGCAATATAGGCCTGTATCCTGAAACACTGGCAGTTCCCCTTTTTTGGTATTGCGACAACAACATTATTGCTATTTTCCACTTGCTAGGAAAGTAGCAATTATTGATGCAATTGTTCATGATGATCGTGAGAAGTATCATCACCGTTTGTGGCTTTCAAAAATCCAAATCGTGTATACAAGCGTCAGCGGTGGAATTCCATAGACTCGTGGCGACAGCATGATCTAGAAGAACTGTTGGGAGATATAAATATCGGGACGACAGTCGATGCGAGTCAGTTCAGATCAATCAGTCCAGTTCAGTTCAGTTTGGATTTTATAGTGTTCAAAGTGTTAATCAGTTCAGCCTGAAAGGCAGCAAAGAGTTTTTTGGTAAGGTATTAGTGATTTATAAAGTGTAATAATTCATACGAGTAAACCAATGCTTGTACATAAATTCGTCTTAATCGTGAGTAATAAACTTTTGTGTTTCATTCGTCACAATCGAGTGATCGAACCCTGTTGTGTGGACAATTTAATTCATCTTACGTAGACTCATTTCGGCTAAACGGAACAATATTATATAAAATCAGCACCACACATATGGAATGCAACGAATTATGTACCTAATCGAGAGCGGGGAAATTACACAACCATCTGGCGGTAGTATGATCAAGAAAGAATAATTTGGGTATAAATATCGGACCGGTGGTCGGTGCAGTTCAGATTAGCTGAAGAATTAGTACAGTTCAGTTTGGGAATGACTGAAAGGCAGCAAAGTGTTTCGTAGTTAAGTGATAGTGGTTCTTAGAGAGTAATAAACTTAAAGAATTAAACCAGCGCTTTCAAATTGTTTGTTGTATTCCGTGATAAGTAAGCTTTTGTGTTTCTTTAGTCACAATCCAGTGATCGAACTCTATTTTTGTGGATGGTCTGATTAGTTTTAGGTAGGCTCACTTTTGCAACACGTTATAACGTGATATGAACCTTTGTCGGTAGATAACTAAATAAGACATTAACAAAAATGGACTACCAAATCAGCAGCGCAATGAATATCGTGCGGGCCTACTCAGACCCATATCTGTATGATTCAGGAAATTCATACGAAAATCAAATAATACCGATCCATTGCGTTCACCTCAGCATATTTGAGGCTGTCAGTGCAAAAGTGTTCCCAAACAAAAATTTAAATTACAATGATTGTCACTAGAGAGCTCTGAGGGCCTCAAAATTATTATTTTTATAATTTCCGGTCTCGTGTTAGCCTCATTTGAAGAAGTCATGGACTGCTGTTACTCAGAAATACCAAGAAAAAATTCAACCGCATTTCCAAACCGATTTGGTCTGGCCAGATTCATGCGCTCATCTGAGGTTAAGCTAGTTTTATGTATGTTGTGTGAACAGCATTTGGAATAAAGGGGAATCAACCAAGGTGAAATTGTTTCTTGAATATTAATTTTGTCCCTCCCTTACTATTCGGATGCGAACTAATGTTGTGCTTACTTTTACTATTCAAAGACCTTCGTGCATTGAACTGGCTTATTACACTCCTTCCGAGCCTCAGTATCGGACATCTACTATGCCTAGGTTGTAGGCGGTGATGGGAAATTTCGTTTATAATGCTCTTATTGTTTTTATTTTTATTTTTCAAAGCGATGTGTAGGGGTCACAGCCAAATTTTCCAATTGTACTTTTGTCAAATGTGGCGTTGTAGGTTGATCGACTCCTACGCACTTAAGCCTACGCAGCCCTGATTCGATTCCCGGTTCGAGAAAAACACTTTTCACGCCCCGCCTCTTTCGAGTCACTGGCAATGCTAAAAAAGCATAATTGTTTAGATATAACTTCTCATCAGACTTTAGGTCAACACGAGTGGTTGCTGAAAAGCTAGGCCCTGACAGGCTGTAGCGCCACCCATATTATTATTATTAATCATTGTATTAAATGTTGCATCCATCATCAAGGCACTACCATGTAGATCACTTTCCCATCTTCCTTTCGGTTTCACAATTATTTGCAATATATATGCTAACTGGACTGGAGACAAGCTTGTTCATCGATGTAGACCATGGAATTCGTTTTTTTCCAAATATAACCGGAATGACTTGTGTGATGTGACTTGATGTTATTTTGACAATATTTAATTCATATTTGTATTTGTTTTTATTTTCTTTCTACAAATTCAGCATTTTAATGAAACCGAAAGCATCTGACAATTCTTGTTCGTATGTGTGTATGTTCACACATTTAATGTTTGCTCAGTGAATTAAAAGGGAGTAACCTATTTCACAGACATCGGCCAATGTTACGTGTCGATGCCACTGCGAATTGTTTTCATGCTTCATGGTTGAATTATGCGCAAAATATGCATGCAGATATTGGTATTAAATTTATTACATTCCACCGGATCAGATGCACAATACCTACCGACATTGTCAATGGATGTCTCGATGGATTGATAATGATATTACAAAAGCAAATTGCAGCAGTTGAATGGGAGCTATTTTTCACGCCACAGAAAAAACACGTTTTGTAAGTTAATCTTTTTAGATGTTCTCTTTATATCAATAAATTTTGTTGTCTTATTTTATAACATGCACAATTGTAAATTCCTACAGTTTTGCTGTTTTCTTTGTATAGTAATTTTGTTATCTACAGAAGTCAATGCTTTCGCCGCAACCTTTTTTTTTATTACACATGTGATTTATGTATTTTAATTATTTTTGTTTTAGAATTTCAATAACAAACTCCTGTATTTATTGGTGTTAACGTTATATTCATGTTTCCTGTTCTTATGATTAAACCTTATTGGAAGTCCTCTTGAACTCTTGAAATTACAAACTACATAAATGCAGAAAAAAAACTGTATCTAACTAAACCGCTTATTGCTCAATAATTCTGCACCAGTGTCAAAAGAACCCTTTACATGAGTTCGCGTAATAAAGTGTTATCTATTTATTCTACATAACTTGACTCATTCGTCATAATAGTTTGAAAGTGGAAAACTTTCTTTCCAACTTCAACATGTGCGATTGAATGTGTGCTTACTTTTCCTTTTATGACTGCCTTAGAGAAGTATAAGGAAGTAATTCCTTATCCCCGTTCAAAAATGTTACAAACAGTTATCGAAATTAAGAGTGGTTTAAATGAAATTACATTTTATTCACAATTACTATAGAGTTTAAAGGTCTGAATTATATTGTTTATATACAGACAGAGAGAGTCCTTACACAATTTGTTTCTTTAACACATTTCATATCACAAGATGCACAAATGTATCCCATTGATAAAAATTTAAATCATGTAATGAATCCAAAAAAAATAATAAATCTACTATAATTTATACAAATATTCGTATACAGAAATGATATTTTCCACGAACATATAATTTTATGAAAATAACATAGAAATCAGGAAAGATAGGGTGGTTTCACTCTTCCCGACTATAGCAGTAAACACACACATTACATATCATTATACGATATTTGTTGAGTAAACATCAAAACCCCTAAGATTTACCTATGATTCATTTGTTTGTTGTATTTGAATCTTAAACACCAGTTAATACATATATTTTTTTATTTACTTGTATACAGATAATGAAATCAATGAAATCACCATAACTCGCACGAATCGATTCTCGATTCCATATGTTATTTCGTATTTTTTTTTTTAAATCAGTTACAGTGAATCATTTTCACATACATACATATATATTTTCTGTTTTAAAACGAACATTCCCGATGTTTGACCTAAGTTCTTGAAAACATCGTAATTCATGTGGTCCCTATTAACACATACCATGTTGCATACATACTAGTAATATACGGGTGTACAATAGTGCGAACTGACGAAAATGTTAACCACACGTTAAAAGCTGCGAACAATTCGGAATCGCATTTGTTTAATCCCTATAAGATTTATATGTACAAACATTTACGCAATTAATTTATACTAGGCAGAAAAATGGTAATGCTGATATCTACTTGCCTAATACTGAAAAAAAAAAAAACATTAAGTAATATTACTCACTAGTCTATGTATAAGTGCCTATCGCAACTCTCAATACTTATCTGTGTGCTCTTATAATAATAAATTCAGTTTTCTTAGACAAAAAACGTAAACTTCTTTAGTCGCTCGCTCACACATAGTACATACAAACAAAATAACCAATCTTTTATTTTTACTTCTTCATTTGACTCTTAGCCAAAATGACATCCTCCGCGTACTATATGTCGGGTATACTCCTCACCGTGGGATGATGTGTGTTTTGACAACTACCATTGCCATTTGTAATCGTTGACACTGTTGCCGCCGGTATGGCTACAGCTTTGTTTTTGGCACAGCTTGCATCATGGTAAATGTGTTCACATAGTTTGGGTTCAGAGCTGGAAAATGTATCCAAAATACTACCACTACTGCCACCATTTTCTCCATTCTCGCAGATCGTTAGATTCAAATCACTGTTCTTGCTGAACGATGTCGTTACGTGATGTGGTTGATGTGGAGAAGAAAATGATTTTTGCATTGCATGTAAGCT
Organism: Eristalis tenax; assembly: GCA_905231855.2. Lineage (NCBI taxonomy): Eukaryota > Metazoa > Arthropoda > Insecta > Diptera > Syrphidae > Eristalis > Eristalis tenax. The sequence goes on along the minus strand of HG993125.1, from coordinate 32,356,972 downwards.
CCCGGAGCTTACGGTGCGTTCCAGTATCTCACCCCAGTATTTTTCGGAAAGTCCTTCAATATCAGGCTTTTGTTGAGAATGGTGGTGATGGTGCTGATGGCTGCGCAGGGAGAGTGAGTGCATACGCGGTGTAATACGGCTAACACCAATACCACTACCACCACTTTGTGGCGGACGAGATGTAGGCGGTTCAGGAGGCATTGGTAATGCTGTTACGTCACATTCTGAGTTCATGTGACAGCAGGGAGACTTACGATCGGGTGTGTCTTCAACGGGACACCACTGTAAAGAAATGATAATTAAATCTGTTAATGGTTTCAGGTTTTATGTGTGTACAATAATAGTAACATGTTTTGCTCTTCAGTGCAAAAATGCTAACATCCTTTAACAAATGTTTACAGTAACAAGGTTAACATTGAATTGCTTAGGGTAAAGCACTCAAGAATACCGAATAAATTTCTTAAAGAAATAAAAGAAGTCTCTTTTGCTTTCAATGTAGATGATATTGTATAGTCATTTTTTAGGGTTAAACAAGATGGGACTGTTGTTCCGGTTTTTATATCTATGTGCTCGTATGTATACGTAGGTCCCATGTTTTGTCGACATCATTTCGAAAGGGTCTGGTGGTCAGTGTTTGTTCCCATGTATATATGTATATGAAGCGTTTTACAGTTGTCATGGTCATCCAGAAGATGGTTCGTTGGGTTTCGACACAAAAAATATGTATGTGAGTGGTAGGTCGGAAATTGCTTTCTTTTTCTCGCTAAAGTTGATTTACTCTACAACAATAAGACATCGTTTCTGAGGGGTCGTAGTGGGTGCTAAAATCTATCCACTTCACCCCTTTTCACTCACCCCAAACACTGTGTACCCTCAGCATCTCGTTTGAAAGTGAAATAGGCAGTGAGTTATTAGTTTAGTTGCTTGAATACAGGCTTGGGTTACTATCAAAATAATTTTTTGAAATAGTATTTGGTATCTTTCAACAAAGCTCAATTAAGGGAGCTTATTTTTCCTGCATGAGTAAACTTCTGACTCAATCATTGAGGTACGATTTATCAGCGGATGTTGCATTTTAGTGTCAATCTCAGCTAACATGTTTGTTTCACAGTTGTCTGGTGCAATGCATATTCATTTACTGTAGACATCTCACTATATATCAATAACAACGGGTAATAAGAAAAATGTACATATATTTTGTATTTCGAGTTGCATCTCTATAGATACCGAAGTCCATCCCGACAGAATTATTTACACCGCTATTTCTATAAAGGGTGATTTTTTAGCTTTTATCTTTTTGGCAACACTGGTTTAAGCAGCTGACGCACGTTTCGTGTTTTGTTTCACTGTCAAACATCTTCAGTTTGGTCTATAATTTAACCATGAATCGTCTTACAAACGAACAACGCTGGCAAATTATTGAATTTTATTATCAAAATGCGTGCTCTGTTAAGAAAGTTCATCGCGCGCTTCTTCCATTTTATGGTCAGTTTAATCGACCCTCATTTTTGGCTCAATGGGTACGTAAATAAGCAGAATTGTCGATTTTGGAGTCAATATCAGCCAAAAGCATTGCAAGAGCTACCAATGCATCCAGAAAATGTCACAGTTTGGTGCGGTTTATGGGCTGGTGGCATCATTGGACCGTACTTCTTCAAAGATGATGCGAATCGTAACGTAACTGTGAATGGTGAGCGCTACCGTGGAATGATATCCAACTTTTTTTTGCCCAAAATGCAAGAGCTTGACTTGCATGACATGTGGTTTCAACAAGACATTGCCACATGCCACACAGCACGCTCAACAATGGACTTATTGAGAGGCGAGTTCGGTGAACATTTTATTTCACGTTCGGGACCGATCAATTGGCCGCCTAGATCGTGCGATTTAACGCCTTTAGACTATTTTTGACTATGTGGGCTATGTTAAGGCTCATGGAAGACATTGGAAGACAACATTGAATCATTTATTCGTGAGATACCGTCCGAAATGTTGGAAAGAGTATGGACTAAGCGGATGGACCATTTGAGGCGCAGTCAAGGTCAACATTTGCATGAAATAATCTTCAGACATTAAATTATATGGACCATGCATTGGACATGCATTTTTCTGAATTTCATGTGTTTTTTCTTGAAAAACTTGCCTATAGCTTTTAAAAAATCACCCTTTACAAGTTGTACTTTGTGATTAATACTCTTTGCATGCTGCGTGTGGTTATTTTGCTCATATTGCATAGCATTTTAACTTTCTTCAAATTTAAGAAATATGTCCATAGTTTAAACAGGAAAAGTTAAGTTCTATTAGACAAGGCTCTAATATTTTATGAAATCGTGGGGTTTCTGCTTTGTACATGTAGGCCTGTGGATTGTTATGAAAGCAAGCTATCTACTGCCAACATCCTTGCGATTGCTTCATTCGTAGGAGTTGTTCATCGTTAGAGCTCTCTGATCGTTGTAATCTGTGCTTCCGTTTGTATCTTGTTGCGTTGTTACGAATATCTGTTTTATTTTCTCTGACTAGTCAGTCAGTACACGATTCAGAATAGACTGAATCTGTCAAGAAACTTTCTAGGGAATCGCTGTGGCATGAAATTATATTAGAGGGAGAATAGTACCACGAATAGCAAGAGTGTCCGTTGGAAGATGAAAACCAATTTACATCCACGCTGGATTTAAATAGCAATAAAACTATCTACATTTGTTCGAGACTGTCTGGGACTTAGAGAACGAGATCAGGAGTTCAGATGACTTCTTGAATTAAGTTCTTCAAGTCAATCAGAACTTCCATGAATTTTGACGAATGTTTAACATGTACTCGCCGATCAACGACTGAAAGTGCATTCAAGCACGGGAAGATCATTATCTGCACTTCTGACAAAATGCAAAAAACAAAGCTCACCATTCATGTTTTCTACTGTTTTTGTTGCTCTCTTGCTTCCTGGAGGTAGTACTAGTTTGAAATTAGATGCTAAGACCTTTTATGTCGACGCTTCTGCTTTCAGTTTCCACGTAATTCGCTCAGAAATACATGTCTCGTGAACATGAAGACATCGACTGTCGAGCCACCAAAAACACAGCACCAGAATGTATATGTCATATGAAAGTGTGCTTGAGCGAGTGAGTGTGATTGTGCGAGCTTAAGTGTCGATTTAAGACTAAACTCAGAATCAATACAATTTTCTTTTTCGCAGTGGAGGTTTGAATGCCACTCAAGAAATGGTTTAACTTAAACCACTGATTGCAATGGCTTAAGTCTCAATCCAGAGAGTATATAATTGCAATTAGTGTATTAAAATAATATTAACCCCAGAATACATAAGAGAAAACCTATATATACACAACTAAATATTTTGCCTGAAAATGCTGTTGAAAGCGAATGTGTGTGAATGTTTTATGGAATTCCTCGGTTTCCACGCACATTCGCAGTTTTTCAATCACAATTACTATTTTTCATAAGAGGTTCACAACGCCACTCAATCCATGGCTTATCTAACCACCCCCCAATATTGAGTGTGAAAACGAAATCTCCTTGAGTGAACCTTAAGTTCGATCCTACACTTTGCTAAACCAACATGCAAGCTTGCAATGATAAAACGGGCATAATTGATAAATTTCAAAGTTAAACAATGAACATCAGAGGAAACCCTCAATCAAAATAATGACATTAGGCATTGGATTTGTCTGAATTATAACAAAAAATTGTCCCAAATATTGGGTCTATAACTTAATTCGTGCCGTTTTTTTCAAATTTGAACGTTTGTTTAGGAAAAGCATGTACAATAGTATTATTCAAAGTATTGCGCATCAGAAGCTCTGACTTTCTCCCATCTTTCTGGCAATTTGTGGATCCCGTCCCAAGAACTGCGCCGGCTTTGCAGCCAAGAATGAATCAAGCCAATTTTTGATATTCTGCTTTGATGTGAACCGCATTTCAGACCGGAACAAATGATAGTCAGAAGGGGCAAGGCCTGGGCTATAAGGCGGGTGGGGTAAAACTTCCGGCCCACGGTTCTCCAAATAGTTCTTAACCGAATTAGCAACGTGGGGCCGAGCGGTGTCATGATGGAAAATTACCACTGCTCTCTTCAAACAGATAAATTGTGTTCGGTAGCATTGTCAATTGATGATTTCACCCGGTTTTAGCAGCTCATCATACAGCACACCCTTCTGATTCCACCAAATACAGAGCATTACCTTCGCGTCATGGATATTGATTTGGCATGGAGTTGATTTGGCTGGTTGGCCAAGCCCAAATCACCTTTTAAATCGTGCAAACCACATTTGGCACGTTCGCTCAGCTAGCGCATGTGCACCATAAACTTCCACCAAAACACCATGACTTTCGGCAGCAGTTTTCTTCATATTAAAGAAATGAAGAAGAACTCCCCGCAAAACAAATTTTCAGGCATAAAGTTCGACATATTTGAGTGAAAAAAAAATTATTGTTGTTTACGCTTCAAATGAATGACAAGTACTGAAATGACGCACATTAACAGTAGCTTTTCAACGCATGTTCCAATGGAATAATACAAGCTACGCCATATCTTAGCAAACCGCACGAATTAAGCTATACAATTTCAACGACAATTAATTATTGACATCTGAGTTATATACTCATTTAATGTTAACCATATTAAAATAGTCACCACCTAAGACATGTCGATTGGATTATTTTTTAAACTGCTTTTGGAGAATTTAAATCGAACAGCATTTTAGCTAATGGCGTATAAAACCTAGACCAGCTGTTTTTGACTATTTTTTGATTACATGCAAGTGTAATGAATACGTGTCCTGCTGTAGAAGGTGGAGCAATAATCAGAATTCATCAGCTCTGGGGCCTCCTGGGCTAAGATGGATTTCCATACAAAAAATCGAAGTATACAACAAAAAAGTGATTCACACCAGAATGATCCCTCTAGAAAATTGTATGCCCTGGATATTAAATACCGCCTCAAAAATACAAAATGTTGGTTCCAGAAATCTTAGAATATGAATAGACCAACGAACAGGACAAAATAGGAACACCGCTAAATAGCTTGGGAAAAAATGCAGTCTATCGGATATCCACTATAAACCATAACACGTTTTTTTTATTCCTGAAAAATTTCACTCTAGCGGCACAAATACATCGATTACAATTTTAGTAATGATAACTAATATCTTTGGGTACGTTTGATTGTTTTGCCGAAATTGCAAATCTCTTTAATCATGAAGCAACCGACAAGCCAATTATATATTACGCACACATTTTTTTTTGTCAATTTGCTCAATAAATATTAAGACCCCAATATTATAGAATTATAACGAAGAAATGAATATTTGTCGAAGACATGAGAGTCTGTAACGAAGCAGATAAGTAACACATCAAATTCATCTTACGCAACCATAAATTAAATATATCATAAAACCCACATAGCGAGTGCCTAGTGCAGAACCAGGTTAGCAGCTGATGTGAAAACGAATTATTCCAGGGGTAAGGAAGGCATACTTTCGTAAAACATGTCCTTATCCATACATAGAAATCTCAGCCAGAATTTGGTCATGGTAGGAAGTATACGAAATCAGTTATATGACACTTTTTTATTGGTCTTACGTTAGTTGTTAAAGTTTATTCTCTTTTTATTACCTTGGCTGAAATTACAAATGGATGGGTAAGAAAAGGATTTCGAGAAAATGTTTAGATTTTATGTACCGCAGAAAATGCATGAGAATTCAGAGAGTGAACTGCGATAAGCCAGTGGTGTAAACAGGCTGAAAGTATGTCAAATAAAAATAGCCTCTTTGGTGAGGTGCGGAAAATATGATAAAGACTCGTAAAATAGATGTGGCATCAATACACGATGCGATTATTAGAAGTATAGGACATCTTGTATCATACGTGGATGTGTTTATTAAAAATTGCACATTAAACTACATAGAAAGCTTTTCCGAAACAAACCGATCATAACAAGTCGATGAAATAAATAAAAACAAAGAGTACACTTAAGAACGTAGGAAGTGGAAATAATAAATTATTTTCAAAATTCTTCCAGCAGTAAATGAGACAGGGCTTAACTTTCTTTTAAATTGTTCACACATATGCATGTATAAATTGAATGACAGTTTTTGACAGCGGAATGATATTAGAGCCGCAGAACTGTGCAACAAATTACTCGCTTAGCCTAACAACATTTTGAACTATGTAGGTACTTAGAGAACTCTCTGTGTGTATAATGTTAGTTAGCCCTAGACGTGTTTGCATATTTGCATAGTCATCATCATACTGCATATTTTCTTCGTCGAATCGACGAACCTTGAACTCATTTTCTGTTTAGAAATTAGCATAAGACTTTTAATTTAATGTTTTAGGCATTTAATGGAAACTAAAACTGATTTTTATTTATTTTATTTTTGTCTACAAATCCGAAACATATTGAACATAGTATTTTAAGGGCATTCACACATTTTTCTCACTTACCCGATTTGGCAGTAAATGTCGACTGAGCCTTCGAAATTGGGAATTAAGTAACCAATACAAAAAAGGGTTCCAGAAACTATTACTAAGCGCAGTCCATGTAACAATAAAATCTAAAAATGGCGGTAACTGTAATAGACATACATATTTTAAAGAAAAGTAATTTAAAATTTAAACTTTATAGGGGATGTATGCAGAGATTAGTAAGATTTCAATAAGCATGCATTTGAGAAAAGTAATTTATACATATACACACACACCTTGGAGCCGGTACACGCAGTTACAATTTCCTGTATTGTCCAGGGTGTAACCATGACAATGAAACCTAACGATATAGCAGCCATTGATCTGGATGTCGACCCGTTGTTTGATTGCCTTTCCTGTATAGGAACAATCTGTCAAAGAGAGAAGGCGATGAATTGAATACTTCCGTCAAATAGAGGGAAAATCATTATGATGGCCATTTGATAAGAGACGATGCCAACCCCAACAAATTCAATATATTACCTTTTTCGTTATCGTGTTCGCTGGCCCACCCAAACCGCCCAAGCCTATACTCATAGCCATGCTGAGATTCATGACGGGTGTGTTTGGTAAAGTTGTCGATGCCGTCAATGGATGATGTGGATGATTCGCCACAGTCGGAAGCGTTGGATCGTTGAGTCTAAAACGACTCATATGAAAGCTTGAACCATAACAGTACATGAGGACCATCGTGGTGGGGAAATAAAGTGCACAAGTTGCTAAAATTCTGTATGATGGCTTACTGTAGAAGGGTTCACAAGCCATTAAGCCAGTGTTGTTGAAGTAATATCCTGTTTCATGAATGTTTGGTGAAATACGGTATCACGTAGGGAGTTAAGGTACAAAAGAGCTTACCTTTAGGTAGAACCATAAAACCAAAAACGGTTAGGCTTATAACCCAAGTCAGACTAAGTATTGCCACACAGCCCTGAAAGAAGATAATAAAAATGTATAAATATATTTCGAAATATTTTTTTTTTATTTTATTTTATAAATAAGCGCATTACAATTTTCTGTTATTTTGCCTTTCCTTGTTATATTATTCTTATAGACAATTGGCATATGTATCTTAACTGACCTAAGAATAATTAACAATAATCTCTTTTTTAAAATTACTACACAATGTCTTACAATAATTAAAATTTACAGATTATATATTCTATTCATGTCATTCAAATATGAAGCATTTCTGGTGAAATTCTTGTTTTTTTTTTGAGTCGCCGCACTCCGCGTCGTATTAAGAATATCTCTTCTTTGTCTTCAAATCCGTAAGATTCGTCATAAAATCTTTAAAGATTACACCGCTTCTTGCACATCATTGCTTTCCTTGATTTTGACAAATCTTAAGTCGGCTTCTTGATTACATTGAGTTGGATGGAGCAGGCTTTACACACTTTCTCTGAAGGTGTTCTGCCTTGACAAGTCCTCAGTTTTCTCCCCACATCCAAGTTCCCTACTGACTACCCGATTTCTTGCTACCATTGTGAAATTTGATGCAGCTCTAAGAAGGGATCATCATTCTCTTGGTGTAGCCTAACACGTTTTTTTCCGTGGAAATGTATTTTTCCCGGAATTTTTTTGGATTCTTCAAATACAATACTCCGACGTCGATTCAATAGTACCTTTGGCAAATTGTTCACTGAAAACCCATATTGAAGTATTTTCTTTTCGTGCACTGCAGGGTTCAGCTTTCCAGATTTCATTTAATAATATTTTGCTACCGATGACAGTTCTAATAACTTGTTTACTAATTAAATCAATAAAAAATTTTAACACACTAAGTTAAATACCTAATGACCGAAGTGAAACAATTGTTAAATTTCAAAATATTCATGTCTAGTCTCTAACAGTCACTTGAGAAAATACTAAAGTTGGCAAGAGATAAACGAATTTAGAAAAACGTTAGCAATGACAATTTTCAGTCGCTGAACAAAATTATTGAGAATTTGGAAATTGTCTCAACCAGTTATGAGTATGTAGATTTATTAGTCAATAGGTTAAGCAATTGTTTTTCCAGAGGTTGTTTGTTAAACACCATATTGGAGCAATCAAACATAACGACTGTGTCCATTATACTGCCAGGCAGCAACCCCCGTTCAGACTACTACCATCGATCGACCATTCCGGTGATAGTGCCGTTCATTTGAACCAAGCGGCAAATTGTGACTGGACCAGATTTGAAAACCCGATAAAAGCATTTTGACTTTGCTTTCACTGGGATTCGCACCGCGAAACTCCTCTAATGCAGGGCAGGCACTAACTGCGCCATCCAGTTAGCAAAGCTTACAAGGCAGGCAAGTGTGTACAGAAAAACATTTTTCGTTTATAATGAACATCTTTGAGGGCTGAATGGAAAATGATAGTAACAAACTTTACATGTCAATTCCAATGAAATAAGTGATTAGCTCTCGTACATCTCGATATGCAATAGAAATCATCATCATATACTGACTAAACTCACATGTCTAATAATACGTTTCTAGTTGGCGGTTTAATGACGGATGTACTACAAAAACAACCAACGAATTTAAACACATCTTTGACATTCCACTCAATTATCTTTATTTATCTTTCATGCACATCCGTCAATCATCAACGTCTGTGAGAGAGTAAAAGCGTATGGGTTCTTCGGCCTCCATTTCAGCAGCAATAACACTGGTTTATTGATAACCCCATGTACAATGATGGTACCGTTATTGACGGCACGTCCTTGTTATTCCATCCATATTTGCTACATACAAATCTGATTTTGTCAACCATAAGCAGAGGCATCACGTTCCGATTTAATTACACATTGCTCCTTTCGTTTTTGTTGTGTTTGTATGTACACGAGAAAGTACCCCATTTTCTTCTTCAAAAAGATTTTGTCTGGCTTTGCTTCTTAGATCTTTGTGTTATACATTCATATGTACATATGTGTAGCTAAGTGAATTCACTTGTAAGAACTTGTCTTGTTATCAAACCATCCCTATGATTGCTTCATTCGAGATATTCTTTTGGGGGTGGTGTACTAGTGTAAATCGTTTGTTGGCTCATGTCAAATTTATGCTAAGGTATTCAATAGAATTGAAGTGCTTATTTAACTCAGCGCTGGTTTGATTTTGAATGACCGTTTGTGTTGGAACAACAGCAGAATTGCTGAAAGTTGTGTATTGGTTGAAAATGACTTTACTTGAAAATATCTTTGTCACAATCCCCCAAGAAATCAATTATTGCTTTGGAGTTAGACGAATCTTAAGAATTATTGACTTAAGGTATGCATTTTACAATTCTTAAAAATGTCTTTCTACAATTTTGGAAACACTTCGGCAGCAAGAAGTCTTTGTTTTCTTTATTGTTGTGCTGTTTGTTGTTTTGATTCGCCATGCCCGGCTAGTAACTCTCTCAAACATCATACAATTTAACCTCGTCAGCTTGGACATACGATCAATGCCCCAGCCATTACACCAAGATCGTTCTAGGAGATATCAACGCACTCTGTGATGAGCACGCGGTCCCCACACCTCAACATCCATAAGGGGACCTGGCAGTCACCTGATTAATTAACCGTCAACCAGATTGATTACATTGCTCGATGTCTGATCGTTCCGATGAGCCAATATCGACTCGGATCATCTCCTTGTTGTGGCGAAGGTAAGGACGAGGATATCGAGAGAAATACTGAGTCGAGACAGGACACTGGTTTGACGTTGGAAAGCTGCAATCGCAATCGACCGTTGGGAACATTGCCGACTGAGTCTCCCAGATACTCTCTGAAAGTTCGACCCTACACACACAATGAATAAGGAATTTTAATTTTGTCATCAAAGAAGATGCCACTGATGTACTGTACAACGCGTCGAACAAATAGAGCTGTTGTGAGCTCTACGAACAAAAGAGAGGGGAAGAGAACTGGCTCATAAGAAGGAAAAAGAAAGAGCGCGACTATCGAGGAATCCCTTAACATCGCGTACAAGATCCTCTCTGCCGTTTTGTGAGATCGATTGACATTCCTGCCAAACTCCGCAGGTTGTGCAGGATGACGATGGAGAACTCTCACTGCTCCATCAAGTTCGGAAACGAACTAACCGAGACATTCAATTTCAATAAAGGTTTCAGACAAGGCGACATTTCTTCAATATCATACTTGAGAAGATCGTGCTAAACTCAAACGTCAGCACCCGAGGCACGATCTTCCAAAATTCCGTTCAACTGCTTGCTTAAGCGGCCGACATTGACTTGATTGGATGAACACAGCTAGCCATCAATGAGGCGTTTGCTGGCATTGAGACTGAAACGGCTAAAATGGGTCTGGCAAAAAATAGTACATGCTGTTATCACGGAAGGACGCTGAAAATCGAATTCTCGACAGAGCGTCATAATGGGCAGCAGACACTTTAAGGTAGTGAAGGAGATCAAGTCACCGAGATCAAGCGCAGAATCTCTCTATGGGCCCAAGAGACAATTAAGTAGTAGAGCTCTCTCTCGGACGATAATGTTGACTCTGTAGACGTCGATCATCGGATGAAGAGGCTCTTAGTCTGTCCCCGATAAATGTTCTGATCACGACCTTTGGTCCTGTTTGCGTTGATAGCGTCTGGAGGAGAAGATTTAACAAAGACCTGTACCGACTGTACAGCGGCATGCACCTAGTTAAGCGTCTTCAGATCCAACGCTTATGATGGCTAGGTCAAGTAGAGCGGATGGGCACCACGGCTCTGGCTCGAAGAGTTTCGATTCTAAGCCATTGGGACAACGCAACAAATGAGGTGCTCGAACGAGATGGAGCACACAAGTGGAGAAGGACCTTAACCAACTTCGTGTGTGCAACTGGAGGCAGTTAGCTGGAGAAGTTTGTTGGGCGATGCCTAGGTTCACCCGGGACTCTGGGGCCAAACAAATAAGAAGAAGTTTAAAAACACGACGTAAAACTTATGTTGTTTGTGCACTTTGTTTTCGATATGGCTTATAAAGGGTGATTTTTTAAAAACTATAGGAATATTTTTCAAAAAAAAAAACACATAAAATTCAGAAAAATGCATGAAATCTTTGTTTGAATCGATAGTACGGCCCATATAATTTAATGTTTGAAGATTATTTGATGCAAATGTTGATCTTGACTGTGCCTCAAATGGTCCATCCGCTTAGTCCAATTTTGGCATACTCTTTCCAACATTTCGGCCGGTATCTCACGAATAAATGCTTCAATGTTGTCTTCCAATGCGTCATTTAAAGCGGACTTGTCTGTATAGACATGAGTCCCACAAAAACTAGTCTAAAGGCGTTAAATCGCACGATCTAGGCGGCCAATTGACCGGTCCCGAACGTGAAATAAAATGTTCACCGAACTCGCCTCTCAATAAGTCCATTGTTGAGCATGCTGTGTGGCATTTGGCACTGTCTTGTTGAAACTACATGTCATGCAAGTCAAGCTCTTGCATTTTGGGCAAAAAAAAGTTGGATATCATCTCACGGTAGCGCTCACCATTCACAGTTACGTTACGATTCGCATCTTCTTTGAAGAAGTACGGTCCAATGATGCCACCAGCCCATAAACCGCACCAAACTGTGACTTTTTCTGGTAGCTCTTGCAATGCTTCTGGGTGATATTCACTCCAAAATCGACAATTCTGCTTATTTACGTACCCATTGAGCCAAAAATGAGGGTCGATTAAACTGACCACAAAATGGAAGAAGCGCGCGATGAACTTTCTTAACAGAGCACGCATTTTGATAATAAAATTCAATAATTTGCAAGCGTTGTTCGTTTGTAAGACGATTCATGGTTAAATTATAGACCAAACTGAAGATGTTTGACAGTGAAACAAAACACAAAACGTGCGTCAGCTGTTTAAACCAGTGTTGCCAAAAAGATAATGGCTAAAAAATCACCCTTTTGTTGTGGACCACGCCAGGGGGTCGGGCTCCAACATAAGTTTTCTGTGAGATTTATGCTTAGTTGATGCAGACTTGTGAACTGAATTTCGCCCAAAATGGATTCAGAAAAATTGTTTTAAAAATGGAACACTTTTGTGGGACATGTACTCTATGCATTGCAAAATATAATGAGATACATTTACAGAAAAACCTATTTTCTTCACAAAACAACAACAAAATCTTTTCCAAATCACAACACTTCAAAACACGACCTCTTAGTAGAAAGATGTTTAGTTTTCATTACACACTACTACTACGACTGTCTACAATAAATTCACTGGCATCGCTTGAGTAAAATCGCTTTCACCGCAACCACTTTGTTTGAGCGAATGTGCGTTTATTACATTCGCTGAGTTCGTGAGTGTCAAATTCTTGAGAGTTAGAAGTAATAGACTATACAAATTTATATGTTGTATAAATAGACTTCATACACTGACTGTATCAATTGACTTCACTTGCAAAATGCATCAATAAAATGTTTCTTTGTCCGTTATGGACTTTGAAACTATCCAACCGATATGCCCCCAACGGGTTTCATTTGAAAGGCAAAGATGGTTTTAGACTACTAAGACAATGAATTATGTCCATTCGGTCCATTTATGATGACGCTTTTCGACTCGAAAGCCAATCACTAAGTCTTGCTGGCTTGAACTTAGAAAGTTTCTGTTTTACACGTGGCCAATTACATACATGTGTGTTGCTAACTCCAGAGAACACTCAAAATATGGTTTAAGATCAAAAAGTTAACAAATAAACAAAATGTCCTTTTTGTCCAACAAGTAAACAATATGTACTTAATTTCTTAGCGTAGTACCACACACGTCGGGTATCCGGTAGTTTTAATATAAAATACTGAAATTAAAAGGCAATGCCATGACTCGCTGCAAAATCATAATTTCCATTAAAGAAATCATTTTTAAGGTTTTTTTCTTCATTTGAGGAACAACAAAAGAAAAAACCTGATGACTCTCGGTTGAAAAGAAATAAATTAAAGCAACTGTCGTAGAATTGCAGGCTCATAAATCGCTATTTGAGTTTGTATTATCATTATGGTCATTTGTATGTCTTCTAGACCCATTTCATTTTGTCGTCTATAGAGAAAAGTGAGTGGTGCCGAGAGAGTTTTTTTTGTTATCCTATTGTGCAGGGTGGCATGTTGGTGAGGTACTAGTAGACCTCATCTGACTGACACTTTGCGTTCCTAATTGCAATGCCAGATTCATTATGCCGATTACGTAAATGTGAGGAGCATAAATATTTAGCAAATAAACTTTAGCCTTAAATGGATGTACATATCTCCATGTGCATTTAAAATATGTAAGTATTCATTGGAGGTCCAGGTTTGTGCTTTTCTCAGCACAAAGCGGATAATTTCTTGTTGTTAACAATTTAAATATAATGAGGTTGATTTGGATTGGTTGATATGATGGGATAATGAACTAAACTCATGTAACTATACCTACACACTTAGTAGATCGTTTTACGTAGACTGAACTCCTTTCATAGGCTTCATTGGGTGGATTCTTTTCAAAATAACAACGCATAGATCTGTTTGCATTAGAGTAATGCAGTGTAAAAATGGTAGAAATATGTGGAAAGTGAATATTAAACAATTCCTTCAAGCCATTTCACTTCAGTTTATTGAGAACCTTTAGCACGCACCAACAATATGCTAGGATTAGAGGCTACCGCAATTTCACGAGATTCACACCCAATTACCCCTCTTTATGCAGTGAAATATTAAGAAGCTGAAAACATAGTTTCAATTAGAAATAAATAAAATCATATCAATCGAATGAGAGTATGACAGGTAACACATTATGACAAAAAGTCCTCACATTAAATTATTTAACCATGGAAATATGTTCTGCTCTCTGATGCATTTACTTTAAGTTTGAATACAGATATTTTGTTTTATTATCTGTATGTGTATTGCTCATAATATTCTCATACAGTCTCACACATTTATGTATACATAGTCCCGCATGCATCTCTCACAGTGGTTAGACTGATCTGTGGTCGAATCTAATAAACCCACAACGCACTCCATTCCTTCCAAAATATACCAACTTAATTAACTCATCACCCTCACCGTTTGAGTATGATATTAACTCAAGCATAAGTCTGAATATTTAAGTAATTTTCGCTTAAAAACGCTCATTTGTGTATATAGAAAAAATATTACTGCATATTCAATAACATTGATTCAACCACGCTGCAGGTGGTTAATGGTATTTACAAGCCTTAGTTTTGAATAATATTGATGACATACCGTTCTACTTATCATTAATACTACTGACATGATACTGGTTAATATGAACGTATTCTAAGAATTTGAATATCTATAATAGGTTTACCTTTTTACTTGAATGCTGATAATATCGCCTTGGGTGCAGTGCACACATGTACCTATCGACCGCCATGCATACCAGGATAACAGCACTCTGTTGTGAAAGCGCACCCCGAAGTAATGCCTGCAAGATTTAATTTTACTTTCCACCTATTATAAATTATATGGTAAAAAACATTTTTTATCAGTAAGGATGGAGGACGGACCACTGATGTAGTATGTAAGGGGTAGGGCTTAAGCATGAGTATGTATGAAAGTCCTTGTTTCCTTTATATGTAAGAATGGGGAAAAAATGAAAGGATATGTGGTGTATGAGGAGGAAATCATGCCACCGCTGGTGATGCTAGATAGAAGGACAAGTGCTACGATTGCCTTGAATGTTATATTTCCCTTTATCTGGCGTTTAAGTGGAGCAATGGGTGTTGGTTGCAAGAGCAAAACATGGTGGAATTACTATGAGACTGGTAATCCATTATGCTGGAGATAAAGCGGCCTTTGACTGAGGTGCGGATCGTTGGCTTTATGAGAAGGGTATAAAATATTAACTTACCTGAATTTGGCAGAAAATCTCACCATATGGCCAACAGTGAAACAGTGCTGGCAATAATCCAAACGGTGTGATGAGCAAACCAATTGTTAGATCATTTAAAGCTAAAGATGTTAGTAGATATCGTGGCTGTAATTAAGGAAACCGTTATTTAGTCTATAACCTTGTTTCTTTTTTTTTTTTTTGTTAAAATGAGAGGAACATTTTTACAGAAACAGGAAAATCAAAAGTGTAAAAATAATGATAAAAAATCGAAAAAAACAATAAATGTACGTTATTACAGCAATTACTTGTTACATCATTTTTATTGAACCCTGATAAATTAATAGCATTAAAAAATGTATAGCTGTTTTTTTTCTTATCACTCTTCTTTTCTGTCGTGCACACTTCCTGGATCGCAGTAATGTCTGTGCTACACTAAGTGTGCACTCTTTCCAATTGGTGAGCTATTCCGAGAGTGTACCGCACTCTGAAAATTTAGAGGTACTCTGGCAAATCATATTTCTTGTTCCTAGACCATTAGCTCTTCAGTGCAGAGTCTATGTAGACTTGGCTGTGGTATTCATATGGAACTTTGGCAGCATCCCTCTTGGTAGCAATCAAAAACTCTCTCTTGGCATGCACATTTTTGCCCGAAAAAGACGATTTTGATGAACTTAATTTCATTTAATTTTTCAATGTCAACGTCAATGTAATAAGCCAGGCGAGGGCTTGTAGACCCTCCTTTCAACTCAGTTGATGATATTTCTGAGAGGGATGTTAAGGAACTAATGTCTTTCCTAAATAGCTCAGGTTGGATTTAGAGATATCTCAATTTCAAGACATCCGAATTTTCACGTATTTTTGCATACCTAGCATCGTCGATGTGAGGCCTTTAGGCAACCACTGACTGCTATAATGACCCTAATAGACCAAACTATTACTTGTGTACGCCTTTGGTGATTTTTTCGTGTGTGTATTAATCGATTCTGATGCGTTGCGCTGCATTTCAGTACATGGGAATTTTCACGTATTTTTGCATACCCATAGATACCTATTTTTTAATTTTACGGTTTACATGACTTTTGACAGTCTCTGCTCGACTCATTGTTGATCCCGACACATTGGCGAGAATTACTAAAGATCGGCCCAATAGTGTAAAAACTTATGATTTATACACAAAAGAGCTAGCAGACGAACTAACGAACAAACAGGCGAAGATTATATTTTATATAAAGGGAGCTTATAGAAAACGTTGACAAATGCTACAAAAATTCTATAGCCTTCCTTATTGAAGACTTACTATTTGCTCGAGGTCAACAACTAAATAGCAAGTATTCTCTCAATAATTTCTTGCAGCTGTGGCCAAAATAAAAAAGCCTATTCCACAGCATCTGATCAACACATACGAACTATTGTACTTAAATCAAATTATTTTTCCAAATCCCTAGGAATCCTGAAGGTACTCACTTGTTGGTGTATGTAACGTGAATAGCGACGATTATTAATAACAAATATTACTAGCGCATTAGCTCCGATCACACCCAATGTTAAGAATAGTATTAACAATGCTTCGATTGTTTCCGCTATCCCAATATGCACAATAAAACCATGGCCCGAATATCGAGGATGCGAACAACTTGAGTTTTTAACGGTAGGTGGCACTAAAAGTGTACCGGATTTAAGGTCCATTGCAGGTCTGAAAATAAAAAAAAAAGTGTTAAAACTTAAAATAAACAACTTGATTTGCGTGAACTGTAATTGTATAAATACAAATATTTAAAGTATCGCCTAAGACATTCTTAATGTGCATTTTTTTGTTCTTCAGACAAATAAACTTATTCCTTAAATCCAATAGCTAATTGCTGAACTACACATAACTGAACAATTCGATGTGCACTAAGTTCGCGTAATACGTGGTAATGAAAAGATCCTATCCAAGCAAATATAATACTCATAAATAAACCGCACAGTTCAACCAAATAACCCATCTCTATGGAGATATTTAAAAAGTTTTTATCGATATGAACAAAGGGATGGTTTTTCTCCATGACCTCTCCGTGATTGGAATAACTTTTGTTGCTCCTTGATAATTAGTCTGTCGTTGTCGCAGTCGTGTTCTATTTTGCTCTCAGTTGATTATTATTACAAAGTAGACGTAGAAACTGGAAGGAGCATAGTATATTTATGTAGACGAAAACTGCGTAAATGACGGCAATCTTATACCACATCGTAGGCTATAGATTATTTCACTTTATATTGCGGTAATGCCCGATGAATAACAGCGAAAACGTACTTAACCCTTTAATGCAAAATTCATTCCACCGCTGTGTAATTTGCATTTAATTTTATATCTTTGTGGTGGTCTTGCTTTGTTGGGCGGAAGTTGAATAGGAGTAATTTAGAAATACGCGAAGGAGCTAAAAAGCAGCCTTTATCACTCGCTACTTGTGAAATTGTGGGTTGTTTTCAGTTTGGGGAATTCCCTTATTTGGTTCTGAACATAATAGTTATTTTAAAATATTTGAATAGACCCATTGAAGGTATAAGGAAAAGTCAGTATTACAGTAAACGTATCTACGGAACGGCCTAAGTGTTTTAAATACCGTACATATTTTTTTTTTTTTACTTTCTTTTTTGAATTTCAAATAGAAAAAACCCTCATCATGCTGTAATTATAAGATTGGCATATGAACATACAATTATAATAACCACTCTAAAAAACGCCTCATCATAATATCCTGGTAATATGGATATGCAGCTTAAAATGTTGTTGTTAGCATGTCAACTGGTAACATATTCGCGTTTGTATTGTTATTACGTGGAACTAAATCAATTTTTGGTTACATTCATCAATCTTTATCACTTCTATAATTCACCACAATATTAGCTACAAACCAGGATAAATAAGCAGCGAAGGTAAGTAAACCACTCTGCTCCGTTCGTCGAGTTTACGCTTGTCTCGAGCTGTATGAAGTCTATATGGTAAGCCGCAGTTCGACAACACATACGATGAAACCTCCTCGCACTTCGTGCATACACTCGGTTTTTGTTCATATAATTAAACCTCTGAAAACGATGCACATCTGAATTGGATCGTGGGGCATTCGCTAGAAAAACTTTTCATTGCCTGAAAAATAACCTCCAAATTGGGGAAAAAGCAAAGAGAGGTAGAAATTACAAAAAGCAGAGCTGATTGTGTTGATGTTTACACCTGAGTATGTACATTTTATGACTTAAACACTAGGCTGTCCTCGGAATGTGCGAAATGTGTTTGTAAAAAAACACTTACTCTTGCTATGTATGTAAGTATGTCACACCTATACCGAATGTGAACCGAAACAACATTGCAATTAATCGGGTTCGTTGGTTAATGAGTTTTTCTTTTTGCAGGCCCTGTGTTCAAATCTGGTGTGGGCTATTCTTTTTTTGCTTTTTTATAGTTGATTGCTTGCTTCAGTTCGGTTTTCTTTTGTTTTATTTGAATAAATAGTTCATATTCCGTATTTTGTTTCCACTATATTAGTCGTAGAAATAAAATATGCATACATCTGGCAGCGATGTATGACACTCTGCCTGTTGTGCGACAGGCTTTTCTATTAGATAATTTCATAAAAAATAAGATAATGCTCCAAAAACAGTTTTTTTCATGTGTAATTGGGCCAGAATATTATTCTGTCCAATTTAAAGGTCCTCTCAAATCGCAGCACCTCTAAATTGGTTCGCATTTTCCTATTTTGGAGGTTTCACCGTATTTTGTTTTCTCCTCATTAATTTTATTCCCGACACAATTGTAACAATTTTAAGGACTTATGTAGCGCTTTCGAAATTGCTGTCGTATAAGGGTTTAACACGTTGGCTGGCACGTGATCGACCTGTGGTACACATTTTTTTTATCATGGTGAGGCCTGTACCACCAGTGGTACACAGAATTTTTTGAACTATATTTGCTTGAAAGTTAGTTTTTCGAACAGCTGATTAAAGTAAATTTTCGCTTCAGTGGCTAAAGGTTTATTCTTTTCCTTTAATTAAAAAAAAGAAGACATTTTGGACGATGCAATGATACCACACTTAAATCTACTTCATAGCCAAGTTGCACCTGAACCCTTATTTTGTTTAAATGTGCTTATTCTTCGTTGCTCGTAAATATTTAAGTCGGTATGGCTCGTCAGTATGGCTATGTCAGTATGGCTCGTTTTTTTTTTTAAATAAACTTCGCTTCGATTTTAAATGTAAAAGTCGTTGCTTTAATGAGAAAATGATAATTTCATTATGGGTTCCATAGATGCCATAGAAACGAATTACGAAATATTTCTTTGAATTTGCCACAGCTTTCTTCGGTAATTTTGTATGTTTATATCAAAGCAATCCTAGATTCTGTCGAAGCGTGCTCTGTAAGTAAGTTCGTATCATACAAACCCTTAATGTGACAGTTGATTGATGGGTGCAATCGCATTATTTCTTGAGAATAAATGTTCATTAACATTTTGCATTAGGAAATGAATAACACCTGTTGAAATCACATTCTAAATGTGATTATATCTTGTGTAACCAAGGACATAACATAGCCGAAACTTTTATGCAACGAAAGCTCGTCGAAGCCACAAGGAAATGAGGTGGAACACCAACTTCTCAAATTTCAATCACTTCCACATCATCTACAAATAAATCAAGTAATTGAAACATCATTCTCATCATTTTGAAATTCATACATTTTTTCATTCACAGATTCCCGGTACAATCGAACTCAGGCGACGGGGTTCAAGTGCGTAGAAGTCGACCCACAGACCCACAACGCCACGGCCACCACTGAAGCGATATTTACGCTTTGTAATTTTGGGTATAGATTTTTTTTTTTCGTATGGTGATAACCGAAGGCTGTACGATTTCAGAGCACCCAGAGAAAAATCTTGAAAGTAAAATTAAACAGACATACCGTCACCCCAGAATTGGTTTCTTCTATACACCATTGGAACTTTTTCGAGAAAACGCATTTAATGGAACTGGTGGATATGGAACGAAGTCGATGTTCGACATCGCGGTGTTGGAAAGACATAGATCAATTAGAATCACAGATTTAAAATGAGCATACAAAATTACCTCAGAATCTGTTCGTAACTCAAAAACGACAAAAGTGGAACAAAGCAATTCTCAGGCGACAGAGAGTATGTGATCACGAAGCATCACAACCAAGTTTCGGCCGTGGTGGTACTTATTCCATACGATAGTACGATGCTTTAGACAACGTGACTGCTTCATCAGCCCAAGTAAATTCATTTAATTTCAAACAGACGTATAAAACCTACTTATAGCACGAAAAAAATCAGCTTCAACTTCTTGCAAGCTTCGGAGTTCAAATTTGTTTCGCTATATCGGATTTAAAAAACATGGTTTTGACTTTGGTCATGTTATTTCTTGGCTAATCATGATTCAGAAGAATTCATGAACGGAGCTCAGAGATATTCAATTTTCTTTTTAGCTGTTATTGATTATGCTGTAATAAATGTTATCTAGGGTCCACATATAGGAATGGGCAAAACTGGCAATTGGGTTGTAATTACCAAGTTACGCTATCTATGACATCCCGAATCGGATAATAGATTCGAATAACTTTTCTCCAAATTAAAAACAAACAATATTTAAGTTGTTGGTATCAGTTTAAAGCAGTACTACAACATGTGTGGTATTTACACAAAATATCCACCAATGGTATGAAGAGAACTAACAGTAAGACCCGCCAAATCGAGAAATTTCGAGAAAAACTGGGCACTTTTGCTGATGTTTGCAAAACAGGGTACTGATGACGGCAACACATCCAGAAGGTTCTTCGCCAAACCAACAATGACTTCAGAAATCAGTGGAGACCTAATTCGGCAGTTTGCTTTTATACTTAAAGTAACAACAACGAAGGAAGAAGTAGATTTAAAAAAAATATGCAAATTAGCATGAGAAATTGCACAACTTTTAGGTGAGAAATTTGAATGGCACAATATGCCAGCAACCGTTTTGATCCATGGATCCATTTTGATCCATGGAAATTTTACATTTCCTGTTGGATCACTCTCTGAGGAAGCCCAATGTCGAAATATATATGCAGTCGAATTGCTACAGATGAAAATTAAATGCATCGCACATTCCAGGAAGACTGTTAATAAGGTTAATATTGCAACGAGAGTCCTTTACCCATTTATAAATAGGAAATCATCACTTTCTCTGCTAAATAAAATAATTAAATTTAAAGTTATATTTCAAGCTATTCTTCTTTATGGTTGTTCATTTCGGGGAAACTCCGCCCATTGCCACATAGAAAAATTACAAGTAGCTCAGAATAAAGTTCTAAAGTTAATATTAAACCTACCATGGGATTATCCTACTTTACACCTTCATAAAAGAGCTGGTGTTGAATTCGTGTCAGAGAGAATATCAAAAATCACTGAAAAGTATATGAATTCTTGCGCTTTTGTAGACAATCCCCTAGGTAATGATCTGTTTGCAACAACTAGTCAAAATGTATGACTTATTTATTTATTTATTAACTGTTTATTTGTTTATTTTTGTATTTTCATTTTAATTATCTTTTTACTTGTTTATTTACTTATTTGTTTATTTATTTATTTATTAATTTATGTGATTATTAATTTATTAATTCATTTATCTGATTGTATTAATTAATTAAGTAATTAATTAATTTATTTATTTTAATTATAACTATTATTATTGTTATTATTATTTTTCAACATATGTTGATGATGATGTGTTTCCTTCAAAATTATAATTCTTGTCTAGTTTCCTTTTTAAAAATTTTGTAATAACTTCTCAGAAGAAAGATATATTATGAAAAAATCAAAAATCTCTCTAATTTATAGTATGTTGCGCAATAACAAAGCCATTGTAAACTTATAACGAAATAAAGCTATCTTTCTATCTAAATAGTTTCAGACAAAATACTTACTATTTTTTTTAAGCTATGTATTGAATGCAAGGTTTTATTTATGTTTTATAAATAGTCTTTGCTTATGTTTTTAGTATTTTATTCAAAATAAAAAGGTCTTATTTTACAAAAAATTAACTTTATAAAGGTTGATTTTTTAAAAGCTATAGGAAAGTTTTTCAAGAAAACCACATGAAATTCAGCATGAAATCTTTGTTTGAATCGATAGTACGGTCCATATAATTTAATGTTTAAAGATTATTTCATGCAAATGTTGACCTTGACTGCGCCTAAAATGGTCTAGGCGGCCAATTGACCGGTCCCGAACGTGAAATAAA
Source organism: Eristalis tenax (assembly GCA_905231855.2). Lineage (NCBI taxonomy): Eukaryota > Metazoa > Arthropoda > Insecta > Diptera > Syrphidae > Eristalis > Eristalis tenax. The sequence goes on along the minus strand of HG993125.1, from coordinate 32,334,434 downwards.
ATGGTCACCGAACTCGCCTCTCAATAAGTCCATTGTTGCGCGTGCTGTGTGGCATGTGGCTCCGTCTTGTTGAAACCACATGTCATGCAAGTCAAGCTCTTGCATTTTGGGCAAAAAAAAAGGTTGGATATCATCTCACGGTAGCGCTCACCATTCACAGTTACGTTACGATTCGCATCATCTTTGAAGAAGTACGGTCCAATGATGCCACCAGCCCATAAACCGCACCAAACTGTGACTTTTTCTGGAGGCATTGGTAGCTCTTGCAATGCTTCTGACTGATATTCACTCCAAAATCGACAATTCTGCTTATTATTACGAGCTTCGTCGCTGAACACAAAACGCGCGCGATGAACTTTCTTAACAGAGCACGCATTTTGATAATAAAATTCAATAATTTGCAAGCATTGTTCGTTTGTAAGACGATTCATAGTTGAATTATAGAACAAACTGAAGATGTTTGACAGTGAAACAAAACACGAAACGTGCGTCAGCTGTTTAAACAAATGTTGTCAAAAAGATAATAGCTAAAAAATCACCATTTACATCAATCAAATTTTAGAAAAATGTCAACAATTTTTTTTTTCTAACTATTTCTTAGCCAAATTTTGGCGAAATACGTATAATGCTGATCTTCATTAAGATGAGGTCTCCCATACAAATAGCAAACCAATGCCAAACTCTGCGCCGCCTCCTCGACCTTTCAGAGTTGGCGGGTATATTAACTCCTACGAAGATTATCCATAGAATGGATCAGCTTTCATCAGTTCGGCATCACCACCCTCGAGGCACTGCCATTGCTTCAGATAGTATATGTACATGTTATAGATTTCACACAAAGCTTTATTTACCATCCAACACTAAACTTAAAGGAATATGTACATATGTATGTAGTTCCATATGTACTTACATATTCACTGAGCAAACATTTCTTGTGACATTTGTTAGCTATTTTTGCGAGACAATTAAGTATATGAAACTCACATACATGCATAAACCTTCTTGCCATATTTGATTGCGAAATAGAAATGGAATTGGTTATTCAGCAGATATATCTGAGTATCACAAATTTTCACTCATTTGACAAATTTCGCAAATTACAGGCATAAAATTAATTGATGAAGCGGAAATTGCAATGCATCCGTGTGCGCAATTGACAATATGAATAAATCAACGACCGTCGCATATTTGACACACCAAGAGGGGGAACCGGCAATCGGTTTATATTGTGCGTGGTCTCTTTGCCACAATTTGACCACTGCCCAATAAGTAATGTAATTAATCATCAAAAAATATACAGCCGTCATAGATATGCATCTATTTTTGGGCAAATCGCGTATGTAAGTGCATACAAATAAATCGCTCTTTTCAAAATGTTGAAAAAAGTATGCCATACTGAAATGCGAAGCAAAAATATGCACACAGACTTGAATAATTAAAATAGTGTGGTTCTAAACACCGGAATGTCTAAAACCGGATTTGCGACTCATTAAAACTTGTACTGAGTACCGACGCGGGTGAAAGAAACCATGCTAGTGAAGGGATGAATGGCCGCAAATTAAATGCAATATCCGATTAAATCCAGATCCTAATAATGCGACAATGGGTTTGATTGGAAGGATAAATACCTTAGTATTGGGAATACAACACCAATTCCGATATAATTGCACTCACACCCGAAATGGTCTAACCGCCCATTAGCGATTCTTTTCATAGAGCTTAGATGGAATAGAGTGAAACCGATTGAGAAATGCGAAGGAAAACATGTTCTGACTTCATTTGGAAATACGATTGGGTTATCGGTGAACGAATTAATTGCGTTCTTAATTGAGGGTGAACGTCGCCAGAGTAACTGGGCTTTTACTATACAATCTTCGCCATACATTTGTTGAGGTCATCTAACATTGCTAGGCTAGCTAGTTGTAGCGTAATCCGATTTAGGTGTTAATTATCGTCAAACTACTTGCTGCCATCACTTATTGTTTTACAATATTTGTACCTTCGACATCTTCGTAGTTATACAACTTCAGCAAATATATTCCTATTCTACACATGCTTCCACAGCTGCACATCCTTAAGAATAGTTTCAACACATTTCATAATTTTTGAAATACTTCTTAAGTTCTCAAATAAATTGAATACCTGTTACTTCTGCATTCTGATTTGAAAGATTCGGTTTTTAAGTTTCGTGAGATTTCGTAGTATGATTAAACTTGTGAGTTTACACCTGTCAGAAACATTTAAACTCTCAGAGGATCCAGTGTTGTTGATTTAGATGGTGTTTTAGTTTGCCCTAAGTTTTACTGCATCTAATATTTGGTGTTGTTCAACGAGAAGATGAGTGATGACGTAAATATTATTTTCCTGACCTACTTTTTCGTTGGGTAGAGTGACAATGATGGTCGTTCCCCTGACTACTCTAGACACAATTATACAGTTGGAGGTACAATGAAATTATTAAATTTGAATTGTGCACTAATATTTTCACGGTAATTAGTTGATTCATAATTTAATAATAAATACTCAAAGTTATGAAATTGGTCAAACTCCATCCAAAATATATCTACACGTTGTAAGCTTCAATACAATAATAGGACCTCAAAAAATGTTGTACCCCAGCTCACAGTGGGTCGCCCCATACGCCAAAAGTCAAAATTTCCATAAATTTTGTTAATGTAATTATTCTCTATGATGAGTACAAAGTGGCAGTAAGTTTTCTCCTCTAAAATTAGTCTTGGGCAGTCAGCTGCATCACAAAGTTGCATATTTTCCCCAGTTTTATAAAAAAACGGCAATCCGAAAATACAATTTCTGTCAATTTGTGGATCCCGTCCCAAGAACTGCGCCGGCTTGGCAGCCAAGAATGAATCAAGCCAATTTCTGATATTCTGCTTTGATGTGAACCGTATTTCAGAGAGGGCGTTCTGCATCGACCGGAACAAATGGTAGTCAGAAGGGGGAAGGTCTGGGCTATAATGCTGATGGGGTAAAACGGGCGGGCCGAGCGTTGTCATGATGGAAAATGTCTGGTCGCATTTTCCGGGCGTTTTTCGGCTACTGCTCTCTTCAAACGGATTAATTAAGTTCGGCAGCGTTGTCCACTGATGGTTTCACCCGGTTTTAGCAGCTCATAATACTGCACACCCTTCTGATCCCACCAAATACAGAGCATTACCTTCATGCCATCGATATTCGGCTTTGCCGTTGATTAGGCTGGTTGGCCAAGCCAAAATCATCAATCGTGCAAACCACTTTTGACACGTTCGCTCAGCTAGCGCATGTTCGCCATAAACTTCCACCAAAATACAATGACTTTCGGCAGCAGTTTTTCTTCATATTAAAGTAATGAAGAAGAACTCTCCGCAAAAACACTTTTCAGGCACAAAGTTCGACATATTTGAGTGAAAAAAAATGATTGTTGTTTACGCTTCAAATGAATGACATATAATGAAATGACGTACAATGACAACAGCTTTCCAACGCATGTTCCAATGGAATAATACAAGTTACGCCGTCTCTTAGCAAACCGCACGAATTAAGTTATATACAAAATATATTTTATACATATATAATTATTTTTACCCTTACTCAAAATGTTACATAATTTGCTTTGTTTTTTTTTTTTTCATATTCGTGCTTTTCTAAAGAGCCGAAACATCAAATTCCCATAAAATCCCACGATAATTTAAATTAGATTTTTTTAATGTAGAGTTATGTTTGTTTTCTTCTTAAGTATACATAAGGCTTTTTTTGCGCAAATTTCCGCAAATCGTGAAATCTTGACTCGAAATAAGGCACTATTTTCGCAATATGATCAAACGCTATGAAATTTTTAATGTTTGGCATAAAGCGAAGAAAGGTAGCAATATTGAAAAATCATGTGTAATTTTGAAGTTTAGAAGCAAGGAAAAAGATAAATGCACTTTGTAAGTCCTTCCATAGAAGGTGGGATGTTTCTCGCAAAAAAACTGGTTTTATCAGCAAATAGTGTTTTTATTGAGTGCATCGAAGACTTCAGTTCTGCAATAGAAAAAAAACCCAAATAATAGAGGCAGGCCAAGAAAGCTTTTTTAGAAAGTTGGCCTCGAACTAAGAAGAGACGAATGGCTGACATCATTGAAATAGATGAAGACATCGCTTGTGTTCAGAAGCAGGCATTTTCCAAGATTGAATTCAAATGATGCTTTGGAACTTATGGTTGAGGCCAAATTGTAAAAACACCAGTACCAAGTCATCAAGAACTTATTATACTAAAATACTGATGTTAATATTTTTCCTAGCTTTGCCAAGCTTCTTAAAGTGAAACAAGATTGTTACTCAAAGCTTGAGGCGATAAGAGATGTCCGATTCATCGGCCGAAGTTACCCTTCAAGGACTCCTTAAACACAAAGTTCTTTAATCAATGTCTAAGAATACTTTGAATTTATTACTTTAACCTTTAATTTAATGAAATAATTTATTTTCATTTTTGCTATTTGAGTTAAGTGAGAGTTTTAACCGCCCTTCCCATATAATTTAACACCTATCGAGGCTTCCACAAAATTCAATAAAAGGAACAAGCAAACAAAGAAAGGAAGAGTCACTTCTGTATACTCAAACAACTAAAGTTTTTGCCTAAATATCGGCCCAGTTTCACAGCGGAATGTAGCTTATTAATTGAGAATTTAAATCTGTATCGTTATCTATTAGAAGTTATATAAGGATTAAAGCTAGGAACGTAATAAAATCGTAATGACGTAATAAATAATAGCAAGTCCAGATAAGTGCTTCAGATCCCGACAGAATGAACTTGACTGCGCTAAGTTAAATTTGACAATATTTTTTTTTTTAATTGCACACTTAACGAATAAAAAAGAATATCAACAACATCGGAGAACAAAATATGGAACAAATGAAAACGGAAACACAAGGTGCGTGCGCGCAACATCTGGCATGAAAGAGTTAATGACACTTTATTTTAAGAACGCATAATACAAGAGCGCATGATGTCCTATGGCATCGAAACCGGGAATAATTTGTAAGTGAAATGAAAACTTACTCGAGAAGCATGCAAATGTACCAAAGGTTGTCGGAGATTTGTTGGCCAATGACTTCCGTTACGTTATTTTTTAACTTTTCATACATGAATGAGTAACCATTCAAAAGACCACATGAAGGCATTGTGTTGTCAGCTCCTCTCCGCCCATTGACCCTTGACAAAACAACTCTTAACCTCGCACGTTTTTGTTTTTTGATTGACTATAGACATGACTGCAGTGACGTTTTGTGTTGGTGCGACGACCCCTATGCAGTCCTACGCAATCCGGGTTCGACTCCTGGTACGACGCCATCGTACACACACTTCCTGGTTTACGCGCTCCAACCTGCGGATGTAACTTGTAGCTTGAATTATGGCAAGTCATGTACAAACATGAACAAACCAGCGTGGAAGTGGAGGAATCTTAATCGACCAGGATGTGCTTAGAGTTTAGGTAAATCAAAATTGTACGGTTAGTTCTGGAAGAGAAAATTATGGGGTAGGGAGAAATCCGTGCAGTTCGTTATTATCATTAATTATCAAGCTCGGCGAACGTATATATACCTGTTTACATTTATTGAGTTTTGGTAGGAAAGGCTATAGTGTTTCGGGTGTTCGTGTGCAACGAAAAGCTTCGGAATTTTAAATCCTGCATCTCCAAATATGTTGTATATTTTGACGTGAATAGTGTAATGCGTATAAGACGGGATGACAATGAACACCAACCTTGCATCGAAATCTACACGCTAGTTGCAGAAACGATCAAAACTCCGAAAACTATTCCGAGAGTATTCCCGAAATGATTGTTGTACTCGCCTATACAGAGCTCCCCACCTATTACCAAATAGAATACAAAGAATTGTGTAGACAATCGAGAGCAGGGAGATTCCATAGCCACATGGCGGCAGTATGTTAAAGAAAGAATATATAAATATCGGAACGGTATCGGTCGATGCAAGACATTTCAGTTGAAATATTATTTATTATTAGTTTGGTTTTTTTCTTCAAAGTGTTAATCGGTTCAACCTGAAAGGCAACAAAAAGTCTTGTGGTATTTAAGGTGTAATAAAGTATAAGAAGTAAACTAGTGTTTGCAAAATAATTTCGTGTGTTGCATTAGTGAACTTTTGTATTTCACCTGTCACAATCCAGTGATCGAACCCTATTTGTGGACAATTTGATAAATTTTACGAAGACTTATTTCTACATAATAATATGTTCCAGCCAGTGCCCTTCGCAATTGGACTAACAGAAGCGATCTAAGGTCGCGCTCAGGGCACGGTAGCGTATAGGGCGTTATATCGATACGTTTCAGTAAATGCATTCAGTGTCTCGGTGGAGTGGTTTTCACCTCGAATTTTGCTTATTCATAGCGAAAGTTGGTCGTTTACTGGAGTATAAAATATTAAAACTGCCTCCATAATTATTAGCAGTTGTTTTTCCTTACGAAAGTTCATTCGCACGAAGTGTGAACATTCTGTTGAAGCCTGCGCAAAGTCCATTGCATCGAAGAGTCGCTGATTCCGATTAGTGTGTAATGAGCTTATAGACTTATTTTCAGTTTAACAAAATATGTTAGTGTTGTAAAAAAGACTCAATCATGGGAAGAAAAAAAGAGTGGCTACTGACCATTGCTAGTTGGACTGCTTTCAATATTTTGAAAAATAAAACATTTTAAACCATCATCTAAGAAAATAGTCGGGTACATACTCGGTTTTACCATCAAATATGGTCAGACATTAAATAAATTTAACTATGATTTAACACAAATATCTTTCTTGCATAAAGTAATTGGCTTTGGAAATCTACAACCCTGGGTATAACTTTATCTTTCGAAACAAAATGCTTTTAAGCTGCATTCGGTTCAGTTGCGTGTACAAAAAAATGCTAATTTAATTCAACAATTTTATAAGTTAGCCATTTTTAAATAATTCTTTCCCTAACATAAATGTAAACCACTTCTTTTCTACAGTCGATTAAATGTTGAGAATTCATGATAGCGTTTAACTTAAAAATACATTGTGTGTATTATCTACCAATTATGGGTTATTGAATACTGCATCAGACCCTCTTTAGTTCGGACAAATCAAAGTTTATGTTGAATTTTGATTTAGTTACAACCTCTTGAAGCACACAATGTGCTTTTGAAATATATTGGACATACAGTCGAATCAAGCTGTAGAAACGACGGGTTACAGGGATGCTTGTACAGGGGACAAATTGCACTGTACCACATTGCTCCCAGAATGCATCCATCTAAAAGTTTTGCCGACATCAACACCACACACTTTGAACCTTCCTACAAAGCAAACATAATTGCATTACCCTTTTTTATAACATAAAAATACCACAATACATACTTTAAAATTACACCGTGCACCCAAGGATGAATTTCGTTAACAAATGTCTACTCAGTTTGTTTTGTTAGAACTGCACATATATGTATGTTATATTTAATTTTCGTTGCTCATTTTCCATGGTGTCAGTAAAACTGCCACGTGCTACACAAACGATAATTTTCCCTCACATCCCACTGTAATTACTTATTGTTGAGGGTTTCAACACAGAAGTATCAATCGATGGGCTAAAATAGTCACGAACATTGCTGACGCCGGACGGATTAAAAACCATTGGTAGATATAACTTCGTTGCATTGCATTTGTAGCTGGCGTTTCTCATCGTAGCATATGATGCTATCTGTTCACTCCTCCACTTTCCATGAAATAGCCCAAAGTGTGCGGCGGCGTCTGAATCGGAAGTAAAAAAAAAAAATCATTTTGAAATACGTGGTTGGCAAACAGTGTCCATCTATTCAAAGACTGTCGCAGTAGGAAAGCAGTGGATGAACGATATGAGAAGAAATAACTTGGTAAAACCTGACGTGCTTTCGAAAAGATATGGTTTTTGAATTGAAAATTTCAATTTTCTCTGGGGCAAATAATTGTGGGCAGACTGTTTGTCTATCCAAACAAGCGTTGGAAAGTTCTCAGTAATCTCGGGGATGTTGAAAGCGTAAAGTAGTGAAGTGGAGTTGATTTGTTGTCGGCTTCTGCTTTTAGGAAAAAGTTTGTTTTGAATGATATGAAATGTGTTTTTTGAGACATAAATGTATATAAATAGACAACGCAAGTGTGTACAGTAGATAGACAGTACAGATTGTTATAAACATGATGCCATTGTATGATCACAGATATTTTTCATACAAATGAAAATGTATGCGTGTCTCAAAAAGTTCCTGACCGATTGACTTGGAATTTTGACACATCATTGCCCAGAGCCACGCAAGTGTTTTGGTGTTCGCTTCGCTATGAGCAGATGAACCTAGTGTTCGTCTACCGTGGACGGTTGAAAAAGCATATTTTAGCGGTCGCGTGTATATGGAGAACGAGATGAGTGGATTTATAGATTTTCAGAAATAGAATTAAATCGGGCAATTTTTACTGTATGATTGGTCAAACTGACTCCCCATTAGTTTGCGCCGCGCGAAGTCCGGCTAGTTATTTAGATAACTTACGAGATACGCGTTTATGACTAGATATAAAAATGTAAGTATGTAAACGTGGCAATAAACTTTAGTTTTGGACAAAATACGTTGGGTTGAAAAGCAAGCTATGCAAATTAAGGGCCTATTCGGAAACGCAAACTTTGGGGGGAAAGAGCAACAAAGCAGTTGAAACGTCAAAGGCTTACGATTGCAAAGTGTGAAACATAATAATGAGCATATTTAATGTAACTCTCAACACATTATGTAATAAAAATATTCAACAAAAAGTAAAAAGGGTGTCAAAAAAAAACTATTTCTTGTTTATATAAATTTGCAATGGCGTATACCTACAACTCTGGAATTTTTTAGAATTTCCGGATGAAATCTTTTATAGCCATTTTCTTACCTTTATATTTTTCCGTAATATATTTCTAGGAACTTGAGTTTATTTTAAAGCTTTTTTGGAAAACACAAGCTCGAAGGGACTAAATTTACCGCATAGCGCGACTTATCGGATCGATTTTACATTGGTCAGTGAACTTCGCAAGCTAGTAACAAAGCTTATAATTAGACATCGAAATAAGTTTATAAAGTGGCCAAGAACTGAAGATTTGAAAAATACGATAGACGACTTTCAAGTTCTTAGAATTAAGCCATTCCTATATTTCGCTGGATGTATTGATGACTCGCACATTCAAATTTCAAAACCTGCACGAAACGGTGACAGCCCTTATAGCCGACATAGAACTCCTGCGAACCCAGGCCGCGGAATTTCAGGTGCGTAGGGGTCGACATACATACCCACCACGCCACATGCATTCCGGAATATTGCAAGTCAAAATAAATTCTTCCCGCTGTGCAATGATATTCTGATACTTCTACAGGCGTTATTTGCATTGAACAAGTATTTGGAATGCCAAAAAACAAATTTCGGGACTTGAAATCTTTGCAAGTGTTGAAACTACTAGTGGCCAAGTATTTCGCTGCAACCTGCGAACATTCTCCTGATGTGAATAATGAGACAGTGACAATCACGTTGGTACATTATGCTGGTATGTCCTTTCAGTCGCTTCTAGTCATATGTGCTATCAACGAGAGGCATTTTCCACTTTCCAATCAGTAAATAAATAAGAATTTCCTGTACGCTTAGGAAACATGGTAACGGTTAACGCATAAAGAATTGGAGAAGTCATGGTACAGTCAAAACTGTTCCAGGAAATAATGCAACTTACACTCAAGGACATAGTCTTCATACCTGCCATCAATTTTATTTTATTCAGTGTCAATGCAACCAACTCACATGGTGCTTCTACTAGTTTTGTCACTTGTCGTGTTCAAATAAAAAGAATTGGTAAAAACTACTAGTCCAGATTGTACGCGCTTTCAATAAGCATTATTCGACCAGATTGTATATATTTGACATGTACAGCATGGAAAATTGGCATAAGCGACTCGGTCACCTCTGTATAGTAAGTGTATAATAAATAATCGGCTTAACGTAACAACAAGGGGGTCCGTTCCCGGAAAGACACACAAAGTCGCACATGCCGATTTCTGTTGGCCAATGGAGGCCTTATCCATAGGCGGTTCAAAATATATTTTACTAATCGAAGACAATCTCAAAATACAGTTCGGTTTACATTATGCCTATCAAATCTGAAACAGCATATACATTTAATGAAGTTTTGAACAAAGCTAGAGCAAGTACGACAACAATAAAAGTTTTACGAAACAATGGTCAGAATTTGTCGGTTATAGCTTCAGGGATGAATTAGGAAAACATTACTCGTGTCCATCAAGGTCGGCAACGAACTCACCTTCAGTGTCAAAAAAGGCTGTTTACAACATTGATTTTGCTATCATCATTCATGAGGAGGACGTGCAAAACTCACTCGCCTACACAAGAGGCACAATTTTCCAAAAGTTCGGACAATTACTAGGATACGCTGATGACATTGACATGATTGGTCGAACACAGCAAGCCGTCAATGAAGCTTTTGCTGGCATTAAATCGGAGACTGCCAATATGGGTTGAACGGTGAATGAGGGCAAAGAGAAGTATATGAGTTCATCGAGGAAGGACACACAACATGGACTTCGTCTACCTCGGCACCCAAGTAAACAGTACGAACAACATCAGTACAGAGATTAAAGGCAGAATAACTCTTGTCAATCGCTGTTTCTTTGTGCTCAAGAGGCAATGAAGTAATATAGCCCTCTAGAGAAGGACCAAGCTAAAATTATGTTTGTCTACGGATTCAGTTCCAGTGGTACAACGAAATATAGGACGCCCACGAAACCGATGGCACACTGACAAGCTATGACCAAGAAGTTATTGTATGCCTTATCTTTGCTATGCGGCTCTTGACCCATCATATCACCACAGTGAAGAATATTTTGACGTTTGTTTGTGTTTCTTGAGTTTGGTAGGACTTTTATAGATGGGAATACTCTTTGCGCATTGTTGAATCGAAAGAGATGGAGCCCTGAAAATTGTTTTGTCATACCTCCAATCGAATCTAGACACCATGTGTTCAAATGCAGAGGAGTCGACGGACGATTCTAGAATACATAATACGAGTGAAGTTGTTTAACGTAAACCTTAAGACGCTTCCATAAAATATGGATATACACTTGTGATTTAATACATCGATTAATTCTGCCAATGTTTCTTATTGCTGCTTTTTGAATGATAAATAGCGACTGAAGCTTGGTTTGATAGGCACGGCCATATCAACTTTAATCAGTTGAAATGCAGTTGACTGCAGTTTTGATTCGAATAAACCGAAATACACAGTTTTTAGAGGTATTACCATCGAGACATTTTCTAAGACGAAAAATGTTTCTAATCGTAAAACGGAGGTATGCCTTAAGGCCAAAATGTGATTAGACCGACTCATATTTCGATCAATAATAACATAAATGTCTTTAGACTCTTTAACTGATTCAAATGTGAAACAATAAGTGTCACAGGAGCCTAGTTCATTAAACTGTGAAGTTAATGACGTCGAACTCCAATGACAGTTTGACAATTTGGGTCTGCAGCAATCTGTCAAACTAAGCTCAAAACTAAAAGCATGGGACTTATAGTGCCCAAGACTGAAGTGCATGAATTAAGTTTTAACGCTGACCAAAAGCTCGTGATCAGCGATTTACATCAGCCATGAGGTTGAGGGGACTAACTCAGTTGTATGCGATGCTAAGCTCATCTGCAAGGGCTGTAATATTTGTTGACTAAACAACGAATTTATATAAATAAGGAAAAGTAATGGACCCTAAACTGAACCTTGGGGAACACCAAGCTTAAAATCTCTGCACTGCTATAGATGTTCGATGATCGATCATTTATGAACCAGTGATAGACAAAAGCCAACACAATAAAGTTTATAGAGAAGAATTCCATGGTTAACCATGTCAAAGGCTTTGGTTATATCCACGAAGAGCGCAGCACAATGTTTTTGTCATCCAATATGACTTAAGCCACAGAACTGCAAGAGAACATCTTCTGTGAAGAGACCTTCTGTAAAACAATGTTGAGTGCTAGCAAGAAAGCCTATTTTCGTAAGGTACGCTACCATTCAGTTGTTTATGGACTTTTCAAAAATGTTTCATATTGAAGGTAATAGCGAAGTGGGTATTTAGTTGTTCTTATCATTTTTATTGCCCGTTTTGAACAGAGGTATTACGAACACTTAAAATGCTTACGTTTAAGAGCTAAGCTAAAATGTCAACCATAATTAGTGCAATGGTTTGAGTATATTATTAGTGATACCGTCATGGCCACATGAATTAGAATTATGCAGGGAGTTGATGATTTTGTAAATTTCAAATCAGTAGTTTATTCAAAAAAGGAACTTGTGCTCCGTATTCTCACGCTGACCAAATTGGATTATTATTTGTACGAAGAACTTTTGAAGAATAGCTAAAGAATATTGATACGTCGTAACCTCATCACAATGTATGAAATAATTTGTTTCAGTTCATATCCATGCAATCGTCATTCATTTATAATTAAAGTCACACCACTCCACATCATATGATCTCATGCGTAAATAACGTGTCTTGTCAATACACATCGAACGACCATGTATAGTTAATAAATCAGTTCTTCCAAGTTCACAGATCGGAGCGATATATATTTGGTTTCTCTCTCTGAAGGAGAATTCGACACACACTCTTATGAGTTATTTGTGCCTGGATTCATCACAAATTTTCAACTGTTTTAGTTATGAACAGTAATATCACCATTACTCAGTATAATGCGATTGGAGGAATTCGATTAGTTGCCGTTACCAAATGCACTTGCATAATAGATATTGTGTCTAGCCATCTTAATGTTTTTGTTAATCTCGTTACTCAGTTTCTTAAATGGACTCTTCAAGGTAACATTAAGAGGATATTTACGGCCCTTAACTCTTAGTTTACGGCTAAGTTTAATTGTCTTTAAAGAAGGTAATTTATCCAAGGCCTTTAACGGTGTTTCTTTTGTTTGCATTTCACTATATATGAAAAGTTCATAATATAGAATTTTGAAGACATTTTATAAAAGTATCATGGGCATTCTCTTGAAGATAAACTTCAACCCAGGCATCAAAGCGTAGCTCAATATTTAATGGATAAAAATTTGTCGAATGAGAGACATGTAGGAATTAACGGTTTTTATTTAAAACACTTTTCAGTAGGATACCAGTCATAATCATCAATAATGTGAAGGTCAAAAACATTGATTTAAGTGAACTTCTGAGAAGCGACCAAAACATGATCCAGACAAGTAGAGAAATTAGTCCTGGTGACTAGGTCAAAATAGGAGCAAGAACCGCTCGCAGTCAACATTGATACGTATGAATCTGTGAAGGTGCTGCTGGATAAGATATCAATGTTGAAATCAACGGACAACACTAAGTTAGACGAACGGTCGCTTCGTAAAAACATTGAAAAAATTTGTTAATTTTATTAATAAAACTTCATTTTGAATATTTTATAAGTAATTAAAATGGAACACAGTTGACGGGCCTTTTGAAATTATGATATTTTAAGCCGACTATAAATTAAAACATCGAATATGCACATTTCCATGTTCATCCCTTACGTTGTTGTGACAATATTGCCAATTAAACTTATTACACATTTATGAATAAATTAATCAAGCAAAAGGGATTGAGTGACATTTTTAATGAAATTTATTTTTTAGTTGAACACTTCCCACACTTCACTACAGAACGCGGGAGGACTCTGGAACCTCTGTCGAAACAAGAAGGCGGCTGCTGGCTTATTGCAAAGACATGAGTAAGAATACACGAAGTGAAATTAAATAGAAGTATCCTCCAACTACGGGCGCCGGCCGTGGCCTAATGGGTTGGTGCTACATGCACATGGTAGGTCTTATTGTTTGCACTCACGTGATGTTGCTGTGCATTGGATTAAGGACACTACAGAAAACCGAGGTCATTGATTACTTTTTACTTAGGCTGATCTGTTTTGTGAAGTTAAACCCTGTTTAGTTTTCTCTGCTAAGTCGTAGAAACAAGATATGAAGAGTCACACTGTATTTTCTGACTTCTAAGTAATCGAAGAAAAAAATTAAAATAAAAAAATAATTATATATAAATAAAAATAAAATAAAGTGAGTTTTTTGCTACGACGCACAGTTATCCGAAGAATTGGAAATTAATCTTTTTTTTTATCCCTTGGGCCTATTTCAATGAGATTTGAAGCATTGTGCAACTTATGATATCTTATGATTCAAAAATGGTTGCAGTAGCTCAACGGGCAACGGGGTAGCCTTATGTTCAAGAAATAAGAAAATCTCTTTTTTTTTGCTTAAATGCATAAAATTCTTATATATTACTGTCAATGGGTCTAAATTGGAATTTGAAACAAAGCTGTAATCACCATTTATTTAAAAAAAATTAACTTGTGCAAGTATTGGCAACATACATTCTATTTAAAATTAAATAAACTAAGCAAATTAGTCTAACAAGGCTTGAGCTTCATTGCTAAGTGTAAGCGAATCTTTTGTTTTCTTCTGTTTTCGGTTCTCTAAATACGCAATCCAGAAATCGGATGATATCAACATTTGATGAATAACATCTTCATTGGTTGCCGAACGAGAAAAGTTTCTGCGATTATTAATTCGATAATACCTGTAATCTTTACTCCGACTTTCCTGGGCCTACTCTGGCAATGATCCGACCTGCAAAGCTGCTCAAGATATTACTTCTGCTCCGAGGAACAGAATTTCATGCACTGTTGCTGGCATATAATACCAGGGATATGTATTTGTAGCCATTGTAGCGGTTTCCTGAGCATAAGCTCGGGGTTGATCTAAAAGTTGCTACATATTGTTTCCAGGATAACACGGAATCTTTTTATTTGTCGCACATCTATTTCTGTTATTTCTGCATTTGATAATGGGTCTTTCTTTTGTTTTCAAAGTTCTGCTGAATTTGATTCTTCCTTGCTTGGCAGTGTCGTTTGCGTTGTTCTTCAAGCTTTAAACTCCAACTTGTAGGCTACGTGTAGCATATATTCCATAAACCGGATGTGAGTGAGCAAAGGTGAAATTCCTAGTTTTAGAGCCTCTTGGCCTCAGTAATGTAAAGTCGGTCGTCTCTTGTGGTTTCGCGCTTACACATGAACTCGCCGAAGACGTGTTTGTTACAGCCTGTGCTACTTTGTCATCTATCATTGTTAAATGCAAGAGCGGATTTAACTTTTATAATTGTTTCACCCACATTTTCTCATTTTCAATTTTTGTTTCTTCTTCTCATATAAATTTCATACTCTCCTTTTTAAACTGTAACTTCACTGGCCTACAGCACCGTGTGGAGGATTTTTCCGAATTCCAATACTTTTATCCGATTCCGTCAGCTGCAGCGATGGAATCAAATGACACTGAATCCACATTTGAAAACGCTTGTAGTCGAAAGAGTAAGACGGACATTTTGTTGCGACTGGAAAACGTCGCAATTTACCAACATAATGATTCTGGTTGCAGCATGATCAAGTATTGAATTATTGCTGAGGTGGGATTTGGGCTTCAGTTTCTGACAGTTGGATGTTTTCTGGGTAGCACTGTATTTTAGATTTCAGGACACGCTTGTATGTAGGAAATAGTGAATGGCCAATGCCATCTGTTGCTGTTTCATGACTTCATATTTATATTATTTACTCAATTTTATTTGTATTATTAAGGCCAAGGCTTCATCAGGACTAAAGACTTATCTGTTGGAAAATTAAGGATCATCATCAACAGCATTGATCAAGTTTTGCTATATTGAGGATTTCAATTCTTGAACATTCTTTTTCTCATCACAGTATTCTTCGAAGTTTTTGCTTGGTCTTCCTCTTTTATCCGATTGCGACACATTATCCAATGAGACACTGAAAAGTTTCCTTTAAGCCATTCCGAAAATGTTCCTAAGAACCTCTCTTTTATCTGATTCGCCACCGTAAACCCTTCATTAAAATGCGGCAACAACCTTGTTTCACTATTTGGTTGATTTGAGATGATGTAAAGTTTCCCTTACTATTTGATAAAAATCCATCAAAAATGTAATCAAACAGAAATGTATATTCAAAAACAATACTTGCCATCGCGAAAGGCTTCAAATTTGAACAACAAATTCTAAAATCCAACTCTAATACTTAAAGTATTTTCGTCATCTATATAAAGCAAAACTTCATCTTCCGAATTGAAATCTTCAATATTTTAGTAATCATAAACTAATAGCCTGTCACCCAATGTCAGAAACCATTTTTTTTCGGCAATTGCCAACTTTTATACACATTGTGACGTGTATTATGTAGCAATGCAAACAAAATAAGATAAAAGCAATTTGTTTCATAATTATAACAATTTCATGACCTAACGTATTTGAATTCACAAAAACATGCATTACAAGGGAAATCTTTTGAAAATTCCGAAAAAATCACCACATTGCTCCCGAAGTGCAAAAATGGCGTGGGTGTCTGCACCATCGAAAGAGAATACTTTCCCGTTGGAGCCTCTTGGAGCATTTTTGTTACAGCCCGTCAAACATTGAAATGGCCCTCCCAAAGGTGACTTTACTTAGAAGCTTGGTCTACAAAATTTTTAAGCAGTAAGTGCAAAATTTGTCAATTTGTCACATTGTCAGATCCAACTCATCACCATCTTTGACTCCTGAAGGAACAATACAACGCACAACACTAGTGGATGCTGTAGAAGCTACTCGCTGATTTTCCTCAGGCAGTCGACAAAAGTCAAAATGATAAACCATACAAAATGTATGTGAAACATGATGGAATCAAAACGCACGTTTTGCATAGTTGGATACTTCTGTTATGGTACTACAGTTCGAGGTCCTGGGCCTCATCTAACTTGCCTCTCCAGCCGATCCGATCTCTCGCCAGCTGTTCCCCCTTCGACTTGCGTGTGCCACCATGTTCGTGGCCGTCCTCTGCTATACGTTGTCCCACAGGCTCAGAGTCGAAGATTCTTCGGGATTGAGCTAAGTTGTCCATACGCTTTGCATAGCCTAACCATCATAGGCGTTGGATCCGTAGACACCTGCGTCCATACAGTTGAATCTTCTTCTCCAAATGCCATTAACGCAAACGGGAACAGCGATCGCACACAAGACTTTTTTCTCGAAAAGACCAAGAGCCTCTTCATCACTTTGGATAGCCAGTTTTTGGTTTTCTGAGAGAAGGTTATTGCCTTTTGAGCCCAAGAAAACATGGATTGCTACATGTTGTTCTGTGGTGATTGCACTGTTTACCGTAGAGTCGCGGTAGACGAAGTCCTTCACTATCTCAAAGTTATAGCTGCATACGGTGACGCTTTGACCGAGTTGTCGACATTGTGCGTCGTTTGCATATACTTTGTTTTGCCTTCGTTTACCGCCAGACCCACTTTAGCCGAATCAATGCCGACAAAATATTTAAATACTTCTACGGATACGCGAGTATTAGTGAAGTCTTGCATCACCAACAATAATATATGTCAAATAGACACTTTCGGTTTGGAAATGCATTTTTCTCTGCCAGTCGCAGTTTGCTTTGAAAACTACATTTTCCAAATAGTGAGTTCCAGAAGCCACCATCTGGACAACATCCACATTTAAACTGTAGGTAGGTAATGGTGGTTCATTGAGGACCTAATTAATGCTTTTACATTATTTATAAGGTGTACTTTGAGATATCTCTGTGATGCGTTGGGCACAGTGTTAAGGACATTATTTACTTCATTTCCTTAATTCCTCTTATCAAGTGAATTCAAAACAGGTTCACCAAGCGCTCGCTGCCTGTCTCAAGCATGATCTATTCAGGCACAAGTGAAATGTCTAAGGGATTCCCTCTCAGCTATGTTGTTGCAACTGCGGCAATGTATGCTGTGTGGTATACCCAGTTTAATCCTATCAGCCAGTATATAAGTATTAACTATGAAATGGCTATCCAGCAGAAAAGAAATTAACAGCGCCAACAACATAATCAATAGCAGCAAAGCAGCTTCCACTGCAGTCAATTTGAACTTCTGAAGTCCACCAATATGCACCACGGGCGTTTGTAACCAATGGTTTACCGGGTTTACCGGGTGTACCAGGTTTATCTTCATATCATTCACCTCTTAACAAAAGGTAATTTTAAAATCATCAAACCGAAATATTAAGATTCAGATCTCCCGTATGTCAAGGGTAGAGAGGTAGAGAGAATACAAAATTGATTCTTATTGAGAAACAGGGAAACTCTGTGACATATTTAATGAGTTTGGTGAGTATGTAATAAGTTCAAGAACGGAAACATCTTGTGTAGGTTTGGTTAGGTTAAGTTTGGTATCAGTGGGAACCAGGCCTAGGATACGAACATGATGACCCACCAGGCAGAAGCCTGTAATGATCCCTACAAGCGTTATGCAATCATATCTCGGTAGCGAGACTATTAGATTTGTTTTGGAGATATTGTTATAGGGCCATAAGATGTTGGTTTTGTGGCATTAATAACTCCTATTCCACATTTTGTTTGCCGAAGGAAATCGTGTTGATTCAAGAACAATTTTATCGATGCATTATATACACCAGCACAGACACTTTCAAGCGGCTTTGATCCGTCTGTGTATACATTAATAGTTTTCCGACTCAGCTGAGGGTTCTGACCCGTACTCTCTTGTTGGACTCTTTCAGTCTCAGTGCCGATTAAGCTGCAACGTCTATGGCAAAAAATCGACTAGGAACACCTTGGGTAAGTCTGGTTGTATGCCGTAAGTTAATATACACATTTGATTATAAATATTTATTTATTAGAACTATATAATGGGCATTTAACTTATTCGAACGATAGTATTTTTAAAAGTATTGCCCATCAATTTGTGGATCCCATCCCAAAAGAACTGCTCCGGCTTGTCAGCCAAGAATGAATCAAGCCAATTTTTTAAAATTCTGCTCTGATGTGAACCGTATTTCAGTGAGGGCGTTCTGCGTCGATCGGAACAAAAGGTAGTCAGAAGGGGCAAGGTCTGGGCTATAAGGCGGGTGGGGTAAAACTTCCCATCCACTGTTTTCCAAACAGTTCTTAACCGGAATAGCAACGTGAGGAAGAGCGTTGTCATGATGGAAAATTATTGCCTGGTGTCTGATCGCATATTCTGGGCGTTTTTCGGCTACTGCTCTCTTCAAACGGATTAATTGTGTTCGGTAGCGTTGTTCTCTGATGGCTCATAATACAGCACACCCTTCTGATCCCACCAGATACAGAGCATTACCTTCACACCATGGATATTCGGCTTTGCCGTTGATATGACTGGTTGGCCAAGCCAAAATCACCACTCATAAATCGTGCAAACCACTTTTGGCACGTTCGCTCGCTAGCGCATGTTCACCATAAACTTTCACCAAAATACGATGACTTTCGGCAGCAGTTTTCTTCATATTAAAGTAATGAAGAAGAACTCCCTGCAAAAACACTTTTTTAAGCACAAAGTTCGACATATTTGAGTGAAGAAAAAATTATTGTTGTTCACGCTTCAAATGAATGACATGTACTGAAATGACGTACAATGACAGTAGCTTTCCAACGCATGTTCCAATGGAATTATACAAGTTACGCCATCTGTTAGCCGCAAGAATTAAGTTATAGACCCAATATATTGTGACGTGGGATGATCAGAACACCAGCCACCATTCAGTCTACAAATCTGTCAGCCTCCTTTGTCCACTTTTCGGCGACACCGCCACCTATCGACCATAACTCCGAAAAAGAAACAATTCCGAAAAGTATTGCCGAAATGATGGTAGTACATACTTATGTATTGTAAAAACCGCCACCTATACACGAATCTGTGTTTTCTTTCTCGAATCTCTTATATTTTACTGAGTTTCGCTTCTCCAGAGCTCGTTTTTGCGATGGGCTAAATTTTCCGGAGACATGCGGTCTTAATTGTGCCGACCGTGCTTTTCTCATTACATTTTTAGTATACTTATGACCCTTGTAAGAATAGTCGTGTGTTACAAAATGCATGCCTACCTCTGGTACATTGTAGCTCCTTGCCGTCATAAGCACACAAATCAGAGAAGTAAGCGTGGGAGGCCTTATAAATCTGACGATACCGTACATACAGTACTGTCAGTTTATAAGAGTTGGATTTATCAGAGTTGGTTGTGTTTATTATTGTAAAGCAAAACAGTCAAGACCAACGAACAATTCTAGTTTTGTATTGTGGTAAAAGTAGAAATAGGTACTTCAAAAGAGAAATATTGAAAATCGACGTAACTAATCTTTTTTTCTTTCGTTTATTTACATGAAAACGAAATGTGTTTTCAAAAAATGCATCGGCGTTTACACCAAATAAGCAGTTGCAATATATTCGTATTTCAGCCGAATGAAATGACAATTTGTATGTTCTTATGAGTAAAATATGAGTTTATACGAACCCCTTAAATTGTTTAACAAAATTTGATTCACAAGACAATATTTTAACACAAGCAACGATATTTCGACATAAGCATTGCTGACAACAAAATTCAAAAAACAAGTAAATATACCAACGTTCACAATTGAAAGTATGCCCTTGTGGTGTAAGCATTTTTTTTAATTATGAGAAATGATCCATATTGTCAGCAGGATCATCTGTATTAATAATGCATACAACTAAGTGATCCATCTGACCATAATAAGTAAATCCTAGTGTCTTATGATTGC
Source organism: Eristalis tenax (assembly GCA_905231855.2). Taxonomy (NCBI): domain Eukaryota; kingdom Metazoa; phylum Arthropoda; class Insecta; order Diptera; family Syrphidae; genus Eristalis; species Eristalis tenax. The sequence continues at coordinate 32,313,756 of HG993125.1, read as the reverse complement.
TCACCTTGCCAAAAAAAAGATATTACAAGTATTTGTACAGTCACCTCAACAGCAACCCATACATTCAAACAGATTGGTATTTACATGCATGCATTTGAATATAATCCCGGTATAATGGCATAACTGTTATTGGTAAAGACCTCAAGGGACGTTTTTTTTTTAAATTTACACTGTTTGTACGTTTTTTGACTCAACTATATATTCATTCGTTTGATTTTATCTCACCTTACAATAGAGGATAAAAATATTCTCTCTTCGAATCCTCTTTATGAAGTGCATTCTCAATCAAAAAAATAATGACGTAGCAACAAAGTACCTAAACCCCCTGCAGACGTCGAGTCAATTACGAGGTCACACAGAAAAATATCAGGGGCGGAATGCAAGCAAGCTTCAATTATGTGAACTGGAAGTACATAATCTCCATTCATATCTTACTGTAGTAGACCGAGAACTTCATTCCACGCTGACTCCTCTGGTTCTTCTGCTTGTCTACTTTCCGCGGTAGAAGTACGATAGTATTTGAATAGAAAACAAATTCTAAAAGAAGAGTATCTCAGCAATTCCCCAAAATAGGCAGAGGGATATTCATATAAACAGAAACACCCAATAGAAAAGAGTTAGTTCCGCGAAACATCCCCTCAACGATTTGACCTGAATTTTCTCAATCCTTCGTTACGTATTCTGCGAAACTCGTAAGAGACCAATTAATCTATATCACTATCATCTATGAATCCTGCAAAATTTAAATGAAGAACGTTAGGGTGGTATACATAGCGAAAAGCGTTGCTCCTAATTCATTTGAGAAATGTAAAGAGTAGTTAAATCGTACCTGTGTACAGTAAGATTTTTGAATTAATGCATTGATTCGAGGTGAGGTTGAAAAAAGATTATACTTTTATAATTTAATTGCGAAAGTTACAAGCATTAACTCATAATTTAAAAAAATAAATCAATCTCTATATTATTTCACTAATAATTATAATAAATTAGGTAAATATACATTCTATTAACTGGGAATCAGTTTTAACTCTAAGTTTCGAATAACACACGCTCTACAACTCAGAGATATGATAACTTGTATCTTTCATCTGTGAAATTATAATATAAGAAATGGGAATTGATATTGTTTACATATTCAAGAAGTATTCGAAAGGAAATATGAAAGAAACCCTTCCATTTAAAAAAATAGCATAAAATGCATTTAATTTAAGGAACCAGTTTGGGTAGCTTCGCTTCCCCTTTCGGTTGATTGGTTGTAAGAGTATTTTCTCTCGAATGGCAGTACGTTCACACCTCCGTATATTTGGAAGTAGTACCCAGTGAGAAATGATAGTCTCCGGGAGAATGCTTTTGAAGCACTTCAAAATACGAATCTCCTTGAATGACTGCTTAGAAATCGCTTGTAGCTAGACACTGTCGTGTTTAGTTTGTTTGTTTACTAATTATGTAAACAAATGATGTAAGTCCAAAGTGTAAGCCATATCATAAACTTTTAATTATGGAGTCAACCAGGTAAAAGGCTAGTGTGTCAGGAGCAAGCACAGCAGAGACCGTTTCAGCCTTCCATTTTAAGGGAAGACCTTATCCTTCATGTTAATGATGAGATGATCTCTCTACTCAACCAAAGTTGTCTGTCTTTAATATTTTATTTAATTTTTTTAAAACACAACATTGTGGCAACTTTTTCAAAATTCACACGAAATAAAAGGAATGCCTTGTTTTGGAGTATTTTTTATTAATATCAGCCTACAAGAATACATGAAATAAATGGCAATTTATGTGCCAGCTGAAGACGATATCAAACTTGCGATTTTCAAGTTGTAACTAATACAAGTAATCTTAATACTAATATTTATTTACTTTCATATTTACATAGTAATATATCGTATGCTTACTATTTTATTATTTATGAAACGTCCAAGTTAAAACTTAGTTCCAAAAATATTATATACACCTAGTAACAAAAGTCTAGAAAGTTGAACATTTTTGAAAATCAAACAAATGTTTCTATAGTAATATTTTTGAACAACCTTAAATTTGTTGCATTTGCTTCCGCACCCTAACTACGGAAGAATAACTCAAAAGAAACACAATAAAAAACATTTGTGTATATAGTTTGTGAAATGATGTATTAATTGTTAGTTAGAAGTGAATAAAGTTTATACTAAAAAGTACAAAATGTGGCGACAAGGAATGTGCATTCCTGTGCATTTTACACCCCACATGACGCTGTGCACATAGCGGCAACGCAAAAGAAAGAACCCACCGCTGGAAGTAATCGAAGAGTTAGTAACAACATACGAATAAACTCAACTCGCATCTGATATTTCAACCATCGAAGTCAACGAACTGAAAAAGACCAGTCATCAAAGACCACGGATAAGCCAATTGATAGCCACAATGTTCGATATATTTTGATAACCACCGTGTCCTGGTTGTTTTATTCAGCATAGTCGAGGTCATTGTAAGGACATTGCTTCGTTATGTGACAGCTGTCAGCGGTGAGGATATCCATATCATTGCTTATCTGCAAAAGGTAGTGAAAGCTCTTTTTCCCGTCAACTATCGAAAAGTCGGGGAAGAAGACGATCTAGGGATCTTGGAATAAGTCGTGAAGCGAATACTCGACCGAACTCTGTTTCTCGATCTAGGCAGTCAGAATCTGCACATTCAATAATGCTGTATTTGATCTTTGGACAATTTCGTCATCTTCACTTGACAAATCCGGCATCGCTTCCAGATCTCTTTTTAAACCGTGTTTCTTAACGGTACCGGACGTGCCAGGTTGTTCTGAAGTTCTGTTCCCTGTTCCCATTTCCATGCTTTGCTGGTTGTAGTTTAGATTTGGAGAACATTTGCTGTCATAATCATGAAATTTGAGCTTGAAGCGTGGTCCCAAATAAGTGAGCTATTATAGAAAATAAATTGGCCCAAAATTAAGAAAACATTTCCGTTTTTAAAGTGATGACTGCCAACCTAATCGGATCAGAGTCATATGATCTGATTAAATGGTCACCCAGTTTTTTCATAAGCATTTTATGAATCGTTCCTGAACCGTTTTTTTTAACATCCGCATTTGCATTTTTAAGGGTTCATGCACACGCGGAACTTATTTGCGGATAGTACTCAACTTTCCAAATTAGTGCTGCACGAAAAAACAATTGACTGAGTGATAAATGTTCAATTGAAAATTGATAACTTAAGCAAATTAATTTTTTTTAATATCTGTTGCACTAAATTATTTTGTGAGTCGAATTTTTTCGCGGAATGTAATGATGGGTTGTGGTCCTGATCGAAGTTTTTATTTACTAGACGCTAACTGGCCAGGATACTAGAGTACTGCGAAACTCTTGCATTTTTGCGAACTTTGAAACCCGATATCAACTATTTCCTATCTCAGTTATTCTCGGAGTGCATATCTACCCGATTGGTTTATACCACCATTACGGAGAAATCTCGTTTTTAATACATCATACAAAGCTTCGTCTTTATCGTTTTTGAAATTTAGAGGACAAACAGTAACTCATTAACCAATTTAACGTATCTTCTTTCACTATGAATTTTGTGGGTCATTTCTGACACCTATGCACCGTCTTTTTTAATGGCACTTAAATATTTGAATTGACAAAATTCACAGCATTTGTTCATTGGATTTCCCACAGCAAATGTTTTGCTTAGCGACAATAATATTGCCAAGTTGGTTTTTGAAAAACAGTTACCATTATCACGAAGAAGGTAAGTTGAAAAATTATATCTGAGTCAACGGAGTCAAACAATTTTGACACCAATTTTAGATCTTGTTAAATTTGTTTGTTAAAATAATATTTAAAAAATTAAATCCTTTCTAATCTAAACCTAAAAAACTTTCTTACAAAGGAAATTATTATTTTAAAGTGATTTTCCAAAAAGACGAAATGACGTATCTAAGTATTTTTCTCTTATATTTAGTACGTTTCCACTAGACCGGAAATTGCACAATTTCGAAGGCATTTTGGACAGCCAAACAATAAGCTTTGCTGACACAATTCTATTTTCCTCGCGCTTAGCGATAAATTATTTTTTTATTCCTGCCAATTATTCTGCAGAAAGATATTTATTTTTATTTTTTTGTTTTTTTTTTTTTGCAGATCTTTTGCCAGGAATTTCCGACAACAAAGGACAAGGAGATGGTGTTGCTGATGGTGATGTCGACCCCATCATCTAGCTCGGTTCTTCGTGGAGCGATGTTAGTTTCCAATCAGACTCATTGTTGTCTTTATCTGATGTATAAAGAATAATACACAAATTAAAATTTGTCAATTTGCACCCCATTTTATTCTTCAACATGATAAAGGTTTATAATTTCAACAATTTCAAATCTGTACAATATGGAGCATAAATAACTGGCCTGTATCTCGTGGTAAATTGTTGATTTTGCTAAGAGCCACCTCAACCTCCTGGTAAACAAGGCTATTTTTTCTTGACCCACGCAACTGTTCCAATTTGTCTTCCAAGAGCTCAAACAATAATTCCTCCTGAGTCGATGATCAACTCTTCTGTGTTTTGTACTTTTTGTTTGCCGACATATTACGGACAATTTTAGCACAATTGAAAACACAATTCATTTTTTCAAACAAAACAAAGCATAAAAACGTAATCTGACAGAAATATGCAAGTTTTCTCAAATAACGGTGAGCATTTTACGAGTTCTGTTTATTAACTAAAACGATAAGTGGTATAATCAGTCATAATACGCAATTTCGTACGCAGTTTCACTGAAATTGAGGTAATTTTGAAATTGGTTCCATGTATGAGAAGGAACGAGGGAAATTGCTGAAATTACTTAATTTCGTCTAGTGACCCTTTTACTATCCTTTTAATACCCATTATGATAACCATTCCTGTAAATAATTGTTCGCTTTGTTGAATATTCTCAGTGATAGGAGACATATGTAAATAAAAAACAAATGTTCGCCAATTTTTGCTTTGGCTCTATTGCAAAGCATCGGAAATAATATGAAAGATAAGTGTTATGATATAGAGAAAGAAAATGCAAAATGAAATGTTTACAGTACTTTAGAATTTAAGTCATCAACCTAATAAACAAGCACAATACACTTATTTTTTTTTTAATAAAATTACCTCAACTGTTTCTTATTCTTAAATATATTTTATATCAATAGTGCTACACACATGAACTCTTTCCTGCGACTGCAAAAATAAACAATCTCCAATACGTTTTGAGTGTTTTCTTTAAAATTAATCATACTTGATTAAAAAAATAAAAATCTTCACTTGGGGTGTGATTTTTAACAGCCACTTGAAGATATTGTACATACATTTACCTGTCTGAAGCGCAGTTCCCATTTACAATTCAACACAGCTTTACGCTTTTTGAAATTCAAGTGGCGTTACGCTCAAAACGAAAAAAAAAACACAATTAAATTGTATTACCTAAGGGTATTGAGAAACTTAACATCGATGTTCAAGTATATAAAACATAGCTAAATCAATGTTATGAACAAAACCTTCGATATTGAAAAATATATCTCCTCTACTACTAATTCCTATTATATGTTGGAGCTACAGCCATTAGAAGGCCAGGGCCTACCTTCAACAGCAATCACGTGTGTTTCTGGGGTATTCTGCACATGGAGCAAATATAAGAATACATATGTTAAATCATGTATCCCAAAATATTCTGTCTGTTTACTGGAGGAATAATATTTTTGACAGAAGCCTCCCATTCAGACAGCGTACATAGATCCTGCTTTTGAGAACAATCCCTCAGAAGCCGTTGATGTGGCTACGAAGCCTAAATGTGCGAGTGCAATTTTTCGTAGCTTAGGGTAGGTTCTACCAATTATATTATTCCATACTTCCAATTCTTCCTGTTTTCGATCCAGAAGAGATTTTTGTAGATATTAATTCAAATCTGATGGTGAATCTGTTTCTGTCTGAGTTGATGCACTATATCTTATAATATTCACTCCATAGATCAAATTTACTTTGAGGCCCTTCCCCTGTAAAACATTACTATGTTTGTCCTTACTTGCCATTGGTTGGTAGTGAGCGCGTTTCATTGCAACCAATTTTATTCAAAAGTTTAGGACAAAACCATCCACGAACCATTTCCAGGAAACTGTCCAGATTAATGTTGTTTTGTTCTATGCACAGGCGAATTTCGAATATTTCTGACGAAATGCCTATGCACATGATTATGATGAAATTCTGGTACAATTGTTCATACGAATTTTTCAGAAAATAATTGAAAAAAAAACATGTAAAAAAAATCGTCAATAAAATTTTTATTGCCAACATCGAAGGCCGATCTTTCGTTCTTCGCATCGATTAGCCGATGTCTTACATAATTAGACATCGATGTTAAAACATTGGTATTTAGTCAATCAACATCGATGAACATCGAACGTCCATACTTCCTACAGTTTTATGCCGACTGCGAGAGAGAGAAGGTTTTTCTGAAAGTTATTACTGACTGATCATTGTCAAATTATTTTCGTTGTACCGGGAACCGGATGTAGACACCCTAGATTCAAGTGCGTAGGAGTCGACACACAGACTTAGCACGCTACGGTAGCCACTTCTATAACACATATGAGAATAGGTTCTGTGGCTATATTTCCCTTTTAATTGTGAATAAAGTTTTGACTACTACTAAAAAACTCGATAAACGTCATTCCTTCATTTATTCACACCTCAGTTCAGAATTTTATTTATTGTTTGTTTTTTTTTCCAGACAGCATTTTATAACTGCTCTGTTAACAAAAATCGATGTCTTCCATCGAATGCTAATTTGCCAACATCGCTCATCCATAGATTTGGAGGCTTGCAATTGTGGGAAATTTAATAAATTGTAATAGTTATATTTAGTATATATTATGATCTAGTAAGAATCAGAAATCATTTCGGGAATACTCTTGGGAATGGTTTTCGGAGTTATGATCGATTTTCCAAGTAGGTAGCGTTGTCGACGATCAGTGGAATGACGTGGCTGCCTGATTTGTATACTGAAAGATTGTTGGTGTTCTCATCGTCACACGACACAATTTCATTCATAGCTCCGAAATAAAATATTCCTGTGGTGTTAACTGTCCATTATAAATTATTTAATTAATATACAAAATGCATTACAAACACTACAAAAATTAATGAGTGACTTACGGCAACAACAGAACTAGAGCAAATTTTTTTTACAAACGTCGAATTGTCCGACATCAGGAAACATCCACACAATAAGAAGTGTCAGTCTTCTAATTTCTACCTCTCTTTGCTTTTATTCCAAGTTTAGAGGTTGGTTTTCAGTCAACGAACATTTTTTCAAAAGAAATCGTTTTCCCACGGGAACTCCTCACTTATTCCCTTATTCCATTGATTTCGTAGGTGCCATAATTGCAGAGTGTCCCAATTAGGTTTCACTTACAACATCTGCGAATGCAGCTGCTGATCCAAAAACATTTATCCTTAGTTTAGTTTCTAGTCTAAGGTTTTATAATTCAAACAAAATAATCAAATATCAATATGAAGTTATATAAAAGCACCGATGATGCTGGTCACAAAATGTTGGAACCAAACGGCTTTAATCTTTCACTTTTGATAAAATGGGGTTGTGACGGACAACCTGGTTGCAGGTTTGAAAACTTTATATATGTAGCATGGCTTTCCAATAAAATTGATTTATTTGCTCTTAAATTGTACCCTTATTACCCTTACAGTACCCAATTGTACATAAAACGATGTTTTACGAAGCAGAACCCACCAGTAGCATTGTCTTTAGAGTCACTGTCAGTGGGAGCCCATGACATCAGAAACAACGATTATAGGTATGACAGAAATCATAGTAAGAGATTCAGGTCCCATTTGGCAAAGAATGATGATTTAATCACCAGATATAAATACAAACAGATCCGGGTTACATATCGCAAGCCTAAGCCAAAAACAAGAGATTCACCTCCGATCTGCGATGGAGAGAAAGCCTTATTATTTATACTAATTCTTTTATGTAGTTCGTTTGCACATATACATTTATCCATTATATCCATAGACAGGACAGACTTTGTGGTGGGTCATTGTTCAATGCAAACATTTTCGACGTTGGATATACAAATGGAGTGTGCATTGCTGCATGCCGCATGTGGATGAGTCAAATATTCTAGCAGAGAAACAATAACCAACCTGAATTTAGAGCACCGGTGACGAAATAGCACTTCTAACGACTTTACTCAATATAAAAACATTTCATTTAATTCATACAAGTAACGCTGCATGAAATTGAAAAAAAGTTATTGATAACCAACAAAAAGTATTCTCTGACGGTTATTGCTTTATTGGTTATAAGCCGGTTTTTGCTTTCACTGGTTAAGGGAGGAATATTAAAAATTGTCCATGGAAGAATAAAACATGAAAACGAAAGGGAACAAAGCTTCAGATTGGCTTAAAATGCCGTTAATCAGTGACAAGCTATTTGCTTGATGGGACCTGGGTTGAGTAATGACTTTGCTAACCCCCAATGACAATTCGTCTTGCATCTTTTTTTTCAAAGAAGCAAGGCGACTTCTCCTTAGGGAACGAACGAGCTACCATAATTGCAATACAAGATATAAAGAATAAGACAAAAAATAAGTAATGAGGCACTTAGAATCCTTTTTGTTCATTGCAACTCAATTTCTAAGAGCGATGTAAATAGCAAGTAAAAAGCTAAAGTCAGCTTTTGCAAACAGTTCGATTTTTCTGATTGGAATATGAGAAGACGTCTGTGGCCAACGGATTGAATGATGCAGTCTTATAAATTTTAGTTAGACGTACATTTGATGAAAATATAAACGTTAATGTATTATACATAAACGTGCTTAGGAGGATGAAAATTACAGAAGTCTTGATTAAAAATGGTTGCAGCTATGCAGAAAGAGTCTGATGATTGACTTCCATGTGAGTCTACGCAGCACAAGAGTATGTCTGTCTAGAAAAAGCTTTTAAATTGACCGATCGGAGTCGGCATAAAACTATATGTCCCTTCCACTCATGAGACAATAATATCACGCACAGCACGAGTGGTTGAGGGGAGGTTAGAGCTATTATATTATTATATAAGACAGTGTATTCGTATGTATCAAATTACACGTATAACGACGGTTCTGTAATTTTTTTGCAATCCATTTCCAGCATTATTTCAACCAATAATATTGTGACGTGAATAGTATACTGTGCATAAGATGAGAGAATCAGGACACCAACCCCACAAAAAACGCCATCTATACGCAATCGGAAGAACGATCAACTCTGAAGAGTATTCCCGAAATTGTTGTACATACTGCAAGAATAGATGTCGCCACCTATACACTAATAGATTCCAAAGAATCATATATATATAAGCGTCAGCGGGGAAATTGCATAGACTTGTGGCGACAGTATGATCTAGAAGATCTATTGGGAGGTATAAATATCGGGACGATGGTCGATGCGAGTCAGTTCAGTGGGAGAATTATTACAATTCAGTTCAGTGTGGGAGTTAATAGTGTTCAAAGTGTTAATCGGTTCAGTCTGAAAGACAGCAAAGAGTTTTGTAGTAATGTAATAGTGATTTTAAAATATTGGCGATGTAGTTCGTAAGCATTTTGATGTCAAGCCATATTTAATGTCAGTAATGATCCCACTTTTGTCACGAGAGTTACACAGCAGGTATTAGACCTCACCAAAGGCAGCCACGGGTTTAGCTACATTTTTCCCAAATCGATTGGGACAAAACGGTTATGCGAGTAAAATTTTAAGAATCCGAGAAAAACTGACTTGGGTCTCCTCGAATCGCTGCTAGGAGCGTATTGACTCAGAAGAGCTCCAGCCCACTTTCTAGGGAGCGCAACAAAAGGTCGAAACAAACTGCCCAATAAACAGGGACTTTAAGGGGAGAAGAGTACCACACAAGTTATCCAGTCTCCGGCCCAAAAAGCGCAAGCTGTTCAACGCGGTCAAACATACTTATAGGAGCTGACTGGCAAAGCTACAAAAAGGCACTCAGCTCATATAATTACGAAATACCAAAAGCTAAAAGAGAAAGTCTTAGAATACTCCTGCTGCGCCTAGATTAATAGAGATAAATCTCACGGAAGCTGACTTCTACTGGAAGCTCACTTTCCGGGCAACTTGCCCATTACAAGGGCTGAGGACTGGAAGGGAGATATTCCCCAAAGTGCGCCTCGAATTTGCGAGTTCGAATCACTAACCAACCAAGCAAAAAGTTGGTCGATTAGTAAGTGCTATATCATCTGCATATATAAATGGCTGTAGAAAAAGTGAGATCACGTAAATCAAAAATAGTATTGGGCCCAAGATGGAACAATGAGGGACAACGATTTTGACAGTCCTTTTAGAACTGAATACATTTCATACTTCACCAGTTGCATAAGATTCCTGCATTATATAGTTTACATAGTATTACGCCATAAGTTACTGCGTCGAAGGCTTTAAGTATGGCTGTAAATAAAACAGAAGTGAAGTATTTAAGCTAATTTGTAACTCATCTGTTAAATTTAGTAAGAGACTTATCGACAAAATTTGTGGATATTTTTGATTTTATTCCTCTTTCATAATCTTTAGAAAAAACCGATGATCAAGATACATAGGTGATAATTGTCCAAACACATAATTTTTGTTCTGGAGTGCCAACACTACAGCTACTTTCCACGAGTCTGGGAAAGAACCTTTATTGACGCGAGTATAAAAAATGAGACAACCTTTTGTCTCGCTAGAAATACATACTGTCAAGAGATGTTTTGTTTGATGTTTTAAGGTATTTTATAATTTTATGAATTTCGGTGAAAATAAAATGTTGTTCATTTAGAGAATAAGGAGTATTGCCTGGAACACAATGGTGCGTTGCGCGTTGCGTCGCCTTTCCACGCACACAATTCAATGGCCATACACAGAATACTGCGGCGACCTACGTAAGTACAAAATGAGAAAGATGAGAGGGTCGTAAAACGTAAGACCATCGCATGTCATAATCGAACATGTTGGAACATTTTTGACAAATTGGTGCGATGATAAACAGCTGACTACATTTTAACGACAAAATCAATTTGAATTCGGACCAAAGAGAAAGTTTCGCAAATTGAAAAAATAAGGTCTGAACCGTAAGTCTATTGCAATATTAAATATGCTTACTATAACATGAAAATAACTAATTTTCAGATGTCATTTGAAGAAAAGTTAATAAACTTAGTGAGAGCGGAGCCGTTTTTATACGACACATGCGTATAAAAACGTTTTAGAAAGGGACTCAAAGTGGGATGAAATCTCCAAAGAGCTAAACAAGACAGGTAAATTATGAAATAGATAACATATGTAGATGAATTTAAATAAGCAGGATTAAAAATTAACACATAAATTAATTTTCAGAAAAAGAATGCAAGATGCGCTGGAGGAACCTAAGATACCGCTATGTGAAGGAGAAGAAGAAACTGGTTCAGCCATCTGGAAGTGTATCGTCAGCACTGCCGAGGTGGGATTTGTATGAATCTCTGCAGTTTTTAAATCCATCACTGGAACCAAGAGCGTAAGTAAAACTATAAACTATAAATAAACTCTAAACTTCGCCAACTCCGAGGACTCACTTTCCCCGATGCAGTGTGAGCAGTTCCTGTTCGAGGAGAGCATGGAGACAACAACGCCAACTCCCAAGCGCACGAAAGTCCACTCCAAGCTGGCCAATGAATCCTTCTCCGAATTCCTAAAGGACGTTAGGAAATCAATAACAGACAGGCTAGATGCTCCTCCACAAACGAAAACAGCTGACACCATATTTTTCATCTGGTATTTGAGAGAGTGAGAGTAAACAGCTGATTATCGCAGTGCGTCAACGCACCCCTCCGTAACATTGAAGTCGCAGCAACGCACTATTGTGTTTCAGGCATATATGAGTAGCTATTTTATGAACCTACATTACAGCAGGATAGTTATTACTTATCGTAATATTATTGAAAGATTAATTTTTATTGAGAATTTCATTTGCAACCTCCCATTCCTTTTTAGTGTTAGCCACATTAGACATACAATCTATTACAAAAGTACTTAATTTTAATTTCATTTTTAATCACATGACTGGTTACTAATCGATTAACTAAATTCCAGTTGTTGTGATGTGTACTAACAATACGACAGAGCTTACTTTTTGTTTAATAATGAAGTGTTCTTTCATGGCGTTTTTTTCTTATTGTGCTAACTTTTTTTGTGTGACAAGACCATATTTTGTAAACAATTACTTGCCAACCGCGTGAACTGAAGATTTCAAAGTGTTCTTCAAAAGATTCACTCCTTAGTAGTTATTTTGCACTTTATTTCAATTTCTTTTTTGCACATTATTTCATTTTGCAACTAAAAAAAATAAGGAAATAGCATATTTGCATAATATATGGCATTATAGTTTACATCATGCAAGGTGCTGCTATGTATGTTACCCGGTATCATGTTTTAATCATTTATCTAAAATCGCGAAGAGCTCACCGTCTAGTAGTTTCGAGTTTTATTCTAAAGATGTGCCAATAAAGCGAAATTCTTCATAGAGCACTTAATCTTCATGTCGCCCCATTTTTCTTTCCAAGCTCATTAAAATTCATAGAAAAGATTCGTGGTTGAGTACGAGATAACCACCATGGGATAATATCTTACATTTGTAAGACATCGAAGAGCTGAATCGCCTGTATACGTTAATGCCTGATGTGATTAACACCACAACTGCATTGAGAGTGAACGTGTCTCATAATTATGTTGTAATTGTATGGTCGACTATCTCCGATGAATGATTTAAATAAATGTATATAGATATGTGTGCATTACGAGTCATCGAAGTTAAGTGGTTCACCCCAGATCCCACTCGTCAACCGATAATGTTTCACTTCAATGGGCGGTTGGTATGCGCATACTGCACAGTTACATGTTGCTGGTTGAATATGTTGCGAAGTGTATGTATTTCACCAGCAGCTAATACAGTATGTGTATGCGCATGTATATATGCATATGCTTACAAGGGTGTGATTGTCAAGTCCTTTATTAATCAATGATAAATTATATTACTCTAAGTTTCCTATAAAGTTTTCGTGTTCTCTAATTAGTGTTGACACTTTGGGCGGGTGATGTTTTGCTGCGGAGGTATATTTTATTAGATATTTATTGCTTTCGAAATGAACGTTAACAAAGCCAAGAGAAATATAATTTGATTTCGCTAATTGTGAATTGACATAAACTTATTTGCCTGCTATCTCAATTATTTGTAATTAGATTTCGTACTTCGGACATGTATGTGGTTGGAATATTTTGTCAATAAAAACGAGCACCTTCCCATGGACAATTATTATAAGGAAACTCCAAATAAATCCAATTTGTATTCATTAAAGCGTTTCCAAGCAGAAATTACCGGGGTATGTACAAAGTAAAATACGAAACACAATGAAAAGTTTGATTTTATATTGATCCTCACTTCAATATAAAAAATCTGAAGAACTAATTTATATTAATTTAAATATCCTTGGTGGGAAATAGTATCGTTAGTGGGTTGTTGATAAGAAACTCTGTACATTTCTCACACGCTTTCCTGGTCGGGCGTTGAAACTTGCTGGAGAAGGCAAAATCGTTCGTTATCCATACAATATGTATGTGCAGGCCCGGGTATGTTGGGTGTTACCCATAGGTGACCGGATTTGGGTGTTGGCATTAGGGTTAAGTGACATGCTCCAGAAAGGGCATCGTTACGCCAAAATTACATGAATGATAACCATACGTTCTATTATTTCGTTGTCAAAGAATAACTTAGACTTTCTGTTAATAAAAGGTCTTGTGAGTGCTATTACCAACTTAACTTCTTCCAAAGTTCATGTTGAATTTTATTTTTACTCAAAGTAGACTGTGTACGCGAGTACATACCTATTACCAATACACTTTATGTGTATGTTGAACCGTTTGGGAGCTACGATTTTCTTCCCACTGAAAAAAGCTTGAGTTTTCTCAACAATAAACTTTATTTTCCACACAGTATTATTTAATAGATAGATACGTAGTACATATCCCAATGGCATTGATGAGGGCCCTCTCAATATTAAGAGCAAACTCATGCGAAGTGCGAAATCAATTATTAAAGCTTTAATGGATGATACTTGAACGATGACATGTGATTGTAAGTGACTTGTTTTAACACTGAAAATAGTGCTTGGTCTAAAGTCGTGCAGAAAAACTAGTAACTGGGTTTTTCGGTTGCTCTTCTGCCCCTGAATTAGTACTATTTATGTTTTGTGTTGTTGTTTATGTTAGTCTACATGAATAAAACTAGATGACATCTAAAATCGTGTTCATATGAAATTTACTCCATTTAAAATATTTCAAAGCTGAGAGAGATATTGTTTGTTTTGCCATGATTGGCTGTGTGCCTGGGCATAATGGTATTTCAGGCAACTGTAAAGTTTTCGATCACGGAAAATACTGAAACATGACTCTCGGCATTGATATATCACATCACTTAATTACCTACTAAATATTGGGTATATAACTTAATTCGTGCGGTTTGCTAAGAGATGGCGTAACTTGCATTATTCCAGGAACAGGCGTTGGAAAGCTAATGTCATTGTACGTCATTTCATTATATGTCATTCATTTGAAGCGTAAACAACAATAATTTTTTTCACTCAAATATGTCGAACTTTGTGCCTGAAAAAGTGCTGCCGAAAGTCATCGTATTTTGGTGGAAGTTTATGGTGAACATGCGCTAGCTGAGCGAACGTGCCAATGTTTTGGCTTGGCTTGGCCAACCAGCCAAATCAACGGTAAAGCCGAATATCCATGGCGTGAAGGTAGTGCTCTATATTTGGTGGGATCAGAAGAGTGTGCTATATTATGAGCAGCTACAACCGGGTTAAACCATCAATGGACAGCGCTACCGAACCGTTTGAAGAGTGGCCAAAAAACGCCCGGAATATGCGACCAGACACCAGGCAATAATTTTCCATCATGACAACGCTCGGCCCTATTTGGAGCACTATTTGGAAAACAGTGGATGGGAAGTTTTACCCCACCCGCCGTATAGCCCAGGTATTGCCCCTTCTGACTACCATTTGTTCCGGTCGATGGAGAACGCCCTCACTGAAATACGGTTGACATCTGAGCAGAATATCAAAAATTGGCTTGATTCATTCTTGGCTGCCAAGCAGGCGCAGTTCTTTTGGGATGGGCTCCACAAATTGCCAGAGAGATTGGAAAGTCATAGCTTTGGATACGCTATACCTTGAATAATACTATTATTCATGTTTTTCTTAAATAAACGTAAAAATTTTGGAAAAAACAAACCGCAGGAATTAATTTATAGACCCAATATAAGGGTTGCTGTAGAAGCTAAGCCCAGGTGCACTACGTACTGACGGTCCACTGCCAAGTAGGAGATAAATATGTATATAAAGGCTTTCATAATAATTGACGTTTAGGTGTGGTTCGCATTCAACATCGGCCCTAACAATAAATGGAAGCATTTTGTTTCGAATTGCAAAGAAATATAATTATTAGCTGTATGTATTTTTTAGAGTCTGCCATTAAGTCTGACATGTATTAATATTTCTCAATTACAATCCATCATAAAGCAAGTTGTGTAGATGGCAACATCCCACTGCTGAAATAAATTAATATTTCCACACATGTAAGTAAGTACATATTTTTAAATGTCCACTGCACATGCCGTGTCTTTTAATTTATATTTCAGGTAATGGATAAATGAAATAAGTGCATATGTCCATATGTATTTTTGGCCACAAACGACATCGTCAATCGTTAAAAAGCGCAAATAGCCAATGACAGCGAGGGTTACTTGGAAACATTCATATTAATTCCTTATTAATTTCAATCGCATGACAATTCAGGCATGCGTGTATTCACTGCATGCAGTATCGCCGAGCAGACCTTACAAATCAAAAGGATGATTAATGATAATAAGTACACTGAATGTGAAGTGCTTTTGCAGTCTTGTAATTGGTTTGTAATGGATACATCCGATTGAATTCGATGGAATTTTATATTTATTTTAAAATATTATGCTTTTCTTTTGCTCATATTGAATGTAGTTCTTCAGCGTTTGAAGTTAATGAAGAAGGAAGAATACAACTAGCAATTGATGTGTAAATAGTTTATTTCATGTTTTAATATTTACTTCGGAATGTGGACCAAAAACAAATTATCGGTATATGCAATTTGATTAAAGGGAACGACAAAAGTCTACATACGACCCCTAATTGTGCAACGCTATAAATTTAGAAACAATATTTGAAAACTGTCTTCTAATCCTTAAATAATGCCGTGAGTTTAATGTACCCACTCTCATTACAACGTTTTTGCATGTGAATTGCGACTGCATCATTAAAGTGCATTTAATGTACTTTAAATCAATTCTAATTATTAACTTTCTTTAAACTTCCTTTGTTATAGTATAAAATTAAAGTTTATTTATTTTGTGTATATGAAATTTCCATTACGTTGTTTAAGGGTTGAGCCCGTGTAGTGACACATTTTCCGGCATTTTTAAATCCTGGAAATTAAATTGAAATGTGAAAAAAGTCTACACATGTCTAAGAAAGGTACCTAGTCTTTAGTGCAGGGGCAACAATGTTGCAATTATAGTCTCAACCATTGTCATAAACATTAAATGTACGTCAAACATATAGACCAAACTAAATTCTTCACCCAGTGGCAGCATTTTTGACATTTCTGCTTTCTTCTTTGTTTGAGTACTAAGTATCATATAGACAATAGATGATTCTTCGCAAAATAATTGCTGTTTCTTTCCAAAAAATGCAAGTTGTCTCTTTTCTGCCAAGCTGCTTTAAAATAGTGTAGGAATAAGCTATCACCTCAATGCTGCGGTAGATTTTGGACGATACCTATGTCACTATGTGATACTGTTCTCAGTAGCGCTTAAACTGTACGCAAAATAAACTAGAACCTACATGAATAATTACACCATGCAACAAAAACAATATTCTTTTTCAGTGGCTTCACTTTATTTCATTATTATACGTCACCTTAAAACTTTTTGGAATACTGAAAGAAAATTATTATATCACGTCAAGTTTAGTCGTGAACACACATTTATTGATTTTATTTAAAATTCTATGAATAAGTGAGATAGAATGCTATTCTACATAAAAAAACGAACCTTTGGCTACTGATTGGCTCTCCTCTCATAGTCGTCGTGGCTGTATTCCTCTACATACTCCACAGTAGTCTGCAAGCATGGCTAGCTCCCAGCTTCCCTGATAGTGCTTCCCATACCTTGCAACTTCCTGATGAAATTTTTCACCGTGTTCAGGACTTACTAAACCCATATTATACGGAAAAAGACTTAAATTCGGATGAAAACAATTAATTTTCAACGACACGTTGCATGTTACTCGTAGTTTGTGATACGCATCCAGCATCCGAGGACATTTTTTGTGACGTCCACCAAAGCAAACCATGCTTTTTTTGCAATATGGCTGAGCTTGGATGAAAATGCATAATTATGCACAAATTTTCTCATGTCAGGACCGATGTCAATACCTTCTTTGATTTTTGCCTCATGATCCAGATCCGACTATAGAGAGTACTTTTGCAAAACTGTTTATCAAACCGAGTTTTAATGTGAAACAGTGGTATCTTGGCGGCAGAGGTGTTGGAGGTTGGTGCGTCGACCGCTACGCACTTTAAATATTGGTTGATATTTTATTTCTCATTAAATTAACTTTTTTAATATATATATGGACTAAGTGTGAAATGATGGTGACATTTTGTATTTTATAATAAAAAAATGCCACATCAAATAATTAAACTTTAAAATTGTATAATATCTGTGGGGGACCCTAATCAGTACATTATTCCGTTGACTAAAGTTAATACAAAATTAAATGAATACATATAGAAGAGGGGAACACAATTAGAGTGCATTTCACCGGACTTGAGCCTATGTTTCCTAGGTTCAACTCCCGATACGACCAAAATAATTTGCACAACCTCACACCTTTCGAGTCACTGACATTGCTCAAAGAATAATAATTTTATTGCTAAACGTTCACAAATTGGCCGAGTCGGCAGAAAACTTTAGCTCACTTACACTTGTAAAAAAAAATTGCAAGCACAGCACGAGTGGTTGCTGTAGAACCTAGACCCTGGCCATCTACGGCCTGTAGCACCACCCACATTTGCTTGTATTAGAGCAAATATCCCTTCCCCGCAGGGGCAGAGATGCATGAAGCATGAGTGTATATTCGCACCATAGACAAACCTGGTCCTGATTTTCTTAATTTACTTTGCACTAAGTAAAAGGATGTCCCAATAGACAAACTTCGCATCACTCTCCCACGCATTGAAGTATGTACGTAGTTGGGAAAATTATAAACATCAACAATCAGAGACTTAGCAACTCTTACTCTTGCCACGGCTCAAGCGAAGTTCTGCACTGAATTTCATCATACAACCACAAATGACCATTAGCATGCTCCAGTCATCCGAAGTATCTAAAAAAGCCACAGGTGGCGTGTACTGCACAGGAACTTAATAACAATATTCCGTATGGTAGATACGGACAAGGACAAAAAATGACACAACCTATAGTGGGACAAAAAATTGGGATGAATTTCTCAGGTTTCGGCCTTGCGATGTGGATTCTCGAAATAAGCGGAGCGACGAAGGCAATCAGCGGCGAACGACCCTTCCCAGGACTCCATACTTTGATGGGTTATGGAAGGTGGATGTAAAAATCACGAAAAATATTATTGAATTTCTTTTTCTTCTCTTGCATACCATTAAATACCAAAAAGAAGATATACCATACCTTAGAAAGCCGGAATATGTTTACACGGAAAAGGAATTAATGTAATGTGAACGTCCCTACATTACATACAAAAAATCGATACATATCGATGATAGATGGAAAACATCCATTTTTTTCGATAGATTTAATAAGAACATGGATGTAGTTGAAAAATCAAAAGGAAATCAGACGCAAACTGCAACTTGTACATGTTAAATTCGTAGCCGACTTTTCAATGTTGTTTGCAAGGGCGGTGGGACGTGCTAGGGGATAGAGATGTTCATACAAACAATATATCGATGTTTTATTCGACATAATATATCGAAACATTGCATTGATACATAACGATGATGCATCGAATAAAAACATCGACGTATTTGAAAAGAAGTACAGTGTCCATTAACTAACCACACTTTGTTCCAGTTTTCAGGACTTGTTAACAGTCCGCCTTCAAAAATGGCGATGTATTGAGTGGAATTCAAGCATCGTGCATCCCCGAATCCGAAGATTTTCACATCTAAAGTTCAGAGTTCGCTTGATCTTGTGGCGATCCCTGATTGGCTCACCGGTCTTTCTCCACGTTCATTGACGGCCCGTACTCCATTTTTGTTTTCTCCGGACAAATCACCTTTTTCCAGTCACTTTTTCAACACTTTTTGTACTTTCGGCCAGTCAGAAGGGCATTCTTTTGCATAGCGCGCCCATGAAAGCATAACTTATTCCAACTCTCATCTATGGTCATGAAATTTGGGTTATGATGGAAAGAATAATATCGCGAATATTTGCTGCTGAGATGAGATTTCTTCGTGCTGTTGTCGGAATTAAGAGCCGAGAAAGTTTAAGAAATACGCGTACGCTAGGGACTCAATGTTAGGTTAGGTTATAGTGACTGCAGTCCCACGTCGGCCAAAGTAGGCACATTGTGATACCACGCGGATTGATTCCCGCTAACAATTAAAACCAGGTGTTGCCTGTGACAAAGCGATTTAGCTGGCTAATACTGACGCTTTTTAGCTCATTAAGGTTGTTTAATTAGTAGGCCTCTAGGTGTAAGTACCTACGACCTGCCAGCGCGCTGCACGATCAGAGTAGGTGATCTGTGTCATTTTAGGGAACCTACGGGAATGGATGCCAATTATGCAGTGCCCTGTTATGACGCCAGTGAGCGTCCTGAGTGAAGATCTGCTGAGCTTCAGGGAGATGGCTATGTTTAGGTCTTGAGACCAGACACCAGCACCTACACCCTCGTCTGTCTTCGACCCATCAGTGATGATGCGCAGGGGATCAGCCAGAGTCTGATTATCAGATATCCAGTCTAGTCTGGAGGGGTTGCTCGTGGAGAATTTCTTCTCGAACATAGCTTGGGGTAGTAGGTTGAGGGGGAGAAAGTTGAATTCGTTTAGAATGGTTGAGCGGGCGAAAGAGAGTTCGGACCACAGTCGGAGCATTTTGAGTCTCAGGGCTATATTGGCTGCCACTTCTTTACTGAAGGTTTCCAGTGGTGGAAGATGGAGGAGTGTATTGAGTGCATCCGCCGGATTGCTCTTCAGTGCCCCGGTGATACACATGCAGGCCAGTCTTTGCCTGCTTTTGAGCGGCTGCGTCTTCGAAAGGGCTATGCTTCGATTGTTTGGTCACGTGGCACGAATATTCCCGTCATCAAGACTTCCGAGGCGTGGGTTGAATGCGATTTCATCAACTTCTGTGAGATAGAGTCAATGATGGAGGATCAAGTTGCATGGAGATCACTCGTGCGGAGTAGAAGATGCGGAACAGAAGATGTTGATGATGATTAACATTTCCACATACTTTTCTTGGATTCAACCAAGTTTTCTCATTTTCTATTAAATTGAAGACAGTTAAAAAGGTCTATTTAAACTGAAATTGAAACTTCCCTTATGTGAAATTCCAATATTAATTGTTTTTTAATGGTGAAGAAAAAAACTTTAAAAATAAATTCTTCTTCTCACACTACGTCGCAACACAATATAATGCGCCAGGCTCAACAAAATATGCCTTGTCTGATAACTTATAAAAATACTGCATTTCGGTTCGCTATTGCTTTGCTGATTCTTAATTCCTCCACTTGTTTTGAATGAGAATTTGGGCTTTCTTGCTATTGTATTTTATTCTGATCATATGATCAAAAATTTGAGAAATATATACTCGTACCTTGCCTCGAACCTACCGCTACATCCTTTTATTCTTATTCGTCATGGAGAAGTTTCTTCCGTCTTCATGGAAACATAGTGTCACAAACACACAGAAGAGTATCCACGATCGATATATTTAGACCTATAGGTCTGTCCTTTTTGTGTATGTGGCCCGTTCCATGGGAACGGGGTCATGTATCCTCATCTCATTTGTGTTTTTGCATCAAGTAAAATACATCGGAATATCGTTAAACATCGAAAGTATTGCAAACATCGATCTATAATTAACAACCCCACTGCAGCAATATTCAGACGCGTGAACTTCTCGTGTGCCTAAAAGTTGAAGCAGAATGATACAATATCCCAAGCATAGCAAACGCTTTCTATTCAACTGTGCCAGATTCCACTTTACAATGAGAAAATCCTTTCGTTGGCAGAACCGGCTTCTTTTTACTCTTCTTCTTGTGGCGCTACAGGCCGGGGTGGACATGGGCATCCAATAACCATCAACGCAAACAGAATCGAAGGGGTACTCGCAGTGTTCTAATGGCGGTACTCCGAGGGTGGTAAAACTGGCCTTACCGCGCTAATTCAAGGCTCTGGCGTGGGCTACCCCAATTTACTTAGCTGTAAACAAAATTAAACACAAAAATAAAACAAATAAATAAAAGGCGAGCTAAGGGGTCCTTGACTCTGTTGAGTAGCGTTAGGCATATGCTCAACGAAAAAACCAAAACAATTAAGCGTGAGGCAAACCGCGGTGATGATAACTCTAGCTGCCAAACCTCTAGCTGTGGCAGTAAAGAAATAAAGGAAATGGAGGTGAAGCAAGTTCAAACCCCGCGACCTCTCTCGAGACCAAGGCGACAATTAAATGGCGCAATTGTGAATAGATGCACCCTCCGGGACAACCCTGTAGACTGGATGATAAACTCCAAAAAGTGCTGAGGTGCTGGCTCCCTTTCAAAGGGCTTAGCGAAGGAAAAAGGCAGGCAGGATGCAATGCTAAGCCTACCACGGAGCCTACCACCACGAAAAAATGAGCTGCAGACCATTTCACCATCCGTGCATAATGTACATAAAAACATGGCAAAGCAGGAACCTCAAAGCCCATTGTTACCTCGGTAGCATGCACTATGCAACTCTTGCAGCGGGCGCTGGTAGAAAGCTCTCGGGGACAGCAGTATGAGAGAAGTTAGCAGTTCTCCCTTCCAAATCCCATGGGAAATGCTGTGTCCTGAAGACAGAAGGAGCCTAGAAGACGCTCTGGTAAGTGTACTCCTGGTTGGATGTGAGCATATGCTCAAATTTCAGGGTATTTACAAGCATGGGATGCTATTGGTGAAACTTTGCAGACAGCTGCGTGGCTAAAACTGGCAGCACCCATCTAGATAATTGGAAGGGAGTGAGCCTGAGAACTAATGTAGTAAGGAAATACCACGGTAATACTCTATCACTATGTACTTTCCAAAAAAGCTCCGGACAAGATCACATTTGCTCTCCTATAGGCACAACATGAAGGGATCAGTACAAAACTATGGAAGGTGCTGTATGGTTGTGACGAAGTTGTGTCTTCTGCTCCATTCAACTTCCTCGCAGACGGGACCATTTATCCGACTCAAAATTTATATTTTGCTTAGTGTCCGCTTTTGGCTTCATAGAGCAGGCAAAATAAGAGTTTTGTCATTGGTGGTTGGGGAGTTGTTTCGACAAACCGATGTAGCGCCGGTTGCCGAGGTTGATTCTACCTCAGATGTCCACCTTTATCCCGATGTAGACACCTTTACTACCTCGAATTTGTAGCTGTCGATAGTGATGTTTTGTCCAAGGTGATGTGGGACAGAACGTTTTTTGATCGGCAGCATATATTTGGTTTATCCTTCATTGACCTTGAGACCAATGAGTCGTAAAAGCCTCGACTATGGCATGCGTCTCCTTGCCAAAAATCCTTAAGCCGAACTGCATGGTGCATCGTGTGTGTGTGTTAGCGTGGTATGACAGTGTTGTCAGTTTACCCGGGACCCGAATTCGGCCATCGCATCGACTATGATGTCCTATGAGGCCTTGAATCGATAAAAAGTTGGTGTATGTCGATTTGAAACTCGCTGGTTTTCTCCAGGACTTGCCTGTGAGAGTGAAGATTTGGTTTATAGTCGATTTGACGGAACCCGCCCTGGAAGGTACCGATTAGTGCGGTGCAAAACTGCTTTAGACGTTCACACAGTTGTTGAGCAGGGACATACCTCTATCGTTGTTGCAAGATGTAGGATCGCCTTTTTTGTGGATTGGGCATATGGTGATAATATTCCAGTAGTCGTCCAGTTTTGTCCTCCCAAATTTAAAATGTGATCTGGTGCTACTCCCTACTAAATCATCCCCATCGACTTTGAAAAGCTCCAAAGGGAAGCCATTGATTCAATTTTTTGTTCTTTCTAAGCACCACATTATATATACGCAATCGCATGTAAATATATAATCTGCAAAGACAGACTTAATAATATTCATATATATTATCGGTTGTTGCTATTGTCCCCTCCCTTTGAAGGGCTACATGTACACATTGAAGTTTAAAGGCGAAGCAGTTCATTCACAAAGGATACTGTCGATACTTGCACCGACTTAACGACACCGTCCTTCCGTTGGAATATCTTGACGATGGAAGTCCTATCCCGATAAGGACATTTCTCTTTATCTATGTTGTTGAACTTTCTGTGCAAGAAATCGCATGATAAGATAGAAGCCGACGTAATCGACAGTGTGAATGAGCCCATTACTGAAACAGCACAAGCCAATCGAATTTTTTCTACACAATTTCACAGTGCGGTTCGATTCGTTTGTACATATTAAACACGCATATGTATATAGCTCTGTATATACATTTTCATGCATTGGGATTTGTTCTTTGTTTTTGTGAGAGGTCCTTGTGCCTGTAAGCGAGATTGGTTATTGGGAATGGTGCCATGATTTCAAAGAGATTTAAGGTTTTTTGGCATAAAACAAATCCTCCTTTCTCCATTCCTTTCCAAATCCTGCACAAGAGAAGTCCAATCACATACACACATACTCCTTCAATAGTTTTATTTTATCTTGCTTTCGAGTTTTACTTATTATTCCGTACTGAGCGGAATTAAGTATTGATACTTATGTAAACGTATTCTTTGATTGAGATTGCTGTCTTAGTTCAATGTGTTGGACGAAAGATTTAATCCAGCATTTGGCTGCATCAGAAGACTATTTTACATACAAAGTGGAATTTCTTCACAAACGATAATTGATAACGCATTTTTGAAACATGGTACAAACGAAACCACGAACCCCTCAACTGATCGGAGCCTCGAAGACTGTCATCTTATGCATTGTTTCACAGTTCAAGTTTGAACACCATTTTTGGCTTTGATTTTAGTTTTACGATTTAATTTAAATCTTGAGCGGAGTTTAATTTCGATTTCTGCCGTTTTGGCAGTATTATGTAGACAAGCAGCTGTTAACCTTTCATTTCTGTGGAACTGGATCCTTGTAGTCGTCCACCAGGGCACCACAATCTGCAGGATAGCTTCATAAAATCTAGTTAAACTACGATCAGATTTCCCTGTAAAACCGGAAGAATTAAACCGAAAACTGAACTTGCTTTAATATGGGCGGTGAAGCTGGGCATTAGTCAGAAGAAGTAGACTACTAAAGTCTAAACCGGGAAAGGGCCTCCCAACCATTTGGAACAAAAGAATTGTTGCCGAAGTAAGTATGTAGTCTGTGGGAAGGTTCCAAGTTGAATGTATTAGTAGTATATTAAAATTTCGCTATTCGAATACTCCATATAATTTATAATAACACGAATTAAAGAAATGAATATATACAGACGAAGCATAATCACACAGTCGGATTAAGGCCACTCAGGGTATAAATTTGAACCTGCATACTTGATAAAATTAATTTAAATATTTTCTTTTCCGCCTCAATTCAGCAACCCGGAATTTTCTAGAGACTACCTTATGATCTGCATGTTGGATCTTTTCGATGTTTTTTCGCTAACAATAACACGTGATCAATTCCTACAAACAGTGAACACGAAGCTGTAAAATTTGCGGAAAAAAACCAGGGTATACCTTTTATAAAAGACTGAAGCGCAAAGCTTGTAATAAAGGGTGGTTTCAGACTAACTCAATTTGAAGCATGGAAAGATACACAATCGCGCAACGCGTTAAAGTTATTCAGGCTTATTATGAAAATGGGCGTTCAAATCAAAATGCATATCGTGCACTTCGTCAATTTAAATCGTGCAAAAATTTGAGCAAACCGGGTCTGTATGAGATGTGAAAACACCGGCACATGCTCGTACAGCTCGTACTGCAGAAAATATTGCTGATGTTCGCGATAGTGTGGCTGAAGAGCCGTCCACCTCAACTCGTCGTCGTGCCCAACAATTGCACCTCTCACGCTCGTCGTTGATGAACATTATGCATAAAGACTTGCATTTACACGCTAACAAGGTGCAATTGACTCAAGAACTAAAGCCTCTTGACCATTTCAAGCGTCGTCAATGGTCAGAATGGTGGCAAGAAATGGCAACAGTGGATGATCAATTTTCGAAGAAAATCATCTTCAGTGATGAGGCACATCTTCACCTCAGTGGATTCGTCAATAAGCTGAATTGCCGCATTTGGGCGAATGATAATCCAAGAGTGATTGTCGAAAAACCAATGCACCCACAAAAGGTGACTGTTTGGTGCGGTTTATGGGCTGGCGGCATCATCACCGTATTTTTCCCAAAATGAGGCCGGTCAGGCAGTTACTGTGAATTTTATCGTGAAAATTATCGTGAAATGATAACGAACTTTTAATGGCCCGAATGGGAAGATATGAATGTGAACGATATGTGGTTTCAACAAGATGGTGCCACTTGCACACAGCTAACGAAACATTGGCTCTTTTGCGCGACAAATTCAATGGCCATGTCATCTCACGTGGTGGCGATGTCAATTGGCCGCCAAGATCATGTGATTTGACACCGTTAGATTTTTTTCTTTGAGGTTATTTGAAAGAAAAAGTGTACGTCGATAAGCCAGCAACTATTCAAGAGCTAAAGGATGAGATAATTCGGCACATTAACGGCATAGAACCTCAATTATGCTTCAGCGTCATCGAAAATTTGGACCATCGGATGGAGGTGTGCCACCGAGGTCGCGGCGGCCATTTGGCTGATATTTTTTATAAAAAGAAATGACAATAATTTCCTAAATAATTTGTGTTTTATTTAAAATCAACATCGGCCCTTAAAAGTTTAATTATACTAGGCAGCTGTGTAATAAATGGAGGGATTGAGTGATTGTTCTCATTCATTTTAAAAACTACACAACGGCCATACTATCCGCTGTAGAGAGTGACTAGAGTACGTTCAGAGCTGCCGCTGATACATACGCATACTAACCGCTGCGTAGCGAGCATTATTTAGCAGTTGATGTCTTTATTGAGTGCAGCGTGATTTCATACAGCAGCATAACTGACTACCGATATGAGTAGCCAGTGGACCGTGCGAGGCAGTGTCCCCTATTCTTATATGCTAGGCTAATATGGACAAATTTAGAACATCGTATAACAAAAGCTGCATATCGAATTGTGTTCTTATATTCGTTCCAGGAGTTCATGCTGCGCGATAGGTCTAAGAGCACTGTTAAAGCCACCACTACCGTTTCACAGATATTAAGATAGGTGTATAATTTCTAAACCAAGGAGAATGCAAAGAAACATTTTTGGTATTCCCTCTGACAAAATATGCGTAATTCTTTATTTTGCATAAATAATTACTCGCACTTGGTCAGAACTCTAATTGGGTAACTTCTCAGACGGCTATCGTCTGATTCTTTTGCTTCATGTAAGATCACCCCTATCGTCTTGCCCATCGTTTATTTTGTATACAGTGTGAGTATTTTGAGAACGACGTCCCTCACGAAAATATTACACCTGTTTTCTCAATCCCCTCAAATTTGGATTGTGTAGATTTTTCCGCTGGTGTCCCTTATTCTCCATTGTCTCTCGGTTGTCGGTTGTATTCATTACAAGGACCATTTGCACTTTCAATAGTGTTTTAATCTTTCAAATATTTTCACAAATATCTACAAGCTTGTCACAATGACTACAAATGTTTTAGGCACTAAAAATACTATACACTTAAAGCTAGCTAATATTATTCATATTACATACAGAATGCGCCATTGAAAAAGTAGGATTCATGTTATTTATTAAAGGGAAAAACAAACAAGCTATATTTACTCATTCGTTAAATAAATACAAAAAATTGACATGCATTTATGCTTGTTGTAATTAATCACATACAATTATTCCCCATCCGTGCACATGTGTACATTTTACAGTGTGACATTTTTGAAGCATAGGTATTTACGTAAACAATAGGGACTCATGTCAATTGTTTAGTGACTTTAATTTTGAGTGAAAATTACGCATACCATTTATATGTATATATGTAGTTTTATTTTTAGCATATCTATACACTTCAACCAGATGTATGGAGTCGACAAATGTTTTCGATACACCAGTAACTTTTGTTTATACGTTCGGTATATTTGAGTTACTGGTGTATTGTAAGTTGGAAAAGTACTGAACAGCTTAAAACTGACAGGATATGCTTGTCTGCATAGACATAAGCTTTAACATAGCCCCACAAAAAATAGTCTAAAGGCGTTAAATCGCACGATCTAGGCGGGCAATTGACCGGTCCCGAACGTGAAATAAAATGTTCACCGAACTCGCCTCTCAATCAGTTCATTGCCGCGCGTGCTGTGTGGCATGTGGCACCGTCTTGTTGAAACCACATGTCATGCAAGTCAAGCTCTTGCATTTTGGGCAGAACGGTAGCGCTCACCATTCACAGTTACGTTACGATTCGCATCATCTTTGAAGAAGTACGGTCCAATGATGGCACCAGCCCATAAACCGCACCAAACTGTGACTTTTGGATGACTTCTGGATGCATTGGTAGCTCTTGCAATGCTTTTGGCTGATATTCACTCCAAAATCGACAATTCTGCTTATTTACGTACCCATTGAGCCAAAAATGAGCTTCGTCGCTGAACACAATTTTTCGCGCGATGAACTTTCTTAACAGAGCACGCATTTTGACAATAAAATTCAATAATTTGCAATCGTTGTTCGTTTGTAAGACGATTCACGGTTAAATTATGGACCAAGACGTGCGTCAGCTGTTTAAACCAGATTTGCCAAAAAGATAATAGCTAAAAAATCACCCTTTATAAACATTGAAGCGATAACTTCAAAAGGCTAGTTTTGACGCCGGGATGAAAACAAAAGCACCATTTCGAAAAATGGCACACAATTTAAGTGGCTACGTAGTCTACCACGCTTGGTAGTCAGAAAGGGCACGAGGCGGATTATATTCGTTTATACGAGAAAATGTCGAACACTTAGCAGGATAAAATATCTACAATTGTGTAGGTAGGAGAGGTTCAACAAAAAGGCGCATTATTCATTTCACGGTGATCAAATAGATATTGAACATATGAACTTTTTAGTACACTTTTTGGATTCAACACTCAAGACAGCAGATTCCTGTTCAGAGCTGGCATGGAATTCAATATCGACTTTCACTCGACAAGGAAGCTAATCTATTGGACTTCGGATACTGACCAAATACTTGAAGTCATTTATGTATATCGTTGAAGACAACTTTGACCTTTGCTAGACTATCAATTTAAAATTGACAAGAAACCGAAGTCGATAAAGTCATATAATAATATAAGAAAAATGTAGGTTTACCACGAAAGGACAGCTTAAAATTAATATTAGGACATTAAAAATAATGTTTTACGGAGAAAATATTTATTTATTATGTATCGTGTTTTCTGTCAGTGCTACTCCAAGAAGTCCGAAAAGATATATAAACTAATGTCTTTTGAAATCTAATCCGAAAAAAAAACAAATCTTTTCCGGATAATATCGTGGATGTGTAGATGCAGAAATGCAAATGGATTTTGATAAAACTCGAAAGAGATTGATTCCGGATTAGAATGCATACAACTTTTTCCCTTGTCTTTAAAATTAGAGTCCAACACCAAAGACACTATAATGCCAAGCAACGCAAAATGATGGTAAGAGTATTCGCAATTTTTGATATTGCCTAATAAAGAGAGCGAGAGGGAGAGGTAAAACCAAAAACGTCTAATCCCGAATTAGTTCTCGAGTAATAGAAGTTACATCGGGCGTTCCACAAGGTAGCCATGTGGTGCCATTACTCTTTCTTTTGTTTATAAATGATGTTGTAAAATGTTGTAAAATTTTAACATTCGCAAACGACTTTAAATTCTATTTATCTATAAATAGTTTAACTGATTGTAATAATTTCCTGTTGGATAGTGGAATGGCGCAAGCACAGTGGACTAGAGCTGAATATTCAAAAATGTAATATCTTTACGGCATATCGAATTCCATCCCCGTTTGTGTATGATTATTTCATAAATGATCATAGACTTAGTCGCCTAGAAAAGGTTAAAGATCTGGGTGTAATTTTTGATACTAAATTAAATTTTGCATTACATTATGATTATATAACAAATGCGAAACAGCAAAGATTTTCGGGATATAACTTGTCTTAAGTCCATCTATTGTTCGTTAGTCAGATCGTATTTAGAATATTCTTCTATCATTTGGGATTCCCCATATGATACACAAGAACTCAGATTCGAAAGAGTACAAAAAAATTTCACGAGATATGCTGTACGTAAATTATATTCCTTCGAAGAACTACCTAAATATGACGATAGATGTAAAATAAGAGGCTTGCAAATCTGAAGTTTCAGGCGTAAGGCACCAGATTATTCACCAGTAAACTCACCAGATTTACTTTTTCTCCTAAATAAATATGCTCCCCAAAGATCTCTTCGGGTGAGAAATTCACTATATGATAAAAGGCATAGAACCAACTATGGTTGTAATGAACCTATTACAAGGTGTATAAACACTTTTAATGAACTTTGCAAAGAAATTGATTTTAGCTTGTCTCGATTGGAGTTTAAAAAATTGATCCATGCACTTTTCTTTAATTAGTACTGTTTATTTGATGTAATCTATGAGATGCAAAATCGGTAGATGATCCTTAGTCGCGCAGCGAAAATCTGCTGTGTAAAGCGATACTGAGAGTTAACACTTAGAGAACGTAGTGTTTTGTGTACTCTGTGATGGAAGAAAAAAGAAAAAACAGATTATAATGGCCGTCGCCGCGAGTTTTTGCATAGGGTCACTGAGAATGCTCAAAGTGAAGTCTACAACACGATTGTACTGCAGGAGCTAGGACTAGGTCCATCTCGTGTAGTCGTACTTTCACGCTGCTGTTTTAGTATGATTAATCTCATCGGGGATATAACTATTGGAACAATGAATTCAGAGCAGATTTCAAGATATAGGGAGTTTGCATTCGACACATATAATTTCCTCGCTGAAGCCCGCATTTTTAAGCAAGTCTTTCCGAATCATACTCATGCAGTCTTTTAAAAAAAATTAAACATTAATATTCAGTAAACATTCCAGCAGCAACACCATCCACGAACACTTTTTCAGACAAGTTAGCCAATTTCGTCGGTTTTCGTCCAATTTCGAAGTCTTATTAATTAATTAACTCACTTGCAATTTGAAAATATTTATAGAAATTATATCATAGAAATTTTACACACAGAAGCTTTATTGAATGGAAACTTCGTTATTTTGAAACATTTTTTCAAACTGAGGGACAGATTAAAATTGTTGTATATTAAAAATCTATTTTAAGTGATAATCCTCCAAATTAAATACCATTAAGCTACCGACAACCAGGAAATTGAAAGTAAAAGGAAAATGCAAGAGGAGAATAACGATACATGTATGAATCCGAATAGCGACTACCAGATAACAGAAAAATCATTCCTCTACAACTGGAGCCATCATGGATAACACTTTATCCGTCGAATGGCGCTGCTCATCACTATATTCACACAATGCCAACGGAACGCTCATACTGACTTTATATGTACATACTTGTATTAAGCTGAGTGGGTCGCTATCGAAACCGGAATTAAAAATTGAATTTAATATAGATATACACATGCACGAGTGAGTCTATTTAATTTGCTGAATTTTACTATGAAATTTGTCCCTTCTGTACAGTAAATTCTGTAATCAGGGTGGACACATGCTGTGCCAGTTTCCATTCTTCGTCTATGCGACAGCTTTCAGGGGTTTTATTGTATGCGTTTGAACCCGTGGTAAACGAAATGCATACATCCTGGGTATTCTTGCATTATATTGCGAACAAAGAATTAACAGCGACGACGATATCGACACAGACATTTCCTTTAATTTCAATTGTCTTTAACAGGAATGTTTGTGTTGAACGCTACTGAATTTTTCATTCAAATTTACTTTTGTCAAGATTTGATAAACAATAATAACTCATCTCAGACTCCCTTAGATAGCATGCTGTGCTGCAAATTGAGTTTAAGATGCACAACCTTTGTAAGGCTAGTTAGTGTTTATTTGTATTATCGTCTGCATTATGGGGCTTGCGGTGTTACGAATAAGGTGTGCTATTACATCTCGGGAGATATTGAGTCTAGCATCTGCAGCAACCACTCGTCCTACTATTGTTCGCTGACGAAAGCATGGTTCCAATAGTTTGAGAATGTGTTCTCCACAAAGAACACCCTGATTTTTGTGGTGACACAGTGAGTGTTTGCCACATCATATACTTAGTTGTTCACCCACCAACTCATATATGAAAATATATGAAATTAAAATAGTCAGTTTCGTGTTTGACTATGGCATGGCTATACTGTCCTGTCTATTCATAGTCAGTCACGTACACCAAGTTAGCCCCCGTTGTTTATAAAGTTTAGGAACTATTTAACCTTCGTTAATAGCAGGACAGTGTTTTTGTTTTTCTCAAATGTGCGTTCTTCGTATTGGAATGCTGTAAATGAACATTATATTATTTCAGCCGTTGTTATTGTTCGAATCCGTGCACTGATCCTCTCTTCTTTAGTAATTAAACAAGAAAACAGATCAGAAAATGTCAATCAAGTCCGTCGTGCGAAGCAAATTTTATTGATGAGAAGTCAGAAAAACTGAAGCGATGCTAGCCACTGTACATTTCAGTCGCACAAGTCTAAAACGGCAAAAAAGGGAGAGAGTTTTTTTTTCTTATACTAGAAATCTTGTTTTATTATGTGAGACCTGGCTTTCTACCGAATAATGCCGAATTATATAAAGAGAGTCTATTATTCTCTCATAATAAACAAAACAAAGCCGATTTTTATGTTATTTCAAAATATATAAATTTCACCATATGAACAGCTATATGGATGATCAAAATAGGTTTTAACTATAGTCCATACCTGACACTGAATTATTCATAACAAACAATAATCACATAATAGGCGAAGAAGGCAAAAAATACTTCACAAAATTGATTGTTCTTGCGCCAATACAAAATAAATATTTAGGAGCCGCTAGGAAAAAAATGCTTCCCTTCTTCAGGCGTTTTCTTGTTCTAGAATCTATAGTAAATAATCACTCTATAATAAAGCGCTATGTACGTAAAGTATGTTTAGTACGCGTGGCGGCAATTTAACGCTTATTT
The DNA here is from genome assembly GCA_905231855.2 of Eristalis tenax. NCBI lineage: Eukaryota > Metazoa > Arthropoda > Insecta > Diptera > Syrphidae > Eristalis > Eristalis tenax. The sequence goes on along the minus strand of HG993125.1, from coordinate 32,281,157 downwards.
CGGGTTCTCTATTAAAATCTCGAAGTATTATATTTTTTTTGTAGAAATATTGTGTCTATAACTTATTCGTGCGGGTTTTTTTTAGAATTTGAACGTTTATTTTGAAAAAAAACATGTACAATTGTGTTATTCAAAGTATAGCCCATCTGAAGCTAGGACTTTTTCCAATCTTTCTAGCAACTTGTGGATCCCATCCCAAAAAAGCTGCGCCGGCGAGGCTGCCAAGAATGAATCAAGCCAATTGTTGATATTCTGCTCTGATGTGAACCCTATTTCAGGGTGGGCGTTCTGGATTGGGTAAAACTTTGGGTGGGGTAAAACATCCCATCCACGGTTTTCCAAATAGTTCTTAACCGGAATAGCAACGTGGGCCGAGCGTTGTCATGATCGAAAATTATTGCTTCGTGTCTGGTCGAATATTCCGGTCGTTTTTCGGCTACTGCTTCTCTTCACTGCATTAATTGTGTTCGGTAGCGTTGTCCATTGATGGTTTCACCCGGTTTTAGCAGCTCATAATACAGCACACCCTTCTGATCCCACCAAATACAGAGCATTACCTTCACACAATGGATATTCGGATTTGCCTTTGATATGGCAAACCACTTTTGACACGTTCACTCAGCTAGCGCATGTTCAGCATGAACTTCCACTAAAATACGATGCCTTTCGTCAACAGTTATCTTCATATTAAAGAAATGAAGAAGAATTCTCCGCAAAAACACTTTTTCAGACACAAAGTTCGACATATTTAAGTGAAAAGAAATGATTGTTGTTTACGCTTCAAATGAATGACATATACTGAAATGACGTACAATGACAGTAGCTTTCCAACGCATGTTCCAATGGAATAATACAAGTTACGCCATCTCTTAGCAAGCCGCACGAATTAAGTTATAGACCCAGTATTATATAAAATATATATAAAATATGCATGTGGCATATGGCATATAAAATACACATATGGCAGCTCAGTATAACATTCTGCCTGTCTTACAGCAGGCTTATTCGCTAGTAAATATATAGAAATGAATTACTATGTCTCTTAGTCACGCCATAACTTTGTTACCGATTCCATTCTCTATATTTATAATGTTTTGTAGAAGGTTAGTACGGAAAGGAAAATTAAAAAAGTTGAGTAGGAAATTGGATAAATTCAACAATATAATATGAGTGGTGCTACATAATAGAGTGCCAGCGCCTAGCACCCCAACAATCACTCGTGTTGTGCGGGCTATTGTTCTTTCACTAGTGGATGAGACCTACAGTTCCTTGCCGACTCCGAACGGCCTATATGAGAAGCTTTTTTATGGGAATGGAGCCTAAGCAAGTTGGGTATTTGACCGCAAAACATGGCATAAACCTCTAGTTTGAGCAGGGCACCTGATTTTCCATCCAAAATGTTTTCCTGCAACTACAAGTAAATTTGATGGATTGTTGTGGAGGGAGAAAATTGTGGGTGGGGTGGGTGGTGGGCTTATTTGTTATGTCATGTTTTGCTGTCAAATACCACACAGTGAAACGGAGGTCACTGGATTGTAATGAAATAAAACTCGAAAGTTCATTTATCATTACGAATTTATTTACAAGCAATGTTTTACCGCTTGAACTTTACTACACATTATATATCACTATGACTTTATTACAAAACTCTTTGATGCCTTTCAGGCTGACTCGATTAACACTTTGAACACTATGTAAAATTTCATAAAGAACTGTACTGCTGTCCCGATATTTATACCTCCCAACATTTGTTCTAGATCATACTGTCGCCAGCTGGCTATGGATGGCAATTACACTACATCTTTCGCCCTAAAAACGTTCGACAAAACTTCAAGCACGATATAATCTCCAGTGCACAGCGTGCGGTGTTGTTAGTGTCATTGAAGCGTCCCTAACAGCCAAGAAATACATAGCGGGTCGCATGTTGCCACTAAGAGCATAAAGTCCTCAGGTCATAGGAACATAGGGGCAATGCCCCAGTCTCAGCCTATTGAGGCAAAGAACACTTGCGGAATACTTCTTCGAGAACCTCCAAAAATAGCACAAATCCCATTAACATATAATTTCAGGTTAGTCAGGATTTCTGTATGGCTCGACTGGATAGACACAACAACACCTTAAGTATGTGAGTAGGAGCAGAAGATAGATAGATAGATAGAAGATAGATTTCCAATAGGTCCCGCTGTACCCAAGTGAGACGTGACCCCACCACATCTACCCACCGACATTACCTAGCCTAAGGGTTTATAGAAAGTTCACACGATATACTGTATTCAAGCTTAATTGGAGCATTGTTATCATCTTCTTTTCTAGTTGCGCTACATTCTGCCGCCTGAAACCCGATGAAAACAAACTGAATCGCAGCTAGAAACCAATCTGGAGCAAATTGATACCAGAAGAGCTCCCGCCGAATTTCTAGAACCGGAGACTGGGAAGCTAAAAGAGGGCACTCACTTCCTATAATATTGAAATAAAACAAGCTAAGAGAGATAACTTTAGAGACAATAACGGCAGCAGCCAGACTACATAAAGCGCTTTCAAAAACAGGGGAGATTCGGATGTTCGGAACAGAGGGCCAGACTTCTACTGGAAACTCACTTTCCGGGCAGTCATCAAAACACTGACGGGTCTGGAACCAATTTGCCAAGACCTGTGATTATAGACTGGAGAGTTGCGAGAGATATATTCAACAAAGGACGCCTAGAATGGGCAATAAGCTCGTTCCAGGCCATTCAAATCTCCAGCGGTTGATGACATTATACCAGCCTAACTCCAGACTGCTTCCATACCTCACAAAAATAACTATAAGTTGTCTAGCGCTGGGATGTATACCAAATCTGTGGAGAAGGACGAAGGTAGTGTTTATTTCAAAGACGGGTTAGAAAGACGTAAGCCTACCTATGTCTTACAGAACGATCAGCCTGACATCATTTCTGTGAAAAGAAGAGCTGTTTCAATCGTGATTGATTCGTTCGTTTTGATCCATTCTCTCAAAAGTATTGCTGATTGGAATCACACAACTACAAACCAATCAACCAATCATACTTTTGAAGATTTTTTCTGATTGGTATAAACGACCGAAACAATACGAGCGACCGAAATGCAATTAATGAAACCGAAACGATATGAACAAGAGAAACCATTCATTATTTTTGATCCGTTTATTCTATTCGTTCGGTTAATCATTTGCTTCGATCGCTCCTATTTAATTGTTTCGTTCGTTCATATTGTTCCGATCCAAATAAGCGAGATGATTTTCTTCCGAGAACATTTTTGGGTATACAAACAATCTTGTAGCATATTAGTTCGATGCCTTCACACAGCAATCGATTGGTTCAAACCATTTTTGGTCCTTGTTCGTAGTCCTGAACGAATGCAACATATCGGTTTCTATCTTTGAGTGACCGATGATTGAAAACGAACGATCGATTGAAATGGCCGAATCTTTTTTGAAACCAACACTTGAATGATTCTTTTGTTGGATTTGAACGATTGACCCATCTCTTGTAGACAACGTAAGAGGAGAAGTATTAACTGTATTATATATTTGACAACACGTCGCTTGTTGGGATTATTAAAGCTCTGGACAAAAAGAAAGTAAATCAAACTAGTCGTAATCTAGCCTAAAAATGGCAAAAATCACCATAGCGCCTTTCCCAAGAAGACACAAACTGGAACAATTAAAACTAATTAGTCTGTCAGCCAAAATACTGGCTCCAGTAAAAGAGGTAAAATATCTAGGTGTCATCTTAGACAGCAAACTCATCTGGAAGAAACAAACAGAAGAGATAACCAGGAAGGCGGCGCTGCTTTACTGATTTGTAAGAGCTTAGCGGGCAAATCCTGGGGTTGCAGTCCAGGCAGGCCAAAAATCACGTACGGTGCAATAGCATGGTCCAAAAGAACCAACCTGAGCCTAGTTCCTGAGAAGTTCAAAGGTTGGCAGGCCTGTGTATTACAGGGGCCTTGAGAACTTACCCAACTTCTGAGATTCATGAGATTGGCAAAAGAAGGGATGGAAAAAGATAGGTGCATTACATCGATCCAATTCGATGCACTTGTCAAAAAACGACCACTCCTGGCCATTCCGAAGGATGACGTAATGAGGAAATTCAATTTCCAAAAGAAGTTTACTATTAAGCTCAGCACCAAAAAAGAATGAATGCATAGTCGACAGGATGATGCGGTAAAAGAGTAAACAGAACGATCAAGAACTGATGAAGGAACAGGGGCAGCCCCGGACAAAGTACTACAAACCCATAGGCAAACGCACCAGCGTCTTTCAAGCAGAGTCTATGTCATAGACAGATGCGCTCAGATCAATTATGACTGCCCACTGCGACATAGCAATAATGTCGGGCAGTCGTGCAGCTATCTTGGCAATAGGTTCGTATATCATCAAAACTAGGCTCGTGTGGGAATGTCTACGGAAGCTTAAGAAGCTGAACAAGAGTAACAGATTAAAACTCTACTGAATACCTGGCCATACAGGGATAGAAGGCATTGAAATGACCGACTCCCTTTTATAGGCCCCGAACCATTCTGCGCAGTAGGAAGGAACAGCCAGATGCCTGGAACTATGCTCATCGCATGAAGCAAGGCAAGAATCTCTTGGGTCAACATGAGTGGAGGAGGTTTGAGGAATGTATCAGAATGAGCAAAAACTTCCTCCGTATTCTAATGGAATACTATATTTGCCCTAACAGGCCAAAGAGACGTGCTATACAACGCCAGGTTTTGACACTCCTGCCAAACTCGTCAGGTTGTGCAGGATGGCGATGGAGTATTCTCGCTGCTCCGTCAAGGTCGGTAACGAACTCACCGAGACCTTCAATGTCAAAAAGGGGACGTGCTGTCATGTGACCTTTCTAATTTCATTCTTGAGAATGCCATGCAAAACTCACTCCGCAAAATAAAGGGCACGATCTTTCAGAAGTCAGTACAATTGCTGGAGTACGCGGACGACATTGATGTGATTGGTCGAATATAGCGAGCCGTCAATGAAGCGTTTGCCGGCTTTGATATGGCGACTGCCAAATTCGATCTAGTGGTGAACGAGGGCAAAACTGAATGTATGCTGTCATCGAGAAAGGACTCACAAAATCGACGACTCGGCTAGAACGTCACCATAGGCACCTGTGGGCTCAAGGTAATGAAGGACTTCGTCTACTTCGGCTCCCAAGTAAACAGTACGTCCAACATCAATACCGAGATTAAGGACAGAATAACTCTTGCCAATCACTGTTTCTCTGAGCTCAAGAGGCAATCGACTAAAAGAGCCCTCTCTCGAAGAAACAAGCTAACATTATATAAGACATTGATCATCCCTGTCCTGCTCTATGGTGCGTAAGCCTGGACAGTCCAAAAAAAAGATGGTCTTTTGAGAGAAAATTTCTGCCTTCAATCTTTGGTCCTGTTTGCGTTGACGGTTTTTGAAGAAGAAAATTCAATCATGAACAGTATGGACGGTAAAACAATATGAGCCTAGCCAGTCGTCTACGGATTCAACGCCTATAATGGCTAGGCCATGTAGAGCCCATGGACAACACCGCTCCAGCCCCAAGAGTCTTCTACTCCGAACCAGTGGGACAACGCAATAGAGGACGTCCACGGAACCAATGGCGCACACAAGTGGAGCTTTGGTATACCCTTTTATAAAACGAGATGTCTACTTATTGGTTTACAACTCCTTGGAGGAAATAGAAGTGTGATAGAATAGAAAGGAAAATAGAAATATGCCTTTCTAGCATATTTTTAACATTTTCTCTTTTGCTTTTTCGTTTCGTTTTTCTATCTATGAGTGCAGAAAAGGCGGATGTTGCTGAATTTCACCATGATGCAGCTCGCTCTCTTACGTACTTGGAGCTTAGAAGTTCTTGCCGATTTCTACTACCAACCATCTAAACACGCCCGAACAAATGATGCCTTTACTCTCTGTAAAATCGCCACAGCAAATGTCAGATGGCACCTCCTAGATTGTAGAACGTAAACGTCCAAAACTTAGTTAAGAGAACTCACATTCACTTCTGTGATTTTTTGTTGATCCCATTATTAAAACAACTAGCAACATAATCCTGGATTCGAAATTGCTGGTAACTTCAGTAAGAATACTCCGCGTGCACAAAATAATAATTTTGAAATCATTAATTTAATTAAATTAGCACTAATGCCATTTCGAGTCTATATGCGTCTACTCTACCTGTGATCACTCCGACGAGCACACGGATCGTGTTATGGCCCAACGCCAGAAGCTTCTTTGTTTTGCCGTTATTTGCCACGTTGATCTTGTCATGTGACAGTCATTTCATACTAAGTATTCCGCTTGTCGGAAACCTTTCGAAAGTAACTAAAGAATTAAGAATGAAGCTCAAAGTTTATTCAGAAAATACATACGTCTATACATAACGTTGCCCACGCCAATGCTAAGCCAAAACAGCAAAAGATTCCTTTTCTTTTTGACTATTACCGCCAAAAAAAGATGGCCGCTATCCTTATAACCAGGCAGTGCTACCATTACTCGCTTGGCGACACCAAGAATCCGGCCAAGTTCCAGTGTCCATTTTTGGGGGGGTTCGTTGACAACGGCGTTCAAAATCCAAATCATTATGGGGAAATATATAGTCTGTCGCATCTATTATTTTAATAAAGGCCGCATGTATGTGGTTGGTCGTTTGTTATAAAGAGGATTTCCTTAGTCGGAGAGCGCGGTGATGAAGTATCGTGTCCAACTCTTCTTGTGGCGTGCTCCTTAGAGCTTCCCTAAACGACAGGAAAACGAGGTGTAAGGGCGGAAATAACAGGGAACTTTATTGAATTCGGTTTATCGGAAAACATTACAACAACAGTAGGTGCAGAAAGCAAACGCCATATATTTTAAATCTGTCACTTTTCTTCTTAAGACCAAGCTGACTTTCTACAAGAAACTCATTTGTTCTACGGAGCAGTGGTATGGACAGTACTAAAATCCTATCAAACCGCATACTGTTTTCTCTGGAGGAAAAGATTTAATCCGACACTGTACAGGTTTTAGAGTGGCATGAGAGTAGCCATAGTCTAAAGTGGCTGGAAAGGACAGGCAGTTAGAGTCTTAGGTTACGGGGTTGTGGGACAATACTACAGCCACCAGCACCCCGCCAGCATCCAAGGTGGGCCACACAAGTGGCGAAGAACCTCTGTTGTACGCAACTGGCGGCAGGTAGACCAAGGTCGCGCTGTATGGAGGAGCTTTTTGGCTTACACCCAACTCTGTACAACACGAAGTTGTGCTAGTGATGTTGGCAACAGATATGGACCAACTTAAGGCAACATTTTAACAACATAAAACTGTTTTTTTACTGTTATTATTATGCATCTTATGTTTGAGGACGTTTTCAGCCAGTTATTTAATATTATCCGATGAAATTAAATAAGTTCATTATGGATGAGTTGGCTTGCAAACCCTTTAATGAGCTCCTTCAGAACGATTTCCGCCCTTGTGGTTCCTTCCGGCGATGTTAAAACTACAACTTCAAAATCTTCGTTTCCTAGAATATAATTTCAATATACGTACAAATATTGTTACACTATGAGTGAACGAGATCGCCGCTGGTGAGGAACAATTTTAATAAAGGCATACCAAGGAAAAGTATCAAAAGGTGAAGCAGAGAGCTTCTCTTGTTTTTGTATGTGTACAAGCGAGGGGAATTTGATGCAAGTAGAGTAACATGCAAACAACGAAGTGACAAAAGACCACTGCACGCATCTTAAGGAAACAAGTATTAACACCTTGAACTTATTTAATGTAAAAATAACTGCCCCTATATTTGATTTTGAAACAAAGTAATTCTTTCCATTAAATGATTCCAAGAAAAATAAATTCCGCAATTCCCCACTGAAACACGCGCTAAATAAACGGAAGAAAGCTATGCATTGAACAAAAAGTCAAACAAGAAAACCGAGCTCCGGGGTGTGTTCTCGTTTTCAAATCATCCAAGAGGAACACAAGGGTGATGATGTTGTGTGTAACAAAGGAACTTCTTCGGTGAAAATGACGGTGATAAAGATGATGATATTTACAGCAATATGTTCTGCACACACACAACACACAACGCCAGATGCACGCCAAACACTTACTAGGGAAAACGAAGGTAGATACGGATACAAAATGCAAATGTATATACGTGTGCACATATTTCATAAAAACGTAGTTTAGAAGCTCTATTCATTAAAAGAATACAAAAAGGATACATCAACAAGAAATAAGAAAAAAAAACCAAGGAAGCAACCACCCAAGAAAAATATCTCGAGGGCACTCCGCCTCCACTCATCACTAACTCACCCACGCTCTTTATACATTCTCAATGCATTCGAAAGTAAACACGTCTTATACTTCTTGTACCGCACTACCCATTCCATTTTGGATAAGTTTAAAAGCAGTTCATTTGCCAGAGGCCGAAGGTCTTGAATGCATGACCAAAGTTATCAAAATCCAGTAGCACTTACAACTGAATTTACTATTCATCATATTCGACGTTTACTTTACTATTTCCTGTACGTCGAAAGAACAACGACGAATCCCAGAGGATATTTGGAGAGGCCTCCTTTTATTTTTTTAAATCACTCTTCGTCTTCCTGTTTTTACTTTTCCCATCAGTTCCAGCAAGTGGAACTGTTGTAGGTTGCTGCGTCGACTCCCAAGAACTTGAGCCCAAGCCCAAGTCAAGGTTCTATTCCGGGTACGAGCAACTGACAACGCTCAAAGTGTAATAACTGTCTACAAAAAGCTTCTCAAATTGACCATTCGGAGTCGGCATAAAACTGTAGGTCCATTCTACTCGTGAGAGAAGAATAGCACGCACAATACGAGTCGTTGCTGAGAAGCTAGACCCTGGCCCTTTAAAGGCTGTAGCGTCACACCCATATTATATTATAGGTGTGTTCCCGTACCCAAAACAAACAGTACACAACAACGAAAATCTACGAAAGTCTGTTCCCGTATGCCAAAAATATGAGCGTCAAAAATGTCCCCACCCTGTCACAACACAAGAAACGTCTGTGGATAGTTTCTTAATTCATCTGTCAAATCAATTCGGAGATTAATTCAGCGTTTCAAAAAAAACTTTCTAGTTGTGTTGTCATCATAAGTATCCCAGCTATTTGATTTATCATGACGACTAATAGCCTCATTCGTTCCTAGCCTAATAACCCTAAAAAATTAAATGGCCTAAGTTGTTAAGCACCCTGTCTGTTAAAAAACAATTACCCTTTCATAATGTTGCTGTTAAAAGACAGAATTTTATGGGGTGGGCAGTTGAGGACAAACCGTGAAATCGGATTTTGAAAGGCAATATCCAGGAGACTATTTTAAGCCTTATCTCCCGGTGGGTACCTTTGAACACATTTTTAAATCTGTGCAAATTCACAGTGCGCATATTTTATATTATAATTACTAACACTTGAGGTCGCACAAGGTTCATACTTACCTTGGCGATGACCGTCCAACTTGTCGCGCTGCCAGCGCTTAAGTTGGTCTAATGATAATGGAATCGACTCCATTTGAAGAGCGAAAACTAAGAGACGGTCAAACCGAATGTCAAGGGTTGTGTAAGCAAATAGCAAACCGTGCCCAGGAATGAAAGGCTGGAGGTTTAACCGCTAACGACCTCCCTCAGACGCCTTGGCGAGGGTCTGTTGAATATAGCCATACCCGCATAACGGCTCTACACGGGCCAACCATCCCTTCCGGATCTACTTGTGGGTTCAAAAAAAAAAAAAGAAAACACTGCAACTGACGCAGGCACAGAAATATAAAAGAAACGTTGCAAGAAGGGGCAAGGACTTAGTACAAGGAGATGACCTCGACCTGGCGAAAACACAAGAAGCCTCGATGACAAAAAGTCCAGAGGAGGAGATCTCCGTGGAGCTGGAGCAGCAATTACTGGCTAAACCAGAGGAGAATACCTCGGACAAACCAAAAACCATAAAGACGAAAAATATGTCGGAAGGCCTACGCAGGAAAAAGGAATTCCTTAAATGGCAGCACATCAAAGGCATCTTGTAAGCTAAGGAGCCCTCGTCCCTCACAGAGAAGGATATGAACTTATTAGTGTGGATAAAAGAGGTAATTGCCAAAGGTGAGCTGACCAGGCAAAGAATCAAGTCAACCCAAAGCCCCTTAGAGCCTCGTCAATAAGTCGGGCTCGGATCTAGCTACGGGTGAGAGTGCCAGAATGAGCCGCAAGGAAAACTCAACCGACGAAACCGAAAGGTGCGGCGTTTCCACATCGCAGAGTGCTAGGCAGCAGCTGGCCCCGTACGTAAGAAAGTAGGATGTGGGAGTCAAATGAAAAGGTAAAGGTCGTGGACAAAAAACCGAGATCAAACGAATGTGGGTCTAGTATTCCCAAAAAAACCGAAGACAGAGGTGAATTCATTAGGGAGACCCGACCGATCGGCAGCAAGGCTACTACAGAGTCCAAAAGGAAGCCCGGGAGAACCTACAGTGCGGTATCCAGAAACCCATTGCAACTAAATGTAGTGGATTTCGCGAAACCTAATGTGATCGAGAAAGCTATGGCTAAAGCGATCTTTGACAATATTCGTAGGGAAGCTTAGCAAGAAAGCCTGAGGTTCGGAAAAGCGAGGTGGCTCAAAGGGCAAACCATCTTTGACTGCTTGGGTCCCAATGCAAGGGTGGATTTTTGTGAGCGAAGAGGGACCCAAGGACCGTTATAAAGGGTACATTAAGTCTGTGCTTCTCGACGTCTGAAGACGATTAAGCGGTCGACGCAAGGAATGCCGAAAGAGGAGATGGAGACTGTGACGGAGACTTTTGTGACCACCCATGAAGGTAGTGCAAATAAATCTCCACCACAGTAAAGTCGCTTCCGATAAGTTGAATCTGCTCCTGGAAAGCAACAGTCCTAATCCAAGAACCTGCAGGAACACAACAGAATGATGGTATTGGGATCAAAAAACTACACCATTCTCTGCAGCAAGGACAACGGTAAGATTAGAGCTTGGATTGTTGTACGTAAATCTCTGCAGGCTTTGATGCTGCCTAATTACAGCTCCGGAGACGTCGTCGCGATGGAAGTAAGAGGGCAGCAACTCAACTGTATGATGGCATCTGTGTACCTGCCCATAGAAGAAGGTCTGGACCTGACCTCAGAAGAACTGAGAACGCTAATAACAGCGGTTCAGCAAGGTAAAAGTAACTTTATCCTGGGTTTTGATGCTAACGATGGCATCACCTTGATGTCAAAAATCAGCTCAGTTGAAGTCTCCACTGGGAGGGTACCTAACAAAGCATCCCTATCTGATCACTGTTCGATACTCTTCAACATCAATCTAACTGCACCCTTGAACACTACCTATCGAAATCCGCACATGGCAAACTGTGAGCCCTCTGTTAGGGCGATCAGCAGTTCGACGGACAACACTCTCCTAGAACGCCTGGCCTGCACCAAAGCAGTTGACAATGCGGTCGAATCACTTCCCAGTCTACTTAACTGGTCCTTCGAAGACTCGTGGCCCACAAGCTGAGAGGTGGAAAGCGTCCATCATGGTGGAATGCATAAATAGTGGAGCTCCGACGCAAATCTAGGACAAACTGGAACCTCGTAAGGAAGGTCTCTTAGATTGGTCCAACTATAAGGAAAGCGTCAACCTCCCAAAGTAAGAAATCGGATTCGTTAAAGACAACTGCTGGAGAAATTTTTGTGAATCGAAGAGCTCAATCAAATGCACGTCTCGACTACGAAAGATTCCGGCATCGACTCCATCGCAACTCCTCAATACAGAAAATTGATGGAAGTTGGTCAAACTTCATGACACTAGATAATCTCCTTAACACCCATTTCCCATGATGCACAGAGGGATCAGACAACGATAACCCGTTTGAAGAGGGAAGGGGGATGGAGCAAGGGAAGGTCAACGAATTGATCAGTAAGTATCAGTCCGGAACCGGACAATATATGTCCAATCATGCTGCAAAAGGAAGGAAACTCTATCACTCCCTGGCTCAGTAATATCTTTAAAGGATGCCTAAGGATAGGATAGCGAGAGGTCAGAGTAATTTCCTTCTCAAAGCAGGCAAGGTAAGCCATACTACTTCTAAGGACTGCAGACCCATTAGCCTATCATCCTTCTTGCTGAAGACATTGGAACGCCTAGTCGACCTAAACATCGAAACCCACAGCTTTCTCTTCAAATCGCAACATGCCTATACGAAAAGCAAATCTGTGAAAACAGCACAACTCAAAGTTGTATCCACTATGGAAAAATCTCTGCACCAAAAGGAATATACCCTGGGCGCTTTCATCGACTTAGAGGGCGCCTTCAACAACGTAACAGGCGTCGCTATTCAGTTTAGTCTGATCAGAGCAGTAGTCGATGCAGGACTCTGTGATTGGGTCGGACTGATGCTGGGGTCAGGGTTGAACAAGCCATCGCTGGGTGACCTACGTTGCACTAGAAAGGTGAGCGGAGGGACACCTCAAGGAGGAGTACTTTCGCCTCTTCTATGGATCCTATTGGAGACCTTAAAAACTTTGGAAATCGAAGGATGGTGTATGTAGCGTTTTACACATGCAAACGTGCCTTTGGTAAAACTTGGGGTACACCACAGGTGGTATACAGATTATACACCATGATAGTAAGACCCATCTTTACAAACGGCTTTGTGGTTTGGTGGATAGCAATGGAGAAGAAATATGTTCTCACACAGCTTACCAAAATACAATGAACGGCCTGCGTCGGCATAACAGACTGTTTTAGAAGAACCCTGACGGCAGCGCTTGAGCCTATCCTCTTCCTCCCTCCGCTTTATTCTGCAGCACTAGTGCAGGCTGCTCGGCCCTGAGGGAGGCGGGATTTTGGAAGGAGGAAACATACGGCCACGCTGCCATACTAAGAAGCTGGAAAGCTGTGCAAAACATTAGGCAAACCGAATACCTTCCACCAACCATGGCTCTGGGAAAGAGCTTCTTCCAGCTATCGGGAAAGGTGGGAAGAACGAGTTGCAACAACAGATGGGGAGATCACCCTTTACACCGATGACTTAAAGACGAGCGCCGACACAACGGCAGGGATCTTCTGCGACCTCTTCGAGAGAACCCTAGCTCTAAGGGATGACTGCATCGTCTTTTAAGCTGAGGTGTCCGCTATACACGAGGCGGCACTTGCGCTGAAAAATCAAGACGTTAACGGCAAATCGATCACCGGTAAGGCCCTAAGGTAAGGGCTCTAAGGCCGAAGCTAAACAAGAGCAGATCAGCATCAATGATCACGCTTATAAGAGTCCTTACCGGATACTGTGCCATAGGTGCACATGAAATGCAACTGAATATACCTCATAATGACTTTTGCAGAAGCTGCAGAGAAGAGGAAGAAATAGAATCTATCCAACATCTGCTCTGTGAATGCCCAGTCTTAGCAATGAAGAAAAGGCATTGTCTTGGAAACTATTTCTTCGAGGAGATATGAGTAGAGGGCAAGCGGTGTTTGTTTGGAAAACCTCCTAGGATCCATACACGAATCTGGCTGGTTTAGAATTGTAATAGGTCTCACAGTAGTTTAACACTTCTAAACATGGGCACAATGAACCCAACATATTGGTTTAAGTGACCCGCGACCATTAGGCTGTTAGGGCACACAATAGAGTTCATGCTTACCAAAAATTGATTTGGAAAATAGCACACTGTACCGCGGGGAGCTTGTGGGTGCACCGCTCAGCTTGCCGGAAAAAATGTTCCTCTAATGCAGACCACGGACGGATAACTAGAAATAGGAAGAAGGATAAGTGAAGAGAAGAAGTTGAGAAAAGGTGCTCAAAGCCTGCATCTGTACCACCAAAAGAGGCCGGAAGATGGTGCGGAGCTAAGCTGACTAAACCTAAACTAAGCTGCACTGCATAATCTTACATCTATACCTAACCTAAGCCTTATCTAACTTTAAACTAAGGCCCTACACCAAGTCAACGCCATTTCATTGCCGTTTGCGTTGGCGATCGACGTTCGTAGAGAACTCAAGACGGCCAGAAAACCCCTCTTGTCAATCGACATGACCTTTGCTATCTTCTTTGGCGAAATTTCGTGGATAATATTCCCTGAACGGAGACGTTAACCACAGCATACTAAAGACCACTTGACGCTAGCGTCGACATCTTTCAGAAAACATATCTGATCTAAATACCGAATACCAACTATTATTCGATATGCCATCGCCACATATATATGACACAGAAATAATCCGTAAAAGTACATGGAGTTATTTACAAACGGCCAAAGCCAAATGGCGGCAGCAATTTGGGGAAGCATAAAAACCGGCGCGGAGTCGGAACGAGTTGAATGTGCAGAAAGTATTCAAGGTAGTAAAAGTGTTAATAGAGTCCGCCTAAAAGGGAACAGTGTGTGTTTCTTAATTAAGTTATTCTGTTAAGTGTGTTGGGAAGTTTTGCGAATTAAAGATATTTGCGGATGAGTTTGTGTACCACGAACAGTTGAAGAGCTTCGCCACAATGAAGTGATTAACACTTTAAGCGTAAGCATTTTGGGAATTTATTTTTTTTTTTTTTTTGCGTAAAATAGCTTTAAAGATATTGCCGTGCCGTGATTTAATAAAGGAAATAACTCAGAGCATTTAATTTCTGTACCTGGCCTTGATTTATATCTCATTTAATGATAGAATTGGTTACATTAGTGGGCGATAGTGATACGTGTGTACATTGTGCAGATTAAATAATATGCTGCCTTCAAGTCATCGAAATATGTGGCTCCTTCCACATGTCCTTCCACAAGGATATACAGTTGGACGTGTGTGCAATGTATGAATTAATAGTCGCTTTAATAACCATTTTCAGAGAAACACATTTTGTCATCCCGAAGGACACAACTTTTTAGAGAACAAAACGTCCTTTAGGGGCTTTTTAGTTAATTTGTTTCAATTTCACAATTTGGCGCACATGCATAGACTGGGTTACAACACCAACTACACAGCTGAACGCACTAATCCACATGCGAGTCACATAAATTAAAATGATTCACTTACGGACATTAAGAGTTCATGAATGATTTAGTGCAATGTTGGCTACCGCAAACATTAGAACACCTACATAACATTTGCGAGGGTATAATGAACATATGCATGATCTTATATATTGCCATGCAGTTATATGACGTATACACAACATAAATGGAAAACTGAACAATCCAATAATAACGGTTAGTGCTGTAGCTGTAACTGGCTTTATCTAGGACCTACCAAAATTCGCGGACGAATGATTTCAATTAAATTCTTCGTGCGCGAAAGAATCCTTCCCGTACACAGACCATCTATGTATGTATGTTCACTCGCCCCGAACATGCAACGCACGTCTGGCGAAATGACAATCATTTTAACCATTTTGTGAAGTCAGTGGTTGTTTAAGTGGGGACTAGCTGAAATGAAAAAGGCGCAAAGGTATGGAATAATAGATTTCGCGGTGGCGTGGTTCTTGCATTTAATTTTGCACAATGGCGGTATAAAACGCGCAAATTTCAATTAAGTCACCAGCGAGACGTATGTTTCTTTGATTTCCGTGTGAAGTTCATTAAAACCATCACCGGCAATAATCCATTTTTCACGTGCATCTTTCGAATTATTCAAAATTCGAAGCAATTTAAATGAGTGGGCAACAATAAAATTAATTAATCTTAATGCAGAAGAAGAGAACTCAAGCAAAAGTACCAGTTGTCGCTAGTTGGAGTTAAATTGAATTTGAGCTGATAACAATTTTAATCCAGTGTATGGTGTGTATTAAATATCTGGACATGTTGTGTTAATGTACATAGAACCTTTGCGCATATTGGGATAGCGGACCCAAAACACAGCTGGTGGCATTAAAATCTATAAGGGGTTGAGTTTTATGACAGACACGTGCTTTATCTTCACTGTTCCTTGCCCCATACAGAAAGAAAATGTCGCCCTGTGCTGAAATTATACAAGAGTTAATTTGTGTATTCTGTTTGATGTGTTGCTCCTAGTAACGGAAAAGGAAAAGCAAGAACACGACACAAAAATTTAGCATGGACAAGTTTAATTAGAGAAATGGATATAAGAGGGGTCACTAAAACTTAAAGCATTTTTACACACGCTTATTTTCAGATTCGAACGAATCGAATAGATCTATTTATTCGAATAGCGGCGTTCACACTCAATTTGTCGCGACGATTTGCATGGCGATAAATTTGTGCTTACACGAATGGTGTTGGCAGACTTCAGTTTTGAGTGAAACTTCGAAGTGTTTGCATACAATGGCGGAGCACACACTGTTTTCTGTCTTACTTATTAATGAAATAATGTAGACTGAGGGAAAAACGAGTTCAGGTGAATCGCTGGATAATGCAAAGAAATAATTTCTCTGCCGTAACATTGTTAAGAGAAATGAAATTCTGCGGATGATTTTCGCAATTATTTGCGTCAATTATTGAGGAAAATAAGACCACACATCAAAAGAAAGGCCCACACAACAAACTCTATTATATCGCATGAACGTTTGTCCTTAGTTCTATGATTCCATGATTAAATCCATTCCTTCATAAAGGGTGATCTTTTAAAAGCTATAGGAAAGTTAAAAAAAAAAACACACACATAAAATTCAGAAAAATGCATGAAATCTTTATTTGAGTCGATAGTATGGTCCATATAATTTAATGTTGTTGACCTCCTCAAATGGTTCATCCGCTTAGTCCAATTTTTGCATACTCTTTCCAACATTTCGGCCGGTATCATCGAACAAATGCTTCAATGTGTCCATTGAAGCGGGCTTGTCTGTATAGACACGAGCTTTAACAAAGCCCCACAAAAACTAGTCTAAAGGCGTTAAATCGCACGATCTAGGCGGCCCCGAACGTTAAATAAAATGTTCACCGAACTCGCCTCTCAATAAGTCCATGCTGTGTGGCATGTGGCACTGTCTTGTTGAAACCACATGTCATGCAAGTTAAGCTCTTGTATTTTGGGCAAAAAAAAGTTGGATATCATCTCGCGGTAGCGCTCACCATTCACAGTTACGTTACGATTCGCATCATCTTTGAAGAAGTACGGTCCAATGATGCCACCAGCCCATAAACCGCACCAAACTGTGACTTTTTCTGGAGGCATTGGTAGCTTTGTTGGGCCCTAATTGTTGAGCCAACACCCTCACCTTTAGTTTGTAATTCTTATTGTAATCTCAATTGTAAAAATAATTTTCCGTTCAAATAAGTTTTTAAATCGTGTACATAATCGAGAGCGGGAAAATCCCAGATCCAGATGGCGACAGTAGGATCTGAAAGCAATATTGGGAGCTGTAAACATCGGAACAGTGGTCGATGCAAGTGAGTTCAGTTGGAAAATAAGAATAGTTCAGCTTGGGAATTTATACTGCGTGTTTAAAAGTGTTTATCGGTTCAGCAGCCAAGAATTTTGTGGTATTTAAAATGTTATAAAGTATAAGAAGTAAATCAGTTTTGTTTGCAAAATGAACTTTTGTACTTCATTCGTCACAATCCAGTGATCGAACCCTATTTGTGGATAATTTGATTAATTTTACGTAGACTCATTTTCGCAACTTTATAGTATTTTGATCCATTTCTTCATTTAGGAGAGAGCTGCAGTTAAGCACCCTTCTATTTCTATACCAGTTGCAAGAGTATTCTGTTGCGGGTAGTTTTGAAGATATTGTCGGGAGTTTGCAGAACTTCAAATTGGGAATGTTGTAAAAGAATATAATGAATGATTTTCCCGTTGAAATCGAACACTCCATACTTCATTGCACTGGTTCACTGGTCAATTCACTGGTGCAGCGCATATTCATTTCATCCCCAAAACATGTAGAAAAATCAGGGCATGAGTAGACTAGCAATTGCCTTTGGAAAGCGGATGGATAGAGAAACAGACCGGCGTATTTTGGTATATTAGTATGGGTATGTAATTTTGGCATGTTAATTTGAGACGAATGCGTAAGTACGTAGTACATTCAGTAACTTGAACTTAAATGACATGTTATATTCAGAACTAGTTAAGTGTGTGTTAAGGACAAATGTCTTTCAACATTCAGTTATTGTGGGTGACGGGACATAGCGAGAAACCAGAAAATTGTGAAGTCAATGCCCTCGAAAGTCAGGCATAGCGAGACACTCCCAACATTTCTCCTTGTTCCGGAATCCTTTCAGATATATTTACCTTAAATTTCCCTTAATCCCTATACACCCAGGCCACTCAGCTCTAGGTGGCAAACCGGAGGCCAAGCAGTAATGGTACGTGCCGATTAGAGCGGTGCAAAAGGGCTTTACACGTTCACACAGCACGCTGGAAAGGGTCTGTGTGGAAAGAGGCAGGAACGCCTATTTTGTGGACATATGGAGCTGGTATTGCAGTCGTCAGATGATTTCATCTTCCCCAATTCTGCAGACCTGGTGCTTGGTCCCAGAACATCGCCAACAGCCTTGAAGAATTCTGATGGTAAATCATCTGAGCCTGCGGATTTGTTCTGCTGCAGTTTCTTAATGACTGTGTCAATTTACTCAACGCTAGATGGGTGAACTACTTCATCGACTAGAGATGCTTCTCTATTACTGTCCTGGCCCGCTGTTGGAAGAGCTGCTTAAACACACACAACACACCACTATTACCTGCGAGTCCATAAATATTTAGATAATAGATTACAGTCACAATTTAGAAGAGACAATAGAAGGCTCTTGTCTTCGATATCTTGAGTCGAGCGGTTGGGTGAGATCTATATCTTCATATATCTTCTCCCGTCTTCTAGCCCGGTACTTCTCTTGCGCTGCTCTTGTTTTTCGTTGCTCGCCATCATACTACGGGATTCTTGCTGGAGGTGGTAGGTAGCCTATAGTAGTATCCGCCACTTCTTTGTTGACCACATCTCGAAGGCATAATGGAGAGTCCCTCAATTAATTGTTCTTCTTAGTCTCTAGCAATCTCCAGTGTGCTTTGGCGGCCAGTTTCCTAGTGCACCTTCCTGATGATCCAAGGAAAGTAGAGCTTTGAATGGTGGTGCTACGAGAAAATTGTCAGAGTTGACATTTGCTCCCCTGAATGAGCACACATCCAGGATATTTGATGGATGTCTTGAGTCAATGAGTGTATGGTCAATGGAGGCCAGTTCGATCGTCTGGAGATCGCCAGATTACTGAGTAGCTTCTTTTGCTAGGGAACCCCGTCTTACTGATAACCACATTACGTCCTGTCGCTGGTTTTAGTCGGAAGACGTTATCTCTTGTCGTGCCGTGGAGACTGTAATTTCCGATCACTCCGCCAAAGATGTTTTCCTTACCAATCTTGGCGTTCAAGTGTCCTATCACGATTTTGATCTCGCACGGTAGTTGATCTCATAGGTAATCCGCTAATGCTGTAGAATCTACTTTGGATTAGGATCGGCTTAAAGTCGGTGGCCTTTGACCTTAAACGTTTTCCCAAATGTCCGCTTCCAGTGATGGACATCTTGCGACGGCTGCAATGTATGCCCCACTCTTTCTTTTTTATTATTCCTTTTCCTATCCAGTATATTACGTGAGGATCTTTTCCAGTTTATGAGCGGGCCCTGGAATCTAGAGTGTTCTTACATTCCAGGAGCACACTCTGAAATCATTATCTTCCTTCGCGCCGTGTCACCGTTGAAGGTCCGTCTGTTGCTCCGAGGCTGCTCAACCGCAAGGGAATCACTGCATACATTAGTTTACCTCACAACGGGTGACGCAAAGCGGCGCAAGCCTATGTGGTTGCATGTCAACTTGATTTCTGCATCGCCAAGCATCATTGCATCCCGCCTAGTTGGGAGCGATCAACAACTTTTCCATGAGTGCCTCACTCATGTTACTTTACAATACTACTTTGCAATTGAATGATACAAAAAGGCAGTCGGCGCTAAATTTATAATCACTAGACAAAATCAACTCTCATGTACGAAATTCTATACAATGTTTATATGATTGATTATTTGTTTATTGCGTATTGTGTCGTCTGATGTGTTAATTTGCATATTTCGACGCAGAATTAACAACTCAAAAATACCTACAAATTTCAACAACTGCCGACAAACCGTTTTAAGGGGCTCCGATAATGGAGATTAATAAAACTACTAACAACCTGCCAAAAAAAGCAAGCGTTTTGCAGTAATACGAACTTATCGCTGGTGAATTATGAGCAAAAAGTTATTAATAGACAGCTAAAGTGTACAAATATTCTTGATATTAGTATAACCAAGAATACTCAGTAAATTACTCAAAGTATTTTCGGCCGAGGTTTTCATTAGGAGGACTTTCTGGTTTGAAAAACAAATACATTTTTTCTTGAGGAAATGAAAACATTTTTTTTAATTTGTCTTTTACTTTTTTTTCTATTTTTATTACATTTTAATATGTTTTTAAACTAACTATGTTTATGTGACTCATACGATCCGTTTTTAAGCCTTTTCTCTCGAGCCACCCACTTTAAATACACCAGATTTTCGTATACTCGCCTTGCCGACAGTTGTTGACATATCCTTAGCAGAGCGACGAAGATACGAGAGCGGGTTAAATCCAGATGAAAGAACGGTTAAAATCCTGTTTGCCAGCGAAGCGACCCACTCAACCCTAATTAATTTACACCAGACTTTCCTATAGGTGACTGCCTGACAGTTATTGGTGCACTCTTATTTAACAGCGTTTGAAGCTGCAGGTGACTTCACTTAAACGGGCAACATGTTCTCAATTTCAAACAAATGAAAGACAAAAATCATCCAAATCGACGATGGTAAATTGGGAAGAAGAAAATTTAATCGACGAGCGCAGTTCTGAAGTACTAGTGCTGAAGTACTAGTGTTAATTAAAAGGCATTTGAATCCGGGAACTATCATCCACACCGACTGCTCATGATTTCATTCACTAAAAACTTAACCACAGTGATCCTGACAATCCGTTTGTTGGTCCTGATGACAGGTACACCCAAAGAATCGAATCTCGGTGGCGCGTTGTTGAAAGACAATTTCACAATGGTGGATTAGGTATACAGCAACAGAAAAAGATATCTCTTTGAAGAGTTGTTTCAAGCAATGAAGCATGTCTATGGAGATTTCCAAGAGCGTCAAATAAACATGGTTTCATTAAACCAAATTACAAAATTTAATAAAACACGAGAAAATTACGACAAAAAAGGTAAAAAAGATTTCTTTCATTTATAGGTTGCGAACAACGTTATCATTAATAATGTCTACAAAGTTGTACGATGGAATTGGAATAAAAAAAACTTAAACTACACATTTGATTTGAAGTCGTCATTGTACACTCAATATTAATTAATGTTGTTGAGTGCGCATAACAGACACCCTGTATTTTCCATTGAAGTTCACACGCATTAATTGCTTTTAGACCTCCTTCAAATTTCAATAAATAAATTGCAACTGTTGTAACTAGATGGTTGAAAATAGCTCATCCGTACAAGTTGTAATTTTGGTAGGCAATTTGAAATGAAAAAGCAATTTGAACTCATATTACTTGATATTTCTCTTTAGTACTATTTATTTAACGACGCATTTTATCAGGTTTTACCAAATGAAATGTCCGATTTTGAGTGGTTCATTCGAACATGTCTTCTTCTTTTTACATCTCACTCGCCTAATGTTCATTCAACATACTGCCAAGCGACACAAAAACTTACTTTAAACAAACAAGCCAAAGTAATAAAAAAAATGTGCATGTGTGTATTAGTTATGTTTTACCACATGAAATGTACGGTTTCGGTTTGAAATACCTCCGGAGTAGAATTTATCGAACCAACGTTGAATGCATTCGGTTACCATCACATCCTTAAATGCATCATTAATGTTTTTCGCTATAATTAGAAACGGAAACGTCTGAATTTAAAGGGAAAACAGCATTGGCATCAATTTCTTACTAATATTATGTAAAATTCGGATTTCTTCCAAAGATGATGAATCTGACATTTCACGTAGTGTGACCTAATATTTTAAAAGAGGCAAAAAAAATCAAATCTACCGAATTTCTACTTGAGTGTGTAAAATCTCAAAGTATGTTTGTGCATATTACTATCCCACTACATGTCAAATTGACACATGAACTACAAAAATCTGTTAAACCCAAAACCATTGGAGAACCAAGCACATTGGAAACCGAGCATTAAACGACTTCCGAATAGGAACATTTTATTATCCGCTCTCATTTTTCCTTTTTTTCCCCCGTCCATATACGTACATACGAAGTTGTAAATATTATCATAATTGTAATCAGATATTTCAGGATATAATAAAAATTTTATTGTACGAGTGGTCTTTTTTGTGCTTAAACGGGGCGAAAAGAAATTCGATTGATGTTTTGTAGCACGCAGAAGCACTTTATTACTTTTAAATACTCTAGGGACTACTTGTAGATTGTTTATTTGAAAACGGTCACTTTTTGTATATTTTGCATGCATTTTTTTGTATAATTTTGTTAAAGTGAAATAATGCAATATAAGAACAAATATATATTACAGAAAATAAATATAAATATTTAAATGATATATTTAGTACAATTATTTTAAAATAAAAAATTTGTGCCTGTATTATAATAGATATCATTCACTGGATGTATTTGATTTATCGGTAGTCAACCAAACTGATCACACTACCATTAGTCGGACAAACATATAGATATTGCTCTGACCAAAGCCAGAAAAGCCTTTGCTGTGGCAAGGAGGTTGTTTCATAGCTTCATACCAGGGTGAATGTAATCTGCTACATGGCCCTCATCCGGCCTATACTGGTTTATGGTTGCCCCCTGTGGTTCAATGTGAGTCCTTCCCAGATGGAAAAGATGAGGGTGTTCGAGAGACAGTGCCTCAGGGCCTGTCTCAGGTTGTATCGCACACCCGAGTCTGACTTCAAGAAGTATTACTCCAATGAGGTCTTGTATAACGAGGCAAACGTGAATAGAGATAGAGATAGATAATTTTATTATTAAGCTGATAGTCTGATCTTCGTGGCTTACTTCCCCAATGTTATGTACCACGAAAGGGTGCGACGGAATGGTCCAATCCCACCTGAGGCTTCGATTAAACTACTTCGATAAAACTGGCCTGATACAGGATGTGGACGGATGCCCTGTAATCTTCCAAGTGGTACGCCGAACGGTAGAACGGCGACTCTTATACGAACGGGACGTCGTTCGGGAACACGAGGAGCTCCTCCGGTTCAGTAGAGCGATCCCCGCTCGAGATAGAGCGGAGTCCGCTAAGGAGAGATGTTTCCTTTGGTGGCTGCATCAAAACTAGCCTCCGACATCGTCAGACCTTCAATAGTTTTCCGACGGTTAAGGTTGCTTAAGTTTTATTAGGGTTTAGAGAGGCTTACGGTAGGTTAGGTAGATTTAAGACTATAAACAGTCCTTGAAGAACCAAGTTTTCAAGTTTTCTTGGCAAAATTAAATAAACATTAAATACGTCTTCTGACAGAATAAAAAAAAAAACGATAGTATAGGCCGAAAGGCAATTAGAGTAGTAGACTAGGTTAGCTTAGAGTACCCGCATAGGGTCAGTAAGTTAGTTATAAGTTCAAATGAATTGTTAGAGTTAAGCTAGAATTAAACATTTGGTCTAGAATTAAGTGAGACATAAGAGGAGAGTAAATAAAAATGAATTAAAAAAAAGACCCCCCGGTATACCACGCCTAATAGACTTTTGTAGTTGTAGATCATGAACAAACTAGTTAAAAAAAATAGCTCCAACAAGTGGGCTTATGATCTAGTTTACAATCTCGCTTACACTTACTTTACTTCTTCACTTTACATACATGTAACTCAGTAGGAACAAACGAACTAAATCGAACTGAAACTGTAATACTTTTCTGACGCGATGAGTGAAAGAAGTATTAAGAAGATTTCTTGCAGGTTGAATGTTGCTTAAGCCCGAACGACATTAGGATTTCCCCATATTTTTTAAACATTAAATAACATGTTTCACCAAGTTTCTTTTGGGAAGAGACAGCAATTATTTTGCAAAGGATCAAGCACTGTCTGTGTTTAAAGTAAATGCATATGTTTATTTAGTTTTCAAACAGAGAAAACAGCGGCAATGCCGAGAAACAAGCTGCGAGCGTCCGCATAATGCAGATGTTTCTCTCTTACTTTTTCCAATTTATGGGGCTAGTGCGTGCACACTCAAACTTAATGACAATTTCATTAGTAAATTTTTCTCAATGCTTTATTTTTTCACTAGGCTCAAGGAAAATTTGGGAAAAATGCAGTGTCATTCGCGCCTTATTATGCTTCCCTGAGTATTGTACTACATTGAACTAAATGAACTAGAAGAACGGACTAGTTCAATAAACCGATTTGAATTAAACTGAGCGTTCTCTGGAGTGTACTAAAATGCACTACCTAAGCTGATGCAGGACGACAAGAAGTGCAAAGACGTGAGTCATTTTTAATTTTAAGTTGCCAGTTAATGGCTTAAATCTGGGAACAAAACGCACTACAGCCATGAAGTAAATTGCAATTAAATTCGTCGTTTGAGGAACACCACAGGGCGGTCTCATCTCTCATCTTCTCTGGCTTTTTTGTTATTGCTATGAACAACATACTTTTAAGGCTAGACAGGGAAAAGGTCAAACTAATCCCTATATCATCAATCATTATGAGCAATAATCAGATTACAGATTACATTTTGCCCAACACTATTATGTTTCGTACTTTTAGAGGATACAGCTAGTTATTCATATTTGAACCACAGTGCGTCGTTTGGACACCGATACTGACACTGGTCTCCCCTCATCGTATTCGCAATAGAATGCAAATAATAATATATGTTTTATGATGTACCTTTTCTCTCAGATAACTACAGATATAAATCGGATCTGATAACATATGTATACACATCTTTTGAATTGGCTTGACGCAACCTCTCTCGACTCATTAATAATGCTCAAGGTGTATAATTGTCAAACTGTTTGAATTTAGCACATAACTATAGATCCCAACTAATTTTGAGCGAGCAATATCACGTACAACACGAGTATTTGTTGTTTTTCAATTTAGGCCATGAAATGTACTTTTCTTCTTCTTCGTGTGTTGCTCTGTCAAGGGTGGACTTGGACCTCACCCAACAAGTCGTACTCTTCGGGCCGGACCTTAAACTATAGACACCTGACTAGGGTCACGCCGCTGTACAGTTTATACATTTCGTGGTTGACTCTTCTTCCCCAGATGTCAAAATCACAAAGAGGACCAATGACTTCTTCATCCGCTTTTCACATTGTCCATGCATCTGAACTCTACAGCAGAACTGGGATAATCACGCGGCTCTCTTACTCAGTTGCAGCTTAAGCATGAACCGTCTATTGACCTTTTTGTTTAGTTATGTATATATAATTTATATATATATAATATATAATCGTATATTATATATAATCGTCGCGCTTCGAACAGTTATTGTAATTATGCCCAATCTGATATTTTCAGTCGAAGTCTATGCTGGGTCAATTGTGAAATTACATGGGAAATATGAACTCTGCGAAACTGATCGACTAATAGTAGTTTTTTTTTTTTTAATTCATTTTTATTTACTCTCCTCTTATGTCTCACTTAATTCTAGACAAACTGTTTAATTCTAGCTTAACTCTAACAATTCATTTGAACTTATAACTAACTTACTGACCCTATGCGGGTATTCTAAGCTAACCTGGTCTACTACTCTAATTGCCTTTCCAATACTGGACTCTCCTGTAAGATTGGTCAAGCTGGGTCAATATTGAAACAGCTTGGTAAATATGTAATCACGAAGGCCGAGCTTGGTGTCAAAGCCAAGTTAGCGATTTTCAACTCAGAATTTGTTCCAACTCTGACCTGTCAACTCAAATTGTCACCTGTCTTGGGTAATGAACGAAAGAATAAGATCGGGAATTCAAGGTGCTGAGATAATATTTCTCCGTGCTTTTGTGTAAATTACTCGCCGAGATAGGGTGAGATACTCGGCAGTGCGCAGGAAACTCAACATTGAGCAGCTGCTTCTTCGAATGGAGAGGGATATGCTTTGTTAGTTTGGTCGCGTGGCACGAATGTCCCCATCATCACGAACTCGCCTCGTTACGCTTGGGCATAACTCCTGATGAGTTAGAGTCGATGGCGGAGGATCCAGTTGCCTGCAGATCTCTCATGATAATCATGGGCTTAGATAATTCATGTGATTCGAATTAATTCTATATCTTATGTCGTTATGAGTGTAAAATCAAGAATCATGTCATCTGCATCATCTTATAAATTATTGTAGCTTAATTCGTGAATAATAGAAGCAATCATATTAATGCCATACTAAATCTTCTCATTCGTCTTAATCAGTTAATTTAACTGGCATCTGCTATAAGTGTCTTTACAGTATTTGGGTAGCTTTTTGTCATTGCTTCATCAGTTTGTAAAATTATGCTCGGCAAGGAATTTTTCGCCCATTCAATTGCCGGACTGTTTCGGCAAATTTAATGCCGAAACTTTTCTTATACACCCAACTCTTTTTTTACACGGTTTCTTTTTACACGGATTTGAATTTTTTACACGGTTGAAAAAAAAATAATTTTTTTGTAAATATTTTTAATCTATTACGGTTTGAAAATCACTGTCTTGTCTTGTTTGGCACTTGGCACCATTGCTGAAATGAACAACTTGGCACCATTTCTGAAATTAACATACATAGTAGTAACAGGGAAACTTCCTTGATTCAACCATTAGATCAGGGTATAATTGCTACATTTAAGCTTTATTATATTCAACGAGCATTCCAACATATTTTAGATGCAGTAGAGCAGGACAACCTTACGATCGTTGATGCATGGAAAAAATATTCTATTTTGGATTGCATTACATATGCTTCAATGGCCAAAGAAAAATTAAGGGTATCAACATTAAATTCCTGCTGGAAAGCACTTTGGCCAGAATGCGTCAAGAGTGGTACCTCAATGCCGCAAGCATCGATGGAGACTTCTGAAATTATAGCCTTGGCACACGAAATCGGAGGAGAAGGATTTGAGGACCTACAAATTGAAGATGTCGACGAATTAATGATAGATAAACCTCTAGATGATGATTGTCTGATTCAATTAATAACAGATGACGGAAAAACTGAGAACCATGTTAGCGATAACGACGAAGAGACCGAAATATGCCAACTAACTGCTAGTTTAATAGATGACGATCTATCATTTGGTAAAAGTATGGTGAATCATTTCTTAAAAAATGATCCTAATATGGAACGTGCCCTGAAATTCGAACGAGATATTAATAATTGTATTGCTGGGTATAAAGAGTTGTATAAAGAATTTAAAAAACCAAAAGTTCAAGTTTCTATAAAAGATTTTTTAACAAAAAAAAAAAAATCGACGGCGTAAGACCTTTCGGAAAGTAGTCCGACAGTTCAAAACTCTATTACCGGACGAAAGTCACCATTGGATAATTTGATGGAAATCTCCAGTGATGATACCGATTTTAGTCCAGTTCGTCGCAAACAATTGCGCTTGTTATCAAGTAGCGACGAATAATTATGTAGCTATGTAAATATTTTTTCTTTATTTCTATTCTAATTTTTTTGTTCTTAATTCTGGATTAACATATTTCTTTTGTTTTTTTTGCTTGCTTTACCAATTTTTCATCTGTATGAATTATATATTTTAAGTTTTAATGTATGTAAAATAAAATGCCACATGCGCATACAATTTTTTTACACGGTTTTTCGAAGTAAATATAGTTTTTTATTTCAACTTACACGGTTTTCAGATGACATAGAACGTATCCCCCATTTTACTATAGAAAACGCCTTTTTTTTTACACGGTTTTTTTTTACACGGATTTCTGAGGAACGTATCTACCGTGTAAAAAAAGAGTTGGGTGTACTTTGTTTCGAATACATGTACATAAAATAGGACGCCTTAGTTGCATATCATCTAAAGACAATACTTCTAAGACTAATAATCCAATCATAAAAGTAATACATTATAGTCTTAACAACAGATTTCTAAGTTCCATAAGTTACCCCAACATAATACAATAGGTAGATACTAGCGAAAAGTTTGTACACCCACATTAATGAATGTAGGACTTCAGAGTAACTTCGCTGCTATTTTATCGATAGGTTTCCGGACCAGCGCGGGAACGGATCAAGGTCAGCTATTTGAGAGTTAATTGTTAAAGGGACTGACGAAACTTGACATTCCAATCATCACTTGGTGAGAGCATCCTTTGGTGAGAACTTCGGTGCGAGCTCATATGACCCGTAAATAGTAAAAGGAAGAAGGTGAGATTGGCAGGGAATCTACTTTGTTCTGATCTCCTACGACAAGGATCCTAATTTGAACCTATATTTTCAACAATTGGACAGTCCGAAGGAAGCAGGCGCTCAAAAGTGCTGGCGTACACGTTTTTGTAAGTTACTCTTAGTATAAATGTAAAATATATAATCATTAGAATACTTTTAAAGAACGATCTGGTGTGAGACAAATCCAAATGTTGTGAATTTTCATAGAAAACTTTTACTGAGAGAGACCTGGATGGCATATGAAATTAAATCATGTCAAGAACATTTTATCTAGAGACTGAGAGGTAGTCACTCTCAGTCTCCTAGGTCACCAATTAAATGTAGCTCGGTACCCCGGAACAAATGAGCTCTGATAAGAATTTTTCAATTTTTGCTTTTAACTAATTTCTGCTAACCTCCATAGCGACCCGCCAGAAGCTTCTGGAGCTTGGTTTGAGTCATTAAGTATCCACCTATAGTCCAGACCTAGCCGCCAGTTCTTCCACTTTCCATGGCGAAACGATTTTGCTAGTGAAATTTTGTGCAACAGGAGGGTTTTGACGATAGCGGGACAACGGCATTGCCATCAAAATGGCAACAAATAATCCAACAAAACTGCTCACCTGACCCACATCATAACATTCTCACTGTGGTAAATATGCTGCTGCTAGTCAAGTCCAGGCATGTGGGTTGAAGTCATATGGACGATCCATATAGAGCAACCGGTAGAAATATTGCTTCCATGAGCCGGCCGCTGGGGTAAACGACTGCCACAGCGAGATTATTAGCTTGGGCAACACTTACTACCCGTGTTGCCACACAAATCGGGGCACTACCCAGGACATCATGTGCCAAATCGTCACCGAACCCTGGATGTCCCTGGTGCCAGGACGATCGGCAGACGTGTTCAAAACAGTCATTAGTAGACTGCTGATCGTGGTGGTAACGAGAGATCAGATCCGCAGTACAATTGGAAGGTCTCAAAGCTGAAAAAATTGAAAGAATAAACTAGGGCCCCAGTGATAGTGGTCAACAAAGGATCACTGGGCCCCCTAGACATGTCGGAGGGAGCTATACACTGCGGCTTTTAGGACGATTACCTAAAGATGATGTGGAGGAGAATATGAAAGCGGAACAGTACCTCTCCATTTCACCAGCAGTCTTACCGGTCGGCTGTGGTAGCTGAGGGGTACTGTCAAATCTTTGGAGATACAATTAACAGGAACAATATAATAATTGTTTTGTGATGAGGAACCCAGTGACAGTAGATCAACCCAATTCTCCTTGATTTTTTTTTGTACGTCTGCGTTGAATGCGATTCCATCAGGTAGGTGACCACTTGGCGGACCGAGGACGAGATGGTTGCAGCAAGTCCAAAAACTCACCTGGTTACACTTGGGCATAACTCCTGATGAGTTAGAGTCGATGACGGAGGATCGAGTTGCCGGGAGATCTCTCGTATGCGGGTCAGAAGTTGATGATGAGATTAAATCATTTTTGATTATTTCAGCCAAAAAGAATTTTGTATTTTCACAGTGTGTACACACATGTATACAGAGGGTGTCACATGTATACGCATACCTGCTGCTCGTTGGCTAAGATATTTGGGTTCTTCTTCCATGTTTTCAAATCCATTTAAATTTTCATTTAGAGTTTCCTATCAATTTGTGTCAAAACGAGTTTGATTTTATACATGTTTGTGTTAAATGATTTCTAGAATTCGCATGTACTTCCCGAACGCTACGCCCTTATATCCATTGGATTTTATTTAATTTATTTATTTATTCATTTCTATCCGTAACATAATTCAGTGGATACCAATACAATTCTTTAAAATATGAGAAATTAATGAACATCATTCTATGGTCCATAACGACTAAGGGCGAATGATCCATCAAATATGTCTGTTGTTTGTAGGGAATAGCTAAGGTTTTAATACGGAATACCATGAGATTGATCAAGCTACAATATAGCAAAATGAAATAATTAAAGAATAAAAATATTGAAATGAGTCAGTATCTTAAGCCTCCAACCGTTATAACCGTCTGTAGAAGGTCTCTCTTTTCATAGAATTCAAGAAAAATAGGAACGGTTAGAGGGTTATCTTGACATTATAAAATTAAAATACTACATTATAAACTTAAAACAGTAATTATAATATCTTAATTATTCAAACTGAAAACTAATTTCTTTAGCTCATTTAACAAAGATCCTCCTTATGCGTATTGCCATTTTAGTAGAAAGCCAAGGTGCTGTCGTAGTATACAATTTAAATCATCGGTTTTTTTTTATAGAGTGTCATGTTGGACATAACCATATGTCCAAACTGAAATCCCCAAATCCAGAATCCCCAATCACAAAACCCACTATACTTCGAGTTTTTCACAAGGTATGTAAACAACTTTCAGTCAGACGCTTGGAGCTAAAGTTTAATTATATTTACGCTGAGGTATTGTCCACAAGGCTTATGGCCTGTGGACTTGTGACCCTTCAACGGAAATTTTATGATGTATTTTTCAAAAGGTGGGGATCTTGCAAGAACTTTTAATATTATTTTGGCAAGGGCAAAACCGTAGTAAAACATCAGCAATATTCTTTGTGAGCAGTGTACCATCAGTACGTACATTATTCGAATACAGCGTTATCTGCTATTTCAAAAATCTATGCATCAATACTGCTTATGGTATTCTACATGTGCCTTCAACGCCTTCTATAGCGTTTGTTCATATTTTGATGACTGTTTCTTAAATGAGAGCTGCCTCAAATTGTGCTCACTTAAAAATTCCCCGTAGAACCCCATTCCGGGCTGCGTTACGCATGGAAAGTATGCATACTAAATATCACGTCAGTCCGGATTCACATCATGCATGTGTACATTGTATAAATGTACATCTTAAATGCCCAACTCACGAGATTCTCGTAGCTCATCTCACACAACGTATCGCATTCCTTCTATAGTTTGTTTGGTTATCCTAGATAATCCCCTTCATGTGCGGTTAACCAGTTGCCCTTAATTGATAAAGTTTCTCTTTCTTCATTTTTCATTTTTAAAACTGAGTTCTTGAGTCCATCCAATATTTTTTTTAAAGTATATTCCAACACACGCATTCAGACAGTCGTCTGTATTATGTTTATGTATAAAATGAACACGAAACGGTTATGCCTCTTTTGTATTTAGATTGCTCTTTTAACCCATTAATCTTTTCTTTTGCATGTATGTACACACTGTGAACTGTTTCTATGTTTGCTGTGGCGCCTCTGTATGCCTTCATAAGGAAGAGGAGCTGAATGTAGAATAATTACATTGGACAAAACAAAATATTATGGCTAAGTGTTTGCTTAAGTGCATTATGGTATTTATTGTCTGCTCTTCCTTTGAACAATAGTCTGTGGATATCGACAGTTTGTGACTTCTGTCGTTGACATTTGAATAGTCATTCTATGCATGTACATTGTTTATTCAAAAAATGGAGGCAAAATGCAAACAATTTTCATTAGCATTGTATTCATTATGGAATCTCGTATGATCAAAGAGATTAAACATTAAGTATTAAATGATAATTAAACAGAAATTAATATAATAATGCGATTTTATCATAACAGAAAGTGTTGTCAATTTTTAGTTGTCCTCATATATTATGCAACTTGTTTGTTGCAGAATTTATGGATATTTAACTACTTGGGATATGTTACAAAAAAAAAGCTGTATCTTGCACTGTATTTGTTTGTAATTTTATTTTGGCATCACGTCAATTACGTACCTCGTTATTTAACGGCTGATACTCGGTTTTTCGCCCGTTATCTGCAAACTACGACTGGAAATGCTAGTATTGGAGCAAATAAAAGTTAGTTGGCAAGCATTAACATGCCAAACCCACTAACTGATCTGGCACAATCTATACTACAATCCAATATCTGTAAGCACCTGCCTCCCTCTCTCTCTCTCTCTCTATCTCACTCTCTCTGAACACATGACGTCGATAATTTTCATCACGATCAGTGTTGCCGCTGAGGGAAAATAAATTGAAAATCCACTAGAAATGGTAGTTTATGCATTGCAAGAATCAGCTAGAAATCGCTAAAATATCAAGGGGAAAGGGTGAGTCTTTAGGAAATATACATTTATTTTTAAAATGCCAAATCTTCCCTGTCATATTTTTTTAGATTTCTCCATCACAATTGCCACAAGTTCACAACAAAATTCACAAATTTCAAAATCCGCAAGTATAATATTAGTAGCCTATTTCAGAATTTGTACAAGATTGTGTCTGTTGTTGAACGTCCATTTTCATAATAAGACTGAATAACTTTAACGCGTTGCACGATTGTGTATCTTTCCATGGTTCAAATTGAGTTAGTTTGAAATTGAGAAATGTCAAATGAAATGCAGAAAAAACTTGACGTTTAGGTGTGGTTCGCATTCAACATTTGCCCTAATTTATTTACAACCTAAGTTTTCCGAAACCCAATAGGATGGCGTTTTGCAAGTTAAATGTTCTGAAATCCGTTTTACGAGTAACAAATGTTTACATACATACAAAATCCCTACAAGAAAATAATTACCTACACAAATAGTTGCCAAGCCCGTCAACAGTGTAAAATCACGAGTAAATAAAAAAAAATTGTTTCACTTCTGTTAAAAGTCATAGTTTTTAAAAGTAGCTCTACCTAGATATTTGTGCTCGCGCTTACGAAAATACGGTCTACGAGATATCAAAGCGCGACCACTACATTGTGACTTGTTTAATGGTTTTAGGTGTATCCTACTTAAAATGCCAGAGCGCGACAGTGTGAACGCAACGTTGCGGTATGGGTACTATAACCACTTGCAAATGCGAAATCAGCTGTCCGCTGTGCATAAAATGACAAATGATTGCGAGAATGCCCAGGATTGTCACATATTAGGACTGATTTCACATACTTTTAATTTATTATGTATCTCCTTGCATTATCTAGGAATTTTTGCCTGTTCATACGTGTTGTTCGCTATTGCTATATTTTCGTACGTCGTAATTCTATATGATCGAAAGTTCGAATGGGCAGAAAATCACTTACATACGATCATTTGAACATAAAGCCTGTTTGCCTTTTGTGTTTGGAATTAATGTTATAAATCTGTTTTTTTTTTTTACGACATTTGAATACTATCGATGGCGAGAGTATTCTACTATAGATATTCTGCAGAAGCTACATTAATGAAGAAGGTACATACATAAAGTGTGCAGCACCTTCTTCGCTCTTATTTGCCCAACTCTGATATCTCTCGGATGTAATCTAAATTCATTGAATCCACTGTAACCTTACACCGCTTTTTAATCACCTCCTAATGGTATTCCTGTTTCCATGTTTTCCTATATCCAACTCGAAATAAAACACAAAAAACATTCACGATCTTCACTTGGAATCTAAAATTCGGTACATTATTGTACATATGTTTGGCTGATGCCAAAAAATCGGATGAACATTTCACAAAAAAAGGCAATGCCACAACTTTATTGTTTGTAAACCCTCCAAATAGAGAATCAGTGATTTTATCCCAGTGGGTATATTCTTACAACTAGCTTTCTTTATGTCCTCAAATAAAACATTGCTTAATATCATTTATCAATATTGTTCAGAAAGTGTAGGAGCATGTTAAGTAGAAAATTAACTTAATTATTTGCTATATATATTATTTAAATATAAAAATGATCTTGAAAGACAACGGAACTACCTAATAGATCAATCCGATCGAAGAATTATTACAATTTTTAGCACATGCAATTGAATTTAACTTTATCATATTTTGACTGACCCACATTTGTACTATCCTTTTTCGATGCCAAAGATGATTACATTATGTGTATCCTTGATGATTCCAAGAGTAGGATTGAAGTCATTATAAATTAATGGGATTTATCTTGTGTTCATCTCCAGAACTTAGACACAAACAAGAACACTTTTCAAGCAAATAAACGAAATACTATTATATTATTTTTGAATGTGACGAAACCTCTATACCATTATTTGAACGGCTAATAAATTATCACTATTTTGTTAAAATAACCGGATGCGTTATATGCTGACACTGGATGAGGAAAATACGCGTGAAAGGAAATCACTCGAATAAACTGTCTTTCTGTATGAACTATTTCGAAATGTCGACTGTAATCTACGAAACACTTTCGTCAAGATTAAACCGAAAACTGACTTGCGGTATTACGTACTCTGCAGAAAAATACTACTAAATGAATAAGAAATCAAAATAACTAGCTGGAGAAAAGAGAGAGTGGAATGAAACAAACGCATGCGTTCTGCAGTGTGCGCTCCGTATAACAGTTGCCATAAGATTGCTTAAACTGTGTACATTCAACATGTGGTTCTCGTGAAGATGAAACTTCCAGGATATTTTCTCAACTGACCAAGTTATAAATATGTCAGTACATATATACGTATTTAACTGTGTACATATGTTCCATGACGTTTGTCTGCACATTCCGAATGTATCAGTTGAGTTAAAATATTAGCTTTATTCCAACTGTGCATTTCAGTAATTAGTAAGAGGGAAGTTAAATTGCAAATGAAGAATATATGGCCTAGAGCTGATGTGTGTATATTTTGTTGAGACACTAATGAAATAATTTCCTATTCGTAAATACGTACATATACTCCAATATAATATTTACTCTAATTTAGAAGAGTCCTCTTATGTAACAATTATTTTATAATTAAAACAAACAACGCGTTACTCTCGAACATATTTTTTGTTGCAATTTAAAAACATACATGTACCACATGTAATTTGATTGTGACTGTCAACGCGCTGTACATTCGATTCAATGCAATTTTTCTCCACAACAACAAATTTGTATATTCTGTTTATCCAAAAACGATAAGAAAATAGTTTGGGACGACACTTTTCACCGTGGCGACCAGTTTCTTTTTTTTAAGTGCTACATTTCCTACATTCTACACATACGTACACTAAATCCGCAAGCATATGTAGGCGAACGATTTAATAGATCTTTCGAACTACAGACATTTAAAGTTATGCCATGGGAATTGACTCCTTTGCTAACAAAATAAAATGGAAAATTGAGTCAAATACTAGAGCATCACAACAACGACGACGACACAAGCATTAAGGCTTATTTACGAGAGCTTTTACGGATTTCGCAGACAGGAATTACAATTTCTTTAGGAAATGGGTCAAAAGTACAAGACGTGCAGAAGTGATAGAAATTAAAGGATTAAGTCGATGAGCATTTTATATGACCGATTTTTATGCACTGTTATAAACAGTATAAACTTAAATATTAACCATATATACATATATGTATAAACACCGGCACAGCTTGCCATTTGCACTATAGAATCGAACTCAGAATAATCTATCAACACAACACACTGAGCTAATTGAACAATGAACCCTGTATTCTCCAAACCGCGTATAACCAGGTGGTTCTTTAAACCAGGCAACTACTCCACCCTATATTGCCGATTGCTTGTGCTTTCCTATAGTACGTACTACATGCCGTAAAATTTTATTCACTCAATAGATTTGAGAGATTTTACACAAAGAGGCGAATCGACAACGGACCAATTTTGCATACAATGTCTGCGGTGGACTACCACACGAAAGTCATTTCAAATCCTACTGAACAAGGTAATAATTTAACGCCTCCCTACCCTGAAGCGAGAAGTTCGTACGAAATTACAAGCACAACTTTGACTACACCCGAGCAAGATCTTGTTTGGGGAACAAAGGCAAAAACCGAACAAACTTGGATAGAAAATTGTATTTCCTGGTACTTTTTGAACCTTTAGTCATGGACTTACAAGAATCAATGCACCCCGCCTACGTTATTAACTTTAAGGAAGTGAACATTTTCGATTTGTAAATGTTTTCGGATGTTTCGGATGCGAAAGACGGGTGTTACATATTTGCTACAGTTACCGATATTGATAATAAATAAAATACTAACAACAACAATTTATTAGTTCGCATCCTCTCTTCACAACATCTCTTAACGCCCATATGACACATCGTTTTTCTAATATATTAAATCGAATATTTGTAGAAGAGACAACAAGTCTTTTTTGGAAAGAGGCAGCAATTATATTGCGAAGGATCATACACTGTCTGTGTGCAAGGTACATGTATATATGGAATATCTGTACAGTGGCCTGTATTTACTTGGTTTTCAAACAGAGAAACCCGGGCGAAAAGGGGAGAAATGTCCACACAAGCGGCCTGCGGTTGAATAATGTGGACGAGTTACAGATTTTAATCAATTGTGCTTCTCTTGTTCCAATTTGTGAGGCTAGTGCTTACGCACTCGCACTTAATGACAATTTCATTAGTGAATTTTTCGCACCGCTCTATTTCTCATTGAACTCATGAAAAATACAAAAAAAAAAAGCACTGCAATATAGCCACAAGCAACTGGCCGTCATGATGGGGGTTATACACAAACCACGTGCGCACACACATTCACGTGCGGACACCACGTACAAACTATCGGCGAGAAGGAGTTAACTAACTATACGCGTTCAATCATTGCGTTATTAAATGTTTCATAATTTAATTTAATTTGTACATGAAATTGAAAACCGACTCTCTTTTGTTAGGACTTTTTTTTTAATAAACGAGTTTACCGAATTAAAGGGCTTGTACTGTATTTACAATTTTAAAATTAAAATAAAATTTGGATGTTTGATTTTAAATCACGGCTAAACGGCTAGACAAACTTGGATAAAATTTGGTATGTAGCTGTATATGGTCTGTCTTGAGTCCTACGCTATAGGGTGCGGTAGAAGAGGTTTGACTTCTAGGCGCATAATCTGCTCGTTAAAAAAATAGCTGTGTGAAGTTTTTGCTGAAATGGATTCAAAAATATCCAGAGGTCCCAAGCCCACACTGCGATCTACACAGATGGCTCATCGTGCTGCACATATGTACATTGATGATGTATGACCGTAGAGCCCACAGAGAATAATTCGCGGGAGTCCTGGGGGTAACTCCTTTATCAACCCCATGAAATAGGGAGGTCATAGTTCCAGATGACAATGTGGCCACACGATCCTTAACTGAAACGATTTCGGATGGGATGGGACAGATAGTGATAAGGAAAAGTTTGTCCCTTGAGCTCAGGGCTCGATAATGGATGACGATCGATA
This sequence comes from Eristalis tenax, assembly GCA_905231855.2. Classification (NCBI taxonomy): domain Eukaryota; kingdom Metazoa; phylum Arthropoda; class Insecta; order Diptera; family Syrphidae; genus Eristalis; species Eristalis tenax. The sequence continues at coordinate 32,243,726 of HG993125.1, read as the reverse complement.
AGGGAAGGGTTGAGATGCAGATTGAAAAAACAATCGTGGCGAGGCAAGCAAATTTTAAGAATTGTAAATTTTAGTGGATGTTGACATCTGACATAGTTTCATGAAGACTGAGGACAAGACATTACCTCCCTGGTCCGAGTACAGGTCCAAAGGAACTCCGCATACCACCGCATAACCACTTGTTTCCATGTTCGCTGGTTGGAAAGGGCCCCGCTACGTCCATTGCTACCCTTTCGAATGTTGCTCCAAAGTTGTATTGCCGAATCTTCCCACGGCTTCTTGATTGTGGTCACTTTGCCTTTGCGCAACTGTCACAAGCTTGGACCCATTCTGCAAGAGACTGCTGAAATTCAACCCAGTAAAACCTCTGTTTAATTTTATCAACCTTCTTAGTAATGCCCAGGTGTCCTCCACTTAATCCGTTGTGAAATTTTTCCTCGCTATGAATTACTTGGCCGAGGACACCACCTATGCCATAGGTATAATGCCAGAGCAGCTTCTTCAACTCTTCAAATGCTGTCCCCTGTGTCTCTCCTTCCACACAAACTGCTGGTTCTTCCTCGTTAACTCGTGGAAGTTATGCGTAGCAGGCAATAGATGCACAGTCCAAAGAAACTTCGTATCGCGTGCAGATTTGTAGGCATCGGCCAATCTTTTACCGCCGCTATTTTTTCCTCGTCAGTTAGTAAGCCTTCTTTGGAGATCCGATGTCCAGAATATTTAACTTCTTTGTTAAAAGTAAACATTTCTTTCTACTGAGCCTAAGTCCAGCTGCCGCAATGCGCTGGAATACCTCTTCCAGATTTCTGAGATGGTCGTTGAAGTCCTTACCCATCACAATGATGTCGTCGACTAAAAGCTGTCTTCTCCCGATCATTTTTGTCGATTTCCACTTGTCAAGTGGCTAACTTCAGAGGTCCAAATGTAGTGAACCATTTTGCTTCCGAAAACGTGCCCGGGATATTGGTTATTCTTAGCAGGGGGGTAAATGTCTTTCTTTGTTACCATATCTGCAATAGTCTACACAGAAGCGCGTGCTGCCGTCCTTCTTTTTGACAAATACAACTGGCGAGCTCCATGGACTTGTCGATGGCTTAATGGCAATGTTCCGTTACATCTCCTCCACTAGCTCGGTTACCTCCTCCCTCTTGGCAAATGGTACTCTCCTTGATTGTCGGACCTACTTCGCATCTCCTCATTTCTCGAATTTGACGCAAATGTAGAGATATATTTTGTTAGCAGCTCTTTCACTAGCTGTAATGAATGTTCAATAGTTGCTGTCCAATGTTGGCTCTACATCTCGCTTTGACTGACTCTCACAATTCTCTATCGCAGCTACTTCGTGCCATTGTTCCATTATTTTGCCTTTCCTGATTTTCTTCGTCTCTTTCCCCAGAGCGAGCACTCTTACCCGTAACAGCTTTTTGTCCTTGGCTTTATTCTTATTTTGTCTCTAGCTTCAACTAACCACAGCGTGGTGTTCCCACAATCGTCGTACTTCTTTGCCCCAACTACGGCCTCCGAGTTCGGCGAAATCCTGGCGTCCCTTTCCTCATCGACCTCTTTGATCCATGGTAACTTGCCATCTCCGACACTCAGTGGTAAATAATTCTGGTACCTTAGAATTCTCCACTCAAGGTCCAAAGTAATGCCGGTCCTTATCATAAAGTCAGCACCCAGAAACCACTCGTCGACAATATCCGCCACTACGAACTCGTGCTCTACTGTCATTCCATATTTGATGGTGTCGGTTAACTTCCCAAGTATCGGTATGAACTATTTCGAAATGTCGACTGTAATCTACGAAACACTTTCGTCAAGATTAAACCGAAAACTGACTTGCGGTATTACGTACTCTGCAGAAAAATACTACTAAATGAATAAGAAATCAAAATAACTAGCTGGAGAAAAGAGAGAGTGGAATGAAACAAACGCATGCGTTCTGCAGTGTGCGCTCCGTATAACAGTTGCCATAAGATTGCTTAAACTGTGTACATTCAACATGTGGTTCTCGTGAAGATGAAACTTCCAGGATATTTTCTCAACTGACCAAGTTATAAATATGTCAGTACATATATACGTATTTAACTGTGTACATATGTTCCATGACGTTTGTCTGCACATTCCGAATGTATCAGTTGAGTTAAAATATTAGCTTTATTCCAACTGTGCATTTCAGTAATTAGTAAGAGGGAAGTTAAATTGCAAATGAAGAATATATGGCCTAGAGCTGATGTGTGTATATTTTGTTGAGACACTAATGAAATAATTTCCTATTCGTAAATACGTACATATACTCCAATATAATATTTACTCTAATTTAGAAGAGTCCTCTTATGTAACAATTATTTTATAATTAAAACAAACAACGCGTTACTCTCGAACATATTTTTTGTTGCAATTTAAAAACATACATGTACCACATGTAATTTGATTGTGACTGTCAACGCGCTGTACATTCGATTCAATGCAATTTTTCTCCACAACAACAAATTTGTATATTCTGTTTATCCAAAAACGATAAGAAAATAGTTTGGGACGACACTTTTCACCGTGGCGACCAGTTTCTTTTTTTTAAGTGCTACATTTCCTACATTCTACACATACGTACACTAAATCCGCAAGCATATGTAGGCGAACGATTTAATAGATCTTTCGAACTACAGACATTTAAAGTTATGCCATGGGAATTGACTCCTTTGCTAACAAAATAAAATGGAAAATTGAGTCAAATACTAGAGCATCACAACAACGACGACGACACAAGCATTAAGGCTTATTTACGAGAGCTTTTACGGATTTCGCAGACAGGAATTACAATTTCTTTAGGAAATGGGTCAAAAGTACAAGACGTGCAGAAGTGATAGAAATTAAAGGATTAAGTCGATGAGCATTTTATATGACCGATTTTTATGCACTGTTATAAACAGTATAAACTTAAATATTAACCATATATACATATATGTATAAACACCGGCACAGCTTGCCATTTGCACTATAGAATCGAACTCAGAATAATCTATCAACACAACACACTGAGCTAATTGAACAATGAACCCTGTATTCTCCAAACCGCGTATAACCAGGTGGTTCTTTAAACCAGGCAACTACTCCACCCTATATTGCCGATTGCTTGTGCTTTCCTATAGTACGTACTACATGCCGTAAAATTTTATTCACTCAATAGATTTGAGAGATTTTACACAAAGAGGCGAATCGACAACGGACCAATTTTGCATACAATGTCTGCGGTGGACTACCACACGAAAGTCATTTCAAATCCTACTGAACAAGGTAATAATTTAACGCCTCCCTACCCTGAAGCGAGAAGTTCGTACGAAATTACAAGCACAACTTTGACTACACCCGAGCAAGATCTTGTTTGGGGAACAAAGGCAAAAACCGAACAAACTTGGATAGAAAATTGTATTTCCTGGTACTTTTTGAACCTTTAGTCATGGACTTACAAGAATCAATGCACCCCGCCTACGTTATTAACTTTAAGGAAGTGAACATTTTCGATTTGTAAATGTTTTCGGATGTTTCGGATGCGAAAGACGGGTGTTACATATTTGCTACAGTTACCGATATTGATAATAAATAAAATACTAACAACAACAATTTATTAGTTCGCATCCTCTCTTCACAACATCTCTTAACGCCCATATGACACATCGTTTTTCTAATATATTAAATCGAATATTTGTAGAAGAGACAACAAGTCTTTTTTGGAAAGAGGCAGCAATTATATTGCGAAGGATCATACACTGTCTGTGTGCAAGGTACATGTATATATGGAATATCTGTACAGTGGCCTGTATTTACTTGGTTTTCAAACAGAGAAACCCGGGCGAAAAGGGGAGAAATGTCCACACAAGCGGCCTGCGGTTGAATAATGTGGACGAGTTACAGATTTTAATCAATTGTGCTTCTCTTGTTCCAATTTGTGAGGCTAGTGCTTACGCACTCGCACTTAATGACAATTTCATTAGTGAATTTTTCGCACCGCTCTATTTCTCATTGAACTCATGAAAAATACAAAAAAAAAAAGCACTGCAATATAGCCACAAGCAACTGGCCGTCATGATGGGGGTTATACACAAACCACGTGCGCACACACATTCACGTGCGGACACCACGTACAAACTATCGGCGAGAAGGAGTTAACTAACTATACGCGTTCAATCATTGCGTTATTAAATGTTTCATAATTTAATTTAATTTGTACATGAAATTGAAAACCGACTCTCTTTTGTTAGGACTTTTTTTTTAATAAACGAGTTTACCGAATTAAAGGGCTTGTACTGTATTTACAATTTTAAAATTAAAATAAAATTTGGATGTTTGATTTTAAATCACGGCTAAACGGCTAGACAAACTTGGATAAAATTTGGTATGTAGCTGTATATGGTCTGTCTTGAGTCCTACGCTATAGGGTGCGGTAGAAGAGGTTTGACTTCTAGGCGCATAATCTGCTCGTTAAAAAAATAGCTGTGTGAAGTTTTTGCTGAAATGGATTCAAAAATATCCAGAGGTCCCAAGCCCACACTGCGATCTACACAGATGGCTCATCGTGCTGCACATATGTACATTGATGATGTATGACCGTAGAGCCCACAGAGAATAATTCGCGGGAGTCCTGGGGGTAACTCCTTTATCAACCCCATGAAATAGGGAGGTCATAGTTCCAGATGACAATGTGGCCACACGATCCTTAACTGAAACGATTTCGGATGGGATGGGACAGATAGTGATAAGGAAAAGTTTGTCCCTTGAGCTCAGGGCTCGATAATGGATGACGATCGATAAGGGAAGGGTTGAGATGCAGATTGAAAAAACAATCGTGGCGAGGCAAGCAAATTTTAAGAATTGTAAATTTTAGTGGATGTTGACATCTGACATAGTTTCATGAAGACTGAGGACAAGACATTACCTCCCTGGTCCGAGTACAGGTCCAAAGGAACTCCGCATACCACCGCATAACCACTTGTTTCCATGTTCGCTGGTTGGAAAGGGCCCCGCTACGTCCATTGCTACCCTTTCGAATGTTGCTCCAAAGTTGTATTGCCGAATCTTCCCACGGCTTCTTGATTGTGGTCACTTTGCCTTTGCGCAACTGTCACAAGCTTGGACCCATTCTGCAAGAGACTGCTGAAATTCAACCCAGTAAAACCTCTGTTTAATTTTATCAACCTTCTTAGTAATGCCCAGGTGTCCTCCACTTAATCCGTTGTGAAATTTTTCCTCGCTATGAATTACTTGGCCGAGGACACCACCTATGCCATAGGTATAATGCCAGAGCAGCTTCTTCAACTCTTCAAATGCTGTCCCCTGTGTCTCTCCTTCCACACAAACTGCTGGTTCTTCCTCGTTAACTCGTGGAAGTTATGCGTAGCAGGCAATAGATGCACAGTCCAAAGAAACTTCGTATCGCGTGCAGATTTGTAGGCATCGGCCAATCTTTTACCGCCGCTATTTTTTCCTCGTCAGTTAGTAAGCCTTCTTTGGAGATCCGATGTCCAGAATATTTAACTTCTTTGTTAAAAGTAAACATTTCTTTCTACTGAGCCTAAGTCCAGCTGCCGCAATGCGCTGGAATACCTCTTCCAGATTTCTGAGATGGTCGTTGAAGTCCTTACCCATCACAATGATGTCGTCGACTAAAAGCTGTCTTCTCCCGATCATTTTTGTCGATTTCCACTTGTCAAGTGGCTAACTTCAGAGGTCCAAATGTAGTGAACCATTTTGCTTCCGAAAACGTGCCCGGGATATTGGTTATTCTTAGCAGGGGGGTAAATGTCTTTCTTTGTTACCATATCTGCAATAGTCTACACAGAAGCGCGTGCTGCCGTCCTTCTTTTTGACAAATACAACTGGCGAGCTCCATGGACTTGTCGATGGCTTAATGGCAATGTTCCGTTACATCTCCTCCACTAGCTCGGTTACCTCCTCCCTCTTGGCAAATGGTACTCTCCTTGATTGTCGGACCTACTTCGCATCTCCTCATTTCTCGAATTTGACGCAAATGTAGAGATATATTTTGTTAGCAGCTCTTTCACTAGCTGTAATGAATGTTCAATAGTTGCTGTCCAATGTTGGCTCTACATCTCGCTTTGACTGACTCTCACAATTCTCTATCGCAGCTACTTCGTGCCATTGTTCCATTATTTTGCCTTTCCTGATTTTCTTCGTCTCTTTCCCCAGAGCGAGCACTCTTACCCGTAACAGCTTTTTGTCCTTGGCTTTATTCTTATTTTGTCTCTAGCTTCAACTAACCACAGCGTGGTGTTCCCACAATCGTCGTACTTCTTTGCCCCAACTACGGCCTCCGAGTTCGGCGAAATCCTGGCGTCCCTTTCCTCATCGACCTCTTTGATCCATGGTAACTTGCCATCTCCGACACTCAGTGGTAAATAATTCTGGTACCTTAGAATTCTCCACTCAAGGTCCAAAGTAATGCCGGTCCTTATCATAAAGTCAGCACCCAGAAACCACTCGTCGACAATATCCGCCACTACGAACTCGTGCTCTACTGTCATTCCATATTTGATGGTGTCGGTTAACTTCCCAAGTATCGGTGCCTTCACCCCCCCAGGCTGTACGTAGCCGCATCCCATAAGACTTCTCCACATCTCCCACCAGATCATTATTTTTGATTGGGTGCTATGCTTCCGTATCCAGCGTCACCGTTATCCGTCTACCTCCAACGATGCCCTCGGCAGTGAGTTGTCGTCGTTCCTTCCGAGTTGGGGAACAAAGATTGTGGGGCAATCCGTTGTGGATGCCAGTTTATGCCCCCCTAAACTGACTCTTTCGGTTTAACGACGGCTTACTGCCGCCGTTATCTCCTGTCAGGTCCGGCTGTCGTCGCTTGGTGTCCCGTGCAGATGATTGAGGCCTGGAACTTTTTCAAAGCTCCCTACAATCGCATGCCATGTGTCCACTTCTATTGCAGTCGAAGCAACGGCCCTTGAATCTGTCTCGAGCAAATTCCGGGCCCACATCTACTCTGCGGCTTCTAGAATAAGACACACACGCCAATCCCACTGCCTTGTCGGACAGAGCAGTAGCAACCGTTTCCTGGAAGATTCTCCACGGTGACGACAAAGTTGTTCGCTTCGTCTCCAGATCCCTTATACCGTCCACAGGCGCATGCTTTTGGCGTTTTTGATGAGCTCCATCGTCGAGCCGGCGTACGCCAGAAGGGCCAATCGCTCAATCTCCGCTGCAAATTCTTGGAGCGATTCACCGTTGCGTTGTTTACGGCTCTTCAATTCATCTTGTAGACTTGCATTCGGTGTTCACTACCATACTCTTAATTGCGCTGTAGCGAGCTCATGATTGCGTTGTAGTCCACCCTTCAATGCCACTACGACCGCCGCTGCCTTGTCTTCTTCGTTCAGATGTGCCCTCGCTACAGAAGTTTCGAACTGGAGCCTGAAGATGTTGAAACACGCACATAAGTTGGATGTTCAAATTCTTAGCCACCTCGTTAACATATGGGGGCAATTAAGGGAACTCTTGGACTTGAAAGTGACTAAGTTTAGAGCTTTGATTGCTGCCTGGAAATCGAAACAGTTGACGATATCTGTCCTTGACATTACATTGTTTCTAGGCCAGGACAGAGCTTAGTTCTAAAGTTTCAGCCAAAATGACGCTACAGTGATTCAGTAAACGGAAATATAGCAGGATGTTTGGATCCTTTGAATAGACGACACCACTCACACCTGATTAGCAGTGGATCATCCAGCGTCAGGTGTCCAGATCTGGGGGATGCTGGTTGAGAAGTTATTCTCTAAGAGGGGTTTGGGGAAAGTGAGGTTTGTATCTATCCTAGAACTATACCTCCATGGGATCGTTTAATGTCCAGACCGAAATTCTTTGCAGATGTGAAGCGATCACAGTTTGGTCGTCGTATTATCTGCTGTCTGTCTACCAACCATTTCTATCGGTGGTAGATTAAGGAGTATGTTAGAGCTTAGGACGAGGTTGTCCTTAGTGTTCCGCTGATACTACTTTCTTTTCAAGTGCAGTCCACTGTTGCGATGCCATACAACAGCATAGGTCTGACTACTGAAAAAGTAGCCAGTGGCACTCCTGATAGCACATATTAAATATGTACCCTAACAAATCAGCAATTTTCCTTAAGATGTGATAAGATAAACCATTTACGCAACAAGAATGAGAATCGTCCAGGGAACTAATTATATTTCAAATTTTAAGTTGAGATATCTATCCAAAGAAACTACTATTGCTACGCCCATGAATTAATGTCTTGGATTCTTTTGAAACTGTCGCAACATTGGCAAGAATTATAGTTTTTGGTGGCAAAGATGACAATGCCACAGATGCAAAATAATTATTGAAATCATTTTCGATAGTGTGAGGGTCTGATATTTGAGATGACCCAATTTTAAGAGTAATACCTAAGTTTTTCTCGATTAACGATTAAACATATTTCTGATTAATTCTCATGTGTTGAGTTTTTTTCAAATGCTTTTGTATCGATTCATTAGGGTGACAGGACATGGGCCATGTAACTGCCACCTATATAAAATATGCCTTACCGGCACCGAAATTTGTAGGCCGCATTGCCAGTAGAAAAATTCATGCAACACCTGATGATCGACTGCCCAAGCCTTGCTCGAGAAAGATTCAAAATAATAAACAGAGCATCCTTAACAGGGAGAGACTTTCAAGAAACCCCATCCAAAAAAGGTGTAAAATTTGTTAAGGCAACACTAAATCCTAGAAAAAAGGGGGTTACAATGGAACAAAGTGAAAAAAACCTCGAGATACTTAAATTTCTCCACCTGCTTCATTCTTCCCACTGGCATGAGAAATGCCTACAATCTGTACAGCATTCAGTTCCCGTTGTTCAAACCAATTCAGACTGCTCTCAAGAGTACTCACTTTTTGTCAGAGTGAACCATTCTCCTACTGAATGACGATGATTTGTAGCCCATCATACATATGTTGAAGAGTCAGCGAACTGCAGTTAGAGTTCGTCTTTAAAGTCTCTGGTAGAACAGCCAAGTGTTGCGGCTCTTTTGTCTTGCCCTCTGCCAGTCTCGCTGCACAGTGTGACGAATCGAAATATTCGAGGCAAAACAGCGCACAGGCCATTTCGAACATACCCGGTTTTTTATATATCCAAAGGTTGCAAAACTTCATGTTCAAGAAAACTTTTTTCTTTTGGGAAAGGATCTTAAACTTTCTGAAAATAGATCTGAGGTCATAAGCAATCTTTTTAGAAGTTCTGTGTTCGTATCGATTCCCTCAACTTCCAGCTTTCCTTGCCTCCTGCTTCTTGAGTTTCTTCCGAAAGATGTACTATTCGAAGCACACACGAAGAAATTATAAGTTTTCCATGAAACAAAAATCCCTTACTGGCATACAATATCAGGAATAAATTTTATTTCTTTGTCATAACTCTTAAAATCAGCTATATCAGTTGGAACCCGGACCCAAAAGCTTATAATATGACATGCAACTTTTTGATCATATAAAAGAAATACCATCGTCATCTGTTGACCCGCATGTTCTACTAAAGGGGTCGCGGGAATAAACCACGCACTAGAGATCTCCAGACAACTTGATCCCATGTCATCTCCTCTAACGCATCAGGAGTTACGCTCAAGCGTTACGAAGCGATCGCCTGAAGCAATCGCATTCAACTCCCGCCTAGGAAGTCGTGATGATGGGAACATTCGTGCACGTGACCAAACCACTGAATCATAGCCTTTTCCATTATACCTCCCATCAATCGTGCAAAAGATCCCGCGATACATAAACTTCTCTATCTGTTTCAATTGGACTCAACTAACATGTATAGTGCATTGAACAGGCGTTCTGGAGATGACCATGACCTCAGATTTGTCCACGTAGACCTTCATTCCAGCATCAGCACATACAGCCACAAACCTATCGAGTGCGCGCTGGAGTCCCCTCTCGGAAGATGTGAGGATAACTAAGTCATCAGCAAAAAGAAGACGACGTTTCAGGAAGGACGGTTTAGTCTGATGTGGCCTTGAAAACATCCGGCATCATAGGCGACGAGCCACTCCACCGTTTTTGGCAATCAGACTTAGATAGTTGGTGTTTAAGACCTCACTATATGACCAATGTGGCTCATTGGTGCTAGGCCCACCTGTGTTGCCTGTTTTAACCTCTTTGAGAGTTTTGGCGATGACTTCTTCGATCTGGTCCGTGTGGACGTAAAGTTCCGTAATGAGATCGAATTGTTTGTGGCGATTACAAGTCTACACACTAAACATGTCTCATATTTTCTCGAATAACATCTTAAGCAAAATTGTCGCAGTCCACACTAAGTTACCCTGAATATTGATTTCCCGTTACAGATAAAGAGAACAGTTTTTTTCAGAAAATGTATACACTGCACTCGCTCCCTGAAAACATCCCAGTCATTAGACTAAAGTTAAATCGTGTCTTTTAGAGATGAGACTTGTTCGCTTTATCGTTTATTTATTCAGACATTTTCTTATTCGTTATGTATTATGTAGGGTTTCCTCTAGAATAAAATACTAAATTACTGGCATACTATTAATTAATATAAAACCATATGACATCTATCTCCATTTCTTTATCTAGAAGAACTGTGTTTACTATTGTCAATTACTAGCTATTGAATTACTTTAGGAAAAAGAATAATGCAGTTTTTAGAGTACGAAATAAAAAACGAATAATAATAAAAAATATGTCATCACTGATAAATTCATGCTGCAAATATCCGAAATTTAATTTCTTTTTGCATCTCCCTTCCATTAATATTATTTCGGCTAAAGCAAGCCTTACTGTCCCTAGATTTACATCAGCATTGGAGTCCCTGAGGACTTCCACATGATGCAAAAAATGTAGAAATAAGTAGGACTTATCTAAGAGCCAGTCAATGCTAGCCTTGTTGTATTTTGTTAACAATTACTGAAAAATAAAAACACCACCAATCTTAAGTTTCACTTTTACGCTTCAGTGTGGCGGATTATTTCTCAGCGTAATTGACTGTTTAAGGATTGTCTGAAAATGTTAACGACCGTTTGTCGGCTGTTCATTTTGACTGAAGCTAGCTCGATTTTTCATGATTTTCTTTTCTGTTATTATCCGAAATTACACCGCTTCACTCATGCATACGATTTATGGAATGCATCCTTCAAATATCGGATGGACTAGATGTAAAAGCCTGTCAGGTTAGACACCGAAAAAGTAATAAACACAAGCAAAAAAAAGAATCAAATTAAAATGCATTCATAGTATAAACGTTGCACTTATCGAGTTTTTGTCGTATTAGCAGTTTCGAATACTGCGTCAGTAATGATATAAAATTAAATAAATATTAAATTATAAAATATTAAGATTAAAATATTAAATTATAAAATTAATATTATGCGAAAATCGAGGAGTTGCAGGATTAGAGATCTTCGTTAATCGACCACGTACTGTATATAAGCGTCTTACATAGGCATACAGTATACACTCCAACCACTTGCGAGTGGCTAATGTATCAATTGAATGGATTTCTTCCGTAAAATACTTAGGAATTCATCTTGATTCGAAATTACTGTTTCAACATGTGAGACAAACGCTGAACAAAATAAATATAAGTACAAAACTTTTATATCCCCTTATAAGCATAAAGTCAATGTTATCAATTGAAAACAAAATGATATTGCACAAGATTATATTTCAAGCCATAATTCTATATGGATGCCAGGCTTGGGATAAATGCGCAAAGTGCCATATAGCAAAGGCACAGGGAGCATAAAATAAACTCTGAAAAATGATGCTAAACCTCCCATGGTATTTCTCTACGAAGGTTTTACATAAAAGGGCTAATGTTGAATTGATATCTGAAAGAATTAACACCCCGATGGCAAAATTTAAAGTACGATGTAGACATTCTGACAACACTTTAGTAAAAGATCTATTTCCCTAGTCGTTGTTCTTGCAATATCCCTAAGCAATTTCAATTCAGTTGAATGTATAAGCAACAAATTGTGTATCCGTTCATTTATTTTTATATTACTTATCTATTAATTCATATTTATTTATTTATCTGTTTATATATTGATTTATTGATTTATTTATTTATTTATTAATTTATTATTATTTCTTTATTTATTTACTTATTTATTATTTATTTATATATTTTTTCTGCATTTTTTAATTTATGAATTTAACTATTCATTTATTTATATTATCCGTTTATATCCGGATATATATTTTATTATGATAATTTTAATTTTTTTTTTGTTTTGTATTGTAATTATAAATATATCTCATTTGTTTTTCATAATCATCAATATTAAACTATTTCAGTAGAATCTCTGTATAAGACAATGTGCGGTAACTCAGACCGTGTAAGCTTAAAAAAGAATCTGAATAAAATAAATACAAATACAGTATAAACTCGGTTTACGCAACTAATAAAAATTACGGCGGTTGCACTAACCGAGGTTGTTACACTTACTGAGTCACACTTCTTTGTATAAGAAATGGTAGTCAAATGTCTATATTTCTATATAGAAAATGACAATGAAATACAAAACACATTTTTGAAACTAAAGGAAATCGTTATTGTTGAACACATTTTTATTTAATATGAAAACAGAAGGTTAGAAACATATACAAAAATGAATATACATATGTGATACATAGAGTAAAATATTTTGGTTTTTTTTTCAAGAAGTTAGATATTTTAGACTGAGTTTTTTGCAATTCAATATTTTTCAAAACAGACCTCTCTTTTGTTTATTGTAGATTAAAAAGATTGCTTTATAAGTAAATGGCTTGTTCTCAAAATGTTTAAATGCTCTTGGATTGGCTGCTTTATCAGTGACAAACAGGTTTACCTTGTGCATCCTTGATGCATTTGTGCACGCAAGGAATTTTACTCTTTCCTTGCTTACTTTTCGACCTGGCGCTGACGATTCATTGAATGTTTGGCAACATCCTGTACAAAAATCCGGATTTGTCCGCATTGCAGATTTTATCAGCGGTTAATTTAAGTTTCTTTATTTTTTGTTGAAATTGCATTACGAACGGTTCAACAAGTCCACATTCATTAGATAACTTTTCGCCACACATTTTTAAGATTCGAATACCATGTCCTTTTTTTAAATTTCGCAATCCATCCGTTGTTAGCGTTAAATGATGGTTTTTCCCTTATTTCGTTGTACAATTGAATTGCCTTTGATTTTATAATTTCATTAGAAAGCGGAATATGTTTGGCTCTTTGCTCTTGAAACCATCCATATAACGCCCTTTCCATCTTTGGATATTCAGAAGTCTTAAGTGTAACGCGTTTTTCTGGTCCAGATTCAGCTCTCGCCACAAATTGTCTAAGACTGCTTCCCTTTGCTTTTATCCGGCCTATTGTTGACTTGTGCACATTATATTTTTCACAAAGGTTGCCTTACTGAAACACCCTTATCAACTTCGGATAAAATTTAACTTCTTTTTTTAATAGATAATTTAGTAATATTTCTTGTAACACCCACCCTGAACGAATTTCGCGTAGGTACTAATGAAAGTGGAATCCATCTACGGAAACACATTTGGATGTGTAAATATCTTTACAAAGAATTCTTTCTAGACCCACACGAAACTAAATTACTGTAAAATAACGATAGACGTAACCAACCAAAGGAAGAACATGCAAATAAAAAACAGATGAACAAGTTGCACTGATCGAGGTAACCTCTTTGAAAAGTTGCACTTATAGAGTCAATACGTGCTATGACTTTAGTGTTGCGAAAATCGAGGAGTTGCGCGAATCGAGGGTTGCTTTAACCGAGTTCGTACTGTATATGTACATGATCTGTTGCAGGTGTAGATTTTCGACAGGTTTTTGACTTGTTTGATAATTATATAATCTAAGACGGGGTTTTTCAGATATGTAAGATTCGTGTATTGATATCTATCCCATGAATTTCGTGTTCGAAGCCGTGTGAATTTGGTTGAAAAATAAGGGAAACCTTTTAACATAGCGTGTAAGTAGAAGGGTCCATAATATCTTTATAAAGCAAACTCATTAAGGCACCATAAATTTAGTTTACAAGGTATTTAAATTTCTTGCAGCCCGAAACTTAAAGCACGAGAAGTGCTGAACCTTTACATCAGCTGACGGATTTGACGTAATTATATGTAAATGCTAAAATATTTTGCCAGGTTTTATTTAAATCGTTAATCATTATATCCGCTAAATAACTATCAATTTTATGCAAAAATAAAGGATTTTTTCATACTCCATCTAACATTTTTCGTAAAATACATTCGGCCGTTGGAATTAAGATGAATTTTGAAGCTGAGGAACATTCAAAATTATAAATGGCAAATATGCAATGAAGTGCAAACAACTAATTAAAAGAAATTAACAAGAATTCAGGGACTGACACGCTTAGGAGTAACATGTGCAGTTCTAAAAGCTGTCGTGAATCTACTTACAGTGATCGCCATGAGAATCAGCATATTCGTTAATGAATAATTTTAAAGTTAATATAAATAAGATTAGCTTCCATTCAATAGCCGCACCTTTCCTTGACGACTTCTGTACATCAATCAACAACAAACGAAAACAAGTGAAATCATAAGAGAAAACAAAATGTATTAATACAGCGTATGTAAGATGTGTATGTGCATGCAACATCGAATGAGTGCGGCATGTCAATTTTTTCATACACCCAATGCCGTTTTTACACCGTCTTTCTTTACATGTTTTTAAATAACAGGCTTTAGAAAAAACAAAATAGATTCGCTTTTTCACGATTTCATTCCATTTAGCACGACTAAAGAATAGCTATATACGAGCCTTCGAAACTCGCGCCGTGTGAACAGGAGCGTCGTCATGAAGAAGCAACACACCCGCTGCGAGTTTACCCCGTCTTTTCTTTTTAATTTCCTCCCGCAAATTATGCAAAGTGGAAGCGTAGGATGTGGCGTTGATGGTTTCACCTTTTTTTTTGTACTCAATGAGCAAGATTCCCTTTGAGTCCCAAAAGACTGTGGCCATGAGCTTCCCGGCAGACGGAGTGACTTTGAACTCCTTCGGGAGGTCTGTTCCTTTTTTATGCCACTGCATGGACTCTTGTTTGCTTTCAGGGTCATAGTGATGGACCCATGTTTCGTCACCAGTAACAATTCGATCCATAACACCGTCCGCGTTTTCACTACACATCTCCAAAAGCTCTCTACAGCATGCGATTCTCACTTTTTTCTGAGGCGCTGTGAGCATTCGTGGCACCCACCTTGCACTGACCTTTGAAAGGTTAAGATGGTCATGAAGAATGGTGTGAATGGTACCAATTGAAAGCTTGGTGATCTCTGCCATCATTTTCACATTTATTCCGACATCCTCAAAAACAAGTTTTTCGACTTCTTTGATGCTTTCTCCCGTACAAGCAGTAGCCGGGGCGCCGGAGCGGGGTCGTCTTCAATGCTCTCTCTGCCTCTCTTGAACTCACTTGACCACTTTTGCACAGTTGATAATGAAGGTGAGGAGCCCTGGTAATCAGTCACCGTCTCTTTATGAATAGTTTTTTGACTTTTTCCTTGCTTAGTGAGAAATTTAATAACAGCGCGATGCTCATGCTCATCGTCTCAGTTGCCATTATGATTCTGTTTAACTAGAGATAAAACTCGAATTAATAATAACATTTATATGAAATTTTACATGAATGCACTAAAATAATAGTACTACTTGATAAATAAGTTGATTTATATATACAACCACAGCTTCACCCAGATACCGAGAATATATTGAACGCCCCTCGTATTGAGTTGAAAATTTAAATATAACATTTTAAGCAACCATAATCCTTCAAAAATTTCGTTGTGTATATAAAATTATAATGTACACTCTCATAATTATTTTTTTGTATGAATAATTTAATTTACGATCTAATCCTCTTCATGTCGTTTATTTTTTTTCAAAGTATCTACCATGTTCAACAGAATTGGGTGTATTTCAATGGTGCTCTCTAGTGTCATTCATTATTCATAGCCCAAAATTGAAGACATCTCACCCACGTTCATTGAAACCACTAGTCTTTGTTTATAGAAAATCGAATAAGTCTTCAGAAGTAAATCACAACCCCGCTCTAGGATGCAGATGAATATCCAGGTTGCATCTGGATATTCAAACGAATTTACAGCCTACTGTGTGTTAGGTGCGTTGCATGCAACCTTAGAAACCGGAGCAATTTCACATTAATAGCCGCCTCATTTCCTGTGTGTACAAACAATTCACATCAATCTTTGCACAACATCCTCCCATGTTTAGCGGAACACCAACGAAATAACGAAAAGTTACCAAAAGAATGAAAGAAAATACTCGTACCATAAGGAAATATGTTTTGGACGCACAAAAACTTCGATGACATGGGGGCCAAAGCACACGCAAATATCGTACACATTTCACGGGAACACCCACTATCCTTTTGGAGATTTAACAAACTTCTGCACATAACTTTATCCATCCAGTTATATTTGTATGCATTCAGGAAGTATGCAAAATTGTATGTACATGTGTACGAATGTGCAAACTGATAAGAATTATAGAGGATTCTCTCCTAGTTCCAGTGCACCAACCCGTGTGAAAATTGTATGAATGGATTATTACTTCTCGCACGCAAGCTGAATCTAGTAAGGAGGGAAATTTACTACTTTCAGAAAAGGATTTGTAAATACTGTGTTTGGACACATGTATGTGTGTGCAATAGGAATGAATGTTTGCATGGAAGTGAATTTCGTCTCTCAAAATGTGGTATGCACTAAATAGTAAAGTCGCGATAATGTCAAAAATTAGTACATAGCAAGTAAATACATGAGATAATATTGTTTATAATCATTTTTATTTATTCTTCTAAATCTTCAGAGCTACTAATGCCAACGGTTTTTCGATCCCCGAAACTATTGTTAGATTCAATTCCGGACCGAAAGCGCTCAGCGGTTAGGTTTTATACTCTTTCCATCTCGGACTAAACTTAAGACCAAACAATGTGTTTTTTATTTGTTGAACGATGTTACGATACGTGGTGTAGCCGGGAACTTTGTAAGAGTATGTATGAAATACAAGGAAATTCCACTACATTCGTCTTCTTTACGGATCAATGCCCACATGGACTAGGGGTAAAAATGGCAGAAGTTGTAATATCTCTATCCTCCATTATCTCTATCGTCGGTTTTTATTAATAACCGGCCAGAAAAACATAGAGATGTATATCTTAAAATTATGTACAAATAAAAAAAAACAAAATATATATAGCTAAGCAGGTTTGTTCATAAATAATTTTCGTACATACGTCCGGTTTCCAAGTAAAATCTGAACTTCAGTCGAACTTCGTTTGAGATCGAGATAATGTCTTCCAAGTCAATCAGGCAGGCACCCGTGCATTGTGTCTTGTCTTTATTTCAATGAATGTCCGACAGCAGTTTGGTCACGGTATGATCATGATCCGCCTGAATCCAAACTGGTTGTCCAAGACACTGCCTCAGAACTCGAGTAACTTTCAAAAACCTTGCTTATGCCTAGAAAACGCCTGATCTGACTGGCGCCGGGTAATATGCATAACATGGCTTATTGTTGAACAGTTCGGGGGGAAGACAGCATGCTACAGAAATTTTCTCCTTCAGCTTCTTCATCAAGTTGTGACTTCCATCATTGGCGACGGCACAGCTGCCATTTTATCGTCACTGAACCTTGGAACCTGGATTCTCGGATCATCATTGATCTACGGATATTGGTGTGGTTCAAAAAGGCTTCATTTCGCAGGTCTATACTTAGTTCTTTGTTCGCTCGGAATACAACAACAAATTTCTCTCACGAGCTTGACAGGAAGTCCTACTAAAGGTTTGTTATATTAGGGCCGATGTTGATTTTAAATAAAACACAAATTATTTAGGAAATTATTGTCATTTCTTTTTATTATGATAATATTGGTATGGTTCAATTATGTATGCAAAAAAATATCGGCCAAATAGTCGCTGCGACCTCGGCGGCACACCTCCATCCGATGGTTCAAATGTTCGACGACGCTGAAGCATAATTAAGGTTCTATGCCGTTAATGTGCCGAATTATCTCATCCTTTAGCTTTTGAATTGTTGCTGGCTTATCGACGTACACATTTTCTTTCAAATGACCCCAAAGAAAAAATCCAACGGTGTCAAATCACATGATCTTGGCGGCCAAATGACATCGCCACAACGTGAGATAACATTGAATTTATCGCGCAAAAGAGCCATTGTTTCGTTAGCTGTGTGGCAAGTGGCACCGTCTTGTTGAAACCACATATCGTCCACATTCATATCTTCCAATTCGGGCCATAAAAAGTTCGTTATCATTTCACGATAGCGAACACCATTCACAGTAACTGCCTGACCGGCCTCGTTTTGGAAAAAATTCGGCCCGATGATGCCGCCAAACAGTCACTCTTTGTGGGTGCATTGGTTTTTCGACAATCACTCTTGGATTATCATTCGCCCAATTCTGTTTACTGACGAATCCACTGAGGTGAAAATGTGCCTCACCACTGATCATCTACTGTTGCCATTTCTTGCCACCATTCTGACCATTGACGACGCTTGAAATGGTCAAGAGGCTTTAGTTCTTGAGTCAATTGCACCTTGTAAGCGTGTAAATGCAAGTCTTTATGCATAATGCTCATCAACGACGAGCGTGAGAGGTGCAATTGTTGGGCACGACGACGAGTTGAGGTGGACGGCTCTTCAGCCACACTATCGCGAACAGCAGCAATATTTGCTGCAGTACGAGCTGTACGACCAATCACTGGTGTTTTCACATCTTCTACAAACCCGATTTGCTAAAATTTTTGCCGATTGTACGCACATCAATTGGACGATTAAATTGACCGAAATCACGAAGTGCACGATATGCATTTTGATTTGAACGCCCATTTTCATTGTGTATCATCCCATGGTTCAAATTGAGAATGCAGAATGCAGAAAAAACTTGACATTTAGGTGTGGTTCACATTCAACATCAAATTTAACCACACTTTACTTGATAGGAAATCTTACAAAAACGTTCTTACTGAAAGATATTTTTAATAAGTAAAACTGATTACACAGTGCCTCATTGAAGAACATTTCTTCTGCGAACAATAACACAGTGTACATATATAGAGAGCAGTGTATTTTGTTGCGAACTATCTCAACCGAGTGGATTTCTATTTCATAAATTTCTTTTCAGCTAGACAAGGAAACTAGATATATGAATGATAGGACGCTCGAAAGAACCAGAAAAAAAAACAAAAAACAATTGAAAACGGAATCAACTAAGGAAACCAAACTGAATTTTCTCTAGCATGTGTACCAAGCACAGTCGCATATACTACACTCGCCTTTATTTTATATGGAAATGTAACCACATCCAGTTTCCGCGAAACGCGGTCTTCTATTTTGCGGTGATACAGTGTCCTTTATGTAGAACTAAGCTGAGATATAATTTTAAATTTACATATTAAAATGCTATTGTTCATAGTACATATGTGGACAAAGGTCGGGATGGCTGAGTGTGACTATTCGAGATGTTGACTAGTTTATATACAAATTGCAAATGCATATTTTAGGAAACATAATAATAATAATGCTCAAATAATAAGGAATACATAGAACAAGTTACTGAAACTAAACGTCTCTCTGAATAGGTCTTGCATGTGCAATTTTAGTGTGCCTTACTGCTGGTTTGAAGAACAAAAAAATTACGACAAACAGTTTCCTTAGAGAGTCAGGTTGACTGGGGATTCACTGGAGAAACTAGCTATTTAGCCTTATCTGCGTATATAATCTAGCATGTTTGCATGAGTTAAAAAAAATTAAAGGCATCCCTCCAGAAAAGCTCTCTGAAATTCAAAGAGGTCCATTGCATTGGTCAGTAGGGTCGTACAGGATCTGAACGTTGATTTTTTTTTTTGGTTTGATTTATTTATTCTAATTCTTATGGAATAAGGAACAATTTTTTAGTTGTAGAGCAAAGTAAAGCTTGGATATCCTTCAGGTTTATGACAAATTGTCCTTAAAATATATTTCTGCAATATCAGCAGCGGTTGTATTTTATTTAGTTTGATATCTTGAAGAGTAATTCCGTATTGAAGCTTAGAATGGAAAATTTCGTAATAAATTGTTTTAGTTACAGCGATTTTTATTGTGATACCTTTATTTTCTAGTTCTTATAATAATTTTAATATAAAGCAAAAAAAAAAAAATGTATTTCCATGAAATCAAAAAATTATACAGGTGTACCCGATTGAGCACAATGGACAGTTATGTATGATATGGTCTTTCGATGCAAAGGGTCTTTTTACACTTCTTGACCTCCCAACGTAATCTTGCATGGCAAATTGAATACCCGAGTTGTTGAGGCAGTTTTTTCGGGAAATGTCCACTCGCATCTCTTGAGAAGCCAGGTATAAATGATGATGATGGTCTGTTAGGAACATTCTCCTTTTGGCATTGGAAAGTACCTAACGATATTCCTTCTAAATTGTAGTTGGTCCTGAGGATTATCATTTCATGAAACATCCATGCATTATAGACCGTGAAATCCTACATATAAATAAAGATTGTCATTTCTTTCCCCGTACGGCAGTCCGGTACAAAGATATTGACTGATCCATTTCGTCTACACCGCACCGAACAATTTTGGGATATTTAGCTCTACTCTTTTCATTACACCATCGCTTTACTTTACCGACTAGTTCAGCGGTGTCAAAATTTATTCCCATTGTGCAAACACTCTTATCTTTCCAACGAACGAAAAGTACTTCGTTGCCAGTGTCAAATCGGTAGTCAAACTCTGCTCTTCCTTTCTTCTTCACATCCTTCACTGTGGTTAAAGGGCACTTTTTGGTCCGGTTTTCACGAACAGTACCCGTAGCTCGGTATCCTAAACTACGCAGATCCATTAACAGTTGATGCCTATTGAAAATGTTATCAAAATAAACAATATATTCGGCTGGATGCGCAGGCAGGTTTCCTAAAAGGGACTTTACGACTCGTGCACCCAACGGCTCTTTTATGTTCGATCCAAACACTTTGCCACAGTAAACACCGAAATTGTAGGAGTATCCTGTAGAAATTGTCAGCGCCCAATTATTGTATCCGAAGCGTACAGGATTTCCTCTAATAAATAGCTTAAATGGATGGTGGCCAAAGTATTTGATCATGGACTCACTCGGTATGAAACACATGCCACTGGCAAAATTTTTTGATAAGAAGGTCTGCCAATGGTCTGACTTTGAACATTTTGTCAGTGGAAGAATTTGCTCTGTTATTGTCTACCAAGTGAATGTTCCATTTTATTTCCGTGAACGAATTTCGAGACATGGGACGCTGCGCTAATGGAGATCCCATATCTTCATCTAAGGACCAATATAGTCTTTCGCGTGGCAATTTGTGATACCCAGTCAACAGCAGTATTCCAAAGAAACCTCTAACGTGGGATACATTTATATCGTATGTGTGTCTATTGTTTTGGCTGGCATACATCTTTGTAATTCTAATTATGAGGTCTACAAACTCTTCATCAAACAGATTTTCAAAAAATTGGATGGGGTTTAAGTTTTTGAGCTCATTTGCCAATTGATCTCTTCTTACGTACGACGGAAAACATTTCTTCCAACATAGATCGCCTTGTTTATTATTAGAATCGAGTGCATCTTTATCACTGCTTTCCCATCACTTCCTTTTGGGAGCTTGTGTGTGTGTGAACACTTCTACAGTCCCTGGAACATCACGAGACAATTTCGTGTTTCGAATTCTTCATCATCTGTAAGATAATTTGGCTCCGGCGGTATGAGTACCATATCATACTCCAACTTCTCCTCATCATCGAAAATGGAAGCCACAGCTTCTTCTAGTCCCTTATAGTTTCTGGAAGATTTGAAAACAAGTTCTTTCATCTTTTGCTGAATTAACAAAAAAGAATACATAGTAATGTGCCCAGTGTACATAATTGATGACATACCTCAAAAATGCTGTATTTATCCCTTCAGACATTTAAAATGATTTATGTTTTTACTAAAAACTGCAACAAATCTATACAATAACTCTCAAAGCACCTATTATTATTATATTTTTTGAACTTTCTCCATGAAAAATTAACAACTTTAGAACTGCACAATAAGACACAACCGATTGAACAAATTCATTTATTTCAAACTGAGAATTTATTCGAGGCACACAATTCAAAATTTACTCAATTATGTCAATTATTTTTCGAGTTACAGGGCTTTAAGTGAGTATACTTAGTTGGGTACAGCGGCCGTTAATGGGCAGCTGCATTACGTACAAAGTAAAAATATCTAAGAATGCTTCGAAAAGACTTTGTCAGTGAGTCTGGTTGATTCGAAAAACTCATTCTTGAAGTGAGCCCCAAGTACATAAAGTCATCGACTACTTTTAACATTTATCACTACTTACAAAAAGTGGAAGAGTGAGACGTAGACAGGAAGACAGTTTGTATTCCCGTTGCAAAGCAGTGTCTCAAGGGTCTGTCCAGGTCATAATAAAAACCTATATCATCCGCAGTGTCATTAAAAATAGGATTGGACCGAAAACAGAGCCTTAAGATTAAAGAACATGCGACCTTTTTTTCCAGATATGACCTGAACCAATGAAGGACAAATCCACGGAAACCAGCGCTCTCCAGTTTGCTCAACAAAACATTGTGGTTTATCATATCGAAAGTCTTGGATATAAATAAAGCAGCCGTACATTTATTTCCATCGAGATGAAGCTTCCACTTCCTCGGAATCCCAACCCAAAATTAGTAGATCGACGGTGTGATAGCCCACCGTTGAAGTTAAATAAGCACCGACAGTATTGTGAGTTGCTCAAAAGCAACTTAACTGCCACTGTCATAGATAAAACATGTTCAAGCTCTTTCTAAACTGAACTGAGAATAGCTAAGACATGATGGACAAATGGCAAATAGAATTTGGACTACCTCTAGCACGGAAATTCTACTCATCGAAACTGGCTTTCCAGAACCCAATTGAGCTGCGTAACTCAGTGCTCAGAACTCTCTGGTTAGTTTTTACCTTCCAGGTATTTCTAAATCTAAATTACGCATTCAATTAAGATGACCATTCACTCGTTGGCGGGCACAATGGAGAAGTTCCCCAAGAAGGGAATTCCAGGCATTCACCCTTACTGCCTTTGTCGACATCGATGAACCCATATCGCAGACTCCAGTGTTCAACAGAATCATTGCTATAAGCTCTAGGTTTAGTGAAACCAGGATCTGCAAATCGGTAAGTGGGTGGACCGCAAGGCGGAGTGCTCTAATCTTCTCTGTGAACCGTAGTAGTGAATGAACTTCTGCTTACCCAGGAAAGGACTGGTCATTGTCTATTACTATAGCGGCCTCGGAGAAACTGTAATTTAATCTGGAAAAATAGATTAAAGGATACTGCCTAAGTGTTAACCACCAGGAAACAGAGATATAAAATTCATAACACGGGCATCTGCTCTAAGGATCTAACTATCCACTTACGAGGGGCGTTCAATATATTCTCGGTATCGATATGAAGGAAAATGCGAATTCAATGTAAATTGTTTTTATTTTTCAATACAAGCTCCCCTAACATCAATGCATTTGTTACATCTTGAGATAAGCTTTTTTAAACCCTCAGAAAAATAAATTTCCTCTTTCTCTGCAAAATGCCCATTTATTGCCGACTTGAGTTCTTCATCATCCGAAAATCTTTTTCCACGAAGACATTTTTTCAAATCCGGAAACAGGAAATAATCACTAGGGGCAAGGTCTAGACTATAGGGTGGGTGTTGGATTTCTTCGAAACCACAATCTCGCGCAGCAGCCTTGGAAACTCGCGCCGTGTGAACAGGAGCGTTGTCATGAAGAAGCAACATACCCGCTGCGAGTTCACCCCGTCTTTTCTTTTTAATTTCCTCCCGCAAATTATGCAAAGTGGGAGCGTAGGATGTGGCGTTGATGGTTTCACCTTTTTTTTTTGTACTCAATGAGCAAGATTCCCTTTAAGTCCCAAAAGACTGTGGACATGAGCTTCCCGGCAGACGGAGTGACTTTGAACTTCTTCGGGGGGTCTGTTCCTTTTTTATGCCATTGCATGGACTATTGTTTGCTTTCAGGGTCATAGTGGTAGACCCATGTTTCGTCACCAGTAACAATTCGATCCATAACACCGTCCGCGTTCTCACTACACATCTCCAAAAGTTCTCTACAGCATGCGTTTCTCACTTTTTTCTGAGGCGCTGTGAGCATTTGTGGCACCCACCTTGCACTGATTGAAGCAGTAGCCGGGGCGCGGGAGCGGGGGTCGTCTTCAATGCTCTCTCTGCCTCTCTTGAACTCACTTGACCACTTTTGCACAGTTGATAATGAAGGTGCGGAACCCTGGGAAACAGCCACCATCTCCTCATGAATCGTTTTTTTACTTTTTCCTTGCTTAGTGAGAAATACAATTACAGCGCGATGCTCAATTTCCACCAACATCGTCTCAGTTGCCATTATGATTCGGTTTAACCAGAGATAAAACGCGAATTAATAATCACATTTAAATGCAATTTTACATGAATGCACTAAAATAATAGTACTACTTGATAAATAAGTCAATTTATATATACAACCACAGCTTCACCCCGATACCGAGAATATATTGAACGCCCCTCGTATCATTACCATTGGCTAAAGCAACAATGCCAAATCAAATGCTTGTCGTATTTATTTCTTAGGGCCAGGCGACGAATAAATCTCTGGATGCATTCACTTTCAAATCGAAGACTTCTCTGAGTTGCCACGTAGGTATTTCTTAATGAGTATTTTAGGATCGACCTTATATGGCGGCCGACACTGTGACATTCTAGAAAACTGCTGACAAACTGGCTAGAAAAGCCACTAGTTTAGTACTCTTTAAGTGTAAACAATTGTTGTTTTTTCAACAGTAATGGTTTAATATACCACATATACCGTCTATTTTACCATAAGGTCCTTCAAGTGTTACGAAATTAAATGCATTTTTTCATACCACACCCCTATATGTAGACATATATAACAGATAGTAATACAAAAAATACCATATAGAAAACGATGTAGAAGAAAGAGTCAAGCAATTTCGTTTAACTTTATTTTCAATAAGAAAATCCTTGATGATTGTATGGTTGGAATGTAAGTCGCAGTCGTCGCCATCGTCGTTGGCGTTGTCGGTTATGGATGCAAGAACGGAACCAGGAAATTGAACTTCCTTTCGGCAGAAAAGTCGGTCACTTTGAAATTACCTTCAAGGAATATCATCCTCGTTCTTTTCATTACACTCCGGTTCACTATGTAATCATCATCAGCATCATCCGAGACGACATTATGTTTGCATTATAGATGTGTATACACATTACGACGTTAAGTAAAAAGCAGGGAAATGCAAAATTGTCTTGCCAAATTGTTAATCTTATAAATAACTCCATTTTATTATAATTTCAAGCTAATTTTAATGACATGCATAACTTAATCGCAAAATGATAATTTCCCCTTATTTGATTGCAACATGATTAGAAATTGAAAGTGTGAAAATTGTTTACATAAATCTTCTATTAACTTGTGTCATTCCTGTAAAAAATTAAGGAATGCAAGACGCAAAGTATAAATCTCGCCAAATATGAAATTCTTGTCGAGCTACCGTAGTAGTGGAGGAATGTAGAGATAGTAGATAACATGAATCAGCAACGTGACAGCTAGTGGATGCGAGTTATACACCGCAGCACAGTGGGTTGGTTTACATGGGAGAGCAGAAAAAGTAGGTTATATCTGAACTATTTAACGGATTGTATTAAGATCAGTATTATACGTATTTGGTCAAAATTCGGTTAAAAATAGAAGAATAAAATAGAAAAAATGTTATACATTTTTTTTAATTTTAGATAGTCAAGACTAAGCTAGTTGAGGAAGCTACCAGGTATCGTCTGGATATCGTGAGTATCTCCTCGAGGAAGCAAAGGGAATCTAGAACTGTGTACCTTTTGGACGAGTAGAACCTCTTCTTGTCGGCAGTTGCACCTTAAATGTCTGCACATTCGGGAGTGGGGATACTCACATGTCCCAGGCTGGCAAGCACGTTTTTATTGGAGGATACCATTAGGATTGAGAGTCGGGTTCTTAAATCTGAAGCTTGAAAGATCAACTCTGGCTCTAGAAGAGTTGCATGCAACAAATCTAGACTCAGAGTACGTGGCTTTCTGGATGATGTAGCGGAGATGGATTCCCATATTCTGATGGGTGATTTGAATTCTCACGTGGGTGTGAATGTAACGAGAAGAAAGGGTGTGATTGGGAGGAACGGTGATCCTCACCAGAACGCGAACGGACAGAAGTTACGCAACGTTTGCTGTGCAATCCATAATTATCATCTTCTTTTCACACAAAGGCATCCATAAATGCACATGGTACCGTCAGAGTCTTCAACAGAAATCGTTGATAGATCTCTCTGTGGTACCACTGTGTGTTTGTGGAGAAAAGCGGCTTGGAGTGGCGGCTGGTGCTGTGAAAATAACTGCGTGTTTTAAACAGCCGGAGTTCAAGATTTTAGATTAGACAGAAAAAGAAGACCTACAGAGAATGGATTCTCTTGGGGGACTCTGCTTCTCGTGACCGGCACACTGAATCGCGAAGAACTTGCAAAGTGGCTGTGCGAGCAGCAAAAGAGGAGTCTTGGAAAGAGTTCGGCTAGAACTTGGAAAGCGATCATAGATCGGAAATGCGATGCGAAAAAGGTGTTCTGGCAAACCATTCCTCGCCTCAGAGGAAGGAAATTGAACATCATCATAGGAGTCAAATCCAAAGATGGTGTGGACATCTTACGCAAGGGCATTACGAATAGGCCATTGAGGATGGCAAGCCCGCAGTCTTGAGTGGGGCAGAGAATACTCAAACGGTGGAGGAAGGCGATTTTGGCGATCGAATCGCTAAAAGTTAACAAACCGCCGGTGTGTGTATACGAAATCCTGCCAGAAATGCTTAAAGCAATGGGTAAAGAGGAAGTTTTATGGCTCCCTCGTGTCACTAAAGAGGCCTGGGAACTGGGGCTATTGTCCCACTTTTCAAGAAGGGATGAAAGAGACTGCTCCAACTACAGGGGCATATCGCTTTTAAGGCTCTGCGGGGGAGTCTACAGCCTTCTCCTTCTTCTTCTTTGTTTGGCGCTACAGTCCGGGGTGGACCTGGGCCTCAACCAACAAGTCTCTCCAGCCAGCACGATCTTTCGCCAGCTGCCTCCAGTTGTGCACACCAAGTTGGTTGAGGTCCTTCTCCACTTGTGTGCGCCATCTTGTTCTAGGACGACCTCTTATGCGTATTCCCAAAGGCTCGGAATCGAAGACTCTTCGGGCCGGAGCTGTGGTGTCAATCCGCTCTACGTGACCTAGCCATCTTAAGCGTTGGATCCGAAGACGCTTAACTAGGTACATGCCGCTGTACAGCCCGTAAAGTTCGTGGTTGAATCTCCTTCTCCAGACGCCATCAATGCAAACAGGACCAAAGATCGCACGCAGAACTTTTCTCTCAAAAAGACCAAGAGCTTCTTCATCCGCTTTCAATAGCGTCTGCGCCATAGAGCAGGACGGGAATGATTAGGGTGTTATATAATGTCAACTTGGTGCTTCGAGAGATGGCTCTGTTACTCAATTGCCTCTTGAGCCCAAAGAAACAGCGATTGGCAAGAGTAATTCTGCGCTTGATCTCGGTACTGGTGTTATTGTCCCTGTTTACTGCAAAGCCAAGGTAGACGAAGTCCTTGACTACCTCAAAGTTTCTGCTGCCCATTATGACGCTCTGTCCGAGGCGTGGATGTTGTGCGTCCTTTCGTGATGACAGCATGTACTTTGTTTTGCCCTGATTAACTGCCAAACCCATTTTAGCCGCTTCCGCTTCAATGCTAGCAAAAGCCTCATTGACAGCTCGCTGTGTTCGTCCAATCACGTCAATGTCGTCCGCGTATGCAAGCAGTTGAACGGACTTTTGGAAGATCGTGCCTCTGGTGTTGACATTTGAGTTTCGCACGATCTGCTCAAGTATGATGTTGAAGAAATCACATGACAGCGTGTCGCCTTGTCTAAAACCTTTTTTGACATTGCAGGTCTCGGTGAGGTCTCGGTGAGTTCGGAGTCTACAGCCGAGGAGAGTAATATTTCACATTGGAAGAGTTGAGGGTAATAGTACCTCACCCAAATCCAACATTTCGAGGGAAAATTCTACGTTCTCACTGAAAATTTAGCATTTAAAATGATAGCTAGTGTCAGAATTGACTACAAATATTGTCTTCTGATTGGAAATCAGAAGTGGTTGAACCATTTTAGCTAGCTATCTTAATTTAGAGATGTGTTTAAGTGCGAATTCAGACATATTAAATATATTGCTGAGTCAATATATTGTAATTATCACTTGTAATGATTGATTGCTTTGTTGACTGCTGTTTTTGTTTTATGTCAGCACGCTGCAAAGTCATTAAATGACGTGCTGAATCTGTAAATAGGATTGTTCGATTTGACGAACTTACAAATGCAGCGGTGAAATTCAAAATTTCAATATCAAAATCATGCAATTCCAGAATGCAGGAAATGTATAGCCAAATGCAAAGTATTTGGGCTGGAATGCAGAAACTAACCAGGCATGAATATTAAGGTGGACAAATCAGTGGTTATGGCAATTTCCAGAACGCCTGTTCAATGCACTCTACAGATTATTGGAGTCCCATTGAAGCAGGTGGTAGTGGAGTCTTTTTCATGAGTGATGGGAGTATTCTGAGCTTTTAATGTAGGATTGGTCAAGCTGGGTCAATTTGGAAAGAGATTAGAAAATCTGTAATCAGGAAGGCCGAGCTTGGTGTCAAAGCCAAGTTAGAGGCTTTCAACTCAGTATTTGTTCTAGCTTCATCTCTGGTAGGTCGCCGGGATAGGGTGAGAAACACGGCAGTGTGCGAGGAACTCAATATTGAGTAGTTACTTTTTCGAACGGAAAGAGCTATGCTTCAGTGGTTTGGTCACGTGGCACGAATGTCTCCATCAGCACGACTTCCGAGGCGAGCATTGAATGCAATTCCATTAGGTAGGCGACCGAGTTGCATGCAGATCTTTTGTGCGTGGTATACCTCTTTAGTGGATCATGCGATTTAGAAGATGATGGTAATGATGATGAAGTTATCCTACGAAGGGCATGTTTACTTTTGTTGAAAATATGGCTCGCAACTTGAATAACTATTTTGTGGATTTTAAGGGCTTGTAATATTTCTTATATATTAAAATGTGTTTTGAAATCATGAGCCCGGTTTATTTAGGCGAACTTAGGCAAAAAACTAAAAAGACCACAGATGACTTTCTCCAAAGACATTTTTTCCGCTATCAACCCAATGTGCGGCGAAAAATAAAAAAAAAACTTAAGGGAAACCTTCGATAAGTAGTTTTGAACCAATAAACCAAAAGAAAGCCAACTTCTACCTAAAATGTTTGACAACCATATTTTATATCCTTTTCTAAAGCCAACTTGACCAATCAGCTAGGGGTCAATCAGATGTGATGTTGGCCATCTTTAATAATTCATGTCTGCTTCAAGCATAGGTATTAAAATAATAGTTTTGATGAATATTTTTTGTGTTTTAATAATACCTACGCCAATCCACGCGTCTTGACTTACATCAAAGTGTGCTTTCAACTTTCAAGTTATGTTCAAAATAGTTTCAATGCTTCGGATTTAAAAAAAAAAAACACAGTATTTGGAACTTGGTCATGTTACAGAAGTCATACTTTTTGGCTAAAAATGGTTGGAATGAATACTTAGCCTTGATTTTTAGAAGAAATAAATCTTTTAAAAAAAGTAAAATGAATCCACTGAATTAGCCCTGAGATATAGAAATCCTTAGTCTAGGATCTTAATTAAGCACACCTTTGTAGAGGGTTTGCAGACAAAAGGCTCAAATTTGCTCCAACGGGAGTTCAAATTCATCTACAGGCAACTTTGGGCACAATAGACTTTTAAGTGTGGTAAAATTTTGCAAACAAAAGTTTCAAACCACATACTGTGAACATTTTTCATGAGCACCAGAGAGACTGTATTGATGAAAAATGGAATGCAATCACTCTTAAAAGGTTAATTATTATAAATGGGAATGTTTTTATTTGTTGTCTATCGGCTGAAAATGGCAATTTGGTTGTAATCACCATGTAACTGTATTTATGACATCCGGGATCGAATGTTAGTTTCCAATTGCTTTTCTCTAAATTAGAAGCAGACAATATTTAAGTTATTGCTATCGGCAAGCAGGGTAACTTTGTAGACGGGTTAAAAAAAAATTTAAGAAATTGGAAGAGAGAGGCCATTTGCCCCGTTTAGGAGTTAGGGGCAACTTTAGACAAAATCACTTAAAATGGGAACAAATTTAAGCGGCATCCTCTGTCGAGTGATATGCGGCTGATCTTATTTTCGAGTGCGCTCCGTTATGCTGCATGGGTCTAACTACTGAAACGAATAGCCAGTGAACCATACGGGGTTGTAGTCCCCGTTTGAATCCTGTGTGCATAAAATCAAACGTATTTTTTAAAATAAATACAAGCATTAGCAGTAGGGATATACAGAGTACGCGTGGAAAACCGCACAACTTTTTGTTGAAAAGTATGAAATAACAAAACATGCCAGCAACCGTACATAAGGTTTTGATCAATGGATAAGAACATTAAAAATTTGAGCATTTCCTGTTGGGTATCTCACTGAGGCAGGCCAAGAATGCCGAAATAAGGAGTATGAAAGTTGTACAGCACTTTCAATACGAGGAAATGCAGTCGAAAATAGCATCTAATCCCTTATCCTCAGATCCACTAATAACAGGCTAAAGGACTCATGCTAAACTGGAAACACTTCCAATGAGTGATAGATAGATAGATAGAGATAGATTTATTGTACCTATTCATCATTACAAGTTGTGGTTTTGTTTTTCTTACATAAATCGTACGAGCATGGCTTTTGCCGTCTGCCTGATTGACATTAATATAATAATCAAAAAAGAAATAAGTTTGTAATCGAATAATTATAAGGTACATATAACAAGTTAATATACATGTATATGCATATGTAGCTTTCGCTTATGAATTTTAAAACTCTTCGTTTATAATATTTTTTCTATAATTGATTGACTTTTTATAATAGTTTAAAAGTAGTTTTATATCACAATCGCAATTTAAAAGATCTCTGACCCCAGATACCGATTTAATATCACTGCCTAGATAAAATCTGCCCAATTCCTTAAGGACTGGGCATCTACCAATAAAATGCACAATGTCTTCTCTCTCTGATAGGTTTCAAAGACTGCAGTAGATCGGCAAATCGGGACGATGTGGGATATATACGGAGGATGTAGCCACACATTTACAATCTTTTCTATATTGTTCGTCTACTTTGGAAATAAGTTCGTAGAGCATAACTTTTAATAACCTGAGGTTAGTCGTCGTGAAATGGAATTGCATCCCACAGTAACATGCAAGCTCTTCCAGTTTCCGAAACCAACAATTTCTTTTTTGTATGGTTTTCATAGCGACAATTTTTGGCAGTCTTTCATCAGGCATCTCAAGAACTTTCAATATATAATCTATAAGCAGCTCCAGTGTCTTGACAAATAATGGCGATATTCCTGTTTCTATTATTAGAATATAGTTAGGCGTCGTTCTTGGTAAACCAAAGGTTCGTTTGATGTAGTATCTTAGAAGTTGTTCTACAGTCTCATATTGCGTATGTCCCCAAGATTGAGCTGCGTACATCAATACCGATTCTGCAACACCAGCGAAGACTTTATATTTAATGCTATGATCATCCAGATTATGTGAGAAACACCAACCAGATTATGTGAGAAGCACATACTGCACTTTTCGCCTTAATAAGTTTGTCCTTCAAGTGAAAATCCATGTTAAGGTTATTAGTGATTGTCACACCAAGCTATTTGTACTTTTTCACCACTTCAATTGGTTCCCCGTTGTAGTGCCAACTTTCATTTCGACACAGTCTACCACCTCCCTGTTTGAAAATCATCACTTTTGATTTAAATAGGTTAACCGTTAAGTTCCACCTTAGACAATACATATAGAGACGGTTTATCATCAGTTGCAGCATTTCGGCTGAATTCGCTAGTAAAATCACATCATCGGCAAACAGACGCGCTTTTATTGTCACCCCAGCAAACTCAATTCCGACTGGTAGAAAGTCCGTTAAGTCATTGATATACAAGGAAAACAGTTGAGGGCTTAAAGGGCATCCTTGTCTTACTCCCATATTGGTCTCAAACCATTCTGAAACATCTGACCCACACCAAACTGCTGCGCGGTTACCCTCATACATATTTTCAAGAACTCTTCCCAGTTTGAAACTCATTCCGTGGTGTAAAGTTTGTGGAATAGAGCTCTCCGATCGACCGTATCAAAAGCTGCCTTGAAATCCACGAAGAAAGCGAATAATTTCTTTTTTTGTTCTAGGAATGAGCCCGCAATGTTCTGCAACACAAAAATATTGTCTACGGTTGAATATCGGATAAGTTTTTGACTTTCAATCCATCGAGCTATTCGGTTGCTTAAAAGTTTGGCGAACATTTTGTAAGATGTGTTCAGCAGAGATATCCCTCGGCAATTGGCCGGGTCAGTTATATTTCCCTTTTTATGTATGGGGAATATTATTGTTCCTTTAAGTTGTGGTGGTATAATTCCTGCTTCAATATTTCATTAAATGTTGACGTCAATTTATCCTTGAGTTCATCTGTAGCGTATTTAAATAGTTCTATAGGAATCCCATCAGGACCTGACGATTTATGATCACTTAGATTACTCAGGACAGAATGAACTTCAACACTGGAGAATGGTGTGTCAAGTAGTTCGTTTTGGTTTAAAGGTACCGCATAGTAAGTCGGCAACGAGCTGCTCATCGGATTAAGTAAGTTTTGAAAATGGAACCCTTAAAGAGTGTGCCTTTAACTCAACACTTATTCGTGGCACTTTACTATTGAATTTGTTAATCGCCGCCCAAAAGTATTTTGTATTCCTACAACATGTAAGTGAAAGAGCCTCATTTTCATAGAATTGTTTCTTTTTTTCTTTACATAACCTTTTAAATGCCATGTTGGTTTTATTATAAAGATCTTTAAAAAGACTATTACCATATATACGAAACACCTTAAGCCATCCAAATGATTTTTGTCTAGCTATTTCACACTCTTTATCGAACCATTTCTCTTTGTACATCAATATCTTTTTAAAACTTTGACTGTTTGTAGGATAGGATTTTTTACTACATTTTTAATCTCACTCATGTTCTTCCAATGAGTGCACACGCTAAAAACCTTGTTCTAGCATTCTGAAATAACTACAGTACAGCATCTCTAGTCCGGACACCTGCTAGCCCGGACACTTCAGTAGCCAGGACACCTCTATATTTCGGACACTTTGAAAATGTTACCTCTACACACTACATACAATGTACCTCTGTTCTTGGTAGAGTACGTACATACATAGATACATCCTATATACATGTTCAATGATGGAGGATAGAGATATCCAACTTCTACCTCACTTGCCCCTTAATTTCACCTGACAGCGTATTTTATACGATGTAAAGACATGTATTGCACTCGAGATCTTTGTAAGAGTATGCTTGAAATGCAAGGGAATTCCCCTATGCTCTAAGGGTACAAATGGCCGACGTTGGATATCTCTATCCTCCATTATCCCTGGTTGTGTCACTTGCAGTCGGCTCTTAAGTCTTGGCTTTGTGCCATTGCGATTGTTCTGTTCAGTTTTCATGCTCTGTTGTTCTAACTTCATGGTGAACTTTCTTAGTTGTGCTAAGTTTGGTTTCTGCAAAGAAAGCGGAGAAATAGCACCGATTTTTCACGTTCGTTCTTACTTCACTTTCGTCAGCCGACGTCGAGAGCCCGCGTGCGTGACGACCTGCTTGAAACATCTGCTTCAAGTCCCCTCTACTTATCGAAATAAGGAGTAGGAAAGAGAATACAAAGCTAAGTGAGATATAAGATTAACTTTAAACGCGCTTTTCTCCAAACAGTATTTTTACGACTGGCGCATGAGGTTACTCAAAAGGGCTTTTGTTTGATCACATCAAATTATGTACATTTTTTTTCTTCTTTTTAAGCCTTCGGAAAAATGTATGCAAAGCCTAAAAAATAATTTATGTTCATTTACCAGCCCATTGAAAATCGTCAAAATTCGAAATAGAGAATGACGCTATATTTTGTTTCTTCAAGCGATACGTTAACTGTATTGAAAACACACTCCTTAAAAATATTCGGGAAATGTGTTTATAATAGTAAAACGCTAAGAAAATTAAACTTCCTAAAATTTTTATTATAAAACTTGTTGGTAGACCATATTTCTTGTTTCTGAAACATCATCAGCGACAGTGTTTAATTGTCCTGGATCCTTTGCCTTCGACACTGCAACGTACAATTGGCGGTGTGAAAAGCATGCGTTTGTCAAGTCCAGTCCCGTTACCTGGGGACTGTCCTGGCGACATTATAATGGTTATGGCGAATGCTAAGGGAACAGAAAGCCGTAAACGTTTGAAAGAAAATGGCAAGTCAGTTGAATTAAGGTTGGATTTCTGGATGCTTCTATGAGATGAGATTTAAGAGATTAAACAATTAGACGACATTCATTGTAATGTTTCGGTGGATCTAGGTTGCGAAGCAGCATGATCGTTGATTCGATTTTTCGGATCAAGGGAGTTTAAAAACTCAAAGAGAATCCGAATTTTCTTTTGCCATTGATGTCTATCTCAATTTCTCATTCACATGCCTGCTCATTATACAATTAGTTGACTGTGTGGGTTCTGCTGCAAAACCGCAGGCAAATACAGCCCAACTACCTGTGTGCGATGTGGATTTTCTTGTGCTAATTGAAGTCAAAATTCATGAACCAGAAAACAAGTAGCCTATGTTGTTACACATAACATCACATGTTGTGATTAGTCTATCTCGCCGTTCAGAAGTTTGATATATAATTTCAGCAAAATTGAATGGTTTTCTTGAAAAATCCTCCCAGAAGCTGAGAAGTAAAATATTGCTTTTGCCTACATGTTCATACATATAGTGGACATACACACATAGATGGTCAATGGATGGGCATAAAAGATTCGTAACGTTCGAACTGTATGCCGTAACGACTTATAAATGGTCACATTCAACATTAGAACGATTTTTGTTGAAAATTTCAGAGCCCTGCGACTTGTATTTTCGGAGCCTTTGTGGGTCAAAGACACAAACTTTCTGCCTTATAGTTAAGAATCATATGAAGAGAATTTTAATAACAATACCTTGCTTCGCAGGATTAAGGGATTTAAACTCCCTTTCCGCATGCAGCAGGTCCAGCTCATGCAACTTCGTTGTGCTGGCAGGAGCCTATATGAACAATTCTAACAAGTTCAGCTGGTCTTTCAAATTCCATTGCCTTCTCTTCTAACTCGGCTTTATTTAACAAGCAATGCTCGGCGTTATTTCATTTTAGAAAGTGAAATAAGACCGAACATGGAAGATCGGCGTTATTTATCTTCCATAAAGTAAAATAACGTCCAAAATTCGGTGTTATTTCACGGCACCAAAACAACCCACTGTGAGCAGTGTTTAGTTTTGACATTCCTCCCAAACTACCCATCGGCCTTTGCAGAAACGAAGGATCTATACCATCGACGTCTTGGATAGAGCATTACAATGGGAAGTTGTGTCTTCTAAGTAGTCAGGGATTTCGACTACTTCGGCTCCGCAGTAAACAGTACCAGCAACATGATTACCGAATCAAAAAGTTGCGTTTCTTTGGGACGTTTTTCTCTCCAAAAATTAACTAGATTATAGAAGAAACTGATCACTCCAGGGCCGTTCTATGGACGACTTAGGAAGAGCATGAAGAAAATAAGACCGTGGAACAGCGACCTATCGAGATTGAGAACTTAAATTTTATTTTTTTTATTGCTGGTGGCGTTGACAAAAGCCTCCGTGGTAAGGTAAGATTCGTGAAGAGACAAGCGAAAGAGGAGAACTTATCTGAGTGAAGGGACAGAGATTCAATTTGCTAATAATATGGTCCTAGTGAAGTAGATAGATTAGCTCGCGGCCACATAAGAAAGAGGGCTATTCATAAGGATCAAAAAAATTCTTATGGCGCCATGCATAAAAAGAATTGATACCATTTTGCAATAGATCAGAGGTCGGCAGGGGAATACGAGATTATTTAATATCTTCATCCTCGTACTTATACTCATTTCATACACATGAACATTTCAGTGCTCTAAGCATAGATAATGTTACCAGAATTCGCGAAATTTGCCACAACGCAGTAATTTTGTTAAGAAATACTTGATACAGATCCCCACAAAAAAACGTGAAACTACATTACATACTTACTCGTAGGTACGTGCATGAAAGTTTCGACAAAAAACAAACACAGAAAGCTGTCAACAGCTACTAGCATTTACTACCCCTTCGTGATAATTTGGACTGTGCTCTGTTCATTTCTAGATCATTTGGACGCTCTTGATGACTTCATAATTCTGCCCTGGAGTCACTTAACGTATTGTGGGAGTTATTTTAGTAGTCCACTTAGGAGAAACTAAAATGTCCGTTCCAAATAAATTTCTTTTTTATTTGACGGTGGAGATAATTTTTGCAGTCGTTTTTGCAAGTTCGTGCAGGATGTTTATCTTTTCCCGACTCAGATAAGTACTTTTCTGTTCCGGTGCTAACCACACAACTAAAAGGACGTTGCATCTGCAATAAAGCTGTACATATTAATACCAGTTTGGAATTGAAATGTTTCTCCTTCAACAGCAACGCGAATGAGACTGTGGTGCACTTGTTCCACTAGTTAATATCCCTGTGTACCTTCTCGGCGTATTAATTATTCCAGCATGCATTGTGATTAAAAGTTGGAAGAAAAATTAATTTGAAGCCATTTCGTAGACCACAAGTTAACGATCCCTGTGCTT
The DNA here is from genome assembly GCA_905231855.2 of Eristalis tenax. Taxonomy (NCBI): domain Eukaryota; kingdom Metazoa; phylum Arthropoda; class Insecta; order Diptera; family Syrphidae; genus Eristalis; species Eristalis tenax. The sequence continues at coordinate 32,206,704 of HG993125.1, read as the reverse complement.
TGTAAGAATTACCGTAGTTATTGTAATGAAAAACTTAAATGGAAACTTTTATTGAAAATTACTGATAAGAAAAACATTATTTTGTTATAATACGAATAAGTTAATTTGTATTCAAAATGTGCCTGCACCCATATTTGTTGAAATATACCTACAAAAAGTAGCTCTTTTTCGATTCCTTCCAGTGTTATTTGTTCGCAAAATCAATTACCTGGTAAACATCTATTTAGATTAATTTGTAAAACTTACAGTTTTCCAAATATCAACAGTCTTGGATTGATGCTCTTTTGCAAGGCTAAGGCGTTTAACTTTGTCAACAGCACAAATGCTTTTTCCGGGAAACTCTTTCGTTAAGACCATGTTCCCGAATGCAGTGTCTCATAGTTTCTGTACAAAATTCTTTATTTATTTATTCTTCTCCGCAAGGTTAGATGCAATAGCTGGGGGATTTTAATTAATTTCACGATATTAATGCGTTTATCATGCGTGAATAAAGTTGATCTTGGTCTGTCTAGTAGGTTTAATATTTCTTTTAAGGCATTACAGCCGTTATGGTACTTAGCAATCAGGTTGCGAAGGTCAGCCGACGTTTGGCTCTGTTTTCGTTCCATTTTGTAATTTATTATTTTTTTAAATTTTAAACACGCAACCGAGATATGCAAACGTTCAAGATTACAGTGTATTTGACATATTTTGTAACAGTTCCTTGCACTTAATTTTTGAATTAGAAAATTTGTTTTTTTGTACAAGAAAACACTCTAAATACTAAATAAATTATTTTCTTTCTCATTTCATTTATTTTAATTTTTACAATTTAGAGCTAGAACAATATTGTTATTATATTATTATATAGACTGCCGGAAATAGAAAATAATAATAATAACAAGTGCAGAAAAAGAAGTCCCATACTAAACCCAGCGACTTTTTTTTATTTTTTTTTCTTTTTATATAATCTTTTAGGTTTTCGGGTAAATTGCCGAATAAGTGGATTTTGAGAAAATTAATAACTAAAGAAGCGGAGAGCAATATTGTTAATTCCATCTTCTATTAATTCAGCATTTGCTACAGTGTGGAGGTATGAGGTGGAGAAATAACAAAGCAGCTGGAATATCATCTTCAACAATTTGTTGTGAGCTACTTCTATATTTTGTACATGACTGCGCGCACACAAATACCATAAGGGAGCTCCATAGGTCATAATGGCTTAAGAAATAGTTCTGAATATAATCATTTTTATTTAAATCCTTATTAATTTTTCGATTTACGTTAGACTCCAGGACAACACGTAGTTCATTACTAGGAATGTAGGTATACTCAAAGGGATACGATAACGTGAAAAGATATTCAGACAACAGTTTAATCTTAAACATCCCCAAGCCTAGTGTTGACAACTGATCGAGAGTAATTCCTAAATACGTAACTTCAGCTGACCAGGTAATGTCACAATCACTCAATGTAAGGTGACTATTAGGTAAAAGTGCGTACTTCTTCTGCGAGTGAAGAACATGGCCAGAGGTTTTTCAATCTCCATCTGTGGAGGTAGTTTTTTGCAGTGGCAAAACCAAATAGACGATGGAAGTTCATCGGAAAAAAATTGATAGATTGAATAGATACTTGGGAAATCAGCTAGGTAGGTATTGAAAAGGACTCTAGCTAGGACCGATCCCTGTTGTACACCCGCTGATATGTATTTGTGTTTAGATGTGGTAGAATTGATACTTTCAGGCTGTGTCCATATAAAAAATCAGGTTATTAGGAAAATCAAAGTTCTTCATTTTAAACCAAAGAGCGATTTACCGCACCGAATCAAAAGCTGATTCAATGTCTAGAAGTAGTAACACACTTTTTTTATCGAAAGTTGATATTACACGTGTCTTGTTAATCTCAAAACGGAGCAAGTATTATGTCCAGATCTAAACCGAATTGGTGATTTTTCAATACAGAGTTGTCATCAATAAACTCGTTAAGTTTTTCTTTAATTACTTTTTCTAAGATCTTTGCCAAGTTACTTAGAAAGTCTATTGGGCGGTAACTAGACGTGTACTTAGTCAGGAGGCTTCAGGGGTTTGGGTAAGACAACAGCATTTGCAACCTTCCAGGTTAGGGAAAGTAAAGTAGCCTTAGACAGCCGTTAAAAATAAGTGAAATGTAAATAAGTCCGCTACGAGGAAGATTTATTAACCAAACATTCGGTATACCATCGAAACCGTGAGGTTTTTAGCGTAATTTAGGTATATTCTTTACTACTTTCGGAAGTATATACCAATTTGGGGGTGAAGTTTGAAAAGAAGAGATTCGATTTACTATAAATTCCAGGATAGCACGTAGTTCAATATTTGGAATGTAGGATACGATAACGTGAAAGGGTAATTATTGTGATCTTAAACATCCCAAGCATGGTGTCGACAACTGAAGTCTCCGCTTATCACATAAATACCTGATAATTGTATGAGCTTCATTTTATCAGATTTTAACATTCTTCGTCGATGTATATTTCTTCTGCCTCCGGGAAAATATATAGAAACTATTTTAACTGCTTGATTAAGATTTGTTAATTCTATTCCAAACCCTAAGGCTTCAATTAATGCTGATTTAATTAAGGGCACCACAGTCTCTTTTAATTTTATCGAATCTGTAGCAAAAGTAATTTGAATTTGTAAAGGACGCATTACTTTCAAGCCCAGTTTCGCAATAAGGGTTATGTCGATATTACTTTTTTGCATGAATGAAAAAGAAGTCCATCTGTCTTCAACTTATGCCTATCGCATTCCACGTAAATCTTCGTTTTGCATATTGACCCCGGCATTTAAGGATTTGTTCGTTGTCCTTGATGAACTTTTCTCGCGGTACTCAATGTAGCAGAGTCGACTGGGACATTGTGGTTCGGTGGATTTATGCAAACTATTACAATTCACACATTTCAAATTTATACGATTATTGCATTCAGATGTTGGGTGCATACCAGAGTAAACTTTAATAAGACAATGTTTCGCTTCCATGGCCTTATATCTGGCAGTTAAAGCATTGAGTGATTCTTTTGGGCAGCCTTCTTTGAAAGTTCAAATTGCACAACAGTTTTATTAATTACACCAAATCTATCAGGCAATTCTTGGAGGGTTAGAATACTTCGTTCAATGTACATTAAAACAGAGTAATTTGTCTTTGATCAGTTTGCCTGTTCATCCTTTTGATATTGCAACCAGATGAGGTTAGAAATGGCTTAAGATTATTGAGAATACTTTTATTTTGGAAAAAATAGAGTTTTGGTTAAAAACAATGTTAAGATAATTTCGCACCCACTGTAAATATGAGTGTGATTGACTGTATTTAGTCCTACAAAATTAAATGAACCAATCTTGAAAGTAAGGCCATTAAGGAATTAAATTGGTTTTAAAAATGTGCAACGGAACCATTTTACGTAAGCGAATATAATTAAAGCATCAATCTGGCACAGTAATAATAATATGCAATTCTTCATCGACAAAGAAAACAGAAAAGAATTTAACTGACTACAGAATATATTCATGTAAGTTAAAGCTTGCTGGAACAAGAGCACATAAATAAAAAAAAACGTTACCTTATGTAGAGGAAGTTGGGGTAATGTGGTACACTTAGGTAAAGTGGTATAGCCAGTTTTTTTTTCACAAACTAAGCATGTTTTTTCGTATCAGCAGGCGCAGTTATGAAAAAAGAGATACCCAACTTCACAGCTGATTGACCCTTAGTCCATCGACAAATTTGACGGATAATCATGAAAACGTTGACGATTATTCATGAATTTTTGACAATCAATTTGGATTTAGAAAACAATATAAGAAAACGGTTGTCAAACATTTTAAGGGGCAAGAGAGGTAAGTTGGGCGTCTCTATCATACTTCATTTCTGAGTAAGTGTGCTTAAACGCCATAAACATCAAATTAATTGAATAAAATAGTAAAAAACTGTTCGCAATTGAATTTCTTTTCGGAAGAACAAAAAATATTTGCGGTGGTTTGTTTATTGAGTTTTTCACTTGAGTTATTTTTTTCCGAAGAAAGGATTAATTATTTAAATGGTTTTGTTTCAGCGTATGGAATTTGTATTTTATTTAATTTTTTTGCATGTAGAATGTTTCGCCTAATGTGGTATACCGTATACTTGTCCTCGACTTATTCATAGGATACCGAAGTACCTATCTTAAAAACATGTGTGTATATGTAAACTTACTTGTTTCTTGCTTTTTAGTAAACCTGAATTAAATTATTTATTATTTTCATTTCAGGAAAAGAAAAATATACCCAACAGGTAAAGTTGTATAGTATACCACATTAAACGAGAAGGTGTACCACATTACCCAATACTTTTCAAAAATGACAACGTCGAGGTGAAATAAATACATATTTAATATCTTCGTAAGTCAGTAGTGGTAAAAAGTGGTAACATAGCAGCTAATACATTAAAACTGCCAAATTTTGAGACAAATCGGTTCTGAGAAGTCAAAAAAAAAACTATATACAGTAGAGACTCGAAAAAGTCAAGTAGTTTGTTTTTGGGGTTCTTAACTTTAGCTATTTCCTAACATTTCTAAGACACTGATTCAAGTTAAAAAATATTTACAAATGTAGGTTCTGTTACCGTTAAGTGCAAAAACCTCGGTTATTGCAAGTGCCTTAATTTCTATTAGTTGCGTAAATCGAGTTTGGGCAGTACATTTGTAAGGTATGAAATATCCATTAGCAAAAATGATTGATAACCTTTTTTGCTGATGTCGTCCTGGTGTTTTGTTTCAATTATGCTCACGATTCCGGATTAGCTCATTAGACTGTAGAAATGTATAATAAAGAGCAAAAATGAAAAAAAAGCTAAAAAACAACAAAAATGACTTGAAAAAGTTAAGGCAAACAACTTTTGTGCGTCTTAACTTTTTCGAGGCTCTACTGTATATATATTAATTTGGTATACTACAATACCTCAAATTTTGTTCACATTTAACCATTTATGCGAAATAAGATTTTCAAAAATACTCTCAAAATGCACTCATTATCCATATCAGTCCATATCACTCCATTTATTTGGTTTCTCTTACCCAACGGATTGATACCAGTCTTATAGTTGAGCTGGAATACTCGTAAGTTATGTACACACAAAGGGCGAAATACGACCACGATTGTTGTGAAATAACCATTTGCCAAAAATTAAATTTCAAAAGAAAACTTTAAGTGTGTGCATATGAATGTATATCTGATTCCTAATTTATATAGTAAATTATTGTAGATTTAGAAAATAAAAATAATTGTTCATTATTGTTCTGTATGATTATGCTCATAACCATCTCTATTACACACTGGAATCTTATCCTTCTAACCACTTAGACCGTCTACAGACTGACGTAACTGGAATCCAATTCTATTCCAAATCGAACTCATCGTGTTAGAAAATGTCACGACTAAGTGCAATAAGCAAACAAAATAAACTTTCTGTTATGAGTGCTGAAGGAATTGCAGATTTGATGGATGCAATTGAAACTGATGATGAACTCGAAAACTGTGATATGGCTTCAGAGACTTTAGATTTATTTGTAAGATGTCTTCTTCTTTCTTTTAAACGACGGGGCTATGATCCGAATGTTGGGGATCATAACCCCCCCACTTTACTGCATTCCACTGGTCCGCCTGAGGGGTTCGCCGATACGACCTCAAGAAATATCGGCAGGCCTCCTTATCTCTGATCACTTCATCACTGAGGTCGGTCAAATGCTGGCGTTTTTGCATTTGTGTGATCAAGGAGTTTTTAGGCCTGCCTCTCTTTCGCGCTTGCGTTGGAAAGTTTATTGACATTGCCTTTTTAACGGGGTCCGAGGGATCTCTCCTTTTAACATGGCAATACCAACTGAGCCGGTCGTGCTCTACTTTCTTGGTTATGGGTTCTTTGACGTGAAGGCTTCCTCGGATCTTTGAACTTCTTAGTCTATCGAGCTTTGTTACTCCCGCCGTCATGCGAAGCATCTTCATCTCAGTTGCCGTTAATTTGCTTTCATACTTTTTGTACGCTGTCCAACATTGTGAACCGTATGTGAGCGCCGGACGTACAACTGCGGTGTAGAGCCTTCCCTTCAGCTTAGGGGGCATTTTCCGGTCACTGAAGATGGCTGAGTTTTCCCGCCACTTCATCCACCCTACGCTTACGCGATGGTTGATATCGTCATCACAGGTTCCTTCGCTATTTATCATTGATCCCAACTAATTGAACTTTTCGCACGTGGGAAGCACTTTTCCATTTAAATAAATATCAGGAATAGGCCAGAATGAATTGGAGGAAGGGCAGCACAAGTACTCGGTTTTTTTCTGGCTAATGCGGTACCCATTCCCTTCCAGAACATCCACCCACACATCAAGTGCTCGCTGCACGGAAGTTTGATCATCACTTATGATGGCTCTATCGTCAGCAAAGAATAACTGATGCACTTTCGGGTCCGTCACTTTTCCTTCAAGCAGGAAATCAAGGACAACAATAAACAGCAAAGGACTTTTTTATTTGTAAGATGTATTTATCTATATGCTATGTGTGCATATAAAATGTATGTAATTGGGTATCTCGGTTATATTTTTAAGCATATACGTTATAAGAATATGTCTTTAATAAATAAACTAAAGCCGGGCAACGTTGGTGCCTCCATATACCGGATTACTTCGTTCAACATCTACGTATGTTAGAAGACGATCTGTATACAGTAAGGAATTCCTTTCAAAATTTGCATTATATTAAGCATTTTTCATCGTCTGACACTGTGTACGAAGCGAAAGTTCAACTCTGCATAGTATGGTATAGGGGACCTTTACGTCCAGCAACAGCAGGACTATGTAGTAAAAAATGTATATTAACATTGTTAAAGTGTCACGATTGGAATCTCTGATATTCATACGATTCCATGAAAGGAGACGTGCTGTCCATTCTAAGCCTTATCGTTTGTGAAACCAATTCAGAATTTATAACAACATGACAATCCCAGCCAGGGAATTTAAATAACTGAAAGGATGTATCCCATTGAAAATGATTAAAAACTATCACCATACATTACTGACCTCCTTGACAAACACTTTCAAAGGCATGTGGTATAGAAACTTAATTATAGAGCGAGAATAGAGATTCATTGTGTGCGCATGCCAGAGACAAAGGGGAAGTTAAAAGTATAACAGTTGAAACAACAAATTTGAAACACACGTGTTACCTCAGAACTGAAGTGTAGTAATATACACTTTAGTCATTGCATTCGTACACAGAACTAAGAAACGACGTTTGCCTTGATACATACCTACGATTTTATGTGATACAAAGAGCATGGGCATTTTCGTTTAGATATACATATGTACTTTAAAAAAAAAAAAAAAAAACAGATGTAATCTTATTAACAAATCACTCTGGGTCTTACTATTTTTAAAAATTATACAAAATCTACAAATACTATAAGAACTTGTAGGTTTTTATTGAACTGCATGATGATCCCACAGACACATGTAAACTCTAGTGATGGGATGATTAGCTTAGAAGAATTTATTGGCGATAAAAGGTTTTTACACACTTGCTAAGTTTGATGAAATGCCAAGCTATTTTTGTGTAGTAGGCGGTGCATTTTTTAATGTGTATAAGTTAATTATTAAAACACGACCTCTTCTTTTGGAGGCTAAACAATTAGTGATCCCCCGTTTATTGAAATATATTTCTACCTTACATCAAACATACAATTACCTAAAATGTAACTTAAACCTTTGTGCTGCCCAGACGCTGTATCAGCATTACTTTAACGTTCGTTTAGCACACAGGTATTGACTGCGTCCTGCTGACGTTATGTCTGTGCGAACGTAAAGGGTGGTTTTTAAGGGCCGATGTTGAATGTGAACCACACCTAAACGTCAAGTTTTTTTTCTGCATTTCATTTGACATTTCTCAATTTCAAACTAACTCAATTTGAACCATGGAAAGATACATAATCGAGCAACGCGTTAAAGTTATTCAGGCTTATTATAAAAATGGGTGTTCAAATCAAAATGCATATCGTGCACTTCGTGATTTCGGTCAATTTAATCGTCCAATTGATGTGCGTACAATCGGCAAAAATTTTAGCAAACCGGGTCTGTAGGAGATGTGAAAACACCAGTGATTGGTCGTACAGCTCGTACTGCAGAAAATATTGCTGCTGTTCGCGATAGTGTGGCTGAAGATCCGTCCACCTCAACTCGTCGTCGTGCCCAACAATTGCACCTCTCACGCTCGTCGTTGATGAACATTATGCATAAAGACTTGCATTTACACGCTTACAAGGTGCAATTGACTCAAGAACTAAAGCCTCTTGACCATTTAAAGCGTCGTCAATGGTCAGAATGGTGGCAAGAAATGGCAACAGTGGATGATCAATTTTCGAAGAAAATCATCTTCAGTGATGAGGCACATTTTCACCTCAGTGGATTCGTCGGATTGCCGCATTTGGGCGAATGATAATCCAAGAGTGATTGTCGAAAAACCAATGCACCCACAAAGAATGACTGTTTGGTGCGGTTTATGGGCTGGCGGCATCATCGGGCCGTCTTTTTTCCAAAATGAGGCCGGTCAGGCAGTTACTGTGAATGGTGTTCGCTATCGTGAAATGATAACGAAATTTTTGTGTCCCGAATTGGCAGATATGAATGTGGACGGTATGTGGTTTCAACAGAACGGTGTCACTTAAAACACAGCTAACGAAACATTGGCTCTTTTGCGCGACAAATTCAATGGCAGTGTTATCTCACGTGGTGGCCGCCAAGATCAAGTGATTTGACACCGTTGAATTTTTTTCTTTGGGGTTATTTGAAAGAAAAGGTGTACGTTGATAAGCCAGCAACAATTCAAGAGCTAAATGATGAGATAATTCGGCACATTAACGGCATAGAACCTCAATTATGCTTCAGCGTCATCGAAAATTTGAACCATCGGATGGAGGTGTGCCGCCGAGGTCACGGCGGCCATTTGGCTGATATTTTGTTCCATACATAATTGAACCATAGCAATATTATCATTATAAAAAGAAATGACAATAATTTCCTAAATAATTTGTGTTTTATTCAAAAATCGGGCACTTTTGGGGCACTCGTGTTAACTTATAGCATCCACACAGCGAAGGAATGATGTAGGCTTTCCAAAAGGAAAACTCAAGCAGATATTATGAATATTGCGTACCCGCTCAGACCTAATGTATATATCGTGTTAAATTGCTCCACTGCTCTAGTTGCATACGGAAAAATAAGCATTTCTGTTCATTTAATTTCAGCATTAGCAACACATTTTGTTATGGAGATATGAACATTTGCGAATTGTTGTTGTTTAAGCAAATGAATATTTTTTGACAATATTAATGCGACATGAAATAGCATAATGTTTAGCGAAATTATGCGAAGAATGCCATACACTTAAGTATTGGAATATTACGTTAAACTTTAAGGTATTCGTACTCTAATTTCTTAAATCGAAGCGGATTGTTCAGTTTTCATTTCTTGTGATCGTATTTTTTAACATAGAGACTCGTAAGTTCGCTTTTAACTAGTCTCAAATAAAGCTTCCATTTCGTTTTCCTTTTCAAAGTCACATAAACAAATTGCCATGACTTCCCGAATGTGATCTTCTTATGCGATTTTGAACTTCCTTTTTTAAATTGGATGGAATTGATAGGGCGGCTTGTTGTCATCAGTATTCAAAACAGATCTCTTAAAGGGTGATGTTTTAAAAGCTTTAGGAAAGTTAAAAAAAAAAACAAACATAAAATTCAGAAAAATGCATGAAATCTTTATTTGAATCGATAGTACGGTCCATATAATTTAATGTTTGAAGATTATTTCATGCAAATGTTGACCTTGACTGCGCCTCAAATGGTCCATCCGCTTAGTCTAATTTTGGCATACTCTTTCCAACATTTCGGCCGGTATCTCACGAGACATGAGCTTTAACATAGCCCCACAAAAAAATAGTAAGGCGGTTAATCGCACGATCTAGGCGGCCAATTGACCGGTCCCGAACGTGAAATAAAATGTTCACCGAACTCGCCTCTCAATAAGTCCATTGCTGCGCGTGCTGTGTGACATGTGGCACCGTCTCGTTCAAACCACGTGTCATGCAAGTCAAGCTCTTGCATTTTGGGCAAAAAAAAGTTGGATGTCATCTCACGGTAGCGCTCACCATTCACAGTTACGTTACGATTCGCATCTTCTTTGAAGAAGTACGGTCCAATGATGCCACCAGCCCATAAACCGCACCAAACTGTGATTTTTTCTGGATGCATTGGTAGCTCTTGCAATGTTTCTGGCTGATATTTGGCCCAAAATCGACAATTCTGCTTATTTACGTACCCATTGAGCCAAAAATGAGCTTCTACGCTGAACATAATTTTTCGGTAAAAAGTGGATCTGAACTTTCTTAACAGAGCACGCATTTGGATAATAAAATTCAATAATTTGCAAGCGTTCTTCTTTTGTAAGACGATTCATGGGTAAATTATAGACCTGAATGAACTGAAGATGTTTGACAGTGAAACAAAACACGAAACGTGCGTCAGCTGTTTAAACCAATGTTGCCAAAAAGATAATAGCTTAAAAATCACCCTTTACTACAATAGTTATTCAACAGAATGTGAACCGACACACGACAATGCAGGCAACTGCGCAAAGTTAAAACGAAACTGCCGTGAATGACTTGCTAAGTATGAACAAATCGCATGCTAATTGCATTAATTGAAAATGGCATTGATTCCCATCGGTAGTACGCACAGGAGAAGCATTTATTAAAATCTTCTGAATACAAGTACAATGTTTAAGTATATATAATGTCACATTCGTCGTTATCGCGTATCATTAAATACTCAAAAGATGTACACTAGTCTAGAAAAGGCTGCTCGGTGTCTGCCGCTCGGAGTCTCCAGATAACTCACCTTCACTCGTAAGAGAACAATTGCACACAGAACACGGTTGGTTGCTTTAGAAGAATTGCCTGGAACTGTAGCTCTACCCATATTATTATTATATTTTAATACATATTTTGTATTATATTTATATTTTTGTTATACAGGACCTGATACATAAGACATCAATCCAGTAATGTAAAATGTGAACATTTTATTAAAACTTTTTTGTTTAAATCTTATTGAGTCAAGCTAAAGAACATTGCCCATGCAGTCGTACATACATATGTTCATTAAAAATATGCCTTAGATTATATTAAACTTTTTTTCTGAACTTTAAAAAAATAAAAAAGAAAATAACAACAGAAAATCAATAAAAAGAAGAATCTAAACTAAATTATCCCTCATCATGTACAGGGGGTTCGGTGAGTCGACATCTTCAAACACCATTTCTTCCTGGGCCTCCCATCTTACACTGCGAACACTATCTTGCCTGGAAGGAGAGAAATAAAAATCATAAAATTTAATGTCTTTGACTACCGGTCACACAGGAGCAACCGTTGCCATGAACAGACCTGCTCATTGTAGGTTGGGAAGGTGGAGGTGGTGGCGCCGTTCTTGGCGGTGTACGTCGGGCGCTATGGATAGAAAAATAACAGAACATTATGAGATATATTAGACGTGGCTTAGAATAACAAGTACATGTGTACTAACTTCGAACCGGAAGTTCCCCAATTGCCTTGATCCGTAGTTCTGCTACTCTCTGATGTTGCTCTAGTTATGAAACAATTGAACATTATTTAACACTTTTGTATATATATATATACATTTTTTAATAAATAAATGTATGCATGTGCGAGCAATGATAGCAGAAATATTACTTGTACGAAGATACGGAATGCTTCTAAATACAGTCAAAATAATGGAGCTTATCTATTTAGCTTCCACAAATTTAGGAAAATCTTATGCAAAATTTAGGTTTCCTCGGATTGCAGTAGCAAATAGTGAAAGAAAAATCGACAACAGATAACCAACAAACATAGCTATCAGCAACATAGATATTGTAAGTAAATGGGAGGGTAGATTCGATGTACTCGTACATACTTAACTGCAAGTATATTATTAAGATTATAACGAAATAATTTAATTATATTATTTAAGAAATAAGTATTGTGTGTGAAATGGAGGTGATTTGCACATCCTTTCAAAAGCGAATGAACTAGTCTATGATTCTACAGATAATTCTTCAGGTCAAAAGTAAAAATCTAAAACCATTTGTGCGACAAATGAAAAGGAATGTCGACATATTAATGCCTGAAGCACAATAGTGCGTTGCTGCGTTGCGTCGTCTTTCAACGCACACAATTCAATGGCCATGCACAGAATACTGCGGCGACCTACGTAAGTACAAAATAAGAGATGAGATGAGATGAGATGAGAGGATCGTAAAACGTAAGACCATCGCATGTCATTATCGAACATGCTGGAACATTTTTGACAGATTGGTGCGATGATAAACAGCTGACTACATTGTAACTACAAAGTCAATTTGCATTCGGACCAAGGAGGAAAAAAAATACAATTGTTTGAGCACAATATTTTTTGATTCGACATTTCACAAACGAAAACCAGAAATGAAGTATGATAGAGATGCCCAACTTCTACCTCTCTTGCCACTTAAAATTTTTGACAACCATTTTTCATATTGTTTTCTAAAGCCAAATTGACCAATCAGAGAACGACATTTACGTTATTTCGTGAATAACAGTCAAAAATTCATGAATAACCGTCAAAATGTTCATGATTATCCGTCAAATTCGTCGATGGACTAGGGGTCAATCAGCTGTGAAGTTGGGTATCTCTATCATACTTCATTTCTGACGAACACAGTTGAAACAATATTTTTCATCTGGTATTTGAGAGAGAGAGAGAGAACTGCTGATTATCGCAGTGCGTCATCGCACCCCTCCGTTAACATTGAATTCGAACGCAGCAACTCACTATGGTGTTTCAGGCATAATACTTGTATGTTTTGAAAATCGTAGACGATGCAAATAGTCAGATCTATGTTAAAAGCGATCAAGAGGCCATCTTGGGAGTCTTGCAGGGACTATCCATCCACCTACGGGATAACGCAGCTCAAATAAATGTCCATGATTTAATCTCAAGCGTTTTCAATGCAACTTGAGTCGAGTTTCTTTAAAAACGCGTGATTCAGTTTGAAAAGAGACGAACGTTTTCCAATTTTGATGTTAATTAAATATACACTAGCTTTATTTATTTAGTTATAGTTGCAATTTTTGTCACTGGTCTTGTGTTATTTTTTTATAAAGCAGAAATTGTACTCCCATCTGCTTTGATTGAGGCCACAAACCATGATCGCTAAAGTCGCTTTTTATTACTGTTCAGGGAACGGGTTGTCCTCTTCAGCGGTCATGGCCTTAGGAGTACTGACTTCATATTTTTCCCAAAAATTAACTGGTGCAAAATATTCCTGTAGAAAATCTTATTCAAGCTTTTTTAGTGGCTTTTCCTTCAAATCATCATAAAACAATTAAAAATATAACTTCTTGATAAATTGTATTATTTTGCGGATGTAAGATTAAAAGAAAAATCAAATTTCTGTTAAAATATTGAAAATAACTAATTGTAAAGTTGATGCCACTGTTATTACTCAAGCTTGTACTTACTTAAACATATTATGGGGTCATGAAAATATGAGTCACTTTCTGAACATCGACTCTACAACATTACATAATCGTGAGCAAGTTCACCAATCACAAACCACATTTCAGCTACGTTGCGTATTTTAGTTATTTCGGTTTCAGGAAAAAGCATGATATTTGGGGAACAACATTTTAAATGTGAACTCGGTCGTGAAGGTGTATCATTAAAATTGGTTTTGAAGCGGCTTCTCATAGCCTCCTAGTCATCTGCTTCGACAACGGGTTTATATTTGATGTCTAACGAGCTAGCCTAACAGCAAAAACAAAACGTCAATAACAACTTGACTACATACATACATACAATTCATATTGAAACTTTAAGGAAAAAATATAATTCGCGTGTAATTTAATCAAAAGTTAAAGAAAAGCAGTATGAAGTTTAACAAAATAAAATGAATTACATCGGTATATTACAAGTATACCCATACAAGTGACTGCTCGTATTCCGCACTCGACTGAATTCCCTCAGTTTGTTGTGAAGTGAAAACATATTCAATCCAATTGGTACGCCAATGGACCACAAAAGTAAACATACGAAGATAAAGAACCACAGGGCGTTTAAGTAATCAATCGCATTACGACACAGAAAAATCCGATTCGCATCGAATATGTCGAAGAGCGGTCTACATTGTGCTGTAGAATCACCCAGCTGGGATGACATTGTCGCCTTGTTACTCGTCAGATACCCCTTAAGTCTGCAAGAAAAATATGTGTACGTATATACCCAGAATTCGTATTTACTACATAATATTGAATATACAAGGCCACACCGACAAACCCTCTCATTAATGGCGGAAGGGACAGGACAACTCAAAAATGTAAGAGGAAAGGGAAGGTGCGAACCTTTTTGTGTAAATTCTTGTCTGATTGCGACAAATTTCCTCTGCTGTCTTCTCTAGATAACTCTGAATGTTCCGCAAGTGATTGAGAGTTTGATTAACCTGTTTCGCCCACGGATCTCTTTGTAGTTCCAGCGCAGTCAGATGATAGAGAATTTCATTTTGCAATTGCTCCAAGGGCTGTAAAATTGATGCCTGCAGGCGTTTTGATCGACTTCCGAGTGTCGTCATCCGGGATGATGTTGCGACGTCCTGAATCTATTTTTGTTGGAATAACACCCACACACATAATTAAAAGGAAACACAGAGCAAGCAAACATTTCTTGAGTAAGCAGTAAAATAGGATTTAATTTGTTGAAGATTTTTTTTTTTGGAAAATACAGACCTGCAAGGCTACTCTTTGCATTTGATCAATAAATGTCGCCAAGTCTTTTTCAGGTGTTGGTGCGCTCACACTAGTGCGGTAAGAAGTCAAATTGAAATCAGAGGTTTTCAGCATGTTCTCCAATATGCTCTGAATTGTTTGCGTGAGCGATAATAGTGTTCGCTCCGATACTCGAAAAGAACTTATTGCAGCATTCACTTTTGGGAATTGTCTTAAATCAGCCATTTGCGTTGTATTGACAAACTCATCCAATTGAAAGACGTTGTAAGATGCTTGGTTTTGTTCGCAACTTCTACGAAAAAAAAAAACGAAAAAACCACACCAACTTGAACATAAGTTATAAAACGGCAACTAAAAAAACATTTTGTCATATATAATATGGGTCAGTCCGGGTAGACCTGGGCTTTGCTTCTACAGCAACCGCTCGTGCGTGCTTTTGTTCTCCCAAGAGTGAAGGTAATCTAGTGTAAATACGAGTATTTAAATACAGTAATATACGCAAAGCAATAAGTGCTTGCTAACTTTTTTTAAAATAAAATTATCTGGAATATTTTACTGTTGGTACCCCCGGCAACTGACGGGCAACAGGTTAAGGTTGTAAAAGCTTGTTTTCATACAGTCCACGCCTCTCTAACGAAGCTCAACCCCCCCTCATGACAAGCGGAACTAACTTGACCTCGGATAATGCCTACCTTGGTGTGCCTAGGCCCCATTTGGAGCCAGGCCTGAATGGTGACAGTATGCGAACGTCTGGTGGCCGGCCTGAGCCGCTCGGCAGCCGGTCGGGCTTAGCCCGAAGGAACTACGAGCAACCCGTCAATTTTCTCGTGACCGATCCACAACTGTGAGTCTTTCGGGTGGGTGGAAACTCTTCCTGTCGGGAGTTGCACCTCAAAGGCGGGAGTGGGGATACTCACAAGTCCCAGGTTGGCAGGCAGGGTAATGGAGTGGACCCCATTAGGAAGGAGAGTCGGAATGTTGAAGCTCTGGCTGGAAAGATCAACTTTGGCACAAGTGCAGGTGCATGCACCAATTCTAGACTCAGCAGACTCAGATGTTGATGCTGCTCTTGATAGTGTCGCAGACATGGATTCCTATTTACTGAAGGTTGATTTAAATGCTCACGTGGGTGGGGATTTAACGACATGAGGGAGAGTAATTGGGAGGAACGGTGATCCTCACCAGAACGCGAATGGACAGAAGTTGTTCGACTTTGCTAATGGCATGTCCATAATGAACACCTTCTTCAACACAAAGGCATTCATAAATACACGTGCTAGCGTCAGAGTCACAGAAATCGTTGATAGATTTCTTTGTAGTAGCATCGTATGTGAAATTGATGACTTGTGACATTCGTGTGATGAGAGGGGCTGAACTGTCAACTGATCATCACTTGAATGGTTTGACTTCCAACTGTTCCATCACTTCTATTTTCAACAGCTGTCATTGGCTCGTCACAGGATGTTTGTGGAGTAAAGCGGCTTGGAGTGGCGGCTGGTGGTGAGAAAATAAATGCGTGGTTTAAAACGCCCGGAGTTCAAGAAGCCATAGGAGAGAAGAAAAAGACCTACAAAGACTGGATTCTCCTGGACACCTCTACTTCTCGTGACCGGTACACTAAGGCTCAAAGAATTTGTAAAATTTTTTGTGCAAGCAGCTAAAGAGCAGTCTTGGGAGAAGTTCGAGGAGCAGTTGGAAAGTGACCATATATCTACAAAAAAAGATGTTCTGGCAAACCATTCGCCGACTCAGAGGGAGGAAATTCAACAACATCAAAGGAGTCAAATCTAAAGATGGCGTCTTGATTTCCAATGATGTGGGGATCCCACACAGATTGAGCTGCTCAATCCCGAAAAGGGCAATCATTTTGGCGATTGAATCGCTAGCAAATCCGCCGAAATCCGGCGAGAAATGTTTAAGGCAGTGGTTAAGGAGGGAGTTTTATGGTTCTCTCGTGTCATTAAAGTGGCCTAGAACGTGCTGAGACACCCGGTGATTGGCAAACGGGATTGTCCCACTTTTCAGGAAGGGGTACCAAGGAGACTGCTCCAACTACAGGGCAAGCTGGGTCAGTTTTGAAACAGCTTGGTAGATCTGTAATCAGAAAGGCTTGGTGACAATTAATGTAAAAAAACTCAGTATTTTTTCCAACTCTCACCTGTAATCATGAAATTTGGGTAATGACCGAAAGAATAAGATCGCGAATTCAAGCTGCTGAGATGAGATACTCGTCGGGATAGGGTGAGAAACACGGCAGTGCATAAGGATCTTAACATTGACCAGCTAATTCCTCGAACGAACTATGCTTCGGTGGTTTGGTTACGTGGCGCGAATGTCCCCTTAATCACTACTTCCGAGGCGGGCGTTGAATGCGATTTCATCAGGTAGGCGACCGCTTGGCAGTTCCAAGACAAGGTGGTTGGACCAAGTCCAAAAACTCACTTGGTTACGCTTGGGCATCGGAGGATCGAGTTGTCTGGAGATCTGTCGTGCGTAGTTTACCCCGCGACGCCTTTAGTGGAGCATGCGGTCAAGATGATGATGACTTAATTGTAGGTAATCATGTAGTCAGAACTTTTATGGCCAATGACTCGGCCACATATTTTTTTTTGTCTTATCGGCACAGACCACTTATTTAAAGCTGCCCCATAGAATCTAGAGATATTTAACATATCACCTAAACTACATTTAAAGACTTACGACTTAATTGTGGGAGAGATCGGTACTGTTCAAATAAGTAGCAATGGCGTAATAATACTAATAGAAACTATTCGTGATCACATCAAAGCTATCATTGGAGACGAAGCAATGAGTATCAGTCTCAGCGGGTCCATAATCAAGAAATTAGATATTTGACTGCATTTGGGAAACTGCATATTTTATAGAAATGCAATAAAACTGAGACGATATAAGTCGGTCAAAAACATCTGGATTTATAAAAATTGTGCTGTATGTCAGAAATTTTATAAAAGCTTCCATATTTGTCATAACCGAGTTAGTAGGTTCATGCTTATGCCTTCTAGTCTCCGAGTTGATAAATACAAAACAGCGTATTAAAAAAGTCGTCTTGATTACCCCAAACGGAAGAGGGCATACTCATGGTTTTGCACATCTTCTCTATGTAAAACAGTTGAATCCGGATAATGGCACATTGCTTAATAGCACAAACCGTTTAATTTCACACTATCGTCAAGGCATTTGCATTTTTTATAGATATTGTACTGGCGCAAAACGCTTAAATAGCACATCACATAATGGCACAACTCGTTTAATATCACATACAAAATATGACAGAACAAACTGTTCACTTACAGTGCCAAAACTTGGCACATCCTACACAAATATTGAGGATATAACTTACTTAAAAACTTTGTGCGGTTTGCTAAGAGATGGCGTAACTTATATTCCATTGTCATTGTACGTCATTCATTTGAAGCTTGAACAACAATAATTTTTGTTCACTCAAATATGCCGAACTTTGTGCCTGAAAAAGTGTTTTGCGGGGACACGACACAGACGACACACGACGCCACAAAAGGAAGTAATTTTTGCATCGGATTGTTACTGGAGATGAAAAATGGATCCATTACGACATCCCCAAGCGCAAAAAATCATATGTGAAACCCGGCCAACCAGGCGCGCCATGGCGCGAAGGTAATGCTCTGTATTTGATGGGATCAGAAATGTGTGCTGTATTATGAGCTGCTAAAACCGGGTGAAACCATCAATGGCAAACGCTACCGAACACAATTAATCCATTTGAAAAGAGCAGTGGCCGAAAAACGCCCGGAATATGCGACCAGACAAAAAAAACCGCGCGAATTAGGTTATGCACTTGATTTCCAAGAGAAAAGTTTTTTTTTCTGAAATTGATTTTGTAGGTATCTAAATGTGTGTCACACTGTACACTGCATTTGACTTCCCACCTATCCTGGAAGCTTTCCACTGTTTTTGTTTGTGTACATGTATGCTCTCTGAAACCTCCTATTTAATAAAGACTACATTCGTACTTACCTTAATGCATTCGCCAATGTGACATTTACGATTGAACGGTTCACGCCTTCTGGTCTTAGTAACTCCCCAATAATGCCAGTTTGAGGTTCCTTTGCATATACATAGCCCGGTTTGTCGAATAATTTTCCTAGCATATCATATTCCATATCATCATACAATGGTCGGCACAAAAACACCTCCCCATTTCCGCCAATGGCTAGTGTTGCGATACCAAAGATCATTATTCCCAAACTACCAACACTGATTATAATTACACTGATAACCATTAGAACGCCCGCCTTGGTGTTTGAATTGCACAAAAGACAACAGAACGCCATCAACATAAAAACGAGTATCCATATAATGATCATTGCTAAAAACCATCCAATGGTCCAATATTGGTTTGACCATTCCTGCAGAACTTCATACTGCGGTTGTATCTTTTCCCAAGTGCCACTAAGTCGGTCCAACATTGCCACTATTGTTGTTGTCAACATATGGGCATTTGCTGTAGTCTTATCCTTTATACGCTCCAATTGCTCAAGTGTGTCTGTAAACGAATTAATAAGAGGAAGTCGGAAATAATATCAAAATTTAAATATATGAATGAAATATTACAGATGAAACTAAAAATTAACATAAACAAAATTCCTAAAAGTAATCGGTCTCCTGATTATATGCCTTTAATTGTTAAATGTTTTAAAATTAGTTCTAAAAGATAAGGTTCCATAACAAACTTTCTTAAACAAATACGATAGACAGCAGGTTAATGTCCATAATGAGATCCGAGAATAGACGTCAATTGGAATGCCTTTTCGTCTCCGTCTTTCAAAGCATGTTTGCTTACCATTCCACATGCGTTTTTACATTTTGGTAGAAATATGTGAAGTCATTGCGGTAGAAGTTTCCGAACCACCCACAATCTCGTCGTCGTCATATTTGTTGTTCAGACTAATAATACTTTCGGACAAATTCCATTCTTCATCGAACGTAATTGAAAACTCTAAATACCCAACTAAGACGCATCCTGTTTTTCTGACGAGGGTGGATACATTTTAAAAATATATCAACAATGTGTCGTCGTCTGCAGATTGGTCAGATTTTTTGGAAAAAAAATTGTATTGGTTTTCGAGAAACAATTATTACAATTAATTTCATCTAGTCCTGAGTTTCCGTACATTTCCAAAGTCTTCCATTTTAGCAGAAAAAGTCGTTAGAACTTGTTCACGATAAACATTAAAAATTCCCTGGTCTTATGGTTGACAAAGGGCCGTGGTATTTGCTAAGATGAGGGTCCGAATTTGCGTTGCCAAGAAATAGTAGGTAATATCCTACTTTTGCACTTTTTTTTCATTTTGACGTTGAATGGCTATGCTTAACCATGAAATCACTGTCGATATATATGCCAACCAAGCTGACTTATTAGAAAACCGATACGCTTGCTATCATGGAAATGATATAGACAATTATACAATAATCGTCGTGTTGCTTGAAAAAAAGGAATAGATCTTATTCGTATGTTTATAACTCATAGCGGCATTTTAATTGCATGTTATTATTCAAATAAGTGTGAAAATACTGCCTATGGCAGTTTAAAAAAATTGTCCACATAAGAGAAAGAAAAACACAAGCAAAATAATAAAATGCGGTACATGCGTGCGTTTAAGAAAGTTGTTCATTTAAGACAGAGTCCACTAAAATAACTAATCGGCGCATCGATTGCCACTACGTTCAACGCTGAAAACAAAGCATTAGGATATGTTTCTTTTACGACGACGATGAAATTCCCTCGTGCTTGTCATTTACTTTTGGAATATTATTTTCCGTAAATTTTGGTAATAAAGACGTCTTATTTGGTACTAAAGAGCGTCTAAATCCAAACAAGAAAATCCTCTGGATCTAAATCATGACTTGCGTGAAAAACGAAATGAATATAATTGAAAGATATCTTCGTAATAGCAGCTGGGGTCAATATTATGCACAGGAAGTGGGGTTGCTCAAGAGCCAATGTCCATCCTATGTTACATTCCAGATCGCCAATATGGACACTTCCAAACTTACGAGCCAATCCGTGAACTCTTGCTTGATTCCTTTGAAGAACTTTTCAGTCAGCCTATCCTAACAGAGTAGCTTTTAATTACCAAAATTCTAACTGAGTTCAAATCATAATAATACATTTTAATTCAACATATCATTGTAGTTTAAAATTATTTACAAGCAACATTGTAAATGATAAGATTTTACTGTAATAAAATAAATGTAATAAAGTAATATTAAAGCCAACAGCTGTATATTAACACAACGTCAAATACGATAGGGGATTCAACACTGAAACATACCAGACAGACTTGGTCAGATAGATGTTGGAAATACCGTTGTCGCTAGCATTCACATTTTCACTAACGTTGTCAGACTTCACTTTTCAAAAGAATTTCAATGACGGTGGACGTACTCGGATGCAATAGACAAAATATTAGAAAAGGAAGAAGTCGACGAGGGGATTTTCATTGAAAGAACATATTTCAGATCAAAGTTTTCTTCTGTTAATTTGTGAACAGAATTACAATTAAATTCTAAGCGGACTCTCGGAATTTTTTGAGAATGGTTGCGGAAACTTGTAATGAATTGCCAATTTGATTTTTTAATTTATTTTTCAAATTTCTACTTATGTTCTACCATATTTTATCTTCCAAGTCTCCGGTACACTTCTATATACATATCTCATAATCAAGTTTCCAGAATTGTACAATTTTCGAAAACAAATTTGTTTTGTGCCCACGAATAACCAACCACACAGCTTGAAAGTCTTTCGGAAATGAACTTCAGGTCGGACAGACGCTAGTTCACACCAGAAATGAAGTATGATAGAGATACCCAAGTTCTACCTCTCTTGCCCCTTAAAATTTTTGACAACCATTTTTTATATTGTTTTCTAAAACCAAATTGACCAATCAGAGAACGGCATTTACGTTATTTCGTCAATAGCTGTCAAAAATTCATGAATAACTGTCAAAAAGCCTCTGAAATTCGTCGATGGACTAGGGGTGAATCAGCTGTGAAGTTGGGCATCTCTATCATGCATCATTTCTGGTTCACACTATCAAATATATATGTCCAACTACCAAAAGGAGTCCCCTGCATTGACACGATCACAATTAAGACTGTTAGATAGTTTTGAGTTTGTCCATTTGAAGTCCCCTGGTAAAAGGCTTTTACTTACCGTTTCGCTGATACACTGTATCACGTTTCACTTGCATCGGAAAATTTCCAAATATAGATCTTGATATCGCAACTTCGGACGATAGATTCTTCACAGTCGAACCAAATTCTAATTCGCCTAAATAGCGCATTCTAAAGATGGTTTGGTCCTCTTGCAGCTATCAGCAGAAGTAAATAATCAAATTGGTACAGAAAGGATAATTGATATTTAGAATGACAGATAGATAGGATCGAGGTGTAATGTATTACCGTTTTAAGAGAATCAATTATTCCATTCTCTTCAAAACTTCGTATCCTAAGTGTGTCACATAAAGGACGATCACGAAAAGTGCATTGTCGTTGCAGAACAGATAGTTGTATTTGTAATTCTTCCATTCTAGCCGATGCTTCCTGCGATATTTTCAATGCACGACCTACAGTCTCTTGCAGCATTAAGACACGATTTATTAACTCAGCGTTAGCTAAAATAATTGTTTTGCTACAGATCATCTTTTTATTATCGAAACAGAAAGCATACCAATGCTTATCCCATGTAAAGAATCATAGGCTAGTTCAATACCAGTATTTGCTGATACTTCCATCCGTATTGGTTCACCCAATAGAACATCAACATCTTAATTGACACGTAGAATTGTATAAATTAGAGCGATTCAATGTTCAATATAATGTACGAAAAAGCTAACCTTCCAGGTCCTTAATTACTTTCTCTATTGATGTGTGAAAGCCATTATCAAGTTTGTGTTTTATTTGCAAATGTGTATCCTTGAGGAAAACTTCCATGTCGTGTACAGTTGATTTCACCATTTCGGGAGTCATTTCGACAGTTGTAGCTAATCGACTATTGGCGTAGAAAATGCAAAAATCACTTAACCTGAGAAAAAAAGATTAATAGTTTTTTTTTGCAAATTTGAAATGTAGAAATTATCAAGCAATTAAAAAAATGTGAACGGTTGTAAAATCCAGATTATACAGTAATAAAGTAGACTGTTTTTCGCAAGTAGTCTATTTAGCCTATTCCCAAATATACGACACAATTTTTTTTAAAAAGAAATCGATTTTTTTTTATGGCTTATACATTGTCCCAAAAATAAATTCTAAGCTTGACAGTTTAGTCTACTGTATACGTATACATTCGTATATACAGTAGACGCTCGATATAGAGAACACACAATATTTTATACATGCTATTTTAATTAGTGAAGTTAATAGTGAACACAACTTTTTGCATATTCTTTGAACCTTTCAGCATGCAAAAGCCTTTCTAAAACTCATTTGTCCTATGCATAAGTATCGATAATTTTTAATTAAATTAACATCGACTAAATAAACGAGTGTACAACGGTGATGAAACAGCTTATATTGGAAGCTTCGTCCGAAAAAGACATATGTACAGCGAGAAAATACTCATAAAAGAGAATTCCATATTTGGCGTGTCCATGTAATCATAATGCCACATGTCGTAGGAAAAGCACGCAAACTTCGATCATTTAAATAACGTGCTGCCTTTCCTGTGCAATACAAGGACTCCAAATCGGTCTGCATGACATAAACAAATCTTATAGACTGGTTTGTTACTTTATTCCTTCCAGAAGTATAACTTTTCTTCGCCAAAGCGAGTTATCAGTTAAGGGCCCTGTTAATTGTGGACAATTTTCTCAGCCATCCTCCAAAGATTCAAACCCCAGTCATGTACACTCCTCAAAATATAATACCACTAACTCGGCCTATGAGTAAAAATGCCACCGCTTGACCAAACTTTTTATAAAAAAAAATGTTTGAGAAAATTACGTTTTTTTCTCCAAACAACATTTGTGATATTATTAAGGGAGCATTTATTAAATACGCTGTTTTTAACTTGGCAGCAAAAAACTTGGGGCAAATAATAACTTTCATTTATTGCGAAATGCTGGGAAGATGTCCTCTTGTTTTGTGGAAGAATCGTAAGACGATTTTGAGGACGTACGTATACATCTCAGTGGTCTTAAATTGAACACCAGTTTAAATAATTGGAAGGAAGGTCATGTACATATCTTTAGATATTGAAGAAGACAAAAACGAAAGTGAGAAGGAACAACGACCGGAGGTAGATCGTTCGATTTGTTGAGTGTCTTCTAGAGATGCTGTCCAGTCATTCCAGGCTTAAAAGTTGTTGCAGGAAAAGGCAATATTAATTGACATAAGTTCAAAGAAGACGCAAATGAACTATTTCACCTATGAACTATTAAATTTTGTTGTAGTTTTGTTTCTTAAATCCATGGAATGTATTATTTTTGTGTTTTAATTTTTTTTTTTGTAGTTGAGTCTTTGTTGAAAATACAAATCTCTTTAATAAATATCGTCTTGTTTTTTTAGTAATTGCAAAGATGTATATTTGATTAATTGTACGTAATAGTCCACGCGCGTAACAGTGAACAAGACACGGTTTTTATTAGTTCACTACATCGAGGGTCTACTGTACATACCTGTACCCTCATTCAATGTTGTAAATTGTAATCAAACAAAAAAAAAACCATACGTACGTTAAAATTACAAAAAATATCAGCATAGTTAAAATTGAAGCTCTTCTTCGGCATATCAAAGTGTTTTCAATCGATTCATCTAGCGCCATCAAAGGATCAACGCGGTTACTAAATTCTTCTGCAGATGAATTTCGCCCACAACACCAAGCAACGGTGGCTCCAAAGGGAATGAATGAAATCGCCACAAAAATGCTCATCAGCGCTATAAATCCAGATTCAATTTTTACAGCCTACAGAATGAAAAATTGTATTTATGATATTTTCGACTGCCTCATAGATATCACTTACGTTTGTAGTAAATTCAACTAGAGTGAGATTCGAATGAAGGGCATCCCTGACTAATTCTGGAAATGACAAATAAAATGATGACGAAAAAATGCAGTTTTTACTGTACATATGATTTTCCATCTTTCATAATGTATACTCACCAAGAGGTAAATCTTCCGGAGTGATAAACGATAGGAAGCCACTAACGTAGGTAAAGAGTGGTGGCCCTGGTGCTATGTCCATTCCTGGAATGCTGTATGTGAATGTAGTTGGAGTGGAAGCGTTAAAGTCCATGTTTTTTGCACTTCTAGAGTTAGCTGGGGCTGAAGTAAACTGTAAAAAATTTTAAAATGTATATGTTACGTATTTGTGATATATTGAAATGGTTTGCTGATAAATGTATATGTTTGCTATGATCAAGAAGATAAAGAGGTAATACGGCATGTCCGTGCTTCCAAGCTAAATATTCCACTCAATGTGGTAGATGATAGACGGAATTCCGTCCGCGGTTCTACACGCAGTGAAGGCGGTCAATGTCAAAACACACTTCTTAAATTACAAGACCTCTTCTTTCATCATCCAGGAGAAGTCGTGCAAGACCCACACGGCCACACAGAGACCCGATCTTCCAGAAATAAGTGGAACTTCTAGCATATGCAGATGGAATCGACGTGGTTGGCAAAACACAGATACATTGACACGGAAATGGCTTAAATAGGTCTGGCGGTGAATGAGATTAAAGGCAGATTCGCTCTTGTCAATGGGAAAGAAATAAAGGAGTCGTCCCAAGCAAGGTGTTAGGTGTATACAACGCCTAAGGTGGCTGGGCCATGTAGAGCGCATCTAAATGGTGATTTTTTAAAAGCTATAGGAAAGTTTTTCAAAAAAAAACACATAAAATTCAGAAAAATTCATTAACTCTTTATTTGAATCGATAGTACGGTCCGTATAATTTAATGTTCGAAGATTATTTCATGCAAATGTTGACCCTGACTGCGCCTCAAATGGTCCATCCGCTTAGTCCAATTTTGGCATGCTCTTTCCAACATTTCGGCCCGTATCTCACGAATAAATGCTTCAATGTTGTCTCCCAATGCGTCAATTGAAGCGGACTTGTCTGTATACACATGACCTTTAACATAGCCCCACAAAAAATAGTCTAAAGGCGTTAAATCGCACGATCTAGGCGGCCAATTGACCGGTCCCGAAAGTGAAATAAAATGTTCACCGAACTCGCCTCTCAATAAGTCCATTGTTTCGCGTGCCGTGTGGCATGTGGCACCGCCTTGTTGAAACCACATGTCATGCAAGTCAAGCTCTTGCATTTTGGGCAAAAAAAAAAGTTGGATATCATCTCACGGTAGCGCTCACCATTCACAGTTACGTTACGATTCGCATCATCTTTGAAGAAGTACGGTCCAATGATGCCACCAGCCCATAAACCGCACCAAACTGTGCCTTTTTCTGGATGCATTGGTAGCTCTTGCAATGCTTCTGGCTGATATTCACTCCAAAATCGACAATTCTGCTTATTTGTATATATATCGTACCCATTGAGCCAAAAATGAGCTTCAATTAAACTGACCATAAAATGGAAGAAGCGCGCGATAAACTTTCTTAACAGAGCACGCATTTGGATAATAAAATTCAATAATTTGGAAGCGTTGTTCGTTTGTAAGACGATTCATGGTTAAATTATAGACCAAACTGAAGATGTTTGACAGTGAAACAAAACACGAAACGTGCTTCAGCTGTTTAAACCAGTGTTGCCAAAAAGATAATAGCTAAAAAATCACCCTTTACAACGAGATAGCGGGACAACGCAACAGTGGAGGTGGAGATGGACGTCAGCCAACTTCTAATGCAAAACCTGAGATAACACTAGAGACCCCACTAGTTAGAAGGGGTTGTGGGTTAAGGCCTAAGTCCACCCAGTAGCTACTACTAGGTGGACTTAGGCCTCAACCAACGCTCCTCTATAACTTAATTCGTGGGGGTTTTTTTTCGTCTGGTCGCATATTACGGGCTTTTTTCGGCTACTGCTCTCTTCAATCGGATTAATTGTGTTCGGCAGCGTTGTCCGGGTTTCACATATGATTTTTTGCGCTTGGTGTTGTCGTAATTGATGCATTTTTTATCACCAGTAAAAATCCGATGCAAAAATTACTTCCTTTTGTGGCGTCGTGTGTGTCGTGTCCCCGCAGAAACACCTTTTCAGGCACAAAGTTCGACATATTGAGTGAAAAGAAATTATTGTTGTTTACGCTGCAAATGAATGACGTACAATGACAGTAGCTTTCCAACTCATGTTCCAATGGAATAATACAAGTTACGCCATCTCTTAGCAAACCGCACGAATTAAGTTATAGACCCAATACAATTTTATTAAAACAATTCTTAAAAGACATGTCTTTTACTTCTACGTGATAAAAGGATTTGAAAATGTGACGAAAATGGAAAAGATTTTCAGTGAGCGTTGGTGTTCCTGTTTTGCTTTTTTGACAATGGTACGAAATACGTTAAAAGTCAATAGGGGGATTTCCTGGAGGACAACATTTGGTGTTGTGAATAGTGTAATACGTCTATTTCAAACATTCTAATCGACAGTGATCAAAATTATATCATAAAATTACCTTAAGGTCATATGTTCTCCGTTTGCTTTTATAATTGTTCAATACACTAGTTATATTAGAAAATTCAATCAATAAATGCGACATCAGTATTTTGATGCATTATCTTGAATTCCGGTTCACGCTCATAATATGACTCGATTACAATTGCATTGGATTTTATTAACACAACATTAAAAATGGAACTTAAACGTCATATGTTGTTATTTACAGACGCCTTAGACCTGCAAGAAAGAAAAATGGCATTAATGAGGAAGAGTAAGGGAACAACTATTATTGTTGAAATAAAAATACAAATCACTTCTTAGTTAATAGATATAGCTATTACTAATATAAAACCTTTATCGAAAGGCATTCACTTTTTCTCAGGGGTCATAACGTGGCGAATAATGGAAATCGTCTTTTACCGCCGTCAGTGAATGAAGACGAACAAATTATTGAAAAACGTTTTTGCTTAACCACACACCAAACGAAACAGAATGTAACAAAAGAAAGCGACTTGTCATTTCAGTATATGTCATTCATTTGAAGCGTAAACAACAATAATTTTTGTTCACTCAAATATGTCGAACTTTGAGCCTGACAAAGTGTTTCTGCGGAGAATTATTATTCATTACTTTAACATGAAGAAAACTGCTGCCGAAAGTCATCGTATTTTGGTGCAAGTTTATCGTGAACATGCGCTAGCTGAGCGAACTTGCACTTGGATTTTGGCTTGGCCAACCATCCAAATGAACGGCCGAATATCCATAGCGCAAACGTAATGCTCTGTATTTGGTGGAATCGGAAGGGTGTGCTGTATTACGAGCCGCTAAAACCAGGTGAAACCATCAATTGACAATGCTACCGAACACAATTAATCCATTTGAAGATAGCAGTAGCCGAAAAACGCCCGGAATATGCGACCAGACACGAGGCAATAATTTTCCATCATGACAACGCTCGGCCCCACGTTGCTATTCCGGTTAAGAAGTATTTGGAAAACAGTGGATGGGAACTTTTACCCCACGCGCCTTATAGCCCAGACCTTGCCCCTTCTGACTACCATTTGTTCCGGTCGATGCAGAACGCGCTCACTGAAATACGGTTGACATCTGAGCAGAATATCAAAAATTGGCTTGGTTCATTCTTGGTTGCCAAGCCGGCGGATGGGATCCACAAAAAAGTCATAGCTTCAAATGGGCAATATATACTTTGAAGAATACTATTGTACAGGTTTTCATAAATAAACATTCAAATTTTGAAAAAAAAAACGCACGAGTTAAGTTATAGACCCAATACATACTGTGTATTTTGCTCTACCGTATTTGTATTTCTCGCACAATATCAACCACCTATATACATTATACATTCATCACACTTGTATTTAATCATATTATTAGATGTTAAAATTCCAGTTGAATATCCCTCCAATCCTGAACATTTACTCTTGATATGAAATGTGTCACCACACTCCTTTAAATCGTGGCCTGTTTCGCCACGAAGTGTGGACTAACACCTCTCACATTTCGACATATGTGATACCTAGTGTATCATGTAGAATACATATTTGTAATCAGTTTGTATGAAGTACTCATTTCAGAAAGTGAAATGGTGCAATGTCCCACGTCATCTGAGGTGTAAAATTTGGCACATAATTAGCCCATACGTCGTTATTTAGATGATGTTGCAAGTGTTGTCACAAATTTGAATGAATGATTGAACAATTTAAATAATTTTCCAGTTAAACGTGCAATACATTTTCCTTGCTTCTATTACACATTTATAGTGTCTTGCCAGTGTCCCATAAATGACAGCAGAAACGAAAATGTCCCAACTACGCGCCAATAGAGAGTTGTAGTCAACACAGGGTGAGAAATTATCTCTGAGTATGACAAAAATGGAGGTGTGACAAATATTTTTGAGGTGTTGGGACATTTCTGTAGTGATGTATAAATAACAAGTGACGTAAATAACAAATAAATTACAGACTTCTTATAAATCGCACCACTATTAAAAACTCAACCACTCGCTATGAAAACTCACAAGAAGAACTAAGGAAGTCCAAAACAGTCATTAATGTAGCATGGAAAAACTGCTTCAATAACCGAAATACTCAGCATAGTAGCAAATTTAAGATATTTGAAGCTGTATCTGAGGTAGTGATGCTGTACGCGGCGCAAGTAAGTATGAGGAGGTGGAAAAACTACAACTTATATTAAGAAGGTTTTTAAACTCCCTCCACGAACGCCGAACTATATGCTTATGTCTCTGTAAATAAAATCTCTCAAGATCCATGCTACGGGTTCTAAACATAGCAGATAACCGATTCCCTACAAACAATTCGCAAACAAACAGCGTGGTTCAGATGGTACAGACTGGAACTTCATACTGCACCAGATAATAAGACATTTTGATGAACAAGCCAGAATGTGCTTTATGAACAAGTGACAGGATCAGTATATCGCTGAATGTACATACTTAACCACAACCTTTAGAGCATAAATTATTTTAAAGACATCTGTAACACCCAGGAAATCTTTTTTCTGTGTGCATCAGAGATCGTATCAGCTTTCGAGAGAGCTTCCGCATTTTCCTTTCTGACCTTGTAACTGGAAATGAGCAAGACTTGATGAACTTGCAGGATCTGAACCTGCACTGGGGCT
This sequence comes from Eristalis tenax, assembly GCA_905231855.2. Classification (NCBI taxonomy): domain Eukaryota; kingdom Metazoa; phylum Arthropoda; class Insecta; order Diptera; family Syrphidae; genus Eristalis; species Eristalis tenax. The sequence continues at coordinate 32,176,584 of HG993125.1, read as the reverse complement.
ACCTGTGTCCTTACTTAGGGGATTAGACCATTTTGAACTAATTGAAAGGGTAAAAAATCGCTTCAAATATTTAAAAAAAATCTTTCACAAATATTAATACCAACAGTGAATAATGATTGATTTAGATTTACACAAAAGAAAAATCACTTAAGTTGTTTCCAACACTCACACAGAAGAGACGCTCGATGTACTAATGTGTGCAAACATACCCTCCAGTGGAGTGTGAATGGTAGAAACGGAGAAACGATGTTTGGTCTCTGATCACTCACTTCGTTAACTCAACGGACATGCTTGCCGTGTATTTGGTATACACGACGGGACATCTATGTTAAAATGGCTGACAATAACAAACGTACGGTTTTTTTTTACACACAAACCTACCACAAAAGAAAACCTTTCCCGCAAAAACGCGCGTCCTGAAAGAAAATCGTTCGGTATGTTAGGTGTTTGGGTGTTTTCAGGTTCCTGGTTTAATGATCCAAACCATAGTTTGCCCCCACTCTCAGTGGCCGCCACTTAAGTAGCAGTGGCTTAACTTAAACCACGCGATAGTCATGGCATGGTTAATTGTTCATAAATGATTCACAATGCCGCTCAATCCATGGCTTACCTAAACCACCCTAAAATATTGAGTATGAAAACGAAATCTTCTTGAATGATGTCTATGTTCGATCCTACACTTAGCTAATCCAGCAGATACGCTTGCACCAGTGAAGACTCCTGATATCAAGCATTGGGTTAGCTAAAAGTTTATATAGACATTGCATCAAACACAACGAAAAAAAAAACTATGAATTATATTCTGCCAGTCGAAAGCGCTATCTTGCAGTTGCCAATCAAAATAAGACCATCAAATGTTCAAGTTTGTTCTCAATCTCTCACTAGGCAAACCCTGAGCTCCCTTCCCCAGAAGCTCAATGGGGCACCGCCCTCGGTTGCCAATTTGGTAATTTTTGCTCCTGTGGGACTTTTGGCAATTTGGTAATTTTTATCTCGTTTTGGTAAATTAAAACCAATTTAAAATTTTTCTGTCAAAAATTTAGTAAAATTTATTAATTTTCCTACCTAAGTTGTTCAATACGAACATCACCTCATGGAAATATGCGTGAATGTATGAAATCAAACTGTTATTGTTATTTTTGTTGTTGATGTGAATGAACAATACACGTTCTGGAATTTCATTAGATTCTAAACAGGATCTGAGAGAGATCTGCTACTTGAGTCTGCAGTGCACTGTTAGGAAGCCTGTAAGGACACGGAGGTTGCTGTTTCTCATATTAAAAGCCATGCGTTTTTTCCAGGTTTCTTTCCGGTTCCTTCTTTCCTAGGTCACTGAACTCTTCTCTGAGAACATGGTCTCCTACAGCGCAGAATGGGTTGGGGCCTGTGAAAAGTTACTATGTTCATGCAGCAAAGTGTTACTCTGTTTCTCCTGCTCAACTCTTAAAGCTTCTGTAGGCATTCACATCCACAAAAGCTTGGATTTGATGATGTAGGAGTCTAATGTTAGTTGTTATAGTTCCTGTCAAGATTGATTTGAACGCATCTGTCAATGGCATAGATTCCTGCTTGAAGTATGCTGCTGTGTTCGGCCATAGATTAAAACTTGAAGACTTGTATTTTAAACATGCTAAATATATTAAATATAAAAATGGTTTAGTTTTCAACTAAAGTGAAATTCTTTTAATTTTAAATTAAATAGAGTTTTAAAATGTAAATGAAATAAAATGAATGAAATAAAAATCACAAATAGCGAGCTGTACAATTTTGTTAATATATTATAATAAGTTTTTTAACAATTAATATATAAATTACTGTTACAGTTTTTTTTTTTTTCTGATTTATTATTTCGTTTGGTAACTGTTTTTCCAATTTTGGTAGCAAATTTCTTTCAGAAGTGGCAACCATGGCCGCACCACCGACTCATCACTTCACACCAGTAATTTCGTCCTGTGCATGGATATATCATGCAACACACACAAGCACACTGTTTACTTCCACCCCAATTTGAAGTTGTTAACACTTTGGTATATTTGTCAAACATACAGTCAAACACAAATTTATAGATTGCATGGGGCTTTGGTAGGTCACGATTTTTGCGGTATAGATGGTTTCAAGGAATACATTTGCTATGGGAGTTTTGTGTAGTGAATGAAAATATAATCAAAAAACACATGTTAGTTAAAGAACATTTTCTCCTCAAGGCATTTTAAAGCGAGCGAGTATTGTATGTGAGTACTAGATTATCACTGATTATTGCAATCATTCTTCGTCATTGCATTTTGCCTATAAAATGTATTTCATACAATTTATTCATTAAAACTCTTGTTTAAGCGCGGCTAAACTAGCTAACTGAGAGGAATCGCCCCTGGCTTGCACTGTGAAAACGGGCATGAGTGAACCGACGCAGTCGTCGCGAATAAATCTAAATGCACATATTATATGTATGTTGTCCCGACTACTGTCAGCGTACCCACATTGACACAGACCACAAGGTTTGCATGGATATGTTTATAATGTGTCTGGTCAGCAGCATGATCCGGATCGGCCATACGTTTAACCGGATGCTTCAGTGTACCATATGATTTGGTGGCATTTAACTAGAGTGAATTCTACTTCTGTTATTACATAACTTGTAAGGGGTGGTCCAGAATTCACGTAAAATGTTTTTTTTTTTTTGCAAATACAGATTTTTAATGAGAAAGCTTAATTTGTTTTTTTGCTGGAAAGCAAGAACAGAATTAATTGTTTCCTTTTCGAAGAAGAATAGTCTGAAAATGCAACCAGCCCAAAATAGGCACCCGACAATGTTGACGATGAGCAAAGCCATCACGATTGGCTATTACACGCATTAACTCTATGAATCAAAAAAAATAAGCTTCCTCACCACCCAGAGATCTCCAGACAACTCGATCGTCCGCCATCGACTCGCTCTCACAACAAACCGAGGAGTAGTTCCCACAACAGCACGAAGAAATCTCATCTTCGCGATTTTATTCTTTCGGTCATTACCCAAATTTCAGAGACTCTGATAGAATGATACCTGAGAAAGCTTTGGAGTACTCCAAACCCATCTACAGTTCTTTTGCAGATTTGGAAAAGGCATATGACCGAGTCCCTCGAGGTAAGTTCTGGAGTGTTCTGCAGGAGTGTGGGATTGATGGTCCTCTTTTACGGGCCATTCAGTATCTGAACGTTGGACTTCTCCAAGGGTGCGTCTTGCCACCTATTCTTCTCATTGCATACATATATGGACTGCCGAGACAAAGAATGTTTTACATTAGGAGAATCCTCACATCTTCCGAGACCGAACTCCAGCGCGCACTCGATATGTTTGTGGCCGTATGTCCTGCTGTCCAACATCAAATACAATTCTGACAAGAATGGAGACTCTGATAGTTCAGAGTAAGTAATATTTGAAATTAATATCGTGAAGGAAATGTTATTAGGATTTAAAAAACGTTAAGTCTAAGATATGGCAGAAGTATACAGTTTTAGAAATTATAGTACGTTTAAGGACGTTACACACAACAAAACACATTATGAGCAAATTAATACAGATTTATAACAATATCAAATTAGAAACAAAGTTAACTTATCATAAAATGTCAAATCAGAAAATGTAAACAATCATTTTGGAATAGGACCATTCCGAATAACCATTGATTTTTCAACCGAAATTACAGTCCACTCGGAAGAACTCATTTCCATAGCTCCTTGCTTTTTAGCAATTTCCATTACATTACACAGTTTATATGTATGTAGTATACAAAATATAATATATTGTTACGTTTCACAGAAAATGAGGTTAAACTACGTAAAACTAATCAGACTGTCCATAAAAAAAGAGTTCGATGACTGGATTGTGAGAATGAAACACTAGAGTTTACTTATCAAAATATACACATTTACTAATTCTTCAACTGAACACAAATGTAATAATGCTCTAACTGAACTGTCTTGCATCGACCACCGTTCCGATATTTGTACTCCCAATATTCGTTCTAGACCCTACTGTCGCCATCTTGCTATGGAATTTCCCCGCTCTCGACCACATAGTCACACAATTCTTCGTACCCCATATGTGCATAGGTGGTGATCTTTACGTAAGCGTGTACAACAATAAATTCTGGAAAACTCTTCGGAATGGTTTTTGGTGTTATGATCGATTTTCCTAATTGGTGGCGGTGCCGACGCTGAGTGGACTGAGATGGCTGATACTTCACTTGGTGAATTTTTACAGTGCAGTTTCAGTTCCTCGTTCATGCAGCTTCCGCAGAAATCATTATAAGGAAAGCCTAGTCCGATGGCGCAATTCCCTGTTAGAACGCTAATAAGAGATCCGAGATTTGGCCTGCTTAATCTGATCAAGCTTAGCGATCGTTAAGGATCTTCATAGGTCAGAGTTGTTCGGTAATGAGGCAACCTGTGCCTGACTTCCATCTGCGCTTTTTTTTTGGGCAATCATTTACAGCTTTAGCAGGTGTTTTATAGTAGCGATGGGCATGGAGGGTGGATCTCCCTAAGGTTGATTCTTTTTCGGAGTGCGGTGCACCACATTGTGACCCCATACAGCAGTATGTTTCTGACTACTGTTACAAATATCCAGCGAACCATTGGGGGTTGTAGTCCCCTCTTACAGCAGTAAAGAGCAGTGGAGGCCGTTCCTGGCGCAGCTAGCACAACTCTGTACATTTGTGTTTTTTTTTAATAAATAGGTTAAATATTCGAAAGATCAGACGAATACCCAAATGTTTTGAATATGTTTCAACACGCTTCTATTTGTTTGATATATCAGAAAAAGTAATGTCCAATATTACATTGAAAATATTGTTACATTTAAGATTAAGTTGATATAATTTAAGCTAAAAATTACAATAAGCAAAAAACATACAAATATAATTTTTTCCAGTTTCTTGACGAAGTAAGGCTCTTGAAAGGGACAGAATCGCCGCGGAAACGCATGTGGTATTTAAAGTTGCGGAATACTCTAAAGTAAGACCCCGGAATAGTTTCCAAAAACAAACAAAAACAAATGCATCAATTTCTGGGGTTATTTAGTCAGTTAAGCGAGTACCCCATATACTCAACAAATGTAGAAGAAGAACTGAGGCTTGATATCTTTAACAAGATGACCCAGCGAAGAGAAATTGATAATAGTTGATGGTGGCTCAAAATCATAGCAAAAAGCGCAAGTCCAGATTTTGGCAAGGCAGACCTAAACTGGACTGCTGCAAAATGAAAAAATGTTCCTCTTTTCTGATGAATCGAAATACAACTTAAAGGGATCTGCGAATTTCATCCTATAGGCATGTGAAATGTCAATCATATTTTATAATTGTCTGTACTGTCTGACTAACCTGATATTAAAAGTATGTGGAAATATAATATTTTGCTGTTCGTGCTCATTTTATATCAGGAGTTGAAGGGACCTAGAGTTTTATGCCGACTCCGAACGGCCAGGGTTGAGAACAGTTGGACAGTTCACTTTGAGCATTGTCAGTGACTTAAAAGAGGTTGTGTCATAGGGAATCGAACTTGGGCAGCGAGGTTGAAGTGCATAACAAAAACATACAATACAATAAGAATTTCATTCAGGAAATGGGATGATGATAAATATTTACACGTCCGCAGTGGGTTGGTACCAACTTACAGATCTTTCAACTCTCTAACAATGAGAAGAGAAGCTTGGGCTAATATTTGTGGAAAATATCCATCTAAAACGAAGCCTGTGCCTTCTCCGCCAGGCAGATCACATTAATATAAGCATGAAAAGCACTCGCATTACCGTCGGATTCTCCTATATTTATTTTATGTCTTCTTCTTTTTATCTAATAATGTGTTTTTACTTAAATTACCACAGAGCCCTTTCGTAAACTACATTTTTTGTTTTGCCCTGAGTTGTGGTGTAAATAAACCGAACTAATGGCTTAACTACACGTGAACATAATACTTATAATTGTCCGTGGGAGAAGCACGGATATTTCAAGTCAATTCCACACAATTCCAACGGTTGTCCCTGCGCCTTGTTTGTTGTAAATACCCGCTTCTCTGAGCATATTTCCTAGGGGCTGTTCCTTCTAAAATAAAATTGCGGTTTAGTTTCTTTCAATTCATCAGGCTTGAGAAATGCTGAGACTTAAGAGATCAGTTTTTAAAATATTTTACATGTACACATATATTTTACATATTAAGTGAAGCATCACTTATGCGACCGAATGAATGTTGGGCCAGTTCATATAACAAAAAGAAAAGTGCATATATTGGCACAATATATTTTTATTGAAACGAAGTTATGAAATTTTACTTTACAAAAAAGAAAATAATTTATATTATTTTTTTTACTAAACTCGCCTGAAATATGGATATGTTAGTTTGGGCAGTTGTTTTTAGATCCAAGTTCAATGATTTTTCACGCATTTTTCTCAGCATCAGTCGTTCTTCGTAAGAAAGATAATTTTTTGAAGCTCAATCGGTGCATTTATTTTCGAGCGCACATTGACATTATAAAGTTGGTAAAGGGTGATTCTTTAGCTATTATCTTTTTGGCAACACTGGTTTAAACAGCTGACGCACGTTTCGTGTTTTGTTTCACTGTCAAACATCTTCTGTTTGGTCTATAATTTAACCATGAATCGTCTTACAAACAAATAAAGCTTGCAAATTATTGAATTTTATTATCAAAATGCGTGCTCTGTTAAGAAAGTTCATCGCGCGCTTCTTCCATTTTATGGTCAGTTTAAGACGAAGCTCATTTTTGGCTCAATGGGTACGTAAATAAGCAGAATTGTCGATTTTGGAGTGAATATCAGCCAGAAGCATTGCAAGAGCTACCAATGCATCCAGAAAAAGTCACAGTTTGGTGCGGTTAATGGGCTGGTGGCATCATTGGACCTTACTTCTTCAAAGATGATGCGAATCGTAACGTAACTTTGAATGGTGAGCGCTACCGTGAGATGATATCCAACTTTTTTTTGCCCAAAATGCAAGAGCTTGACTTGCATGACATGTGGTTTCAACAAGACGGTGCCACATGCCACATAGCAAGCGCAACAATGGACTTATTGAGAGGCGAGTTCGGTGAACCGACACCGAACCGATATTGCTTCTTCAATAAAGAATACGAACTGACTTACAAGTCCATATAAAACGAAAACAAAATAAAACTTAAAAAAAAAATTCTAGAAAAAGTAACTTCAAGAAAATGTCAACACAAGGTCACTTATACGTCCATGGAATGCATTCAAGTAGACATATCTTACGGTTCATATATTGGAATAATTCATATATGTAAGTGGGACTTCACTGTATATAGAAAAAAACTTAACATTTTGTCTTTCGGCAAAATTCTTTGTGATTGTGTGTGATGGCAGATGTCAATACAATGGTTTATAAAATTTGTTCAAATCATATACAGATGATATACAGCTGTGTTTAAAATAATAGCAGTGCGCCTAGTTATATTGGTTATTTAAGCTTTGTCGAATTACAACAACTTATGTTTGAATTTCAGGTACACACAAAGTTTTTATTTTTAATTGTAGATATAAAAGGTGTATTTTTAACAAAATAATTAAATTTTAATTGACAACATTAATAGCTTGGAAATTAAAAATATAAAGCAACAAAAAACTACAAACAGATTTTCCCTGTTCAAAATAATAGTAGTGTTGATTGAAACTAAAAAAAATATATATATTAGACATCAAACAAAAAAATGGGTCTTAAACAAAAGATAACCTTAATACATGGGTGTAAACCCCTTATTCTCTAGGACTGATTTGCACCGACGTTGCATGGAGTCCACCAAATCCTTGCATCTCTTGGTTGCAATATTCTGCCACGCGCTTTGACTACCAAAGCCAAAGTTCTCTATTATTGGTTGGCTTTTCGTTCGCCACTGCTTTCTTTAAGTCACACCACAAGTTTTCTACGTGGTTGTGGGAATGTGCGGGCCACACCATAACATAAACCCCCTTGACCCGAAACCATTCCTTGGTATGTTTCGGGTCATTATCTTGCTGAAAGACCCAGATTAAAGGCATTTCATATTCTGCGTAAGACAACATTACCCTTACAAGAATATCAACACATACAGTCTGGTCCATGATCCCAGAAATAAGATGGATAGGCCCTACACCTTGGTAGGAAGAACAGCCCCAAACCATTATTTTTGAACCGCCATGTTTTATGGTCTTTAAAGTGTATTGAGGGCGATATTCCGTGTTTGGAGGACGGCGAACATATTGACGGGACCCACATGCCCCAAAGAGAACAATTTTGCTCTCATCAGTCGATAATATATTGCGCCATTTTTCCACAGGCCAGGTGATGTGTTCTTTGGCAAAAGCTATCCGAGCTGCTATGTGCTTTTTATAGAGTAATGGTACCTTGCGGGGACTCCGAGCGTATAGCCCTTCATTTAAACGCCCCCTACGGTCTGTGACAGCACAAATACTTAATACAAATCCTTTTGTATGACATTTGAAGGTGCAAAGGGGTGCGTCTTGCTATATCTTACAATTCGCCTGTCCCCCAATGCTGATGTTTTTTTTTTTTTGGTCCACGGGAATCAGGCTTAGAATGGTGCTTTATTGCGTTAGCAATAATTGGGGCTGTGCATCCTATGATTTCTTGAATTTCTTTATACGTTTTTCCATCTGTTCTTAATTTTTAAATTAATTTTCTCTCCTGCTCTGTGCAATGCTTATTGCGGCCCACTGTTTAATTAAAAGTTCAAAATTTTACTATAATCTAAGTTAAAAATATTTATTTGTTTTTACTTTTATGTTTCCACCTTTAAATTTAATTTTTCATCAAATTTTAAGTCAGTTAATTAGAACACTACTATTTTTTTGAACAGCTGTAGAAGCACTTCGTCAAAACCTTAACGACTGACTTATACTACAACCGACATGCAGTGGAAAATATGATCAGTATTTGTTTTGTCAATTACCGTTATACGTTTTTGCAGGCTGCATTCAGGGAAAATATAACAAAATTATAATGTGAACATAAAAAATTGGCATGGAATTGCTTGGGATATGGAAATTAAATGTGCACTACTATTATTTTGAACACAGCTGTATACACCAATAGCAAAGATTTGTGAAAGTTTGGTTGAAATTGGTAAATGCGTTAAAGCGACAAACATTTGATGCTAAATTTGTATATGTTTAGATTTATGGGCATACCTTAACAGCTCGTTAATTTGGAATTTTTGGGAAGTCAGTCCGAATAAAGGATTGTTCCGAATTATGAGGGAATTGTTCTTATGCATTAAAACGCGTTCATATTGATGAACAAAATTGCAAGAACTAAGTTACTTGCCGGGATTTCCTTTATTCAATTGCCGGGATAAATTTGTTGTTTTATAGTTTTTTCCGACTTCTAAATGTGAATTGTCGAGACTCCCCCACTACACATTTTAATGATTTGTCCCGACATATTTGAGATCAATAAGAGCTACCTATAAGTGTTCAATCTTTGCATTATTTAATTTTTGCAAACAATTTAAAACCGACTCTCAATCATTCAGAAAAATTTCTTTTATTCACTTTAAGTTTATTTTGATGATATTAAGAGACGAATTAAATCATATAAAAAATGGAGTAAAATGTTAAGTCAAATTCATTTTCATTTAGTGATTTGTTAATACTGCTGTCCTTGCAATACACTTGCAATATATTAATTTGAATAAATAGTCGAAAACTAGAAAATCATTTTCAAATCGAAAAAATAGAAAAAGAAAGCAGGAAAGTAAGTAATTTGAACCCAATGGAAGAGAATGCAGAAAAAGGTTGAAAAATAAATTATATGATAAAATCACTCAAAGTATTCAGGTATTGCTCGCGTTAACTTGTTACAGTTTGTTAAAATAGATTATCGTCAGTTTGTGATTTATGAATGGAAAATGTTTCAAAAAAGAAACTTTTAAGTGCAGTTTCTATTTTCAGTTAAGCACTATCAACTTCAAATGTAATTTTAAGTAAAGTTAAGTTGAGTAATTTTCGGTTAAGCGCAACCAACTTTCACTCTTTGCTCACTGAGGTGTCAATTTTTAAAAAATAGTTTTTCTTTTCGCACACGCGTATGAATAGAAAATACCTTTGGTTCTACCACGAAAGTACTAATATAGATATTAAGTGTGTGGTTTCACTGCGAAATCACTAGGAAGCAAAGTGTGAATAAGATTTAGGGTTAAAAATTCATTTACTGACAAAATCTGTCTTAAATACGTACCAAATACACACATACAATCAGAACTAAATTTAAAAATCAAAGCAATTCAAATCAGCGTACTCCGTTTGTTTAGATCCCACATTAAATGATATATCCACATCGTTTTCCCAGAAAATTCTCTGCTAAATTCGTTTGTGTTTAATTGTGCTTTGCAAGTTCAGCCACAGTTGTTACTTTAAACAATTTAAAGGATTTATGATATTGAATATTTAATAGGGTATGCATCTACATACGACCACTTTCACTTGTCACTATCACTTCTGCACACAAGCTATCAGTTTAAATCCTCCTTTGTCCTTATAAGAAGAAACTCATATACTACTTATGCTGGTTAGGGTGGTGGGGATTACATTCAATATATCCTTGAAATTAGCATTGAAAAGCGATGGGTCTACACTGTTCACCACCACAAAAATCACCTTCATTTCGGATTCATCGATGCACTTTTACTTTCACTAGAAGCCACTGAAGCCATAGATGGCCTTAGATGAAAACATATGTGGAACAAACCAATTTGGTATTTTAAAAGGAATTTACGAACTAGGTCGCGTGACATGACATCCAAATACAATTACTGGCGAACTAAGGACACGTATGCATTGAACTGTATCTAAGTGTGTGTGCAGATTTTTCTTATTTTTACAAATGTGTGTCCTAACAGTTAAGATAAGGAATTCATACTTGAAGCGTATATAAATACAAAGTGCATTTTTTATATTAATATACAGTCAACTTAAAGTTATTTATTATTTAAATATTAAGTTTTTTTTTATTTAGTTTGAAAAATTAAACGTTGATTGTAGTTTTATAAAATAAGAAATAACGGAATAAAAAACGCAAGACACGTTTGAATCACAGGTCCAGCGAATAAACAACGCGAACGCGACGACAACGATTCTGAAATGAATTACGGAAAAATCGTAACGATTTTCTACCGTTCTACTTCACAAATGGTAATTGCTTTAAGGGAAACATGTGATGAAAGTAGATGAAGAGAAGAAACTAAAGACTTTAATAATGAAAAGAAGAATTGGAAAAGGGGAAACTGCCCTTTTCAAGGGGTTGTTTAGAGTTCAAATCTTGCGTATAATGGCTGACAGTATGAGCACATCTATTTAAAGCCACATGCGAGGTATGCAAGAACCCGCAAGTGAAATTTACTTATGGAAGGCGACAAATAGTCGACAAGACGTTTGTGTTCGCCCGTCTCATCTGTTTTATATATTATTTCAGCGACTCAACGGTATAGACGTAGTGTGTTAATTATTCTCTAAAATAAAGTCTTCATATAGCCTATGACCGACTCTTGAAAACAGTACCACCATTTTATAAGTATTTTCCAAAAAAATTAAAGCTCAGCGTTTATTGATCGAATGCGAAACGATCTCTTTAATAAACGTAACTCGGGGACATGCATTATCCAAGGACATAGAATAAGATAAAGTTGAACTTAGATGGCTCCAGGATATTTAAATAAAAGCTCCTACGCTCAAATAGTTCGTCTCCTTTGTATTCTGGACAAAAAAAAGTAAACTTATTGATTTTTGTGAACATATATCTTTTTGCAACGGCTAAAACAATAAAATAAAAACGTTAGGTATTTAGATCGGCTACATGAATGCACAATGAATTGGTGAATAGCGCTCAATACGGCTGAAGTGGCTGACTGCTGTACGGAAAGACAACAGCCACACTTAGGCCATCACGCTGATCAATTAATACATATTCCACAAACCAATTAGCGCTTTTAACAAAGCGCGGAAGATGGCTGACTCTTATATTGCTCAGTTCGGCCAGGTTATCGAAGTAGTGGGCCTACAGATGTCTGAATCTGGGTGCAGAGGGCACTGTTCAATGGCTTCGCGATTCATTTGAGTCAGTGTTTCCAGCTTTAGCTGATGTCTTATTGAAGCGATGGGCATGGAGGGTGGGTCTCCACCCGGTCTCCACCCGAAAAGAGTACAGATCTTGTTAACTTTCTAGCAAGTTCGTCCGATTCTCTGGAGTGTCACAGTGTTCCGGAACCCACCTAAGTTGGATGTTAAAATACTTAGATGGCCATCTCGTTAAGAGATTGGCGGAGATGAAGACAAATCTTGGAGTTGAAACTTAAGATGACTGACTTCCAAAATTTGATCGTTGCCTGGAAATCGGAACAGTTGACGATAATACATTGTTTTTTTTAACCAGGACAGAGCTTCTTTGTTCGCTATAGTTTCTGCCTCACCAAGACGGTACAGTGATTCGGTCATTGGAAATATAGGTGGATGTTTAGATCCTTGATATAGACGCCAGCACCCACGCCAGTATTCATCTTCGATCCATTTGTGAAGATTCGCAGTAGATCCTCCAGGGTCTGGTGTACAGACTCCCAGTAGGTAAGGTAAGGTTGAAGTGGCTGACTGCTCAAAAGGATATCAGATACACTTAGGCCAAGCATAGGCCCTTTGCATTATCACGCGGATCTAAGGGTACCTATTCCAAACCGATTAGTGCTTTTAATAGAGCGAAGGAGAAGGCTGATTCTAATGCAGCTCAGCCATGTTATCAAAGAAGTGGGCCCCCTGAAGTCTGAATCTCCGGGATGAGAGACCACTGCAGCTACATAGCACGTGTCCTGCAGCAAGCTTCTGCACAAATCATTATAAGGCCTAGTCTAGAGGCGTGAGTTCCCACATAATGTGGGAAGTGACTAGACCCGTTTTTGTGGATTGATGCCTAAGAAACTTTCGCTAGTCCATGGAGAGAGCAACAATCAGTCATCAATTGATCAACAAAAAGTCATCAAATGAAAAATCAACAAATCTCCCCCAGCTGGTATGGTCTGCGTTGGCATCACACCCCAGGAAGAGTGCTGTTCTAGATCCCTCCGCATCCACTATTACTCTTCTCAGTAACTCCGGTGGTGGTTCAACATAGTCACCTGCCATGTATTCCCAAATGAGCCATGCAGTGGGCAGTTACTATGTCTTGATCGTTGTAATTGGAGAGAAAATAAACATTTAGTGAGCTCTTCGCAAGAATCCATATCCAATACATATCCATACTTCTTACGAAGAAGGGATTGTAGTTCCGCGCCCTGAGTCAGACCAATATCGACCCGCTGTTGACAAAGACGGAGAATAAGTGTGGCCGTAGAAAGGAGTGATAAAGAATAACTTCACTTGCGGTTCACTTGCGGACGCCCCATTCTCTACTTCCATAACGAATATCTTCTCTAACACAGCAGTGTTTCCTTCTTCGTCAGAGAGCTGAAATTGACCTTTACAGCCCAGGCCATGGACCGCTTTTAGATTCGGAGAATTTCTCCTGAGAGAGGCCCTTGGGCGCTCTAGATCCCTGGAGGCGGTTCGCAGTTCTTGATGTTCGAGAGCTCAGTGCTTTGCGATTTTTTACAAAGCGCTCCAAGCGGGCTTTGGAATTATTAGCCGCTTTCCTGGGCTGTGAACGCTTTAACTCCCGTTGGTGAGGGTACACCGGGAGATGAGCATTTTATAAAATGAATGAATGAAAATATCTCGGGATGACTGTCCACACAAAACAGAATTTTGTGAGAGAAATGTACAAACTAATTGGAAAGCATTCCAAGCTAAGACTTGAGAGAACTTCAGGGGAAATTATTTCACTCAAGTGGAAAATAACTTCACTTTAAAAAGTGAATTTTTGTTTCCCCTAAAAGTGGGAAGTAATTTATTTTTACGGTGAGAAATAACTTCACTCTTAATATGTATGAGGTTTATGTTCATATGTATGTAATACACCTGAGAAAGGTTTGTTCTAATCGTTTGTTCCAGGACAGACAAGAAATAAGGAATATGCAATGAGTCAAAGCAAATTAATTATTACTCCAGGTGGAATGCCATTCACTCTGGAAACCCCACACTCTTCGGAGTAGTGGCAGTAAAATGCCACGCCATAATATATGCACATTCATTGAATATATAGCCTGATCTGCTAGATTTTACAACAAACTTAAGGATAACTCATAGTGTGGCTGCAAAAAAGAAGCTGACAAGTCAATGAAACATCAAACCAAGAGCGCTGTTTGCAAGCTCTACGAAAAGAAATAATTATTGTAGCGTTACATGTTGAAGAAGATGATATAAAGGGTGGTTGTGAACCACACCTAAACGTCAAGTTTTCTTCTGCATTTCATTTGACATTTCTCAATTTCAGACTAACTCAATTTGAACCATGGAAAGATACACAATCGAGCAACGCGTTAAAGTTATTCAGGCTTAATATGAAAATGGGAGTTCAAATCAAAATGGGAATCGTGCACTTCGTGATTTTGTCGGTCAATTTAATCGTCCAAATGTGCGTACATTGGGAAAAATCGTGCAAAAATTTGAGCAAACCAGGTCTGTAGGAGATGTGAAAACACCAGTGCATGCTCGTACAGCACGTACTGCAGAAAATATTGCTGCTGTTCGCGATAGTGTGGCTGAAGAGCCGTCCACCTCAACTCGTCATCGTGCCCAACAATTGCACCTCTCACGCTCGTCGTTGATGAACATTATGCATTTACACGCTTACAAGGTGCAATTGACTCAAGAACTAAAGCCTCTTGACCATTTCAAGCGTCGTGAATGGTCAGAATGGTGGCAAGAAATGGCAACAGTGGATGATCAATTTTCGAAGAAAATCATCTTCAGTGATGAGGCACATTTTCACCTCAGTGGATTCGTCAATAAGCTGAATTGCCGAATTTGGGCGATTGTCGAAAAACCAATGCACTCACAAAGAGTGACTGTTTGGTGCGGTTTATGGGCAGGCGGCATGAGGCCGGTCAGGCAGTTACTGTGAATGGTGTTCGCTATCGTGAAGTGATAACGAACTTTTTATGGCCCGAATTGGAAGATATGAATGTGGACGATATGTGGTTTCAAGAGGACGGTGTCACTTGCCACACAGCTAACGAAACAATGACTCTTTTGCGCGACAAATTCAATGGCCGTGTTATCTCACGTGGTGGCGATGTCAATTGGCCGCCAAGATCATGTGATTTGACACCGTTGGATTTTTTCCTTGGGGTTATTTGAAAGAAAAGGTGTACGTCGATAAGCCAGCAACAACTCGAGAGCTAAAGGATGAGATAATTCGGCACATTAACGGCATAGAACCTCAATTATGCTTCAGCGTCATCGAACATTTGGACCATCGGATGGAGGTGTGCCGCCGAGGTCGCGGCGGCCATTTGGCCGAGACTAAAGTGCTCCCACACACCCCCATTCAAACTCCTCTCAGACTTAGGGTTTTAATCCATACTTTAATCAGTTTATGTTGGTGTCAATGGGTGAAGTACTCACTCGGGAAACAAATATTATCAATATATTCCATTCGTTTTGCTTTTCAAATTGTAAGTACAGTAAGTGAGTGTGAGTACTCGAAATAAAATGAATGTTTTGAAACTGATTTCAAGACATTCATTGCAGACATCTAGTACATATGTAAGTATATTTGTGTGAAATCAGATTGCCTTTCAATGCCTGATACATACGCATAATTTTCTTGTAGATTTGTTAAAAACTTTCGCCCGAATGAAAGTGCTTTGAAATATGTCATTTCTATGTTGCACCGTCTTCAGAAGGAGGTCTGTAGTTGCTAAGCTTCTGCGCACCATATCTCCAAAAGCGATCTATATCAACCCGGATTATCGATAAATCCTTTAGCTACTTCAGGATTTTCTTCCATCAATCTAATCACCAACTTGTTTTTGCACCAACTCTTCAATAAAAATATCTGAACTTAGATGGCTTGTAAATCTTCTGAATGAAATGAAATCAATCAAATATTTAATTTTATTTTAGAGAAACTTGGCAAGTAAACCAGGACGAACGAAATTATTTTCTTCTCGACCTCGAACATAAGACTAACAGCAAGTGTACCTTAACAGAAATATGGCAATTTAAATTTTAAATTGGAATGCGAATGGTGTATTGCAAACACTTGACGAACTAAACTGTGGCTACCACGCCTGCTACCCATCCGAACGGGCAAGAGGCCCTTCCTCCCTTTTGATTCACCCTTATTCGCTTAGTCGTGTCACCCAAAAGCCATTTTATGTGATATTTATCACCCGTACGAAGATCGTGTTTATTCCTTTAGTCACATTTCATGAAAAAGTGAGAGAGATGTTTTGTCACATTCTAGTGGATGAGGCCGAACAGCGTAGAATAAATATGTAAGTTTTAGCCCAAACTTTGTGTTAATATAAAAGTTAGTCGAATGAAGCTAATGGTGTACATGGACTATCTGCGGAACTCTTTAAGGTAGCTGGAGATGAGCTGGTAGGGTACATGCACCAGCTCATATGTAAGATATGGTCGGAGTTACCCCACGAGTGAAATCTCTGTAATGTTTGCCAGATCCACAAAAAAGGGTACCCCAGCCATTGCACCAACTACAGTGGGATAAGTCTCCCTAACATCACTTATAAGATCTTCTCTTCCATTTTGTGTGAATGCCCGAAACCATTCGTCAATAACATGATATGTCCTTATCAGTGCGGTTTCAGGACGGACGGTACAGTTCGGCAGATTCTGGAAAAAGTCCACAGCAGATCGACACCCTTCACCTATTCGTCGATGTAAAGGCCGCATATGACAGCGTGCATAGAAACGAGCTATACAACAAAATGTCTAGTTTTGACATACCTGCCAAACTCGTCAAGTTGTGCAAGATCAAACGCAAAATATCTCTTGATAACCGCTGTTTCTGTGGGCTCAAGAGGCAATTGAGTAATAGAGCCCTCTCTCAGCATGGACTATATCCAAAGCGGATGAAGAGACTCTTGATATTTTCGAGACAAAAGTCCTGCGCGCGATATTTCATCAACTTGCGTGATGACATTTAGAGAAGAAGGTTCTACCGAGATTTGTATGGGCTGTACTGCGACATGCGTCTAGCCAGGTGTCTACGGATCCAACGCCTAAGATGGTTAGGCCATGTAGAGCGTATAGACAACTTAGCTCAGTCCCGAAGAATCTTCGACTCTGAGCCTGTGGGACAACGCACAACAGAGGACGGCTAAGTACAAGGTGGCGCACACAAGTCGAGGGGGACTTCAGCCGGCTTTTTATGCGGTTGGAGAGGCATGTTGGGTGAGGCCCAGGTCCACAACTTCGCCTTAAGAAAGAAAGAAAGAAGAAGAAGGAATAAAAGTTAATTGATGTGTTCACGATTAGTGTTGAGAACCAACCTAAATTAGTAAATATTTAATCACATCCATTTATTTTTTAAGAAAACGAAACGTTTGCATTTGTCTTTTGTCTTGGGCTATAACTAAAATACAGTCCATCTGGGAATTATAGCAAAGACGAGATCCAAGCCAGATCCGAGTCCTGAAATTACAAAACTTGCCAAATACAACCACCTAATGGAAACTGCTCCTACTTGAAGACGGAAATCTGCAGCATATGTTGCCAATTAATCGATTTTTTTTTTTTTTTGAGAATTTGAATGGTTTATTGTCACCTCAATTGAATTCAAAAATACTGATTTTGATGTTAGGTGACAGACAAATGCGAGGCGACAATTTGTCACGTCGTCTAAGAGAATAATCATAGTAGGAATAACATAACGATCGGGACGTATAAAAAACAAACATCATTCAATAAAATTCGCGTCCATTTACTGCCCTCAACGGCAGAACAATTGATTAAAACGAGCATTTTTTGAGCTCGTCCACACTCTTAGCTCAATTGGTGGTGCTGATTTCTTTGTCATAAATGCAATTTCTTGAAAAGAAAGCTTTAATCTTGGTTCCGATCATTCTCCCTTAGTACTACGTTTAAACGATATCTTAGTAAAATAAATGTAAGGTTGTAAGGAAGGAAGAATGAATAAGCTGACGAATTGGCAAGCGTTCAGAAACTACTTACAAAATAATATCGAACCCCATAGGATTTAGGAATGGAAATGGATATGAAGAGCATATAAAATCTTCTCGTCGTCGTCGTTCGTCTTTTTTCCGCTGTCCTCGGAGGACTAAACTCCGGTGAATTCAACCTGGGAAGGAGGTATTTTCCTTACTTACTTGCTAATCAGGCCGACCCATGGAGGAACCGAGCCTGAGTAATTGCTGCCTTCCATCGCTGACAGTCCTGAGCATGCAGCTTCCAGTCGTCAAGGAAAGCTGTCTTGCATCCGCGATTACTTGGTCTTCATACCGAAGATTCGGTCTTTTTTGAACCAGGAGGCTCGGATTCGAGACCGTCTTAGCTGGATCATTATTGTCCATTCGCTCGATGTGGCCGAGCTAGTGCATTCGACGGATTTTTGCCATCCGTTGACTAAATCCACATCGTGGTACAGCTCGTAGAGTTCGCGGTTTTTGTCTTCTGCTCCATTCACCTTC
Organism: Eristalis tenax; assembly: GCA_905231855.2. Classification (NCBI taxonomy): domain Eukaryota; kingdom Metazoa; phylum Arthropoda; class Insecta; order Diptera; family Syrphidae; genus Eristalis; species Eristalis tenax. The sequence continues at coordinate 32,157,983 of HG993125.1, read as the reverse complement.
CTCGCGGATTGGATGATCGTACGTCTTGTGTTGGCGAGTGAGCTCTGCACAGTTCACCTCCGGCTACCTTAAAGAGTTCTGCAGGCAGTCCGTCTGCACCAACAGCTTTGTTCGACTTTAGTCTCGATACCGCTTGACTTCGTCTGGTTCGTCATCATTTCTCTTTCTGTTTTCTTCTGAGAAGCCAGTAATCTTCCCTTCTTTTAAGTTCGTCCTTCTGTCCAGCGTCGCTTCGTAATATGCTGAATTCGCTGAATGAGACTGCCTGCACTCATTATCAAACCAGGTGTTTTTTATGGGCGGCGTTTTAAAACCCAACATCTCAAAGGCAGCTTCTGGAGGTGTTTTCACAACGGTTCTTCTTTTCTCTCTCTTTTCAGCGTTGCCACATTGTGACATTTCGAATTTTAAATTAATGTCTTGGAGGCAGAGATTCTCGTCGAATTAAAGTTCAAAATATTCAAAATTTATAATAAAATCGATTTGAATTTTCAATTGAAACTTGAGACTGACAAATGAAATCAACTGTGCCTTCAAGTATTCATTGTGTCATCTCCTTGCGTTAGCTACTTCACCATGAACCGATACTTTGACGCTACGTAAATTAAAGTATTCTATGTGCCGGAGCCTTAAAAAGGGCGTATCCTCATCACTCTCCTTGTACAGACCAATAGCACTTACGAAGCTTCTTTTGACTTTAAGACATTTTGAATTTCTGTTCAACTTCCTCTCAAACGGGACCATATATCCGTCACAGAGTTTTTCTGTGGAAATTACCAAGAATCAGGTCTGCAGTTTTGCTTATGGTCCAGCTTTCGGTTCCATAGAGCAGGACTTGCAAAATAAGAGTTATGTAGAGCATGATCTTGGTGCTTCGAGTCAGTAGCTATTTCGACAATCGGAACTAAAATTGGTTGCCAAGGGCGATTCTACGTCGGATCTCCACAATGAAATCGTTTGTGGAATTCACATTTGCCCCGAGGTGGACAAAACTTCTTTACTACCTCAAATTCGTGGCCTTCGATTGTGATGTTTTGTCCTAGGGTATGTACGACGGAACGTCTTTTGGTCAACAGCTTTTTTTTTCGTTTTGCCCTCATTGACCTCTAGACCATTTCGTTTCGCCTGTTCTTCAATCGCCGTAAAAGCTTTGGGACCGCGCGACGATGTCGACATCATCTGCGTATCCCAACAGTTGAACTGTACTTGTAGAAGATTTAGAGGTTCACACGATACGCTGCCTAAGATCTTGTTGAGCAGGGATATACCTCTATAGTTGTTACAAGATATAGGATCGCCTCTTTTGTGGATGAGGCATATGGAGCTGATATTCCAGTCTTCAGGCATGCTTTTGTCTTCCAAAAACCTACAGATGATTTGTTCCCTACTAGAATATCGCCCCCGGCCTTGAAGAGCTCTGATGGTAAGCCATCTGAGCCTGCTACTTAGTTGTTCTTCAGCCTTTTAATAGCTGTGACGACTGCGTCGAAGCTAGGTGGAAGGAATACTTAATAATTGCATACACCATTCCCTGCGGGTCTGTAACTAGGTTACCCTCACAATTTCGAAGAGCCTGGGTGCCTTACCCTATGGCCAGACTTTATGCTTTTTTATAAAAGGCCATTTTTTTTGCTTGTCCATGGACTCTTCGATGTCCTTGAACTGGGGCGTTGCGAGAGACATTTTCTTCAGGCGTAGAAGTTTCTTCTCCCCCCGTGTTCTTCTCGCGAGGTTGCTGTGTGAATTCTTTTGCGAGGGAATATAGTGATACTTATGGAGGCTGTGCTTTCTGATCTCTCAGAGATGTCTTCCTTACCGATTTTGGCATTGAAGTCTCTGGGTATGATTTTAACATAGTATAGAGTCTTCTGCCTCCTCGGTAGGGGCGTGTGCCCACATACGACCTTAAGCATTTTCCCACAACTATTCCTATCCAAATATATGCAACCTTTTGTGACGGCTGTAATATATGTCGCACTCTTTACTCTATCCAGCGTATTTCCTGGATCGCAGTAACATCCGCGTGAGGATGTTTTCCAATTTATGGACAGACCCTGGAGTAGGGTGTTCTTACATTCAAGGAGCACACTTGCAAGGCATTATTTTTCGTCGTGCCGTCGTTGTAGGCCCGTTCGTTGCTCCAACACTGCTTGCTCTCTCGTAACAATTGTGTTTTTTGTGGGCGGGTTGTTGTCCTTCGGCACAACCTCAAGCGAATCGTTGCACACATTAGTTCACCACGCAACGAGTGTTATGAAAGCTATCCAGAGGGCGCCGCTAGGAGGCTGTATGTCAACTTGATCTATGCATCGACGAGTATCTTTGCAGGGATCCGGCCAGGCCGGGTGCCATCAACAATTTTGCCTTGTGTTCTACTGGCCAAATATCCATTTAGCTATGTCAGAATCGTCTGACAGTGTCTTTTTGGAAAATTTTCTCCCAACCTCCCAAAAATAAATATCTTGGATTTGGTGTAGGGACGAGATTAAGCATATGTAGGTTCTTTAAATCCATGCGGTTGAAATAAAGTGAGAACGATTCAAAAATAATTCACATTTGTTACCTGAGGATACACCTCAGGGAATCGTACAGCCTTGCTCTTAATGATAATTCCCGGGTATCCAAAGCCTGTAGGGTCCATTTTGGTTCTCATGGCCTATTATATATGCATATGCTCCGAAATTTGTTGCTCAAACTTTCCAATGGTTTGTTATCAGTGTATATTACAAATATTTTCGTTCCATCACGTTTGAAATTCAGCAAATCTGGCTTTTTCGGGTCCTTCAGGAATGGTGTACCAGTTTATCTTGCTAGCATGTATTGAGAATCGCAACAAGCGATAAGAACCCTTGTCAATTCCAATAAAGTACTGTTGGTTCTCTCGGCGGTTGTCCGTTGTCGTAATGGCATTATTATTTCGCCAGTCTGGTTTTTTAATTTCAGAGCTTCGTTCTTCCTTCTACACTGACATGAATCGGTAAATGCAATGAAGTACCTACACCCGTCTAATTAGATATTCCGTGAAGATTTGTTCGGTTTCTGCTACTGCACTTAACATTGTGTACACTGTGTTGACTGTTACGCACAGGTGTACGAGTCATAAATAATGTACATACTTTTCTTTTCGAAGTTCTTCGGCAATTCCATTATCATACCTCTCTGTTGCAATTGTTTAAGCGACGCCTCATTAAGTTGAGGTTCTAAATTTGTAACTCATTTCTGCTGCAACTTGCTGATAAGGCTCACTGCTTGCCATGGTTGGCCGTAATCGTTCTTAGCTGTAGCATCACATTTGTGTCGTCATTTGTGTTTATGTTTCAGTATAGGTTCAAATCTATATCCGGTGGTCTTACTTACAGAAATACGTTTTTTCTTAAAGCCGGGATTTATGCTGGGCATCTACTGCACCTCTGTTATTCATGTTTTACTGTTCCTACCCCTTTTTATTACATTTTTCCAGTTTCAAAAATCAATGATATAAATGTATAACCAACGAATAAAATATTTGCTCCAGCCTGATGGCATCCCTATACAGGTATAAGTCAAAATTGTTCACATCTTGTGATGTGATAACCATTTTATGACTACCTTATGTGTCTTATTTTATTATAATTTTTTCTGGGATATACTTTTTACGAGTGTACATTGTCACATTGCACAGGAAACCAGATGTGCACTGTCCTTCATTTAACATATACGGAAATATTTTCAAGTTAATCCGCTCTGTTGTACTTACGTGCAAATGCAGTAAGTAAAGAAAATAATCGCCCTTCTTTTCTTTTCTTAAATGAAAATCCATGCAAACAAAATTGAAACCCAGAAGTGATAACACTGGCCAACCAAAGAAAAAAAGGTGTTTCCTGTGATTTATTTTTGCTTAGCTTGGCGACTATTTTTTAAATATGGAAACAATATTCCATTATACAGCTTTTGTTTCTGAATTAAAGCATTATTTATGTAACCTAGTTAGTTTCATATGAAATCCAGTAATCCAGTTTATTGTTGGTACATCTTTCGTAAAAACTGCTTAGTTTCAGAGCCTCAAAATAAATGTCTGCAATCCGACAAGCCATGGGCTACCCATAGTATTCTCCAGAAATGTGTTGTATTCTGTGATTGTGGTCCGGTGAAAAAAAGATAAAATAAAGTAACACCCATGATTTATCGCGAACCTCGAAATCACCATAACGACTACTACTTCTGCGCTGTGGAAAATAAATGGAATCAATCCTGGAAATTGAAGTAAGTGAACATATCATAACATATCATCCGCTCAACTAGCTAGGGTGCACCAAAAACATCCACCCCCTCCACTCCCATAGAGTCCAATTTTCACAAAATCTGGCCGATTTTAGTGTGGAAGCAGGGTGAAAGATTCATCAGGATATACGGACAATGGAAAAGAGTTATCACGGAAGATGGGACTCGAATATGATGACCGGCTACTGCTGGAGTTTGCAACGAGATCAACGTGATCAACAACATCGTGCATTCAATCTTATAAAATACAGAATAGACTTTTTGCTTACATATGTATAAAGTGATTTCAATAAATTTAGTTCAATTAGTAAAATTGTACATGTCAAAATGTAAAGCTGTCGGCAATCTCCATGTACTTTTTCATATAGATACAAATTGACACTGGAAAAGGTGTTGACCAGTATTATTTATTAATAGAAATTCTACAACTCACATGCAAAAATTAGCGAAAAATTCCTAATTCCTTAAATGAGATATAAAAATGACTTAACATGTACTCACAATCTACACTACCTACATATGTTTTCTCAAAATAATAATCTACTCTACCCAATTATATAACTACAGTTTGTAAGTTTGCGAACTATTTCTGAATTTTCAATTCATTTTTAATTCTGATTCATTCACCAGTAGAAAGCTACATTATTTCGTGCCACTATCTACAGGCTGTAGCGCCACCCGTATTATATTATATTTTTTATTTTATTTAGAATATTTTAAAATTCCATATAAAAGGTAATTCACAGAATTCAAATATATTACATTTTTAGTAAACACAAAACAAAATATTTACACTCGATATTTACATACAATGTATTAAAATAGTGTTGAGTCCTAAATCAGTATATTAAAAACAAAATAAAATAAATTTCAAGAGGGGTGATACTGATACTGGCTATAAACAAGAATATAGATTCAATTATTTCTATTTATGGACTTTTACAATTGCATCACATCAGATTATCTGAAACCAGGAGTAGTGTCAGTTTATTGAAAAGTCGATGAGAAGAAATATCATAAAAGTTACGATAAGCACACACTACTGCCCGGAACAGTTACCATGTACAGAAAGTTTCTAGGTAGACTGTAGCTTGAGATTAGTCTAAAATTCCGGTTACCGGAATTCATAAAAAAAGCATATTTCTAAAGAGTTAGAATTGATTGTACTTTATGTCTGCTAGTACCGCCCCAAAAAGCTATACTGTAATCTCGACTGAAAAAGCCCATTATATAATCAATCAAATCATGCACTGACATGATTTTGTTTTTTGTACCGGAGTGAATGATCTCTTCTAGAGGAAAAATCTGTGCGAATATACGGAAAAAGAGTTCATAGTTTTAGGAGAAAGAGCTGGAATTTATCATTACTTATTTTCATTTCTATATTACAATTGCATATGTCTACCACAATTACAAATATTATAATAGGTATATAACTTTTTTTTCAAAATTTGAAAACAAAAAAAAACATGTGCAATAGTATTATTCAAAGTATTGCCCATCTGAAGCTATGACTTTTTTCCCATCTTTCTGACAATTTGTGGATCCCATCCCAAAAGAACTGCGCCGGCTTGGCAGCCAAGAATGAATCAAGCCAATTTGAGGGCGTTTTGCATCGTCCGGAACAAACAGTAGTCAAAAGGGACTAGGCTATAAGGCGGCTGGGGTGAAACTTCCCATCCACTGTTTTCCAAATAGTTCTTAACACGGATATTCGGCTTTACCGTTAATGTGGCTGGTTGGCCAAGCCAAATCGTGCAAACCAAATTTGACACGTTCGCTCAGTTAGCGCATGTTCACCATAAACTTCCACCAAAATCGATCACTTACGGCAGCAGTTTTCTTCTTATTAAAGTAATGAAGAAGAACACTCCGCAAAAACACTTTTTCAGGCCCAAAGTTCGACGTATCTGAGTGAAAAAAAAAGATTGTTGATTAAGCTTCAAATGAATGTCTTGTACTGAGATGACGTACAATGACATTAGCTTTTCAACGCATGTTCCAATGGAATAATACAAGTTACGCTATCTCGTAGCAAACCGAATTAAGTTATAAACCCAATATATTGCATTGCAATTAATTGACAAGAAAACATTTAATTAATGAATAGCATCATTCTATAGTCTATAACGAATGATCTATCAGACAAGACCATGCATACGTAAATTTTATCGTGTGTGGCGTACAACAAAGGCTTTAACTTCAAATACATTTAGAATGAAAAAAGTATGAATGTTTACAATAACTTTAACCAAACATTTTTTTTAAAAAATTGAAAGGAATATAAACAAATGCTTACAATAGAAATTATATTTCTAATAATATTTAATGTATTATTATATTTGTACTCAGAACAACTTTGATAGCTGAATTATCCAAAAATGAAAAGAAAATGTTTTAGCTCCTTTTAAAATTAGGGCACGTCAGTTTCCTTATGCCATATGTGTTGGTAATTAATGAAAAAGGTGCTGTCGTAGTTTAAATGTAAGGCAAGGGATATTGGACTTAACTATACTCTTAATTGTATATAATTAAAAAAATATGTAAAAATGCCTCCCGTTCGACAGACGATCGTTTACGTTCATGACGCAACGGACGTTGATAAAATTGAAATTTTTGCATAAGCAAATTTTCCCACATTGTTTCGTTTAAAAAGTTTTTAACTACTTTCTGCTTTGTTTCCGATCCAGAGTTCTTGCAAGCCAAACAGAAAGTACTTCTGTATGACGAGTAGGGGTGTCTGTCCCCAAAAGTTCACAGCGACTGGCTGACCATAGACAACATACGTCAATAACACGTTCTAGGAAATAAGCGCTAGGGAGTCCAGCGCTAAACCCTCACAGAGGCTTACTGCTTTGGCACAGAGAGAACATCCATCTAGATCTTCTTTCAATTATGATCCCAACATTGATTATGTTCAGCAGGGTACAGATCAAATTGGTATGTGCTGTGTGGCGGGTAATACAATTCTCCTTGACATCGAAATGTCACCAAAACCTACATTAAAAAGTCTCTAGACAGGTGATCATGCATTATCTACGGACTTTTTTAACTTTCCAATGGTTTGTTATCAGTGTATATTACAAATATTTTCGTTCCATCACGTTTGAAATTCAGCAAATCTGGCTTTTTCGGGTCCTTCAGGAATGGTGTAGGGTGCACCAAAAACATCCACCCCCTCCACTCCCATAGAGTCCAATTTTCACAAAATCTGGCCGATTTTAGTGTGGAAGCAGGGTGAAAGATTCATCAGGATATACGGACAATGGAAAAGAGTTATCACGGAAGATGGGACTCGAATATGATGACCGGCTACTGCTGGAGTTTGCAACGAGATCAACGTGATCAACAACATCGTGCATTCAATCTTATAAAATACAGAATAGACTTTTTGCTTACATATGTATAAAGTGATTTCAATAAATTTAGTTCAATTAGTAAAATTGTACATGTCAAAATGTAAAGCTGTCGGCAATCTCCATGTACTTTTTCATATAGATACAAATTGACACTGGAAAAGGTGTTGACCAGTATTATTTATTAATAGAAATTCTACAACTCACATGCAAAAATTAGCGAAAAATTCCTAATTCCTTAAATGAGATATAAAAATGACTTAACATGTACTCACAATCTACACTACCTACATATGTTTTCTCAAAATAATAATCTACTCTACCCAATTATATAACTACAGTTTGTAAGTTTGCGAACTATTTCTGAATTTTCAATTCATTTTTAATTCTGATTCATTCACCAGTAGAAAGCTACATTATTTCGTGCCACTATCTACAGGCTGTAGCGCCACCCGTATTATATTATATTTTTTATTTTATTTAGAATATTTTAAAATTCCATATAAAAGGTAATTCACAGAATTCAAATATATTACATTTTTAGTAAACACAAAACAAAATATTTACACTCGATATTTACATACAATGTATTAAAATAGTGTTGAGTCCTAAATCAGTATATTAAAAACAAAATAAAATAAATTTCAAGAGGGGTGATACTGATACTGGCTATAAACAAGAATATAGATTCAATTATTTCTATTTATGGACTTTTACAATTGCATCACATCAGATTATCTGAAACCAGGAGTAGTGTCAGTTTATTGAAAAGTCGATGAGAAGAAATATCATAAAAGTTACGATAAGCACACACTACTGCCCGGAACAGTTACCATGTACAGAAAGTTTCTAGGTAGACTGTAGCTTGAGATTAGTCTAAAATTCCGGTTACCGGAATTCATAAAAAAAGCATATTTCTAAAGAGTTAGAATTGATTGTACTTTATGTCTGCTAGTACCGCCCCAAAAAGCTATACTGTAATCTCGACTGAAAAAGCCCATTATATAATCAATCAAATCATGCACTGACATGATTTTGTTTTTTGTACCGGAGTGAATGATCTCTTCTAGAGGAAAAATCTGTGCGAATATACGGAAAAAGAGTTCATAGTTTTAGGAGAAAGAGCTGGAATTTATCATTACTTATTTTCATTTCTATATTACAATTGCATATGTCTACCACAATTACAAATATTATAATAGGTATATAACTTTTTTTTCAAAATTTGAAAACAAAAAAAAACATGTGCAATAGTATTATTCAAAGTATTGCCCATCTGAAGCTATGACTTTTTTCCCATCTTTCTGACAATTTGTGGATCCCATCCCAAAAGAACTGCGCCGGCTTGGCAGCCAAGAATGAATCAAGCCAATTTGAGGGCGTTTTGCATCGTCCGGAACAAACAGTAGTCAAAAGGGACTAGGCTATAAGGCGGCTGGGGTGAAACTTCCCATCCACTGTTTTCCAAATAGTTCTTAACACGGATATTCGGCTTTACCGTTAATGTGGCTGGTTGGCCAAGCCAAATCGTGCAAACCAAATTTGACACGTTCGCTCAGTTAGCGCATGTTCACCATAAACTTCCACCAAAATCGATCACTTACGGCAGCAGTTTTCTTCTTATTAAAGTAATGAAGAAGAACACTCCGCAAAAACACTTTTTCAGGCCCAAAGTTCGACGTATCTGAGTGAAAAAAAAAGATTGTTGATTAAGCTTCAAATGAATGTCTTGTACTGAGATGACGTACAATGACATTAGCTTTTCAACGCATGTTCCAATGGAATAATACAAGTTACGCTATCTCGTAGCTAACCGAATTAAGTTATAAACCCAATATATTGCATTGCAATTAATTGACAAGAAAACATTTAATTAATGAATAGCATCATTCTATAGTCTATAACGAATGATCTATCAGACAAGACCATGCATACGTAAATTTTATCGTGTGTGGCGTACAACAAAGGCTTTAACTTCAAATACATTTAGAATGAAAAAAGTATGAATGTTTACAATAACTTTAACCAAACATTTTTTTTAAAAAATTGAAAGGAATATAAACAAATGCTTACAATAGAAATTATATTTCTAATAATATTTAATGTATTATTATATTTGTACTCAGAACAACTTTGATAGCTGAATTATCCAAAAATGAAAAGAAAATGTTTTAGCTCCTTTTAAAATTAGGGCACGTCAGTTTCCTTATGCCATATGTGTTGGTAATTAATGAAAAAGGTGCTGTCGTAGTTTAAATGTAAGGCAAGGGATATTGGACTTAACTATACTCTTAATTGTATATAATTAAAAAAATATGTAAAAATGCCTCCCGTTCGACAGACGATCGTTTACGTTCATGACGCAACGGACGTTGATAAAATTGAAATTTTTGCATAAGCAAATTTTCCCACATTGTTTCGTTTAAAAAGTTTTTAACTACTTTCTGCTTTGTTTCCGATCCAGAGTTCTTGCAAGCCAAACAGAAAGTACTTCTGTATGACGAGTAGGGGTGTCTGTCCCCAAAAGTTCACAGCGACTGGCTGACCATAGACAACATACGTCAATAACACGTTCTAGGAAATAAGCGCTAGGGAGTCCAGCGCTAAACCCTCACAGAGGCTTACTGCTTTGGCACAGAGAGAACATCCATCTAGATCTTCTTTCAATTATGATCCCAACATTGATTATGTTCAGCAGGGTACAGATCAAATTGGTATGTGCTGTGTGGCGGGTAATACAATTCTCCTTGACATCGAAATGTCACCAAAACCTACATTAAAAAGTCTCTAGACAGGTGATCATGCATTATCTACGGACTTTTTTAACAATATGCCTCTGCATAGCACGCGAAGGAAACTATGCCTACCTTAAAGAGGGTACAATTTATTATTTGATTGGTGGTCTTCTTCAACCGACACGTCGAGGCCCGCAAATTTTACAAATATATTTCATTTCCGATGAGGATCAACTTTCTTTGCGCTCAAACCACCTTGTCGTGTCAATGAGAGTCAGATCGTATTAAACAGCCATAAGCTTAGATTTGCAGTAAAATAAAATACAATTTAGAAAGTAACTCTTCTCACACAACTTAAAATTAATAATTCACTTCGATCGCACAACTCTAAAACAACTCTAAACATCTAGGAAGATACAGCTCGTCTACAACAAATGTCTGTAACCACTTTCACTATCATTTTTTAATCTGTGCAACTCCAACGACGAAATTTACCAAAAGTAGTCACATATCTTGATAACGGTATTTTGTAGAGTGCCCCAAAACATATAGGTACTGGGAAAACTTTCCTCGCAAATTTTGGTATTGGCAAAAGTAAGATAATCAAGGAAAATGCGCTAGCCGTCATTATTATTATTATTATTGTTCAGGGTAAATTTAGCCGCGCCCTATGGATCTATTGTGCCTCCTATTCATACCTTTACTTACTTAAGAGCTCCCCTCTCATGCAGCTCTTTTCAGAGTTGTATTGAGGATTATCTGCTACTGTTACGCGAAGGTGGACGAGATTTGTCCTAGAGTATTCTTTCTAAGCCAGTTTTCTTTAGGAATTTGAGAATGAGAGCTTTTCCAGTGACTTCAATTCCTCCTCTGATATTAGGTGCTTGCCTAAATATCTTTGCCTTTTCCAAGTAAATGACTCACAAGATCCCAGTATTTGTTCTGGAATATCATTAGATTCTCCGCAGCATCTGCAGAGACCTTCTTCTGATGCTCCTAGTTTCCTTCGGTGTTCCCTGAATCTACAGTGCTCTGTTAGGATGCGGAGGTTGTTTTTGCTCTTTCTGATGCACGCCTAAAAACTTCGTCCGGTTAAGTTAGCCCAAGAGCTTCTTGGCCTGGTTCATCCCATGAGCGTTATTCTAGGTATCTGTCCTCCTTTCTAGTTCCCTGAACTCATCCCTGAGTACGTGATCTCCTAGAGTGCAGAATGATTCGGGGCATATGAAAGGCTGCGATGCGATTTCATGGCCTTTCATCCCTATATGGACACGTATCCAACAAAGTCTTACTCTGTTACTCCTACTCAACTCCATAAGATTCTGTAGACATTCCCGACACGAGCTTAGATTTGATGATAAAGGAGTCTAGTGCCAGGACAGCAGCACGAATATCCGACATTACTGCTATGTAGCAGTTGGTATAATTCCTCTCAAGATTTATCGCAGCGCATTTGTCTATGGCATAGACTTCTGCTTGAAAGATGCTGGTGCGATTGTCCGTGGGTTCGTAGCATTTTGTCCCGAGTCCAAATACTCCTGCCCCTATTCCTTCATCAGTTCTTCATCCATCTGTATACCACACATATTGCAGGCTCAGTCTATGGATTATGGATTCATTGATCCAGTCTTTTTTGGTGTTGATTTTCCTGAATTTCCTGATCCAGTTATCCTTCGAATTGTCTCGATGTAATGCACCTGTCTTTTCCTATCCGTTCCTTTGCCATTCTCATGATTATTGTATTTGCTCATTCTGCGACCACTAGATGCAATAGAGTCTGCGTCAATAACACCTCCATGGCGGCAGTTGGGCAAGTTCTCACGGCCCCATGTGATACTTTGTTGAGTATCTCTCTTGCACCGATCAGGTTGGTTCTTTTAGACCAAGCTATTGCACCATATGTATATATCTTAGAATGCTTGGACTGCAACGACACGATTTGCCCGCTAAGCTTCTACAAACCATTAAAGCACTCTTTTGTGTCTCTGTGTGTCTTTTCCAGATAAGTTTGTTGTCCAAGATAACTCCTAGATATTTTACCCCTTTTACTGGAGCCAGTATTGCGCCTGACAGAGTAATTTGTTTTAGTCGTTCCAGTTTAGGTTTTCTTGTGAAAGGCACTATGGTGGTTTCAGCCGGATTTAGATTTAGCCCAGCTGATAAGCGCCACTCTTTAGTCATTTTTAGTCCCCATTCGATGACTTTACTCAGAGTCTCCTCGATCCTGCCTCTGGCTATAATGACTATACCATCTGACATTTGATGCCGTGGTTTGTTAGTATCTCCAGAGGTCTACAACTAGACTCCACATTAGGGGAGATTGAACTACTCCTTGAGGACATCCTCTTGTTTTATTATACCTTCTTATGTATGCGTCTCAGTTCTTCTTGTGCTCAGAAGTTCATACATTCATTTCGATACTGTTCGGTTTTCTTTCTTCTTGTCCAGAGCTCTAATAATCGCTTCATGCGATATATTGTCAAATGCACCTTAAATATCTAAGAAACCCCATTTAACTATCTTTCGCTTCGATAGTTTCTGTCAGTTGGTATAGCGCAGTCTCTGATCTGCCTGCTCTGTACTCATGTTGACAGTAATGCAGAAGAGATATACTCGTAGTTAATACTTCTTCTCTTATGTAGTTGTCTACAGCTTTATCCATCATTTTCAGCAGAAATGATGTAAGGCCGATCGGTATGTAAGACTTAGGAAGGCTTGCGTCTTTCTTCCCCAACTTTGGAATGAACACGACCTTTGCCCTTCTCCACTGGTTTGGTATATATCCCAGCCCTAGAAAACTTCTAGTTATAATGGTGAGGTATGGAAGCAGTTTGCTTTTACCTTTTTGGATCTGGGCTGGTACAATTTCATCAACCAATGGATTTGAATGGCTGGAACGAGCCCATTCCAGGCGTCCTGTGGAGAATATTTATCTCGCATCTCTCCAGTCCATAACTCCTGGTCTTGGCAAATTGGTTATACACCCGTCAGTGTTTTGACTGCCCGTAAAGTGGGTTTCCAGTAGAAGTCTGGCCGTCTCTTCCTCATTTTCAGTGTAGCTGTCATCATGTTTCTTTAGAGGCAACTGAATCTCCCCTGTTTTTAGATACCTTATGTAGTCTAGCTGCGACATGGGTATTTGTTATTGTCTTCTAAGCTATCTCTCTTAGCTTGCCTTTTTTTCAATATTATGGGACTTTGCAGCTTTCCCAATGTCAGGTTTGTTTGGCTGCATTAAACAGCTTGCGTGTTTTGGCCCGCAGATTGGATAATTTATTGCTCCACCATGGCACTCTCTTCCCCTTAAAGTTCCTGCTTATTGGATAACTTGCTTCAAACGCTGTTGTGATAGCTGTTGTTGTTTGTAGCTCTAGAAAGTGGACCGGAGCTCTTCGTCTTCTACCTGCGATTCATAGATATCCCAGATGGTCTTTCATGGATTTCTTGAAGTGTTACCAGCTAATCTAGAGTAGTCCAGTTCGCTCCAAATTATTCTATGGTCAGACATAGACGGTTCGTTGGATACTTCCCAGTTTCTGATTAGGGCACTAAGGCATTGACAGTCATTGATGGAAATCTACTTTTTTCGATTGTACTGAACACGGAAACAAAAATGTACAGAAAAAGACCAAATTTTGGGCTCTTTTAAATGGATCCAGACATACATATTCAAAAATGCTGTCTTCCTTCACCTATCTCTCTATCTCGTTCACCTGGGCCGCTTTGAAGATGGTTGCAGCATTGAGCTAATGCTCGTTCGAGGCAGATGCCCCTCTTCCTTATTCAAATAGTAAACTTTCCTCTTTATCTATTTGCAAGACTTTCATGCTCTCCTTCGGTCAAAGAGAGACATGAATTCTATTTCCATCTCTCCCACAGTTACTTTCTCAGCATAGGAAGTGGGTGTTACAGCCTGTACAGGTTCTATTTTCTCCTTTGCATACTCTGTGCTCTCTGAAGTTGGAATTGGATTGGTCAACTGACGCATTTCCTCTTCCGACTTCTTGAGTCCAGACTCCGTTACATTGCCGAACTTGTAGCTAAGGACATTTTGTGTTGGTGTTAGATCACCTCAAAAGACTGTTGGTCAATACCGAGGCCCAGTATCTGTCCGGTTCCCTCATTACGACCATACAGCACCTTCCACAATTTTGTGTTTATACCTTAATTTTGGAGCTCGAGGATTGCAAGTGTAGTCTTGTACTCCTGTCCAGCGCTCTTTGGGAAATAAATGGTAATGGAATAGAATCTAGGTATATCCTTTCCACATTTAGTAGTCAGCGATACTCTTTTCCAATTACCTTATTTGCGTGCTACATGCTTTAGCCACTCAGCGGTTTGCTGGGTTACGTATTCTAATAGTACCATCCCATGCTTGAAAAGTATGCCTTGGAATTTGAGCTTATGCTCCCATCCTCGGGTCATTTTAATAACCAAGACATCCTCTAGTCTGTTCCGGTCTTCTGCACACAGCATCTCCCATGGATATTTACAAGGAAAAACTGCTACCCTCTGGTCCACCGTCGACCCCGTGGACTTTCTGCCAGCACCCACAGCTTTTGCAACTGTTACATAGCTTCTGCCCACCGAGGTAGCAGTTTGCCTCCTGCGGACACCCTTCGTTTTTTGTGTGCCGTTGGCACGGGCGGAGAAATGAGGCTAGTGCTCCTTTTTTCCGAGGTTTAAGGTTCCGAGCTAGTCTGGGCCTTATGCTCGTCTGCACTAGGCCCTTCTCCAGCACCACTCAGCCCTCGAAGAAATTGACGCAACTCTATTATATGAAGAAAAAACAGCACACTACAACTTCAAACTACCATTGATAGTCTCTAGATCAACAGAGTACACTATCCTCAAGCACTTTCACAACTTCAGTCCAATGGACCCGCACTCAATTTTACATTTTTGTATGTTTTTATTTATTTTTTAAAGGGCATCGGGCCAATGGACCCATTTACACATGTAGAAGGTTTTACAATTTCCCTGACGTTAGTTAAGGGCTAAGAAATTAACATGCACGCCCAATACATGCTACCAGCGAATGAGAAATAATATAAGCGCAGTCAGTACTATGAGCCTCACAAGATAATTACATCACAAGTAAAAATATTTGACGATGGTCAGCTAGTACATAGATAATTTGCATACTGACATGTCCCAGCGCTAAACATTCTTGTTAAGCAATTGTTCTCCTCACGTACATCAATAATCTTAAACAGTCGAGCCACTGGAACCTCGTAAACCTCTTAAGCTTTGATAAAATATCCACTGAAATAAAGAACAAGGACAATGGCGAACCCATTGAAATCTCCTCTCATGGGTGACACTGTAGTATTGGGTTTTCATTCACAGAACATGTCGTGTCAGCGATTTCAATACGGGATAATATGTAAATACACACCACGATATCTGACAGCAAACGAAATGATAAATGTGTCTCAACCACGAGTTTCGTTGCATTTTAAGGATCAAAGCAAGTGTGTAACATTATTCACAATTTTGATTTAAAAAAGAATGTTAAATTAGTCTTCCTGTAACCGACTTCTTTATGTATCCATCTCTCTGTTTGCTTTGGAAAAATATGTCATCAGCAAGTTAAGTCGATTTAACTTTGCAAAAATATCAGATTGCGGAAGCTACACATTTTCCATTGTTTCCCGATTAGAGTTTCTACTACCGCCAGCAAACTGTTGTCTAGCATTGCACTATGTGTACATGTCTGTAGTACTTACAAAGTGAAGCAGACACACTATGTACAGAAGCGGCTTGACACTAATAGAATTATATATCACAAAAAAAGTCTACCTCTGAGTGCGAAAAAGTGCAAACTTCATTCGGGTATATATGTGCATACATACCTCCCACAGTTACGATAACGTGGCTCATATACAATGGTATGTGTTGCAGAGTTCTCTGTGGCGTTTGTACAGACATTTCTAATTGAATTGGTAACGACATCGCTGTGTAGACTGTTGAGGTCAGTCATAAATTACACAAGATTATAATTTCACAAAAAATCATTTTCGGTCGTTGTTTTCGTTAATATTGACATTGTGGAGACTTAGTACAGAGCGTGGTTCATTCGCTGAACCTGATTTCCTAAGATAATTAAAATTTTTATGAGCTGGTGGGTTCTAGAATTACAATACACATAATTCCGTTTTTACACGGCAGATACGTTCAAGAAAAACCTTGTAAAAAAGGGATGGGTTCCATATCTTTTAACGTAAAGAAATGCATACAATTTCATACAAAAAAAAAGAGTACAAGTAAAGGGTGATTTTTTAGCTATTATCTTTTTGGCAACACTGGTTTAAACAGCTGACGCACGTTTCGTGTTTTGTTCCACTGTCAAACATCTTCTGTTTGGTCTATAATTTAACCATGAATCGTCTTACAAACGAACAACGCTTGCAAATTATTGAATTTTATTATCAAAATGCGTGCTCTGTTAAGAAAGTTCATCGCGCGCTTCTTCCATTTTATGGTCAGTTTAGACGAAGCTCATTTTTGGCTCAATGGGTACGTAAATAAGCAGGTTTGTCGATTTCGAAGTGAATATCAGCCAGAAGCATTGCAAGAGCTACCAATGCATCCAGAAAAAGTCACAGTTTGGTGCGGTTTATGGGCTGGTGGCATCATTGGACCATACTTCTTCAAAGATGATGCGAATCGTAACGTAACTGTGAATGGTGAGCGCTACCGTGATATGATATCCAACATTTTTTTGCCCAAAATGCAAGAGCTTGACTTGCATGACATGTGGTTTCAACAAGACGGTGCCACATGCCACACAGCACGCGCAACAATGGACTTATTGAGAGGTGAGTTCGGTGAACATTTTATTTCACGTTCGGGACCGGTCAATTGGCCGCCTAGATCGTGCGATTTAACGCCTTTAGACTATTTTTTGTGGGGCTATGTTAAAGCTCATGTCTATACAGACAAGCCCGCTTCAATTTCACCGGCCTTTTCCTTGACCCACTTAAAAAACTTGATTTGCACTTACACTTTATTGGTGTGTGTATTAAAGTAACGATACTCACGTTTTTTTTTTTTTTTTGAAATTTAAGGCTGTCCTTTATGTTTGTGCCTGCTACGTCCTCAAGGCCGTTGAGGAAATAGCTGACCAGGTTTTTTTCCTTATCCATGAAAGGACTGGACCGGTTCCGAGGTAATGTAACACGGTGTCCTCTTCATCCCTGCAGCTTATACAGAAGTCATTGTAGGGTGCTCCAAGTCTTGATTTGCCAATTAGGCAATGTCCAGTGATTATGCCGCAGTAGCTTTATTAATGTTTCTAATGTCCAATTCTAGGAGGGCTTTAGTTCTAGATGGATTTAGTGTAGGCCCATCGTTTTCGATATCATACAGGGGTCCACATCCACCCATCTACGATGGTTTTGACTATGGCGTCTTTCAATAGCATTTATTTTCGCGCTTTCCATGGGTTGTTAGATGTCTCGTTTTTCCAGAGCCTTTATGGCCGCCTAAATATATATGTAAAAAAAACAATGTTTTTTCCGTTTACCGGAGTCAGTGAGCGCGGGAGGGCTACTTCTGCCGGGAAAACACTGCAGTGGTTCGGGGGCCACCTGGCTATTGCCAGCTTTGGCGAACTGGCGTATACACCAGTGCCTGTGCCTTCCTCCGACTTGGAGCCGTCAGTATGAATTTCCATGACAGTAACGTCACGTTCCATTCATCCCGCTCTATTCTAGGGGGGATTATTGTTTTGTGCATAATTTCGAAGTCCTCAAAAGGTGTTATGTAGTCCGATTATTGAGGAAGCTTCGAGTTATCAAGTAGCTCCATATGCCCTTTGATGTGGCTTCTTCCTCATTGCTCACACTATATCAGTCTTAATGTTGCATGCGTGGTAGTAAACTTCCCGGAAATGTCCATGGCAAGGAGATTGAGTAAAATTTCGAGGGCCGTCGTGGGTGTGATCTAAGTCCTATTCTTCTTATTCTGATGAGATTTTGCTCTATTCATAGTGTCTTCCACTACACTAATACTCTGTATGACAGTACTCGTCTTACTATTGTCGTGTAGAGCTAGTCAGTTATTCTGGGGCGCATTCCCCATTTCGGTCCGACCATTTTCTTGCAAGTGTACAGTGGAATTGCTGCTTTCCTGATGCGTTCCTGAATGTTATGTCTCCAGTTTAGCTTGCTGTCGACAATAACAACCAAGTATTTCGCTCGATCAGTGAATGTCGATTCCTTCCCTTTCAACTTTGGTGGGGTGATGCTTGGGTTTACATCAAGTTCGACACTGTCAATTTAATTCTCAAGGCTGATTCCATCGTGTCAGTTATGTAGTCTGAGAATTGACCAGTGATAGCTAGTGCAATATCATCTGCATATGCATCCAGTCTCACTCAATCCCTACAATGATCCAGAGAAGGGGAGATAGACACCTCCTTGAGGTGTGCCTCTGAAAACTCTTTCTGCATTGCAGTTGACTAGTTGAGAGACATTGTTTATCCACTCCCACTCCCACATATTTCAACATTTAGGCTTCGTAACGCGTTTTCTATTGCTTTTGACACTGTTGTAAGTCATCTGTATGCCCAGAAAAGCTACCATAGCGAAATCCTTGTTGTCAAGCAATTTTTTAATGTTTTTATGGCCCTGACTCTGTAGAGTAGCCTCAGACATGCATGTTGGTATGGGGACAGGGATCTGAATAGAGTATTTCCTATAATGTGTAGATCTATCAGCCTCTCCATGGATACAAGAAACAAAGAAGGGGTGTGTAGTGTATTACTGCACAGTGTATTACTTTCCTACACTTAGGTACAAAGACTTATACCATCTGGACCCGATGATTTGTAGGGATCGAAGCTGTTCACTGCCCAGTGTTCTTTTTGTGGCGTTATTAGACTCGATGGTTTTGCCCATGACTGGTTTGAGTTCTCTTGTCTAACGTCGCTTGACTCATCTCTTGCGTCTTTGTTTCCCGGAAAGTGGGTGTCTTTTATGAGGTGAAGGGAACCTCCGCTCGAGTCAGTCTATAATCCCGGTGACTTTTCTGTGTAGGTTGGCATTGTTGGTGTTTTGGATAGCAGTAGTCTTAGGCTACTACATTCCTTTGTACTTTCAATACTTCCACAGAATATTTTGTTAGGACTAATTTTGCCCTTCCTTATTCCTTATTTTGTATAGGCTTTAAGGCTTTGCTTGAATAAATCTCAGTCAAACTCATCTCTTTAGTCTGCCCAGGGGTCTCGAAAGCGGATTTCATTGACCCCGTGAGATCTTGCACCAGTCTATTGATATCCTGTGTAGATCTTAGCTCATTGCAGGCTTTGTGACTCAATTTTGGTTGAAGAGTCTCATAACACCTTGACCAGTCAGCTTCCCTTGGGTTTCTGAATCTGGTGGTGTATTAAAGTTTATAAGGAATTGGATGTACATGTGATCCGAAAA
This sequence comes from Eristalis tenax, assembly GCA_905231855.2. Lineage (NCBI taxonomy): Eukaryota > Metazoa > Arthropoda > Insecta > Diptera > Syrphidae > Eristalis > Eristalis tenax. The sequence continues at coordinate 32,138,201 of HG993125.1, read as the reverse complement.
GCATACTTCTTTTGATATCATCCATTTATTTTGTGATGTCCAGCTCCGAAAAGGATTCTTCTTTTGATATCATCCATTTACTTAAGGTGATGTTTGGACTATTTTGTCACCAGTGTGATGCCCAGAACTTCCTGTCCCTATTTTATTAATAAAGGCTGACTCTGAGCTAACGTTATGGGTTCCGCCGGAACTGGTCCCTCATCGTCGTAAGGCATGTAAGCCGAGGACACCCTTGTTTTATTGTCTCTGCCAGTGGTGAATTCCAGACACGTGAACACTAAATTCTGGTAGAAGAAACACTTTTAGAACATTTTTTGAAAGAATGCACGTTCTTCTTTTACCTGTCTTATTGGTGTATAGGGTATACCTTTTAACCCTCAGCCCAGAGATGTGGTTCTCCTGGATGGGGACGATGTCCTCCCCGTCTCCGAGTAGACGGAGAGTTAGCTGGCAGATGTTGGCTTTAAGTTGGTGTATGGTGGTGGATTAATCTGCACCACTCTCATGATAGCTTGTTTTCTTTGGGAGTGACCATCAGTCTGATTCGTCACTGTGTTTCTCCGCAATTAGCGCATCTTCCTCCTCCCCTCCTACTGTCAGCATGAGTTTCGGGGTTGTTGTCCTTAGGGGCCTCATTTGCTTCGTCCGGGGTTACTATGCCGAGTTTACCAAGCGTCCTGGCCATTCATGTAATGATTATTTCGTTCGCATCTTAGACTTTAAGGGTGACTTGCGTCATACCTTAGTTCATCTCGAAATTCCTTTCCTTAAAAATCGGAATCAATTCCAGGTTTATAAAGAAAGAGGTTAGCCTCCTTCTTCTGGTTTGTCGACCTTGATGATCTTCCTGATTCTGCCCTTTAGACAGCCTCAGAAGTTGGTCTGGGTTGGGTTTATTGGACCTGGTGGTATCGATGTACTGGCACGAGGTCTCACAAGAATTTGTGAGCAAAGATAATGGTCCACCTTATAAACTCAACTGAGATCTGGTTTTCTCATTTGAATAGATTAGCTTAGAAAACCATCCGGAGCCAATGAAGCTCGGTGGAGTTGCTGTCTCTATTACATATGCCAATATTTCATCAGCTAATAGAATCATTAGTGATCTGCAATTTTCCCTACTAAAGTCATTGATCCCATAGACGAGATTGTCCTCTACGACTTCACTGACGTGTCGGTTCGCCGTTTCGGCTCTTCTCTTCTGAGGAGTCTTATGGTTCTCATCCTGGGACTTGGGTCTCTTAAACGTTTTGTCCTTAGGGGCTCCAGCCGCTTGCCCACCTGTTTCAGGTTTGACATCTGGCTTGTCTCTACCAGCTGGCCTCCTGAAGGCGTGGCAAGTGCTTGGTACTTCTGGGCGTCCAAGTTCGACCTGCTAGTCGGTTAATCTACCTTTTCCGGTAGCTTCCCCCGTTATAGGGTTCTTGGCTACGTTCTTGTCAGTCCAAATTTCCTTGGGTATTTTGGCAATACGCGCTAGCTTGAATTTGGCATTCCGCATGGCTCTAATTTTTGTAGTTGCGGGTTTCATCTTCTTGCACATGTATCTGTTATCAGAGTGCGATAGCAGGTTATTGCTGGTATCCCTGTAACCCAGGATACCAGACATCTCTTTCTTCGATAGTACACATTGTCTGCTGTAGTGTTCGTTTGGGTGTTGTTTTTATTGGTTGGAATTTTTAAAATAGACGTGATCATTGTATTTGCCACGAGTAAACCGGTGAAACCGATTAGCCGACATAGCATAGCTGGACCTACTATGACGAAAACCAACACTTACGACAGGCGCTGGCCAGTGCACCTGAAGGAGCTCGTTAGCGGTTGACTTGCCAATCAACCATTCAACACTTCAGCACAGTTTGCTCACTCACACCACCACTGAGTTTTGCTCACACCCGCTTGGCTTGAGCAACCTTATCAGAAGGCCGTGCAGTATGGGTAACCCTAACCTGCTCTCACCCGCCAGAGTCATCGGGTGTTCTACTGAGCTCCTTCACACCTTGTAGTGTACAGCCATTAAGGAGAAATCCCTAACTAAATTTCTAAAAAACATTTATCCTTAATTCCAATTTTAAATACATTCTTTTTTTGTTATTAAGGCAGCGCTACAGTCCGGGCTCGGGGGCCTCAACCAACAAGCGTCTCCAGCCATCTCAATCGCATGTGTAGTTGATTGAGGTCCTAGTCTACTTACGTGCACCACCTGAGTCGCGTTCCACCTCTACTGCGCCGTCCCTCTGGGTTGGATTTGAAGACTTTCCGGGTCGGGGCATTGTTTCCATCCGCCACTTCAATCGAAGTCCATGTCGCTGTCGTTACAGTGCTCGTACAGTTCATCGTTGTATCTCCTCCTCCACTCCACGAGACCGAAAATCATCCTCTCAAACCAACCAAAAGTTGTCTTAATTTAAAGCGGTTCGTAGGTAGACGAACTCTTTGACGACATCAAAGTTGAACCTGTCCACTGTGACCTTTTCTCCGAGACGTTGATGTTGGGAGTCCTTTCTCGTTGACAGCATATACATTGTCTTACCCTAATTTACTGTCGCGATACTCATGAAGGTGCCATTGACATCACGCTATGTTATTCCGATAATGTCATTATCGTCGGCAAATGCGAGTAGTTAGACGGACTTCTGAATGATTGTTCTTCTGGGGTAGGCACGCGAGTTTGGAAAATTTATTTCAAGAATGGTGTGGAAGAAGTCGCAAATTGAATTTTTTGGCAACAAAGGTTTCGTTTAAGTCTTTGTCAACTTTGATGGAGCAGCATGCATGCTCTATCGTCATCGTATACAAACGCACAAGTTTGAACTTTCGTCTGTACTGCTCGTCTCTATAAATGCGGCATTAGGCATTCACAGAACACGGCACCTCATGCGATGTTCAGAATACTGAAGCCTTTACAGTTGGCGCAATTCAGAGGTGGTCCTTTTTTGTGGATAAGGCCAACAATGCGATGGTTACATGCACCTTACCAAATTATAGGCTGTTGTTGTGAAAAGCTCGGCCGGTAGGCTGTCAGCCCCCTCATTCATGTAGTGTATCTCTTTTTCCTCCTGACCAGTCGGTGTTCGTCTTTCCTATTCTGCTCGTAGAGATCGCGAACAGCTCTTGTCGTTCTTTGGTAGGAGCCCCAATTAGTGCTTTTAATAAAGAGTAGAGATCGATCATGGGCCAGAATTTTTGTTTGGTAACGAATCATCCTGTGCCTGATGTCCATTCGCGTTTTGATTGAGCAAGCGTTTCTAGCTTTAGCAGATGTTTTGTAATAGCGATAGGCATGGAGGGTGTGTCTCCACCTGAGGAGTACAAAAATTGTGCCCTTCCTAGCGAGTTCGTCCGCTTTGCAATTATCTGGAATGTTACAGTGTCCCGGCAAGGACATAAGTTGGATGTTAAAATACTTGACCATCTCATTAAGAGGTAGGTGGCAATTAGTTAATAAGTCACATGGAAATAATCAAGAATGCGAACATCCTTAAGCATACAGATTAGATTACGCCCGAATTTGGGTATAAACCTCTCATACCCAATAGAGCGGAGTGGGCATTATACTTAGTTAGAGAATCCGCTGGAAGAATACACAGAGGGATCTAAGCTATCTACCTACTACAGTATATTCCAGGAATAAGTACAAGCTATCCCAGAGGTTTACTGTACTTGTAGAGATACAGTAAACGAAGGTGGGTCGAATTAGATACTTGCAGGACTAATATGGCCTTCAATAAATCCAAAAAACAAACTTCAAAAATTAAATAGCGAGGAAAGCAGCAATATAGTTATCATTATTACCGGTCTTTGCCTATTCGACACACACGCCGGAAGAACGAGAAACCCATACAACGACTTGTGATATCAGAATGGATCCAATCAGGACTAAAGTGGACCAAGCCTAACTTAAGCTATGAAACCCCACACACGCGAACTCACGTTGCTTATACGCGATTGATCGAAAATTCGTTGGGCCCTGGTTTTGGATCTCATCTTTAAATGTATAGTCATATTTCCATACGCAACTTCGAATATAATTTCAAACTGAACACCAACTGAAATCTCCATAAATGTCAAACTAACGTCAGGTTATCAATAAACTATTATCTTAAGTGCGCTTCCATTTTTCCATTTTTGCCAACCAAGAATGTTGAATTCAATCAACGACAGATTTCACTGTCTTCCATTCTTGTAATGCGGACTTAAACAACAGGTTCAAGCACAAACAATAGAATGAACGAAAATAATTGCTTGTCCTCAGCAATCGTAAATTACATCAATAATTTATGAGAAAACACTCTTCACTATTCCGTAAATTATATATAGAACACAGTTCAGGAAAGTGAAACAATTTTACCGAACTTTTGCCAAAGATAAGCTTATTTATGTCTCCTCATAATTCATGAGTTCCCTCCTTCTCCTAGCGAAAGTACTGCATATACAGATGCATGTATGTAAATATTAGAACTATGTCCATACGTATTTTGCATGAGAGTGGAACCGATACCCAATGAGTAACATCAAAGATTTTGTATGAATGTATGTACATACGTTATAAATTAGATCCGAGTGAACAACGCCTCTAGATACTAACGGTGTACGAGGTGTTCTTTCATCAAATGCACATACAAGCAATTATGAAACATGGATAGCAACACAAGAGTTCTGTTCCTCCTCGTCGTAGTATTTATTTCTAAAAGATGACACTTTAAACCGAAAAGTTTCTGGAATTTAAAATAACACAAAACTTGTGAATAAAAAAACAGAAATGAAGGAAATGAAAAGATAAACTCCTACTTTTTATAGGAACTGAAATATTGAAAGAACTAGTATTCAAGGTAGATTTACAATAAAAGATTCTATTTTGGGAAAATCGAAGTATAAAGGTGCCACTGTTTTTTAAACCAAACGTCATGTCGAAAAGATATGTCGCCTCAGGGCTAAATAAAATGATTTCTTGTTTTCCTGTTGACTTCGAATGTAGAAATATATATGTTAAGCCGACAATAATAAAACAAGGTTTATTTATCATCGCATTAATCGAAGTCAATAACCAACTCAACTTTCCCCGAGTGTTTGTTGTTGAACAACCAGAAAAAGTACATGCATGGATCAACATGCAGCTAATAGTTTTGAAGTACACAATTTTTCAATAACAAGTTCTGACAACGTAGGCACTTTTGATTTGCATGATTCCATTCGCCCTGATCACCTTAATGTATTAGTGGAAAAAGCAATAAGAAGCTTGTGTCATGCCTATGAGGATATTTTCTTCAGGGATGGTGAAAACTTGACATTTCCAACGAGATCAAACATAGAATTAAGACAAAAAGCTAATCTCCGATCTACGCCAAATCGTATTGTCCTCTTCAAATTGGATGCTTCCCAAAAAGAGAGTCGCCAGTGGAAAAAAGAAGTGGCGATTAGTTATCGACTACAGAAAACTAAACGAAGCTACTGAGGATGGTTAGTACCCAATACCCAACATCACCGACATTTTGGAGAAACTCGGCAGATCTTAATATTGCGACGTGAATGGTATAACGTGTATACGATAATCAGGACATCAACGCCATCTATACGAAATTAGAAGAACGATTAACTCCGAAGAGTATTCCCGAAATTCTTGTACATACTGCAAGAAGGATGCCGCCACATAACACTGATAGATTACAAAGAATCATGATTATAACCGTCAGCGGGGAAATTCAACAGATTCGTGGCGGCAGGATCTAGAACCAATACTTGGAGTACAAATATCGACACGGTGGTCCATGCGAGTTTAGTTCAGTTGGAAAATTATTATAGTACAGTTCAGTTGAAGAATTAGAAAAGTTCAGTTTGTAATTTAATATTGTTCAAGGGTTAATTAGTTCAACCTGAAAGGCAGCAAAGCGTTTTGTAGTAAAGTAATAGCTGCCGTTAAAATGTAATAAAGCATGCAAAATGAATTCGCATATAACGTAAATAGTGAATTTTTGTATTTCATTTGTCACAATCCATTGATCGAACCGAGCTGTGTGGACAATTTAATTAATCTTACGTAGATTAGATAATCCAGATCTACACCTTTAGAGATTAGAAGAATTTTATTAATCAGATGAATAGAGGTTAAATGATGCACAATAGCATGCAACAACACAGTACTCTCAAAAGAACTTCGACAAATAGTACAATATCCTTCTATTACATCAAATCATTGAATGTCACACGCGCAAAAACAAATCTATAATCGCATTACATTTACATGTAATAAATGAATAGTGAATGCAAAATGCACATTTTCTTTGAATGTACCAACGTACGCAAATTTAAGCTGATAAGAAACTTGCAAAAATAACGAATCCGTAGAATAGAGGCGTAGGATAAATTAGAAATCATGCATGGGTAATCCTTTCATTGAAAGGCAGCATGTTGGTGCGAAATCTTATTGAGCCTGTTCGCATCATTCAATTTGCAGTTGAATGAGTAGTAGTCATGGCCCAGCGAAGTGATCTATGTAAGCTTATTAGATGGAAGCACACGACTGCACCTCTATGCACATGCATTACGTTTACTTTTACTTTTATTCCCTTCATAACTTTACAACACTGAAATCGATGCAGCTCCTACAATTTGAGATAATTCAGACAGACCTGTTTTCAATTAAAAACCACTACTAATTTAACAAACATACCTAAAAAGACATGGTAACATTTTGTCAGGATACACCTTTTCAAACTTACAATAGTAACAGTTAAAGGAATACAAATTTAAATAAAGAGCCGTCATCCGAATCGGTGTTGATGCAGACATATAGATCCTTTCGTGCATTTGGTGTACACTGAACCCATTTATCACCTGGCAACTTTGAGAAAATAGTTAGCAACAGAAGAAAGATGAGGCAGAGATATTGCTCATATTCGTCCTGGGATGAGTAATGTAAAACACTTTTGCTATTTGACTTTTTTTTGTAAGGCTTTTATCTTCTCCTCTTCGAGTGATTTTCTCAGCTTTTATAGCTGGCTTTCTCTGTTTCCTGTTAGAAGCTGATTGTAGTCTCTATTGTTCTGGTAAATAATGCTCACGTTGATAGTAATCGGCTTAAAAAAAATCAACGGGATATGTTGTAACACGTTACAACTTACAACTTCCCCCGGAAATTCCCCCAAACAACATCAATTACAAAAAACTTTGCACCATGGACACACGGGCTTGAACAACCCGATGTTAGCACCAGGGTAGGCACCATTGTAGGACATACAAATTAGCAATAAACCGACAATATATAATAACATTAAATTAAACAAATACATCAGTTGGGCCCCTACTGTTGAGTCAACACTCTAACCTCTAGTTTGTAAGTCTTGTTGTAATATCAATTGTAAATCCTTCTGCATTCCAGAAGATTCTATGTCTCAGTTGAAGGCAGCAAGTCAACAGAGCGGAACACCAAGGCGAGAGCTGCACAATTATCAAAGCTAGGACCGTGGCTTTCAACATCTACACGTCAGATCAAGCACATCCAACTGACACAGTAGAATGCTGTCTATTTGCAGATGACTCGCTGACTTATGCCAGTTCGACGTCACCACAGATAGCCGCACAAAGGGTCGAAGTCCAAACACGAACAAATTTGACTACTACGAGGGGCGATATATTCTCGGTATCGATATGAATGAAAATGCGAATTCAATTTAAATTGTTTTTATTTTTCAATATAATCTCCCCTAATATCAATGCTTTTGTTACATCTTGAGATAAGTTTTTTAAACCCTCAAAAAAATAAATTTCCTCTTTCTCTACAAAATGCCCATTTATTGCCGACTTGAGTTCTTCATCATCCGAAAATCTTTTTCCACGTAGACATTAACAGGAAATATTCACCTTGCCCCTGGTGGGTGTTGGACTATAGGGTGGGTGTTGGATTTCTTCGAAACCACAATCTCGCGCAGCAGCCTTGGAAACTCGCGCCGTGTGAACAGGAGCGTTGTCATGAAGAAGCAACACACCCGCTGCGAGTTTACCCCGTCTTTTCTTTTTAATTTCCTCCAGCAAATTATGGGGGTGGAAGCGTAGGAGGTGGCGTTGATGGTTTCACCTTTTTTTTTTGTACTCAATGAGCAAGATTCCCTTTGAGTCCCAAAAGACTGTGGCCGTGAGCTTCCCGGCAGACGGAGTGACTTTGAACTTCTTCGGGGGGTCTGTTCCTTTTTTATGCCACTGCATGGACTCTTGTTTGCTTTCAGGGTCATAGTGGTGGACTCATGTTTCGTCACCAGTAACAATTCGATCCATAACACCGTCCGCGTTCTCACTGCACATCTCAAAAAGCTCTCAACAGCATGCGATTCTCATTTTTTTCTGAGGCGCTGCGAGCATTCGTGGTAAGATGGTCATGAAGAATGGTGTGAATGGTACCAATTGAAAGCTTGGTGATCTCTGCCATCATTTTCACCTTTATTCGGGCATCCTCAAGAACAAGTTTTTCGACTTCTTTGATGCTTTCTCCCGTACAAGCAGTACCCGGGGCGCCGGAGCGGGGGCTGTCTTCAATGCTCTCTCTGCCTCTCTTGAACTCACTTGACCAATTTTGCACAGTTGATAATGAAGGTGCGTAATCCTGGTAAACAGCCACCATCTCTTCATGAATAGTTTTTAGACTTTTTCCTTGCTTAGTGAGAAATTTATATACAGAGCGATGCTCAATTTCCACCATCATCGTCTCAGTTGTCATTATGATTCTGTTTAACTAGAGATAAAACGCGAATTAATAATCACATTTTTATGAAATTTTACATGAATGCACTAAAATAATAGTACTACTTGATAAATAAGTCAATTTATATATACAACCACAGCTTCATCCCGATACGAGAATATATTGAACGCCCCTCGTATATCAAATGGGGTACTCGCATCAATGCTGGGAAACCGGTACTTGTGTGCTTAAGGAGACCATCCAGAGGTGGATGCAGATCACCAGCCAAATGTCGAAGCATAAAGGCAGTGCTTCCTAAAGGTACAGAAATATCAGCAAACGAAAAAGTCAAGTATCTTAGCGTTAACTGCACGGAAAGGATGAAGTTCAACTGTCATTCCAAACTGACCAGACAGATGACAAAACTGCTGTTATACAAGCAGCTTATACGACAGATCTTAACGTACGGCTTCCCAACATGGCATACCATCTCTAAGACCATCATGGCGAAGCTCCCAATTTCCGAAAGAAAAATACTGCGAATATGTACCGGACTCACCTTCGACAGGGACCGTCAAAGGCACCACAGCAACAATAGGCTTTACGACCAAGCACGCATCATCCCCCTGCAACAGTACATGGTGACACTGTTCAAAAAGCAGCTACTAAACATCAACATCCATTCTAACAAGGAAATTAGGAACTTGAGAAACACAATCCCCGGACAACGCTACCACAACGCGTTAAATCTGCTTAACGAGTAGAACTTTCCAACGACGTAGAACAATGAGCTGCATGGATTCTACCAGAGCCGCGATACCAACCACCATCGAGGCTAAGACGGCTAACGCATCGCCACCCCATCCTAAAAGGACCACCATGGACACACGGACTTGAACACCCCGATGTAAGCACCAGCCTTTGTAGGACATAAAAAAAAAACAAGTATATATATAAAGACACTAACAATAAATACTAAATTAATCGAAGTACATCAGTTGGACCCCTATTGTAGAGCCAACGCCCTAACCTTTAGTTTGTAAGTCTAGTTATCTCAATTGTAAAAATTGTCCGTTCAAATAAATTTTTAAATCGCTTTAAATGGTGGTCGATGCAGTAAGTTCAGTGGGGTGAATTATTACAGTTTAGTTTGAGATGTTATACAGTGTGTTCGAAAGTATTACTGATGTAGCCTGAAAGGCAGCAAGGAGTTTTGCGATAGTTAAAGTCTAATACAGTAGCTGAAGTAAATCAGCAGTTTTTCACGAATTTACTTCCGCATATTCTAGTGGCTTACTTGTAATAAACCAGAGCTTGTAAATAAATATGTGTATATGGTGATAAGTAAACCTGTGTTACTTTCTTCACAATCTAGTGATTGAAGTCTCATTTCTGTAAAACGTAACAATATTTTCATTCATACCTTTATCCAAAGGCTTAGGGTCTTACCCTGCGGAAAAAAGGGTTAAAATCCTGCTCGCGAGCGAAGCGAGCCACACGCGTCATACTTTAACAGGGTGTGTTTCTACTGGAAAATGGCGCGCCCTTTTTCACCAACTTTGTACTTATCAATGACTCGCGCATATTGGATCGTAGAATACGTTGATAATTTGAGTGAAACGTTCCCAATAATTCTTATAATTATTAACCAATTCGGCGTATTCTACGATAGCGGTAGATATGCATACAAATAAATGGAACATATTATGTACTTGGATTACTCCTACGGTTATGGCAACATTTTCACTCTGCTTTACGCATGTTAGTTTCATATTGACACTCCTAGAAGTATGCAACATTGTATTATAGCAAAAATTTTCATACCCATAACTTCTGTCCCAAGTGCTAAAAAAAAATGGTATGAAAAATCCCATAGGAAATGTATTTTGAAACATCGATATCCCCTAAACTAGGCAAAAACGAGCATTTTTTAACATTATATTTTATTCTTATTTCACCAATATCAACTGCGTTTTCAGAACATAAAACCACGGAAGTCGTAGTCGTGCTGACATTACTTTTGCTTTCCGAATACGGATTGAGTGGGGTTGTTATAGAGAACAAAATACGAATACATTTACGATACTATGTAGAGCTATACAAAATTAAGCCACTGACGAATTGATAGAATTTTACGCCTCTTTCCTAAACTGATTTTTCTTTCAGCCCCTTGCTCAGCGAAGCAGGCATGGGTTGCTTGACCAATTATAAAGAGTCCGTTTGAGTTTAACATAAATCACTTCTTAAAGCACCTCATGCATTTATAGCTCCTCGAATTTCCTTTCAAAACGCCAAAAATTATGCAGCGTAATTTCTACAATTCATGATTATCGCTGAACGAATTCCCTGGAAATCTAACCTTACAACGTAATTGACATATTTCAGTTGTGCAAGAACCTTCAAAGGGCTTTTGTCAACCTCGTATCAAGATCAACTATCAAAAATGGAGTAAGTGTGAAACCCCTTACTCTTAATTTTCCACAATTCAAGAATTTGGTAAAACCTAGAAGCCGAATTCTTGGAAAACTTTACGTCAAAAGTCGCAAATTAAAGTTTCTTCTTCGTGCATTTAATCCACATGCAATATTGTATATGTTTTCTTATACATATTCTGATTACCACGCCTGAACTCACAACCACTTGTGTATGCTTTAATTTGAAAAAAGTCGGGTTGCTATAAAATTACCCTGCAGCATAAAGAAAGTTGGAAATTTGCTTAATATAAACAGACCATAAGCCATAACTAATTCTGACAGCAGGCAGCATAGAAATGTCAACACTAAGCTGTTAAGAACACCAGTGAATTTTGAAAAAGCGGCATCAACGAATTTTCTGTTCTCATTAAGTTATTTTTGTTATTTTTTTTAAACCTTTTAATTAATTATTTACTATGGGACTAAATGCAGCACTTTTTGATTTTGGGATAGAAGGTGCAGATACACTTTACTTATTAGAAAAGGATCGTTTAGAAAGCTTTAAGATGTGGCCCTTTGGGAGTGACGCACCATGCAGTATTCAAAAGGTTTAGAATCTCCATAGTTATGTGCAATTTAAAAAATACTATATTACAGATGGCCGAAGCCGGTTTTTATTGGTGTGGTAACGAACGGGAAAGCGACAGTGCGGCTTGTTTCGTCTGCGATAAAATTTTAGATGGCTGGGAGGCATGTGATGATCCATGGGCGGAACATGCCAAACATGCACCCCAATGCATGTTTGTAAAAACAGCAAAGCCTGAGAGCGAGTACACTGTAAATTACAATTTCTTCTTTTGCCCGTGTATCAATAATTGACAATGTTTTATTCCAGGTAGAGGAATTTATTGATCTATTCGGAAATGTTATCAAATCCCATTTGAAAAAGTCTGGAAGTAATATTAAAAAACAAATTCGACAGTTTGCTGAGAAACAAATGAACACATTCTTGGACAAAGCTTAGCTTATGATTAATTAGTACAAATATTTAGCTGTTCCATCACTCACATTTTCATGTTAATGTTCATTAGTTAATTTCAAGTCAAAAAATATACCTTTCAAACGTTACACTACTTACTGGGTATTCTGATGATAAAATTTAATTTTGTTTGTATATTCAGGTAACATTTAAGTTTCGACTATTTTGTTAAGAACCTTCCTCTTGTCATCTGTTTTTTGTCTTGCTGGATAGGAGCCCATGGTTTTAGAACATACGAAGCCAGCTCAACTTTACATAAATGGGAGAAACTCTCAAACACCCCGCAGACAGTAAAGAAAAGGAGGATATTTCGTATACAAACAGCTTGGTTCCCCGATAGAGATCGAATGCCAAGGGTTGGTCTCCATTTGATCGCTTTACTGATGACAATTAACGGCGGAGTCGATATAGAAAAAGTCCATGATGACATCGATGTTATAGTTACCCATCGTGAGGACTCGAAGCAGATCGTTACCGACTTGACCATAACCAGCCCAACTGCTTTGTTACACTTGAATCTTTTTAATGCGGTATGTAACCCCCCTTCTGGGTCACTGCAGGATTTGGGGTAGATGCGAGGTTTTGTGCATTCACGGTTTCTTTTAACTCGAGAATTTTGGTATACTCTCTATTTGAATGCTCTGTTTTGAATTCTTTCAGAACTTCGAAAGTGCACATAAGGCACGATCCAATAATGTACAATGAACAAGTTTAAAAGTATATAATCAATTATAAATCGGGTTTATTTAATACAATTATAATTTAAAGCGTGGAACAATTTAAGAAAATACAAATATATTATGTGCAAATAGATTCGCGCTAGCTTTCATTGCGAAATATCAAACTTTTAAAATTCCTTTTTGGTGACTAGATAATAAAAACTGATACCTACATAAAGAGCATTGCGTTCCAAATACCTAAATCTTTCTTTTGGAATTAACATTAAATTTGTATAAGGCTAAGCCGAATTGATGAATGAGTGACGAAAATTGACGGCTTAAATAATGTACTGATAGCACATTGTCTTTTCCATAAATGGGTAGTGCTTCGCAAACACCATCAAAATCATCCTTAGCGGGGTGCAAATCACAGGGATGCGTTCCGAATAAATTGGGGAAAGCCTCTGTTGACAAATGAGGATAAAAAACCTTCACAAGTTCGAACTCTATTGATGTTATATTAGATTTATATATTATCTCATTCAGTTGATAAGATAAGCTTGCAGGAATAGCCAAGAACAAGCTGTATTTTATATTGTTCGTGTGAAATTTTCTTTCGCAGTGGTTAAGAATTATTCTAAGTTTGAGTAGTACTTTGTCCAGGCTCATGCTTCCATATTCATACAGATAGAAATCTTTGCTCTTGTGGTACTTCTGTCCTGTTTCCTTGTTGGAATGAAGAATCCTTGTGCTGGGGGTATTTACAAATGTCACAGGCAGACTGTATGTGTAGCTATTAATTAAGTGTATATGTTCATTCGGCGCCTTTATTCGCATGGATGTTTCGAAGTGCTCTGCTAGGGGAATTATCCCCGCTTGATGAATGAAACCGTAAAATATAACCATCAAAATATTAACAGTATACCATGTCTTAAGTAGGTATTTGGAACTCACTTGACTACAAAGAAATTTCTTAAACAGTAGTTTGAGAACAGTGTGTTCATCCTTGAATGGATAAGAGGTGCAAAATCCAGTAACTAATTTTGGCGAATGTAACAAAATTATGGGAAACGTAAAGGGAATTAGAAATCGAGGCTCTTGATGATTTATAAGTGACAAAAAGAAAAGTGGTGCAAATATTGCCGCGGACATTAGCCCTACAATGGATTGAGCTCTTGGTAGTCCCTGGTACTCAGCTTTAAAAAATCGGAACATCTGCTGTCCAAAGGATACTAACGCAATTATGCCCAGTACGTTGTAAAGAAGTGGAATGTTCACAAGTAGATGAATATATTTTGGATGTAGTCCATGTTGTGATGTCTTATTCGGATCAATATTGTATTTAATGAAGTTCCATGGAGTGAATACAAAGTTATTTATTCCAATATCTAGCATATGAAGTTCACCCAATGTCAGGTACTTGTAGTAGAACGAGTCCACCAATGTAAAAAATACTATCGCCGGAACTGATGCTAGACAAAACAGTATCATGCGCAGGTTAAATTCCTTGAAAGACACAGATTTTGTGCCCATGCCGCGTAACATCCAATAGAATACCATCGGAGCACCGAACAAGAGGAATGTAGGCCGGTTAAATACACCTGCCACACAAAGCGATGACATCAAAAGAAATCGATTATAGTTATGCGATGGCAATGCGTTCTTAAGTTTCCAAATTTTAACTCTCTCTACAATCGAATCTGCTTTATCGTATCTATCTTCGAGAAATTCTTTTTTGTATATCACTGTATTGGAATGAATCATACACTCGGCTACAAGATATAATAGGACGGATGTCACTGCCATTTCAATAGAGTTGGAGAAGGTTCGAGTTCCAAAAATTAACATGACGTGCGAGCTTCCCATTGCTAGTAATCGTATTTCGTAGCGCAGACTATACAGCTGACAAACCTTGTATAGGCTCCAATCATTCACGAACGATAACATACACATTATAAATCGTGGATATACTAAATACGTATAACCACACATGATATCAATCCCAAATATATTGCGCAAGTAGATTGAAACGAATTCTAGCAAGGCTAGAGGAATTTTTAACGTCATATAGGAAAGTCCCACACTGCGCAGAGGATACGTGTTGTTAAACTCCCAGCTTCTTATGTATTCCAGTTGAAAATGCTCCCCTAGAAAGCAAGTAATTGTTAGATTTTTGTATGCACATCTTATCATGAGCATACACTTACCAACAAATATCTCTGTTGACTGAAAAAATTCATCAGGATGCACGTAACCAAGCTGAGGTATGAAAACTAAAACTATACGTAGAACAACAAAAAACAGATATGTGTACCAATGTTCATCTGCATTTTTGTTTTTACGTATAAGTGTTTCGAAGTACTTTGTGACCTTCATTGTATTTTGTCAATTATTGAGATCTTTAAAAAATAATAAGGAAACCCATGTTCCGCCCCAATATCACAAATCCTTTCACGTTTGACGTTACAATGAGGTAAACAAATGACATCTGTTCGAACAGCGGCGTTCACAACAGAATCCTATCATATTAAGATATTCAACTTTCCCCTGGAATATCACCAGTGGACTGGTGGACAATCAGCTCCGAACTGAAGCAATCGTAAAAATTTGAAATAACTTTATAGCACCGCTGCATTTAACAAGTTTAAGCCATAAACGATATGCACCATTATTTTTACTCAAAATAAGCACGGAGTCAAAGCTTGCATTATTCATAAATATGTACGCAGAAATATCAAAATATAATATATTATTTTTATACAATAATTTTATACAATTAATTTTACACAATATTTGTAAATAAAGCTTATTAAAACATTGACTGCCAAGGCGTTTTAGCGATCATGGTTCTGTGAGGCCAAAGCGTTATATTTTGATATTCGTGTCTCTCGGTACCCAAAAAGGTGTATACAAGTCATAGTTTGGTCTATTAGGGCCATAATGGCAGTCAGAGGTTGAACTGCCTAAAGGCCTCACATCGACGATGCCAGGTGTGCAAAAGTACGTGAAAGTTTCGATGTCCTGAAATGCAGCCCAGCGTATCAGAATCGGCTAATACACATTATTTTATTTTTTTTAAGTGTTGAGACATTTCTGTACTGGTGTATGAGTAACACAACCTTAATCTGTATGTACTCGGTCTTCAAGCAAAGACGACGTTCGACGTTGTTCGACGTTGACTTATGCTGGAAACAGATGTGCAGCTCTGCATACATAGCAGCTCTGCATACACACGCGCTAAATTGAATGTCATTTTGGCACATCAGTTCTTAAAAGCCTACTCTTCTTGTCATACAAATATTTATTTGTGTGTACAAAATCAATTAATGTTTCTATCCCGCATTCGTTGCTTAGGAGAAAAAAATAAACAAAATCCCTAACGACAGATGACAAAATTGAAATCTATTTCTTTTTTTTGTGTTGCTGTAGTATGTTCTCTGAGCAGCGAAATTAGAAAAAGATACTGACAGCAGCGCTGCTCTGCATCCAGAATTTACGTGTTTCAGCTACATATAATCTTGTGTATTCCAATTTCACTGCATGAGATATTCTGCATATCTGTTCCCACACTACGAATTTTTCTCTTAGCTAACTTTGACACTTCGAAGAAATTTCTCCAATCACAGATATTTAAGTGTCATTCATATAAAGTGCGAATTGCGAATCCGAACTTTCAGAAACAACCAATTTACAGCAAAGATACGGATTGAGTACAGTCTTTGAGATTTTGAGTATAGTACACTTATTGACAATTTTAATTTGTTTCTCCAGAAATGAATCTGTTCAATCAGAAATGAAGTATTATAGAGTTAGCCAACTTCACAGCTGATTGACCCCTAGTCAATCGACGAATTTGAAAGGCTTTTCGAAAGTTATTCAGGATTGACAGTTATTCACGAAAGTAATGCCGTTCTCTCATTGGTCAATTTGGCTTTAGAAAACGATATAAAAAATAGTTGTTAAACTTTTTAAGGGGCAAGAGAGGTAGAAGTTGTCTCTATAATACTTCATTTCTGCACTCAGTTTTCGAACTGTCAATCTGAGTTCGGAGTACACAAAGAGACAGCGATCCACAAATTCACGAATGAGAAAAATCTAAATCAGAAATGTTTGCAAAAGTTTACTATTTGTAGAGTGCGAATTTTTTCCTCATGAATTTGTAGATCGTGTCTGCCATTTTGAGTATTACATCCTCAGTTTGACAACACGCAACGGAAAATACATGAAACCGTAAATTAGAATATTAAAGTTATCATTTCATTATCAAAAACTAACTTTTGCCATACCAAGATGAAACCTTTTTTTGTCTAAATGTTGTAAATGTTCCAAGTAAAGAGAAACGTAAGCGATGCACTCTCTCGCCAAAATTATTTCAACATGGTGGAACATTTTGGTGCTTTTTGACATTTCCCTGCATTAACTTTTGTATTTTGCGGGAAAGCTTAGGGGATATTATCAATATTTGATATGAAAGCATTGATGATTGTCACATATTTATGCGTCAAAGTAGCAGCGGTCCAAATTAACACAACGTTGTTCAACAATGCGCTGAGTAATGCACATTACCCTTAGCACTGGAAAACAGCTGTAGTGCAACCGATCCATAAACGGGACAAAGACAAGTCCATTACGACAAATCTCCGGTCGAAATATATCTTGGCATTTGGTTGGATCAAGTATTTTGACAAACAAACAGACATACAGAAAGGCCTTTGCTGCGGCATGGAGGTTGTTTTACAGCAGCCAACTTGATACCAGGGTAAAGGTAATCTGCTACATGGCTCTCATCAGGTCAATTATCGCGTTCTGTTGTCCGTAGTAGTTCAATGTGAGTCCTTCACAGATCGAAAAGATGAGGATGTTCGAGAGACAGTATCTTCGGACCTGTCTCCACTTGAATCGTACACCCGAGTCTGAGTACAAAAAGTACACTCCTAACGAGGTCCTGTACAATAAGGCAAACGTCAACAGGATAGATAATGTTATTATTAAGCTGATCAGAAGGCACATTGCACCAGCTATGACTTCTTCCAGCAGTCTGATCTTCGGAGCTTACTACCCCAATATTATGTACCATGAAAGGGTGAGCCTTAACGGCTTTATTCCTCTATTTAGACTCGGTTGCAGGATGCAGGATATAGACGGGTGCCCTGTAATCTTCCATGTCGTACGCCGAACAGTGTACAGGCGACTAAAATACTAACCGGATGTCGCTCGCACCCACGAGGATCTTCTTCGGTTCATTAGAGCGATCCCCGCTCGAGATAGAAAGCAGTCTGCCAAAGAGCGGCCATTTTACTGGTGGTTACACCAAAACCAGTCTCCGCCACGGCTGGTCTTCTTTTAAACGACCCAGTAGTTGATCATGGTGGCCAGCTTACATAGGTTTTTACGGTAGTTATTAAGGAAAGAAATATTAACACAAAAAATCCAAAACTTAAAAATAATGTGCACCACGGCGCATAAATGATGTATGTTAGGCATTGGAATAACCTGGTGCACGCGTCCTTACTGTTACCGACATAGTTAAGAGTCTTAAGTTTTATGTGAGAGTAAGTTAGTGTAAGATTGGTTAAGTAGTTAAGTTAATTTTAGCCAAGCTTTTTATCCATGTTCTTTGTACAGATAAAAATGAATACAGTTTGTCAAGAATGACTAAATAAAAGAGACGTAGATTAAGCCAAAGGCACATTTATAATTTAGATTAGATTAGCTTAGAGTACCCGCATAGGTTCAGTAGGTTAGTATTAAGAACAATTGTGAATTGTTAAGTAAGTAAGTAATAAAAATTTCAATAAAAACAAAATTACATTGAAAAAAATAGTAGATATCGTAACGGGCTTGTGTGTGCAACACTCTATGCGAACATACCTATTATCTGACACATTGCTTCCAGAGTTATTGGATCCTCCTTTATTTCTGATTGCTTCGTTGTTTGTGGTATTCCACTGGAATATCGACTATATTGTTGCAATTGATTTCTATTGTTGTCACAAATGTTTGATGTATTTGTTTTGTCTGCATTTCAAAGCATTTATTTCATGAAGTGTGGTGCGGTTAATATTGTTCTTACACATATTTATTGTAAGAACTATATTTTCCAATCTTAGTGTATTTCCGCGAAAAGACTGAAATAAAATAGAAATAGATTATGCATTATGTGGATTTGTTTTATTCATTAAGTGTAAACATGTGTCGCTTTATTAGTATGTGATAAAGAGTGCAAATTGAAAATTGTGTTATTGTGTTATTGTAATTCTTCTGAGTTCTTTACATCCTTCAAACTAATGATAATGCCTTGAATAAGACCAGCATCGCTTAGTAGGATTATCAGTCGCATCGACTATATGACTTCCAAAAATATGTAAAACAAGCAAGTAGTTTTAACAATTAGTGTGTGAAGCATCTTTGTCATAAAACAAACCAATTGTACTAACTTCATTGTGTATATTTTGTAACCTTGAACATTGAGCGAATTATTGAGGGTCATTGAACATTTTGCTACATAGCATTGTACACCTGCCTATAGGTGAGTGTACTATGGTGTTAGATTATCTTATATGTATTACTGGTTGTAAGCTCGTGATTTTAATTTGAGTATTTATTAGATATGCGATAAATTTTGTGTTTATTTTAGACGGAAATTTATTTGATGTATAATATACGTCGGTATGCTTATGTGAAGGGATAGCAGGGTTGAGGAATAACATAATATTCAACTTGTTAACAAAAGAAATTGTTTTGTGAAGTTGATATTTTGCGATAAACATATAATACATACGTAGCTCTTCTATAGTGCGTCCGAGGTGGGCATGTTGTGTGTGTTATTGTTCTATCGAGTAGATGGGGACTACAGTTTTGTGCCAACTCCAAAAGACGAAGTTTTATAACTCTTGTATTCGAAATCACTTATTCGGAAGTTATTCGAACACAGGATCCCAGCGTCAAGATAAGAAATGCTAAAACTAGATTAGATAACTAAATTGTTCTTAATTCTTACTTACTGATATTGTGTTTCTTGTAGAGTTGTTAAAAGTTGTGATGTCCATTTTATATATACAACTTTGATGATCGTAGTAATTTTAAACTTTTTATATTGTATTATATAATATGGGAGTGGAATGTTTAGTTTTCCGCCTCTAGATCTGTAAATCAACGACCCACTGAAGTGATGACTAATACCCGCACGTATAGAGCGAAGGTACCTGTGAATTTCATCTTAAAACTCCACTCCGTTTCGGAGGTTAGATTTTTATAGATTTTAATGTTTGTTTGTTTGTAACTTCTCGAAATATTTCTATTGTTGAGCGACTGATCCATTCTTATAGGTTTGACAATCATGTGAATCGCTGTCTTTCGACACTCCTTTTTTCTACGATCTTTCCTTGCGTGGTCATTTGAAGTAGTTGATATTTGCTGTTCCTCACGGCATGCGCCAAGTACTCGATCTTCTTCGTCATAATTAATTGAATGATTTCTTGAGGAAACATACAAAAACTTGTTTATTTTCCTCTAGGCTTCTTTGGATTATCATATTGAGTCCGAATAGAGCTTCTCGTGTCCCGAATCCATTCTTAAAATCAAATTCGGAATTTTTTACGTCTTCCTCAGATTTATTGAATGTCGTTTTGTGTATCACTGTCAACCGCGGAACGGTCAAAGGGGATCCTTAGAAAGATCAAGCCGTACACACAGTTGTCAAATAGATAATCATGTCCACTCCAGTCAAGACAATTTTAAAAAGTGTGTGAAGGTTGTATAAGTGTGGAAAAGTTGGTTGAAAGCCAGCAAGGCCTTTGCTGCGGCATGGAGGTTCTTTTACAACAGCTCGTGAAAGGCAGTCAGCAACAAGCATTTCTTTGCCCAGCTTATAAACAACATTCATCTTTGGATATTTCAAAAGTGACATGAGCATTCGCTGAAGCCGCTTTGTCACATCGTCAATGTCCCGCTTGACTAATGTTTCCGACTTTTTGTGATCACTTTCCACTGTGAATTCTCTTCTATACAAAAAATAATGATATCGCCAACATGCGAAAACAATTGCCAACAACTCCTTTTCGATCTCAGCCCACTTTTGTTCATTCTTACTCAAGTCCGAGACGTATATGCTACTGGCTGCCTATTTTGAACAATAACACAACCTAATCCATCTTTGCGTGCATCCGTTTGCAGTATGACAGGCAACTTCGGATCATAAATCTTCAACACCGGTTCCGATGTTACGCTAATAAGTAATTTTTTCCAGATCATGATTCTCCGTCCACTCAAATGCAACTTCATTTTGCGTGAGGCTACGTAAATGCGCCGATTGTTTTGACAAGTTTGGAATAAATTTAGTATTTTTATTCCCTGGTTTCTGCATTTCCAAAATCGCTTTCCGATACTTTAAGTTTGCTTTAAACTTTCCGTCAAATAAGATACGCCCCATGGATTTAACCTCACCTTTTCGATACTGAATTTTATCAGGATTAAATTTGGTATTAAACTTACTTATCAGTACTTTATTCATTATCTGATCGTGTTCTTCGGTTTTCACGCAAATACCTACATCATCGAAATAAATTAAAACTCCTTCAATATCTCCCAACATTTTAAACATTTCGCATTGAAACAATTCCGGTACAAAATTTAGTCCAAATTGCAGGCGATTAAATTTATATCGCCCCAACAGAGTCATAAATGTTGTTAAATCGGAGCTCACTTCGTCCAATTCCATTTGCCAATAACCGCATTTCAAGTCTAAAACCGAAAAAACGGGTTTATCTGCCAAACCAGACATTAAATCATCGATTGTTGGAGTCAGAAATTGTTCACGCCTGATGCATTCATTGAGTGTCTTCGGATCTAAACAAAGTCTAAGTTCACTTGAGTTTGGCTTTTTAACAATTTGCAAGTGATTGACCCAGTCAGTTGGATAATCGACAGGTGAAATGATTCCATCCTGTACCATTTCATCAAGTTGCGACTTTAATCTATCTCACTATGAGTTTGGTATCCGTTTCGTAGAGTGGAGCACTGGCTTTGAATTGTCCTTCATATTTATCGAAAACGTTCCCGGAAACTTACCCAAACCCTGAAAGACAAACCCCATGTTTGTGACAAACGCCCAACAGAACCCAACCCAAATCGGTAGCTCGGTTCAAGACCGAGTATCGGTTTACAGACGTCATCAAGAACTTTCCAATCTGGTACCCCTTGTACCATCGCTTCTTATTTTCTTTGGCTGCTTCATAGGTTTTGCACATCTCAATTACTTTGTTTTATGGCTCAGCAGCTTGCTATCCAACAGCTTCTTTGCCACCCAACAGCTTCAACACCAATGATTCCGCAATCACTTGCAATTGAACTCACAAAACTGAATTTGTTTGGGAAGTCTTAAATTCAGCAAACGGTTGTTTTTCTCAGTCTCGTTGAACTTAAATGATTCCATCGTTGTGTTCTTTTTTAGAATGCAATATTCATCAAATGCCTTTAAAACATCACCTAATGTACGCTGATTGACAACAGCATTTTGATCAGCAACATTTTTTTGTCCTAGAATTTCATCTACCGTTCCATCATTCGGGAAATTTTCTAAAATGACACTTCCGACGCATGAACACGCAATATTATGGTTAAATTTTAAGAGCCGATGTTGATTTTGAATAAAACACAAATTATTTAGGAAATTATTGTCTTTTCTTTTTATTATGATAATATTGGTATGGTTCAATTATGTTTGGAAGAAAATATCGGCCAAATGGCCGCCGCGACCTCGGCGGCACACCTCCATCCGATGGTCCAAGTTTTCGATGACGCTGAAGTATAATTGAGTTTCTATGCCGTTAATGTGCCGAATTATCTCATCCTTTAGCTCTTGAATTGTTGCTGGCTTATCGTCGTACACCTTTTCTTTCAAATAACGCGAAAGAAAAAAATCCAACGGTGTCAAATCACATGATCTTGGCGGCCAATTGACATCGCCACCACGTGAGATAACACGGCCATTGAATTTGTCGCGCAAAAGAGCCATCGTTTCGTTAGCTGTGTGGCAAGTGGCACACAGAACATCCATTTTCATAATAAGCCTGAATAACTTTAACGCGTTGCTTGATTGAGAAATGTCAAATGAAATGCCGAAAAAAACTTGACTTGAACTTGGCCACAATTTACAAAGCTTTGTATTTGAATTGCGCAACGAGCTCAAGATGATCTTCGTCGAACAGCCACGTCTGCATCCGTAAGTCTAAGTAAACTTATTTATCTCTTGCGCGATGAGCAATGGCTGGCGAAACTGAACTCAACGTAATTTGAAAGTCCTTACAGGGCTCTGGTTGAGGAAAACCACAACCAAATTTACAGTTAAAAACAAATTATCTTTGCTTAAAACCAAATTTGTTTTCTGAATAGAATGTGTTAATCAAACGAAGGTTTGACGCATTTAAAACTATCATGCCCGAATTAATAGATGCTTGGTAGGGCACACTGGTTTTCCGCGCTGAAAGTGGAGTATTTATGCTCTTTTCGAAAAAAGTAGTTCATAACATACTTAATTTGTTACAAAAATGAATAAGATTTTTATTTGAATACATTTTGAAAGAAAAAGCAAAACACGCTCCTATGGTTCTCCTCATTCGTAACAACTTACCGAAGCGAGGCTGGGTTTTTTCTTACACTTACACAAAAAACAAATACAGAAATACGTGTCTCCAAATGTAAGTAGGCGTCCGAAAGCAGGCTTATGGCTAATCTGATGCGCATTCCTGGTGAGACGGGTATTGCGAATGAATGCATCCAGAGAAGTAATGCATTCAGCGATCTCACTTTAGTATCGCTGTCAAAACAGGGACAAAGAAGATACGGTCCATTGTTTTCATAATTTGCTGAAGAAAACAGTTCTGGTTAGTTTTGTTCTTTCATTCAGCATATTATGTTCGTTAGTGGCACTGAGAGGTCCAGGAAGTTAGAACTTTATGTTTCACTCAAAAGTCATCCGTTTTGAAAAATTAACATTACTATTTGTTTTTATTCTCTTGCCATGTCTATGCTGGCCATCCTCGGACCAAGTCTGTTAGCCAACATTTAAGGGTGTACTTTTTTTTTATTTATCTTTTTTAAATTAATTAATTTTTTTAATCAGACGAATATTGTACAGATCCAGAAATGTAATCTTAAACACGAAATAAAAATGCTGCATCATATTTTTTTTCCATCACAGAGTACACAAAACACTACGTTCTCTAAGTGTTAACTCTCAGTATCGCTGTACACAGCAGATTTTTGCTGCGCGACTAATCTGGTGCCTTACGCCTGAAACTTCAGATTTGCAAGCCTCTTATTTTACATCTATCGTCATATTTAGGTAGTTCTTCGAAGGAATATAATTTACGTACAGCATATCTCGTGAAATTTGTTTGTACTCTTTCGAATCTGAGTTCTTGTGTATCATATGGGAAATCCCAAATGATGGAAGAATATTCTAAATACGGTCTGACTAACGAACAATAGATGTACTTAAGACTAGTTATATCCCGAAAGTCTCTGCTGTTTCTTTTCAGAAAACCTAACATAGCGTTAGACTTCGGAATTGTATAATCATAATGTAATGCAAAATATATTTTAGTATCAAAAATTACACCCAGATCTTTAACCTCTTCTAGGCGACTTCTTCGCGACCTCTTCATAGACTTATGATTATTTATGAAATAATCATACACAATCTGGGATGGAATTCGATATGCCGTAAAGATATTACATTTTTGAATATTCAGCTCTAGTCCACAGTGCTTGCACCATTCCACTAGTGCATGGATATCCAATTGGACATTATTGCAATCCGTTAAACTATTTATAGATAGATACAATTTAAAGTCGTCTGCGAATGTTAAAATTTTACAATATTTGAAAATTTCGTGAACATCATTTATAAACAAAAAGAAAGAGTAATGGCCCCACATGGCTACCTTGTGGAACGCCCGATTAACCTTTTTCGTTATTGAACACAATATATTTTAGATTTAGTATATTAGACATTTTATAGCTTAACGTAGACAACTATGAACATCAACCTATAACTTAAGCCATCAGTGCAACCTTAGGCGATTCCTCTATTTAAGAGGGTGCTTGTCTTAAGAGGGTGCTAGTCTTAAGAGGGTGCTCATCATAAGTTTCTAGATGAACCCAGATACACGGCAACCAACGTAGAAAATGTCTCCCATTATTAGTGAGCTAGTTGGAAGCTAGTTGGTAGTAGAAGAATATCTTGGTGTAAACCTAGTCAGGAAAATTAGCAGCATGTGTAAACTAATATAAACTAATTTGAAACTCAATGTATATGAAAGATTCAAGAAATTAGCCTGCGCCCCAAAACTATCCTTCAAATGCACACAGCGGTTATCAGGCCAATCTTCACCAACATCCACCAACATAATAATGTTAACAAGACTACAGGCACTTGCATGTCCAATTTGCCCTACTCCAAAAACTGGCTTTGAGCTTTTACTGGATATTCTTCGTAAAGCAAGGGCTGGCCTCCAAATTTGATTGGTCATACAAGTAAAATGGATAGGCTAACAATTAAGCAAGTCGAAAGCGACTATTCTCCCCTTTTCCTTTTGGCTTAGTGTATATTGGGGACTTCCCCCTTACATATATACTACACGTAGGTCGGCATTTGGCCAGAGGGCTGCCGTCTTGGCTAAGAGTCTTTCTAGTCATTCGAGGGTTTCTGGATTGTCGCATTTCATAAGCTTGAGGGGTTGTCCGAAGAGTGGAATTAATTATTCTTTCTTCAGGGTGCCATCATTCACGTCAAGTATTTGGGAAAACGACGATGCTTTTTTTTGGAGGACCGTGGATCTCCTTCAGCTTGTGACTTGTCCTTTCTTGAGCCAGTCGAAGGATAACTCCGCTTTTCCTTTCCGAAGGAGCGCCAGGTACCTTATTTGAGGAGGCCACGCCGCCTTTCATGTCTCTCATCTGCATATCGTAGTTGCCAGACCAGAATAGCCCAGAGTTGGTACGGGATCAGCCAAGGCCGAGCCAAATTTTGAAAAAGTTGACACTTCCTTCTCTTTTTCTGCGCTTCGCTGCACTCTGCTTCGTCATGTTTGGCTTCACCTGACCTGACACTTGCTTGTGGTGGGCTTAGGGGTTATTGCCAGAGCCTTGAAGTCCTCACCCGTTTGTGATTTACCAGCTGGTGAGACTGTTCTGCGCCTATACCGAATTGATTTAGCCACAGGAGGGGAGTGGTTCAACACACTTCCTTCGGATTCTTCCAGACATTATATTCCTTCTGATGGATCCTCTGGCAGGTAGGCGATGTCTGGTCCATACTCTTGAAGCTAGCGCTCTTTGAAGCCTCAACTTCTCTTCTGCATTGAGCTCTGTTTTTCCGTTCAGGCTACAAATCGTCTGTTTCCATCTTACAGCACAGGAAGTTTTACAGACGATGTAGAGTACAGTGCATTCTCGATTACTGCAACTGATATAAACTGGGGTAGTTGCAATAATCGAGTGTCTGTCTGTCGATATGAAAAGTTGCGAAAATCGAGGAGTTGCCTAGGTCGAGATTTGCGTTAATCCAGAACGTACTCTATTTGGATGAAGGATCAAATCTCCCTGATTCACAGTGACAATACCCGAACGGGAACTTAAAAGTGACTGATTTTCGATACAACGAACGAACTCGTCTCCTTTTATATTTCTAAAGCGTAGTCGTAATCTTCTTATTGGTAGTGTTAACCCAGCACGGCTACGCTTTGTCGAATCGAGGAATACCATGTTAATTGTCTCTAATAGTTCCCCTATGGTTGATTTTTCGTGTACAAACAGTTGAATTGTAACCATAGTTTAGAGAGGAGGTATGTTTAAATCAGAAATGAAGTATGATAGGGATACACAACTTCACAGCTGATTAAACCCTAGTCCTTCGACGTTATTCATGAATTTTTGACAGTTATTCACGAAGTAACGTAAATGCCGTTCTCTTATTGGTCAATTTGGCTTTAGAAAACAATATAGAAAATGGTTGTCAAAGATGTTAAGGGGCAGGAGAGGTAGAAGTTGGGCGTCTTTATCATACTTC
Organism: Eristalis tenax; assembly: GCA_905231855.2. Classification (NCBI taxonomy): domain Eukaryota; kingdom Metazoa; phylum Arthropoda; class Insecta; order Diptera; family Syrphidae; genus Eristalis; species Eristalis tenax. The sequence goes on along the minus strand of HG993125.1, from coordinate 32,111,344 downwards.
ATTTCTGGTTTAAATATGAGCTTCGTCGTCGTTACAACTATTGAGTATTTACAATCTGGCAGTAGCGATTAGATTATTTTTCTTTGAAGTGTGTGCATAAAAGTATTCATCTGTAAATGTTTAAAATTTTATTTGACAGCTATTCAAAATGAGTATTCATAGACCAAGTTCCAGTGAAGTGGACAGTGCCACACTTCGCGATGTACTTCCCAAATTCCTTAATAATTTTTTAAAAGACTTCAGTGTGGACGATGTCAAAGATTTGATAAGATGCATTGTTTTTAATGAACAGGAGATGCGAAGTATATTTGACCAGGTAAGAGACATGTGTGTAACTAGATTTACAATAATTGAAATTTAAATATCTACAATAAAGAACACAGAAGAAAAACAAACCTTGCAACTTTTCTGGATTCTGCAAGATAATGAACATCTAATAGCACCATTTCTAAGCCAAATACAGGGCTGGTATTCGTGGCTTCCGCAACAAGTATATGAAGAAGCCAGTAAACCAAAGGCTAACTACCAATATTTCTATGCACTCCGACGACTACGTTTAAACTTTGAAAAACACGTAGACTTGAATGTCCATCGAATGGAATTCGTAAGTATTAATGTTGCATTCACATATTTTCTTAATATAGAATGGGTATAGAATGGGCATATTTAAACTGCTAATAATTTTTAAACAGGTGCCGCTTGGCTTACGGTTACATAAGAAATAGGATGCGCATTTCAGTTCAGGTCGGGAATGAATTTTATGTTTTTTCATTTAGCGGCGTCGCATGCGATGACAGCCGCTTCCTTGGTTTCGTCACCATAAGCAACGCGGACACCTTGGTACTAGCATATAATAATAGAACTGAAAACCCGCCCGCTTCACCAGGGTTTAAAAAACAACATGCTTTGTTTAGCAACAACATCGCCACCTATCGGCTCAAAGGCTAATTTTGTTCTGTCTGTAATTTAAAAAGCAACTAAATTGGTTGAAAATTACGGGCGGTAGAGGGAAACACGCATTTTTGCCACTTCATTTTATATAATAAAGGGTGATTTTTTAGCTATTATCTTTTTGGCAACACTGGTTTAAACAGCTGACGCACGTTTCGTGTTTTGTTTCACTGTCAAACATCTTCAGTTTGGTCTATAATTTAACCATGAATCATCTTACAAACGAATAACGCTTGCAAATTATTGAATTTTATTATCAAAATGCGTGCTCTGTTAAGAAAGTTCATCGCGCGCTTCTTCCATTTTATGGTCAGTTATGGTCAGGCTCAATGGGTACGTAAATAAGCAGAATTGTCGATGCTGGAGCCAGAAGCATTGCAAGAGCTACCAATGCATCCAGAAAAAGGCACAGTTTGGTGCGGTTTATGGGCTGGTGGCATCATTGGACCGTACTTCTACAAAGATGATGCTAATCGTAACGTAACTGTGAATAGTGAGCGAAAAATCACCCTTGACAATATATTCACTATATTCATAACATGGACTATACTTGTGAAATAATAAGATAGTACAGGCCTGTTTAAGTTATAATTTTGATTAAAATGTGTATTTATAAATTAGTTAGAATGATTAAAACGTTTCTTTTCAGTACTGGCAGGTCCGTTCTGGGTTATTGAAACTGAAGCCATATAATTTCCTTGTACTAAGTGGCGCATTAGGTATCGGAAAGAAATGGATTCTATTGGATGTTTGTTCTGAATACCAAGTTATGAAGACCATGGGATTTAACATATTCTGGTTGGATGTGTATAATTGTAATTGCAGAGAAGATGACTTTAAAGCATTGCAGCAGCTTCAGCTCCATATCGAAGAAACACCATCTGGTTGGCGTCGCCCCAGTGAATTTGATGGCATAGAAAACAAAATTCTTCATCTACAACAGCGCATTCGTGAACGTTTGCAACAGGATAAATTTAAAGACTGCCTTCTTATTTTATCCGGAGTTCAGAATTCAAAAACATGGAAAAATTTACATCTTGGCTGTAAAACAGTGATCATAACAAGAAATCAAAAAATTTTTGAAAACTTGTCAGAGTCCACATCCAAGCATATTCACATCGATTCAGGATTCACACGCACAGAGTGTTATCAATATTTTGAAAAAGTGCTAAAACAAAAGCGTAACACCTTCCCTGAAGTTGCATCGGACATATTTTCATTGAGCAACGGACAACCTGTTTTATTGAGCATCATTGCTAACAATTTGAAACTGAAACTGAAAGTTTGGAATGACTGGAAAAAAAATCTCGAGAACTCTGAGTATGATTTGAACAGTTTCAGAGAGTTACAAGAAATAAGTTGTATTGCATATTTTTTTTAGAATACCGGATAAGCTAACTATGGTTATAGAATTATCACTTAAAGAACTAAAACCGGAAGAAATCACATTATACAAGAAACTGTCAATATTTCCACATTCCATTAAAATTCCTCTTAAGGTAATATGCAATAAATAAAAGCGAATAATTTAACGTACAATTGTATAATCTTTTAGCTTTTGGCATCACTTTGGAAAAAAACAGAACGAGAATCAGAGAGCATTCTTGGAAAATTTCATAAATACTCGATTATAAATCGTAACAATATGCCAGATGAAAGTGTTGCATACATTTTGCCTTATATATATAGCCTATACTTGAAGGCTATCGATCAGAACACGGACCGATCAAATTTACACAGTCGTGTAGTAGAGTATTATAGGTAAGAAATGCGTCGTATATTCTGTAACTGTGACGAATTTCTTAGACAAATTAATTAATGCTGTTTCTTTACAGAATCAATGAAATACCAGATAAGAGGAAACATAATGAAGTGCTGTACTGCAACGACTATTATTTTTATCATTGCATAGGGTATCACTTGAAAGAGTCTAATAACTTGGATTTATTTCCGAAATTGTTTTTGGACTTTACATTCTTGGGAGAAAAGCTGCGCTATGATGGTTTTTCCAGTACAATAGGAGATTTGAAACATTTTAAAAAAGAGATAACAGGTAAAAGAATTATCCGATCAAGCGATCACGAATATTACGCTAATAGTTTATTTGTGCTGCTTAAATAAATGTCCTTCGATAATAATCCTTGGTTCATTATGCATTGTCTAATCACACAGGCAATGTATAACAATTCTGAAAGTATTGCATATGGTTTTAAAAACAATCAGGTGCAAATATGCAACATTGAAGACAACAAATTTTGCATATTTCCAAAAACTCAGAAACGTGCCTTCTTCAAGAAACGTAATTTAACAGTCTTTCTCCATATCTTCGAGGTGCATGCCACACCTACTGGCAAGTCCTTCGAGTACTCGAAAAAACAAAACGAGTACACTACTCATGATCAATAATACACTGAGTACACTGAATGATTTGAATGCATTTGTTTTCTCACGCCTGTGTAGGTGATTGCATTCTTTTTGATTTTCTGCACATTGGCGTAAATTCATTGTCCTTTAAGGGCCGCGTTAAGAGAATTTATTCACCTACATAACTTAAGGTAGACATTTTGTTATTCATAGTCATCCTATAGTAGACCAAAAACTTAAAGTCGGTTTTTTAATTTAAAATGAGCCGCACGTAATTTTTAAATATACCGAAGCCTACTCAGAAATGAAGTATGAAAGAGATACCCAACTTCACAGCTGATTGACCCCTAGTCCATCGACGAATTTGACGGTTAGTCATGCATTTTTGACAGTTATTCACGAAATAACGTTTGGCTTTGGAAAACAATATAAAAAATGGTTGACAAAAATTTTGAGGGGCAAGAGAGGTAGAAGTTTGGCATCTCTATCATACTTCATTTCTGGTAGGCTTTATGCGATTGTCAGCTGTCATGCAATTCAAAATATTTGTGATTTGATGTGCATAGTGCATGATGTGATTCTATGAGTAACGAGAAGTTAAATTCGGCTTCTTGGTTTAGAGCCGGTTATAACTAAAGTCGTCTTTGGCCACTTTTAATGAGCTGACTACGAATTTGCGCCATTGTTTTAAATAGATATGGCCATGTATGGCCATGGAGTGGTTAAAAAAATTAAATGGAAATGAGATAGAACGTTTTGTCGACAGTGCCTCTGTTGTGCTTACCAAAAATATACATCTTCGCATTTGACCAACACGCACTGAATGAGACGAACATGTTTGGGAAGTATTCTGTTGTCTATTATTGTCCTCGTATTGGGACAAGCCACATCGAAAAGGAAAGGACAAAAAACACGACGAAGGGCAGAAGCACGTGTTCATTGTCCCTGGCTGGAAGAGACATCATTTCGATTAGGTCTAAGTGTGCTGGTGAATTCACTAGTAGCCCCCTTCACTACCCTATCCTAATCACTTGGTGCTATATCCGGACTATAAGGTGGAGGCATATGGGCCTCCCAACCAAGCTTCCGCAGCTTCTGGCGAGTCACCCTTCTGTAGAACTTTCGTACAGCAACACCTCCAGTGGCGATTCCTCTCAGTTATCTAGTTAAGCGGCGCTAAACCTAGAGCTGAAATGAACAAATTATATTAAATGCATTTTACGAAGATTAATTGCAATAATCAGTGACAAAAATAACAAATCTAAATACTCTTAATACAATATTATAAACATGATTACAAGGGAACGCATTTTGTTGACCTAAAAAAACAAACGTAAGTGCGCATTTAATTGTTCCCACGCTCATTTACAATGACATCCCAGCTGTCAGCTCCTTAGACAAAGCGAATCTGCTTGCGGCGCATTTTGCAGCCAGCTCAACACTGCCAGATTCCAAGATGTCGCACACGTACAGTTGCAAGAGTGCTTAAAGATCTCGACGTGCACAAATCCGCTGGCCCGGATGGTATTCCCCCTATTCTTCTGAAGAGGAGGCGCTGGCAAAACCAAACTCTTTAGGTCTCTTTCCGAGCAGATGGAAAACAGCATTTGTCCAGCCTGTCACTAAAATGGACAAATCGTCGTCACCCACCTCATAGCGACACACAGCACTTACGTCCCTTCTTTCTAAGGTCATGGAAACGCTGATAAATCGTCAGCTTATGAAATATCTCGAATCGCGGAAGCTTCTTCTATGGTTTCCGCAGCAACAGGTCCACTGGTGATCTGATAGCTTATCTCACCGAAAACTGGAACCAATCTTTGCACAATGCAGGCGAAAGCCAGATCGTTGCGCTTGATATTTCCAAGACATTTGACAGAGTTTGACATCAAGCTCTCTTGTCGAAAATGCGTACCTATTGTGTCGATGGATCTGTTCTGCAATGGATTAGAAATTACCTTTTGAACCAAGTTGTTTTGGATGGGTTCAAGTCTGATATCCACCAAATAAATGCTGGTGTTCCCCAAGGCTCTGTCTGTCTGTGTGTCTGTGTGTCTCTTGTCTGCTACTTTTAATCCAATCCATTCCTTCGCTGATGACAGCACCCTCAGCTTTTCATATTCGTTCCAAGACTCACGTCCCCGCCCTTCAACCGTAGAATTGGAACGGCAGCGTATGTTAAGCACGTTGAATTCCGATCTTGACAGCATAATAAATTTGGGAAAGAACAACCGTGTGGAATTCAATGCTTCAAAAGCTCAATGCTGCCTGCTGTCACTCAAGTGAACCCTTTTTAATTAGCCATTATGTTTTTTAATCAGCACCTGTGTCGATGAAACCGGAAAGCTTTCCATCCTTGGTATGTGTATCAACACAACACTTAGTTGGAACGATCACATATTTGAGATCGCTAAAAATGCTGCGAAATATTTAGGTTTCTTCAATTGATGCAAGAAATACTTCAACCCTTCTGATTTGGCTTTAATTTATAAGGCAACGCTCATATCTGGTCTGGTGCCCCCAAAACCACCCTGCACCGATGCTCAAGTGAGCTTGCCAACTGCATTCCTCCTCTCCATGACCCGCAATACCTGTCTCGCCAGGAATGCTCATCAGTTTACCCTTAAGCCTACTTTCGGACGCACGGTTAAATTTAGAGACTCATTCATCAGCCGCACGACACGAATATGGAATGCTCTTCCCAGCCCAATATTTCCCCCAGAATACAATCTGCAGATATTTAAAACCAATGTGCACAGGTACCTCCTCTCCCTTTCTCCCTCTACACCTTTGGCCCGTGCTGTGTCTTGAACCCGGACACTTAAGGGTACTAACAATCCACTGTGCGCGCGCAAATTATTAAAAAAAAGTAGCAGTGAACTACCATGAGTTTTTTGAAACCCTTGAAAGAGCTAAATGACCTTTCTACTTCAGCTGAAACAAGTGGAGCCCATTTAGAGCTTCTTCAAGTTTTCTTGAATGTTCTTCAAAACCGGCAACACTCTGCCAATTGATGTTCCTTGATGAGAATAAGGTTAGCTAAAAATAAAAGTAGAGACTCTCAAAATACCTTGTTTTTTTGTAATACTTCGAAAATTCGTTTATTTGGGTCGACTAAAACCCAAAATTGATTTCGGTATACGCCAGCTGCGCTTGTACTGCTTCATCTTCAATCAATTCCTTTGTAAACACAACATAGCTTGCATCGTCTTCAGGGCGCTTACAATTGGTTTGATCCGAGAAAAATAATCCACATTATATACTGCTGCCTCTAGCCAAGTACCCCAGCGAGTAATGTGAATGTAACAATTTAAATTCAAATTTAATTTTAAACAGACTTACGGGTTGAGGTGGTACCGACAATCCAGGCTCCATCTCCTTAAAAACAGCAATCCGGGATGAACTTTTTAAAAATATTTGTTCATGTTCGATAAGAGGGTAGTAGGGACTGCGTTCACAGACACTATGTACACCGTGAGCGACGCAAGTTAGGCGAACCATTTTCGAATACAACATTCGCAGTGATTTACCACTCTTTTTCATATACGGGGCAGCGTCTGTTAAGAACAAAAAAAACTTTCTCAAGCTTAAGTTCATCTGGCCACAGCCGCATTGAATCCGCATTGAATCGTCAAATAGCTGGGCAATGCACTTTGAGTTTACTCTCTCCAGAACTTCGGACGTTAGCAGGAACCCTCGACTATTTGTTCGCAAAGGCCCAACTATTACATTTGGTACACAGCGTCCAGCTTTGTTTGTCGTTTCATGGATGGTAAGTCACACGCTGACAACATTTTTGTCATATCGCCGTAGAATTAATTTTTTTCAGTTTCAGCAACGAAAGATTAATTAGCCATTGATTGCTGGTGCTTTGATCTCTTGATATGCTGTTCAAACAAATTGTTTTTTCCTGGTTAACTTTTATACCACACAATTTGCATAAGAGCACTTTTCCGTCGGATGAAAAATAATCTGTTTCAATTTTGTTTCCTCTTTGCGAGCCGTTCTAGGCATATTAGCACTTTCGTTGGTTTTTTTAGTAATTTTAATAAAAAACGCTCCGAGATATTATGTCGACGGCCGACAGCTCCAAACTAGATTCTCTTTTTTCTGGCTAACAACGCGACATCTGTGTGAAGAGTGCAGCGTTGCAGATAACGAGGGCGGCTTTGTTTATTGCCCAATGCCTGATGTCTTCGTTAATCGCCAAAATTGTAGCATTTGGGGTTCAGAAAACCCAGGAGTAATTGTTGAGAACAAGTGCATGCACAACGCGTAACTGTTTGGTGCGAATTTGGGCTGGGGGCATCTTCCAAATCTTCCAACTGCCTGACCAGTAGCAATTAATGGTGTTCATTATCGTCACATGATAACCCAGTTTTTATTGCCTAAATTACATGATATAGATGAGGTTTCAACAAGACAGTGCCACATGCCATGCAGCCAGAGAAACAATTTAATGACTACATGAGGCATTTCCCAATAATCATTTTTTGTTTAGTCGACTCCTGGGCAGAGGTTGCCAGGTTCGAGTCCCAAAATTACCAGTCCTTATTTTTTTATGCGTCCATGACTTTTTAGGTCCGCGTATTACGTAGTGTGAGTAAGATTCAATGATCGCACAAATTTGCATTCACGCAAACAGCGACAAGCTTTGAGAATAGTTCAATATAGGCAAAAAAGGCAGAAAAGGCGAAAACGTAAAGGTAAAATAAAATACATATACAGTCGAACTTCCCTATAATAAATTCGCACGGGACCAAAAACAAACTTCATTATATAGAAATTTCATTCTACAGAAATTATATACTTACTTACTTAAGGTGGCGTTACAGTCCGGGGTGGACCTGGGCCTCAACCAACAAGCGTCTCCAGCCAGCTCGATCTTTAGCTAGCTGTCTCCAATTTCGCACGCATAGTTGGTTGAGGTCCCTTTCCACTTGCGTGCGCCACCTGAGTCGCGGTCTTCCTCTACTGCGCCGTCCCTCGGGGGTGGATTCGAAGACTTTTCGGGCCGGAGCATTGGTTTCCATCCGCTCTACATGACCTAGCCACCTCAATCGTAAATTATATACATATATTTATAATTTTATTTAAAATAATGAGGTATTTTAGTTTGGATTACACTTTTCTATTTTTCTTCCTCAACAAAGTTTTCTAATATATTTAAAGTCTTAAACACATTATCCGGTATATTGCTTTTCATCTCGACGAAGGTTCGAAGTTCATTAAGATATGAAGAAACTCGACCTATTGTAGGTAACACCGCCTCTACCAAATCTTCTTCACTCGCCAAATCTTCATCAATTTCTGAATCTGTTAATGTAATGTAATGTTAATGTAATTTGTGTCAAACATTTATTTTGCAAAGAAGGACAAGAGCTGCTCGGGAGCTCTACGAGCAGAAGAGGAGAGACGAACACCGGCTTCTCAGGAGAAAAAAGAAGGAGCATGAGAAGCGCGCGATCGGCAAACTAGAGGGATATTACTGCTGAATGAGGTAAGGAAGTTTTACCAAAGGGTAAAGTTAACCAGTCAAGGTTATAAAGTCCGAACCGAAGCCTGTAAGGATGATCAAGGGAACATCGTAGTAGAGTCACAGTCTATGCTGAGGATATGGAGAAACCATTTCTGCAGACTGTATAACGGCGACGAAGAACCAAATTCCGCTGTCAGGCAGAACGAACCATTCAACCCCAATGAAAGGGACGATGACGATCAACAATTCCGTCCACCCGATCCAGATGAAGTGAGGATTGCCATATCCAAACTAAAATCCAACAAGGCTGCGGGAGCTGACGTCCTACCCGCCGAGCTTTTTAAGGCCGCAGGCGATGATTTGGTAAGGAGCATGCACCAACTCATCTGTAAAATATGGTCGGAGGAAAACATGCCCGATGAATGGAACCTCAGCATAGTCTGCCCGATCCATAAAAAAGGAGACCCTCTGAACTGCGCCAACTACAGAGGCATCAGTCTCCTAAGTATCGCATATAAAATCTTATCTGCCGTACTGTGTGAACGCCTAAAGCCATTCGTCAACAACCTGGTCGGTCCATACCAGTGTGGCTTTAGGCCAGGAAAATCCACCATCGACCAAATATTCACACTGCCGCAGATTTTGGAGAAAACCCAGGAGCAACAAATCGATACCCACCACCTTTTTATCGATTTTAAGGCCGCGTATGATAGCATTTATAGAGACGAGCTATACAGAGCAATGCCTAGTTTTGGCATCCCTACCAAACTCGTCCGTTTGTGTAGGATGACGATGGAGAATGCACGCTGCTCCATAAAGGTCGGTAAAGACCTAATCGAGACCTTTGATGTCAAAAGACAAGGCGACGCGCTGTCATGCGACTTTTTCAACATCGTTCTTGAAAGAATTGATCAAAACTCGAACGCCAACACCAGAGGAACAATCTTTCAGAAGTCCGTCCAACTACTCGCATATGCCGACGATATTGACATTATCGGAAGAACGCAGCGTGATGTCAATGGCGCTTTTGTGGGTATTGCAACGGAGGCCACGAAGATGGGTTTAGCTGTAAACGAGGGTAAGACCAAGTATATGCTGTCAACGAGAAAGGACACCCAACACCGACGTCTCGGTCAGAACGTCACAGCAGACAGATATAACTTTGAGGTAGCCAAAAACTTTGTCTACCTAGGCACCGCTATCAATTCAGACAACGACACCAGCGCTGAAATCAAACGAAGAATAACTCTTGCCAATCGCTGCTTCTTTGGGCTAAGAAAGCAATTGGTAAACAAAGCCCTATCTCGAACAACCAAGCTAACGCTTTACAAGACCTTAATCGTCCCAGTCCTGCTATATGGCGCGGAGGCATGGACTTTATCAAAAGCGGATGAAGCTGCTCTTGGTTGCTTCGAGAGGAAAATTCTTCGTGTGATTTTCGGTCCCGTCTGCATAGATGGTGAGTGGAGGAGGAGATATAATGACGAACTATACGGGCTGTTTAGCGACATCGACTTAGCCAGAAGAGTGAAGATCCAACGATTGAGGTGGCTAGGTCATGTAGAGCGGATGGAAACCAATGCTCCGGCCCGAAAAGTCTTCGAATCCACCCCCGAGGGACGGCGCAGTAGACGAAGACCGCGACTCAGGTGGCGCACGCAAGTGGAACGGGACCTCAACCAACTGGATACAGCTAGCTAAAGATCGAGCTGGCTGGAGACGCTTGTTGGTTGAGGCCCTGGTCCTCCTCGGACTGTAGCGCCACCTTGAGTAAGTAAGTTTATTTTGCAAGAAAAACCTTGGGACTCCTGAACGTCACGATTTTCCAAAACACTACTAAGAATATCTTCATCGGATGGGTTTTCTCTGGTCTGCACATCAGTATCTATATTAACGTAGTCTTCAAATGATGCATCGATATTTGCTACTTCTTTAAATGAAGACTGTAAAGCTGCCAAATGGGATAATGGTAAAAAGTCCTCTTCATTCCATTCTTAAAAGTCCTGCCTTTCTAAAACAGTTTGCAATTGTTCTGGTTTTAAGTAGACGTTCCATACTGTGCTTGCAGCAAATCTATGGCAATAACAGGATTGCCTTCATCCATTTGTGTTAATATGTTCGTTACAATTTGCTTTCTGTAAAGTTGTTTTATGTTGAGGATAATGCCTTGGTCCATTGGTTGAAGTAATGAAGTCATGTTTAGAGGAAAATAGACTAGCTCAATACTGTTCAATTTATCCCTTACATCCCTGGGGTGCGCAGTACAATTATCAACAAACAGCAATGCATTCCTCTTTTGAGAAGGAAATTTTTTGTCGAGCTGTAAAAGCCAATTTCACCGGTCATCCACGCCTTTTTGCTAGACTCATAATGGACATCTAATGTTCTAATACCTTTAAAGCATCGTGGATTTTTAGCTTTTCTAATAACAAGCAGTTTAAGCTTTTCTAACCCGGTCATGTTGCTTGCTATCAGAACGGTTATTCGCTCTTTGCTATGTTTTCCGCCAAAGCACTTCTCAGTTTTAAATGCCAATGTTAAAATAAGCCAGTCTCTTCGGCGTTAAAAATGTCGTCTTGTTTATATTTTTGCATCAGTTTCGGTAAAACGTTCAGTACCCAATTATTCCGATCTTGTAAGTTGGCGTCACCACTTTCATAAGGTTTTCTGAACAATTCCGTGCCGTTTTTTGAACTTATCCATCCAACCAATACTCGCTTCAAATTCTTTGTGTCCCAGAGCATCCGCAAACTCTTTGGCAGGAAGATTCCTTCCACGTGCAGCGGTTATCCACATCAGCACTGCTTCATCAATATCCTCAAAAAGACATGCTCGAAGTCTTTTGCGTTTAGCACTTAATTGTCCGTCTTCCGCACTTTTTAGAATCACTTACTTGTTTTTTAGAATGTTTGACAATGAACTGGGAGGAATTCCAAACTTCTTGGCAATATCTTTCCTTCTTGTTACTCCCTCCTCAACTTTATTAATTATCAACACCTTTTTTCAAGATAAATATTATTTCGCTGCGACATTTTTGCTATAATCACTCACCGTCGAAGTCGAAGATATTTGTGTGCATTCAAAATGAATGAAACAGACAAGGAGACATCGAACAAACAAAAAACTAACGGGTAAAATTACCGTTACGGTTGATATTTGTGCAGATGTTAAAACATTTGGACATGAGAAAGTAGTATGAAAAAATTCATTCTAAGGAGACACAGAACGTATGAAAATAAAATTTCCAACTAGAAAATTTATTCACTGTAGAGAAAAATTCACAGTATAGAAATTCATTATCCGGAGAGAAAAATACACTTAAAACAGAATTAGAAAGCTGTGTGTTTGAAATTTGTTCATTATACGGAGAACTTCATTACATGGGAGTTCACTATAGGGAAGTTCGACTGTATTAGGAATCAGGACATGAAGTGTGTTTGTACAAAGTCGATACTATCGTCCGTATTAGTATTGACACTCAGTTATTGCACGTGTGACACAGAAGCATTCATTTCTATCTGAGAGAGAGAATAAAACTTCATTTCACTTTAAAAGAGATAAATATAATCATATAAATATCTATTCCATATGGAAATAAATTGTTAGACGATGTGCTTATAGATAAATTTCAGTAATTCATATTGTTGGCTATAGTTGTATAAATTGTTATCCTTGCAGGGGGCGATTCACACCGGGAGAGACTGCTATCCGAGATTTTGGCATTTCTACCCCATGCAGACACTGTTCTACTACATTCCAAAGACGGGAATCTTCTGCAGTATGCTCTAATGGTTGATGGACTTGTAAAAGACGAAGCTTTAAGACAAACGCGCTTATTTGAACGTAGAACGTGGTTCGAAGACAAGTAAGAATTAAGGCTATATCTTTCTTTGATGCTCTGCAACTGTTTGCAATATATTTTTAGGGGTCAGTTTCATCAACAACGGCAGGTGGTACGATTGCCAGAAAATCTGCACATGATAAAGTCATTGGAAGCTGATATTTGTGTTATTGCCCTCAAAACTAATGATATTCTTTTAGTCGATTTGTCACTCGACTATAACAATGACCCAGTTTACTTAACGGGCAACCAATATCCAATTCTTCAAATGAACTTCGTCCTACATGACAATTACATCATAACGCTTGATATAAAAGGAAATTTAAAATTGTGGTCTATTGTAGATGATCGTCGACGCAGTGCATGCTTTGAACGAGAAGTTAATCCTCTTAATCTTATGAAAAGTCCAGAAATGCAAAAACGGGGGTACAAACAATTAATTGAAAAAAACATTTCTGGTCCTATTAAGGCATTCCATATTGAATCGTTGGGCAAAAATAAAGTTGACCTGCATTTAGCATTCGGCAATGGTGATATTTGCATTTATTCATGGGACCTGCAATGTGAAGAGTTTAAAGTGAAGAGACAGCCAATATTACCGACGAAAGTCCAACACATATGCTATCTTTCGAAGGTTCTAAACAAATACTACATGGTTTTAAATAAACCTGGAGACATATATTTTTTTAACACACGTGACGATTCAAAGACTGCGTGTTCGTTTGAGGGCACAACGTGGGAACAGCTTATAAATGTAATCTATGTTGGAGAGTGCAGAAAAAAGGATATACAGATAACAATATTTGTTTGTTCTGACAAAGTGTTGTTTTTAAGTTTGCCGCCACAAAAATTCGAGCTATTGAAGGGGGAACTAAAATTGGTCTATAAAATTGATGATCACGATATTGAAAATTCAATTAATTGCGCATGCATGTCCCATGATGGACGTTACTTAGTGCTTGGAACCAAACACGGATTAATTGTGTTTAACATAGCAACACAATCAGAAGTACTGAGAGGTAACATCAGTGAATCAATAGCATGTGTGGATATATATCCTTTGGATGATAATTTATATAAGTACTTAATACTTTGTGCATCAGAGCATTCAAATGTCCTCAACTTGTTTGCTTTAAAAGAACTAGAAAGTGATGTAATTGCATGGTCGTATCGTCCTAGCAATTTAACGGGAACAAGTACTGGCGTGAATAACCCGCAATTGGAACCGGACGTCTGGTTGCAAGGAAAAAAATTATTCGATTTTAATCGAGATTATTCTTTTTTGGTCGCTGTTGACTCGAAAAATAGGGTATGTACATAATAGTAATAACAATTTAGTATATAATACTTCCTTTTGAATGGAACCGTTAACTTGTTAGTTCGGAAATCAATACATGTCGTGGCTATATAATATAAAGGGTGGTTAAATTTTAAGGGCCGATGTTGATTTTGGATAAAACACAAATTATTTAGGAAATTACTGTCATTTCTTTTTATTATGATAATATTAGTATGGTTCAATTATGTATGGAAAAAAATGTCGGCCAAATGGCCGCCGTGACCTCGGCGGCACACCTACATCGGATGGTCCAAATTTTCGATTACGCTGAAGCATAATTGAGGTTCTATGCCGTTAATGTTCCGAATTATCCATCCTTTAGCTCTTGAATTGTTGTCGGCTTATCGACGCAAACCTTTTCTTTCAAATAACGCGAAAGAAAAAAATTCAACGGTGTCAAATCACATGATCTTGGCGGCCAATTGACATCGCCACCCTGTGAGATAACACGGCCATTGAATTTGTCGCGCAAAAGAGCCATTGTTTCGTTAGCTGTGTGGCAAGTGCCACCACATTCATATCTTCCAATTCGGGCCATTAAATGTTCGTTATCATTTCACGATAGCGAACACCATTCACAGTAACTGCCTGACCGGCCTCATTTTGGAAAAAATACGGCCCGATGCTGCACCAAACAGTCACTCTTTGTTGGTGCATTCATTCATTCGCCCAAATGCGGCAATTCTGCTTAGTGACGAATCCACTGAGGTGAAAATGTGCCTCATCACTGAAGATGATTTTCTTCGAAAATTGATCATCCACTGCTGCCATTTCTTGCCACCATTCTGACCATTGACGACGCTTGAAATGGTCAAGAGGCTTTAGTTCTTGAGTCAATTGCACCTTGTAAGCGTATAAATGCAAGTCTTTATGCATAATGTTCATCAACGACGAGCGTGAGAGGTGCAATTGTTGGGCACGACGACGAGTTGAGGTGGACGGATCTTCAGCCACCCTATCGCGACAGCAGCAATATTTTCTGCAGTACGTGCTGTACGAGCATGCACTGGTGTTTTCACATCTCCTGCAGACCCGGTTTGCTCAAATTTTTGCACGATTTTTCCCAATGTACGCACATTTGGACGATTAAAATCATTGAACCGAAAAAAATCACGAAGTGCACGATATGCATTTTGAACGTCTATTTTCATAATAAGCCTGAATAAGTTTTACGCGTTGCTCGATTGTGTAGTTTCCATGGTTCATATTGAGTTAGTCTGAAATTGAGAAATGTCAAATGCAATGCAGGTGCGGTTCAAATTCAACATCGGCCCTTAAAATTTTTAAAAAATTAACCCCTTTACATTACAGCCTGGATAGCATGAACTTATTACTGCACGGGCTGATGACGCTATCCAATCATTTTTAAATATATAATTAATGCACTTTGTATACATTTTATTGCATAGCACAGTTTTTTTTTTTTCAATTCTTTTTTTAAAGCCTTTTCACTAATTTTCCTTAAAACCAATAGATACAGCTATCGACATATAAATGACACATTTTTTTATTTGTTTTTTCTTATTCAATATCATCGAAAATATTGTTATTAAAAGGCAGGTGTTTGGTTTTTTCCAAAGGTTTATAATTCATCTTCAATAATAAAGTAAACTTAAGTTTTAATTCATTAATAAAAAACAAAATTATAAAAATGTAGAAACAATTAACAAGTATAAATGGCATAACCTAGAAAAAAGGAGAAAAAATCGTGTTAAAATTTCATTTTTTGATTTTTGGAGTGCACACACATTTAAATAATTAGTATTTTGTGCTGCAGCCTATGTGTTTGATGACAGCTCCACACCTGCGACCCATACTCTCCACGAGTTTTTGGCATCTTGCTTTGGGTATGGCATACCAAGCTGTCTGTGTAGCAGACCAAAAATCATCCATATTTCTATAATTTTCCTTAGCCACTTCAAGTTTGACTTCATTCCACAAGTTCTCTATAGGATTTAAGTCAGGGCTCTGCGCTGGCCAATCCAAAACGTCGATCTTTTCCTCATTAAACCAAGTTTTTACCACCTCCGAGGAGTGTCTGGGGTCATTGTCCTGCATAAATGTCCACTTAATTGGCATGGAATCGAAGGCATATGGTTCCATATGGTTTTTCAAAATATCCAGATATTGAAACTTGTCCATTTTGCGATTGATCTTTATAAGCGGACCTACGCCATGCCAAGAAAATGCGTCCCAGACCATAATGTTTCCACCTCCGTGCTTTACAGTGAACCTTGGATTATGCTGTTGGCATTTAGGACGATGGACAAACGTTCTACCATCTGGTCCTATTCTATTTTCGTTTCATCACTCCATAAAACTTTTTTCCAAAAATCGATGGGTTTCTCGTGATGGGTTTTGGCGAAGGTTAATCGGATTGACAGCAGTGGCTTTTTCCTGAAAATGCGCTCAAACAAATTTTCTTCGTTTAATCGTCTTCTGACAAGCCTGCTGGATATTTCTAAGCCCAGTATTTGATTGATATCGGATGCTATCTGCCGCGATGACTTAAATGGATCCTTTTTCGACATTCTTACTATGGCAGCATCTGTCCGCACATCAGTTTTTTAAGGCCTCGGCTTCCGAATTTTCAATTTGGTCAACAAATAGGGTTTCTTTGTGCATGAATTAATTGCATTGTACACCTTTTTTTCGCGAACAGTGCAGAAGTTTAGCAATTTGCCTTCTTTATGCATTTCCCATATTATCCGTCTTTCCTCAACCGTGGTATGTTTCCATTTTCAAATAATTTTCGGTCTAAAATACTCTTCATAAAGGAGATACCCAATAAGAAGAAGAGAAGAGTCACATTAGACTCTTCTGAAAGTTACGCGAGTACTGCATAAACTAAGAAGTATGCCATTTATGTGTCTACTTAAAATCGGCATTGTCTCCGCAAAACTGATAACGGTAAATAAAAATCAGAAAAATAGCTATTGTGAGAAATTTTGCTGGGAGCAAAAAACCTAACATTTTAATTAACTTTTAATTGAACAATTTCAACATTTAATCGAAATCTAATTTTGTGCCATTTGCATGTCCGTAGCTGTATATAATGACTTCATCCCACTTTGTTCCTCAATCGAAAATTTGAATACCTTCAGCTGCAGTTGTTGCTGTCTAACCTCCAGGTTGATCACTCGTTTTTACGATACCTAATTACACAGTACTTTATACACGAAAGGGTATGTTGACGCAAGCGCATTATTCACGACATCAGGGGTTCACGCTACCCAGACAACACTTTTTCTTTAATTCATTTTTATTAATTAATTCATGATATGCTTAAATACTAGACAAAAATGCTTAAGACTAGATGAACGAACAATGCTAGGTGTAACTTACTGGCCCTCGGCGGGCGCTCTAAGCTAAACTTAAACTTATGCTATGTCTTTCGACCTAATCTAACAACGCAAATATTTGAACAAAACATAGATATTAAATGGACAAAATTAAATTAAGAAAATTGGACAAAAAACTTAATAACCGAACTGTTTTCTTAAAACTATAAACTAACTTACATACTACCTTAAAATAACTTAGGCTACCTTAAGCTAAACTTACATACACGGAACGGCCGTGGTTGAGTCCCAGCCCATCCACTGTTGATCTGGCGATGTGGTAGATGAGCGGCACCGCATTTATATCTTGTATCAGCCCGTTTTTGTCTAGGTGCAGAAAAGCTTCTGGGGGACGAAGCCGTTGTGGCGTACCCTTTCGTGGTATTGTGAATTGGGGTAGTAAGCCCCCGCGATCGAGTTATTGACCGAGTTCATCGCTCTGGCAGTATGACCTCGAATCAACTTCACTAGGAAATTGTCCACTCTTATCAGGCTCGCCCTGTTGTATAAGATCTCATTGGAATAGAGTTTTCTGTACTGGGACTCTGGAGTTCTATAAAGGCGAAGGCAAGCCCTAAGACAAGCTCTCTCGAACAACCGAATCTTTTCCATCAAGCTTGCACTCACGTTGATGGCCGGATGAGGGCCATGTAGCAGATAACCTTCACTCTCGCATCGAGTTGGCTGTTGTAGAACAGTCTCTTTGTAAGGGCGAACGCGCCTCGGGCCCTGGCCAGAGCAGCATCTACATGTTTGTTTAAACACAGATACTGATCTAGCCAGATCCCCAGGTATCTGACTACAGTCCTTTGCGCCAGTGGTTGCCCGTGTCGTCCAACAATTGAGAACTTTCGCCAATTCTTTTTCAATACAATATGGTTTCCGACTTCTGAAAGTTGATTTTCAACTTCCAGTCATCGCAATCTCCCATGAATGACTCGATGTCACCCTGCACGAGAGTAGTGATGTCCTCGATCTTTTTGCCTGATCTGTACACGATCAAATCGTCGGCGTACGCAATTACATGCGGAAGAGAACTTATCAGACCGCTCAGGTAAATGTTGAACAGGATCGGCGAATTAACGGCACCCTGTTGGAGACCATTTTTTGACATCAAAAATACCTGTGGAGGTCACGTTGCCATTCTTGACTACGAACCGTCTACCGGAAAGCATGTTATACAGTGGCTACAGCAGTGGTTTGCTAATGCCCAGCCGATTGAGCTTGTAAAAAAGACCTAACCATACGGTGTCAAAGGCCTTCCCCAGGTCAATCAAGCTGGCACCCGTACATTGTTTCTGGCTCTTGTTCCATTGGATATCCGACACCCGTTTCGACGCGGCATGAATAGTGTCATGCCCCGCTTTGAAACCGAATTGGTTATCCGGAATTATATTTATGTCCTTAGTCCAGTTGATCAGAGCACCCAGACTACACTGTACATAAATGTATATTATGCAAAACTTTTGTTAGTTTTTGTTTTTGTTTTTTTTTTTTGGAAATGTGCAAAAAGGACGAAAATATATATATTAATCTTCAGTTCAAAAATGTGTATATGTTTATGTAACGTTCGTGTTTAACTTTTTCAGATTCATCAAGCTCCTACAACAGATGAGAAAACATGGTCCATATTACTGCCGACAAAGGTGGTCAGTAATATAACAGCCATTACTATGTACGATCAGAACAGATTATGTGCATACGATAATGGCAACATCTTCAACATAACAAAAAAGGAATTTGTCCAGTCATTTACCCACAATAGCATTTCATATCTGGAGTTGATTAATGAAAAGATATTTGTGGCGTCTTCAGAAATCGATCAGAAGAGTTCTATTCAACATTTAGAAAACGAAACAAGCCCCCAATTGTTCGATGTCGACTTTTTCAAATGCTTCACACTCTTTGAAGCATATGCAGTTTTGATAAGTCCAAGTGGCCAATTTATTGTGAGTTAGTTGCTGAAAAAAGAAATTCACACGAGTTAAAACGTTTTTACTTTTCACATTTTTTAGGTTACAGATGTATTCAATAGTTTTAAAGTACTTTACGATACAAAGCATAGACGTGGTGCAGTCTGTGGATGTGATTTAAAAAATGATCAGTTGGTGCTTGTTACATCTAATCTTGTTCTTCTTGTGAGTATATTATTACTAATGTTTATTTCTTGGTTTCTATATTAATACACAGTTGGTGCATCAGTTAGCATGATAAAATATGTTTTTACGGTAAATTGGAACATAATCTCATTTCTTTTAATGATAATCCACATAAACAAGTGGGTATGGGTTCTAAAATGTAAACCCTAGCCTTTAAAGTAGACTTTCAGTGAAATTGACTTTATTTTCATTGACAAATTAAATCTCCTTAATGCCTCGTTAATGCATGCTGAATTCTTCAGGGTTTACTAAACCCACGCGGTTTCACACACTAAGAATAGAATTTCAGTGGCGTGTCGTTAAAAGACAAGCTTACAATGACAAATCCTCTAATAACTTAGCTGCTTAGATAGTTGATTACCAAACAAGAACTTAGATCCCTTTGCTTCAATCAGTGGTGCATATCTATGCTGATTTCGGAAGAAAGGCTCATAAACACTGCCATCGCGCATTCCGCAAATCCCATTGAAGGACCTATCTCGTAAAGACAAAACTCCATGTAGGAGCAGTGTATAATACCCTAGGCTGAGAAATCTGCTATCCACATTGCTTTCAAGAGTATCAACCATTCCTCAATCCGACTTCAATCTTGGAAATAAGGCAATGCCTTGTAAGTTCTGGAAAATGTAGTTGTTCGACCGTTCCTGCAGTTTATCACATCAAAAAAGTTTACTAGCCCCAAAAAGAGCTGAATCCAAACCAGAAAAGAGACTAATCACCAACACATTGAACTCGATTACGAAAGTCATTTTACTAAACCGACACAAGGCGTTTTGAGAGTCGCGTCACTTTATAGGCGTTTAAGTATCGGCTCGATCTTATGTTCTATACCCATTTTCAAAGTTGACTCGAAATGGAGTAGTTTTCATAGATTCTGTCAGAATTAACAATTCTTGTTTGAGTGACATTGGGGTTGGTTTAGTAAAATTCCTACGTGAAATTCACGTATTTAAGTAAATGTGGACAACTTTCACCCCGATAACGCCTCTATGATGTCCGTATTACAATTGTCGTAAAAGTAGTCGTGCTACGGCATGAAACGACAAAGTCTGATACTTGTCGTCTATCGATTTTCTGACAGTCGGGTCACTATACTAAAACCCTAAAGGAAGACGATTTGATTTTTGTGAACGCCTCAAATAGAAAAGCAATAAAAAACGTGAGTATTCCGTGTGCTTTATCTGGAATGGTATAGAAATGTATTTTGTATTCTGATTCCCTAATGCAATGTGGTGTCGTTATGTTCGAACTTTCGGTGATCATAGTCCTCCTCTGTGTAGGCGTGACTGCAAATCAGAATTGTGTCTAAGAATTTAGTCCTGAAGTGAATTGTAACATTTTATTTAAAATCAAAACTAACATTCGAAACTCGTTTATTTTTGTAACCATGCTAATATTTATTCTTTCAGATTTACAAATTTGTTTTTTGTAACGGAAATTTGAAAATGAATTGCGTGCAAAATTCAGAACTGAAAACACATTCGGGATGCACCGAAGTTACGAGTCTAGCAAGCTCATTTGATAACACTCTATTGGCTCTTGGCATGAAAAATGGATTAATTGAGGTATATTGTATTTCACTTGATCAAATTATTTCGTTCTAAATATATCTGTGTTCTGTAGGTCTATCGCATAGAGACAAATGCGATAAGATTCATATTCTGTTTATCATCGCACGAATCGCAGATCTATGATCTCAAGTTCTCGCCAGAAGCTGAAGTGCTAGTTAGTTGCTCCGAGCAATTATGTTTTTGGCATGTGCCCTTTATGCTCAATAATCCATTTGAAACCGGAACAAAACAGAATCGTCGCAGTTCACGTTTTAGGTCCACAAACAGTCAAGAAGAAGACGCAGTAACATCGGTGTTTGGACTTCATTGTAATTCAACTGTAAAACCCAACCCATGGTCAAATAAACTTGGTATACCAGAAAAACCTGAACTGCTATCGTGTATAAAATTTGTTGGTAACAAAGCTGAAACCTTTTTTGCTAACGACGAGTTTACTAATTTTTACACAATCGATAACGAAGGCGTATATTATCACTTGTGCCTACACGATATTAATAGAGAAACCAACAAAAATGCCACACATGCCAACGGATTTATAACGGAAAGTTTAGATAATGAGACAATTACTTGACATAAACCGTATCAACTTAAGGATAAGTCCATATGGATAATAATATGCCATATAGCATTTTATATTTACTACTTAAATATTGTGTATTATAGTGAAAATATTTAAGGAATCATCAAAGTTCTGTTTAGTTTTTACATTCGTACGGAAATGTACAATTTCTATTTGTTTCAAATCAGTTTCATATTATTTGTATTTTCCAAAATATCATATTCCTGAAATACACTGATAATGCCAATAATCAGGAGCCATAAAAAGTAATCGTCTTTGAAAAAGAAACTATTGTGATTCTCATTTTTTTCAGACTGAAATTGAGTGCTTTCTTTTTTTAATTTACTAGTGCTTTTCATCCAATACGCAGTCGAGTTTTGGAATATATTTGATTGGATTGGCTCTGAAGAACACAACTTTGTCAACTTTTTGTTGTTGTTATCAATTTGGTTTCATTGAATAAACCACCAATATTAGTTGCAACGAGGCGACTGAAGAAATAAACAAATTAAATTAAATATACGATAAATCATAGTATCAAACTATTAAGTGTAATAATAAATACGTCCAAATTTTTGATGAACGTAGGTTTATCTGCAATGCCGGTTTTTTAAAATGTACACATAAGCGAGTATTGAACACTCTTACTGACATTCTTTGAAATATGTCTTTTTTGAGTAATTAGTATTAGTATGTGTCTACACGAAGGACAAAACACGATCTAAACTATACGATTAAGGATATACATACGTACATAAATATTTTAAAGGAATTTACAAGAAAGAGATTTTATTACTTTTTATACTCATTGCATATTAATAAAAGAAAAAAACAAATAATTGTATGTTTTTAATTGCGGCGCCTCTATGTACAAAAGAGGAATTTAGTTGAAGTCGATTGAATTTCGAGATTTTACCCACCGAGTAAGTACATATTAAGGGTGATTGTTTAGCTGTTATCTTTTTGGCAACACTGGTTTAAACAGCTGACGCACGTTTCGTGTTTTGTTTCACTGCCAAACATCTTCAGTTTGGTCTATAATTTAACCATGAATCGTCTTACAAACGAACAACGCTTCATCGCGCGCTTCTTCCATTTTATGGTCAGTTTCAGCGACGAAGCTCATTTTTGGCTCAATGGGTACGTAAATAAGCAGAATTGTCAATTTTGGAGTGAATATCAGCCAGAAGCATTGCAAGAGCTACCAATGCATCCAGAAAAAGTCACAGTTTGGTGCGGTTTATGGGCTGGTGGCATCATTGGACCGTACTTCTTCAAAGATGATGCGAATCGTAACGTAACTGTGAATGGTAAGCGGTACCGTGAGATGATACCCAACTTTTTTTTGCCCAAAATGCAAGAGCTTGACTTGCATGACATGTGGTTTCAACAAGACGGTTCCACATGCCACACAGCACGCGCGACAATGGACTTATTGAGAGGCGAGTTCGGTTAACATTTTATTTCACGTTCGGATTTAACGCCTTTAGACAATTTTTTGTGGGGCTATGTTGAAGCTCATGTCTAGACAATCTATCAATTGACGCATTGGAAGACAACATTGAAGCATTTATTCGTGAGATACCGGCCGAAATGTTGGAAAGAGTTTGCCAAAATTGGTCTAAGCGGGTGGACCATTTGAGGCGCAGTCAAGGTCAACATTTGCATGAAATAATCTTCAAACATTAAATTATATGGACCGTACTATCGATTCAAATAAAGATTTCATGCATTTTTCTGAATTTTATGCATTTTTTTTTTTGAAAAACTTTCCTATAGCTTTTAAAAAACGATTAACGATTTATTGAATTATTTGACAGTTTATTCAGAATTGGGATTTGGTGTAAACTCAACCTAGCTCCGGCAGCGAAAGTATTTAAAAATTCTTTAACCGTTGACTGCCCACGTGCAAATCAAAAAATATTACCAAAGTGCCAGGTGTGTTTTTTTTTTGTGGTAAAGTGTGTTTAAGTTGATGTTTATATTTTTAAAATTGTTTTTTTAGTGTTTTTGAAACATGAACACCGGTGGGTCATGTGGCATCATGATAATACATAGATGGTGCCACATGACCCACCGGAGGTCATACTGTTATATTTTGTTCCAATTTTTCTTTACATACATACATAAGTTCTCAGGGTAAACATCAGTAATTGTAAAAAATGGATCCCAAAAGATTTTATGGATCTTCTTCAGGATCTTGAGGATTCAAATGAATATCTACCTTATGAACAATCAAGCGAGTCTGGGTGTCTATTGCTGATATGTGGACATCCGTTGACGGAAGATCGTTGAAAACATTTGATTTCGAGGAAAATGCTGTAAGTGGTGCCGATTTCAGTGCTGCAAAAGATCCTTATGATTTTTTTGCTTTCATGGTGGCCCAAGACGTTTATGAACTTATAGTACATCAGACAAATATAAACGCTCAAAATACTCTGTCAAGCAGAACAATCACCCGCAATTCAAGAATAAAGAGATCGGTTGATACTGACGTAAGCGAAATAAAAAAGTTTCTCGGGCTTGTTGTATACATGGGTATTGTCAAATACAAGAACTTCGCCCGCAAGACACGTCTGATAGGAACCCTACGCAAAAACCGAAAAGGAAATTCGAAGGAAGTAACTAACGCAAGGCTCAAGAAAGGCGAAATAATCGGACGAGGGAACTCAGCTGTTGTATTAGCCAAATGGAGAAACAAACGGGATGTGCTTATGTTGAGCACAAAAAATTACCTCGAAGTCGTAGAAATTGGAAAAAGAAACCGGAGTAATGAAGTCATAAAAAAGCTAAAAATGGTAATTGAATATAACCACGCTAAACAAAGCATTGACATTCCAGACCAAATGGCATGCTATTTCACCCCCATGAGGAAAACAGTTAGGTGGTGCCACAAAATTGCTTGTGAATATTTGCTATCAACATCTGTGGTCAATGCATTGGTGCTGTATAAAGAAAAGACAAAACAAAATATTCAAATCGTCGAGTTCCGCAAATCGATATGTAAAGCTCTATGTGAGCAAACAACTACCAACTTACGGATGGAACCTCAGACTTCTTCATCTCATACCCTGGAAGAATATCAAGAAAGAGACAGAAGCAATCGTAAACTAAGAAAACGTTGCTTGAATTGCTATGAGGACTTATCAAAAGTAATGGGATGGAGTGAAGATGGGAAAAAAGCCAACAAAGTTTCAACTTTTTGCAATAAATGCGATGGAAAGCCAGCATTTAGCTTAGAATGCTTCAAAAAGAAACATTAATTTCTATTTTTATCATATTTTATATTATTTCTAATATTGTATTCGTTTTGTTATCTTTTCGATAAAAGTCAAAGAACTATTGCTATCTATGAATTTGTTATTATTATTTTTTGTTTGGAATAAAAGTGTCAATGACATCTAAAATAATGCTTGCACCGACCTCTTTTTTTGTTTGGATCAAGTAATGGACTTTTAACTACATGCCCAGGAAGATAATACGATATATTATTCTAAGGCTATTGAGATAATACTATAGCAAAAACACACACCGCATGACCCACCGGTGGTACATGTGACCCTTCTGGAATAAAACTGCAGGACCCACAACGTGTCAACGGACTTTTGAACGTGACCCGTGCAATGTGGGATACCCGAATCTAACTGCACAAATATTTATAATATCAGGCATTCTTCAAAGAAACGAAAACCAAAGAAGAAACCACCATGAAACAAATTCATCTTACTTCGCCACATCAGTCACATGGAAATAACTTCCTAAACACACAGATCCAATACAGAAATAATAATAGTAACAATTTAAAAATAGACAGCATTTTACGCATAGACAAAATAATCAAAATGTAGACGGTTTAAATAGCCGCGCATTTTATGCAAATCGTATGGACAAAGCAGTAAACTTTATTTTAGATGCCTCTCTGCAAGACTACCATATATAATGGCATAGGGCAAAATCCGACCACTTAATTTTACTGTTGACACTGGAGCAACGCATTCAATCTTGAACCCTTTGGACACAGGTCCAAAGAAAAAATACATCCACTTCAAACCTCGATTTACGTAAAAACATAAATAGTATCGTGCAAATTACACATAAAGCGGTGATAGCATTATTTGAAACAATGTTTTGATGGAATCATCATCATCACCATCTTCTGACCCGAATGCTCCACTAAAGAAGCTGTCCTAAAGCACGCACTAGAGGCCTCACAAAATATGCAACAACACCCATATAAATGTAGATACTAAGTCATTAGATGTATTCACTAAAAAAAAAACATTTTAACCCCAACGTTCTAAATGCTATTTTTGTAGAAGATGAAGAATTTGTTCAAGCAATTAAAGATAAATTGAATAAACATTTCAAAAATAATCTTAAAATTATCAGGTACTCTAAGTTATTGCAGGATATAAAAGAGGAGGGCGGGAGAATAAATAATTTAAACTGAACGCATGAGGAATAAACATCGCGGAATTGAAGAGGTTTCTAAAGAACTTATTTCCAACTGTTAGAGTCCTAAATTAAGAGATTGCATTTCATAGTTTATAAACAATTGCGATGTTTGCAAAAATCGTTGTTTAAATAACAGAAACACCCACTAGACCGCGTAGAATTGTGCACACAGGTGTTTTCTATAGCTTGCTTTCTGCAAAACCTTGTTTCTTACATTTATAGATACATTTTCGAAGCAGCCAACATACTGGGGGATCATTGTTAGAGTTCAAAGGGCTCTATCTGCCTGTATTAGCCTTTTTGGAAGAATCGACAAAATAATAGTAGATAATGAACCGCTTAAACAATTTTTAACGGACTCGACTATTCATAGACTACATAGAAAAACTACATAAAACTATTAACGAACATTTACGGCTACTCAAACATAACGATGAATGAAATGAATTGACAGTAGAGAATAAAATCACATTTACAAAAACAGCATTCATTTAGAAAAAGGTTTGGATACATAAATATTGTAGATTATTCTTTAAAATATAGTAAAACTCCTCAAACATTTTTATTATTGTGGAGAATTGTTTTTTATTCTTAAAAAAAGTTCTGTTTGCGCTAGTAGGTACTCCGACTGCGATATTTAGTTTCCGGACGTTTTAGTTTCAGAAGTCGGACACGAAAATTTCATATCAACTTTTAAGCTTTTCCTTGGATTAATGAAATGTTTTATTTAGTTTTATACGAAAACATAAAATTGAATCAATTTGTTAACATGTACATAACAATAAATATATGTGTATGGATCTATGTACTCTTTAAAAAAAATCACTCTTCATAAAAGATTTTTCTTTAATATGAAGATGGGTATATACACATCGAAGACGTATGTATGCATTTTTTTGTTACATTTTCAATAAATAGCTTTAAATTTTTTTTAAATATTAGTCTGTCACGAAGAGTGGATCGACAAACATCATATTCGGCAGCGGCTTTTATTAAACTCAAATTATTTGCCCGAATATCTTCTAAACCTCGTGTTAAACTGCTTTCCTCAATACTAAATATAACATTTTTAACGTTTTACATATTTAAATGTGTAAAAAAAAAAAAAAATGTGTGGATACTAAAACTAATTTTTCAATACCCGGACAGACAGTTTCTTAGCTGAAAACCGGCTGGTTGGTTAAAAAACACTGTCAGCATTCAGAATATTTTAAAGAACCATGTAATATTCTCATCATCATCATCTTCTGCAATATTCTTTATTTAAAAAAAAAAGTACACATAGGAATTCTTTAAAAGTATTAAAACATGAATTTAAAATTTCCATTAAGTAGCTGGACACGCTGTCCGGAAACTAAAATTAGTATAAAATTTGGGCTCCAGTATCCGGACACCAAATAATATTCGAGAATTTTTTACTTTCTTTTTTATTGAACACAGAATTCATTTATATTCAATTAAAATTAAGCTCCACTATTTTTTTTTTATAGAAAAACCCCACTTAGCTGCACTCTTCGCGACTACCACATGCTAACTGATGCGTATTTCGCAAACCTGTTATCGCATTTGGAACTCTCCGTGTGTGTAAATTCTCTTATAACTTGACTTATAACGACGAAGTGTCTACTAGCACTGTCCGGTTATTAGTGCCCTTACTTAATTTACTTGAATCTATGTTTATTATCCGAAGTTAAATTTCGTCTGAGCATCAAGCTTACGGTGCGGGTGTTACAGTATCCTGCCATATAAGTAGCATAAGTAAAAAAATCTGATAAAAATGTAATTCACCCGCGATCGTCTCGAACCTTTGAGACGTATGGACACGTGTTTATTGAGCATGTGACGCTCAATAAAAACAGAAATAATAAATGATGGCTTGTGGAACTGATAACACAAATATACAGTAGGTTATGTTTCATTATGAAGCAATGATAAGTAAGTCTTAGAAAAGATTTATTTATTTATTTATTTATTTATTCCATCTACCGAGTTCAACTCTTCAGATTTCGGAAACTTAATAATCTTCTTATAATCTGGGTACTTGATATAAACATTTAGATAACAATGAGTAAATAAATATATGACAACAAAGTACTAAATAAATATAGGAATAAATAGATTTCGTAATAAATAAATTTATAAACAGTAAATTAAATTAAATAATTCGAGTTTGTAATAAATAATTCTATAGATGGTAAATTAAATTAAACAAAAGAAGTTGTCAGAGCTTTGGAATATACTGTTTAAATTTTTGTCTTTCATCGCATAGGTTTATATTTACACAAACAGAATTAAATTGACTAATACATTTAGTTAGCGGTTCATTGAGGCCATAATTATATGAGTGCTTTGGTTGTAGTAAGTATTTCCGGGTTCGAAGAATTGTTTCCGGTGCATAAAAGATACAATTTTTCAGCATCTCAGGGCAATTTACTCGATACGAGAAAATTTCATGAATGTACATTATGCAATGACACTTGGTCTTGGTTCTAAAGTATCTAAACCTATTAATGCACATCTTGTTAGATAGGGAGGCTTGGTGTTAAGATTCCAATTCATTCTTTTTATAAAGAATCTAGTAAATGACTTCTGAATTCTTTCTAGACGTACTACAGATTTCATATATAACGGACACTATATTACTGAACAATATTCAAGATACGGACGTACAATGGACATATAGACAGATTTTAGGGCTTATGGATTTGAAAATTCAGCACATGTCCTTTCCAGAAATCCTAGCATTGAATTAGCTTTTGCAACTATATAGTCAATATGAAGCGAGAAAGAAAGTTTCGTGTCAAATATTACACCAAGGTCCTTTATTTCCGTTTTCCTAGAAAGACAAGTCCCACATATCGAATAGTCAAATATTACGGGTAACAATACATGGTAAACAGAAGGGATCATATGAAGATTCCAAAGGACACGCATTAATCTAAGGATAGATCTCATCGCGAAACAGTGAAATACAAATACATGTAATATCTAAATTTCAGTTTGAATTACATAAATACATTTTAAAATATATTTTTTAACAAGTGTTTGATTTAAGACACATCTTAATATAAAATAGTTAAGAACAATTGGGACGATCGCGTCTGTAGACCTACATAAATCGATATCACTGACAAAAAACCACCACCGACCCGGACTATGCGCTTGAACATACACGCATGCAGGATACGTCGGAACAACATCTGTGCAGTATCGCTGTCGCTAGTAGATAAGTAATAATACTTGTACAAACCGTACACTAAATTTAGCTGAGCAGCAGGGACGGTTAATAAATCTTCACGTCGAAATGCGGGTAAACAAATAAAAAAAAATGTTTTATTACTGAGCACGTCGGCCGATAGAAACAAACTTGATTTTAATAATAAATATGTTCAATTGCTAAAATTTCGGAATTGCTTATGTTGGCCACATTTACTTCTACACTTAATGAAACTGATTAAGTATGCTTATACTTAAGTATCTGATTTTGCATACATGCACTTTTTCCATCACTTTTTCATAACATGCTTAATTACTAGACAAAAATGCTTAAAACTAGTTGGACGACCATTGTTACTATTTCTAATTTACCGGCCCTCTGCGGGCACTCTAAGTTTAACTTAATCTTATCCTATGTCTTTCGACTTAAACTAGACGTTTTCCTAGACGGCTTCCATCACTAGACGTTTTATCGTTCGAATTTAACAAATTGTAATGCATATCAAAAATATGCAAAATTACATGACATTGACTTACAATGATATTCTATTAGACTTTATTTTATGAAATCTTAAGTATATATTCAAGAACTTCTCCACAGAGTTGGGTAGAATATGACTAAATGCCCACAAGTCATACGATTTATTCAGGACTGCTCCTTAGTCATGCGTTATTGTTAGTTAGTTAGTTAGTATTGATTGAAGTTCAATCATTTGTCTGTGTGACTAACTAAATTCATGTCTATTCACCTCCAGTGCGGCTGATGAACATTTTGGGCACTCGATACTCGTGAGCTGGCGATGTATAGTGATCCATGAGAAAAGCACGTTTTACAATCCAGCCACTTTTAATTTTTGTTCTTATGACTTATTAATAGTCATCAAAATGCAAGTAATCAGGTGAATCTTCTCGATCCTAACCCTATATTGGTGGCGATAATGATGAGACACGCATTAATTTCATCGCTGGATTCCCTCTCTCAATAACAAGTACGGTTTGCCTGAAATCTCCGGCAAGTAACCTGCTAGTTCACGTGGTCGTCCGTCTGTACTTGATATTTTAATTACTAACTGTCCAGGCTATGTAACTCAAGCAGTATCACTTAATGAATTGAGCTCAGATCATAATCCAGTGCTTTGCAAACTGGTAGGGAAGTTGTCCAATATATTCAGAACATTAGTGTTGAGTAGGACTCACATTTGCAATGAGTTTCTATGAGGTACTCAATTCAGAATGTGAAGTGGTACAATTTCCCAAATTATCTGAAGTGTAAAATTTGTCACATAAGAATGACTTCCATACGTCATTGTTTGGAAAATTTTAAATGATTTGCCAGTAAATGTGGAATACATTTTTCTGTTTTTTCAAGTGTCCCGTAAATGACAACAGAAACGAAAATTTCCCAACTACACACCAAATTGGTGTAGGACAGTTGTAGTTTAAAAATTTATTGAACAGAATTATTTTTCACAATTGAGTTTACAACTAGACAACAACTAGACTTACAAACTAAGGGTTAGGGTGTTGGCTCAACAAAAGGGGCTCAACTGATGTACTTTGCTTTATTTAGTATTTATTGTTAATGACGGTTCATTGCTTTTTTTTTAATGTCCTACGATGGCTGGTGCTTACATCGGGTTGTTCAAGTTCGTGTGCCCATGGTGGTCCTTTTGGGATGGGGTGGTGCACATCAGCCGACTTAGTCTCGATGGTGATTGCTATCGCTGCTCTGGTAGAATCTATGCAGCTAGTTGTTCGACGTCGTTGGAAAGTTCTGCTCATTTAGCAGATTTAACGCGTTGAGGTAGCGTTGTACGGGGATTGTGTTTCTCAGGTTCCTGATTTTCTCGTTAGGATGGTTGTTGATGTTTATTAGCTGCTTTCTGAACAGTGTCACCATGTACTGTTGCAGAGGACTGAAATATTTGGATAACTTATTAATACATAGGCGGCAATTGAGGGTCTTCTTGGAGTTAAATGTGACTGCACTCAGAGATCGCCGCCTGGCTGTCCGAACAGATGACAATA
This sequence comes from Eristalis tenax, assembly GCA_905231855.2. Classification (NCBI taxonomy): domain Eukaryota; kingdom Metazoa; phylum Arthropoda; class Insecta; order Diptera; family Syrphidae; genus Eristalis; species Eristalis tenax. Next base: position 32,080,041 of record HG993125.1, on the reverse strand, counting down.
TCTGTACCTAATATTACGTTGTTTTTTAGCCATGGCACAGTTTTTTTGAATCGCTGTAGTCTATGCCTGAATGCTTTTTGAGAAGTTTTTCTCGAAAATGAACTTAGGAATCTTGAGGTCTATGTTTCTGGTAGGGATCCAAATTTATCGAGGATCATAGTGCGTCCGTCAATCTAATCGCAGTGCTGGCAGCGACATGCCTGCCGAAAATATCATTTACTGATGGTTGAGGAGAGTATTTAAAGCCAGGGAAGGGGTTTATTACATCAGCCGCACCCACTCGATCCGTTTGCCACTGGTGTCTTTGTCTAACGCAGTACACCAAATCGCAACGCCGCCCTACAGTAGTATGGTTCTGACTACCGACACGAAAAGCCAATCGGCTGTAGAACCCATTTATAGCCTATAGCTTTTTTCGAAAAGAGGAATTTTGTACTTCCTAGTTCCTCTATTAACCGCTCCACAGACCATGGCATCACCAAGCTTGGAGCAAATTGCTCTTTACAGAGAAGTTGGTGCATAAAACTCACTATGCACTTTTCTATCCCGAGTCGGTTGAGTGCTGAGGTAATTGCATGCGGTTCGACGTTGTTTAGAGTTCCCTCAATGTCAACAAAAGCATTAAGGGTGAATTCCTTATGCTCGAGGGATTACTCTACAATGCCAACAGATTTATCCTTGTTTTAAGCATGTTGAGTGATCGACATCTTATTTACCGGGACTGTGCTGCATAATTCGATACATTTATTGACAGTTTTGAACAGGAAGGATGATAGACTGATTGAACTTAGATCCTTCGCATTAAAATGGGAGCGTTTCCCTGCCTTCGGTAAAAAGCCAACTCTGGTTATCCTCCACAGTCTAGGTATCCTAGATTAGGTATGCGACCTGTTGTAGCTCCGGAAAGATGCACAAATGACACCGTTGATCATCACTCTGAGTGAGCTGCATGAAGTACAGGAGTGACTACATAGACTACAAACTCGCTGTTCTGGGACATATATGTATACACATATTTATAGTACCCATTTAAATCTGTTAAGTGTGATTGAGTAGCAGTTATCCAAACATTCATGTTAATAACTATACAAGGAGGTAGAATAATGCAGTATCCAGAGACAACACCGAAGAGACAACACCTTATTGTTGCTTGTAATACTGATGCTATACACTTGTTGCCTGGATCAACTCTGATGCGCATCCTGGTAATATTGGACGGTTTTGCATAGCAAAACATAAGCTCACACAAATCCGGCTGATGAAAATCTTTCTTCATTATCTACAGCCACGACCTTTTCCAATTTGCAAGAAAATACTGGCAATCGTTCCCTCTGCAAGTAAAATTATCATACAACCACCACCGCATCGTTTCACGAATACGTTATGGACTGCAGTTAAGCGACTGTGTGTCTGTGTAACATATGTCAAAGTTCTTTGCTTGCTTTATACTTTACGCACCTGATCAATTATTTATGCCTTGCGATTGTTTTCTCAATCTGCACCACCTCTCATTGTCTGTTTCCTTGGCTATTCAGTTTCCTTATCTTTATCCGCCCATCCGAGCTGAAGTGGTTTCGTTAGCGAGGTGTCCTCTAGAAGAGGGTTATACGTTAAAAAAGGATACATTTCCATACATCAGGATCTGTTTGTATATAAGAATCAACCTGCCATTATATTTATTTTCAACTCAGTTAGCTCTTTAGATGATTCACCTAGTTCGCAAGCCATTAACTTGTTCCGACTACCTCGTCCTAGGGCTGAAAAGCGGTCGCCTACATGACGTTATCTCATTCAAGGCTCGCTTCGGAAGTCTTAATGATGGGGACATTCGTGTAATTGAAGCATAGCCCTTTCCGTTTGAAGAAGCAGTTGCTGAACATTGCCTTACCCGTATTCTGCCATGTTTCTCACCCTATCCCAGCAATTAATTCACACATCAAGACGAAAAGCAGCTTGCATTCGTGATCTTATACTTTCTGTCATTACCCAAATTGCATGACCATAAGTGAGAGTTGGAATTAATACTGTGTTGAAAAAAAAAACCGCTAATTTGGCTTTGATTCCAAGCTCGGCCTTCCTTATTACACATTTTCCTAGCCGTTTAAAAACTGAGCCCGAGATACTTAAACGGGATTCAATGGAACTCAACTTACATGTGGACTGCATTGAACAGGCGTTCGGAAATTACCATAACCTCTGATTTGTTCACGGAAGATATGAGGATAACTAAGGCATCTTCAAAAAGAAGATAACTTACCCTCAACTCTCCCAATGTGAAATATTCCTTGCCTGGAGTAAGCTGCAACATCCATTCCATGCATTCACCGTTAAGGAGGGGTGACAGGACCCACCTCTGGGCGAAGTCACACGTGTTGATTTAGCACCGTTAACCAAACACAGCTGCTACAGTTGTTGTAAAGAAAGGATCGCCCTTGGAAGAGAACCATTAATCCCATACTCCCGCAGACACTCCAGAGCTTCCTGTAGAGACTCTGTCATATGCCTTTTCTAAATCTACAAAACAATTGTAGATGGGTTTGGCATACTTCCAAGCCTTCTCAAGTAATCTAATTCTTATTGTGAATAGTTGGGCGATGGAACCTCTGCTGCAGCACCTTACCCTAGATTTTCCCGGGAAGACTTAAAAGAGGTATGCCCCAAAAGTTGGAGCTATCTCTTTTGCTCCCTTCTTGTAAAGAAGGACAATCACCCCAGTATGGGGTATGAGATATCCATAAAACTCCCTCTTCCTTCTCCAATGCCTTAAGCATTTCTGACCGAATTTTATGTACATCGGCGGATTGCTGCTCCGAAAAGTGCTCGCTCCATCTCCATAAGATGTCCACCTCATAGAAGAGCAACACACCATCTTTGGCTTGGACTCCTGTTGTTGAATTTCCTCCCTCTGAGTCGGCGAATGATATGCCAGAACACCTTTCGCAGATCAATGAGGTTTGCAACTTTTCACCAAAACCTACCGGCTGAGCTTTTCAAAGCGGCAGGCGATGATTTGGTAAGGAGCATGCACCAACTCATCTGTAAAATAATGATCGGAGGAAAGCATGACCCTCTTAATTGTGGCAACTATAGAGGCATCAGGAGCACTTCTGAACATCGTGTAAACGCCTTAAGCCTTTCGTCAACAACCTGGTCGTTGGAAAAAACCCATAAACAAAAAATCGATACCCATAACCTCTCAATTTCAAGGCCGCATTAGAGAGACGAGCTATACAGATCAATGTCTAGTTTTGGCATCCATATCATGTCTGTTTGTGTGGAATGAATGCAATGAGAATGCACGCTGCTCCATCAAGGTCGGTAAAGACCTAACCGAGTCCTTTGATATCCAAAACGGATTCAGACAAAGCGACACACTGTCACGCGACTTCTTCAACTTCATCCTTGAAAGAATTGTTCAAAACTCGCACGACAACCCCAGAGGAACAATCTTTCAGAAGCCCGTCCAAATACTTGCATATGCCGACGATATTGATATTATCGGTGGAACTCAGAGTGAAGTCAATGGCACCTTTGTGAGTATTTCGACGGAAGCGACGAAAATAGGTGTAACGATAAATGAGGGCAAGACTGTCGACGAGAAATTACTCCCAACATCGACGGCTAAGGCAAAACGTCACAGCAGACAGGTATAACTTTGAGGTAGTCAAAGACTTTGTCTGCCTAGGAACCGCTATAATTTCATACAACGACACCAGCGCTGAAATCAAACGAAGAATAGCTCTTGCAAATCGCTGCTTCTTGGGCTAAGAAAGCAACAGATAAACAAAGCCCTCTCTCGAACAACCAAAGTGACCCTCTATAAGACCTTAATCGTCCCATTCCTGCTATATGGCGCGGAGACATGGACTTTGTCAAAAGCGGACGAAGGCTCTTGGTTGCTTTGAGAGGAAAATTCTTCGGTGGTTTCTTTGGACTAAGAAAGCAACAGATAAACAAAGCCCTCTCTCGAACAACCAAAGTGACCCTCTATAAGACCTTAATCGTCCCATTCCTGCTATATGGCGCGGAGACATGGACTTTGTCAAAAGCGGACGAAGGCTCTTGGTTGCTTTGAGAGGAAAATTCTTCGGTGGTTTTTTGGTCCCGTCTGCATAGATGGTGAGTGGAGGAGGATATACATCGACGAACTGTACAGGCTGTTCAACGACATCGACCTAGCCAGAAGAGTGAAGATCCAACGATTGAGATGGCTAGGTCATGTAGAGTGGATGGAAACCAATGCTCCGGCCCGGAAACTGTTTTGGAGGGGGGGAAATATCAATGTCTTTGAGTGGCCCGCGCAGTGTCCCGATCTTAATCCTATAGCAAATTAATGGGAACTGTTAAATGGGCACATTAGTAAGCTGATGACTAATTAAACGTTCTTTGAAAAATTCAACTCTAATTTCAATGAATATATCGCAGGGGTAGGTATGCTAATTAGCATCAATTTGTATTCGCCGAAATACAGATACTAAATCTAAATAGCTATCCAACCAAATAGCTACGTAAATCAATGCTTCTGAATCAGGACAGTGTATGAGTGGACATCAGCTCTGATTACAAACTTCCCCAATCTCGTATGTCGACTCAATCTATACAATGAGAAATTTCTTATATCGTGCGGCAAATCGTTTATTGATTTCTAACTCCAATTTTAAAATATTTGTTTTGTCAAAGTTGTTCAATGTTTATCTAAAATGTAAAATGACTAATGCCTATAAAATAATTATTCAATTAGAATGAACACAATACTTTTCAATTCAATTTCTACCCACATGTGTGCATTTTTAAGCACAAACGTCCACATACGGCTCTATAAAAGACTTAAACTCATAAGAATTTTGGTAGGTTGTCTTGGAATATCTTTCGTTAAACATGTTTTATAAGCCAGAAAAAGCAGATGGCACACAAGTACAGATTCCATGGCAAATAAAAACGTTGTATTACAACATGGCTTGGCCTCTAATAGATAATCCAACAGTTATAATTAAACTCCTCGACTATTTCCTTATTGCGATAGAAGGGTTTGCATATCTCCTTGTAGACGAAGGCGAAATGTTATTCATTTTTCAAAACCTAAACGATATAAGTCTCAGTATTCAGGGATTGGTGACAAGTGTTGTCTTGAGTGAATGTATTTTAAGAATTTTCAATGCAACATCAAAGAAAAAGTCGTGTAAACATGTTTACAAGACTTTTTTCGAACACATTTATATTGATACGTAAGTAGATTAATATTTTTTGATATAACCATAAGTCTCTCCACAAATTCCAGTGACGAAAATCCTAAAATATGGAAAGAAATTCAGAAGAGCCTAGTCCCCAATACCGTCTACACATATGGTTACATGCTGGCTCTATTTTCGTTGATTGTAACACCAATTATAAGGCAACAAAATGAGCTACCGTATAAAATGATTCTACATTACAATTATGAGAATAAGTTTGTGTATGGATTTACGATCGCATATCTCTCATTGCTTGGCTGCAGCGTAATTTTTTTCTATATTGGTGACGGGTATTTGTTGGCGTATTGTATTTTGCACCTAAATGGAAGATACAAAATGCTGCAAGAAGAAATGGAACAGTGTTCATCGGTGGTCCTTTCAACAGAAACTAATTTTCAAATCGCCGAACAATTCCACAAGGAAATACTTCGATTCTTCTTAAAAATTTGCGATTTGAATAATTTTTCCAAGTTATTAAATGAAATTTATAGTTTTCGAATTTTCGTCATGTTTTCATTTTCCACGGTGCTACTTTGTGTCCTTTGTTTTCAAGTTGTCTCGGTATGTGTGTATGAAGTGAGAATCACAAGCAATTAACGCTTTTAATTTACACATAGTTGGGAGCATCATCAGAAAATATTGGCTATGGCTCATGGATAGTAGCTAAGATTTCGGAATTGCTTATTTTTGTAACACTTGGTTCTATACTCAATGAAACCGTAAGTAACGATGATATAATAAAATGAAATTCTATTTGGATTTATTTTATGAAATCTTAGGTATATATTTGAAAACTTTAGTTAAATTAACTTAATTTAATTAAATTGAATTAACTTAAACCAATCCTGCACCCTAAGGCAATTTATAATAATAATAATAATAATAATAATAATAATAATAATAATAATAATAAGAATAATAATAATTATAACAATAATAATAATACTAATAATAATAATAATAATAATAATAATAATAATAATAATAATAATAATAATAATAATAACAATAATAATAATAATAATAATAATAATAATAATAATAATAATTTGTTCTACTTCATTGCAAACGTACTCTATAAATAACAATGTTTTATACAATTACAAAAACAGATTGAGAATGCAATACATTCTGTTGCCAAATGGACAAGTGAGGAATATATACTAAAATTTTTAAGAATACAAAATTAATTATGTACAAAATATTAATTCTTCCAATTCTGGTATCCAGTTTTTGTTCATGGGTGCATATTTTGCGATATTATTGTCGTACATTTAGAAGAACTGATAAGTAATAACCTATAAGTAATAGAATCCTTGATCCACATGCAGTAGATAGCTGTAATTGTGTAAATTGTTTGGTGAACAAATAATAAAAAAAAAACTACAATTACGTATCTATCTCTATAAGAAATGGTTAAATTATTTTACAATTGTTTTATTTAAGTTTAAAGAAAAAAACAAACATTTCAAAATACATTATAAATAAATAAGGCTCAGTATCTAGTTTTACATACAATTTTTATAGTTGCAGCGCTCTACAGTTAGGACAGTTCCAAAGTCAAAGCATCAAGATTTTTACAAAATTAAAGCGAAATAAATTGGTACATTGCGTCTCAGGGCGGATCAGGGAGGGTAGAATCAAAAGAGTTAGCTTTCTAAAGAGAATGTTGCTGGAGCTTAGTGGAGCTAAAACTGTAGCTGAAGGGAAAGAGTATTGAAATATTATTATGTTCTAGTGTACTCGGTCTAACCCTGCCAAAAAACACGAATTTGTATATGTATTTATAAAAGAAATTAGGTTTTTATCAAACTGTTATAAATATGCTACTTTTCATATCAATGAGTTATGGCAAGAAAATACATGAATTTTAAAACTAAAAGAATGGGTAACTTTGGAGCTGTATATCTCGTATTTCCCTTGCCTACATTTCGGGAAAACACAGGCAATACATCTATAGAAATCTATAGAAAAAAATCATGCAACAACACCATATTGCAAATTTAATTGATATTTTTTCTGCGTTGTACACATTCGAAAAATATTTGTGGGTCCAATTAACTCACCACATCAGTTAAGAGTTATGTTTATAAATATAAGCACAATCAAAACAGAATGTATGCAATTTATGATATTTAATTAATCTAATATTTGTTTATACTACTTAAATTATTATTATTGTATTATTATCAATAGTATGTTAATAAGTATTAATAAAGACTTTGGAATGAATTAGAAACTATTAAGCCTCATCACCATATTGAATTGGTATCTTTAAGACATATATTGTTTACATTTTAATTAATGCACTATGTGCCTTATCAATGTATTAACCATCTTGTGTCACAGACGAACCAGTTGACTACAATGTACTACATGTCGAATTGGGAGCAAATTATATTTCATTCAACAAACCGGAAGGAAAATGTTCTACTAATGAAAGACCTTCAGATCATAATGTCACTACACCAAAATCCAATGCGGTTATCAGGTAATGGATTCTTCTGTTTCACTCGATACAGTGGTAAAGGTACGTACAATTGCAATATGTCATTGTAGATTGTATAAACTTGTCTTTTTTTATTTTCATTAAAATACAGGTATTACGGGTAGCTTTCTCATATTTTACATGTCTATATACTCTAAAATAAGCGACAAATAATTTATAGATTAAGGGGTGATACAGTAAAAACATGCAATAGCGAACACTGTATCACACATTGTTAAATATGTAAAAAAATTATTTAGACATTTCAAAATTACATGGACTGTGGAAGAATATTGTATACATTCATTTCCCATTCAATAAAATATAAAATAAAAATCAAAATGAAATTCCACACATTTTAATGATGATGTAATTTTGAAAACTCCTTTGACTGCGTTAGAGATGTGGCAGCGCTGACGTTCACTGCAATCAGTGGCTTTGGTCTGTGGAAAATGTCAACAACTCAAAAGTAATGTCAATGGTTTTTCTTCTTGTTCCTTTTACCGTCTTGTAAAATACAGAGTCACCACGAGGGTCTGATATAAGAAAGTCATTAGTATTTCTTGCCACCAGGGCTTTTTATTATAAAGTTTATAACATTTTGGCATGCCTTGCGGGAAACCTTTGTCCTCATATAATTCTGAGAAACCTGAGTTCTCCGAATCTAAATTGGATTTAGAATGGCTACCATTCCAGGAAATCTTCAGTACCTGTGTCATAAAGCACGCATCATAATCCAATGTTCAGCGACTGTATTACTTAAAGAGCTGCAGATGTTTTGATTTGAAGCATCTCGGTAACCGAAAACAATCTTCAGATTTGCGTGCGACACATTACAACAGCGATATGACAGCAAACATCCACGTATTGCGAAAAGTTCTGGATGGGATGTCCCACAGCCGAATGGGACCAGTGGCTTGTATTTCTGATAACAGAAAAGTTGAATGCAGTACTCGTAAAAGACTGGGAAACGTTAATAAGGTCCTCAAATTACCTCCTACCTACGAAGAGCTCGGGAAGTTTTTGGAGAAACGCATTTAGGGTCTCGAAGGAATGGAATCGGTAACCAAGGCTAAATCCAGATTTACAAAACGCAACTCACCCGTTGCTAAAACTTACCATATAAACGTCAACCGCTGTGCCTGCTGTGGGGTGGAACGTATTCCCATGTTTTGCTATAATGTAACTATCATCCTTTCCTTCTGACAACTGCTCAAGTTATGGTCCGGGCTGCTACAGGACATTGCCTTCAAGCACGAGCGATTCTGGACACGGGTTCCCAAACGACATTTGTCTAGAAAGAATTTCAGTTCCAGTAATTGGTGGAGGAGAAACCAAAGATGGGTATTCTACAGGCTTAGTGACTATAACTGTGGTCTCTCTCATCGATACATCGTTCCACATTGAGTGCAGCGCTTTAGCTTTGCCACGGCTGGATTCGCTAGCGCCGATAGTTCCCATTTCGCCTCAGAACTCTAGCTGACCCTAATCTCCACGAACCGGATATTTGAAACGGACAATCGGTGACCCAAGCCTAACTTTCGAGGAACTTCTTACGGTGCTCAAACAGGTAGAAGCAATACTGAATTCCAGACCATCGTTAGCTATGTCGGACGATCCAACGGATTTGGTTGCTCTCACTCCGGGGCATTTTGTAGCTGGTCGCCCTTTGGTCGCAGTGCCTGTACTGAACTACGTAGATGTATCACAAGGTAGATTGACTGTAGATCAGGTATAAGTGGCAACAAGTCAATCTTAATATTCAAGTCGGAGACTTGGTTCTCGTTCGAGACTAGAGAACGGCCCAATTCAATGACCATGGGGAACGTAAATGCCGGTCATTCGAACCCAATCTTCAACCCTGAAGCGAGCGATTTCGAAGCTTATTGTGCTACCCATTGAAATGATGGGCGGCCAGGAGATCCCAGTGGAGTGTCGTAGCAGTACATGGACGAGGTGGGCGGTGAATGTTACAAGATGTGCTAGCACTGACGTTTACTGCGGCTAGTGGTTTTGTGCTTTGTCTAGAAATGTCTTCTTCTTGTTCTAAAGAAGAAGTATATCTAAATGAAAAGAAGTATATCTTGACTCGAACCTACCGCTACATAAGTTAATTTTTATTCGCACTGAATAATTTACTTCGTCTTCTTGGAAACACATTACCACAAACACGAAGAGTAATAGACATGACAGCTAAATCTGCTATTTTTTCCGTGTCTGTTGTCGTTTCTCGTCTCAATTGTATATGTTGTCGAAAATATTAAAGTGGAAATTCAACTTTGTACATATAAAATACGTTGATATATCGTTGAACATTGAAAGCATCCGCTTCATGGGATTGATTGGATACATCGAATAGCAAACATCGATGTTACGTATAATGAGCAACCCTACAATAGGGTACAGAAACGAAACTACTACGCAGTATTTTAATTAGTTTATTTACATCAGGTCATCAATTAATAATAAAGGGTGGTTTATGGGCCGATGTTGAATGTGAACCACACCTAAACGTCAAGTTTTTTTCTGCATTTCTTCTAATTTCAGACTAACTCAATTTGCCATGGAAAGATACACAATCGAGCAACGCGTTTAAGTTATTCAGGCTTATTATGAAAATGGGCGTTCAACTCAAAATGCATATCGGGCACTATCATCTTCAGTGATGAGACACATTTTCACCTCAGTGGATTCGTCAATAAGCAGAATTGCCGCATTTGGGTGAATGATAATCCAAGAGTGATTGTCGAAAAACCAATGCACCCACAAAGAGTGACTGTTTGGTGCGGTTAATGGGCTGGCGGCATCATCGGGCCGTATTTTTTCCAAAATGAGGTCAGGCAGTTACTGCGAATGGTGTTCGCTATCGTGCAATCATAACGAACTTTTTATGGCCCGAATTGGAAGATATGAATGTGGACGATATATGCTTTCAACAGGACGGTGCCACTTGCCACACAGCTAACGAGACAATGGCTCTTTTGCGCGACGAATTCAATGGCCGTGTTATCTCACGTGGTGGCCGCCGAGATCATGTGATTTGACACCGTTGGATTTTTTTCTTTGGGGTTATTTGAAAGAAAAGGTGTACGTCGATAAGCCAGCAGCAATTCAAAAGCTAAAGGATGATATAATTCGGCACATAGAACCTCAATTATGTTTCAGCGTCATCGAAAATTTGGACCATCGGATGGAGGATTCCATACAAAATTGAACCATACCAATATTATCATAATAAAAAGAAATGACAATAATTTCCCACATAAATTGTGTTTTATTCAAAATCAACATCGGCCCTTAAAATGTAACCACTCTTTAGAAGATGCAGCGAAGGGAGCGAAGATATTGCAAACGTTTCCATTTCGCTACATACTCTTTCGCATTGGAGAATCAGGATAAATGCAGAAAAATCGTTACTTACGTGATGCAGAGGCAGATGCAGATCAGTAACCTAATCAGTAACCACTCAAAGGTGACGCGCATCTACAATCTCATGCAAAAACAAAATGTATTCGAATAAAAACATCGACCATGTATAGCGTGTTGGCTCTCTATATGACATATCATCTCAAAGCCCTAGTTCTTCGAAAGGAAGATACCTCGAGTATGCACCGGTCTCACAATTAAGACTTTACCAAGTAGACCACATCAATACATATTGACACCATTCCAGAGACAATTGCTGGACAGATAATCATCCCAACATGGCTATTAGGAATCTGAGAAGTACTGGAATAAGTAAACAAGCACATCAACCGACGGGCTTTATCCCTTTTATCAAAGAAGTGATAGTAGTCATCATCGCGGCTAACTAGGGTGCCACACCACCATCGACCCATTCCGAGAGAACCAATAAGAACACCACACGGATCTGAACACCCCTATATCCCACAGATAGAACTTACAATTAAATAACATAAATCAATAGTTATCTTAACACCAACATTTAATTACTGTATAGTTGTTGTTATACATTTGTGATGAAATGCAGTTTAACAAATATATCCGAAATGAATTTATATGTTGCTTTGCCCTTAAGAAATGTTGTGTTCCATTTACTGAAAGCTCTTAATCTTCGGACCAACTCGTTCGATGGGTTCTCAATGGGGATAGTATTGTATGACTGTGAAAGTGGATGCATTACTACTCGGGATTAGAATTCGTGTCGTGTTTCCGGATGTGGCTCGTTGCACTGGTAAACTAATAATGTGTTTCATAGCCTGGCCCCATTTAAGCAGAGCTCAAATTATATAAAATACAAGTATTAATAAGATCATTTCTCGTAATAATCAGTCCTATCACAGAGGTCATTTATTCGCAAATCTTTGAATCGAATTTGAGATACGAACTTCGAGAAAAAGCTATCACATAATCCCAACGGAATCGTAATTCCGACGAAAGTCACTTGTAACAAATTTCCATTTCATTCATATTTTGTGATACCAACTGCCACGATCTTCGAAATTCGTAGCAAAATGTTTCACTACGATTCTACCATGAATAAATTCCATCATCATCATCATCTTCTGATCCGCATGATCCATTAAAGGGTCGCTGGGGTTAAGCACTCACAAGAGATCTCCAGACAACTCGATCCTCCGAGTTGCGCCCAAGTGTAACCACGTAAGTTTTTGGACGTGGTCCAACCACCTCGTCGTGGGTATGCCTACGGTCGCCTCCCTGATGGAATCGCATTCAAGGATGGACTCGAACAAATTTCATGATGGGGACATTTATGCCACGTGTCCATACTATCGAAGAAAATCTCTTTCCCGTTCGAGGAAGCAGCTGCTGAACACACGCGTTTTGGCGTGTTTCTCACCCTATCCCGACGAGTAATTCACACAACAGCACGAAGAAATCTCATTTACTGATACTGAGTTGAAAACAGCTTGGTTGGGCTTTGACATCAAGCTCGTCCTTCCTTATTACACAACTTCAAAACTGACACTTAAATGAACTAAAATGAAGAGTGCATGCACAATGGGCGTTCTGGAAACTACCATAAACTCTGATTTGTTCACGTTAACCTTCATCCCAGCATCAGCACATACGGTCATCTTCAAAAAGAATAAACTTACCCTCACCTTTCCTAATGTGAGACATTCTTTGTGTGGAGTGCGCTGCAGCATCCAGTCCATATATTATTTAATATAAGGAGAAGTTAAGGTTAAGGAGTGGTGACAAGACGCAATCTTGGCGAAGTCCAACGCCCACGGTGAAAGGTGTTGATTTAGTTAGTGTAATTGTTCAACAGAGAACAATTAATTCCATACTTCCTCGAGGAAAACGGTCATATGCCTTTTCTAAATCTACGAGGGGCGTTCAATATATTCTTGGTATCGATATGAAGGAAAATGCGAATTCAATTTAAATTGCTTTTATTTTTCAATACAATCTCCCCTAACATCAATGCATTTGTTACATCTTGAGACAAGCTTTTTTAAACCCTCAAAAAAATAAATTTCCTCTTTCTCTGCAAAATATCCATTTATTGTCGACTTGAGTTCTTCATCATCCGAAAATCTTTTTCCACGAAGACGAAGATTTTTTCAAATCCGGAAACAGGAAATAATCACTAGGGGCAAGGTCTGGACTATAGGGTGGGTGTTGGATTTCTTCGAATCCACAATCTCGCGCAGCAGCCTTGGAAACTCGCGCCGTGTGAACAGGAGCGTTGTCAAGAAGAAGCAACACACCCGCTGCGAGTTTACCCCGTCTTTTCTTTTTAATTTCCTCCCGCAAAATTATGCAAAGTGGAAGCGTTGGATGTGGCGTTGATGGTTTCACCTTTTTTTTGTACTCAATGAGTAAGATTCCCTTTGAGTCCCAAAAGACTGTGGCCGTGAGCTTCCCGGCAGACGGAGTGACTTTGAACTTCTTCGGGGGGTCTGTTCCTTTTGTATGCCACTGCATGGTGGTGGACACATGTTTCGCCACCAGTAACAATTCGATCCATAACACCGTCCGCGTTCTCACTACACATCTCCAAAAGCTCTCTACAGCATGCGATTCTCACTTTTTTCTGAGGCGCTGTGAGCATTCGTGGCACCCACCTTGCACTGACCTTTGAAAGGTTAAAATGGTCATGAAGAATGGTGTGAATGGTACCAATTGAAAGCTTGGTGATCTCTGCCATCATTTTCTCCTTTATTCGGGCATCCTCAAGAACAAGTTTTTCGACTTCTTTGATGCTCTCTCCCGTACAAGCAGTAGCCGGGGCGCCGGAGCGGGGGTCGTCTTCAATGCTCTCTCTGCCTCTTTTGAACTCACTTGACCACTTTTGCGGAACCCTGGTAAACAGCCACTATCACTTCATGGATAGTTTTTAGATTTTAATTTTAAAATTACAGCGCGATGCTCAATTTTCACCATCATCGTCTCAGTTGCCATTAAGATTCTGTTTAACTAGAGATAAAACGCGAAATAATAATCACATTTATATGAAATTTTACATGAATGCACCAAAATTATATATATATATATAATAGTACTACTTGATAAATAAGTCAGTATACTAACTCAGTCAGTAATACTTACTTCGTACGCCATTTATCAATAATTCAATATTTTCTTCATATTCTTTTTTCACATTCCTAAAGTCTTTAACAGTTCTGATAATGAGCATAGCAAAAGAAATGATGGCCTTAGGATTAAAAAATGTTACCACACACAAATTAAGATACGAGGGAAATGGTTTTATATTTCTAAGACCTGTGTTACAATAAGTTATTGATCAATATTGAAATTAAGTTTGTACAAACTCGGTATCATGCATGGATTTTGTATCGTTCTGAAAAAAGTTTATTTTATTACAGAAAAAAAACAACCAGTCTTATTCCTTTGAGAAATTTATTTGTTAATTGAGGTTAGGTTATACTATATAGTCACACTATTCTCTAGTTCGAGACTGTTGCCTGTCCTTGTTGATCATTAGATTCTTTCGAAACTGTAACTAGAATTGAAAAGAAAAAAAGTCATAAATTAAATAATAATAATGAAAAATATTGCTTTACAGAACGAAGTTGGTTTATTTACATATACATGTAGTGTGCGCGAGTTAATTGTACAGTTAGGTCACATCAAATTTAAAATTACAAGCAAGATATTTTCCAAATGGCGAAAAATATTGGAATTTCGTATTTTACCTAATGCGATTATTAGTTCAATAATCTTAGCTATCTGCTTATTACACAGTTGAACATATTTCAGTTAATAAAACTAGCGGACCCGGCGAAGTTCGTCTCGCCCCAATTTAAGGCCTTCAGATAAGCTCCAGAGTGAGAATAAACCACGGATATGTAGCTCAAAATTCAATGTGATTTATTTGAATGGAACCGAAGTTAGTATGGAGCTGTGTGATAAACATTGTTTTTCGATTTGTGTAATATGAGCTCGTCTACATTCATTTTCTTCTGCTCTTGCGATCGATTACCAAATTTATTCTGCTTTGATCGTCTAATGGGAGACATATACTCTCACTAAATAACACCAAAGTCATATTCACTAATCGAATTCAAAAGTAAATTCTCTTAACAAAAACTTACGGAATGAATATTTCGCAATGAATGCCGGCAGTCAAATAGAATAACCATAGTTTTCAAACGCAAACTTAATTTCTGAAAATTGTTTGAGTTTTGCAATTGATCTTAAATTTTGTATTGCTGTGTCATTTCAATTTCCTTTCGATTTTTCAAATTTCCCTACTTTTGACGGGGGTTTTCCCAAAATTTTCTTTCGTAAAAACCATCTCCTGGCAATTACGAAAAACTAAAAAAAATTGATGATTTATAGATAAATGAAATAAAAAAAAAACAAATACTTTCCCTTTTGTTATTCTTTAGATCGTGATGGCGGTGCCTACTTCTTCAAATCAAGGATACTTCACTGACTCGATTTGGACCACAGCCAGACATTTTTTTTGTGTAAACTAATGTGTAAACTAATTTTACTGATGTCTTCTTTCTCTATTACTCTCTACTGGCCATGCCCCTTAAGAAATTCAGAACTAAGCAGGATATTTGACGCGTTACTTGCGTCAATTATGGTGGGAGCCACTCGACCGTCATACGATCGCCAGTAGGGCGAAGTAACTACATTACGTTGCTGTGTCGTTGGAGGATGTATGAACGTTGTCATGATAGTCTTCTAAAGTCTTCAGAATCTTCGTTAGTGGGGTGTATACATAAGAGGCTGCCTTCGATTTGGGCCACAGCCAGACATTTTTTTCATGTAAATTTATTTTTTTTTAAATTTCCGCGGTGACATTTTACTGTTTAGCGCTGCAACCCTTAGAGGTCCAGCTTCAACAGCAAACACACGTGCTGTGCGTGCTGTTGTCCTCACATCAGCGGAAGGGACCTACAGTTTTATGCCGACTCCGAACGTTTGAGAACCTTTTTCTAGACTGGAGTACTCTTTGAGCCTGACTCGAAAGAGGTGGAGCCGTGTGATTATGAAAGTTGGTAAATTCGGGTATCGAAGCTAGCAGTTGGTTGTTGGCGTCCACAGAAGAGTGAGTCTGCATTAGGGCTCATATCTCTTTAGGGATGGCGGCGGAGGATCTGAATAACTGGCCAACTGGGGCATCCGAAACTCTAGAGCAACTCCGACGAAGGCCAGGTCGGGGTCTTAAAATAGAGATTTTGGCGGAAGAACCCTACAAACTTAGTGCCAACGGCGGCGCCTCATCGAGGTCACCGGCACCGTAAACACCCAAACAACTAGTGCATGCAGACACATACAGCGAAGTTCGAATCCTACAAAGCCGGCATCCCAAATGATTGTGGTACAACATATTATCGCCCTCACTTCGTAAAAAAATATATGTTCATATATAACCGAGCCATGTGAGATACGGATGGATTTCATGTTCAAGACCCAAGCAAATGTATTTAGGAGCACGATTTTTGATTCTGCCAGTGGAATAACAGCCCCGCTTAAATGCAACATCAATGACGCCTCATAACAATCCCGACAGAGAACAGAGATGGGGATAGCAAAGATGACGTCTATGATCACCGAGAAGCTTTAACACCAGCTTCAACACTAATATCGTTTTATGAGATTTCAACGCAAAGCTGGGCAAGGAAGTCATCATTGCTAGCGTCAAGACTGGTGGACTTTGTGACTGGGCGGAACCTCTCTGTAGTTAGCACGCGGTTACCATACCTCAACATCCATAAATTGGCTTTGGGGTCCCCTGACCAATTAACCAGATTGGTCACGTTGCGATGGACATCAGACACTCCTCCAGCATACTTAATGTCCGATAGTTTCGAGGAGCTTACATTGATTCTGACCATTTACATGTTGTAGCCAAGGAAAGAACTTGGAATCGATAAAGGACACTACGATTTGACATCGGAAAGTCGCAATCGCAACGGACTGCTAGGATCTTTGCCGATCGAGTCTCCAAGAATCGCTAATTTTGTCGCCGACTGCTCAAACAATCGAAGAAGATTGTGCAACACCACCAAGGAAAAACCCATAGTTTAGAAACACATGAAAAACCCATGGTTTGCCGTTCGAGTTTCCAGAAATCTCTAAGTTCGTCGCCGACTGCTCAAACAATCGAAGAAGATTGTGCGACACCATTAAGGAAAAACCAATTGGTGCCGGCAGACACATGCAGCGAAGTTCGAGGCCTACAAAGCCGACAACGAACAATGAGAGCTATTCGTGTGCTCTAGGAACAGTCCGAAAAAGTCCGAAAGTTTTATCAAAGGGTGGAACAGCTATCGTACGGATGTGGAGAACTTGTAGTAGAGTCGCAGTCGATACTGAGCATATGGAAAGATCACTTCAGCGGTATGTTAAACGGCGATAGAGGATACAAATACCACTGTCAGGAAGAATGTTCCACTCAATCTTGACGACGAGACTTCCGTAACCCCGACCTAGACGAGGTCAAGATAGCAACATCAAGACTGAAGTCTAATAAAGCCGGTGCTGAAGCTCTGTCCGCTTGAAATTTTTAAGGCATATGTAAGATATGGTCGGAGGAAAGCTCGCCCGACGAGTGGAATATCAGTATTGTTTGTCCAAACTACAAAAAAAGGAGACACCTTTCTAATTATCGAGGGATAACTCTCCTGAACATCGCATATAAGATCATATCACTTTGGCGTCATGTCAGGGAAGTCTACAAACGCCACCACTCACTTCTTTAACATCATCCAGGAGAATATCGTGCAAAACCCACACGGCGTCACTAGTGGCACAATCTTCCAGACAATTCCACACAATCTTCCGTACAATTGTTTGCATACGCGAGTGACATTGAAACGGAAACGGCTAAAATGGATCAAGCGGTGAATGAGGGCAAATCGAAATATGGACATCAACGTCGTGGATTGAGCGTCACAATTGGCAGCTATAACTAGCTAAACTAGCCAAGGACTTCGTCTACCTCGGCTCCTCCTGTACAAACAACATCAGTACCGAGATCAAACAACTACTGTTTCTATGGGCTCAAGAGGCAATTGAGTAATAGCCATCTCTCGAAAGACCAAGCTTACTTTATTTGATAATCTGAGTCCTGCTAAACGGGGCGGAGGCATGGACAACCTAAAAAGCGGATGGGGACGGTCTCGAGAGAAAAATTGTATGATCGATCATTGGTCCTATTTGCGTTGACGGTCTTTGGGGGAGAGAATACAATCACGAATTGTACGGGCTGAACAGCGACATGAGCCTAGGCAGGCGTCTACGGATCTAACGACTAAGGTGGCTGGGCCAAGTAGAGCCCATGGACAACACTGCCCCGGCCCGAAGACTTCGAACCTGTGGGACAACGCAACAGAGGACGCCCGCATTTAAGGTTGCGTACCCACGTGGGAAAGGACCTTAACCAACTTGTCGTGTGACACTGGAGGCAGCTAGCCTGAGACCGTGCTAGTTGGAGAGGCTTGTTGGTTGGCCAAATAAAGAAGAAAAAGAAAAAGCAATAGTAACCGAATGAAGTAAAAAAAAAGTTTTAAATATTTTAAAATAAGTTTTTTGGAAGTGAACAGTTGAAGTGTTGTTGTATTCAGTTGTATCCGTATCCTTAGGTTAGAAAGATTATTAAGTCTTTGTACAATTGTGGCACAGTTAAAGTATGTTAAGGTATTGTATATTTAATTTACGCTCTTTGATTATACAAGGTTGAACAAAAACGTTAGTTGGATTTCATTATGCCCGCATCCTTGATCATTACATCATTAGGAAAAACAAAACAGTCCGTATCAACGAAACATTTTAGTTCTCTATTAGGTGGTAGCTACACTTCGATTTCTGTCAATATGCAAAGAGTTGCTGTTGGCTTTTGCAATTTCCGTGCCTTTATTGGCTTTTTAGCCTGCTTATTATGATTTGTATCAATAAAAAACTAATGATGTTTTTTTGCAATACGCTTACGAGTTTTAGAAATTTAAATTAAATTTTGCAGATGTTGGTTAAGTGCCTGCTCTTGGTTAGCAGAATTCCAAAAGAATGTAATCATTTGAGATTTAAATCATTGCAGCAGTGGCGTAGTGTGTGTTTGGCCGCGAGGGCCCGTCTCTGTCTACGGATTCAACCACTTATACCAACACAAGTGTATGTCAAGAGAAGTTTGGTGGTCTGTTCAGGTACAGCAGCATTTGTATTTCCAATAGAAGTTCGTGAAGGACGACATATTTGGAGAATTAACTTGAGGTACATAATATCTCTGTTGAGTTCTCATACTAATTGGAATAGAATCTGAATTGTCAACAGTCAAAATATCAGTGGGAGGGTTAACATTTGATGAATCTCCTAAAGTTAAGGTCTCAGAAATAGGAAGTTGCATTTAAAGGTTTGGGTTTCCTTGACTTCGACTCCAACTTATTTTTTATTTTTATTTTAAGACAACGAAAGATAAACATCAAGAATATAACATCGAAAGCTTACATTTTTAGATGCAGGTAATGCTTTCTTTTTGTCAAGAAGGGTTTGTTGTTCTTAGATGTCGAATGAAATTCGATGCTTCATGCATTGATCCTTGCAGTTTGGATGGGCAAAAGCAACTCTGAACCAAAACGCCACTTCGATTTCAATGAAAGTCTGCACAGCATAGCTTAGAAATCACAAAATGTTGGTTTTATAATTTGGGCCTTCAATTCGACGGGTTGTTTAAAGTTGGTATGTGTAGGTACTTGTACGTTGGGCCACGGATTATTTGGTTAATTTGGTTCTACAAACTTTACACCATCGGAATGAGTTTCAAATTGGGAAGAGTTCTTGAAAATATATATGAGGGTAACCGCGCAGCAGTTTGGTGTGGGTCAGATGTTTCAGAGTGGTTTGAGACCAATATGGGAGTAAAACAAGGATGCCCTTTAAGCCCTCAACTGTTTTCCTTGTATATCAATGACCTAACGGACTTTCTACCAGGAGGAATTGAGTTTGCTGGGGTGACACGAATTCAGACGTAATGCTGCAACTGATGATAAACCGTCTCTATATGTATTGTCAAAGGTGGAACTTAACGGTTAACCTATTTAAATCAAAAGTGATGATTTTGAAAGAGGGAGGTGGTAGACTGTGTCGAAATGAAAGTTGGCATTACAACGGAGAACCATTGAAGTGGTGAAAAAGTACAAATACCTTGGAGTGACAATCACCAATAACCTTAACATGGATTTACACTTGAAGGACAAACTTATTAAGGCGAAAAGTGCAATAATCTGGTTGATCATAGCATTAAATATAAAGTCTTCGCTGATGTTTGCAGAATCGGTATTGATGTACGCAGCTCAATCTTGGGGACATACGCAATATGAGACTGTAGAACAACTTCTAAGATACTACATCGAACGAACCTTTGGTTTACCAAGAACGACGCCTAACTATATGCTAATAATAGAAACAGGAATATCGCCATTATTTGTCAAGACACTGAAGCTGCTTACAGATTATATATTGAAAGTTCTTGAGATGCATGATGAAAGACTGTCGCTATGAAAACCATACAAAAAAGAAATTTTTGGTTTAGGAAACTGGAAGAGCTTGCAGGTTACTGTGGGATGCAATTCCATTTCACGACGACTAACCTCAGGTTATTAAAAGTTATGCTCTACGAACTTATTTCCAAAATAGACGAACAATATAGAAAAGATTGGAAATGTGTGGCTACATCCTCCATACATCGATCAACATACAGTTGCCTCAACCATAATTTATGTGAACGAAATTATTTCAATAACAGTAACAGTCAAGAACTCATATCTACCATTTTCAAGATGAGAGGCGAACTCGTTAATTTAAAATATATCCCACATCGTCCCGATTTGCCGATCTACTGCAGTCTGTGCAACCTATCAGAGAGAGAAGACATTGTGCATTTTATTAGATGTCCAGTCCTTAAGGAATTGCGCAGATTTTATCTAGGCAGTGATATTAAATCGGTATCTGAGGTCAGAGATCTTTTAAATTGCGATTGTGATATAAAACTACTTTTAAATTATTATAAAAACTCAATCAATTATAGAAAAAATATTATAAACGAAGAGTTTTAAAATTCATAAGCGAAAGCTACATATGTATATATTCATATTAATATATAAATTATTATATTAATGTCAATTAGGCAGACGGCAAAAGCCATGCTCGTATGATTTATGTAAGAAAAACAAAACCCAACTTGTAATGATGAATATGTACAATAGATCTCTATCTATCTATCTATCATTTGTCTTTTATGACAAGAAGGGGATTATGTCTTGTTTATAATCGACTTGTTTGTTTGAAGTTGAAGACAACACAAAATACAAAATTCTTGTTTTCTTCTTCCGCAGTGTAAATCAAAAACAAAACTCAAGTGAAAAAAGACGTTTACTAATAGTAATTGACATACGAGATGTCGAAAGAGGCACATCACAAGTATACTTAAGCAAAAATATTCTTTGAATACTGACATTTCTAAAGTGAAGGCTTCCTTTTTTTATTTACATTTCTTCTTTTATATTTCTTCGGTGTGCACGAAGTCTAATTTGTTGTTTTTTGTATCCTTAAGGTTTGGTGGTTTCTACACGAAATAAGCACGTAGGCGGACAAAAATAATATCGCAATGATTCCACTGTTCATCTTTGCCGCAAACTCCCAAAATGGGAAATTTTTTTCTTTCTTTATCGGAATAATACTATGCAATTGTTCATGCAATAACTGAACCCACCTGTTTAATTTTGTTTGAAAAGCTTCCCAGAAAATGTCAATTTTTCGGGG
This sequence comes from Eristalis tenax, assembly GCA_905231855.2. Lineage (NCBI taxonomy): Eukaryota > Metazoa > Arthropoda > Insecta > Diptera > Syrphidae > Eristalis > Eristalis tenax. The sequence goes on along the minus strand of HG993125.1, from coordinate 32,058,096 downwards.
GGTTAACTAGGATGTTTTTGTCGACGCGTGCCCCGGTGTAGTCCCAATTGATTTCTCTGAACAACTCCATCACTTACAAATGACAATGAATTGGGTCCTTGGTGTTTTACTGCACTGCAATATGGATTGCAAACAAGTGCCTCTTCAGACACATTTGGAGAGAAGTTTGGACCAGACTCCACACCGTCAACATTAATTTTTTTTTCAATTCACTTGCCACACTTTAAACAACTACACTTTATACAATTATTCTTTACAAAATTATACAATTGGCAATAGTTACGACACGATCAATAAAAAAATTAAAATTATTGGAAACCTATCGTTTTTAAGTTAAGGGCTATGTACTACACTGCTTCGTAAAACATAAATGCGGGCCCGAAAAAATGTTGCTCTTTTTATGACACTTTATTAGAATGGATATAATAGTTAGAGGCATTTATACAGCAACAATTTAAAGCAATCTGAGTTCACTATGTCGCTGAAAAGGGGAGTGCAGCTAGGCCAGTTAGATTGTATTATTTGCTTAACACCAAAAATTTACTAAGATCAATATCTTTCATACAATTTGCATGTTTATACATTTTATTATAAATACAGTAAAGACGTAATTTCAATGATTTTAATAATTTCACTGAAATCACGGATGATTGCATTCATCGACTTCCCTAAAATGAAGAATCAGTCAATGACTTCAACATTTTTAAGTTAAAGTTTTTACGCGAATTCACGAATTAAATTATTTTCTAGATAAATCGAATGACTTAAAGTCGTAACTCCTGAACGAGGCGAGATGGATCCCCCCTCCCTTTCTAAAAATGCTGGCTTTTAACCCCTCTACAAAATACCGTTACAATTTCTTGGCGCCAAAGTTATCGTACTCATGCCGTATTCGTGTCGACTCCTACACTAGGGGATGCCAGGATCAATCTTCAAATTAAGCAGCTCTCATTACATTTCCACCTCTTTTGAGTCTCTGACAATAGGCGATAAATTTTGCCGCATTTGCAATGAGCGCGGATAAAAACAGTGCTTTCAATCAGCATTTTCTATGTGTTCTCGAGACTTTGCTTATAAACTTCACAAAATTCATTTATTTGACAACGAACAAAAAATAATTTGAAAAATTCCACTGACCTGGAACTTGAACTGTTGGCAGAAATCACGAAAATTATTACTGTATTCCAAATTATTTCCAATTCCTATTTTTGTTTTGTTTCAATGTTTTAACAGCTGTTGTCTCAAACGTCATAATGTTGCCTGTGCTACTTTCATGATGAATTATTTAGGCGCCGATAACCGATTTTTTGTGCACTTATAATTTAAACGCTTGCAAGAAAAAAAAAAAAACAACACGCCTACGGCGGTTTCTAAAAAAAGCTTCGGATTCGGTAGAAAATTTTGGATCACGTGGGCATAATAAAGCAAGTAATTATGCCATGATCAATCTTCAAATTAAGCAGCTCTCATTACATTTCCACCTCTTTTGAGTCTCTGACAATAGGCGATAAATTTTGCCGCATTTGCAATGAGCGCGGATAAAAACAGTGCTTTCAATCAGCATTTTCTATGTGTTCTCGAGACTTTGCTTATAAACTTCACAAAATTCATTTATTTGACAACGAACAAAAAATAATTTGAAAAATTCCACTGACCTGGGACTTGAACTGTTGGCAGAAATCACGAAAATTATTACTGTATTCCAAATTATTTCCAATTCCTATTTTTGTTTTGTTTCAATGTTTTAACAGCTGTTGTCTCAAACGTCATAATGTTGCCTGTGCTACTTTCATGATGAATTATTTAGGCGCCGATAACCGATTTTTTGTGCACTTATAATTTAAACGCTTGCAAGAAAAAAAAAAAAACAACACGCCTACGGCGGTTTCTAAAAAAAGCTTCGGATTCGGTAGAAAATTTTGGATCACGTGGGCATAATAAAGCAAGTAATTATGCCATGTGCAGAGGAATGCAACTGGAATTCCGAATCACACGCATTCTATATGTATTTCATACTTACCTACGTTGAACCCAAACTTTGAAAAAACAGAAATGAAAACGAACATCTTTATATACATGTTGACATATACATATTTTTTCTTGGATTTATGAGATATATTTTTGTTCCACTTACATATTTACATGGAAACTATACAATTAGCAATAAATTATATATAGTATTTGTATGCATACATATTTATTTGTACAGAAAGTTTGAAGAAATAAGGTACAAGGCAAATTTTCGTCAGAGAAATGAGCAAGACTCAACAATATTTCTTTTTGTATTATTTAATGTGTATTGTTAATTTGGGAGGACTGAAACTCGTTTTGTACTTGTTGAAACATGTCATATCACATCGGTAAAATAATGGCAAGAGAGAACTAAACGCTGTTTACATTTAGCGGGCGCAGAATGACATCAGAACAGAATAAAAACTATAATCTTCTTCTTAAAAAAAATGGACATCATATATTTCCTGAATAGCAACCCAATAAGTCTAAGCGTTAATATTACTGTGCGCCTAATAACAACAAAAAACCCAATTTAGTTTTGCGAGTATTTTTTTGATTAAGCTGTGTAAGTGATTTCAGTGTTTTTATGTACAGATACATATTTGTGGCAATAAGACAGAGTAGCTTAAGTCGAGATACGGTTTTTCATTTCAAAATGGTGTTCCGTTGAATAAATATCATAAGTTTCCTAAACACTTATGGCTGAGTCGCAACAGTCGTTGTTACGCGTTTTATCGAGCTTACGAGAATGTTGTGTGAAAAAGAGGCAAGAGCAAGAGCGGTTAACCTACCCAAATGCTCCGAAATACAATTTCCCAGAAAATATGAAGTTTACAGTAAGTTAAAATCCCTAGTAAAAATGTATTACATTTACTTGCACAAATAATTGTCTCAGTTTGTCAAAAATTCAGACTGAGAAATTCAAAAAAAAATTGTTTCCCAATTGTCAAAAGCCCGAGTGACTGGGGTGCAACTTTACCTAGAAATGTATGCTCGCGCTTACGATATTACGGTCTGTGAAAATTTACCGCACGGCCGCCCCATTTGTTTAAGTCCGACCTCGCGATTTTACAAAAAATAGAAAATGCTATTATTTCAGATAAAATCTCTACAATTACATAACGCACACAAATAGTTGCCTCAGCCTGCAAAAACTGAAAAATCACGAGTAAATAAAAGAAAATTGTTTCACAGCCCGAGTTTGTAGAAGTAGCTCTACCTAGAAAATTGTACTCGCACTTACGATATTACGGTCTGTGATTTGTTGTGTGTGGGTCTGTGATTGTTTAATAGATTTACTTGTATCCTACTTAAAATGTGAGAGCCCGACCGCACGAACGCGACGTTGTGATATGGGTATTACGTAGGCTGAATTTCATAGACGTCTTGTTAAATTCTTTGATCGATTTCATGTTAACATAAGTTGCTCTATTAAAATTGAGAACATTTTATTTACGGTATTTAAACTGAAACACCGTATTTAAATACTAACTAAATTGCTAAAATCATGTTTTGAATACATTGTTCTTCACATATTTTACGATTTAAAAGAAAATATAACGTGTTTTTCTGTAGACTATATTTTAGGAATTAAACAAATTAAAAAGTTCATGGGCAAGAAATTTAGACAAAAACGTCAACATATATCTCCAAACACTTTTTTTTAACACATCCGACTTATTGCCCCAGATATATTGTATTTAATGAATCTTTGATTGGCTGACAATAATATGAATTCGTATTTACATTATATAAGTTGTCGCAGTTTATTAGGAATATTATAAAAATGTATGCATGTATGCATATCTTGCGATAATTATATTTTAAAATTTGTCCACGCTTGGTTTTTTTTTGTATCCAACACACAAAAAAAGTGTTCTTGCCTGGATCCAAGGAATCACGTCCAGGCGTTGTGTACTACACGTCCGGACGCTAACTAATACAGCCAATACACTTCAGCATACTTTTTTTTTGCGCGTTATTATGTTTAAACATGAACAGTTTCAAGAAAGTCACTTTAAAGCATTATGGAAGCAGTTCCTCACCTTTTGTCACTTAAAATTATACTTTGCGTTGGAGATGAACCGCCATTACTGTTAATGACGCTGTGTTGCATTTGGAAAGATTGTTGACGATGAAAGTCATTGGGATAGTTGTGATATGCCGATGAATTATTATTTATGTGGAGGGATGAACGATTACAGGTGGTTGATCGACGAGTTGACATGATGCTTGTATCAGGAGCACCGGTAGTCGAATGTTGGCGATTCCGTTGTGAAGGCTTATAGCAAAAGCAACATAAATATCTATTAAAATGTTGCCGAAATACCCCGGATACACAGTATAATGCAACTGGATTTGCACAGGAATTCAGAAAGCTGAAATGGGAAAACGAATAAATTATATTCGAATTTGTTTATGATTGTAACTTGAATAAATCGAGAATGCAAACATTTTTGTACATCCATGCATTTAAGAACATCTGAGCCCATTGAACCAAAATAGTGTAATTCCATTAGATTTCACCTTGTCTACCACTTCAGATTCCAACCAAGAGTTGTACAAATTTATTATTCACTTAAGCTAGTAGAACTTTGGAGCTTCCGAAATTAATTACATTTTGATGGTTAATTGAGGATGCTTTCATGAAAATTTTGTGAAATATTAATGTAGATCCAATATTTTCACTTGAAACAAACGCTGACATGGTTATCTTCGTAAATGTTGTTGTGTTTAATGAGAATTTCAGTGAGTATAAATGGTAGTACCACGTTCGTAAATATTGTTCTAATATAATAAATACATAAAAATAACTTTATGTAGACATACATAACATACTGGGCCGGACCCGCACGTGTATAAGATGTGCAAGGGCGATAAGTGCTTCGGGGAGCCTAAATAATAACAAATTCATAGACAAATCCATACCTACTGTTCTTGAAATTTGAGTTCGTTCAATCTACATATGTAGGTATGTATTTTTAACGCTGTCTCAAATTAGTTCGTTCAAAAATCCAAAATAAAAGGGTATTTACTTGTAAAAAAAACTTAACAATTTTCGTAGGAAAAAGTAGGAAAAACTCAATCCTTGATTCCAGTGGAATCATTTGAGGGAAAATGCCTACATTTTATTTCTGTATGAAATATACTATATGATACATAAATACATATGCAGTATGTACATAGTTGTTTGATTACATCCTAAGGCTCCGTTGTAATGCCGACTGAAAACGTTAGGCCGGAAATATTTCATTTCATCGATTCAACTTAAATCATTCTTAAGACATTCTCGAATTCCAAAGTGCTGCCCGATATCATTCGATTGTACGAAAGTGGAATTACACTAATAGTGTAACTTTCGATGTCGAGTTTGATTGCATAAACTATTAAGAAACCCCTGCTAAATTGGAAGTGTCATACTGATTTGTTTTATTCGTTTGTTTTGTAAATCGCTCGCCCATAGGATTTGTCTCTCACAAAATGATTTTCGTGAAAAGATCCTTGAATGAGGAGAAGGAGAGCATACTCTTCTGTTGTGTTACTTCTTTGGCCAGATTTTTGATTGGATTGCATTACTTGCATCGAAGTTTGCACCCAACTTCAAATGTCGCTTGGGAGCTAGAACCAAAAGGGTTTTAAGAGTAGGAAATATCCAATCTGTGTGGTATCACAAAGGACCTACATTGGCGTAAGAATGCCTGACTTCTAAAATGGACTACGGCGATAATGCCTGAAATACAATAATGCGTTGTTAAAGCCGACGGAGGCAGTGCATCAAGGCTGCGTTGACATGATAACTCAATTTATCGGCTGTGTTTGTTTCGCCCATGCCAGATGAAAAATATTGTATCCTTTCTTCATCCACTCGTTTGAAATGACTTTTGTGCTTAAATTAATTTTAGTCAGCTGTTTTCATCAGAAATAAACTAGTACTGAGATAGACGATTTCTACTCCTCTTGCCCGTTTACATGTTTTAACATGGTTTTTTTATCGTTTTCTCAAAACTGACTAGTCAGAAAATGTCTTTTACATTATTTCGTGAATAACCCACAACTTTCGTCGATTGACAAAGGGTCAATAAGCTGTGAAGTCGGCTATATTTCTGTACACGATTTCTGTTTTTCATCAGAAATGAAGTATACCCAACTTCACGGCTGATTGACCCCTAGTCCATCGACGAATTTGACGGCTAATCATGAAAATTTTTACGGTTATTCATGAATTTTTGACAGTTATTCACGAAATAACGTAAATGTCGTTCTCTTATTGGTCAATTTGGCTCTAGAAAATAATATAAAAAATGGTTGTCATACTTCATTTCTGTTTTTTTTTCACAAATGTTAGTTGACACAAAAAACTCTCATTTTGGAGCAAATTTTCTCAAATTTTAAGAGAATTGTCAGATGAACGCAGTTCTCTCTCAAAAATATCGATCATCTCACGTTTTACGTTTTATAACGATCCTTTAATTTTTTACAAACGCTGCCCGTCGCGGATTTTTGTTGTATTGGCCATTGAATCGAGTGCGTTGAAAGAAGACGCCTGCAGCAACATACTTTTGTGGTTCAGACATAAGAGCAGCTTACCTCGTACAAAATCCAACAATCCTCGTTGTGTGCCAAAATTCATTGTATTCGTCCAGTGATTTGGGATATAGCTGGAACCATAGTGCGAACAAATGCGATGGAAAGAAACATACAAAAAAAACTGAAAAGTCATATGTTAGACTGTGCGTTTGGTAAAATCATTTTATGATGTTAGTACTCACCTACAACGAAAGCTACAACCATTCGTGCAACGTGACGCCTGGCACGAGCCTGTGCTCTGCTCTGCATTCCTAATGCTTCTCCGGGCATATCCCTTGCACTTATATGTAATCGGTTTGCCATAAGGATATAGAGCGCTCCGATTATAGACAACGGAAGTACGTAATAGATAAGAGCTTTTGCCACAACAGTATACCTACAGAATTGAATTGACTGTACTAATAATATCGTAAAATTATTCAAACGCTTGTATATCTCTACAAAAGTGTATGTCTTCACAAATTTGTTGTTGTCGGCATTTTAAATTGCTTATTATGGCATGGGGAAGATTCAAATTACTGCTTGGTTTTCAAAAGTCGTAGGTACTTATAAGAAAAGAATAATAATTCTCACAATTGCGTACATATAAGCAGAACACTGTGACATTTTTTGTTGTTTTCTGTTTCACAAATTAAATACTCAAATTTGTGATAAGAATGCAAGAAAAAACTTGTGGACTACAAGTGTTACAAAGTTTCGTTGTACCGGATTGTGATGGACATGTGTGTAGTTTACAACAGTTTTTTCACAAGTTTCCTGAGAGCTTAAACGTTTGGATCTCCAGCTCTAGGCAAAGATGAACGGGTTAAACTATGATGTAAAAATGCCTGAGTGGAAAAATATGTTGACACATTTAAAGGCATTGTGTGCAAATATGACGAAAGTAGGACGTTGCGTGGTAAAATTTAAAGCACACATTCAAATTCATTAATCACGAATGATTTGAAATATATTTTGCTGCACTAATTTGGAAACTAACCCTTGTATTGTATTCTCTGCATTCTAAACTATTTGTATGTAAGATCGGACAAAGGCACAACCCCCTTAATGGCGCAATATTTTATGGCACGGTTGATGTGCTATTATCCGGGTTCTACTGGATATTATATTGTACGTAAAAATTTTGTGAAATGTCAAAAATTAAAAAGCGCTTGTAAATATATATGTTTTGTGATGGTAAGAATCATCACTATTTATAGCAACACTTTTGCTTTTAGCAGTCTTAAATATACATATCGTCGCATTTCCACGTTAAACTCCTATCTAACTTTTTCAATAAAATTCTACGTTTTATATAAAATAACTGGGAAACAATACAAAATTACATATAACCAGCAACAACCTACGGATGCCCGATCTGGTACACAATACACCCCACAGCAATGGAGAGAATCCGTCTATTAGAACGGAAGGTTTGAAGAATGTGCACTGGTCTCCACAGAGACCAGAAGTAAAGGGTGATTTTTTAAAAGCTATAGGAAAGTTTTTCCAAAGAAAACACATAAAATTCAGAAAAATGCATGAAATCTTTATTTGAATCGATAGTACGGTCCATATAATTTAATGTTTTGAAGATTATTTCATGCAAATGTTGACCTTGACTGCGCCTCAAATGGTCTATCCGCTTAGTCCAATTTTGGCATACTCTTTTCAACATTTCGGCCGGTATCTCACGAATAAATGCTTCAATGTTGTCTTCCAATGCGTCAATTGAAGCGGGCTTGTCTGTATAGACATGAGCTTTAACATAGCCCCACAAAAAATTGTCTAAATGCGTTAAATCGCACGATCTAGGCGGCCAATTGACCGGTCCCGAACGTGAAATAAAATGTTCACCGAACTCGCCTCTCAATAAGTCCATTGTTGCGCGTGCTGTGTGGCATGTGGCACCGTCTTGTTGAACCCACATGTCAAGCAAGTCAAGCTCTTGCATTTTGGGCAAAAAAAAGTTGGATATCATCTCACGGTAGCGCTCACCATTCGCAGTTACGTTACGATTCGAACGTAGTACGAAGAAGTACGGTTCAATGATGCCACCAGCCCATAAACCGCACCAAACTGTGACTTTTTCTGGATGCTTTGGTAGCTCTTGCAATGCTTCTGGCTGATATTCACTCCAAAATCGACAATTCTGCTTATTTACGTACCCATTGAGCCAAAAATGAGCTTCGATTAAACTGACCAGAAAATGGAAGAAGCACGCGATGAACTTTCTTAACAGAGCACTTATTTTGATAATAAAATTCAACAATTTGCAAGCGTTGTTCCTTTGTAAGACGATTCATGGTTAAATTATAGATCAAACTTAAGATGTTTGACAGTGAAACAAAACACGAAACGTGCGTCAGCTGTTTAAACCAGTGTTGCCAAAAAGATAATAGCTAAAAAATCACCCTTTACATCTTGCAGGTCGCCAAGAAGCTGTTAAGTACTATTAGCACTTATCTTAAATCAAGACAGTCATCGATATTTGCACATCACAGCAATCACACACCTTGGATTTGATGACTTATTCAATGCTGACTCCATGCAGTTCTACGTAAAGAGCAACGCGGGGCATTACAGGGGCTAGCCCCTCTGAAAGTATTTTACAGTTTTTTATAAATATATATATTTCTTACCGCTTTTTAAAGAAAATTACCACCGGAAATCATCCTGTTATTCAGTCATATTGTAAAATGAAAAATGTGAAGTGAAATACGTCGGGCCTCTGTTGTTTAGCCGATATTCCTATCTGAGTTAGTCTAGTTGTAAGTCATTTTGTATATAACGAACAAAAAATAAAGCTAATAATCTAAAAAACACCTTTTGTGTTTATTTAATTCCTAGAAAATTGATGTTATGTAAATGCGAGGTTAACCTATTACCGTTTACATTTTGGGCGTATAATTTATAATTTGATGAAACTGTAATGAGCATTGAAGCATCTTAAGAATAAATATCGTATAATAATATAATATGTGTGGCCCTACAGTCCGTAGAGGGCCATGGCCTAGCTTCTCAGCAACCACTCGTGTTGCGCGTGCTATTGTTCTCTCACGAGTGGAAATGACCTACAGTTTTACGTCGACTCCGAACGGCCAATTTAAGAAGCCTTTTCTAGACAGTTATACTCTTTGAACATTGCCAGTGGCTTCAAAGAGGTGGAGTCGTGAAAATTATTTTTGGTAGTACCGGCCAGGAATAGCACCTAGACAGTGAGTCTCAGTTGCGCAGTGGTCGACGCACATTCCCGCAACGCCAAGCCCGCCATCACCAACAACAACAAATGTAGAGGTTTTAAAAATGATTCATTCGTAAATTCTCTTCCAGAGATTGACTACACAAATATGTACATACACTGCGGCGAACTTGAATTGCAAATCCCAATGAATATACTTACTTAGCATAAGATGAAAAAGTTGGATACTTCCCATATGGAGAGCACACCCGTATAGTCATATTCATTCCATCCAGAACTACAGGCAGGGTTTGCGAAACTACAGCAGGTGGAATTGCAAACAAAATCGCCAACAGCCATATCATGGAAGCTGTGAGAACTGTCAAAGGACGTGTCTATTAAAAAAACGGAAGAGAAATTTAATTAAAAATGATTTAATTGGGTGTGGGGGGTGGCGTTACATCAATACCTGCAATTTTCTCAACGGATTTACAATAGCACAATACCTTTCGCCTGATAAGGCTGTCAAGGTAAACACGGACACTCCAATTGATATATCCTTCGCACATTCTGTGATGCGGCATATAGTGTCACCCCATGGCCACGATTCCACTACATAAGGGACAACCGAAGTTGGTACACAGATTATAATAACCAGCAAGTCAGCCAATGCTAGTGAGAGTATATACCTGGAAACAAACAAATAATTGTAACATCAAATAGAAAATGTAAGTAAAACTGTAGAATCTAATGGCCGATAACTGTGCGTGCATAAAAGTAAACAAAAAGTTGGGACAAATTTGGAATAAATTTTTATATACATAAAATTGTATGTGAATGTATACTACAGTATAAGCTTTCTAAATTTTACTTGCAAATGAACTGAACCTTCTTGTAGCCCAAACGAACGTAATCGCGGAACAATGGGTCAAGAGTTATTCGCCATAAAATGAAACGAGGAATTTCAGATATTTATGTTCTTAGTTTCAAGAGCAGCAAATGTTTCTCTCCAAACAACTTACCTACCATCTCCAAATAAATTTATTTTTGCTTCATTCGAAAACATGGGACTGAAACTTCTCCTTCAGATGACTTTAACGCAACATCGACGGCATTAACGGATTTTAAAGGATGAGACAAAAGGTATGTGTGTGATCCTTACACATACCTTTTGTCTAATCCGCCTTACACTTGGCTCTTGAATCCTACGAAAAGAGACGCAACTCTAGTTCGAGACAAATAAAAATAAGCGGGGACCTGTAATAAATGTCTTCCACTTTTCACACACATATGTGTAGTAAAATTTAAATATTTAATATTGTTGATAATTCGAGGCAAACTGTTTCTGCATGTGGTTCAGTTGTAGACACCTCGAAAGGAAAGGTTGGTGAGGACAAAACAACACGTTATGACATTTATTGCTTCTTTCGTTTGCAATCGTAAGTGCTTTAGACGTACCAATTCCTATTTTAGTTTTCCAATTTCGTTTTCTATTATTCTTTAAGTGTGATTTGTGCAATGGGGCATACCGATCGAATGCTGATGATTTCTTCAAACCGATGTAATTAAGTAATCTAATAATGGGTAAATTCCGTGTATATAGGCAAACCCATGGTACTGTCCTCCATTCTCAAGCCAATGTACAATCATTAGAAAATTGTTCCTTATTGATAACGCAATGTTTTTTTCAGTCGTATGTGCTGATTAATACAGGGTGGCGCTACCAAAATGAAGTGTTAAGCTGGTGCTAAAACTTTTTTGTTTTGTAATTTGCAAACTGTTAACAATTGGGATGCATCTCAAATTTGAATTGTGTTCCGCAGCATTTCACAATGCTACGTTAGTGCGTCGGCTCGTTTTCCAAATTACACAATACAGTTGTTCCACGCCATTCACTGCGTCGTGCTACCTTTTAACTTTTTTAAGAAAAATGAGAGCGGCGTAATTTCACGTAAGCTAAACACTCCGTCAGCACGTTGAAACAATTTTGGTGGTTTTTGACATTTCTCTGCGTATACTGGACCTTGGAAGGGAAAGTTTAACGAAAATTAACAATGTTTAAAATGATTGTGACAAATTTATACTTCACAGCAGATATCGTAACCATCACGTACTCGAAGCACCAACGCAACACTGTGAAATGGGTACCATGCACTGGTTCGGTTGTTCCCCTCCAAAGGGAGTTTCCGCCTCCGTGCATTGACCATAATGAGGTTTGTAAGCTCTTTTGCCGAGCGTGGGACAGTCGCTCAGAGGCCTTGCTACCGAAGTCCTCGAGTTCGGACCATAGGTCATACAGGCTACTCCAAGTTTTCTTGACAAAAAATGTATCTGCCCAAATGGGTATCAGACAATCACTGCAGAAAATTCTGCACAATGATTTGCATTTCTTTTCTTTAAAGGTTCAAGTTCCAAGCAAATTATATCCCGCAATTGGCGAATATGGAATGACTCAAAACCCACAAATTCTGCATGAGACGGAACTTTATCCAGCTAGAGTCATAGTGGTGAGCTTTATGGTGCATTGTCGAGCCATAGTTCTTCGAAAAAAACTGGGGACTTGTATTTAAAAAAATGCTAAAATGTTTGCAATGTTTTTAAATAATACTATGGCTAGTTGAACTAGTTGCCTCTAATGTCCTATACTATAAATATTTTATACGATTTGTACTACGATGAGTCCAACGTGATCTTATTTAAAATAAAATAAATGTCTGTTATCTTCGTCTGCTAGAGTTGGTAAGACGAGTTTTCCCATGCAACAGAAGATCTCATGTTTGTTTTATGTATGAATTAAAATTAAAAATCAATTAAAACAAAGGAATTAAAAATTGCAAAATTTAAAAGTATCATATCAAGAGGACTACTGATATTTGCGTAAATTTGTGGTTAATTTTGGTGGCTTTACTGAACTGCAAAATAAGCTATTGCAGTTTCTTTGTAGCAAAATTCATCAGTCTGTAGGTACATAATTTATTATTGGTTACATTTAAGTGTATATGCACAAAGCAAGGTATTTCTATTCATCATCACAACTATTTTTTATAAGTTTTCAAAAGAATTATTCAAGGATTCTATTGACTACAACCAACTCAATTCAATAATTCTTTGCAACTCATAATTGCGTTCAATTTGCTTCCAATATATTTCGTGTTTTATCCTTTATGGGGAACAGTTAAGAAAATAACTTGTTCTGCCATTCCACCATTGTGGGGAAATCTTAATAATGCACTTACAAAACCCTGTGTTAAAGTATAAATATCTCTGACAAAAAGAAATCATGGTATGGTTGGGTGACGGCTTTCAGTGTGGCTTTCATTTATCAAATTAGACATTGTCGTATAAACTTCAACATTTCGTCATTGATATCGACTCACTGCGAAATTTGCACTTAAACATCTTTTTGTTCAAATTTATTTGATGTCTAGAAGAGTTATGCCTAAGCCCCAATATAAACAGGGTCATTATTTTTGAAATAGGGACAACGGTCGTCCGGCGAAAAAAATCAATATCGGAATCTTTCGTTTTTGGCCACAGTTTTAATTGCTACCAAAATTGCACTGAATTTGATGTGAAATACATTGCTTATGAATGCCATTACACCTTCTTCCACAAGTAGAATTTTTCTAGTCTTTACCCTTTCGCACTTGTTGGGACACATATGTATGTCCCACTCAATGTTCCTGTTCTTATAGTGCCAACATTTTCTACTTGAAATGTGGTAAGGGTAAGCCATTTGAACAGATCAACATAAAATGTTTGATGTATGTTCACTGAAGGCATTCCGGGTCGAAAGGGTTAAACAAAATAGTAGTACTGTCGTGAAAGGAGGAGTACATGAGTACGGAGGTGTCGAGAGTAATTCAATATATACCCCATAGGAGCACTTTCGGCAACGCAGTTTGACACTATATTTTTTAGTGTGATCTCTTTGTGCGTGGTTGTTGGGCTGTCTCTTAAAGTTGATTCAATGTTGGGCTGTCTCTTAAAGTTGATTCAATGTTGAAATGATACGACATGACAATTTTACCCCGAAAGAGTATTATTCATATTGTGCTTGTGACGTCGGGCAGCTTATGTCCTGGGGAGACGATGTGTAGGGTTGCCAGATGTCTAACACGTAATTGTTATTTTGAAAATAAAAAAAATCTGACTCTAAATTTAAAAGAAAAACAGAGCCAATATGCAAATTTGATGGAAAACATAAAATAAAGCATCTTATTTTGATTCCCATGTGCTGTCAAGCCTCTAAATGTCAAACTGATTCTTGATTTGAGTTCATGGGCATAATTTGGGTAATCATGGGTAGATGAGCCATAAAGGACTTTGGATGACGTCCGGGATTTTAAAACTTCAAAGCTAGCTCAGACAGCCATGGCAACCCTAGTAAAAGGCAGTTATTTAGAATTCTATATATATTGGGTACATAATTTAATTCGTGCGGTCTGCTAAGAGATGGCGTAACTTGTATTATTCCATTGGAACTCGTTGCCAGAAATGAAGTATGATAGAGATACCCTACCTCACAGCTGATTGACCCATAGTCCATCGACGAATTTGACGGATAATCATGAACATTTTTGACAGTTATTCATGAAATAACGCAAATGCCGTTCGTCAATTTGGCTTTAGAAAACAATATAAAAAATGGTTGTCAAAAATCTTAAGGGGCAAGGGAGGTAGACGTTGGGCATCTCTATCATACTTCATTTCTGCTCGTTGCAAAGCTACTGTCATTGTACGTTATTTCACTATATGTCATTCATTTGAAGCGTAAACAACAATAATTTTTTTCCCTCAAATATGTCGAACTTTCTGCCTGAAAAAGAGTTTTTGTGGTGAGTTCTTCTTCATTATTTTAATTTGAAGAAAACTGCTGCCGAAAGTCATCGTATTCTGGTGGACAACGCTACCGAACACAATTAATCCGTTTGAAGAGAGCAGTAGTCGAAAAACGCCCGGAATATGCGACCAAACACGAGGTAATCTTTTTCCAACATGACAACGCTCGGCCCCATGTTGCTATTCCGGTTAAGAAACATTTGGAAAACAGTGGATGGGAAGTTTTACCCCACCCGCCTTATAGCGCAGACCTTGTCCCTTCTGACTACCATGATGTGAACCATACGGTTCACATCAGAGCAGAATATCAAAAATTGGCTTGATTCATTCTTGGCTGCCAAGCTGGCGTAGTTCTTTTGGGATGGGACCCATAAATTGCCAGAAAGATGGGAAAAAGTCATAGCTTCAGATGGGCGATACTTTGATAAATACTATTGTACATGTTTTTCTTAAATAAACGTTAAAACTAAAAAAAAAAATGTGCATGCTTTTCGCCTTTATATCCTCTGCTTCTGTGTCGGAACATCGTGAACTTTTTCTATTGCGCGCTAGACAACAAACAAAAAACAATTTATTGAAATTTGGACGACTGTCGGGTCAGCTAGTTAGCTGTAAACATCCAAATCGTGAGAAAATACTTGCCTTAATTTTAAATAACCACGTTTCTGATATTTACAATACGTCATGAATAATTATGTGTTGTATGTATTGAGAAATTCATAAACTGATTCATTGAAAATTGCAAACCTTGCCGCGTTTTCAATTTAATGTTTACTTACGTGTTCGGAATGTTACGCATAGCACGATGTCGAAAGAAAATGATTACCAGAGTTCCGTTTCCCAAGACACCGACAATGAATATAACCATAAATACGGCAGGAACTATATACGTTTCAATGCGTTCATTGTAGGGTACATAACTGGAATCGTCAGATAGCATCTCATTGATGTTCATGGTCGCATTTAACTCAAGAAGCAGATTTTCCTCCATTGTTATGTAATACGTCACAACTTTGTCCAATTCAATACTTTATGTCTTTGAAATGAATATGTATATGCATATATTGGTATGAACATATACCTTCTTATTTTGATTGTACGAAAATCATGTGTGTAGTGTCTTTTGTTTTGCTACAACTTCCGAAAATTGGTGATATGTGTCTGAAAATAAACGAAAATCGAGGTTAATAATGAAATAATAAGCTTAATTTTAAGTATCAAATACTTCATACGGCATTGTCTCCAGTATAATGTATTTAAGCGTTCGATGTACAGGACCATTCTGAAGGTTTACCTAAATGGTATCATCGATTGTCTTCATTTGTTGTTTACATATACACTGCTGAGAATAATTTTTCGTACAACCCTACCTTGAGTAAGACTTTCTCATTTTATTAATGGTGCTATCTTAAATTCTAAGTACGTAATTTAATAGAAGATACATTGTGCAGAATATTTACGCACAAAACATAAATGAAAAAAAAGTTTGTTGTAAAAAAAAAATGGACTACTCAAATTGTTTTTCCTTAAAATAGGATGAGAAAAATTTTTCTTGGCAACGCCATAGCACACCGTTAGTTCAGATTACGAAATATTTCCTTGTTTTTGCAAAAATTTATAAATTCTTACGTAGCATTTGTGTGTTGTGTTTGAAGAAAACGTCTAGAAAGTTGCATTTTGACAGAAGTAAAGGTAAAAACAGAAGAAAATGGTGAAAACTCGCCGAAATGCTTCGATCGATACGCGATCTCTAAAGATTTATCACAGAGAATCGAGAAAAAAATACGTGAAATCGGCAACTTGTTAAATTTAACCCATTCAACAGTTCAATGTATTTGTGATCGGTATTACAATGAAGGGAGAGTGGAACACAAAAGTGGTGTAGGAAGAAAAAAGAAGATTAAGCCGTCAGATGAAAAGTTTTTAAAGAGGGAAATAAAATCGAACCCCAAAATTACAGCTGTTGAGGTGAATAAAAAATTAAAGGATTTTAGTGGAACAACTGTTCGGCCATACGCAAAAAAACTAAATTACCTAGGGTTTAAGTGTTGTGTTGCACGGCGAAAGCCACTTTTCAGAGAAGAAAATATTAAACGCAGGCTTGACTTTGCGAAAAAGTATAAGAACGAGACAGTAGAATTTTGAAAAAAGTGATATTCTTAGATGAGAGTAAGTTTGAGCTCTTTACAAGTAATAGAAAACAAGAAAAGGTGTGGAGAAAAAAAAACGAAGCTTTGCAACCAAAACATGTTAGCCACAGCCACAGTTAAACACGGGGGTGGGAATGTTATGGTTTGGGGGGCAATGGGTTATTATGGAGTGGGAAATATCGTATTTGTTGACGGAAATATGGACCACAAGCAATATTTAACCATCCTCAAGCAAAATTTGATCGCTTCTGCTGAAAAAAGAAACTGCGCGCAGGATTTTTATCTTTATCAGGATAACGATCCTAATCACACCGCACACGACTTTAGGCTTTGGTTGCTTTATAACTGTCCCCACGTTCTTCAGAATCCAGCTCAAAGCCCAGATCTCAACCCAATTTAGCATCTTTGGGAACATTTAGACAGGAAAATACATGAAAATCACAAAGTTCGGACGAAAATGCAGCTAAAAGAAGCAATCAAAGAAGAGTGGAATAAGATGGACACCAGCATTACAGAAAGTCTAGTATGGTCAATGCCATGTAGTTTAAAAGCTGTGATTGAAAACAAGGGCCTTCATACTAGGTACTAACAGATTAATATTACAACTTTAATTTGTACGAACATTTTTTCTCACTGGCTTTTAAGATGAAATAAATTTATTTTAAGCACATTTTTGAACTTTTTTATTTTCTAGTGTTATTGCATTGAAAATAAAAATTTAAAATAAAAATTTGAAATAAAAATTACATTCCGTTTTTATTAAAAAAAATTCTGTTGTTTTAATTAAAGGAGATTTGTACGAAAAATTATTCTCGTGTACTCTTATTCTGAGTGTAATCAGGTTATGTTAAATTGGGAGAATAAAATTCGGACTGTAACACTTAGGTTAGGTTAGGTTGAACACTTAAGGCTCTAGCACACAGAATACTTTACTTGCGTCAGCGTCAACGATACTCCGGCAGATACATAAAATACATGTGTTCTTGTAGGAGGTGTCACGTACCCCAACGCCGACGCTGAGGTGACGGATGTAGTTGCTCAACTTTTAAATTTTCTCTCTCCTTCAGGGTTGACAATAATCACAATTCAAAAGAATTTTGATTTTTAATTAAAGTTGGGGCGTTGGTTCTCGTCGAAGTAAAGTTCAAAAAGCAGAAAAATATATATAATTTATTTACTATAAATCAAAATTTGCAGGAAATATTCCATCATTTCATTTCATGCATTTTTATTCATATTCTCTAAGTTAGTTGCAATTTAAAGGTGTATTATACATTTACAATTTAACAATTTGAGAATAGTAGTAGCATTTTTTATCTTTTGAAAATTATAGTCTTAAATGCTACATCATCAATAGTTAAAAATATTAAAAATATTAGGGGGGACTTAAACATTCAATTTAGAACAGTAATGAAAAGTGGAAAGCCAGTACAGAATTCATTATTAATATTCAAATAAAAAGGCATAGATGTTATTTAAACAATAGGATCTAATAGATTCTCTATCTGATTGTGGTCAAATTCAAAAAGCCATGTCTTCATCTAATTATTAAACAATTTCTTTGAACGTAATGACTTCAATTCAACAGGTAACTTATTAAATAATCTACATGAAACAATGCAACAAGTATTTCTGAAAAACAAATAGTGACAAATATTGGAACGTTGCCGAAAGGGCTGTGGTTTCTTCTACTATTCAGGTAGCCACTCCTTAAGAAGAACACATTCAAAACTCTGTAGTAGTTTAAATGCCTTAGAGGAAGAATTTTCAAAATTAAATTTAAATTAAATTTAAATTACACTTTTTTGAATAGTCAATAAGATTGCCATTTTAGAGCGCGAAGAACCACCCCAGCAACAGATACCATACTGTAGCTTGGAATGGAAAATGCCATAGTAAATCTTTTTTAAGACCTGTTAGGAACATGTATTCTTAAGATGGTAAAAAATGTAGAGTAAAAGTATTGCATCATTGACAAAATTTGTTCAGACCAATTCAACTTATTATCGATGATTAATCCTAGATACTTAAAATGATTAACAACTTCGATCATAAAACAATCACAGTCACAAGATAAATGAGCATGGAAAAGTATCCTTTCCTTATTTATGCACACGTTATCAGCTTATTTCAGCTTACTACACTCAGAGGAATAAAAGACAATATCAATATCGGGTGGCAGTTTGGGGCTAAGACTAAGGAACATTAACTTTGTTTTATTACTGACAAGCATTCTGTGCTCCCGAAACACACTTCGTAAAATATCTACATCATGGTTGATATCCGCAATTAGATCGATTCTACTGTTTGCAATATGGGTAAGGCTTAAATCATCAGCAAAAGCTGTAATATTACCTTTCACGTTCTGATTAAAGATGGAATTTATTTAAATAAGGAAAAGAATAGGGCCAAGTACAGACCCTTGCGGCACTCCTATCTATTGGGGTTTTATTATGTTAATAGGACTCGAGTCACTTGTAAACAAATCCTCTAAAGCCTATTCTGTACAATTTTCTTAGCAGAATAATATGATCAACCATATCAAAGACTTTAGTTGCATCAACGAAGAGATTTGCCCAGTTCTCATGTTCATCCAATCCTTTGAAAATGGAAGAGCAGAAGTCTAACAGAGCATCTTCAGTACATAATCCCTATCTAAACTCAAATTGTTTTGGACTAAAGAAATAATTTCTTTCCAAAAATAATAGAATACGCCTTTTCATTGTGTTTTTTAAATACCTTTGAAATACACGGAAACAGTGAAATTGGTCTATAATTTCGCATATCTTTTGGATTATTCTTTTTATGAAGCGGAATTACAATTGCGCATTTTAGAATATCAGGGGCTAGAACATCAACAACATTCAAGCCAATTTTCTTCATTATTTGATTGGATAAACCATCCACACCATGAGAATAAGAACCATTTGAAGTACGTATTGTTTTCCAGATTACAAATGAAGATATTTGGTTAAAACAAAAACTATAACTGGATCAGGTATTTTATTTAAGTTGGAACAGCATTTGCAGATATTTACATTTGGCGAAGGGACAGAAGCCAAAGTGACCGTACCAAAATACCTATTGAATTCATCTGCAATAGGGTAAGGATCAGATATTTCAGGAGAACCGTTTTTTAAAATAATACGTTCCTTTCTCTTTGAACGTCGACTAACCATACGGTTTATTAACTCCCACTCTTTTCTTAAATTCCCTCTAGAATTCATCACGACGATTTTTTCTATAAGAGCGCTAGCTGCGGGGCTTCTGACTCTTGAAAAGAAGTAGCATAAATAAAAGGAAGAGAATTGTGAAGTGAGAGGAACACAATAAGCTTAAAAAGAAGAAATAAAGAAAGATGATAAAATATCATATAGTATCACCCTGATTATGTAATTTAGGAAATTTGTAAATACTAATGATATATTCAGGATCAAAGCTGTTGAGGATATGGTTGATAAAAGAGGTTGAGTAAGAGACACTATTGTTTGCTGTTAAAGATTTACAGGCTCCAATGCATAGGAGGTTGTTGGTGGCCAAGTTGGAATGATACTGGGAACAAGTCGGTGGGTTTTGCCTGTTTAACAGATGTTGATGCATTAGGGAGGTGTGTGCTAGCCTCAGTTCGACGAAGGTTGTGTTCATCTGTTTGTTTGTTGAGGTTGGATATGACGGTTTTGATTTATAGGTGTTATTATAGGCAAACCCAGCTAAGGATTGTAATGGAGAGGAGTGAACCAATTTCGCTACTTTATCTGTCTACTCATTACTTGTGATGCTGATGTGTTGCACTTAATGCGTTGGTCCTTACTTTGTTAATGATGGTTCCGGTGTTGCTTGGATTAAGTATTGCTTGAAGCACAGACAAGCTATATGAAACAATTAAGACGCGGCAGCGGATTGTGGAGGATGTTGCTATCGCCTTCCGGAGAGGAGTTGCTTTCGCCGCACAGTGGTTTGAAAGGC
Source organism: Eristalis tenax (assembly GCA_905231855.2). Taxonomy (NCBI): domain Eukaryota; kingdom Metazoa; phylum Arthropoda; class Insecta; order Diptera; family Syrphidae; genus Eristalis; species Eristalis tenax. The sequence goes on along the minus strand of HG993125.1, from coordinate 32,037,378 downwards.
GAAAAAATCAAAATTTGTACATTGTGTGATGCAGTAGTCTTAGGGGCTTTGCATTCTTAAAGTTTATAAGTTGAATAACACATTTTGATGAAATGGAGAACCATTTACATAGCTTAAAGTCGTTCCATAATCGACGTTCCGAAACCATGGTGCCTACAACGAAGGACATTGTATTCCAGTCAATAACTATGCAACGACAGGATAGATAATTTTACAACTTTTTGTGCGTTGTACAAGATGTCTTACCTTGGTTTTCTTATTCGGATAGCAGCTATGAATTTTGAAAATAAATCATCTAAAAATCAATATTTGCGTAACAAGACCAGATCTAATGAGCTCCATATGTCAATCGATTCTTGTTTTAAAATATTCTTTAGTTTTACTTAAACAACTGCCTCTCCATCCGACAGCAAGAGCCTTTAACAATATTTTGAACACAACTGCACTTTAAACTGATCTAATGAACACGTTATTCATCAAATGCTGACATTATCGCATCTCAGGATTACAAATTTTAAGCCTGAACCACAAATAAAAGATTGTGGCGTTCATGTGATGAGAGGGGCTGAACTGTCAACTGATCATCACTTGATGTTGTGTACGCTATACCTCACTGATAAAATATCTCTCCTTCCAAGGCGGAAACCAGGAGTGGTAACACGCATACGGTGGGTGAAACTATAGAACTGTCAGTTGCGGCTAAATTTTGACTGTTTTCAACAGCTGTCATTGCCTCTGAACGGGAAGTTTGTGGAGTGATTGAGAAAAGAACTGCGTGTAGTTCAAGAAGCCATCAGAGAGAAGAAGAATACCTACAGAGAATGGATTTGAATGAGGAACTCTGCTCTTGTGATCGGTACACAGAGGCGCGAAGAACTTGCAAATTGGCTATGCGAGCAGCTAAAGAGCAGTATTGCAAGGAGTTCAGCGAGATGTTGAAAATCGACCATAGATCTGTGAAAAAGGTGTTCTGGCAAACCATTCGCCGATTCAGAGGAAGGAAATTCAAAATTCAAAGATGGTGTTAAGCAGATGCAGCGAGCACAAAATCCCAAACAGAGCATTGAGGATTGCAGAACCGTAATCTTGAGTGGGGCGGGGAACGGAGGACGACTGAATAGCTAAAAGTTGGCAAATCCGCCGGTGTGGATGAAATCCGGCCAGAAATACTTAAGGCAATGGGCAAAGAGGGAGTTTTATGGGTCTCTCGTGTCATAAAAGTAGCCTGGGAACGTGGCGAGACACATTGCGATTGGTAAACTGGGGTGATTGTCCCACTTTTCAAGAAGAGGGACAAAAAAGATTACCTGCAACTATAGGGGCATATCTCTTTTAAGTCTCCCGAGGAAAGTCTACGCTAAGGTGTTGGAGGCGCGTTCTAGAACTATGGTCGAGCCCAGGATGTGGGACGAAGAGTGCGGCTTTTGTCCCGGTAGAAGTACAGCCGAACAGGTTTTCACTCTAAGAATGGTACTTGAGAAGGCTTGGGAGTATGCCAAACCCATCTACAGTTGTTTTGTGGATTTGGAAAAGGCATACGTCCGAGTTTTTCGAGGTAAACTCGGGAGTGTTCTGCAGGAGTATGGGATTTAAGGTCATTTTCTGAGGGCCATTCAGTCTCTATACACAAACTGTAACAGCTGTGTTCGGGTTAACGGTGATAAATCAACACCTTTAACAGTGGGCGTTTGACTTCGCCAAGGGTGCGTCACTTCTCCTTTTCATTGTATATATGGACTGGATGTTGCGGCGAGAGGAATGTTTCACTTGTGGTTAAGTCATCTTTTTTTTGCAGATGACTTAGTTATCCTCACTGGTTTGTGGTCGTATGTGCTGATGCTGGAATGAAGGTTAACTTGGCCCAGTTATAGGTTATGGTAATTTCCAGAACGCCTGTTCAATGCAAAGGAGTGTGCATGCTACGCGTAAGTGGAAATTTGAATTAAAGGAATGAAAATTTCTTGTAGGACTGGTCAAGCTGGGTAAATTTTGAAAGACGCCTCCTATGGACACTTGAAATTGAGCAGCTGCTTCTTCGAACGGAAAGCGCTACGCTTCGGTGGTTTGGTCATCTGGCAAGAATGTCCCCCTTCATCACGACTTTCGAGGCGGGCGTTGAATGCGATTCCATCCGGTGGGGGATTCTCTGGCAGGCCCAGGAGGAAGTGGTTGGACCAAGTCCAAAAAACTCGCCTGGTTACGCTTGGGCATAACTTCTGAAGAGTTAAAGTCGATGGTAGAGGATTGAGTTGCCTGGAGATCTCTCGTGTGTGGTTTACTCCCGCGTTAATTTTTGAGCTACTTCTACAATTTTCGGGCCATGAAACGAGCTACCATTTTATTATTTTTTATTACATTATACCACTGGTACATGTTTCAAATTTCATTAAGATCGGTACATTGGTTTTGGCTTTACAGATTTTTTTCGTCGCTCCAATACAAATCGGACCACTGTGCGCCGTAAAGATGAAACAGGCGAGGTCCAAAATACCCTTTCAAAAGCTGATGAAGATGCGATATGTGATGTGTTGGGATTTAGAGCCATCTGTGAAAATAATTCGAAATCCTTGGGATTTGCGTGGTCGAGTGATATCGTAGAGAAGGGCTTGGGAGATGTTGGAAGCGGTATATTTCTTTGGGTATACTGCCAAATGCGTGATGGTGGAAGGTGGGTAGCATGCAATATGGCTGTCTGTATTTGCTGATAGGTAGTTCGAGAGGGCTGGGCAGTTCGAGAGATTTGGCAGTATCCAGGGCTGTTAATATGGATGATGTCGTGAGCAATAGTTTGACATACAGCTTAGCTCTGGTGTACAAGATATCATCTTCCATGATGGGCCGCCTCAGCTATGACGTGACGAATTGTGTTGGTTGGAAAACATTTAAGCTCCGTCGTACACTTTGGTTGTTAGGCGCCTTTATCTTTTCTATGGTTGTTTTCGGTTGAGAAGAGAACTTGTTGTTCGAGAAGGCTATTGTGCTTGCACAGTGTGTATAGGTCATCGGCATAATAGCAATGATTAAGTTGCATGTGCTAATAATCGAGTAGAGATCGTCAATAGACGTACCTTGCGGAATGCCGTTATGTAGGGGGTAAATCACGGAATAGCAAGTATTTGTTTTGACGCATATTTTTCTATTAAATATGCAGGATTTAACGTAGTTGAAGTGTTTAATTTGGCCCTATTTTGGTCCTACAGCCCATGTTATAAATTTTTCTAAGATTTGGTGAAAGCCAATCCAATCAAAGGTAGATGTGAATGGTAGCGATAGAATGCTAGCGTGGTTGTGAGAGGATATAACTTTGGAGATGTGGAATTCGATGTGAAGTAGGGCGTCAATACAGCTTGAGTTTAATTTGAAAGGTGGGGCTTCACAAATTACTAGATCTCAAGAACCACATTAGTCTCATGACAACTATTTTTTCTAGTTCTATTTGGTATTTGGAATGTAAGAGATTAGTAATGTTTGTGAAGGGGGAGTATTGTCGCTAGTTTCCAAATTTGAGGGCTAGTGACTGTTCAGTATTTTATTGTAGAGATTAACTAGACTAGAATACTTAACTAGGGATGTGATTGCCTGGGAAGGGTTCTTAGGATAGGGTATGAAATGCTGTATCTGCTGTGAGTGTTACTCTTCAAACTGCCTAGACAAACTTCTGAATCTCCTGGTTTGTAATCGGCTCTTCGATAACATTGGAAACATGACATTGGATATGTAAGGGTTATTGGAGACGACGATAGTTTCTTTTTTGCATTAAAATTGATTATTTTATGGGGATTAGAAGTTCTTTGGCTGTAAGGCAACCAATGTCTTGACAAATTTTAGCGGGGGAGGAGCTGGGGTTTATTGTGGATGTTATTTCACCGAACTTTTTTGCTTTGCTCAGTTTTAAGTCCCCATGAAAGGTGGCGTTTGATTTTTGCAAGAGAATAAGATTTTGCTTTTGAAGTTTTGCCAAGCTTTGTTTTTGTCTTTACGCAGGGCGCTGAAAAGGGAATTCCACCAAGATACAATGTGCTTTGTAGAAAGACCAGAGCTTTGCGGGATTAAGCAAGGAGTCGCAAGGCCTTAATAAAGCGTGCGGCTTCTGGATTAATGTTGGGCACGACATCTTTGGAGTCAAGCGCATTAAAATCGGGTGTTTGGAAATTGGTTTGCAAGACCGAGTTTAAATTTAGGGGCAGGATAATATTTTTGCCGGTTTTGGATGGAAGCTATGGTAAAGACTATGTTAAAACGATGCTAACGGAAATAACCCCCAAAAAATGTGGACGAAATAACATTGGTCCCAAAATAGATTTTAGAATTATATAAGACCCCCATAGGTATGAATAAGTAAATTAAGGAAGACGCGAAACTACCCCAAATTTTACAGTGACCCTGGAAAGGGAGTTGCAGGGGGCCCACATACATACATATTTCTGTTTAGTTTAGAAAATTGTGATTTACTTAAAACCCATTTCCACAGAAATAATAATAATAAATCATCAAATCAAACTATGCCATGGCCAATGCACTTATTTATTTTAGAATTATTGTTATTGCCTCTGGGTCCCTATGTGCTATATTTTCATTTCTACTTATAGGCGAGCTTTCTGAGTTACTGTTGATTAAAAAATGAATTGCGAAGAAAAGAATTAATTTTACTGAATTTTTTGATTTACTGAATCAAACTAAATTGTTGTCATGAATTATACCCCCTTTTATTTCCAATTAATTAATTTTGCATTTCTTCTTTTTGTTGCTGGCGAGGAAAGCGATATCTATTTAACCTGGTTGCACCTATATCATGTAACATTCTGATGTAGGACCATTTATCCCGAAATTCCATTTCACAGTCCTCACTACGAGACATTTTTCATTTACAAATACGCATTAAGTATATTTAACTTAATAGAATATCTCAAATTAATTTGAGATAATCGACACCTTGATAACAAAATACTCAACTTTTCTTTATTTGCATGTTAAGGGATTACAGCGTTGTTATTGCACATTTTCCATATAAATATAGATATTTGGTACAATATCCCCTTACTACTAAAAAAGATGTTTCACAGGGTACAAAATGAGAAAGACAAAGCAAAAGTGTATGAGAGGAGGAAAAACTTGCAGTGAATAACCTCCATTAACATAACAAAATATTATTTCCTAGATTATTCACACAATCTCGAGACTCAAGAATTGCTTTACCATTCCATCGATGTTTTTAAAGATGCTCTAGTGATTGCGTCGAATTTCGTAAGGTCTTATGTTTTTCATACCAATGTACACTATATAAAGGGGTTCAGTTGATAGCGGCTACGTTGTTGTCTAATTGGCTGTCATTTGTTCGGTCTGTTCAGCCAAATCACGATAAACGGTCATAGCGTGCAACAACATGTGGAAATGGTTGTTTTATAAATACCCCCAAAAGTCCCTGTTTGGTGTGCATTTTGGGCTGACTGCGTTGCATATTTCTTTGAGAACGACGTACGATGATAACCAACTCCTTTTGGCCTGCATTAGATGATGGACATGTGGTTTGAACAGGACGACACTACCTACTCTGCTCACAGTAACACACTGGACGATAGATTTGATATGACATGGCCATCTCAAATGGAGGCGATGTGAACTGGCTGTCGCCGTTAGACTTTTTCTTATTGGACTTTCTGATATCGCAGATCTATGTGAATAAGCCAAAGACCACAGAAGGGTTCAAAGCCAACATAACCCATGACATAGCTCAAACTCAGCCTGATTTGTGTTCTAGAGTCATGGCAGATTGATGAGCCACCCAGATAAGACGAGGCGGAGTTTTATTCCATACATGATGCCATCGATAGGCCTTTCAAAGATTTCGATGATAACTCAGACAGACTTTGTTTTATTTAAATCTAACGATAAAAAGCGCTTAATAAAAGATGCTGCAAATCAGCTCACATCGTACTTATTGGAATTGTCTTGACACAATGCATTTAATTCTAGTTGGATATTTGTCTTGTTCCTGGACATTATCATTCCACTGGATTAACCAAAATTACAATTTTGTTTTCTCTTCTTAAGGTGTTAAGGGTCTAAAGGTCTACGGTCTTTGATGGTAGCTCTATAGACATGACATTTGGTGCTTTACATACTTTACATTTTATAGTATCACTTCTTATATATCACACTTCTTGTCCTGCAGTTATTAGTGTAAGATTTCAAGAATTTTCAGAATTGTAATTTTTAAACGACTAACCCAATATAATGTAGATTTATTAGCCAAACTTGGACTCTCGTCTGTCGATAAGTCTACAAAACAGGGGAATTTACAGAAATTAACAAGAAATCTGAGATTTAAAGTTGGAACTCTGAGAAACAGTATCCTGCACAACTTCTAAAATTTTACAAAAGATGAAAAAAATATAAACAAAATCTAATTTTCGCTCAACAATCAATTATTAAAATTTAGTTTGCAGTTTTTCTCAAGAAACCTCGATGAAAATTTGTTTAAACTTACACGTATGCATACAAAATATTTGCAGAACTTTGGAAGATGTACGAGCTAAAGCACGAAAGCACAGGCATACATAGTCTGTATGTAAGATGCAAAGCCAAATATAAATACAATGCCATAGGCTGACAGTACTATAAAGGGGTAATTCCTTTTACAAACTCGTGGCTTGTGCGAAAAGTGGCCGGAAAATGTCTTAAGTCTTTGCAATAAACAATTCTGAAGAAATAAAAATAGAGTTCTTAGCCTGTACATAATCATCAATCAAGTAGCTGTATAATCTTACACACGCACAATGCTTTGAACTTTCTGTTTCGGAATGTCTTTACATGTTGTGTTTGGGTTTTCTTTAAAAGAGGACTATACGTTGCGTTTTTTGTCAAAAAGACTGACAGATAGCAAATTCGTTCCACAGTTCGACAGCACGGCAAATAAAATACCCGATCACTCACCTTGAAATAATGGTTGTTGTTGACTAGTCTGGATGAATAGTCTTATTTTAATCCATGTTTTAATAGTAAGTATCGTTCCATAAGACCAGATCGGTGCCAAATTGCATGTCATACACCAAATGTATATTTCGTTGTGTATTTTACTACAGTGCATTTTAAATATAATGAACTGACTGAAAATATAAAATAAATGTACAGAATCAATCGATGATGAGGCAGTCTTAAAAAGGGAAAGAGAAACGGCAGAGCTTCGAGATTGAGACAATTGGACGCATCTTCACCGCGTGCAGTCAAAACAAAAAAAATATTTTGAGGCAAAACTACCTCAGAGCATTTACATCTACGTCTTGCAATTACGCTCCTAGAGTGTAAGACCAGTCTTAAAGTCGAAGATCAGCAACTATATCCACGATAGATTAGTCAATAACACCCTCATTTGTGAACACGCTTCTACTGTCGAAACTGAAGACTCTACCAAAGAGGACTACGGTGCTTACGGTGCCTCTCCCTTCAGTGCCAACATCGGTAAGGAGAATATGTTCGAGGAAGTCCGTAAACAGAAATTCCATGACACGACAGAAAGAAACGGCTTCCGAATCACAGTTTTTGCGATAGCACGAATTGAAACCCATGACATGACGGCGAGTGTAACTATAAGAAACATTAAGCTGCAAAGCAAACCAAAGGCAACGGAAGAGGAGTATCGGATTGGAATACGAAAAGAGAAAAAGCGTCCATAAACGTCTCTCGCAAACTCTCCGCACAATTTTATCGAAGAGTCTCGGTCAAAGTATGGACCTTTTACAAGAAAGCACAAATCTGGCCGCAGACTTGAGGACAATCGCCTAGATTCTTCGAAACGTATAGTGTAATCTTGTTACCGACCCACAGGGAATCATGGACTTATGGGCTTAGCAGCTGCAACAAGAGAGGGTAATAGTGCACCAAGAAATTCCACCATCAGGCGATGAAATAGTCCCTCCCGAACTTTGAAGAAGTGGCCACAGTCCTAAAAATGCTGAATGATAAGGGATGTTATAGACTGATGATTTATCATCAAAGCTCTTCAAGACCTATGGCGATGTTCGTTCAGAATATGCGAATAAGTTCCATATGTTGGCGATACTACATCCTGCAAAAACGACCACCACAAATGTTGTCTCAGTGGATATTTGATCTAGACCCTCGCCCTTAGCAACTGGTAATACCTCAGTTCGTCATCTTCAGGAATACCTCTGGCTCAGTTGGCGGTTGCAAACCTTTCATAATCATTGTTTTGCAGCTTGATTGAGAGTAAAGTATAGAAGAACAAGTTTTTAATTTTATCACAATGCTCCAAGGTGCTACTGTGTATGGAGTGACAACTTTCGCTTAAACATTTAATTATAAAGTTTTCGCCAATGGCCGAATTACGCAGTTCAAAATTGTGTGTGTAAGCTTCATCTTCTAAGTGTTGAAGGGCGACACTCGCACATTCTTCGCTTTGTCCTCGTGCTATATTGTTGTTGATGGGTTTTCTTTCTTTTCTTTTTCTGCTGTTGTCTGTAGCACATGCGTTTCGGCTGCTGTTTTGGTTGTTGCAACTTTTTTCTCTACTGCGGTTGGAAAGCGAATACCTCATTTTCCTCTCTGGTCTTGCATTTTGCTCGCCTTTAATAGCCATTAGAGTCGGGCTATGTTGCGATTTTGTATATACAGGTATTATTGTGACTGCGATTTTCTAATAACTATAACTGTGTTTTTAAGTTGTGATTAAAATGTTCTGTATTGTTGCGTGATTTTCCAAAAAACTCCCAACCAAATATCCCTCTTTGCAATCATTCAGAATTGTAGGAACACACATACGTCATAGTATACAGTGTATCCACTATTCCGACCAATCATTTTTCGTTATTGACTAACCTACGACGCGACGTTCCGATTTAAAGACCTACCTCAGTCTCAAGTTTGATGTTCTAAGTATTATCGTATACTAAGACGACCGGGGTTATTCCTGAATGTTGGTAGTATAATGTATTGGATATATAACTTAATTTGTGCGTTTTGCTAAGAGATTATTCCGTTGTTATTAATGCATTGGAACATGCGCTGGAAAGTTGCTGTCATTGTACGTCATTTCAGTATATGTCAATCATTTGAAGCGTAAACAATAATTTTTTTTTTTTTTCACTCGAATGCGTCGAACTTTGTGCCTTGAAACCTCTTTTTGCGGGGAATTCTTCTTCATTACTTTAATATGAAGAAAATTGCTGCCGAAAGTCATCGTATTTTGGTGGAAGTTTATGGTGAACATGCGTTAGCTCAGCGAACGGGCCAAGAATGGTATGCACGATTTAAAGGTGGTGATTTTGGACTGGAAGCCAGCTAAATCAAAGACCGAATATCCATGTCGCGAAGGTAATGCTCTGTATTTGGTAGGATCTAAAGGGTGTGCTGTATTATGAGCTGCTAAAACCGGGTGAAACCATTAATGGACAACGCTACTGAACACAATTAATCCGTTTGAAGAGAGCAGTAGCCGAAAAACGCCCGGAATATGCGACCAAACACGAGGTAATCATTTTCCAACATGACAACCCTCGGCCCCATGTTGCTATTCCGGTTAAGAAACATTTGGAAAACAGTGGATGGGAAGTTTTACCCCACCCGCCTTATAGCCCAGACCTTGCCCTTTCTGACTACCATTTGTTCCGGTCGATGCAGAACACCGTCACTGAAATACGGTTCACATCAGAGCATAATATCAAAAATTGGCTTGAATGAATCAAGCCAAGCCGGCGTAGTTCTTTTGGAATGGAATCCACAAATTGCGAAAAAGATGGGAAAAGTCATAGCTTCAGATGGGCAATACTTTGAATAATACTATTGTACATGTTCTTCTTAAATAAATGTTCAAATTTGGTTATAGACTCATTTATAACACCTTTTACAAATCCATTTTTGTTTTCTGTACAAATCCTGACTTGAGGAAACAAAAAAATTCCAAAAAGATTGTGGAAGTCTTTAGTTTTGCCCAACTCTTAAGGGGTTTATCCTTTTAATGTGGTGGCACATTAAAATAATTAATACCGATTAATACTGTTCTTCAACATCAAGGATATGTATTTAAGAAAAATAATACAAATTTCACAATAGAATACATTTGCGTGGAGCCCAAAAAAATGGTCAACTGTCATGTCTTCTAAAGGGTGAGTTTTTAAAAGCTATAGCAAAGTTTTAAAAAAAAACACATAAAATTCAGAAAAATGCATGAAATCTTTATTTGAATCGATAGTACGGTCCATATAATTTAATGTTTGAAGATTATTTGATGCAAATGTTGACCTTGAATGCGCCTCAACTGGTCCATCCGCTTATTCCAATTTTAGCATACTCTTTCCAACATTTCGGCCGGTATCTCACGAATAAATGCGTCAATGTTGTCTCCCAATGCGTCAATTGAAGCGGGCTTGTCTGTATAGACATGAGCTTTAACATAGCCCCTCAAAAAATAGTCTAAATGCGTTAAATCGCACGATCTAGGCGGCCGATTGACCGGTCCCGAACGTGAAATAAAATGAAAACAGAACTCGCCTCTCAATAAGTCCATTGTTGCGAGTGCTGTGTGGCATGTGGCACCGTCTTGTTGAAACCACATGTCATGCAAGTCAAGCTCTTGCATTTTGGGCAAAAAAATGTTGGATATCATCTCACGGTAGCGCTCACCATTCACAGATACGTTACGATTCGCATCATCTTTGAAGAAGTACGGTCCAATGATGTCACCAGCCCATAAACCGCACCAAACTGTGACTTTTTCTGGATGCATTGGTAGCTCTTGCAATGCTTCTGGCTGATATTCACTCCAAAATCGGCAATTCTGCTTATTTACGTACCCATTGAGCCAAAAATGAGCACGCGATGAACTTTCTTAACAGAGCACCCATTTTGATAATAAAATGCAATAATTCGCAAGCGTTGTTCGTTTGTAAGACGATTCATGGTTAAATTATAGACCAAACTGAGGATGTTTGACAGTGAAACAAAATACGAAACGTGCGTCAGCTGTTTAAACCAGTGTTGCCAAAAAGATAATAGCTAAAAAATCACCCTTTAGAAAGGATAGAGGCAACATAGACCGAGTTTGGCGTAACCATCAGCAGAGCTGCGATTGGTCTTCTACTATAAACTTGCCTTCCATTTTCGAGTTACTCGTTTTGTTATACTTAGAACCAGTTTTTTCTGTTGTACAGATTTTTGGGTATTCGTTGTTGTATTCATCCGGCATCTCCCTACTTTAGTTAATTTTATCTTTCATGCGACTGTTGGAAGAAATCCTAGCTCATGCAGTATGGCTTCGGATCATCTTACCACTTTTGAAGTTTGTGTTTGTTTCGTTCTGCAGAACCTCGTTCGGATATAGCTTCTTGCACTCAGACACGGGTGAGAAATCTAAACGGTACGAAAACACTGCCTCTTGATCAGCTTGGTAGGGACTCAGGTTGAACAATAGTGGACAGTCGCACGCCATAACTGACCGGATAGTTGCCATGTAAATCTAAAACGCACCCATTGAGACACCGAACTGAGTTAGTTTTATTTTACTTTTGTTACCAAAGAACTTATTCAACAAAAAAGTGAATTGATGACTTTAACCAAAAAGGGGGGATGAAGTATAAATTCATAAACGAATACCTAAAAAGCTGGAAAGCAGACAAAACTGATATTGAAGTAAATTGAGTAACTAGAGAGTGGAACGGAATTATGTAATACATAACCACAAGCCTTAGAGAGTTTTGCATCACAAGTGAAACGAAAATATGTATATATTCTAAAATTATAATTACAGTCAGAAAGTAAATCCAACAAAATACTTACAAAATATCGATTCGCACATACATAGAAAGGCAAATAGAAAGTGCAAAACAAAACCTTTTTAATTAGTTTTTTGGGTAAGGGAAGATTCATAGTACTTTCTATGGATTTAAACGGCGGTGAGGGATTTTTGCCTTGCAACAAAATTTAACTATTTAACAAATAATTTGCTTAAGAAGCTGATGTAACTTTATATGTGGTTCATTGACAAGGCTGCCGAATTTGTGTCAGGCTGAAGTAGGCGGCTAGTGTGGGCGCGTGTAGTCGAAAGGCAACCAACCGGCAACAATTCTTCTCATTATGTATGAGAAGAATAGACACTATTTTGAATCAAGATGATTTGGTAAATTATCCCTATTATTTTTTGAATAACACTGAATTTCCAAAACCGCCCCCATACCACACATACACAATTAAGCCTTGAATCACTGATTATTACTTATTACACTGATTATCATATTTCGTAAACATGCAAACAAATGTATCCCATACTGTTAAAGGCGACTTTAACTGCCTTTGTTACGAGAAGGAAACCTATAATATGACGGTGGCTTGTTTTGATAATTTCTCAATGTTCAACATTAAATTCCACAATAGACTCCTTCAATTTCTCGATTATCAATATCCTTCATTATAACACAACCCCGCACATAAAAATAGAAACCTGCACACATAATTCTTCCCTACACTAGTGGTTATTTGCAAGGTTATTTAAATACATTTTTGAATGAAAGATCTAACATGTAAATCTTCATTACAAATTCATTCCCTTATCTTGTTGACAGCTAACAAGGTATTCATGGGGAGCATAAAAGTTCGCAGGAATTTTGTGTAAACAGGAATACAGGAATACATATTGTCGTTTATTTACATGCGTGTAAACACATGCCAGAACATGCCCTCACATTCGCATGTGCGTATACTACATACATATGATTTTGAATATCATCGTAGGGCTGGTGTGTTTAATGCATGTGCCTACGTACATATGTACGAACCTACTATTTCTTACTCTAAGAATTTCCCTTCCCACTTCCAGTAAGCATTGCCACTTAACTGCAATTGCCATTGCACATATTGCAATTTTGACAATATTGAGTTCTACTGCGAACAATTTAATTGAATGCATTAGAGTAGTTTTGTGGAAGGGTATGAAAGAAGAAGTAGCGGTTTGATGAGAGTCTAATTAGCACGATCCGCCATTTTAACGGCCCAGCTCTGTTACCTTATGTAAAGGGTGATTTAGCTATTATCTTTTTGGCAACACTAGTTTACACAGCTGACTCACGTTTTGTGTTTTGTTTCGCTGTCAAACATCTTCAGTTTGGTCTATAATTTAACCATGAATCGTCTTACAAACGAACAACGCTTGCAAATTATTGAATTTTATTATCAAAATGCGTGCTCTGTTAAGAAAGTTCATCGCGCGCTTCTTCCATTTTATGGTCAGTTTAATCGGAGCTCATTTTTGGCTCAATGGGTACGTAAATAAGCACAATTGCCGATTTTGGAGTGAATATCAGCCAGAAGCATTGCAAGAGCTACCAATGCATCCAGAAAAAGTCACAGTTTGGTGCGGTTTATGGGCTGGTCGCATCATTGGACCGTACTTCTTCAAAGATGATGCGAATCGTAACGTAACTGTGAATGGTGAGCGCTACCGTGAGATGATATCCACCTTTTTTTTGCCCAAAATGCAAGAGCATGGCATGTGGTTTCAACAAGACGGTGCCACATGCCACACAGCACGCGCAACAATGGACTTATTGAGAGGCGAGTTCGGTGAACCGGTGGCCGCCTAGATCGTGCGATTTAACGCTTTTAGACTATTTTTTGTGGGGCTCTGGACCATTTGAGGCGCAGTCAAGGTCAACATTTGCATGAAATAATCTTCAAACATTAAATTATATGGACCGCACTATCGATTCAAATAAAGATTTCATGAATTTTTCTTAACTTTATGTATTTTTTTTTTTTTTGAAAAACTTTCCTATGGCTTTTAAAAAATCATCCATCTTATAAAGGATGAAGGACATTATTTCCTTAATATCATTCGTGGTCAAGTGAGCCTAAGGTAGATCTGCTCTCGCTGTTTGGCTCTAATAAGAGCCAGGCCTTTGCTATATAATTGATGTGAGAAAGTGTCCCCCTCGCACATCCAAATACAGATTGACCACAAGCTACACTGGAGGCAGGTAGCCAGAGATCGTGCTAGTTGCAGAGGCCGGTTGTTTGAAGACCAGGTAGAGATGTTCATACGAAAAAATTCATCGATGCATAATAAACAACCCCACTCAGTCATGTCTACAACTCCATTCCTCTTGGATACACATTATCACAGTCCTAAAGTTTAGTAGACATGACAGTGGTGCCGTGAACATATGCCATTTGAATTAAAGCCATAATAGCTGGGTTTACTTCCAAATCGAAGAATTTGATTTGGAAATAGGGCCAAATTTAAGCCCGTAACAAAGTCTGGTGTTTTAAAGTGAGAGGGTTTAACCGGCTCATGCGACTTCGTCCCTTCGCTAAGGGTATGTCAACAACTGTCAATGGGATAAGTTCCCATTGGAATGTGAATTAACACCATATGGTGATAGTTCTTGTTTATAATATGACTAACCCCAGTCTGGCTTTAATTCGAATGACCTCTGCGCATGGCGCCACGGACCAAATGCAATAAAAGCAATTAACACGGAAAGAGTACCTAGAGTTTTTCTTGCTGTGGTCTTGTTACAGGTTACGTAAAGACATAAGACTATGAACTTCTAAAGTTATAACATTGTAAATGAAGAGACATAGAAATCGAACTCCATCAACTAATTAAATTGCAACGTAAATTTGGTAGCTTCGGCATCAAATTAAACGATGAATGTCTTTTTTTTTCAGAGAATGCTTAACATGGACGCTTGCAATCGTAAGTAATTTTAATGTTTCATCATGCATAGGAGTGGAGGGAGTCTTGTAATAATCTTTTAATAGCATCTTCTTATGTCCTTGGGCAGATTTAATATTCTAAAAGTGTTTTTAATGCAGGAATGCCGCTTTAAATGGTTCCTTTGACACGGAAGTAATTGCTTACACACGTTACAGAAGGGCCGCTTTATGACCGGCTCTAGACTTATACATGGGAATCTCATTTCCCAAGAAATTAATTTTCAAACTTCTTGCATTTAGATTTAGCTTTTCATCAGAACCCTCAAGTGAGTCTGACTGGGATATGGAATCTACTCGTAATATTGATTCATTCAGTTGCATTTCGGAAATACAAATACCTGCGCGGTGACCCAAGTAAGAGCACTGTAGAAAAGGCGTTCAAAGAACGACCAGTGATTCGACTATAAGGAAACAGTGAGTTTTAAAAATAAAGTAATTGCTAGAGTAAAAAGTAAAAGTGTTGAATAACAAGTGTAGAGAAATTTTAAGAGTAAGAGTAACTGATATTAGGAAGTAAATTCATTACAGCGAACATTTGAAGTATTGTGTTTTATTTCGTCACAATTGGGTAATCAAGCCCTTAGGTTGCAGCAGGCTCACATAGACCGTCCTATATACTCCTTTGGATCTATGTTACTCAGATCCTTTATCAAACTCTTAAGTGGAGAAAATTATATTAAGATAACTCACCTACACTCGCATGTACTACAATAGTTACTCCCAAAACTTCAATATACTCATGTGGGGAGTGCCTGCACGAAATTCTTGGATCTAATTATAGATACTAAATTAACTTGGAAAATCAACAGGCGAGAGCGTGTCAGCAAAGCCTCCAGAGGTGTGTGTTGCTGCAAGGCGATAGGGTGCACATGGAGACATTGGAATCGGATGGTCAACTGACTTTGTTGTCCGACCCATACTACAGCTAAGCACATCAATTACAAACTACATAATCGTGTTTCGGATGATCGGAGTATGTACCAGCTGTGTTTGAAGTGAAACTGCAACACGTGCCAACTTCAGCAACATATATACATAGCAACAATGTCTCTATGCAACTGTCATCTTTTTGTAGTCCCTCGCTCAACATATTTGTTCAAGTTTATGTTTAGTAGCATCCTTCTCATTTCCTTTTCCTATTCCAGCTGTTTGTGTTCGTCAAGTCTAATGTTAACAGTAATATCTTTGTTGTTGCTAACTGCGTCAACTGCAGACTCTTACTTAGCTGTTAGGTACGGTGCGGTAAACACTATCAGCGTCTGGTATATGTCGTTGTTATTGTTGTCGTGTCATCTCTCTTGTATGCTCAGTGCACTACACCATTGAAGTTATTCTGCTGGTGTCCTTTCACATTCGTCTCTGCTGTTCCATACACTTGTTGCTGGGTATAGAACAGTTTGTTTGTAAAGTAGCTGTGTCAACATGTTGCAAACCGATGCGATACATGCTATGTTGGGATTCATACCTCGTGCGGTGAACTAAGAATTAAAATGTCTTATGTTGCCTATGTTGTAACACATGTGTGCTTAGTTTATCTCTTAAATCTTATCTAAATCGGTCAATCCGTTTAGAAGTGTGGTATTCATAATTTGAATGGACCTCCATAGTTTCGTGCATGTTTGACGTATGGCATGGAACTAAACAAGATAATGCAGTTTAAGTAAGCGGAGACGCGGAGGATCAGCACTGGAGGCAGGTAGCCAGAGATCGTGCTAGTTGCAGAGGCCGGTTGTTTGAAGACCAGGTAGAGATGTTCATACGAAAAAATTCATCGATGCATAATAAACAACCCCACTCAGTCATGTCTACAACTCCATTCCTCTTGGATACACATTATCACAGTCCTAAAGTTTAGTAGACATGACAGTGGTGCCGTGAACATATGCCATTTGAATTAAAGCCATAATAGCTGGGTTTACTTCCAAATCGAAGAATTTGATTTGGAAATAGGGCCAAATTTAAGCCCGTAACAAAGTCTGGTGTTTTAAAGTGAGAGGGTTTAACCGGCTCATGCGACTTCGTCCCTTCGCTAAGGGTATGTCAACAACTGTCAATGGGATAAGTTCCCATTGGAATGTGAATTAACACCATATGGTGATAGTTCTTGTTTATAATATGACTAACCCCAGTCTGGCTTTAATTCGAATGACCTCTGCGCATGGCGCCACGGACCAAATGCAATAAAAGCAATTAACACGGAAAGAGTACCTAGAGTTTTTCTTGCTGTGGTCTTGTTACAGGTTACGTAAAGACATAAGACTATGAACTTCTAAAGTTATAACATTGTAAATGAAGAGACATAGAAATCGAACTCCATCAACTAATTAAATTGCAACGTAAATTTGGTAGCTTCGGCATCAAATTAAACGATGAATGTCTTTTTTTTTCAGAGAATGCTTAACATGGACGCTTGCAATCGTAAGTAATTTTAATGTTTCATCATGCATAGGAGTGGAGGGAGTCTTGTAATAATCTTTTAATAGCATCTTCTTATGTCCTTGGGCAGATTTAATATTCTAAAAGTGTTTTTAATGCAGGAATGCCGCTTTAAATGGTTCCTTTGACACGGAAGTAATTGCTTACACACGTTACAGAAGGGCCGCTTTATGACCGGCTCTAGACTTATACATGGGAATCTCATTTCCCAAGAAATTAATTTTCAAACTTCTTGCATTTAGATTTAGCTTTTCATCAGAACCCTCAAGTGAGTCTGACTGGGATATGGAATCTACTCGTAATATTGATTCATTCAGTTGCATTTCGGAAATACAAATACCTGCGCGGTGACCCAAGTAAGAGCACTGTAGAAAAGGCGTTCAAAGAACGACCAGTGATTCGACTATAAGGAAACAGTGAGTTTTAAAAATAAAGTAATTGCTAGAGTAAAAAGTAAAAGTGTTGAATAACAAGTGTAGAGAAATTTTAAGAGTAAGAGTAACTGATATTAGGAAGTAAATTCATTACAGCGAACATTTGAAGTATTGTGTTTTATTTCGTCACAATTGGGTAATCAAGCCCTTAGGTTGCAGCAGGCTCACATAGACCGTCCTATATACTCCTTTGGATCTATGTTACTCAGATCCTTTATCAAACTCTTAAGTGGAGAAAATTATATTAAGATAACTCACCTACACTCGCATGTACTACAATAGTTACTCCCAAAACTTCAATATACTCATGTGGGGAGTGCCTGCACGAAATTCTTGGATCTAATTATAGATACTAAATTAACTTGGAAAATCAACAGGCGAGAGCGTGTCAGCAAAGCCTCCAGAGGTGTGTGTTGCTGCAAGGCGATAGGGTGCACATGGAGACATTGGAATCGGATGGTCAACTGACTTTGTTGTCCGACCCATACTACAGCTAAGCACATCAATTACAAACTACATAATCGTGTTTCGGATGATCGGAGTATGTACCAGCTGTGTTTGAAGTGAAACTGCAACACGTGCCAACTTCAGCAACATATATACATAGCAACAATGTCTCTATGCAACTGTCATCTTTTTGTAGTCCCTCGCTCAACATATTTGTTCAAGTTTATGTTTAGTAGCATCCTTCTCATTTCCTTTTCCTATTCCAGCTGTTTGTGTTCGTCAAGTCTAATGTTAACAGTAATATCTTTGTTGTTGCTAACTGCGTCAACTGCAGACTCTTACTTAGCTGTTAGGTACGGTGCGGTAAACACTATCAGCGTCTGGTATATGTCGTTGTTATTGTTGTCGTGTCATCTCTCTTGTATGCTCAGTGCACTACACCATTGAAGTTATTCTGCTGGTGTCCTTTCACATTCGTCTCTGCTGTTCCATACACTTGTTGCTGGGTATAGAACAGTTTGTTTGTAAAGTAGCTGTGTCAACATGTTGCAAACCGATGCGATACATGCTATGTTGGGATTCATACCTCGTGCGGTGAACTAAGAATTAAAATGTCTTATGTTGCCTATGTTGTAACACATGTGTGCTTAGTTTATCTCTTAAATCTTATCTAAATCGGTCAATCCGTTTAGAAGTGTGGTATTCATAATTTGAATGGACCTCCATAGTTTCGTGCATGTTTGACGTATGGCATGGAACTAAACAAGATAATGCAGTTTAAGTAAGCGGAGACGCGGAGGATCAGCAAACGTTTTTCAATATCTTCAGATAGTAGATAACAGCGAAGGAGATGCTGATAAATAGATACGAAAACACCAGGCTGTAAGTAAATGCACATATTTAAGCATTACTCAATAAAAGCGAATATTCCCATGAACGACAGAACATTAGAATGCGTCAACGCATGAAAGGGATTAAACATAGACGTTGAAAGTTGGGATCCAATGATTGTCTTAGTCATAGTTTCCCAAAAATTGGACAACAAAACAAGCAAAGCTTATGAGCAGTCATTGAGCAATCCAATCTCTAAAGTTCCTAGAGAACAAATTTCCCGCATTGGAAAATTTGCACGAAAGAAGCACCAAAGGCAACCAAGATTTCAGAACAAAGAAGGTACAGTACCGCTAAGCAGAGCAAGTTGCGTCAATGTGTCTTTCATTCAAAACTTGTCAGATCTGTAGGCAAAAGCATCATACGCTATCGCTCAGAAGTACAGCAGTCAAATCCTGCAGACAAATCGGAAAACACAGTGCTCTTGGCAACTGCCTTAATGAAAACAAACTCGAAAGGTCGTGATCTTCATCAAAGAGCGATAGTTGATCAAGGCTCACGGTAATCTTTCATCACTGAAGACGCAGTGCAACGGTTGCAACTTAAGAAGAAAAAGGCATAAATATCAGTTGCTGTGAAATCAGTAAAAGCAGGAACTGCTACCAGTAGGGTTGATATAGAAACTCAACCAATTCATCTCTCATACAACAAGGCAGCAGCAATCGACGTATTGATTGGAGCAGACGTGTTCCGGGATATAGCCAGGGATGGTGTGATTAAGGGTGAACGGGGAACTCTAGTGGCATGGAACACAAAATTAGGATAGATTTTATTTGGAAGTAGCAATCGAAGAGAAGTTGACAACACTACACCAACAATTTGTCACAAGACGGAAACGCGAGCTACAAGAAGAAACACATCTTACAAGCGAAGAAATGAAGTGTGAATAAATCTTCAAGAAAACCTATAAGAGAGACGAAACTGGTAGCTATAGTGTCCGACTACCCTTCAGGGAAAATGCAAAGGAGCTTGGCGACATCAAGCTGTCTTTAGGCCAGAAAGCTCCACCACAAAATTATGCGTAGTTTCTGATGCGTCGTCAAAAACTACCTCAGGCATAAGCTTAAATGAAAAAATGCTCACAGGCCCTGTAATACTTGTTTAGCATATTTATAAGATGGAGAAAGCATCAATTTGTATGCCGGAAAGACATCGAAAAGATGTCTCAAATCTCCCTGGAGATCAAGATTGTCGCCGAATTCTATGAAGAGAACAACCCACAGAAAAATTAAGGAATACAGACCGAAAACTGTAACATACGGAACAGCATCTGATCCATTTCTGGGCACACGAGTTCTCCAACATCTGGCTGTAGATGGGGAGTTGACATATGAACAAGCTTCGAAAATAACCCGACCTTCTGTCAGGAGGAGATACACTGGAAGGTGCAATGGAGGCCCAAAAACAGCTGAAAACGAGCTTAATGGCAAGCGTAAGTTTAAAACTACGCAAATGGGCATCCAATGCTAAAACAATTGTAAGGAATATATCCCCGGAGCAAGGAAGATTCAAAATAAGTGAGTACGATCCTGTCAAAATGTTGGGGATTTATTGGCGACCGGAACTGATGAACTTTGAATTCAAGGTATACATGCCATCAAAAAAAATTATAGCATCCCAGACGGCAAGGCCTTTTGACCTTTTGGGATAGTTGATCCCACAAGAACTATGGCAATCAGAAATGTCTTGGGATGAATTCTTGCCCGAAAAACGAATTCAGAAACCAACGGAGTTGCATCGAAAAAATAAAAATACCACGGTGGAACAAGCATGAGACAAAGCAGCACATTGAGCTTCATGGGTCTTGTGACGCATCGGAGAGAGCCTTTGCCGCAGTCATACATACGAGAGTTACAACGCAATCTGTTTGTTATGTGCATAATCAAAAGTTGCCCAATTAAAGAAGGTTACAGTACTAAGGCTAGCACTTTGTGGCGCATTACTTCTCGTAAAAGATAGTAACAGACATTGATGACAAAAATCTTAAAGCAGAGTTAGAGGCAGAAACTTTCAGCGGGTACTAGGTACTATACACCGATAATGTTACAAACTTCGTTTCTGCTAACAAAATACTGCAACAAAACGAACTAAATTGTAAGACAACGAAGAGGTTTGTAACTTACTGTCCACGTGCAATACAGAGTGGCCCTTAATGCCACCGGGAGCTCCGCACTTTGAGCGACTTTGGAAAACTGGTCCATCAAATATCTCTTAAAAAGAACTGTCGGTGAACATGCTAAAAGCTAAAATATGAAGAACTGTCGATATTACTAGTTCAAATAGAAGCATGCCTCAACTTCAGACCACTCTATCCTCTCACAAACGGCGCTAACGCATTGGAGAGAGCCTAAAAAGCTAACTGGCAGCTGTTGTGTTGATGTGATGCATGGTGGAATGTCGAATTTCTTTGAAACTGCCATAGCCACCGATATGACTTCAGATGCAACCTCACATATCATAAAAAGCCGGAAGAATGCTAGAAAATCAGAGCCTATTATAGGTTTGCTGACTTCGGCTACAACAAAACGCCAGCTGAGTTCACGGCGCAGTCCTAAGTTCAGTAGCAAAGTACGAAAACCGTAGGTGGGTATCGGGTTTCCGTTGGCGTCAAAAATGGTGTAGTCGGATAACGTAGACTGTTGACGTCGAGCCGAGCCGTGTCTAACAAAAACTGCAACTTCGACGTTTTGTCTGTGACGAAAAGCCGGCTGGAAGTTTGGCTGTCATTTTGAATAAAAGTGCAGCAAGTTCTTGCTTTTGATCCCCAGTGACGAAATAGCAAAAAGAAAATTGATTATTGCTTTTCCTCTCACTTGAAGCTGGTGTAAAGCTTTTGTCACCGCCTGTCACAATTTAGTCAGCTGTTCCGCTTTTTGTGTTAGAGTTAATAACTCGGTTTCTGGATGAGAAAATGTGCTTCTGTGGGATGACTTCGTTCATTCTGTTTGCGATGAGACCCAGATTGTCCCGATTTGTAGGATTATCTTTCATACCAGGAGGATGTGCGGCAAGAATGGATTGAGTTTCATCATCATCTTCTGACCCACATGCTCCACTAAAGGGATAGCGGGGGTAAACCACGCACGAGAGATCTCCAGGTGACTCGATCCTCCGCCATCGACTCTAACGCATCAGGAGTTACGCCCACGAGTAACCAGGCGAATTCTTGGACTTGGTCCAACCATCTCGTCTTGGGTCTGCCAAGCGGTCGCCTACCTGATGGAATTGCATTCAACGCCCACCTCGGAAGTCGAGATGAACGAGACATTCGTGTCACGTGACCAAACCAACGAGACGTAGCCCTAGCCGTATGAAGAAGCAGCTTCTCAATGTTGAATTCCTCTCGTACTGGCGTGTTTTTCACCCTATCCCGGTGAATAATTTCCACAACAGCACGGAGAAATCTCATCTCAGCAGCTTGTATTCGCGATCTTATTCTTTCGGTCATTACCCAAATTTCATGACTATAGGTAAGAGTTGGAACAAATACTGAGTTAAAAGCCGCTAATTTTCTAAAATTCCCTTCCTGATTACAGATCTACCAAGGTGTTTCAAAATTGACCCAGCTTGACCAAAATTACAGCATAACTTCTTCCATCACTCGTGAAAAAGACCCCGAGATACTTCAACTTCTCCACCTGCTTCAATGCAACTCCACTAACCTGTAGAGTGCATTGAACAGGCGATCTGGAGATGACCATAACCTTCGATTTGTCCACGTTAACCTTCATTCCAGCATGAGCACATACGGCCACTAACCTATCGTGTGCGCGTTGGAGTTCCGTCAGGGAAGATGTGACGATAACCACGTCATCAAAAAGAAGATGACTTACCTTCAACTCTCCCGATGTGAAACATTCCTCGCCTCGGCTGCGCCGCAACATCCAGTCCATATATACAATGAAAAGGAGAGGTGACAAGACTCACCCTTGGCGAAGTCCAACGTTGAAAGGTGAAAGGTGTTGATTTATCACCATTAACCCGAACACAGCTGATTGTGTATAGAGACTGAAAGGCCTCAACACCTTAGCGTAGACTTTCCGGGAAGATTTAAAAGAGATATGCCCATGTAGTTGGAGCAATCTCTTTTGTCCCCCTTCTTGAAATGTGGGACAATCACCCCAGTTTTCCAATGGCCAGGTGTCTCACCACGTTCCCAGACCACTTTAATGAAACGAGAGAGCTATAAAACTCCCTCTTTGCCCATTGACTTAAGCATTTCTGGCCGGATTTCGTCCACAACGGCGGATTTGCCAACTTTTAGCTATTCAATCGCCAAAATGACTTCCTCTAATGTTAGACTATTCTCCGCCCCACTCAAGACTACAGGTCTGCCATCCTCAGTGCCTTGTCCGGGATTCAGCAGCTATGGAAAGTGCTCGCTCCATCTGCGTAAGATGTCCACCTCATTGGAAAGCAACACACCATATTTGGATTGGACTCCAGCGATAATGCTGAATTTCCTTCTTCTGAGTCGGCGAATGGTTTGCCAGGACAGCTTATTAGCGGATCTATGGTCGCTTTCCAAGTTATCGCCGAACTCCTTCCAAGACTGCCTTTTAGCTGCTCGCACAGCCTATTTGCAAGTTCTTGGCGGATCAGTGTACCGGTAATGAGAAGCAGAGTCCCCCAAAAGAATCCAGTCTCCGTAGGTCTTCTTCTTCTCTCTGATGGCATATTGAACTCCACGCGTTTTAAGCCACGCAATTCTTTTTTCACCACCAGCCGTTTCAAACACGTTGGTACTACAAAGAGATCTATCAGCGACTTCCATTGAAGACTCTGACGGTACCATGTGTATTTATGGACGCCTTTGTGTCCATTATGGACATGCCATTTTCACAGTAAAAGTCCAACAATTTCTCTCCGTTCGCGTTCTGGTGAGGATCACCATTCCTCCCAATCACACTCTCTCATGTCTTTATATCCACACTCACGTGAGCATTGAAATCATCCACCATTTCCGCTACCCTTTCCAGGGGAGCATCAACTTCTTCCAGGAAAGCCAACTCCCGACAGGAAGAGTTTCCACCCTTCCAAAAGGTCCTCAGTTCTAGATCCCCTTTGCTTCGTCCAGAAGATATCCCCGATATCCAAACGAAACCTGGTACCCTCGTCAACTAGCTCGAGACGTTCCATGTGCCTATTCTAATTTAATGCCGTTGTCCGTTGCCTTTTGCTCCCAGCGCAAGGAGCTCTATCACCTAGCTCCTCTCGGCCAAGCATTTGCCTAATTCTCGAGATGGTGCCAAAGGAGAAATGAGTTCTTCATTTTATGAAAATATACATTACCTGCTGGTGGATTAATAATGACGTCTTGAACTTCCATGGCTGTAATGTAATTTTAACAACATAAGCATACCGAGAAAATAAAGGCAATTAATGTTGTCAGATGTAAAACTTTTGTATTTTTGGCTAACACTGGGCTTACAACGACGATTGTATCATTTTGTAGACTCTATGAACTTGAGTCATGAGTTAGAGGATTGATTGACAGCCATCCCGATTCTATTTACTATTCTTGAGTTTGTTTAAGTGCCAGAAACACTGGATCTCCTAGTGTCACAACAAAAGACAGTCATACACAAAATTGTCATCTTGTCTTTGAAACTTGCAAGAGCACGGTCTCGTCATAAATTTACCAAAAAGTGTATAAGTATGGTTTGAATAATACAATCCTTCTCAGTTTGCCTTTTAGTGCTGGGTTTGGTAAAGTAGTCCAATAATAATATACAGCAAATTGCTGAACTAAAAGCCATGATGCACGAAGATGAAGAAAGCTTCACAGAGAAAAATATGGATGTCTAGGCGTATTCCTGGCAAGGACAACATCACGGTGAAAAAGTCAACGCCATAGCCTGATGTTGACTTCCCAGTTACCACCCAAAGAACTCGGACGCTTCCACTCGTCAACAGTAGCCACGAAACAAGGTCATTTCAAAGAACGCAGTTGCGCAAATTCCCGCAACACGTATTATGCGAACTCAGTATACCGGATACATTCCAGCAAACGTTCGTGATACCTTGCTCGGTCGTCGTGTTGGGCTCCTATATATTTGAAATCTGATGTCCTCTGCGAGGCAATTAATTGCGACCAACTAACAAGATGCCACTTAACGACTATGAGATCACATTTTTTTAATGGTAAATACAATTTAATCTTATAACCTGTTGTCATTTCAGGCGGGTTGAACACGCACAGTCTTAATGATTATATTCACAGTTATTCTCACAATGATAAGTCTGGGTAAATCTAAAAAAAAAACTCAAAACGCTGCGCAGATTGTTATTACAGTGTCAAAAGAGTAATACTCAGTGAAACAACTAGCGCCGAATTCTACGTTTTCATGACCCAGTCAAATATTTGAGCATGTCTTATAGAGTATTTTATTAATAATTATTTAATATATATAACGGGTGGTATAGATATACCACCAGCCACACTATCGCGAACAGCAGCAATATTTTCTGCAGTACGAGCTGTGCGAGCATGCACTGGTGTTTTCACATCTCCTACAGACCCGGTTTGCTCCAATTTTTGCACGATTTTTCCGATTGTACGCGCATTTGGACGATTAAATTGAAAAATCACGAAGTACACGATATGCATTTGATTTGAACGACCCTTTTCATACTAAGCCTGAATAACTTTAAGGCGTTGCTCGATTGTGTATCTTTCCATGGTTCAAATTGAGTTAGTTTGAAATTGAGAAATGTCAAATTAAATGCAGAAAAAAACTTGACGTTTAGATGTGGTTCACATTCAACATCGGCCCTTAAAATCTAACCACCCTTTATATATATATTCTCTAACACATTCTTTATCTCTAACCCACTCACTAACTTTTCAGAAACAATTACTGACTCATTTTTTGAGTACTTTTAGTTGCGATAATACACAGTTTATTGGATTATGCCAGGAGCAGGCATAATCAGTTTAAAAAAAAGAAAATATATTGAATTTACTAAAACATTCACTTTTAGTTATAGTACCAATTAAAATTACGTGTATTCAAACAAAGGACTCGAATAAAGTTCCTGCCTCGATAAATACATTAAATTAAATGGTACAGAGTTTCAATAGAAAAGAATAAATGATTTCCACAATTTGCTAAAAGCGCAAAAAGTGGAAAAGGCATCAAGGCATCTAAAGGGTGATTTTTTAGCTATTATCTTTTTGGCAACACTGGTTTAAACAGCTGACGCACGTTTCGTGTTTTGTTTCACTGTCAAACATCTTCAGTTTGGTCTATAATTTAACCATGAATCGTCTTACAAACGAACAACGCTTGCAAATTATTGAATTTTATTATCAAAATGTGTGCTCTGTTAAGAAAGTTCATCGCGTGCTTCTTCCATTTTATGGTCAGTTTAAGACGAAGCTCATTTTTGGCTCAATGGTTACGTAAATAAGCAGAATTGTCGATTTTGGAGTGAATATCAGCCAGAAGCATTGCAAGAGCTACCAATGCATCCAGAAAAAGTCACAGTTTGGTGCGGTTTATGGGCTGGTGGCATCATTGGACCGTACTTCTTCAAAGATGATGCGAATCGTAACGTAACTTTGAATGGTGAGCGCTACCGTGAGATGATATCCATATTTTTTTTGCCCAAAATGCAAGAGCCTGACTTGCATGACATGTGGTTTCAACAAGACGGTGCCACATGCCACACAGCACGCGCAACAATGGACTTATTGAGAGGCGAGTTCGGTGAACATTTTATTTCACGTTCGGGACCGGTCAATTGGCCGCCTAGATCGTGCGATTTAACGCCTTTAGACTATTTTTTGTGGGGCTATGTTAAAGCTCATGTCTATACAGACAAGCCAAGATTGAAGCATTTATTCGTGAGATACCGGCCGAAATGTTGGAAAGTGTATGCCAAAATTGGACTAAGCGGATGGACCATTTGAGGCGCAGTCAAGGTCAACATTTGCATGAAATAATCTTCAAAACATTAAATTATATGGACCGTACTATCGATTCAAATAAAGATTTCATGCATTTTTCTGAATTTTATATGTTTTTTTTTTTTTTTTAAATCTTTCCTATAGCTTTCAAAAAATCACCCTTTACATTAAATTAAATGATACAGAGTTTCAGTAGAAAAGAATAAATGATTTCCACAATTTAGTTTCCTTGCTAAAATCGCAAAAAGCGGAAAGAGCATCAAGGCATCTACATACTCAGAACCGCAAGACATAGAAATTCGATGTTTTGACGATTAGAAAAGATTTACAAAGATTAAAAAGAAAACAGTTACCACGTGAGATGCTCAAATCTTACGTGTCTAGACAAATCTTTGGTATATTGTTGATTGACTGCTCAAGTTAATCAAAAAACATAAAAAGAAAAAAAAAATCATAAATGAGCATACGTATATATTTTTAATCCTAGCGCTTTCATCTTTCTACATACATATCCCACCAAACCTTTCGGATTTTTATTGCTTGAGAATGATCGTAGTAAAATAATGTGGTATAAAAATACATTCAAAAATCACTTGGTATTCCTGAATTCAGACATTTGGTTGGATTTTGATGGAAAAAAGAGTTTTCATTAAAAGTTTAAGATTTGGTAAAAATTGACATTCAATAGTGCTCCACAGCACGCACAAGCACTTATACATATCTACATATGCAGGCAGTATTATTCATATATTATACACTTCCCAAACATACGCGGAGGCTTGTTCTAAAGTTCTCAGAGGAGGTATGATAAAGTTATAATCCCTTCACCTGCCTTATAAAGGGTACATTGTACGGGTTTTATGTAAGCAATTGGTTTTTAATTGAGCAAAATTAAAAAAAAAAACTGTGTACGTTTGGACCACTTACCATACGGAGAGTCCATATTGCCCGGCACCTCGCTAATAACACGTGTAATGATTTCTATCAGGCATCGACGAGTGCGTTCGGCAAGGACGAGTAATTCATCGTAAAACGGACATTAAATCGCACGATCTAGCCGACCAATTCACCGGTTGAAGACGAGGGATGAATTGCTCATCGAACTCATTTTTCACATTATCCATCGATTCGCAAAAAAAACTTTTTTCACAGAGCAGGAATTTTGATAATAAAATTCAATTATGTGCAGACGTTTTTCGTGTGTAAGTGTTTCCATGATAAAATGTGAGTCAACACAGAAGGATGATGGTATTAAGTAAACAAATTGCAAAGCAATCCTTCATTGTAGCTTAGTAACTGAGCATAATTTGATGCAGACCTACGTCATGACTCAATGAGGAAAACCAAACAAGAAATGTACATAACTCCACACAAATAAGTATCACCACATTTTTATTCATATATTTAGGACGATTAAACGTTGATTTGCATTGATGGAAGGAGCCCAAAGCATCAGGACGTGTGGCATTAGAGAAGTATCTTTATACAGCTTTGTTTATAATCATTTTATGTATGGTTTTAAAAATGAATTGTCGATTGCAATCCCAGAAGGAAATGTATCAAAAGTGCATCGTAAATTTATTTCATTTCGCCCGTCGTAAATATACAAGTACATACCACTTGTTTTGTATATTTACACAAGCATTACATTATTAGGCTGTATTTAAAATATTTTGCTTGCCTGCATTCACTACAGTTGAGACTTACTTTCATAAGAATCGCATATAATAGTATCTATGTAATACAAGAAGCTTACTTTTATTGGTAATCTCAATAAAAATTAATTTTCTAATCAGTTTTTGTTGCCTTCTGAAGTGTTAATTTATGTTTTTATACGCCATGCAAGGGATCTAAACGTGACTTACATAAAAATATAACTTTATATTTTTATCACTCCGAGTATATCGAGGGAATATAGGGCCTTAATTCAACTGTAGTATTGTTCCCCTGATAAGGCAAGAAAAGAACAATGTCAATGAAATTAATATATCTATTCATGTACTATGAATGTACTACTAAAAAAAAAAGAATATATCTCTTGAAATACTTACTTACATTAAACGGGAAGCTTCAACTAACTTCTGAATAGTGGTATCTTTTTAATTCACAAATAATTTTAATCACTTTATGTATATATTATGTGCATCTATGTTTCAAACTGGTTTTTAACATACTGGATACACTTATTCAATTCTTGAAAGCACTCAACACCAAACACAAGAGAATGAAATAAATCTTCATTGAAAACAATTGTGATTATAATTCATAAACAATCTTCGTGGCGGCTCGTTGCGAAATCCTCTAAAAACCTGAACTCACTCACGGCAACAGAAACAGCGCAAACACAACATTACTGCCCACGTCCTTAAAAACACTAAAATTCATATTTATAAGAAAATTGTGATGTACAAAAACATTCCCCAAGACTGGTCTACAGTGATTCATGTAATTTATTTCGAAGAATGAATGTGGAATAGATTCCACAGGATGATGCCGAATGCGCATAATCGTACAAAAGCCACGTGCCTGAAGATTCACTCTATTTGAACAAACCTGTTGATGGAATATACAACTTTTCATTTCTCATTTTAAAAATAGTTTATCATTGTTATAAAATAATACGCATGTTTACGTAATTGGGGACTGTGTATTGGTGCAATCTAATTTACACACAGTACTCTCATGTGTACGTAATTTTTTTTATTCATTTTATTCATTTTCTTGAAATGGTTATTGAACCAAGATACAATAATACTGCGTATAGCTCAGTACTTTGCGTGTGATAGAATTTGATAAAAAAAAAATATACAAGAGCAACACACGAGCGTTTATTGTTTTTCTAACAATATATTGTAATTCGTATCAGTTTAGATAAACAGAGAGGTCTTGTGGACCCCTTCTGGTCATGAAAAAATGACAGAGCCACACATATAACAATAGTTCATTAAGGGATGAACAATGCCAATGTATGTTTATAAATTTCGTGTTATCCAGTCTTTGAGATTTAAACTTAACTTTAAACAGTAAAATTACTTTTCGTAGACTTGTTGTAAAAATGGGAAAATAGAATGTATTCATTGCAAAAAAGGTGTTTTCCAAAAAGAACTTGACAACTTTAACCAACCTGCTGAGAATTTTTGAAAATTGTATTGCCCCCACGAGTACGCATTTCGATATTCGCACTGAGCTTCTCTAACGAGTCAAGCTTGTTGGGTTAGACTTAAGGTGAACCCATAAAACAGTCTAGAGGTCTTAAATCACAACCAATCGACAGGACCATTCCATGTAACACGTCCATCGAATTGAGTTTTCAATACATGCGCCCATTGCTTCGCACGCTGTGTAGCTTCTGACACCGTCCTGTTGAAACCATATACACTGAGCGTCCAGTATAATGAAAAATACAATGTTCAGTCAATTCGTTATATCGTTTTATTTAATAGAATATTGACTATCGTAACCTTACGTACCGAAGACAAGTTCGAAGAAGAATCAACAACCGCGAACAAATTCCAAAGACGTGTAAGTCAAAAAACAATTCCAACGTATTTCATATAGCGTTTGAAAGAAGAGGAAACAAGTTAAAAAGAAACACGAAAAATAACTACGGAAACCTTTCTTTATATAGAAGGAGTCATCATTAGTTATTATATCAATAGACTTCAAATGCTGATTCGTTATACAGGACCTCCAGTGTAAATATCATTAATGACTAGTCCATGCAATTACTCACTTACTTAAGGTGGCGCCTGGGCCTCAAACCACAAGCGTCTCCAGCCAGTTCGAACTTCAGCTAGCTGCCTCCAGTTTCGAAAAGATAGTTGGCTGAGGTCTCTTTCCAATTGTGTGCTCTACCTGAGTCGGGGTCTTTCACTATTGTGCGTGACTGAATCGGAAAACTTTGCGGGCCGGAGCACTGATTACCACCCGCTCTACTGACATAAATCTCAATCGTTGGATCTTCACTCTTCTGGCTAAGTCGATGTCGCTAAACAGCCCGTATAGTTCGTCATTAAATCTCCTCCTCCACTCACCATCTATGCAGACGGGACCGAAAATCACACGAAGAATTTTCCTCTCGAAGCAACCAAGAGCAGCTTCATCCGCTTTTGATAAAGTCCATGCCTCCGCGCCATATAGCAGGACTGGGACGATTAAGGTCTTGTAAAGCGTTAGTTTAGTTGTTCGAGAGAGGGCTTTGTTTACCAATTGCTTTCTTAGCCCAAAGAAGCAGCGATTGGCAAGAGTTATTCTTCGTTTGATTTCAGCGCTGGTGTCGTTGTCTGAATTGATAGCGGTGCCTAGGTAGACAAAGTCTTTACCTACCTCAAAGTTATATCTGTCTACTGTGACTTTCTGTCCGAGAAGTCTGGGATGGGAGCCCTGTCTCGTTGAAGGCATATACTTAGTTATACCCTCATTTACCGTTAAACCCATCTTCGAGGCCTTCATCGCAATACTTACAAAAGTGAAACTCGATGGCATATGCTAGTAGTTCAAAGATTGTTCCTCTACAGCGGGCGTGTGCGTCTTGACCAATTCTTTCAAGAATGACGTTGATGAAGTTGCATAACAACGCGTCGCCTTGTCTAGGTAAGGTCTATACTGACCTTGATGAAGCAGTGTGCATTCAAACCATCTCAATGTACAACATTGCCTGTATATGAAACACAGTTCTGCGAAGTGAATTCCGTTAAATAATTTAAGTGATCATATAAAGTAATACTTCACTCATTATGATATACAATTAATTTACAATTAACTTTTTGTAATACCCTTGATGGAATTGTGGATGTATTACTTTCATTCATGACCATCAGCATAAAAGGCGGACATATGCGAAGAAATATTTTCTTTGGCATCGGAACCCCACATGCAATTTCAACAAAATCGGTTTTGCTGTTTTTGACAGAAGGAGATGTGTAACTACTACCCATGCAAATTTTGAAACAAAAACAAAAGTGAGTATAAAGTTAGTGAAGAGTGTTTTATTGAGATTCAAAAGTGAGCTAGCTCAAAAACACGCTATGTTATAGAGAAAAAGAAACAAAATCCAAGAAATCCATCCTCAATGAATGAACAACACAACAAAAATCTCATTCAGGATAAAGAGGATCTTTGTATGCGTGTATATAACAATATGCCTGGTAATAGTCTCAATAGGAAGTAGTTGAGAGAAATACTTTGTGATAACAACTGCTTACCAAAGAATACTAGCTGTTCACAGAAATGACAACATTTAAAACAAAATACGATAAACTCTCAAAAAATGTTGACCAT
Source organism: Eristalis tenax (assembly GCA_905231855.2). NCBI lineage: Eukaryota > Metazoa > Arthropoda > Insecta > Diptera > Syrphidae > Eristalis > Eristalis tenax. Next base: position 32,005,254 of record HG993125.1, on the reverse strand, counting down.
CTGGGGAAAAGAAACAAATAGATAAACTAACACTAAGGAATACCAACAAAAATATAATTGTACTTTTACATAGGGAAAATAGGATTAATATGTGCGAAAAAGCCAACACTGTTTGCTCTAATATAGCATTACAAACAATGCAATTGAAGGCGTTTCCATCTAATGTAAACAATCGAGAATCTAAGAAAGCCACAATAATTGTACAGATGGACATACTCAGCTCTTAGTATGGTATGAAACTCACGCAATCTCAAGGCAAGAGGTACATATGTATATCCATCAATAAAGATATCCCCCTCAAAGTACCACAAAAGAAGGTCCACAGTTCACATTGTTTTCGTTGATGAGATTACTTCGTCCTGAATTCCCAAAAAAGAATGCTGTATGTGATGATAGACTGCAAGTTGAAGGCAAAATATTCATCTAGTACATGTCCGAGGGTTTAAAGTGCGAAAAACTTAATAGAACTCAACACTTACAACTTTGGATAGGTGAACAACATACTATAAGGAATTTAATTACTGGAAATCGTTTTTTAAATAATGTTATTTTTAAAAGTGTTGTCAGTGGTGTAGCGAAGGGGGGCACAGGCCCCGGGCGCCACATTGCAAGGGGCGGCAATTCGGAGCGGTTCAAATTGTTTGTTTTAAATGGATAAAATTTACAAAACGAATTCTTTTTTCAGTCCAAAGAATTTCTTTACAAAGCTTACCAGCATTAACACTGCTTCACAGTAAGTAATCAGACATTGAATGTCTGACGTTCTTTGTGTTGCTTGACAACAACGTCCAATGAACACTGCTCACTAATATAGTACAACTACATTTTATCAACAATTACACATAGGTGTTTCTTCTCTAAACTGGCAGTCGTTTCTTAGTACGCTCTTTTGGATTAGTTCGTGTTTTTTTTTTTTTTTTGTTGACTTATACTAGATATCAAATATAAAGTGCTTAGTTCAGAACAGAATATCTTTGAGTTCTTGTACTGCTTACGAATCTGAATTGTCAAGTGTCAAAATATTTGTTGCAGATTTTACATTAGATGACGAGGCTATATATAAAGGGTGATTTTTTAAAAACTATACGAAAATTTAAAAAAAAAAAAAACACATAAGATTCAGAAAAATGCATGAAATATTTATTTGAATCGATAGTACGGTCCATATGATTTAATGTTTGAAGATTATTTCATGCAAATGTTGACCTTGACTGCGCCTCAAATGGTCCATCCGCTTAGTCCAATTTTGGTATACTCTTTCCAACATTTCGGCCGGTATCTCACAAATAAATGCTTCAATGTTGTCTTCCAATGCGTCAATTGAAGCGGGCCTGTCTGTATAGACATGAGCTTTAACATAGCCCCACAAAAAATAGTCTAAAGGCGTTAAATCGCACGATCTAGGCGGCCAATTGACCGGTCCCGAACGTGAAATCAAATGTTCACCGAACTCGCCTCTTAATAAGTCCATTGTTGCGCGTGCTGTGTGGCATGTGGCACCGTCTTGTTGAAACCACATGTCATGCATGTCAAGCTCTTGCATTTTGGGCAAAAAAAAGTTGGATATCATCTCACGGTAGCGCTCACCATTCACAGTTACGTTACGATTCGCATCATCTTTGAAGAAGTACGGTCCAATGATGCCACCAGCCCATAAACCGCACCAAACTGTGACTTTTTCTGGATGCATTGGTAGCTCTTGCAATGCTTCTGGCTGATATTCACTCCAAAATCGACAATTCTGCTTATTTACGTACCCATTGAGCCAAAAATTTCTTAACAGAGCAGGCATTTTGATAATAAAATTCAATAATTTGCAAGCGTTGTTCGTTTGTTAGACGATTCATGGTTAAATTATAGACCAAACTGAAGATGTTTGACAATGAAACAAAACACGAAACGTGCGTCAGCTGTTTAAACCAGTGTTGCCAAAAAGAAAATAGCTAAAAAATCACCCTTTAGTTTCAGAAATAGGAAGTTGCAGATCTAAAGATCGATCCTTGATTTCGTGGGCTCGTCTTTACTTCGATGCAAAGTCCAATTTTATTTTATTCTGTTGAAATCGCCCGAAGTGCTCACACTACGCAATTGGTTGGAATTTGATTTGACAGTGAAATGTCTATACGACAAAGTGTGGACAGTTTCAGCAAAAAAGAAAAAACAACGCACTCTGTCTGAAATCTGCTAGTTAACTGGCATAATGGTGAAAAATCTGCTGGTTTTGTTCGTAAGGAAACTGGGATAATCTGTTATAATACAAGTTAACAAGCTCTCACAAAAAAAAGCTGTGCAAACAGCCAGACGCTGGGTCAGAGTTTCAAGCCGAGCAAACCGTGGGACCAGGCACAGCGACGCAAACCGACACCACCGTGTGAGCGTCTCCGATCATCCACCGTGGGACGGAATTGTGTCAAGGCCATTGACACAAGACAAATCATCGACATCGAGCAATTAAGATAAGTTAATGTAAGTTAGTTTAAAGGAAGCAGCGATCGAAGCACGATCGCATCCCTCATAGAGGGAAAATAAAATAAAACAATCTTTGTCTTTAATTTACACAGTAATCATATTCTGACAGGCATGCTCCACTAAAGGCGTAAATCACGCACGAGAGGTCTCCAGGCAACTCGACCCTCCGCCATCGACTCTAACTCATCAGGAGTTTTGCCCTCGCGTAACCAGGCGAGTTTTTGGACTTGGTCCAACCACGTCGTCCTGGGTCTGCCAAGCGGTCGCCTTCAACGCTCACCTCGGAAGTCGTGATAATACACAATTTCGTACGCAATTTCATTGAAATTGATATAATTGAGGCAATTTTGAAATTGGTTCGTTGTATGGGAGATTGCGCAATTTCGAGGGAAGTTCTCGAAATTACTCCAAATATGTCAACTTCAGCTTCACGTCCTTCTATTGGAAATACAAATGCTGCTATACCTGAAAAGACCACCAAGTTTATTGCTCAAATAAATCGTAGGGGGTCAACGGGCAAAGGCATGCCTTATTACCAAAAAAACTCTGGCCTACGCTCTGCCCTAAGAGATCCCTTAATCTGATTGGATTGAGCAGGCCGAATCGTATAACTTTCAAGGCATTGCGGCATAGGAACTAACGCCTCTAGACCAGGCGTCCCCAACAACGACTTCTGCAGAAGTCGAGGATTAGGAAACCATAGTACTCTTGCTGACACCATTGTCAACAGCAGTGCTCTCTCATCTCGTAGATTTAGACTTCTGGGAGCTTATTGTTTTGATAGCCTGTTTGAACTAAGCAGAATGACACTCAGCCACCTTGTCCGCTTTGTTAAAACCCTTAAAGGTATATGTTGAAACTGTGTGAACAAATTACTATTAGTGGCAAAAAATTGGGTCTGCCCCGGGCGGCCCCTACCCACGCTACGCCACTGAGTGCAGTAAAGCTTAAGAAGTAAATCAGCATTTGCCGGAGTTAATTTTAAGGTCCTCCTTTTTGTGGACGATATTGTGCTGTTGGTATACTCACCGGAATCGCTGCAAACTGATGATAAATCGGTTACATGAGTATTGCAGATTGTATAGCCTTGCCGGCTTAGACAAATCTAAAGTACTAGCATTCAAAATTTGTACATAGTGGCGAACGAATAGAATTAGTAAAGGAATACAAGTATATCGACATCTTATTTACAAGTAATCTCAGCATGAAATGACATCTAAACGAAAAATTAAAGAAGTCTGGGACGACAATCTATGTAGCCTGGAAAAACTGTCTCAATAACCCCAGTGAAGCCCGCAGCAGTAAGTATTAAGTGTTTGAATCACTTTGAGCTGAGTCAGTGATGGTTTACGGAGCTCAAGTTGGAGGTATATACCTTATAAAGAGGCCGAAAAGGGAACCATTTCAAATATATCCACTCAATTAAAGAAATTGCAATGATGTTTAAGCTTCGAGGTAAACTATTGAACCCCAATTTTGTTCCACATAGAGATGATCTACCAATCCTATGCAGCGCGTGTAATTTGTCAGAATGGGAAGATATTCTACATTTCATCGGAAAGTGACCAATCTGAGGGAGACAAGAAGGCACGTTTTTTTCGGAAAGAATGTCCTGACCCAGGGGGGAATATTAGTAGTACTCAATGAAATGATGTAAAGGACTTATGAAGATACTGCAAAATCGTGTTGAGATACAGGTAAAATATTATAAGAGAGAACTTCTAAAATTATGTATACAGATAGTATAAATCTTAATTGATAGTAATGATGTCAATCTCGCGACGGTAAAACCATACAAAACAGATTTTGTTATACAATATGTAAAAATAGACCCAGTTCATTATTGCAATATTGTTGAACCTGCACTCTTCAAAATATTCTCTGAACACATTTATGAACTCGAATACTGCCGCGAGCTTGCAGCAGGTCAGCATTGTCAAAGAAGTATTCATGAATGCAACATTACTTCATCATGTCTAAGAAGAGTTTGATACTTATAACAAACTGACCAACTTCATGAAATATTAAAGAAAGAAACAGTTGCAAAATACCTAGCAATAGGGCCATACTTTCAAAACATAAAGCGTTGCAAGTTAAAACATTTTCTAAATAACAGACATTTCTTTAGAATAATAATAGAATTTACGGATGATGTTCTTAGGAACCATTTTTTCGTGCATAAGTCCGCTTTTCGATTTCCCCGCAACAATACAAAAATAACTGCCAATTTGTTCGCAGTTTGACTGTCACATTGCTTTTATGAAGGCAGTTGCTGACTGCCCTCATGCATAGCCACTGCAGTTTACATTATGAACGCAAATCCTGAAAGGCTGCCGCAATGTGACGTTTATGAACTCAGTCATTGTTTATGATATCTAAAATCTAATCTATCAATAAGAAATGTAACAAAACGTCAAATTTGTCCGACACTCTCCGCAAAGAATTTATCTCGGAGCTTTGCACGACGGAAACGACTGGATTGCGCAGTTGGTTAAGTGCCTGCCCTTGGTTAGTGAAATCCCCGGTTCGAATCCCAGTGAAAGCAAAGTTAATACGCTTTTATCTGGTTTTCAAATCTAATCCAGTCACCTTCCAGTGGCAGTAGTCTTTCTGTGGGTATCACAATGGACCTACATGGTATGCGGGTGAATTCACTTACAGCCCCCTTCCCTACTCCGACCCAATTGTACTACGGAATGTGTATTGCGGAAAAGTTTCTGGTCCGAACCGACCGCAACTAGGACAGACTTTCTACAATTTATTTGATTTAACAGGTTTGCACTGAGTTAAATTTGTCACTTGTCACAATCCCGGTTCACTTTGGACCATTTCCCGCGAAAAGAAAAAGGCATAAAGAAAACGGATTACTTAATACTACTTAACATTCAGATTGAAAGATTTCGAATACCGAAGAGGTTGGCCTTGTTTTGGAGAAAATTGAGCCAAATTGCCCAAAATGCAACCAATTAGTAATACTTGCTAATAACTGCAGAAGACTTTTCAGGTGCATCGAAATCATCCGAAGAATTTGCAGAATAGTCTAATTACTTCTTTTCCTAAAATCAAGTTGAAAGAAGTTCAACTGAACTGATATCAAAATATCACTCTGAAACCGGAATTAAGGACAACTGATGAGCCCTAATGTACAGAATGGAATACTTCGCGCCGGATGAAATTAGTCAACTTTTAACCTTTTGTGCGGGTGATACATGTTTCCATGGAAATTCATTCGGGTGCTAATTATGTGTTTGTGTTCACTATATTTTATGAATAAATAAATACGCTTTGTTTTGTTTATGTTTCTTTGAATAATTCCTAATAATGCAGAAATTTCGAATTTCTTAGATTTATGTAACAGTGAACGGCTGACAGGTCCTTGCGACGAATTTCATGATCCTTTCAAAGTTCCTTGTGATTCATTTAATAATAATAATCATAACATGGGTTGCGCTTCAGTCCAAGGTGAGCCTGAGAGTGTTGTGTGTGATATTGCTCACAAATAGATGGGACCTAAATTCGTGTGCCGACACCGAACGGGCGATGTTTAAACCACACTCAACACCATTGACAACAGAATGGTATGCATAATTTTCAATTGAGCAATGAAATGATGATTGTATTCTATGAACAATCATCATGGCTCCTTGTATCCTTTGCAATAAACTCAATTAACGGACGGAAACTGTGAGGACAGCATTTCTCTCCAAGTCACTAGAAAATCAACCAATTAGAATCACTTGGTTAAGACGCTACCCAAACACTGTAGCGATGAATGTGGAATAGGTTCCACAGGATGAAGTCGAATGCGCATGTTCCTACAGAAGCCACTTGCCTGGGATTTTACTCTATGCCAAAAAACCTGTTGATGAAAAAGCAATCATTGTTAAAACATGAATTGTATGCTTATATAGTGATGATTTGCATACTGCTTATGCTTAATTTGAATACGAGTGTTTTTACTCGTAAATAAGTAAACACTGTTTTATTATTGTTATTCCCTTAAAATTCATATGAAATTTATGTGTGATGATGACAGGTCTAAAAGAAATTAAGTACCATAGATCATCTCCCTAATCCAGGGTGTTAAGCGGACTGTTCGCAGCCAGGGGGCAATACTGGTTCTTACCTAGTAACAATGACCTCACTACGATTTTGCAAGGCTCTGGTGTGGCCGATCACAATTTCGTTAGCTGCTCGTGAGATTAAAATTAAACCCAAACATAAAAAGTGAGCTAAGCGCTCTTCATGAGGTAACCACTAATGTTGCAGTGAGCCGCGTTGAGCATGGGCTCAACGATAAAGCGAAAATTGTCAAGCCCACAAGCTGCGGGAGTGGCGGAAGGGCTGTGCAACCTATCACTAGGCGGAAATCTGCATTAAGCCAAAGCCAACTAATAGGTACGCAATCTGCCGAAGCGGAAGCGTAGCTTTAGTTCCAACACAGGTGGTACCTGCGCTACTCTGAAAAGAGCTTCACCCTTGAGGAAGCAAAGAAAAAGGCAAAAGAACACAAGACCTCTCCTAGCTCGTAGCCTACCACCAAGGAAAAAAGGAGCAATAGCTCCATTTCAATATACGTGTCCAGTGTACGTAAAAAACCAAGGGTGCCTGTCCAAAGCTGAATAAGTCGGATGCGGGACCCTCAAAGTCCAGATGCTATAGTACTGTTGCAGGGCGCTGACAAAAAGCTCACGGTAGGCAAGAGGGTATTAGTTCCTGCTTGTCCCAGGGAAATGCTGTGTGCTGAGGACAGAAATGCCCTAGATGACGCCCTGGTAAATGAAATGCCATTAGGATGGGAGCATAAGCTCAAATTCCAGGGTATTCACTTCAAGCATGGGATGCTACCGGTGGACATGGAAAACCTGCAGACAGTGGAGTGGCCATAACTTCATTTGGAGCTACAGTCCGGGGTGGAGCTCGTCCTCAAGCAATAAGACTCTCCGGCCAGCTGCCTCCAGTGGCGCACACCAAGTTGGTTAAGATCCCTCTCCACCTGTGTGCGCCATCTCGTTTGATGACGTCCTCGGTTGCGTTGTCCCAATAGCTCAGAATCGAAGGCTCTTCGACCGGGGGTACGGTGTCCATCCGCTCCACATGACCTAGTCATCTGAAGCATTGGATCCGAAGACGCATAACTGGGTGCTGTATAGCCCGTACAATTCGTGGTTGGATCTTCGCTTGCAGACGCCATCAACGCAAACATAGATCGCATGCAGAACATTTCGCAAAACGACCAATAGCGTCCATATCTCTGCGCCATAGAACAGGATGGGGATGATCAGACTGTTATATAAAGTCAGCTTTATATATATATCTCGCAGTCGCGAGATGGGTCTGTTACTCAATTGTCTCTTGGGCCCAAGGAAACAGCGATTGGCAAGAGTAACTCTGCCCTGGATCTCGGTACTGGTGTTATTGTCACCGTTTACTGCAGAGCCGAGGTATAGGAAGTCCGATACGTAAATGCGTGATAGCATTTACGTTGTTTTGCCCTGGTTTACAGCCAGACCTATTTTAGCCGCTTCCGCTTCAATTCTAGCAAATGCCTCATTGACGGCTTTCCGCGTTCGTCCAATCACGCCAATGTCGTAAGCTTAAGCAAGCATTTGAAAGGACTGTTGGAAGATCGTTCTGGTGTTGAGATCTAAGTTTCGCTCGTCTCTATGCGCGCTGTCATATGCGAATAAGTGGGTGTCGATCTGCATCTCTTGAGTCTATTACAGGATCTGCGGCGAAGTTTTAGTCGAAAAATAAATGCGGGATATTCGCCCTTATTCTCTTAGACGAGTTTACAAATCTCGCCTCTCATTTTTCTGTCACCTCACATCAAATCGGTATTCTTGAACTCAAGTGATGTGACAAAAACCAATAAAATTCTTACTCCAAATAAATTCAAAAAACTTTGCAGCACATGCTGAAAATTGTGACTTCACGTGGGTGACAAATGTCACATAAAGCAAAGAGAATACAAATTTGTCGAAGTGACACATATATTTGGGTGACACGAATAAGAGAATAAGGGGGTATATCTAAAGATCGCAGTGCAATATAATAATAAGATTATGGGCGGCACTGATCCCGTAGAGGGCTTTCATGTTGTGTTTTTTCATGAGTGGAAAGGATCTACAGCCTTTAACTGACTCCGAACGGCCAGTTTGAGAAGCTATTTCTAGACAATTATGCTCTTTGAGCATTGTCAGTGACTCGAAAGAGTTGGGGCTCGTACAGAGAATCGAACCTCGGTATAGTAGTTTCAAGTGATTAGGGGTCAACATACCGTCAACAATACTTATAATAATACTACAGAAAGACACGAATGCTCCCTAACTACCACTTAAGGCCCCTTAAAAATTTGTTGTTGTAGTTGTAGTTGGTTCTTGTGCATATAGAGGTTGACATAAATAAATGCAACAGAGGCGGAAATCAACACAAATCTTTTTAATAAAGTTTGCTGGAAACGATTTTTCGCATATTAGTTTAAAGTTACTTTTTAATCCAGGTTAGGTAAAGCACAAGTCTGCATGGAGCAATCATATTTAGGGTAGGGTTGCCATGGCTGTCTAAACTAGCCGAGGATAAAAACTTTTAAAATCCCGGTCTTTGGAGGCCATCACAAAATGCGAACGGAGTCTAGGTCCATGAACTCAAACAAAAAAGCGGTTTGACATTAAGATCTGTTTCATTTTATGTTTTGTACCAGATTTTTAATGGCTCTTCTTTTCTTTTAAATTCAGAATTCGATGATATTTTTATTCTCAAAATTACAATTACTTGTTGGGGAAAAAAGAGGAAATTTTTTAAAAACGTTGTAGGATGTTCCACGCCCTTATTTAGGGCAGCATATGACCCTATTGCCCGTGCGGTTTGCTAAGAGATGGCGTGACTTGTTATTATTCCATTGGAACATGCGTTCGTACGTCATTTCAGTATATGTCATTAATTTGAAGCGTAAACAACAATGATTTTTTGTTTGTGCCTGACAAAGTGTTTTTGCGAGGAGTTCTTTGTCATTACTTTGATATGAATTATTTACTTTCTTTACTTAGGAACAATCAAAAGAAGCTATTTAAGATTTTTTTTAACTTTTTCCTCCATACAAATTAATGAATGGAGGTCTGTGCAACGATCCCTATCAATGTATAGATCAAGTTGACATATAACCCAGCGTCCCATTGCGCTTGAAAAAAAAACACGATTGTTAGGAGAGACATGCAACGGCGAGAAAAAGAACAATAAATTGCGAGTGTGCTCCTGAAATGTAGGAACATTCTACACTCTAGGGGGCGCTCATAAACTGAAAAAGATTCCCACGCAGTACAAGGCGGACATTACTGCGACCCAGGAAATACGGGGGATAGGAGAAGAAATACTGAAAAAGGGAGAGTGCGACATATATTACAGCTGTCACAAAAATATGCACATATTTGGATGCGTATTCGTTGTGGGTCGAAGGTTATGGACTTTAAATTGATAAGTGGCCGGTTGTCATCCGCATCCAAGGCAAATTCTACATCATCAGCCTTATATGTGCAAACGCCCTTAACGAAGAGACATTTACTACCACTTGGATAGTGGAAATTGAGCCTGTTTGTAGTAGGATGTCAAAATCGAACTCGGAGACTTCAATTCCACAATCTTGTCGATTGAGAACATCTTTGGCGGAATGATCGGAAAAGTACAGCCTCCACGATACGATATCAGATACCGGCTTCCGACTCATAGACTTCGCGGCAATACGTAATATGATACTAAGCACTATTTTTCTTATCGAAGGATTTTAACACTACACTGGAGCACTCAGACTCAAAAACTGATCGATTGTATTCCCAGGCAGCAACCTACTTTTGCTGTAGTATTTTGTTCCTCGGAAGAAAGACCAGCAAGCGCTTCTGTTATCATCAGCTCTCACCACTTCAGCACCAAAAACCTTTCACCTGATACAAGCAAAGCCGGGACAGTCTCAAAGGATGTGCTTTTCAGTGTAGTCGTCTGGATTTTAGGGGCATGCACTTGATCCGTCTGCATCCTGGGCGGTTTTGCCCTCTCCGATTGTATTCTCGAGAGGCCCAACCATCTATAAAATGAGCAAGGCCTTAAGTACAGCTTGACTGTCACTACAGACACAGAGATTTTTTCCCTTCCACCTGTTCTTCACGATTTAGCTCGTGGCCATTATGATCGCCTGGATTTCCGCTTGGAAAACTGAAGCGAATTTACGAGGGGCGTTCAATATATTCTCGGTATCGATATGAAGGAAAATGCGAATTCAATTTAAACTGTTTTCATTTTTCAGTATAATCTCCCCTAGCATCAATGCATTTGTTACATCTTGAGATAAGCTTTTTTAAACCCTCAAAAAAATAGATTTCCTGTTTCTCTGCAAAATACCCATTTATTGCCGACTTGAGTTCTTCATCATCCGAAAATCTTTTTCCACGAAGACATTTTTTCAAATCCGCAAACAGGAAATAACCACTAGGGGCAAGGTCTGGACTATAGGGTGGGTGTTGGATTTCTTCGAAACCACAATCTCGCGCAGCAGCCTTGGAAACTCGCGCCGTGTGAACAGGAGCGTTGTCATGAAGAAGCAACACACCCGCTGCGAGTTTACCCCGTCTTTTCTTTTTAATTTCCTCCCGCAAATTATGCGGGTGTAAGCGTAGGATGTGGCGTTGATGGTCGTCTTCAATGCTCTCTCTGCCTTTCTTGAACTCACTTGACCTCTTTTGCACAGTTGATAATGAAGTTGCGGAACCCTGGTAAACAGCCACCATCTCTTCATGAAAAGACATTTTATTACAGCGCGATGCTCAATTTTCACCATCATCGTCTCAGTTGCCATTATGATTCTGTTTAACTAGAGATAAAACGCGAATTAATGCATACCAAAAGACAGCAACGGAAAACAAGAACAGCGCAGGAGGAGCACCGGGCTAGAAAAGCCCTCTCGCAATCCCCCAGCTCAGGGATATCGAAGAGTCTAGGGACACGCAAAAAAATTAGGGCATTCTATAAAAAAAAGCCAGGTTTATGCTTTAAGAAAGACACCCAGAATCTTCGAAATTGAGAGGTTAACCTAGTCACTGACCCGACTGGAATAGTGGCACTTCCAACAGCTGCTTAACTTGTCTCCAGGAGAGAGTGATAGAGAATTAAGAAATCCGAGCACCAGTCAAGGAAGTAGTCCTCAACCCTAGGCAAAGCCATTAAAAGGCAAAAGAACAACAAAGCCGCAGGATCAGATAGCTTACCATCCGGAGCTCACTTCAGTACTGCACGCGAGCATGCGCCAGATCATTTGTAAGATTTGGGAAGACGAAAACATGCCCATTGACTCACAAAAAAGGCGATCCTACCTCTTGCGATGCCTGCTTAACGTCGCCTTCAAGATCCTGTCCAGCATTCTGTATTAACGTCAAAAGGCGTTTTACACCGCCCTAATTAGCAAGTACCACTGCGACTTCCGGCCGCATTAGAAAGTATTCATCTATTCGATGCGATGGCCGAATTCGGGATGCAGGGAAACTTCATCCGGCTGTTTCGCATCACGCTGACACGCACGCGATGCACCGTGTAGTTCGGCTCAAGCATCCTCGAGTATTTTGAAACCTGCACAGGATTTCGGCAAGGTGATGTGCTGTCGTGTGATTTCTTCTATTTGGTATTGGATAAGATAGTGCGGCGGGCAGTTATAATCCCCGAAGCACTATATTGTACCTGTCGGGTCCAACTGTTGTGTTACGCAGTAGTGTAAGTTTTCACGGTGATTGAAGAAGAGGAAGGAAGCTGGTCTTAATTTCAATGAGGATGGCATGAAATATATGCTGTCGAGCACTACAAAACTATTATTTCGAAAGTAAAAACTCTACGTTGGATTTAAGTCTGCTATGAAGAGGAATAAAGGAGGGTGGTAATGATGTGGAGGTAGTCCGGAAGGCAAAAATCCGTCGACTGCACTGGCTTGGCCATATCGTTGGGCAGTTGGGCATCATTTTTATATTGGGCATCTATCTTATATTTTACATTTGTTGTTACATAGTTTGAAGCATACGGGGCCTTGTACGGGGAGAAGGATCTAATTGCCCATATTTGTTTAAGCTGACTACTTCATTGACCTTTTCTTGTACTATATCTCTTCGTATTGTAGAAGGAACAGCAGCATCTGCTGACGCTTCTATGCGTCTATACTGAGGAGGTCGTTTAACGCCTCCGCGTGCGAGGTGGACTAGCTTCCGTCACTTTGTCGAATAGACGATAACGTGACGGCATTGTTGCAAGGATCTTCCGCAAACTGGAAGTCTCCTTCACCGAATTCATGGATTCGCAAATGTCTCCAGGAATTCTTATTTAGCGAACTTGATTTCTTTCTTCAGGAGACTGACGCTTTCATTATAAGTGAACCATTTCCGTGATACCTTCTTTGGCGAAGTTCAATTTAGCCCTTGAATCGCGTCTGCGTTCCCCAATTGGGACATAAACAAAACAAAAATCTCTGCCAATTTGATCGCAGTTTAACTGTCACATTGCTTTTATGAACACATTTGCCGACTGCTCTCATGCACAGTCACTGCAGTTTATTTACGTTTATGAACGCAAATCTTGCAGGGCTTCAGCAGTGTGGTGTTTATGAACTCGGCCAAATATTGATATTTTTGCTATCCAACATGTTTTATTTTACTATAGTACATAGGTGAACAACAGCTTTGGTGTGATGCAGACACAAAATTATTAATTTCAATTAGACTACGGATGGAGCCGGAATTCATAGCTGGACGGAAGAAGAAATCTGTGCTTTGGGCAAAAGCTTTCATTGAGGTGAAATCCCTTTCACCATTATTTACTTAGAATTCATTATAGTGCTAAATACAAATTGACCAACCTGCATGTTAATTCAAAATGTACCCTTTCGGTTATAGTAGCTCGTGGGGTCTTCTTTGGGAGCTATTACGGGTATGTGCGTTCCGTCAACACATCCGAGAACGTTTGGAAATGGATTATTTCTTAAACTTGCGAATTTGTCCATTATTCTTTTTTGCTCTGAATCTGACCACTTTATGTAGTGCTTTCCATGCTCGAATATTAATTTTAGTTATTTCATTGAAATATTTGAATGCCAATCCTTGAGCAACGTTGAATAAATTACTTAGATCTCTAAAGGAGCAGTTGTTCGCCAATTTCCAAATGGTCAACACAAGTGCCAGCCTCAAAGATATCTTGTGCCGAACAATGTGCGATTTTTTCCACAATGGACAGAGCTCGTTCTCAACAAACTGTTCCGGATTTGTAAATAGTTTTAAGAGTCAACAACGAGTAATATTATCCCATACATAATAGGTCTGTTCCCGTACCCAAAATAAACAACACAAAACAGTACAAAACAACACAAATCTACGAAAGTCTGTTCCCGTACGCCAAAAATTTGGGTTTTATGTCAAATGATCGCTCTCGAGAGAGAGTAAAAAATTTCCCCACCCTGCCCATTTTAACACAAGAAATTTCTGTGGGCAGTTTGATGATCTTCTGTCAAATCAGTTGATGTGTCAAATACTTAGATTTGTTTTTCTGCGCTTGTGAAACGGACGATAATGAAAGATCAAAACGGTCGGCTAAATCTCTGAAACTAGATGCTTCATGACCAGCAACCCATAGGAAAACTGCAGTGTGCTTATGAGCCCTGCATCTTTTATCGGGCCGTAAATCAGCATAAAAGTGCGATGTTTCAAACTTTTCCGAAAGGCTTTCAAATAAAGATCTTTTAATACGGAAATGTTTTATGAATTCCTTTTCAGAGTAGAGTGGAACAGTCGTTTCTAAATAATCCCTCACACACCTTCTTTTTGACTTAGATGAAGACACAACCGCTAGCAACAATTCTTTTTCAATGTCCGGTTCATTAAAAATTAGTTCCATCACGTCGTCGTCGTCAGTTATCATCTCCAAAAATAACTTTTTAGCAGAATTCTTTAAAGTTTCCATTTTTTACACAGCACTTAGAAATCACAAATGTAATTTAATTCAAACCAGTATGTGCCATTTCTTATTTGACATTTTACAAATGCAACAAACGTTCCCGTACTTTCTTGAGATTTTGCTTCTCTCTGAGAGATTTTCCCCCACTCCTTAAAAAATGACAGTCTTCACAATTTTGTGCAGAAAGTACCGGAACAGACCTAATATTTATATATACGTACCCGGAAGGTAGACTTCTTCATGCGAAAATGCTTCCTGAAAACATCATCCGGAAATTCATCACAAGAAAATTTCTGTTTTTTGGAACATGTCTTGAGGTTAAATTCTTCTTTTTATTTAAAAGTATCGTCCTTTTCCTTCGTTTCTTGCTATTGTTTCTTTAATTTATATTTTCGAAAGTTGGTCTGTTTATAATATCTAAAATTAAACCTAGTATAATAGTCTTTTTAGATTGTGAATAGCAGAAATGAAGTATGATAGAGATACCCAACTTCACAGCTGATTGACCCCTAGTCCATCGACGAATTTGACGGATAATCATGACGATTTTGACGGTTATTCATGAATGTTTGACAGTTATTCACGAAATAACGTAAACACCGTTCTCTTATTGGTCAATTTGGCTTTCGAAAACAATATAAAAAATGGTTGTCAAAAATTTTAAGGGGCAAGAGAGGTAAAAGTTGGGCGTCTCTATCATACTTCATTTTTGGTGAATAGTATTTCGGATAGTGATAGAACGAAACGTCACAAAAATTTGTGTATCTCCTACTTATGTTGCATTTATGAATACGTTTTTGATAATACTCGCCTGCTGCAAACCTGCGGCAGTATATCTGTTCATAAATACACAAATAAAAAATATTTTGTGCAGTGCAGGGGCAATAATGCTGCAATTATGAAGTCAAAATTAATCACGTACACAAATAGTTGCCTCAGCCTGCCAAAACTTAAAAAATTACGAGTAAATAAACGAATATTGTTCAAATCACATGATTTAATTGACATCGCCACCATGTGAGATAACACGGTCATTGAATTTGTCGCGCAAAAGAGCCATTGTTTCGTTAGCTGTGTGGCACGTGGCACCGTCCTGTTGAAACCACATATCGTCCACATTCATATCTTCCAATTCGGGCCATAAAAAGTTCGTTATCATTTCACGATAGCGAACACCATTCACAGTAACTGCCTGACCGGCCTCATTTTGGAAAAAATTCGGCCCGATGATGCCGCCAGCCCATAAACCGCAACAAACAGTCACTCTTTGTGGGTGCATTGGTTTTTCGACAATCACTCTTGGATTATCATTCGCCCAAATGCGGCAATTCAGCTTATTGACGAATCCACTGACGTGAAAATGTGCCTCATCACTGAAGATGATTTTCTTCGAAAATTTATCATCCACTGTTGCCATTTCTTGCCACCATTCTGACCATTGACGACTCTTGAAATGGTCAAGAGGCCTTAGTTCTTGAGTCAATTGCACCTTGTAAGCCTGTAAATGCAAGTCTTTATGCATAATGTTCATCAACGACAAGCGTGAGAGGTGCAATTGTTGGGCACGACGACGAGTTGAGGTGGACGGCTCTTCAGCCACACTATGGCGAATAGCAGCAATATTTTCTGCAGTACGAGCTGTACGAGTGGATGGACTGGTGTTTTTACATCTCCTACAGATCCGGTTTGTTCAAACTTTTGCACG
The DNA here is from genome assembly GCA_905231855.2 of Eristalis tenax. Classification (NCBI taxonomy): domain Eukaryota; kingdom Metazoa; phylum Arthropoda; class Insecta; order Diptera; family Syrphidae; genus Eristalis; species Eristalis tenax. The sequence continues at coordinate 31,989,107 of HG993125.1, read as the reverse complement.
ATTTTCCGATTGTACGCACATTTGGACGATTAAGCTGACCAAAAAATATAATAAGCCTGAATAACTTTAACGCGTTGTTCGATTGCGTATCTCTCCATGGTTCAGATTGAATCTAGTTGAAAATAGTCTAAAATTGAGAAATGTCAAATGAAATGCAGAAAAAAACTTGACGTTTAGGTGTGGTTCACATTCAACATCGGCCCTTAAAATTTAACCCTAACGGTCTGTGAACCCCTAACGGTCTGTGAACTATCAAAGCGCGACCGCTGTATTGTGTCTTGTTTAGTGGATTTACGTGTATCCTACGTAAAATGTCAGAGCCTGACCGCGCGAACGCATAATTATTGCGGACTGGAAAATGGCAATTGTGGCAATATTCATCGACCTAAGACAAGCTTTTGAGTCAATTGAAGGAGGACAAATTGGACAAATATGGAAGCATAGCTGAATTCATTGAAATCTTACAACCTCTTACACAAAAATACCAAAATAAAGCAATGCGTAGCATTCTACAATGCCACTGGTGCCACTGGTTGACACAGATAAATGCTATGTTAAATTAAATTAATTGGCTAATTGTAAACCAAAGAACATTTGTGTTTAAAATGAAAAATAGCTTTTTACCTTAACTAACTAACTTTCATACAATTTGCTTAATTAGAAACCAAAGTTGGAATAGAAAATTGCAGGAACTAGATAATCGTAGTAAACCCTTTTGGAATATAGTGAAAATCATTAAACGTAGAAATCACATTATTCCAGCATTCAAAGAGGGGGACTCGTTACTTGTCTCTAATGACGAAAAATCGAACGCTTTAGCGAAGACCTTCTTAGAGAATCATTCCACTGGAATTAATATAGTTAGCAGCGAAGAGAACTTAGTTCAGCAGTCCTTAGGTCAAATAAGCAATCAAGTTTTAGCTATTGCTGAAAACGATTTGATTTCAACAAATCAGGTCCAAGTTGCTATTAGTTCATGAAAAACTCAAAGTCTCCAGGATTGGATATGATGCAAAATAGTTTTCTTAAAAACCTCCCAATACGGGGCATTAGATTCTTGCAGTGCATATTCAACAAATGTCTACAAATAGGTTACTTTCCTCAAAACTGGAAGAAGTCAAAAATTATACCCATCCTTAAACCTGGAAAAGATCCATTTCAGAAAAGCAGTTGTCGCCATATAAGTTTATTAAGTTTAGTAGGTAAATGCTTTGAAAAAATAATCAAACTTAAACTGGTTAACTACATTGATACACACCGAATTATTAAAACTCAGCAATTCGGCACATAAAAGAAAATTTTAAAGATGGCAGAAGCACTGGTCTTGTTCTTCTGGATGTAGAAAAGGCTTTTGATACAGTTTGGTACAAGGGTCTGCTACATAAACTTCATAGTCTTAGGTTCCCCATTTACCTAGTGAAAATTGTACAGTCTTACTTAACAGATAGGAAATGCACTGTTTCTGTCAACAATTGCCTATCAGAGATGTTTCCAACTGAGGCAGGTGTGCCCCAAGGTTCAGTACTTGCGCCAATACTATATAACATCTTCACTTATGATTTTCCGCTATCAAATAGTTATGAAGCTGCTATTTTTGCAGACGATACTTGTATTTTTGTGTCAGATAATTTGGGTTGCAATATTGTAACCAAACTTATATTGAATTTTGATAAATGGAAAATCAAAATAAATGCTTCTAAGACTCAGACTATCTTTTTTACCAGAAAAAGAAAAGCCTGTTTCTTACCAAGCAACAGAATAACATTAAATCACATTGAAGTTGATTGGGAGGCAAGTACTAAGTACCTTGGGGTATATCTTGACAAGACACTGACATTCAATCTACATATTCAGAACATAATTAAAAAAGTTAACCTAACTATAAAAACTCTATATCCCCTTATAAATCGAAAATCTAAATTAAGCAATTCAAATAAACTAACGATATTTCAACCAATAATGTTTTATGGTTCACCAGTATGGGGTAAATGTGCTAAAACCCACCTACAAAAACTACAAATTGCACAAAATAAACTGTTAAGAATGATGCTTAACTTGCCATGGCATTTTTCAACCAACGAATTACATGAAATTAGTAATATTGAAAAAGTTTCAACAAGACTAAATAAATTATTTGACCGGTATTGCGCGTCTTGCATTCAGTCTGACAATTTTTTGATTTCGAGTTTGATTAACGAAAGCTGATGTAAATTGCAATTTAAATAACCAGAATTATTCATCTGTGATATCCTCTTCCTGATTATTTATTTATTTACTTATTTATTGAATCATTTATTTATATCTGTATACTTCCCATCTGATTTCAGTATGTTTCCAAGTATTTACCTGTTTATTTATCTATTGTAATTTATATATTACGTTATGTATCTATCTATATCGTGTCCCTATATACACTTTATTTAATATATTTTACTATGATTGTTTCAAAATTGAAATCAAGGCAAAACGCCACCTACCCCCTTCTTTCATTTTATCTTAGGTTTTTGTTTTTTTTTTTTTTTTCAGTAGAGGTTTTCATAAACAGCTTTTCCTCTTCAATAATTGATGACATGAACATATTGAGTTTGCAAATAAATATATAGATTGTCAGTAGTAAGGTATTTGAACCAAATCTCTGTAAATTGTGCAATAGTGAAACTTGATGTAAAAACGAAATTTTTGGGCTGAATAAATAAATCTAAATACAGGAGCAGCAAAGCCATGAGAGGCTTTTATTTAAAATTCACACTTTTATATCGGATATTCATAGTTAAAATATTATCAACTTGCAAAATCCTTCCATTATTCTGAAGTTATCATTATTACATTAAAATGCATACTCTACTCTACGGTATATTTCTACCACAAATACTTCGCCACGTGTTGTGCGCTAGTCTCTTGAAAGTCTTACGCTTAACTGATTTGATAACCAAATCTGACACATATCTGTATGTAATGAAGGTGAATTGAATTTAATTCATGGAAATCGATACAAGTATAGTGGAACGCACACAAATCATCACCCACCAAATTAAGACAGTAAATAACCCATTATTTTACTAGACACACACTAGACAATTTAATGACAGTGTGATGTGATTGAGCAACGCAATGAAGTGAAGTGGCTCAGAAAACGGAAGTTGACACGTTGCATTTACCGAAGGCGCAACCACGGACGACAGGTGATTAAATGTTATTGTGATATAGTGGCGAATTGAATAAATATCTCTCACCTTTTCCTTTGGTATTTGTTTTCCGTTAAAATGTAATTATGTTCGTGCTAGTTAATGACGACACGAATTGAAAAGAAAAACAATAATTTATTTGCTAACATTGTTTATGCAGAACGCGTCCATTTTGATGTACGAACAGACGAAGTATAAAACTATTTAATAGAAAACAAAGTATGCTTCATGAAATTGTTGCAGAAGCTATTCCTTCGCACATACATATGTATGCATGCACTTTGAAATGTTTGTTGATTACTGATTTATCAAAACTCATTGATAACAAATGACTTTTGCCTTTAAATTAATGAAAGTCACCCGTTTTCATCAGGTTTTCATTTCCCAAAAGTCTGCTGACTGAACGCAGCTGTCTCGTAGACTTTGTGAATAGCATATAAACCGCTTGTATTGAACTTTAATAATTTAGTAATGAAATAATTAGTTCGTCGTGAATAGCCAACAACGTAGACAGCATAACCGCAGGGTGTGTCAACATTTCATCAACTATCTGTAGAGTGACGGAGTTTGTGTCGTTTTCGCTGTACTAATCATTGCAATGACAATGTCCTCGGCGGGAAATGATTCATTTAAATGCAGCGATGAATGTTGAAGATTACAATTGCAGTTAACATGCAGATGAAAATCTATACATAAACTTTTGCGGCCTTTGAACGACGTCCTTTTGAAAATCCTAGTTGAATGGGACCTGCAAAACCATCACCGATAGTTTAAAGCGGGCTTCACGCATATCACCCATTACATAGCTGTTCAAGAATGGCAACGTGACCTCCACAGGTATTTTTGATGTAAAAAATGGTCTCCAACAGGGTGCCGTTCATTTGCCGATCCAGTTCAACATTTACTTGAGCGATCTGATAAATTCTCTTCCTCACGTAATTGCGTACGCCGACGACTTGATCGTGTGCAGATCAGGCAAAAAGATCGAGGACATTGAAAATCAACTTTCAGAAGTCGGAAACCATATTGTTAAGGCCTCGGCGGATACGAAAAACAATTGGCGAAAGTTCTCTACTGTTGGACGACACGGGCAACCACTGGCGCAAAGGACTGTAGTCAGATACCTGGGGATCTGGCTAGACCAGTATCTATATTTTAACAAACATGTAGATGCTGCTCTGGCCAGGGCCCGAGGCGTTTTTGCTCTTACAAAGAGACTGTTACAAGAGCCAACTCGATGCGAGGGTTCAGGTTATCTGCTACATGGCCCTCATCCGGCCAATGCTCACCTATGGCTGTCCCGTGTGGTTCAAGCTTAATGGAAAAGATTCGGTTGTTTGAGAGGGCTTGCCTTCGAACTCCATAGTCCAGTACAAAAAATTCTATTCCAATGAGGTCTTATACAACAGGGCAAACCTGATAAGAGTGGACAATTTCCTAGTGAAGTTGATTCGAGGTCATACTGCCAGAGCGATAAACACGGTCAATAACCTGATTTTGTGGGCTTACTACCCCAGTACACAATACCACGAAAGGGTACGCCACAACGACTTCGTCTCCCCAGAAACCTTTCTCCATCTAGACAAGAACGGACTGTTACAAGATATAAATGCGTTACCGCTCATCTACCACATCGCCAGATTAATTTTGGATGGGCGACTCAACTACGACTGTTCCGTCGCACAACGAGCTGAGCAGAATCTCCTCCGGTTCAGAACGGCGGTATCAAGCAGAGATGTTCGGGATGTTGCAATGCAACACCGAAAATTCTGGTGGCTGGGGAGAGGGGGAACTCTCTTGTCGAAATCTTTAGACCCGGGATAGAAAGGGTAGAACGTATCCCCGAAAGGGGGAACAGTCGGTTACTGTCTTGCAGCAATTGAGATGTAAATCTATGAGCGGTAAGCCATGGCTGACGTACATAGCTTAGGGTAGTTTTTAAGGTAGTTTGCAAGTTGTAAAAAAAAGAAAAATCAAGAGTATTCTCAAGAGTATATGGCTTTTTAGTTAAAGTCGAAAGACATAGGATAAGATTAGGTTTAGCTTAGAGTGCCCGCGGAGGGCCAGTAAGTGAGAAATAGTAACAATGTTCGTCCAACTAGTTTTAAGCATTTTTGTCTAGTATCAAAGAATTACAAAAAAAAATAAATAGCTGCTGATGGATCGTTCGAGAGTCATTTCACACGCAATCTGTATATCATATTTTTCGTAGATTCTGGGATTCTTTGGGTAATTGGAGCCCAAAATCGATTCTGCAACATTCCCTGCATTGATTAAGTGGCTTATTGCGAGATTCTATTCGCAAAACTTCTATTCGTAAGGCAGTAGAATTGATGATGATAGAATCGAATTTCGAAATAGAAAATGAAAAGCTATCGCAGTGAGCTTTCAACTCAAATGTCAAATTAACTTCAATTTTGTTTACTGTCTTTCAAATAATTGTTGTTTTTTGTTGCTTTTATTCAAAAATGATGAATTTGGTTCAATATTTTTGAGGACGAACTAGACGACGCTCATCGTGCTGCACTTGTATCAACTCTTCGAAAGAGAAAATATTTACGAGTGCTTTCTAATCCGCTGGACAAGGATGAAAATATGTTTGTGAGGAAATACATTTCCCATGAAAGAAGCAATGTTCAATAGTATTTATATTTAGGTTTAAAAATAACTTTAGATTGACGAAGAATGTTTTCATAAACCTGCTACAAGACATTGAGCCTAAATTTAGGAGATGCGAAAGATCTTCTTCAATTCCCAACATATTAAAACTAGCCTGTCTATTGAGATTTTGCGCTCAAGGAAGTTACCAAAACTGTGTTGGTAATGACTACAACCTCGCACTTGGTCAGTCAACAGTTTCAATTATCTTAAGCGAGCTCGAAGATATAGTTCAAGAACATGTTTGTCCTAAGTGGATTAAGTTTCACTACTCACAAGAGGAAGAAGATGAAGCTAAATTATTCTTTTATGAGAAAACTGGCATTATCGGTTGTATCGATGGAACGCATATCAAAATAAGAGGGCCTGATAAGCACCTCCAACATCTATATTTTAATAGAAAAGGTTTCTTTAGCATCAATGCTATGATTGTGAGTATAACAAATAATTGAATTGTTCGTTGCATTTAAAAAAAATAATTTTCAGGTATGTAATCACAAAAAAGTCATTAAGTGTGTTGTCGGGCTTACAGCATTTGTTTGAAGAAGCATCGAAATGAAGTGAGGAATACTTTTATTCTGGGTAAATTGTATACAACATTTGTTCCTACATATTAATTGGTTTTGAGCTCTACAGCAAACTGCTTCCAATGATGGTCTGCCTCCAGCTTTTTGCAAATGCCTTTTGCAATTAGTGGATTTTTTTCCATTCGACACACTAATTTTTCCATCTGCCGCTTGTTTGTAAAATGTCTCCTTTGTATAATAATTTATATGTCCAATTGAATATACATATGTATCTATTGCTTACTTATTTTCTTTGCTTTCCATTTCACAGAACTTCACCGAATTGCACAGAATTTTAAATTTCTACCGTAATTTTCTGGTAGAATTTTTAATGCTACCAAATAGAAAAATTTCAATAGCAATAGAAACTCACAATACGCCGGTAATAGATTTTATTTCCATTCGAAATTAATTCTATTGCGAATCGAATTTCGCAATACCGCCAATAGAATTTATTTCTATTCGATTTTAATTCTATTGGGAATAGACTCTCGCAATAAGCCCCTAAAGTCCAGCATGAAGTGTTAGCCGTTGAATATTATCACAGATGACAAAAATTAACATTTTTGACAACCATTTTTTATATTGTTTTCTGAAGCCAAATTGACCAATAAGAGAACGGCATTTACGTTATTTCGTGAATAACTGTCAAAAATGCATGAATAACCGTCAAAATTGTCATGATTATCCGTCAAATTCGTCGATGGACTAGGGGTCAATCAGCTGTGAAGTTGGGTATCTCTATCATACTTCATTTCTGGTCTTATTCTTCAATGACGCAAATACATACGAGTATGTACATAATGTTTCACTTATTGCGTGTATAATTTACAATATGTTGCCGCATTACCTTTGTAAGTTTTCAATTGGTAAAGATTGTATATAGTTACGTCTTTCAGAAATGAGTCTACTTTGACAGTCATAAAATACATGTGCTTTTATGGGAGGTAACACTTAGATCAACGTCAACGCTGACGCAAAGGATGTAGTTTTTAACTTTTCTCTCTCCTTCAGTGTTGACAATCATCACATGACATTTCACTGGAACTTGTTACGCGAAAGTTTCGCAGTTGTTTCTTTTCGAAACAAAGTTCAATTACATAAAAAAAAATAAATAAAGGTTTGTAATTGAGTATTTTTAATAAAATACACTAATATGTTTGTTGCCCATTTATAACCAAAACAACTTATATTTTCAATTGCAAATTGAGACTGATCAGCTGTGCGAGAATCAGCTGTGCGTTGAAGTATTCATTGCGTATTTCCTTGCTTCAGCTACTATACGGTGAACGGATGTTTTGACGCTGACGTATCTTAAGCATTATATTTGTGATAAATCTGATTGTGATAAACAAAACTCAAAAGTTCACTTATCCGATGCACGAATTTGTTTACACAATACTGGCTTAGTTCAGTTGGCTAGTTGGACTGTGGTAGTTGACTGTTGGTTATTCATCTCACTCTATAAACATCGCAATAAAGATCGTGGTTCCAACCAATAATTGGACAAAGAGAAAATGTAAATTTATAGAAATGTATTGTTGTTAATTGTTCTTGCGATATAAAAGAATAATACCAAATCATTCAATAATTAGTTGGGTGCATTTTCACATGTATAGTAGGACTATCGTTCTCTGCTTTAATTCAAGATTGAATAATCGTATCAAATAATTGCCCGAAATAACTCACGGCATCACCTCTATCGAGTCACTGAAAATGTTCAGAGAGTATAACTGTCTAGAAACAGCTTCTCAAGTTGGCCGCTCGGAGTCGGCGAAAAACTGTAGGACCTTTTCACTCGTGAAAGAAAAATAGCATACACAACACGATTGGTTGCTGAGAAGCTAGGCCCTGACTCTATACGTGCCACCCTTATTATTGGTTCAACGAAACCAACCCAGCGGACGACCCGACAGGAAGCGATGACCTCACAACGGCCGAAGAAATTGCGGGAATTATTCAAAGCAGCCGAAGTAAGTTTTTGTAATGTGCCTCAAATTAAAAATTGAAAAAAAGAACATGTTAACATTGCGTTTTTTATTTATTTGTTCATTTAATCACTACCTACCTCAAATGAAGGGAGAGGTAGTAGATTTTGTTTCCAAAATTGACCTTGCTTATTCCAGTATGTTCTCAATTAACGCAACTCATCATTCGAAACAAATAAATATAATTTTTTATCGATATTGACGCAGTAATATCAACCTTTTATACAGATAATTGCAACTATCCCAGTTTTTTATAGTTGCGATAATCGAGAATGCACTGTATTACTTTATTCAGATTCCGTTTAAAATACCCCACGTGTATGTGTATGAATACAAAATATAATAGTATTCATAATTTGATTATAAGCAATTTAACAACTGGATAAATTTGTTCGCTATTTACTCTTATTTGCATTAATCATATTCCAGTTGGTAGCATTAGCATGTCGGGGAAGGTTTTCCGAATTACAAAACCGATTTCACTACTGCAATAATTGAACCTGCTGTACGTATAATCTAAAATATGTAAATTAAGTTAGTAAACTTCACACATTTGATCAGACGGTGGCTCTGACGTCGCAATTTATTGGGTCAGAAAATTGTATGGGCAGGGGAACGGAAATCCCTTCTACTAATCTTGATAACTCAAAATGATAGTTGTCATCCACATATTCGTACATTCGCCTCCCTTCACAATTTAGTTTCTGTTTTTACCCGGAATCCTTGTCGACGCCAGAAATACCGTGATATGCAAATTACCGAAGTGAAAGTTTCCAAAGATGGTGTAAAAAATGGGACTGCCATAGTGAGGGGTTTTTGTGAACGAATGATTATCATCAAGATCATTTTTTGAACTTTAAGATCATAACTCGGCCAGTTTGAAACATAGGCTGACAGTCCTAAACCACTGCTCTGGAAGTTTAGAAGAATATAAATAATAAACTCTTTAACTCCTAAAAAGTCCATTTGCAATACCTTTTCTAAAACAGCACTTCCACCGTAGCAGTATATAAAAAGCTCACACGACACTGCTGCGGTGTAAGTTAAATACACAAGTGCGCGGTATCCAGGGTACTGAAAAGAAAAAAAAACAAAATAAGAAATATGAGCATCACAATTTTAAAATTGGATTTCCATTCAATTAAATAAAACCGAACGTATAGTTTTCTCTCTAAAAATACTAGTTCTTCCATACATACCTATGATGTAATCTTCGTTCTGCTAGATAAAAGCGCGGATTATCATCCATAAGCCTCATTATAGTCGAAATTTGTGACTACACTGATATGAAACAAAAAATTAACTAACAACAACACAGGTACATATTCGACAACTCGTTTGCCTAGTAAATCATTTAAATAGTTTAAATTTGCGTGTGCAAAAAACTCGAAAGAGATGGGGTCGTGAAAAGTATTTTCGTACCGCGAATCGAACCTTCGCTCCGTTAGGCTCCAACCCACAACAAATCACTACCAACGATAGTAGTCCTTTAACTGCACACGACTTTCACCTTCATTTTGGACTCACTCTACAACTGAATGCTGGCATCCAACACAGTGTTCCATTTTCTCACCCCTTTTTTTGGGAAGTCCAGGTTCCTTAATAAAAAATCGCCTAGTTATGCCTTGTTATATGCGTACACAATCTCGTGTACTCTTTTCAAGTTTTGTGTTACATTGTGGTATTCGCTTTACCAACTGCTATGCAAACACCATCCCGAATAATTTCTTGGCGCGTCCGTCTGAATCTAAGTTGTCTATCCTCGCTAATTTTCGACGTACCTCGATCGTCCTTCAGTTGTCTTTAGATCAGTTCCGACGACCCTTACTCCTTCGGTGGGGTTCTTCCGAAGACTATAAGGGAGTTCCTCCTATGACCTTAAATTGACCTGGTGCTGATCTGAGCTCGGTGGAAACCTCGCCGGATTTTTCGCGATGGATTCGTAGTGATCGTGATCCTCCCCGACATTCAGTGCTATTTCAGAATTCTTGTATCTTAGAACTCTCCGCTTAAAGTTCAAAGCACTGGCGTCATTATATCCATGTCCAGAATCAACTCGTCCCCTACGTCCGTCACTAGGAACTTGGACTGTGCCTATTGTCTGGATCGCGTGGCTATGAGTATCACTATACCACACAACGGCTCCAGCGTGATTTTGTTTCTCGAACGAACGATTTGTGCACATTGCTTAGAGGTTAAACACTTGTTTTGGAACAAAATTAGCTTCATCGCAAAAATGTACTACTTTTTCCTCTTTCATTTTAATAATATAAATAAGAAATTATGTATGTTTGAATGTTTGCATAATTGAAGTGCATATCCATAGCAATAGATTCCTTATCCTCAGATTAGGACAGACAGGTTTGACATGAACTCGATTGCGAAACAGACGAACTCGACTATTTTATCGTAAGAAAATCAATTCAAATAATTTAAATTCTCCTGCATTCGAATAGTTTCTTTTCGTCCATGTTTCAGTGTGCGATTGTAACATTTAACACGCAAAAAGAATGAATGGAATTGAAGAAAAAACTTACCAACATACTCTCAATTATACTTGCTCCAATGACTAAGGAGGAAGTTACAAAGTGTGATAATATAATCCACTTGAAAATGGCCGTAAAATTCGTTACTAAGCTCACGACTTCGTTATGGCGATCGATTATTTGTTTCAGTTCTTTCCAGCAAGTACGGCTATCTAATAAAAAAAAACACAAAGTCATTCAATATGTCTTAGAATAAGAGAAACAAAATCTACCACATTGTTCCAGTGACATTTTCATATCATTTTGCAACAGTTTAAGTAAAGCAGTTGTGTAGAGACAAAAGGAGATGAATATTCCATCGACACCCGAGAACGCAAAAACAGTGACGTTGCCCATGTAGAATATAAGTGCATATGTAAAAGGATACCAGGGTAATGTCAGTGATATAGCCGGCACCCTATGAAAGTTTTACAATTAAAACCTGAAAATCATTTGCATATACTGTTCAATATATACATAACCCTTAAAGGTGTTTCATCGAAGAGGTATTCTTTTCCTATCATTACTCGAATCACATTTGTCAATATTGGGCGGAGGCCGTAGAAAATGTTTGCTATTACTCCAGAAGCTAGAACCATGAAAGCTAGGTTCGTAGCCGTTGCTGACAAGTTACTTACCATTGTGTTTCTCTTTTGATTTTTTTCTTGAAACAAAATTATATTTAACATGTTTTCTGCTGTTTATCGCCGTTCCACAACCATACATACCAGTGAATAACATTTTTTCTAAGTGCATTATCACAACTGATAAATCCTTTCCATACCAACAAATTAGTGCCATTTTAACAAAAGAAACCATGCATGATATTGCTGGACAAATTGCATCTAAGCCCCGTTGAAGATCCTCCTTAACATAATAAAATCCGTACCAAAACTGAGATATTACTCCCGCAAAAAGAATTACTAAATGTAAACCAGAATTAATATTTTGTTTAATAGATGATGATGTCCTTGGAAACTGTCCCATCCAACTGAGGCAAAATTTTGATACAATAAAGAATGACTTTTCTACGGGGTAGTCTTTCGACAGAAATTGAAGATTCATGGTGAAACAAAACTATTTCGACTAAAGCATGTTCCTTTTTATACCCACTACTGACGGCTTTTGACAGGTTAAGGGCATTTTAATAGCGACTCGTTTAGGTATGCCTGGATGTATCGTTAATTGATGGTTTCAATCCTAATTTGATTGTAATTTTTGTCGATGAGTTAAAGCTGCTGGGCGTGGATTGAAGAATGTTTGATATGCCATTATCATAAAAGTTCAATGAATAACTAATGGTCTTAAACTTTATAAACAGGTACAATTACAATGTGTACAATTATCATGTTAGCTGTAAGGGTAATGTTTATACGTCATATTAATGCGGTATACAACTTACTATAATGGATTCGTAGGAAGCTACCAGGTTTCAATACACGCGAGAGAATTATTGAAGTAACGCAAAGTTCCTTGGAAACGAGCTGGCGCTAATTATTCAGTAGAGTTTATGTAATTACTTCTTTTATTGGTTATTGGTAATGTAGATCTTACAAATATTCATTGCTTACTTGAAAGTCAGTCAAGTTGTCATCAATGCTGTTCAAACGGACAGAGACTCTCCTCTTGATCCTTCTCGAAATTCATCCTCAATCCATGTACTTCCTACTTCTGCTAAGACAAAACAGTGTAACATGGAGACTACATTGGGAGTTGTTTCATGGCGAAATATTTTTCGGTGACGTGAAATAAATCTAAAATTGAAAATGTTGGCCTTATTTCGTTTTAATTTTGGAAATGATGCGAAATTTCCTTGTTTGGCTTTATTTCGTTTGGTATAATTTAGAGTTAGATTTTTCTTTTGTGTTTTCCTAAATACCCCAGGGCAAATATAATTAAACTTTAGCTCCAGGCGCCTGCCGGACAGTTTTTGACAAACCCTGAGAGGAGCGACGAGGTCGCGTGAGCGGATAAGCCTAGTTTAAAAAAGGATTAAGATCCTGTTAGCGAAAGGAGCGAGCCAAACACCTCATGCGTTGAATACGCCAGATTACCTTTTTGACAATATTTCCAAATTAAATAAAAAACTAATTTGCCCTTAATTCCATTTTCAAAGCGAAATAGGGCCAAATTTTACATTCGGTTGGACCTTATTACACGTCTCCTCTTTCCTTATTCTGACATGTACTTTTTGTGTTTGTAAATAACCATGGCGAAACTATGATTTCCGTGGAAGCGTTTTTCGTAAACCACAATTTTCTACACTAATCAGAGGAATACGTAGGGGCGCCCCATGCCTGGTCATCTGGTCAATATAGGATTTGAGGTAGTTGCTTCAAAGTTACGCGTTTTCCATATGTTACTCAGGCGTACCTATGTGGGGTCTAATGTCATGTCTTTTTGGGGATTTATTTCATTTTCTTCGAACTCCTACTCTCACCACTCCGTGTTAAAATCCGAGAGCCTAGTACCATCGACAGAAGATGGGGTAACCACCCCTCGTGGGACGTCTTTGGAGGATGCAAAGGAGAGAGTGGCGAGAGTTTGCCTACTATGGCTCATCTCTCTTATAAGATGGCGGCGGGGGAACTGATCAACTGATAGGCCAACGGCGGCATACAAGGCGCAGCGGTGCCCACATCCTGGAACATCCTACTGCCACGGGATCCTTTCCGGACTCGTTTGTCCTGGGACTTAACAAATGGACCTGTCATCCCAGTCGGAGGTTGTATGTGGGGTTAACTTCCTCACCTCGAAAAAGAAACTCGAGTTCAGCAACAGAAACCTATTCCGGATACGGACGAATTTAATGTTGGCGACCGTAGCAAATGGCAAAAGGACAATGACCACGTGCAGGCGATGAACTCGCGGAGAGCCTAGAAGACTGTAAGCCAGATATTACCGCCGTCCAGAAGGTGCAGAAAGGTGGTGAATAACTACAACATCTTCTACGGCATTGCTACAGTGAGCGAAGGCAGCGGTTAATTGGATGTGGATTTGTTGTTCGCGGCAGACTTAGACAAAAAGTCTTAAGCTTTAACTCATAAGCGAGCCCTTCATAACAATGCCCATCAAGGCTAAATTTGAGAACATTAACCTTAAACATAACGGCTTTAGACGTTCACACAGTACGCTGGATGCGATCCTGTAGGTGTCGTGAACAGAAATATACCTCTATAGTTGGCGCAGGAGGTGGGATCGGATTTTATGTGGATGGGGCATATGGACCTGATATTCCAGTCGTCATTGCAGGGCCTTTTGGTATGCCTTGTCAGCGGAACGTCTTTTGCTCACACTCGCCATCATACAACGGATTTCTTTTTGGGGTTAGTCGGTAGCCTAAAGTAGTTTCCGCTGCCTTTACTTGGCCGAGCAGCAATATAACCAAATCTCGTTGACATGGGCATACCGGAGAGTCTCTCACTTAGTTGCTCTTCTAGACTCTGGCAATCTCGGGGGCCCTTAGGCGACCAATGCCAAGACTCCTTGTTGTTGGATGGTGCAGCTTGACATTGGATAGTCGACTTCTGAATCGGCGTGCTACTAGGAAATGGTCAGAGTCGAAGTTTGCCCCTGAATATTCGTGCATGGAGAATACGTGTCAAATAGCACGAGGTCGATTTTGTTGGCTGTTCAACCGTCCGGAAATCGCCATGTTGCAGTGTGGATTCTGAGCGAGGGCACTTTCCTATATTCTTTCCTATATTCAAATAAGGTTTATTTTAAATTGTTATTTTTTAACAAAACAAGAAAAATCTTTAACATTAAATTGCAAATTAACTCAAAAACATAACAACAAAAGAGAAAAAAAATTCTTTGACACACAATTTAATTGTTTTTAATTAATTAATTTCTGGGTGCATAAAAGTTGAATTGGAATGCAACACCCCGGCTTTGGTCATTACATGATTTAGGGAAGGCGCGAGGTTCTGTGCATGCAGTTATTTTTATTTAATTTGCATGCACAAAACGGTAAAACCCAACGAAATGAAGCCAAAATGAAAAATTTGACCTTATTCTGGACATAGTCATGAATTCCATAGTAATCGAAAATGTGCGACGACTTCCGAAAAATATATCCCGAAATTCATCCGTAGTGAAAGACCTTCTATCAATTTCGAAATTCGTGAAAACTGGTATCACAGAATACGATTAAAACGGAAATTTGTTATTTATATTACGCAAGTAATATAAATTACGTTTTCGAGGTTTATTAGTTTATTACAAAAACCAATTTTTATTTCTAGTTGGACAACCGTCCACGTTATTGTCAGAGATAATGGAGGGACAGAGATATCCAGGCGCACAGCTGATACCCTTCCCCAACCCAGTAGAGGAGTGAATTAGAGTTCTTAATTGAAAATTCGCTCGTTAGTTGGACACTATTTCAAATGTTGGTGTTAAATTTCAACACAGTATGGAGGGCTAAACGAACGAACAAAGCATATGTTCATGAAGTCGATTCCTTAAGCTCCTATTTTAGCATGTTATGGTCTGAGATACTAGGACAAAATTAATGCACGATAAGTGTATGTATTTCAGATAACTAATAATAACAATATTATTGACACGTTTGCACGAATCACTTGAAAAAAAAGTTCTTTGCTCATTTCGCTCTTTGCAAAAATATTGATAGAATAATAACATAAAATGTTGACAACCTTTTTTATGCATTGCTTATAATTATATTTGCTTGTATTCCTAACTTTTGGGACAGTTTGTCGATTTGAGGCTGTAGGTGTATAATCTAAGAATTGAATTTAGGTCAAATAGTCCCAGTTCAGTGGGCATTGCATTACATTTTTATTCATGAAATTCCATATAACAATACATATATGTATATGCTCTTAAAAATACGAGTTAACTTTTGAACACCCTCGTCACAACAATACATGGATCGTGGGCAAATTCGGCAATCTGTTGCAATTTGTTCCCACTAAAATCCACGAATCTGTGATATTCCACTAAAATCCACGAATCGGCCGCCATTGCGTGGTGGATCCATGGTTTGTGTAAAATTATGTGTGAAATACAAGAGAACACCATTACATCTTCGATGTGGACTAGGGGAAAAAATTGCCGAAGATGGATATCTCTATCCCTCCGTTATATCTGGTTATTGTGCGATAAAGAACTGATTCAAAAAATGATGGTTACAATTATTTATAGGCAAATTGATGTCGGCAAAGGTGCTGCGGATGCCATTGGAGTGGGTTGCTTCTAGGAAGATGATCTGCGGATTGGAGTGCGTGGATTGGATTGGGTGCGTTTTTGGGATGTGAGGAGCGGATGCCGTTATTTGGCTTCTGGGAATTCCTGCTGGGATCTGCTTGGAGTTCATCATTTCGATTGTTTATGCTAGTGCTTGCAGAATGTTGACGTTTGTGAAGTTGTATCCATCCATATGCATCCAGCGTACGTGTCGCTGATAACACGGATTCAACGTATTCGTTGTTAACTTAAGCACCGGAATTACGAAAAATGCGGTTGTGCTTTGAATGATGATGTAACTATTTACATATACAATCGACTACTTGCATCGGAAAACTCCGCTTAATTGCAACAAATTTTGAGCATTTTAAGCAAAAAAGCTGAGTCGACTTAATATTTTTTTTCCTTATTTTTTTTTAAGTTGACAACTAAGACGCCCTATGAAAGGCTTCTGAAAAAATTAAACCAAAGGCCTGATCAGGCACAAAAGTATACAAAAGCATCAAGAGAAGATGTGACGCTTTTTCGGGAAAAGTTGCCTTCCAAAGAAGCTATTTCGCGGAGAAAAGTAAGCATACAATTATGTAAATTGAATCTTTCTTTTTCAAATATTGTCCATAGGTTTGGTTGAATAGGAAATTTTACATAAAAAGAAAACCGCGTGAAAACAAAAAAGATGTGAACGCAACTGTTGGCGGACAATGCCGACTACATTCCCTTTCAAGCCTGGAAAAGAATGTGATCCAACTTGCAGCACTTCAAACTACCAATTCAAGAATAAAATGTACATTTTCCTTTTGATCTGAAAGGCTTGCTGAAGTTCAAGCCAGAAAGACGTGTCTATTTCATATGACCACGGACTTTCGCACGGAAGCAGCAATAATTGCGATAGGTTCCACTTTTTATGATTTAATATTTAAATTTCAGAATAAAGCCGAGTTTTTTTAAACTATTTACAAGTTAGCGCACACATTTTTTCAATAATTTTCACACATTTGACACTAAACAGCTGATTTCAAAATGAGAGTGAGAGAGTTCGTTGTGGCAATGCTTTTTGCGATTCCAGATTGTGTGATAGCATTTATTCGTAGTTCGTATCGTAACTCCTATTCGTAGATTTGCTACGAATGGGTTCCATGATAGGGCTGAATAATTTTGTTTGAGTCTTTATCCCTGGAAAATGAGTGTCGTTCCTTCCAACAGTATTTTGGGTTGTGAAAAGATTCTCACGCTTCTTTTTGCGCCGTCTTGGCCTTTTTTTTATAGGCGATCATCTCTGATGATCCATGGTTCCTAGATGGGTGCGATTTCTTCTCCGCCCTTAGGAAGACTTTGCAGTCTGTACCTGCCTCTGCCCTTCTTTACCTTTGCCTATGCCTCCCTCTATATCAGCTAGTGGCAACACGCTGCTGAAATTGGCGGTAATGTTCAGATTACACAGAGAGGCTAAATGCTAAATGCACCTTCAAGAAAACCTGAGAAAAGGTGTAGATAAGGGTGATCTCTTTCCCGTTCATTAGCTTGAGGGATTCCTCGTTGATGAGGAAAGAGACCAGCCTTCCTATCTCTTCCGGTTTTTGGTTCGTCTTCGAGATAGTCTTAATCATTATTGTCTTGCCCTTTGGTTTCGATTTCAATAACATTCTTTTGTTCACAAATTTTGTTGTGAATACGCGTCGAGTTTGAAGGTGCAGTTCATGAATATTTCTTTTACAAATAAAAAAAATCTTGCCTCAAATTTACTTTATTTTATCCGTGTTTTTCTTATAAGCGTGTTTCTTATGCATATGTCTTATAAACGCTTTATTCTTCTATGCGATTTCTTGTATCCGTCACTAACTGATTGAGACGTACTCACATTTATTTAACGATTCATACCATTTCCATCTAACATAATCAATCCTCAACTCATTCTCACCGTATGTGAGTACTGTGCAGTCTTCAGAGGATGGGGTGAATAAAACTTAGATTTTATCGATGGATAAAAAATGTCTGTGTGGTCCTATGAACTTTACATATAGCGACTATCAATCCATAAACATTAGCAACCTCCAAGCTGCGGCTATATTTGCGCCCTGTTATCGTTGTCGTCTACACTCTTACCCTAATGACAAAATTTGCAAATTTCAAGAGATAACTCTCGAATTATTTGACCAATTTGTTCCTTGTAAAATTGTAAACGTTCATAACAATTGTTGTCCCTGGCTCACAATTGAAGTTTTAGGTGTAATTAAGCAACGTAATAGACTTTACAGTAATTGGAAAAGAAGTCCGTCTAATACCAATTGGCTTGCTTAAATCTAAATCTAGATATAAACCACATGACACTAAGTAGATTGTGTCCGGCTTACTTCAACAAATTTGGACTGAAACAATAAGTAAGTGATAGCACAAGAAATATTAGATCAACCTCAACTCTTATTGATTACGTATTAAGTGATCATGTTTCGAGTATTAAAGCCACTGTGATAAAAGACTGGATAATATCGGATCACGAAACTATTAAAATTGACTTGTGCTTAAACAAAATCAGTAAACATATGTTCTTCTCCTTCTTCGTTTGGCGCTACAGTCCGGGGTGGACCTGGGCCTCAACCAAGAAGCCTCTCCAGCCAGCACGATCTTTCGCCAGCTGCCTCCAGTTGTGCACACCAAGTTGGTTGAGGTCCTTCTCCACTTGTGTGCGCCATCTTGTTCTAGGACGCCCTCTTATGCGTTGTCCCAAAGGCTCGGAATCGAAGACTCTTCGGGCCGGAGCTGTGGTGTCAATCCGCTCTACGTGACCTAGCCATCTTAAGCGTTGGATCCGAAGACGCTTAACTAGGTGCATGCCGCTGTACAGCCCGTACAGTTCGTGGTTGAATCTCCTTCTCCAGACGCCATCAATACAAACAGGACCAAAGATCGCACGCAGAACTTTTCTCTCAAAAAGACCAAGAGCTTCTTCATCCGCTTTCAATAGCGTCCATGTCTCTGCGCCATAGAGCAGGACGGGGATGATTAGGGTGTTATATAAAGTCAACTTGGTGTTTCGAGAGATGGCTCTGTTACTCAATTGCCTCTTGAGCCCAAAGAAACAGCGATTGGCAAGAGTAATTCTGCGCTTGATCTCGTACTGGTGTTATTGTCCCTGTTTACTGCAGTGCCAAGGTAGACGAAGTCCTTGACTACCGCAAAGTTTCTGCTGCCCATTATGACGCTCTGTCCGAGGCGTCGATATTGTGTGTCCTTTCGTGATGACAGCATGTACTTTGTTTTGCCCTGATTAACTGCCAAACCCATTTTAGCCGCTTCCGCTTCAATGCTAGCAAAAGCCTCATTGACAACTCGCTGTGTTCGTCGAATCACGTCAATGTCGTCCGCGTAGGCAAGCAGTTGAACGGACTTTTGGAAGATCGTGCCTCTGGTGTTCACATTTGAGTTTCGCACGATCTTCTCAAGTATGACACTGAAGAAATCACATGTAAGCGTGTCGCCTTGTCTAAAACCTTTTTTGACATTGAAGGTCTCGGTGAGTTCGTTACCGACCTTGATGGAGCAGCGAGAATTCTCCATCGTCATCCTGCACAATCTGACGAGTTTGGCTGGAATGTCAAAACTAGACATGGCATTGTATAGCTCGTCTCCATGCACGCTGTCATATGCGGCCTTGAAATCGACGAATAGGTGGTGGGTGTCGATCTGCATCTCGTGGGCTTTTTCAAGGATCTGCCGCAGTGTGAAAATTTGGTCGATGGTGGACTTTCCCGGCCTGATAAGGACCCTATGGTGGACCGCACTGATAAGGACCTATCAGGTTATTGACGAATGGTTTCAGGCGTTCACACAAGACGGCAGTGAGGATCTTGTACGCAGTAAACATATGTAATAGTACTGAAATTGCACGTCAATTAGATGAATTCTTTGTTGATAGTGTTAAGAAGATTAACGAGTGTGTTCCTATTATTAGTTATGATAATATAACGCAAGCAAATTGATCAAACTAAACTGAACACAAAAAGTAATTTTAATGGCTTGAAATCAAAAATGTTCCAAGACTGCAAAGAAGTCATATTCTCAACATTAATAAATATTATAAACTCTTAAAGAAGAGTGTGTGAAAGTGAAAGTGGAAGGTGTGTTCCCGAATTCGTGGAAGGAATCTATAGTGGTGCCAGTTAAAAAAGAAACAAATGCAAAAAGTCTCGAAAAATGTCGCTCAATAAACATGCTGCCCCTGTACGAGAAAATATTGGGAGAGTAGTCTGCAGTCAGCTAGAAAAGTGTCTTATGCAAAATTGAATATTGGGTGAAGAGCAATCAGGCTTGCGTAACGATCATTCAACGGAAACAGCTCTAGCATGGGTCTTAAATGAATGGAAAAAGGAGATGGATGATCGAAATAAGATATTGGGGCTTTTCCTGGACCTAAAGAGGGCATTTGAGACTGTGGATAGGAAGATTTTATAAAAGAATTTAGAAAAATGTGGTGTAAGAAATAAAGAGCTGAAATGGTTTGAATCTTACTTATCAGGTAGGACTCAGAAAGTTAAGTTATATGATGTATTTTCAGCACCGATAGAAGTTAACTTAGGAGTGCCACAAGGATCAGTTCTGGGAGTAATACTTTTTGTTTAATATATATAAATAATTTAAGAAACTGTCAAAAATGTTCGAAAATATTGTTTGCTGACGATACACTTATTTATATTACTGGTAATAACGCCAATCTCTGTGAACAAAGACTGAATGAAGACGCGTATAATTTGTATAAATGGTTATGTAAAATTAAGTTACAATGCAATGTTTCACAAACTCATTTTCTAATAAATAATACTGATATTGAGTGTGTTGACAAAATACAATAAACTATCGTTCAATGAACATATAAAGTATTTATGTGGTAAAATAGCTATGCAAATACACTTTATGTATAGAATAACAAAATGTATTTAAAAAAAACTGTGCAATTTAAATTTACAATTCTATTATTCAGCCCCATCTTAAGTATTGTTCATCAGTAATTTACTTGTGCAATACTACAAAAATTAACGACCTACAAATCCTACAAAGCAGAGCAATGAGATGTATTTTGTGGTTCAAGAACTCATACAATAGAAATGATAAATGAGCTAAAATGGATGAATGTAAGATATAGGCTTGCTCTAAATGCTTTAATTTTTATTCCTAAATTAAAAAACGGACTATACCCTAATTGTCTTCAAAGAAATTTGCAATATAAAAGTAACTAGTATAATTTAAGAAATGTAGGAGGTTTTAGATCGCCACTTCACAGGCGAGAAAGAAGCCAAAATTATATTTTGTATAAAGGTGCTCAATTGTATAGCAATCTTGATGCGAATATTAAAACCGAAATTAACTTTGATAGTTTTAAGAAGAAAGCTGTTCAACATGCATTGCGTTACCATTAAGGAAATGATTTTATAAGAGTTTTTCTGAAACTAATAAAGAAATAATATTAGTAATAATAATAACTAGTACTATTCCATGTTTGTACAACTAAAGTACAGCAACTTCTTGACTACCTGTCTTGCAATAAACTACTCTATGTGGGACAATCCTGTTTCAGAGCTAACCACATTACCTCTACAACTGCGGTCAACATCTTAGAAGGCATCAGGCAAAACTACGATAGAGGATGTCTTACTTTTCTCTGTCTTCTGGATTTCTCTAAGGCATTTGACAAAATTAATCATGAAATACTTTGCTGGAAGCTAAACAATCTTTTTTCATTTGGTGACATTGCTGTGATTTTGACTAAAAGTTTTCAATCTGATAGATTTCAAAGAACAGTCAACTGTGATGCCTTCTCAGCACTTCTGCAAGTTAAACAGGGCGTTCCGCAAGGATCAATTCTAGGGCCCATTCTTTTGTGTAAACATTCAACTGTTCATTTGTATGTAGATGATGTCGAATGTATGCAACCAGTCACAATAATAATATAGTTGACCTTGTGAAAGCTAGCAATTATGATTTGGATGGAATCTATCATTGGTCTATTAACAATGGATTGAATTTGAATCGCATGTGATTCCTATCTCCAAAGCAAATGAAAATGTGAGCGCCCTGCCATGTATTTTCATATCGGGAGATAAACTTGACATGGTTGAATTAGCGACTAGTAACCATGCAAAAATACAGCTATATGGATGTCTCCGTAAGCTCTGTCATAGTTATACCCCAACTGATACCAGACGAAAACTTGTTTCTTCTCTTATCTTAGCTCTTATTTCCTATGCTGAAGTTGTCTACTGTAAGCTTGACTCCTTTTCCCAGGGAGAGCTAGAAGTAGCTCTTAATGATGCCATCAGATACATATACTGGTTGCGCCGTCGTGATCATATATCACATTTGAACTTCTCTTGGACACCACTTCAACGCCAGAAATTGCATATTCTTGCATAACATCATAATGAACAAGACTCCACTGTACCTTCATGAAAAACCCAATTTTGCTCATTCTCTCAGAACACGTACTCTAATATCTTCACGCTACCACTTTAATATTTCATCGCGCTTTTTCTTCATTTATGCCATGCAACTATGGAGCTCCTTACCATTTAATATCAGAATAACGCTTCAAATGTGCCATTCATCAATACGTTTCCTCCCTTTCCTAATTACTTCCGTCCTCTACTATTATCTTTCTTTCACTTCTTTCCTTTCACTTTTTCTTTATTATGTATTTAGTTTTTAGCACTATTTTTACTTTTTATTTTGCTTTTGTATCTATTTCTTATAAATATACACAACTTCCTTCATTATTAAATGCAATTTCTGAATTATTTTTAAAACGCTAATTTGCTTGTACTCAGTACTAAAAAGGCGTCTGTCTTAATGTACCTTTGTTTATATTAATAAATTCAAACTGAAATTGAAATAATAAAATTTCAAAAATTTCTTAAGGAAATCCTTATTTACATACTATCACTACGAAACTATGTATTCTCTAAATTCGCAAGTTATGCTTGTCAATGTTTATTATCAGGTTCATAAAATTAATAGGTCCATACCGAGCACATACATCTTCTGCATATTTGTCACAACAGAGCTACAATTACGTCACCGGAGTGTAAATTTGTTTTTCTGTCCTCTATCTGATCTAGTTGATGTGTCATTTAATCTTAAGTGTTGCGAAATTTTGATTCTTTGACATTTGTGCTCCAAACGCTGGATGACCACGAACTTCATCCCAGAAGTACAAGGACCAAAATACCTTGTTTCTTAGTAAATAAGCAGTCCTACGAAACTACAACATCGTCAGTGAGCTTCCATTTCTGCCATTCTGTTTGTGCACCATTGAAAATTGTAAATTTTACTATAAGACCAATATTGGCTCACGACCACGTGCTGTGTCCATTGTGCCCATGCTACGTAGTGTTACAGCTACCACGAGAGACCTACCAGTTCCAGTTCTAAGCTAGATTCACGTGTGAAACTAACTAGGTTCTCAATTCAACACTGCTGAAGTCTTCCTGCTCTGTGAAGAAGTTTTTTCTTAGAAAATCCTTTATTTTCCTTGCGATTGCTGGAGCAGATGCTGAATACATTATATTTTTTCCTGATCTATACAGCCCCTGCGAAAGTCGTGATGCTGCAGTTGAGTATATAGAGACCTCATATTAACTTGCGTACGGCCTTGCGACCAAAGCCGATCAATGATCTGGATCTATTCTTGCTCAGCGTCGGCCATAGAGCCCTTGCTGTTGCTCTAATGTGTAGTCAATGGCTTCCTCTTCTCAATTTTTCTTTATAGAACTGAGCGGCGTCTATACATAGCGGGTTATTAGAGATTCTCCCAGATTCAAGCTCTTCTTCACCTTTTTCATTTCAGGGATTTCAGTATGATCCGGTACCCAGCAGAGGATCACCGAATTCTAAAAGGTTATCTTTCTGAGAGTCTACGTCTGCATAGCCTAACCAGCTTCGTTGTCAGGCATTTAGTACCACTTTCCTATCAAAATCATTTTTTACTTTCTACGTAGTCTATCTTTAACGGAACAAAGTCGATGAGTGTGAGTGGAATTGCTTTTAAAAATTTGTAAAAATTATTCTCGAAGCTGAAACGGTGATCCAAAGTCACCGGGTGGGCGGATTAGGGTTGATTTTTAAAGAGTTAAGAGATTACGGTATATATTTGGTAAATAATATCCTATGTTATGTAGAGATGTGACGGATATCCGGTAAGTATTCGGTATCCACCCTATCCGGCTGCCTTTACAATATCCCTTGACATATCCGGCCGAGTACCAGGTAGTTTCTTTTCGTAAACCTACGATGCCTGCTTTAGAAAAGAGTCTCTTACTGGATACAATGCTACATGGAGATGAAAGATAAGTTTTGACAAATTTGGACAACATTTTGTACTGTCTTCCATTTACTGCCCACCAAGCTCATGGATCACTATTCTTTTCAAGCCTTACTGTTATGAGATATAAGTCAAGCTCGGTGGTTTTGACAGAAAACTCAATCCGGCTATTGCCTTCTGCAACCTCTTCAAAACAATCCCAAAATCTGTTAAGAGTATCATCTTGATCATCATCACGAGTAATTTTTTGTTTGTTACAGGGTGAATGTTCTGTTTCACTAAGCGTTGTCATCACAGCTTACTCTTAAGCTCAATCAGACCTAACCGGTCCAAGGAAACTTATCTTAAGCCTTGGGTCAAGAAAAGTAGCTTGCAAGTAACTTAAATTTTCAACAAGGCAAACTCGAAGTTCAGTTTTCAATTCACCAATCATGTCCATTCAATTGTAAGTTTTTCGTAAAGTGTCTTCTTTCTCTTATTACTTCTGAGATGCATGAAGGACCAGAACTAGTTTTTTTCGTTTTTTCTTCAAAGGTATAAGATCTCTTACACACTGGTCCAATATATCCCACTGACACGATGTCAAATTGTATAATTTTACGTGGTCCGCAATGTAAAGGGAAATAGCTCGCTTTGGTTCAAATATTCTTATTATTCTAACAAATAATAAGCAGAGTTCCAAAGGGTACTAATACCTTGGATTAGTTGATGTTGTGGCAAATGTAGTCTTAGCTGAAGAGCTATCAATCTGTTATCATGTGTGACAATTCGTCGATGTTTGCGAGGATGACAACCAAAGCATTTTAAGCATTTTATCTCGTGGAAGAAACGGGAAAACCATGTTTACGTTGTTATTGCTTGTACCGGTCTGATTTGAGTATCAGACCACCATATTTTTAATTTGTACAGTAATTCCCGCCGTCGAATATTCCGCTATCCGGCCTAGCTACAATACATGCCGATTATTCGATATCCGGTATCCGGCCAAATCACTATTCTAATATAAAGAAAAGTTCAGAAAGTTAGGCTGCTTTGTAGATCACCCTCATTGAATGATATCGGTTCCCTTCACAACATGAGGGTGCCCCCCAATGCGACATACAATAATTCGAGTAATGCCAGCAAATTCTCTTTATAATGTTTAATTTATGTTCTACGCAAAGCGGTGTACTCTTTGTCTATGCGTGTGCGAACGAAGGTTAAACGTACTCCGTAGCACTTACCCGTTTCATACTCACGCGCAGAATCCATCGAACGTTAAAAGCTTTCCAAGATTTCTGTAACATCGAACGTACAACCATACAAACCACTGTTTCAATTCACAATCCTGATTCTCTCAGTTCAGTTAGATACATACGTTCCTCGTGTTTGGATATCGGAACATTTTGTAAAGATTATGGCGTCTGTGTAAAAATAACATCATTTTGATAAGATGTTTACTTGAGTATTGCATTAAAATAAACTGCTAAATAATTTAAAAATATATTAATACTATGGTGAAAAAATGCGCTAAATACCAGCTACGTTTTTGGTAGTGAAAGTGGTTATGACTAAATGTAATATTGCTCAATAGGTATAGAGTGAAGCATCTCAAATAATGAAGCAAATGCCTGAAAGCTTTTCGGAAAAAGGTTCATTATGTCATTTTAGCTCAAAATAGTCTCTCTGCAACTGTTCTAAATTATTTCCATCAAGAATTAAATACAAAAAGGGAGCTATCACCTCAAATTGTGCCTACTTTCCTTTTTATTGGTCACTATTTTTAAGTTGACGTATCTTGTGTTCTCTCAGTTTAACAAAAGTGTCAAAGTTTGTCATTATTCTTCATTTTTAAAAACGTACATATGCTTTTGTGCCCTCAATTTGTCCTCATTCTTGCCGTACTTTGAATACAATTTCCATCGCAGTGTCTTTCGAATGTATCCTATGCAATAACTTACATTCAACAAAGGAATGACGTATATTATTCGGTTTACTAACTCTTATTTGTTCAATTTATACTTGTGACGTCATGTATCTTCAGTTTTTCAATCAATTAAAATCAGTGTTTAAACATCAATATAAACATAGTAAGCATCCCCAACATCAGCACAATAAATTGTGTATTAAATCAAGGAAAAGGGAATTTCCACGAAGGCATCGCGGAGGACGTTTTTTGATAATATTAGACTGGTTACCATCAGCGTACAGCATTTCATGGATTACATACCTATGGATATGGACAACAGTGACGATAGCGCTTGTGCAGTGCATTTCCCCATCATTATCTCCTCCACAGAAAAGAGGTGAGTTTGGTGTAACATTTTACAGAGAAAGCTATAAAGCGGGCTGCGTTGTGATTGTTTATAAAAAAAAGTCAAAGATAATTGTAATTTGTTGATGACGTGGTTTACACAAATTTAATATAAATATAAAACTAACGATATTCGTACAGTACATTTGCATAGATCTGAAATTTAGTGTGTATCTTTTTACGCAAATTAAATTATTCACACAAATATTAAAATAGGACAAAAGCTATTGAACCTTGGCGTTCAGTCGTCGGATACTAATTATTTTCAAAACGATGTTCATTATTTGAGAATAATGAATTTTAATCCAATGAATAGAAAATACAAACATAAATAAATAGCATGTTTATGGCTTTTAAATGTGAGGATAATATTTCCTTTTTAGAACAGTTTGACTTTTCAGTGGTCTCACGCGTATTTCGTGGCATGTGTAAAAGTGAGGCATGCTCCGTTAGCATTGCTATTTCATTATGGAAAGACTTTCACCCGAACAACGCTTATAAATTGTTGAATTTTACTATCCAAACTCGTGCACTGTTTAAAACGTTTTCCCCCTACTTTCAACAGTTTACTCTCGTCATAAGCGGTCTATTGAGCAAGAAATTCAAGCCATAGTGACTAGATTTTGCAAGACCCTGTGATGAATCACTGATTAGTGTTTGTTTTATTCTCGCCCCTGGAAATTTTACTTTGTATATTTTCTCCTTCTTTGTGTGACGCTACATTACAGGCTGTACCTGGGATTCTTGAACTAGCGCGGTTCCAGCTTAGTCGGCCCTAGTTTCACACACCAATAGGTTCTAAGTGGAAGTTGTCCATGCGCTGTTAGCGTGTTAGAACCGCAGATCATTCGCGGTTGAATATTCTTCCCCAGATGATATCAACGCCAACAAGATCAAAGATCGCACGCAAAACCTTCCTCTCGGAAGAACCAAAGGACTTCTTCCTCCGCTTTTAAGATTTCCCATGCCCTACTGTCTTATAAAAACTCAACAAGAGATATTCGATTAGATATAACTCAATTACCTCATTCAGTTTTGTAGGTAGACGAAATCCTTAACTGCCTCGAAGTCAAAGCTGTCCATTGTTATTCTCTGTCCCAGACGATGATGGTGTATGTGGTATACTTAATTTTTCCCTCATTCACCACCTTTCCCAATTTGGGCACTTTCGTCTCAATGCCCCAAGCGCCTTATTGACGGATCGCTGTATTCTGCGAATCAAGTTGATGCCATCCGCGTATGCTAACAGTTGCACGTACTTTTAGAAGACCCTGTCTGTAGAGTTGGCGTTTGAGTTTTGCACGGTCATCTCGTGAAGGATGTTAAAGAAGTCACATGACAGCGCTTCGCCTTGTCTAAAACTATACTACTTTAGCACTTAAGAAAATAAAACAAAAAATAAAGCCTTTCCAAAAGACGCGGCAAAGCTAAAGCACTTTTTGAAATTTTCTCCTTAAAAGTTTTATTTATTAATATTTCATGGCACGTCCATTATTTTGAATAACCGCTGTTCATTTTCGGAGCATTGATTCAATTAAATTATTAATGGGTATATTTTTTCAATTTGTAGGTTCTTGTAAATCGCTGATTTATCAGAAATGGTCCAGCTAATGTTTTATTTGGTTTTTCGGTGAAATAAATGGCTTCTTCACAGCCCGGTAGGAAACAAAACTAGATTCTACCACCCTTTGATGCTCCAGTTCGCTTCCTATCGTTCTTTATTACGCCTGCAAGAACGATAGCTAAACTCTCTAAAAAGAAAATTTATTATGGTATCTTCATCCCGTGCTAAAATACGAAATCGCTTGTTGGGGTGGTTTTGCAGAAATGCGTCCTTAGAAAAATGTGTCAAAAGCCTACTAGACATTCTAGCTTTCCTTTGTTCTATATTCATCCTGGTCACTTATATTGTTTTAAAGTTATTTTTAAAGTTTATTTATGAAGTCTGGCAATCGCAATTTTCGTTTAATTTCATCTTATAATGTCCGTGGAAATCTTAGTTACTTTTTTTTCCATTTAATCCTATCGACTTTGAAGAGGAATTTGGTTGAGGTACTTTCCAATTGCGTGCCAATGGTGGATTCGATGTCTTTCCGGGCCGGAGCATTGGTTTCTATTCGCTCAACATGACCTAGACATATCAATCGTTGTATCTTCACTCTCCTGGCTAAGTCGACGTCGCTGATGATCTCGTGCAGTTCGTCGTTAAATCTCCTCCTCCACTATACAGGCGAGACCGCATCCAAGAGCAACATCGTCTGCTTTTGACAAAGTCCATGCCTCTGTGCTATACAGCATGACGATCGAGGTCTTATTGAGGGTTCTATTGGTTGTTCGAGAGAGGGCTTTGTTTATGAATTGTTTTCGTAGCCCAAAGAAGCAGCGATTTAAAAGAGTTATTTTTCGTTTGAATTCAGCGTTAGTTTCGGTGTCTGAATTGATAACGACAGAGGTAGACAAAGTTTTCACCTACCGCAATGTTGTATCTGTCCTCTGTGAAGTTCTATCCGAGACGTCGGTGTTTGGAGTCATTTCTTGTTAAATGGTGCCATTGACATCATAATGTCAATATCGCCGGCATATGCGAGTAGTTCGACGGACTTCTGAAAGACTGTCACTCTGGTGTTGGAGTGAGCGTTTTGAACAATTCACAACAGACGAGTTTAGGAGACGTACACAAACGGACGAGTTTGGTAGAGATCCCAAAACTAGACCTTGCTCTGTATATCTCCTTAATGCTGGCCTGGCAATCAATGAATAGGTGATGGATGTCGATCTGTTGTCCTGGGTTTTTTCAAATGTTCCTTAGTGTGAATGTTTCATCGATGGTGGAATTTCCTGGCCTAAATGCACACAGGTATGGACCGAGCGAGTTGTTAACGAACGACTTTAGGCACACAGCAGGTTCACACGACACGGCAAGTAGTACCTTGTACGCGATGTTCAGAAGACTGCTGTGTGTATGGTTAGCGCGATAGAGGGTCTCCTCTTTTGTTGATCGGGCAACCAACGCTGAGGTTCCATTAATCGGGCATGCTTTCCTCCGACCATATCCTACAAGACAGGGCGCATGCTCCTTACCGAATCATAGTCTGCCGCTTAAAAAAAGCTGGGCCATCAGCATAAGCGGCCTTCATTTTAGATATGGCTATCTAGTCGGGTGGAGGGAATTGTTGATCAACATCGTCCCTTTCATTCGATGGTTCGATACTCCTGACATCAGGATTTGTCTCTTCGTCGCCGTTAGACAGTCTGCAGAAATGGTTACCAAATATAGTCAGTATCGACTTCCCTTGATCATCCTTCGAGCTTTATAACCTTGTCTGACTAACTTTACCGTTTGGAAAAACTTCCCTTACCTCGTTCCTGCAGTAATATTGCTGTCGCGGCTTCTCATCCTTCTTATTCTTTCTCCTGAGAAGCCGGTGTTCGTGTCTCCTCTTCTGCTAGTAGAGCTCGCTAGCAGCTCTTGTCCTTCCTCGTAGTGCCGCTATAGGCCTCTTGCGTAATTGCATTCGCCAGCCAACGCTCGTGGTCAAACCAGAGGCTTCCTTGTAGTAAACGAGTGAAAACCAGCACATCAGAGGCTCTAAAACTTTTTGGCAATGTTGCCACTGGTCTTCGATACTTTGCGTTGGCGGCGTGAGACTTCGTATGAGAATAAGTGAGACTATTTGGTGATCTCTTGCAATTGTCGCCGTCCAACGTCAAACTTCCTTCAAGGCATATCTTTGCCCTGGTGGTGTTCGGGATATTCGCAGCCTTACCATGGCCACAACAAGGTGGTTGGTGCCTCGAAACGTTCGGACGTCCATAATACTGGAGAAGTGCCTCGCGTCGATCGCAATGCGATCAATCTGCATGGCAGTTGTGAATATTTCAAATGTGGGAACATTACGCCCCGCAGCCTTAATCCGTTATGGCAGGTGTTGTCGTTTAGGCTACACTTCCCGACCATACTACCAAAGACTTTCTCTCTTCCTAGCGTTACGTTAAAATCGCCTAGGACAATTTTAATGTCATTGCTGGGGCATTAGTCGTACGTTTTGTCCAAGAGATCATAGAAGTCGTCTCTGGTATCGTCGTCTTTCTACTCTGTGGGGGCATTTGCGCATGTAAGACTTATGTCGACGAACATAGCTACTGCGGACCCACACCCAAACACGCGCTGTTTTTTTTTTTTTTTGGAGGGTTCCTCATCAGACCACTTTGAAGCTTCTTGTTGCATGGCCGGGCAGTTATCCCGATGGCACAACCCCAACCTGAGGATCAGCTCCTATTTTGTCCCTAGGACAAGATGTCGCACTTATAAGTTTAGCAACTTGAGTTCGGGTGGACTACAACTAGTACCCGATGGCTACCATTTGCAGGTAGTAAGCACAATTGATGTGAACGAAAAGTTACAATACTGGGCATCGCCAGGCACCACGTACCCCAGCACCCAAGCACCAATGGGATCTTCGTTCGATAATTTTTGAATCGTACTGAGTTCTGGGAAGTCATAAGTCGAGGATTTCCTCTCCCCAACATGCAGTATAAGGGCGGGAAGCAGATGAAATTTAAGAATTGAGCTCTCAATTTTGAGAGTTTGAAAAATCCCTTGTGTAAATGTGGCTTGGGATCACGAAACTGAATTCGTAAAAAGAAGAGAAGAAGTGCATTTATCTCGACGCAGATCTATCACTACATTCCCTTCTTCTTTTTCGTATTGGAGAATTTTCTTCCCTCTTCGAGAAAACACATTACCACACCACAATCCGAAGGATAAAAGACACGGTCGGTAAGTCTGTTACTTTTTCTGTGTGTATATCGTAAGTTCCGTGCAAGAGGGTTCTTGATCTAATAGTGCAACAACTAGATTGTGACGAAATACAAACAAAATACCTCAACTAATCTTTTTGCACTCAAACAGTTTTACCAGCTGGATAGGAGGTTCACAAACAACCCTGCACTACACGATGGTTCCAGGAAATGCATGGACTAATGCATTAATTTAAAGCATATAAGATAGTTGAGGACCGACAATGATGTTATTTCAACCCTTATTACTGTATTATTCCCCATCATGTTGCCGTCAAAGAATCCAGTACCATAACACACCTCAGCGATGGTTGGTTTTCGGTATTTTTATATTTCGATAAATGACGACACTAGCGATAAGTAGCGGTGGTTGGTGCTATAGGTTGTCCTTTGGTAATCCTATTTACGCCAGAGAATCTCTAATTTGTCTAGTCTGTCGATTCTAATATTTTGCTTCAAATGGTTTTGTTCTTATTTTTTCCTCGAAACCTAGTTATATACCTGTTATTAGCTTGCCGCGAACTCTTGTACAATGTAAGGGTGGTTAAATTTTAAGGTCGATGTTGAATGTGAACCACACCTCAACGTCAAGTTTTTTTCTGCATTTCATTTGACATTTCTCAATTTCAGACTAACTCAATTTGAACCATGGAAAGATACACAATTGAGCAACGCGTTAAAGTTATTCAGGCTGCACTTCGTGATTTGTTCGGTCAATTTAATAGTCCAAATGTGCGTACAATCGGAAAAATCGTGCAAAAATTTGAGCAAAACGGGTCTGTAGGAGATGTGAAAACACCAGTCCATGCTCGTACAGCTCGTACTGCACAAAATATTGCTGCTGTTCGCGATAGTGTGGCTGAAGAGCCGTCCACCAACCACCCCGTCGTCGTGTCCAACAATTGCACCTCTCACGCTCGTCGTTGATGAACATTATGCATAAAGACTTGCATTTACACGCTTACAAGGGGCAATTGACTCAAGAACTAAAGCCTCTTGACCATTTCAAGCGTCGTCAATGGTCAGAATGGTGGCAAGAAATGGCAACAGTGGGTGATCAATTTTCGAAGAAAATCATCTTCAGTGATGAGGCACATTTTCACGTCAGTGGATTCGTCAATAAGCAGAATTGCCGCATTTGGGCGAATGATAATCCAAGAGTGATTGTCGAAAAACCAATGCACCCACAAAGAGTGACTGTTTGGTGCAGCATCGGGCAGTATTTTTTCCAAAATGAGGCCAGTCAGGCAGTTACTGTGAATGGGGTTCGCTATCGTGAAATGGTAACGAACTTTTTATGGCCCGAATTGGAAGATATGCATGTGGACGATATGTGGTTTCAACAGGACGGTGCCACTTATCATACAGCTAACGAAACAATGGCTCTTTCGCCCTACAAATTCAATGGCCGTGTTATCTCACGTGGTGGCGATGTCAATTGGCCGTCAAGATCATGTGATTTGACACCGTTGGAGTTTTTTCTTTGGGGTTTTTTGAAAGAAAAGGTGTACGTCGATAAGCCAGCAACAATTCAAGAGCTAAAGGATGAGATAATTCGGCACATTAACGGCATAGAACCTCAATTATGCTTCAGCATCATCGAAAATTTGGACCATAGAATGGAGGTGTGACATCGAGGTCGCGGCGGCCATTTGGCCGATATTTTGTTGCATACATAATTGAACCATACCAATATTATCATAATAAAAGGAAATGACAATAATTTCCTAAATAATTTGTGTTTTATTCAAAATCAACATCAATAACCACCCTTTATATTTGATGTCATCTCCGTAATCAACACAAGCAGCTAGAGGCATTTTTTTGTATACGTATATTTTATTTTGGCATCAGCTTAACTATTGATTACTTATAAAATTTAATTAGAGAGATTTTTCATCTCACATCTCACACATTTTTATTTCATTCTTCCATCTTCAAAAAAATACATACATCATATTTTATAATTCTAAAAACCTTCATTCATACAAAATACGACAGCAATAATGCAAAATCTATGCTTCGCCGGGCAAGAGAGGAGTGTTGAAATGAATTGATTTCCAATTTCAGAGAGAAACATACTAAATTGCAGAAAGCAAACAATTTAATAAATAATTAAAGAATAACTGAGCAAAGTTAATGCCTAAATAAAATAAATAAATTGAAAAAATTGAACAATTAAACACGTTAGAGGATCAGATATGATGTATGATCAGTCATCTAAAACATTCATCAAATCATAAACCTAAAAGCATTAAATGCTTAAAAATGTATTGAATGCCGGATCAATACTTCAATAAAGTTTGTTTATTTGGTGCTGCACATTTTGACGCTACAGGAGTGCAGAAGTAAGACAAATACCAAAACGATATGTTTAAGTATCTCTCGGAAAGTTCTATTAATATGAATTCAAATTGAATCTCAGTCAAGCATTCCATTTGGCGATACATAGGTCAATGAACTAGAAAGCACATCCATTCTGACCGAGGCACATTATTTGCAAGCTACTATCACACAAGGGGGAATGGTAAATTAGCCACTGGGAAGTCGTCAATCAGGCCGGATATGAGAAATTTCCTGAAGTAATGTTCATATACTGCATAAAATTGTAGACATTGACCCAGCGATTTATAGTCGTTTTATAAATTGACTCTTATAAACGCACCATTCCTCATTCGCGGTTTATTCAATTGCATAATAATCTCTGTAGGTCTCATCTTCGAATGGATTACATTTACTCTCCGAACAACATTAAGAGACAAACTCTCTAATCCGATGATTGCACCATTATTGAAATGAACATGTGTATAATGTACGTATTTATTTGAGTACGTTCCTATTCCAGACCATCGCTGGTCCAACGAATAGAGTTAACTTATATTTGGATCAAAATGTATACCAATATGAACAGCATTTGCATTACAATAAATAAAGGGTGATTCATTATTATGTTTAAATTTATATAAAACACATGACATGGATTATGGTGGGGGCAACATTATTATGGCACGAAAGACCAGTGTGTAGCATTTACGTCTTGAATATAATTTCGTTTAAATAATGTCGGCATCGGAAGCAGTTTTTGTCGTGGAAGTACTTTCCGGTCACTAAGCCAAGATGTTTTCCTTACCAATGTTGACATTATAGTCTTCGAGCACAATTTTTGCCTCGTACACCGGACAGGCTCCCTCAAGAGGTCTCTGTGGCCCTCTCTGATAGTCTACAGCCTCGTCGTTAGCATGCATGAGTCTTATGTTGTAGAATCGGCCTTAGATATAGATCAGAGCTCTGGGATCATTAATCGGTTTAAAAAAGAATGACCATCAACATCGATGTGTTGAGGAGGAAAAATAGAGGAAAAATTATCCTGACATGAAATATTTTGATTTTTAGATTCTACAAACCAAGAAATTCAGCTACAAGCTTCGTTCGCTTGCATCGTTAGCTCAAAGTTACACATTTGAAATCTACTAAAAACTATGTCTTTTATTGCAACTTTGATGTTAACCATTTTCCAGATTTCGGTCCTTTGATGAGAGAAGTAATATTTATTTTGAAAGTCATATATTTGGTCTTCAAATTGCATACACGGTTGTTTTCGGTTACCAATCTCTCAAACTAGGCGTTTGGCGATTAATTAAGTACATCTTTTCTGGAGATGTTTTAATGTTTGTTGGACTAGCTCTAAAAGACTCGGGAGATCTAGTTTTTCTGAAAGCTGAAACGACCAATCATACTGAAAAAAATCTTTGAAAACTCTTAGTCACTTTGGCCACGGGGGTCTTTTACCTGTAGCAATATGTTGTTCCGGAGGGATTGTAGTGATAGAAATTATAATGGACACAGTTTAAATATATTGATGTTTATAAATGGGGATGCTTTTATCTGTTGTTTATTGTGCTGTAATATATGTTATCTACGGCCCACACCTGACAATGGGTATGAAAAATAACCATCGGAGATGAATGACTTATCTACTGTTGCTATTAAGGAAGAGGTCACCAAACTAATCTCTCACTAAAACTCTTAATGGAATTTATAGTACATGTACCAAGAAGTCTTTTCGTAGTTCATGGAATGTGAATGAAAAATATGGGGCTGGGATTCCCAGCTGTTAAGCCTTTTCAGAATTTCAATTCTCGGCCGCGGAAAATTATTTTGAAACTCTTGTGTACTCCAAATAGGTAACTTCGCCAGTTTTAGCAAAAATTTAGCAAGAAACGAGTGACTTGTGATTATCACGTGCAACTGGAACACACAACTTAAAACCTCTCCTAATCAGAAAGACCAAAAATCTAAGGACGCAAAAGGCCTACATGACAACAGACATTTCCCTAGACTGGTTTCATAATGATAATAAAAATAAAAAATCTTATGCTAACAATGTGCTTTTATTTTTTTTTTGAGTAAATTTCAACCATGTTTAATTTCAGCCATGTTTTAATTAGTCCACATATTCGATATTCGGCTGTCCCACCTTTCAGGGGCAGTCCCGGTTGTCAGTATGAATTCTAGTTGAGTCGTATGTCCAGTTTAATGTAGTGTTGTTGACATGGGTCCTCCTTGAGAAGGGCGCTAGAACGGTCTTAAAAGGATCCTTCTGTGTTACACCATTCCACTACTTGCAGTAGTGCGCTTTGCATTACGTTCTATACGGTGGCTTTGGAATTTCCCTTCATCGCCAGGTAAGCCTATAGTTTCGAAGCCAGATTTATGAAGATCTGATAAAAGTTTGTCGATAACTAGTGACCAAAAGCAAGGGAGATAAAACCCCCCTTGAGGGCATCCCCTTAACGCTGTTACAGAAACCGACACACTTGCAGAAGAAGAATAACGACTTTCCAACAGGGCTCTTATCCATCGGTTGGTCGGTTTATCGATACCTCGACTGCTGATCGCCCTTGCGATCGAGTCGTAGCTGGTGTTAACGAAAGCTCCCTCAATATCGAGGAATGCACATAGGGCAATCTCTTTGAAGTCGAGTGCACATGCTATATTCTTACGAGATAATCAAACGAGCATATAATAAACTTACGTTTCCTATATGCAAACTGGTTTGAATATAGACCGAGATCTCTAATATGAACATCAATCAGTCCCTCCATGAATTTGAATGCTAATGACGTTAGACCTATGGGTGTCTAGACGACTAAGGCAGCTCACTGGGTCCATTACCCGGTATGGGAGTAAAAACATCATTAACCAGGGAGTTGGTATGTATGCCCAATTATATTTGTCTTTAAATAAAGCTGTCAATTCCGGCAGGATGAGGTCAATTAATTTCTGCAGGAGAGCTGAAAAAAGACCGTCACCTCGGGGAGGTTTGAAGGTTCCTGCATCCCATCCGACCTTGTCTTCACTAATGATTTTCCCAGATAGACGGTTAATTCTATCGTTGATATAGACCCTATGGTTTGAGTGTACATGGGATTTGTTAAAAGACGAAACAGGGACGTGTACTTGAAGCAACTGTCCGTCGTGTAGGTTCTAACATGTTTCTTTAACAATCCTACATAGTTTAGCCGATCGTTAACGAGCGCTTTGAGGATTCTTCCCACTGCCGGCATGTCAGTAATGTTTTCGCAGAACTTCCTCCAAGTAGCTAGGTTTTGAGCCTTTGCTTAGTATATCTACTTCACTACCAGAAAGATATTCTAGAAGACACTCACCCTTCCTATTGGTATCACTACTTCCCCATCGCAACCGATGATGTAGTGCAACCTACGACAGCAGGAAATGAGTTCTTGGACGTCGTAGTATATATAGTAATACGCTGCAGCGCTCACGATGGTTTGTTTTCCCCTCTTTTTGTTGGGACTTCCAGGAGAAGGTCTCTTGTTATACATTTTTGGACAAAAAAAAAAACAACCTACTCTAAGCAGGTTCTCCACATTTGTAGATTAGCTCACTTGTCCTATTTCGGAGACTACTTATGTGCCCGGCTCTAACCCTAACTAATATAGAAAAATAACAGATATTTTGTCGTTATTTAATTTTCAAGTCGTCCATTAGCTTTTCAGAGATCTTCTGACATGTTGTTTGAGTTCTATAATGGCAACTTTGCACAGCTTGATGAAGAAGTGGCTTCAATTGTTGTGCACTTAAAGATCATTTCTTATGTGTTTTGAATAGGGAAGACAAGAACACAAAGTTCATTTTAGACAGACTCGAATTCTGTGGAATAGAAGATACATAAGTAACTGTCGAGGTCATAGTTACGATAAGGTTTAGAATAACAAGTGAAAGGAAACTGGTGTTCAAACTATAATTCAAACCCTTGAATGGAAATCAGGGCAGATGTGTTAAAATCTTTAAAAACGGGTAAGCTGCCAAAACCGAGGAATTATTCTGCTCCTACAATTTTGGAGATAATTCAGCCAAACCTTTTTCCAATTCAAAACCAATGTTTCACCTTCAGATTTATCAAAAAGATATATTCATACATGTTAATATTGTGACGTGAATAGTATAATCAGGACACCAACCACCACAAAATTCGATCGTTCTTCATCTATACGCAAGAAGAAGAACGATCAACTGCGACGAGTATTCCCGAAATTGTTGTACATACTGCTAGAATGAATTTCGCCACCTATACAAGGATGGATTACAAGGAATCATGTGTATAAGCGTCAGCCGGGAAATGCAATAGACTCAGTATGATCTAGAAAAAATATTGGGGGGTATAAATAACGGGATGACGGTCAATCCGAGTTCAGTTCAGTGTCGTGATTAGTAAAGTCCATTTTGGGATTTTATAGTGTTCAAAGTGTTAATCGACTCAGCCTGAAAGCAGCAAAGTGGTTTGTAGTAATGTAATAATAGTCGTTAAAGTGTAATGAAGAATAAGAGTAAACCAGTGCTTGTAAATAAATTCATGTATATCGTGAATAAGGAACTTTTGTGCTTCATTCGTCACAATCCAGTGATCAAACCCTGTTGTGTGGGCAATTTGAATAATCTTACGTAGACTCATTTCTGAAAAAACGTAACAATATGTTGAGTCCATAACTTTACTTTGTTGTTCTAAGAACTTTAAAAAAATATAGTTTTTTTAATGAAATTTAAATGAAAAGAAATCCTTGGCTAGATGAAAGTTAAAGGAATACAAATTTCGTCATCCGAATAGCAGTTAATGCAGACAGCGACATCTATACGCGGATGGTTCGTTATTGCTTCATGTATACAGCACACATTTCTCAACTGGCGAATTTTGAAAAAAAAAATTATAAAAGGACTCGGATGGGGAATCTGAAACATTTGGTTCTTTAATGTTTTTTTTTTTTGTTACAAACCTCCTTCTTTTTGGGCACCTCGTCCTCTTTTGTGTATTCCTAATTATTGAGAGGTAGGTACCCCACAATATCCTACATTGCAGTTCTACTTTTTGAAACTCTTTTCCTCACAGAGTCGAAAAAGTCGTGTCGAAAAAACGTTCTCTCTTCTTGGATCTCAAAAACATTTGATTATACATTATAAGCGACAATCCGATTTACACCTGAAGAATGGATGGCACAGTTGGTTAAGTGCTTGCCCTTGCTTACTGAGGGGACCCCAGTTTTCACGAATCCTAGTGAAATCTGAATTAATACTTTTATCTAGTTTTTAAATCTGGTCTTAACATCATTTGGCGTTGGGGTCGAATTAAAGCCACTATCACTGAAGGGATCAATCAGTGGTAGTAGCCTGACTGTGGGTGTCACAATCGACCAGTATGGTACCTAGACCTAGACCTGAACCTTGCTTCTCCAGCAACTACTCATCTGCGAGTGTGGGTACTATTATTCTGTTTTATGCTGACTCGATTTGTAGCTAAGTTTGAAAAGCATATTGTAGAGCCGTGAATGGTGAATGTTGGTAAATCGGGGATGGGACCTGACACCCTCAGCGTATAATTATTCTTAGCTTATAGCTTATTTTTGTTTAGAAATTTAGATACGTTTTTAATGATCCTCCGTGTTAAAAAGGTTTAGTGATCCATATAACTCTGTTCATACATTTTTTTTTCGTTTAATTATTCTTGTAGATCTCTTTTCGCTTCTAGTTCTTACTGAATTAAAGATTATATATTCTTTTACAATATTATAGAACTGCATTGTTTTCTTTATCCCTTCTTAGTCCCTGAAATTGAGCTGAGAGATACCCACGGAAGTCTCTAAGCTCAGAGCTTTCTTGTCGAGACGATGAACTTATATAAGGAATAAACGTGTGCTGTGCACGAATCAAACTACTCAATAAGATGAATGTTTGCTACCCCTTACCTCGGTGCTTGTCTTAACACAGGACCCAGGCTGAAATGCCCGTAAAAATACAATTAAAACATCGACAACCTCGACATCCTCCAGTGTCAAAACTACTATGAGAATCTATACCAACACCCTTCGCAAACTATTGACCACCATTGACACTACTTCAAGCCTCAAGTACCAAACATAAGAAATCAATCATATCAAAAAGAGAAAGGTTAGAAACTACAGACAATAAGAGTAATCAAAAGAAGAGCACTCAAGGGGTTATGAATACCCTCAACATGTTAAACACAGTACGGGGTTGGAAAAGTAGGAAGTAGTTAGAAATGAGATGCATTGATGTTCATTGATTTTAAATCTTTAAACATCATACTGAGTGTGCAAATTGAAATTGGATTGTGATGCTGCTGAAGAATGACATTTCCTACAACACTAAGCCCGAGAACAAACTAATGGGCATTCGTGGAAGTGCAACTATTCAGGTTGAATTG
The DNA here is from genome assembly GCA_905231855.2 of Eristalis tenax. Classification (NCBI taxonomy): domain Eukaryota; kingdom Metazoa; phylum Arthropoda; class Insecta; order Diptera; family Syrphidae; genus Eristalis; species Eristalis tenax. Next base: position 31,948,833 of record HG993125.1, on the reverse strand, counting down.
TTTATTGTTAAACTATTTCTACTTAAGAGCACTATATTCGGAGTTTCTTCCACCCACCGCCACTCGTAGACAGTGGCAACAGGGGTAGGACCTGCCTTAACAACAGCATTGGGCCTTGGCAGCATTAAGTACACAGTTTTTGATTCGCCATGAGACGAAGTTGTCCATTTCATACGTTGTCGTTACAGTTCCACATGATGGAATATGAAACAAACATGGCTATTGTCAGCAGAACAGCCTAGAGGATTAGAAGTTGCAAGTAAAAGGTCGTTAAAGAATACACGCAAGAGACTCGAAGACAAAACGGAGTCCTGTAGCACACCAGCATTTATGTACTTTGTGACTTTGAGTTTTGATTCAATCCAGTAAAAAAAATATCTCTCTAGACAGCGTAGATGAGCTGTACTGAAGCGACTGTTCGTTTAGCCGACCCGATGCCAGAATCTACCAAGCTCTTTTGAAATATCGGGAACAATAAGCTTACATTCTACACAAAGATTAAAAGATTGGCGTTATTGTTCGGTGAGATGTACCCTCAATTCCCGAGTGGATAGTTAGTGAATGATGGCGACCATTTTTGGAAATATGCGCGACCAATGCGAATTTCCATGCGTTTGGAAAGAGACCAAAAGAGGAAGACAGATGGAACAGATTGAAGAATGACAACATCTTTTTCGGACAGAAGCTAGACTATCATCTGGGTCAATAGATTTGTGAATATCAAGTCTCTAAGGACAAGGACCCTTGCAACTGCAAGATCTAAATCAATAAATCAACGTTTATAAAAAGAATCGTTAAATGACAAACATGATTGTGTGAACGGTGACAAACACAAACACGATTGTATGAAAGACATTAAATTGCATTGATGCTTGATTGCTTGGTGGAATACTTGTGGATTGTATTGAAGCCCGCAAAATGGTCCTCTGATGAGATGAATGCATCTCAAATTGGCCCAAATTGGCAACATCGCAAGCCGCGGCGTTGTCTCTGGTCTGTTGCGACAACGTAATCAAGATCATGGCCCAAATCCAACCGCAAAATAAGCTGGGTTCACCGCTGATCGGCACCGAATAGATATTTCTCAGTCCTTTTCGATACTGGCCTCCACGGAAGGTATGTTTTCTTCATAGCTAACTAATCTCGGTATGGTTGTTGGCTTATGATCTAAAAGAGTATACTCACCCCCAAACTTCTCCCCGGTGCGACGAAATACTTTCACACTGACGCCTGAAATCACTGCAAAATTTCCGTTGCGCTCAACGATTAAGCCCGGATTTCCATAATCTAATAAAAAAAATCTATTTTTCGCATGTTCTACTGCCACGATGGCAGACCTTACTGAATGTTGTGACAGTTGTATGCCATTGGCAATTCTGACAGCGGCAACTGGATATACTAACATTGCTGTTTGGTTGCGCTTTACAAGGAAAGATAAAAGGCCGAATATGAACATTTGTTTAAAAGTCCTTGAAAGAACTTCCCCGGCTAAATTACACAATGATCCCACCAAACGAAACCACGAGGTTTCGTCAAGTTTTTACAAACCTACCAGGGTCCACTATACATTTTCGGGGTATATAAACCTTTCGCAAAACATATTTGTCCTTAAATTCCGTCCATGAGAGGTTGTCAAACCCAACAAGCTTACAGTGCGAACATCAGTTTGTTTTCGTAATTTTTGTTTGCAAAAAAATGCATCCACCGTTCCCCGCATGCATCCATCGTTCTGCCATCCTCAGTGCCCTGTCCGGGATTGATCAGCTCCGCAAAGTGCTCGCTCCATCTGCGTAAGATATCCACCTCATTGGAAAGCGATACACCATCTTTGGATTTGACTCCTTCGATGATGTTGAATTTCCTTCCTCTGAGTCGGCGAATGGTTTAACAGAACACCTTTTTCGTAGATCTATGGTTGCTTTCCAACTTCTCGCCGAACTCCTTCCAAGACTGCTCTTTAGCTGCTCGCACAGCCAATTTGCAAGTTCTTCGCGCCTCAGTATACCTGTCACGAGAAGTAGAGTCCCCAAGGAGAATCCAGTCTCTGTAAGTCTTTTTTTTCTGTCTGATGGCTTCTTGAACTCCGGGCGTTTTAAACCACGCAGTTCTTTTCTCGCCACCAGCCGTCATTCCAAGCCGCTTCACTCCACAAACATCCCGTGCAGAGGCAATGACAGCTGCTGAAAACAGTCGCTATTCTTCCTCTACACGCGACGGCACAGTTGGAAGTCGCTCAAACTTTTCAGATAAGTGCCATGCAAAATTTAGCCGCAACTCACAGTTCTGTAGTTTCTCCCACCGTTTGCTTGTAACCACTCTTGGTTTCCGCCTGGGCAGGAGAGGTACTTTATCAGTGAGGTACAGCGTGCACAACACCAAGTGATGATCAGTTGACAGTTCAGCCCCTCTCATCACACGAACATCACAAGTCATCCGTTTCACACACGATGGTATCACAAAGAGATCTATCAACGACTTCTGTTGAAGACCTTGACGGTACCATGTGTATTCATGGATGCCTTTGTGTGGAAAGAAGGTGTTCATTATAGACATGCCATTTGCACAGCAAAAGTCCAACAACTGCTCTCCGTTCGCGTTCTGGTGTGGATGATCGTTTTTTACAACCCACGTAAGCATTTAAATCACGCATCAGGATATAGGAATCCATTCCGCTACCCTTTCCAGGGCAACATCAACTTCATCCAGGAAAGCCGCGTACTCTGACTCTAGATTTGGTGCATCCACCTGCACTAGAGCCAAAGTTGGCCTTTCAAGCTTCAGCTTTAAGATCCCGACTCTCCCTCCTAATGGCCAGCCTGGGACTTGTAAGTATCCCCACTCCCGCCTGTGCAGACATTTGAGGTGCAACTCCAGACAGGAAGAGCTTTCACCCGTCTAAAAGGTCCACCCTTCTAGTTCCCCTTTGCTTCGTCGATGAGATACCCACTTCTCAACTAGCTCGAGATCCTTTCCTGAAAGCGATGAGACGTTCCATGTGCCTATCCTAATTCGATGCCGTTGTCCGTTGGCTTTTGTTCCCCGTACGTACTGGTTTGTGTCCCCCGCTAGCAGTTCCTTCGGGCTAAGCCCGATAGCCTGCCACTATTCAGGACGGGCTCCAAATGGGGTCCACACCAGGCCAGGCAATATCCGAGGCCAATCGTATTCTGCTTGTCATTTGGGGTGTTGCGCTTCGTTAGCCAGGTTTAAGATGTATTAAAATAATCTCATACTCCCCAAACCTGTTGCCCGCCCCCACCACCACTAGGAGGTCAGCTGCCGGGGGCAGCATTATTCTATTAAAAATATTTTTCAATAATATATATTTTTTCATTAATAAGTCATTTTCACAGCCATAATATCACTCTAATTTAAAGGTTCACCTGATACTTCCAAAGATCATTGCAACAAGACCGTAGATATTTTCGAGGATGTAGTGTCACCAGAAGTTACGAATCAAAATATTGGGCGTGCTTTAACATGCTGGTATCGTTTTCGTAGTCTACGTGGATCACCCAGAGATTTCGTCCTTCGGCTACGATTTAAAAAATTCAAAGTGGGCACACTTATCAATGCCACAGAATGCAGTGGAGGATTCTTACAGGTGAGTGCTGTTATGTTATCCAATTACTTAATTAAATATCGTTACGTTTTTTAATAACCGTAGTCTTAATAATGTTTTTTTTAATGAAACAAAATACAGCACTTAACTTTCTGCCTCTTAAAAAACTCATTGATACAATTTCTATTACTGTCTCCGCGAGGACATGTAGTGCATTGTGTATCGACTCTTGCTATGTGCGGAGATGTATACTTCCATAATATGATTACATCTTCCAGCTAGTTTTTTCCTGCTGCTCAGCTGATATGTATTTATATTGTCGCCTCTTACGTGGACACTTAGACCATATATATAAGTACATTCATTGGGCTTGTGGATGATGGCAATTGCATTTATTATCTTCAGTTGGTTGATTGATGATTTGTTGGTGTTCTGATAATTCTATGATGGCCTAGATACGATTGGTTGGCGTTTTACATAGCCATAGACTGTTCATGCCACACTACCAACCATTTGACCTGTTTCGTCCCAAGCAAGATTCAAAATCAATTCCCTTGTACGATGCCAGCCATACCTTGTACGGTGCCATTATTTTTTTTTTTTAATGTAATTTTATTTTTATTGAAATGTATTTTTACTTACTGGCTAGACAAAATAACTTAAAGCTAGGTCAACTAACTTGACAATTCATAATTGTTCTTAATACTAACCTACTGACCCCATTCGGGTACTCTAAGCTAATCTAATCTACATTATACATGTGCCTTTCGGCTTAATCTACGTGTTTTTTTAAGCCTTTGACGACAAACTGTTATTAATTTTTTATGTACCAAGAAAACTGATCAAAAACTTGGCTAAACTTAACTTAACTACTTAACCTACCTTATCCTAACTTACCCTAACATAACACTTAAGACTATCTTAACTATGACCGTAACAGTACGGACGCGTGCACCAGGGCGTATATGTTATGTATATGCTTAACATATATAATTTATAGGCCGTAGTGCACCTTTTTTTTGTTTTTGTTTTATAATTTTTTTTTTTTGGATTTTTGTTTTATATTTTTTTTTTAATGGCTACCTTAAAACTTTGTAGGCTGGCCACCATGGTCAACTACCACGGCGGAGACTGGTTTTCTGCTTTCTATCTCGACCGGGGATCGCTCGACTGAACCGAAGAAGATCCTCGTGGGTGCGAGCGACATCGGGTTCGTATTGGAGTCGCCTGTCCACTGTTCGGCGTACGACATGGAAGATTACAGAGCATCCGTCTGTAACCTGTATTAGGCCAATCGTGTCTAAATAGAGGAATGCTTCTTGTGGAATAAAGCCGGCGCACCCTTTCATGGTACATAATATTGGGGTAGTAAGCCCCGAAGATCAGACTGTTGGAAGAAGTCATAGCTCGTGCAATGTGTCTTCTGATCAGCTTAATAATAAAATTATCTATCCTGTTCACGTTTGCCTCGTTGTAAAGGATCTCGTTAGGATAGTACTTCTTGAACTGAGACTCGGGTGAACGATACAACCGGAGACAGGACCGAAGACACTGTCTCTCGAACAACCTCATCTTTTCCATCTGGGAAGGACTCACGTTGAACCACAACAGACAACTGTACGCCATAATTGGCACGCGCTCCATTGTCCATCACTCCTTATGTGCCTGCAGCCTGCGTGGAAGTTCTTTCTTCCGCTTTGGATTTAACACCAATTGTCGTCCACAGAACGTCCAGAACAGCGATTACAAAGTAAAGCGTGAGCGCTCATATTGTCACTCTTTAGCTGTATACGTTCAATAAATCCGGTCCAGACGTTCTTTGAAAGATTATGGTCCTTCTGCAATTGGTAATATATTAATTGCAACCCTTTCGATGCTGCTCCAACGTTGGGTTGCTGCATCTTAGCACGGTCTCTTGACATGGTTGGATATATTCTGCAAAATATTACTGGTACCCAACCATGAAGAGGGTAAGGTTAGGTTAAGATTCACTTAAGCCTAACGGTCCATTATGTCACCATTGTCACCAAGTTATACCAAGTTATATGTTTTTGCATACTGAACTTCAACGAGGGATCCTGCTAAAACTTTCTGTGGAGGCGACTCCCATCGTCGACATGCTGTTGCGTAACTTTTGGTTGACTGATCGTGTCACCATAGCAAACCAAATTAATACCCCCGTTGCCTCTTGCAACTCAAGACCTTCGTAACTCCAGGGAAATGGCAGACAAAATTGATGATAAAACCTCCGTTGGCGGGAAAGACTCTTATTTGAAATATGTACATTTTGACGGTTTCATGCAGCTGTAGACATAGTTTCTCACAATCGCATGTGTGTATGTTTAAAGATCTGTTACAACACAAAGCCCAGGCCAGTCTAGTTCTCATAGCAATTGGTTGGTCCCAGGAACCACTGCGAATTTTCAGCGATACTGCAAGTATCTAAGCACGTAGAAGTACCATCAATTGGGCGTTGTAGTACGATTCAATAGGTAAATTGTATACGTGCACTTCTTAGTGTTGCTGTTCATGTTCATGGATGGCGTAGGTAAGTTCAGGCCGTTAGAACATTCATACCACATACTTCTTATCAATTGGTTCCACCAGTCGTAGGCACAGCGGGTTTTTTACACCACTTTCCATTAGTGTCACTGAATAAACCTCATCTAAGGACCCAAACGGACAAACTTCGGTGTTATTAGCGAATAATCTTCTGATTGGGATAATACGAAAGAACGGATTATCTTCGATTCGTCAGTTATGAGAGTGGAGCTTTGCAAATCGCTGCGCTCCAAAGTTATCTCTGTCCTTAATGATTTGAGTTGGATTTTCGTCAAATTACTTGTGTAATAGTGGATGGTGTATGAATATGAAGTTTTCTAGGTGAAGTTACGCTTACGGCGATGTGAGTTGAGACATTGTCCACAAAGATATTTATTCTTGATTATGTCCCATTTTTTGTTCTAAGAAAGCTCCTTGAATTACTCACATAGCCGTGCATCGTGGCAACCTTTGCATACTATCCACTGCTTGTTCTTGATTTTAGAATTCTTCACAACAGAATTAGTCAGAAGATATGTATATGATATGTAACATGACATTGGCACTGGCCCTATTTTACTCGAAGCATCAGCAACCCAGTCACTAAAAGTCTTCACAATAGGAACTCGCGAATTCGGATGCATATCCAAATTCAATTTGTATTCGCTAGGTAATTTGTCGGTCAGCTCCTTCACTAACATTCGGTTATTGAGATGTACGTCCTCGTCCCAACACTCCATTGTCACACAAATGTTTTTGACGGAAAATGCGTACTCGATGATTGAGTCCAACTTAGCCCGCGGTGATGGCAAACTCTTCGCATTCATCACACATCTTCAAGTTGCCTGGAGCACCTTCAAGGCTGATTGCAGACAAATTAAATTTTCAGCATTTGAACAGCCCTTCACTTCGGTATTATTTTTAAATAATAATAATAATATGGGTGACCTAGCTTCTCAGCAACCAATGGCGTTGTGCGTGCTATTATTCTCTCACGAGGGGAAGGGACCTACAGTTTTTTATGCCGACTCCGATCGTCCAATTTGAGAAGCTTTTTCTAGACAGTCATTCTCTTTGAGCATTGTCAGTGACTCGAAAGAGGTGGGACCGTGAAAAGTATTCGAAACTGGGCTGCGAAGGTCAAGTAGGGGTCGACGCACCAACCCACAAAACCACGGCTATTGAGAAAAAGTGGCCAATCGTTGGGGCCGCCGTTGAACGGGGGCAAGTCCTTAGGTTATGATGTCTTGCAGACTACTGTGCGAACTGGAACGGAACGAACTATGTTGGAGCGAAGTAGTTGCTAGCGAATGAAATGAAACTAACGGCAGCTGCTGCTGCAGCGATGGGTGACGTCGCTATTGCAATGTGTTTTGTTCGTTGAGATTCCAGAGCAGTTTTTTTCCGTTGAATAGGAATATAGTGGCGGTACTCCGGGTATTACTATATTCCTGTAGTCTGAACAGATTGCGATAGGGCTTCTGAAATGATCGTTGTGGTGGAACCTGGATGAACTCGTTGCTTTGGCCTTGTTTGTTGTTGGACGCACTTCGACGCTTGAGACAGCATGTGGTAATTGTATTGCAATCTTCGCAGCTCCATCTAGTATCAGCCAGGTCGCTATTCACTCCCACTCAACCAAAGCGATATCAGTTTTCAGTCGATTTGAAAGTATCGTAAATTTCTTGGGCTAATCTAAGTTCTAAGTTTTAATTTATTTAATTTCAAATTTCAAAGAGTTTACAATTTGTCCTAGAATTACTTTAAAGCTTAAATGTTCATTTTGACAGTGCGAGCTTAATGGTCGCACATGGGTAGACTCAGAATCAATAAAAATTTCGTTTTCACAATGGAGGTTTAACTATAAATTGCATAGGTAGTGGGTGAACTTGAACCACCGATTGCAATGGCTTAAGTGACAATCAGATTTGAAGTATTATTGAGGCAGCTATCTTCTACCTCTCTTGCCCCTTAACACTTTTAACAATTGGTTTTAATATCGTTTACTCAAATCAAATCGACCCATCAGAGAACGGCATTCACATTACTTCGTGAATAACCGTCAAAAAGACACTTAAATTCGTTTATGGACTAGGTTGGCCATCTAGTGTACTTCATTTCGGGTGTCAATCTAGAGAGTACATAATTGCCACTCTTGTAGTAAAATAATATTAACCCCAAAATACATCAGAGACAACCTACATCAGCAAACAAGTATTTTGTCTGGCAATGTTGTTGAAGGGAACAGAACGCACACAAATTTATAGATGCACACATATTATAACAATATCTTTACATACATGAACGTGAGCTTGTTGGGTTGATGTATTCTCCTTTCCTCTCTTCAGTTGCGTGCTGAACAGTGTTGGTACTGAGAGAAAAGAAAATCCGCTGGACCATAACCTAAAATAAGCTAGAGGTGTTAATTTCTGCATCAAAAATCTGCTAGAAATCTAAGTCTTTAAAAAATGTACATTTAGTTTTCAACATTAATTATTATAGTAAAAGTACGGGTTTGGTTCTTCTGGATGTAGAAAAGCCCTTTGACACGGTATGGCACGATGGTTTGCTGTACAAACTTCAAAACCTTAATTTCCCTATTTACTTGGTCAAAATTGTCCTGTCCATTTTAACTGATCGTCATTTTATGGTTTCTGTCAATAATTGTTTATCACAAACTTTTCCAATACAGGCAGGTGTACCCCAAGGCTCGGTACTTGCTCCAATATTGTATAACATCTTTACTCATGATTTTCCGCTATCAAATAGTTATGAAGCTGCCATATTTGCGGACGATACATGCATCTTTGCCTCAGATACGTTTGGTTGTAATATTGTAACCAAATTGCAATCTGGTGCAAATGATGTCGAAACATATCTCAATAATTGAAAAATCAAATTAAATGCTTCAAAGACCCAGGCTGCCTTTTTTACCAGCTTCTTACCAAGCGACATTGAAACATATTGGAAATCAAGTACTAAGTATCCTGGAGTGCATGTCGACAAGACACTTACTTCTTCACTTACTTCACTTTCTGCTTCATGTTCAGAACATAATTAAGAAAGTCAACATGGCAAAACGAATTCTATATCCATTTATATTTATAAATAATCTAAATTAACTAATGTTAATAAACTTGTCATTTTCAAAACAATTTTCCAACCGATTATGTTTTACAGTTCCCCAGTATGGGGCCAATGTTTTATATATCATATACGCAAACTACAAGTTACACAGAATAAGTTACTCAAAATGATGCTTAACTTGCCATGGCAATTTTCGACCGATGAACTTCATATACTTTCCAATATTGGAAAAATTGCTATAAGATTGAACAAGTTATTCGAACGGTATAAATGTTCTTGTAATCAATCGGACAACCACTTGATTTCAAGTTTACTAAACGAAACATAGTTTGGTGAGACTCTATATCACGTCTATGTATGTTTTTGTTGTTAATTATGTTTATATCTACTCGCAGTTATTCTTTCTTTTTTTCCTTTCAACCCATATTATTTATTTATGTATTCATTTATTGATTTATTTATTTATAAATTTTTTTTTTCATTTTTATATTTATTTATTTATTTCCGTATTTACATATTTACTTATTTATTTATTTATTTATTCACTATGTACCTACCTTTATTTGTCTGTTTTTATTCGTGTCTACTTAAAAATTACTTAACTAACTAAAAATTAAAAAGAATAAAATGTATCAATATTATTGTTGTTATCTATATATCTTTTTTTTCTGAACATAAAACTTGAAATCAAGCAATAACACCATCACCTCCCCTTCTTTAAATTTAAATAGATGTTTTTGTCAACAGCATTTCCTCCAATAGTTGTTTGAGATATTGTCATATATAGTTTGAAATAAATTTATAAATTGTCAGTAGTAAGGTTACCATAACCAAATCTCCGTAAAGTGTGCAATAGTATATTTAATGTAAGATGAATAATGTTGAGCTTTTTTTTAAATTAAAAAAAATAATTATTATTAAGTGAAATAAAAATGAAAACAAAAATAAAAAAAAACTCAAACAAGGAACACATTTAAAATAAAAAGAAATGTCATTCAAGTGAAGAAAAAACCATTTTGGACAAAAGAAAAAATATAGAAGTTGATCATTTCTTGGCTGACTGTTACTCCCAAGTTTGACTCGGCTGAAGTTTTTAAATCAGTGTGTAATTTGTTCATCATTCCGATTTTAATTATGATGACGTTTGTTACAGCATTCCTGTTCATTTTAACTTCGGCCTTAGAGTGATCATACTGCACTGATTCAGATATTTTTTGATAATTATTTATTCCTGCAGCGTTTTTATATTTCACAACTTGTGTTGAGAAATTAACAGTACACTCTGCGGCACCCCATTAAATAAAGCTCATGTTGCGCCATTTCGGAAAAATCGTGTCTATTTCGTCATCGTCAAATCGAAGTTCTTTAGTCAGTTCAATTGCATAATTCTCCTTGCTTTATTTAAGCACAATTCTTTTCACTTAAAAAGGTAATTTTCTCGAGAGTAGACTAATTGTTTGGTAGTTTATGATGAATTTCTGTTGTCAGCAATACATCGGGTTCTTTCGAAAGATGTTCTAAATACGATTCGAAAAGATGTCCTAAATACGGTTTTGGTATTAGGTGATCTTCAGTTACAAATAGAATGAAGCAGCGACATCGACGAGTTTAACAGGTAATTGGATTAGGTTTGCAGAATTAGAATTTCTGCCTTCAGAAATGTTTAGTCCAATTTGCACGTCACTCGTCATTGCGCAATGAAGTCGATTACAGTTATGATTGTACATTTCCTTTTGGTAAGAGGTTTTTTTTAAGCGATTTTATTCTATTGAAAATCGTCGAGAGTTTTAAAAATCGCCAACCATGATGCTGCAGTCTGATAATTCGTGTTCATTCACAATCACTATATTTATACAAATGGTTCGCAATGACACTCAATCCACGACCTACTTAAATAATAAGTGTGTAACTAAATTAAATTGAAATAATATTTGAATTCAGAAAATACAAAAAATACCGGGTGACGATGTCGCCTGGGGTTCAGTCAGTGATTGCAATTTCAGAGCTTATGACATGATAATAAATAATATAAAATAAGCTTAATAATCAGAGGAACTTCCTGCTGTTTTTATTAAATAACTTTTGATAATGAACTATCGCCAATGAAAATGGTTTGGCCTCGCAACGAGACATGTTTCGACGAGCTTATTCCTACCTTTGACCGTGTACTCCTGTTCTCATTTGTTTGCGGAGTAGTGCTTGAAATTGTTTAATTTTCTTTGATACTGATAGGTTGCTAGTGGTTTGATGAGTATATAATTAGCACTACGTGCGTTTTTAATGCCACAGCTCTGTTACTATAAATAAGGAAGATGTATGTGTATTTGAGATATATCTGAATCCTACCTAACGTATTTAAAAAAGACAGAAATCACATCAATTGCTCGAGTGTCCGACTCTAGTAAGAGCCGATAGGTTGTCTGATTGGTCTTTTATTTTCCATAACATTTTCCTTTTGAAATCTAAAATGTCCAAACGAAAAACAGTATTGTTGTCTCTTTAAGAGAAAGTGAAGATAAATTATCATTAATGAAATTCACCTATGATCACGAGAAGGAAGATTGAAGCTCACAACGTTCAAAATAAATTTCTAGAGAAGGCAGTTTTTACTTGGTTCGTACAATGTTTGCTCATCTGGACCTCTTTTATAAAAATCAACTCATCTTAATCAAAATTTTGGTGGTGATACTTTATTGTTTCATTTTACTTTTAAATCGATTATCCGGATTTGCGAATCTGCAGAATGCCTCTGGTTTTATTTGATCCGGATAATCGGCGTTCTTTTGTACCAAATTCCTTCAACGGAGAAAAAAAGTGACGAAATTTGTAATCCTAAAAAAGAAATGACTTTATATTTATATTCAATGTTATGAAAAATATGTACCGCGGTCCCTAGACGCTCAATAGTTTCGTGCAATATTTGCTATTGCACAACAACATTGTTCATATTGCAAGCTTGTGCAATACATTGTGGAAAATCAAAACGCTTTTGAAATTTATTCCACAATGTTTTGTTTTTATATTAATTTTTCAAGTGCTGAGCTGTAAACACCTCAGCGAGTGATTTTTTCAAACATGTTGTCTACACAAAAATCAGCCGTCCACTGAATTAAATATTGTACCGTCTGTGGCGCCTAGCCAATAAAATATTGAGCCTCTGCGGTCCGCTTAAAGGCTTTGTATATGGCCGCGTAAGAGAAAGTATTGATAAATAGGGTATTCCTGAGGGGAATGCAAATGAAATCTCAATTTTTGAAAGAAATGTGACTTATCATGTTATTGCGCGTTTCAATTGAATTATTATTTCTTAGTTTTAATCCTGGATAAACTTGAGAGGTGAGAAAGGTTGAGGCGTTCTAAGGGACCAAGAGTATCCTTCCTCGGCGCAATCTACCAATCGCTGTTTCAAATTGGTCCGCAAACCGTTGTCATAATCTATGTAGTGATACATTCTACACTCTACGCATACCACATATGATAAATTAATGATAATAAATTTATTACATTGAACTGAAACTGTTGGAAGTCATTTATTTGTTTTTTTCATAATTTTTAAAAGTATTTGTATCATTCTGCTGTATGTAAGTCTACTCCCAATTGAACAGCTTTATTTCCCACTTCCAAACGGAATCTTTATGAATTCCGTCGCCCCTGCAGCATTCGAAATTTTAGTATGAAACATAATATTACTTTATTTTTCATGTAGGGCAGTATTTGTGTTCATATAACAGTATAAGCCTCAATGTCAAAAGAAAAACTGCAAGCGCATAAAAAACTAGAAAGATATACAAGTTCCGATGATAATGAAAAAACCAAATGTCCTCGGAACTACAGAACGGCAAATTAAAAACCAAAATAGAAAAACAATTTAACAGAGTTCTTATTTCATTTTTAGATTGTTGATGGAAATGCGAAAACAGATGTCTCAAATCGTCGAGAACCGGGAATGTTTTGTGGTGAGGCTGAGCAGCCACAAACGTTTATAAGCGAGACGAGCTACATCAAAGTACTGTTTCATACAGATAACTTCACGGATCAGGTAATCTAGTTTCTTAAATGCCAATCACAGACTTAAAATAAACGTTATTTACATTTTAAGTTTAAAATAAAATGGACGGTGTAGTTAAATCTGTTTTATAAACCTACACGCCTAGGTTGTAGTTGTTGGAAATAACAATATCTGTCAATTAGAAGTCACACTTTTATCACGCGTTTAGTATTTAATATTTTATTCGAACGTTGCAGATCAAGTTTCAACTAATTTATAATTTTATGGTGTCGTGTGCACTGCCATTCACCTATGACATGCACTTCCTAAAATGCTTTGTGTCAGATTGATGTGCACTTAACACCCCTACAGCGGCGATTATAGAAATTTGCTTATTTAAAGTACAGAATTAATTACATTTACGACATTTTATATATCCTACTTATCTACTTCATTCAAAATGACTTTTAAACATTTGAACATTAGAGGTGCAACTGTGACTATACATTATATATACGAGGGGCGTTCAATATATTCTCGGTATGGATATGAAGGAAAATGCGAATTCAATTTAAATAGCTTTTACTTTTCAATACAATCTCCCCTAACATCAATGCATTAGTTACATCTTCAGATAAGCTTTTTTAAACCCTCAAAAAAAATAAATTTCCTCTTTCTCTGCAAAATACGCATTTATTGCCGACTTGAGTTCTTCATCATCCGAACATCTTTTTCCACGAAGACATTTTTTCAAATCCGGAAACAGGAAATAATCACTAGGGGCAAGGTCTGGACTATAGGGTGGGTGTTGGGTTTCTTCGAAACCATAATCTCGCGCAGCAGCCTTGGAAGCTCGCGCCGTGTGAACAGGAGCGTTGTCATGAAGAAGCAACACACCCGCTGCGAGTTTACCCCGTCTTTTCTTTTAAATTTCCTAACGCAATTTATGCAAAGTGGAAGCGTAGGATGTGGCGTTGATGGTTTCACCTTTTATTTTGTATTCAATGAGCAAGATTCCCTCTGAGTCCCAAACTTCTTCGGGGGGTCTGTTCCTTTTTTATGCCACTGCATGGACTCTTGTTTGCTTTCAGGGTCATGTTTGGTCACCAGCAACAAATCGATCCATAACACCGTCCGCGTTCTTACTACACATCTCCAAAAGCTCTCTACAGCATGCGATTCTCACTTTTTTCTGAGGCGCTGTGAGCATTCGTGGCACCCATCTTGCACTGACCTTTGAAAGGTTAAGAGGGTCATGAAGAATGGTGTGAATGGTACCAATTGAAAGCTTGGTGATCTTCGCCATCATTTTCACCTTTATTCTTGCATCCTCAAGAAAAAGTTTTTCGACTTCTTTGATGCTTTCTCCCGTACAAGCAGTAGCCGGGGCGCCGGAGCGGGGGTCGTCTTCAATGTTCTCTCTGCCTCTTTTCAACTCACTTGACCACTTTTGCACAGTTGATAATGAAGGTGCGGAACCCTGGTAAACAGCCACCATCTCTTCATGAATAGTTTTTTGACTTTTTCCTTGCTTAGTGAGAAATTTAATTACAGCGCGATGCTCAATTTTCACCATCATCGTCTCAGTTGCCAATATGATTCTGTTTACCTAGAGATAAAACGCGAATTAATAATCACATGTATATGAAATTTTACATGAATGCCAATATAGTTTCCATTTGAGTTGAATGAATGGGTGAGTTGAATGGGTGATTCCCGAAGTACATCAGTTTCTAAGCAAATTTATTTATTTATTTTATTTATTTATTGAATAGCTACAATATAATTCAAATTATAATGTAGCTTAGTAGCCCGAGCATCAAGGGGCCTTAGGCTAAGCAGTCATTTAGTTGACCTTAATAATTTTAGATCAACTTCAACTGCTTCTCCTTCGTCAGATATTTATTTTGTTAACCTAAACAGACTTGCAACTCAAAATTTTGTGATTATTGTATTGTAGTAGGACTTTTAAAATATCCGTAATACTATCTTGTCCATAATACTACTCTTGTGAGACTTCTATCTCTACTCTTGAATCTATCTCTCCGACAGCATTGACTATGATTATACAATTGCGAAGTCTAAGGCTAGGTTAGGTTTTCTAAAAAGAAATAGTAAAGCCTTTCGGGATATATTTAGTCTTAAATCCATCCATTGTTTGTTAGTCAGACCATATTTAGAATACTCTTCATTCCTTTCTTTTTGAATTCCCCATTTGATGCACCAAGAAACACATTTCACGTGATATGGTGACGGTAGGTTATATTCCTTTGAAGAACTTAAGTTTCAGCAGTGTCAGCCATTTTCAACCGCTACATTCCCCCTTATTCTCTTAGTTGTGTCACATTTGCCTGTGACAGATTTATACTGTCTTAGTCAATTTATGTGGCATAAAGTGAATAAACAAATTTTGTGCTACTTACAAACGTCACAGAATTTAACAACGAATTCATTTATTTGACGAATTTTTGCAATGATTACAATGTACACACTTGTTCGGTGTTCTACTGTTGGTCGCTCTACCATCGATTATTTTAATTTATTCCTTAAGCCGGTATGACACTACATTTTTCCCGCATTTTTATTGCACTGAAAATGAAATAAGAGCAGTAGGAATGTGAAAGTGTACGCAACGCACTAGACTCATAAATCTGAAAACTGAAGAGAGTATGCATTAAAAATGTGGTCCATCTACATTTTTCAGTCGCTGGCAGCTCGTTTTTTTTTTGCTTTTCTGCATTTTCTAACACAGTGGAAATTATCAGGGGCGTACCAAATATGTCAAATGAGCAAATTTCATTTGTGCGAGCAGAAATCAATTCTGCGCATTTCGCTCAAATAATTGCTGAGTTTAGTGTGTCCTATGGCAAGGTGAATTAAAATACAGAAATAATGTAGCGTCATACGGGCTTTAAAAGGGTTCACAATTTATGGAGATTATACATGTAATAATCGAAGTAAAATTGCATAGATTCTTGTAAAAAAAACCAGTAAAGCATGGGAATTAAAAAAATAATATGTCCGATAAGTAGTTAAATTTTAACGTTCTTACATATTGTTCTTCACAACACTCTTATTTACTTTAACAATTTACAAATTTCATTATTATTGTAGACTTATTTTGCTTTCGACTCGAGGGCTGAGCAACAAATGGAAGTATATTTGCGATACGGTCAACACCCTGAACTTTATCCAAACCGAAGAGGAGAAGTGGTACAAGGGTAAGTATATACCAACAGAAATAAGCATTTACATTTAACAATACGGTATATGTATTTTCATTGCTATGGAAAGCAAAACAATGTATTTCAATACCTGTCAGCAGATACTCGTATGTACACTTTCGTCAGTAACCCCTAAAGATGAAAATTTGTGTTAAAATGTCAATTCAATTATCCAAACAACAATCATTTTGTTTCGAATCAAGCAATGCACAATCATCTGCAAAATAAAAAAGAGAGAGAGAGGTTTTTTTGACAGTATTCCCGAAATAAAGTCAAGGCTGGTTGGTCAATTTGGCTTTAGAACACGATATAAAAAATTGTTGTCAAAAATGTTAAGGGGTGCGAGAGGTAGAAGTTGGCTGTCTCTATAATACTTGGGAAAAAAATTAAGCAATGCGCAAGAAATTGGATGATTTCAGAAAATCACTATTTCAACTTTGATGAAGCGAATTTATCAGAAGTCTGTTTTTTAAACAAAAAATGGATATTTTTGTAGTGTATGTACACACCCTGATGGAAAGAAGTATTCGGCATATGAGTGATGTTAGCCTGAAATTGTTATAAAGTCCAAATGGCCTAACCGATTAATTACATTCTTTTTCTGTGGATATTACAGATACTTACAACACACATTACAGCAGTTTACGACGAATACTTTTGAACATTAGAAGTTAGAGTTGTTTAAGTTTGTTAAACAACTCCAATTTCGATTAGTATCGATAAAATCAAGGCATGGTTTGTTATTTTTATCTTTGTTCTTAATGCCCAATTCACAATGCTGCGTTGGTGCGTCGTTTCATTTTTCAACCTACACAATACTATGGTTCCATGCCTTTCACCGCGTTGCCCTACGTTCTGATTTTTATAAGAAAAATGGGATGAGTGATGAGAGCAACATAATCTCACGTAAGCGAAGCACTCTCTCGCCAGAATTGTTTCAACCAGAAATGAAGTATTATAGAGATGCCCAACTTCACAGCTGATTGACCCCTAGTCCATCGACGAATTTCAGAGACTTGACAGTTATGTCATCAATTTTTTACTGTTATTCACAAAATAATGTAAATGCCGTTCTCTGATTGGTCAATTTGGCTTTAGAAAACGACATAAAAACCGGTTGTCAAACACTTTAAGGGGCAAGAGATGTAGAAGTTGCGCATCTCTATCGTACTTCATTTCTGGTTTCAACATGCTGCTTTATGCCTAAAACACAATAGTGCGTTGCGTCGTCTTGGCCACACAATTCAATGGCCATGCACAGAATTCTGCGGCGACCTACGTAAGTACAAAATGAGAGAGATGAGAAGATCGTAAAACGTAAGAGCATCGCATGTCATTATCGAACATGTTGGAAAATTTTTGACAGATTGGTGCGATGATAAACAGCTGACTACATTTTAACGACAAAATCAATTTGAATTCGGACCAAGGAGGAAAAAAAATACAATTGTTTGAGCAGAATATTTTTCGATTTGACATTTCAAAAACGAAAACAGCTGACACAATATTTTTCATCTGGTATTTGAGAGAGAGAGAGTGAACAGCTGATTATCGCAGTGCGTCATCGCACCCCTCCGTAACATTGAAGTCGAACGCAGCAACGCACTATTACTTCACATTTTCATTAGGAGGAAAAGTTTAACGGAAATTAACATTGTTTGATGAATGAATGAAAAAAAAACAGATTTTTGCGTTAACGCAGATATCGTAACCAGTACGTAGTCGAAGCACCAACGCTGCCTTGTGAAACGGGCATAAAGCCCCTATACTCACGACACTTGTGTGCACACTTGTATCGGTGTGCTAAAATGTGTCCTGTATGTGGGCTAGTCCGTCAGTTTTGCCGGATAGAAATATTCGAGAGGAATACAGAAGTCTCAGAAGAGAAGTATTATGCACAAAATAGTAGTACGGAAATTTTAAAACTTCCTAAGAGTGTGTATTCATAGGACCATACGCAAAAATCACAACAAAATTTTGAAATGCAAGTCTGTTTAGGTTAACAATCAGACTTGCAGACTTGTAGCGCAACACAGCATCCACTCGTGCGAGAAAGAACTTTCACGAGAGGAAGGGCCTTCAGTTTTCTGACGACTACCGGCCAATTTGAGAAGCTTCTTCTAGACAGTAATACTTTGTCAGTGACTTGAAAGAGGTTGGGCCTTGAAAAGTATTTTGCTCGTAACAAGAATCGAATCTGGGCTGCTTATGCTAAAGTGCGTAAGGTTATACACACCAACCCACAACACCACGGCCGCCATCTAAGAAACACGTGAGTACAAAAAATTCTAAAGGTCTAATAAATATCGAGACCAAACAAATGTCTGCTGATATACTTCGGGAATCGGTGCATTTGAAGTCAGCTATTCAACAGATTAAAGTTAAATAAAAGATGTTTTGTAGATTGTAGTTCACAAAATTTATTTTACCAGACTAAACGGCCCGATAAAGTCTGTGGTTTCTGTTAAACGTTTCTTTTCTTAAATTAATAAGCAATGAGCATTTCAATATTGACATTTAACTTGGAAACACAATGTATAGGTATTTTTTTTTTATTGCAATATTTGATATTGCACAATATTATTGTTCGTGTATAGATAATATTGTAAGTTCGTGCAATATATTCTGGAAAATTAAAACGCTTTTGATAGTTATTGCACAATATGAAAAAAATTGTATCGTCAGTAGGTACTGTTGTATAATATTTGTTAATTACATTTTCAAGTGACGAGCAGGAAACATCTGAGTGAGGGTGGACTTCAGATCCATAAATGCAATCTCCTGCGTATCGTCCTTCTTCAACACCTGTGTCAATGGTTGCGCATTTTTGGTCTGGGAAACTCTCGAATACACTTCGTCTTATGTTCGCCTGGTTCTATACCTCTCGAGCTGATTACGTGTCCGAGATAGTTTACTATCGATGATATAAAAACGCCCTTTGACGGTCTCAATGTTAGACCTGCTTTCCTCACTGCTCCATAAGAATTCTTCTAATACTTCAAATCCTTTGCAATGTGTTGCTGATGTTACTTCTATTCCTCAGGCCTCTGCTGAGCTGCGTCATCATTTCCTGGAAGGTGCGCTTACCAACCCAAGCGGCATGACATTGTGTTCAAGCAGCCCGTCAGTGCCTTACTCCTTTCGGTCAATGGAATCTGATAATAGCCTGCGGTCATGTCGAGGGTGGTAAAATATTCCTTAACCTTCAGCTGCGAAAGTTGCCTTCTACCACTGGCATTACAAGTTATATTTTCACAGTGACTTTTTCAGATTTGACTAGCATTCTGATGCTGTGTGTGGAGAATTACTTGGCCCGATAATTTTGGGTTCAGGTAGATTGTTTATTATTGTAGACAGTTATTTACGTTATTTACTACTGTTTTTCATTGATTTCCATTGATGCTTTATTGCACCGTCCAGCAGCTAATGCACTTCTTTGCGATGAACTTCGTCGAATTCCTTTCCAATCTCAAAAGCTTTGGTGTCATTCACTTGGACTTGCTACAGTCCGGATACTATCACCATTCGCTGATTTTGTCGACACAAAACATCACGTCCCAAAAGCAATCCTTGAGGCGAGCATTCATCCGGCACAATTTCAAGTGATAAATATATTTCGTTATGGATTCCACAATCGATCCTCCGAATCCCGTCAGTTGTCTTACGGATATTCGTCGTTGAGCCTCGTTCGGTGTTATCGACTCTGTGATCAAATAGCGTGTCAATGAATGCGCTCTACTCACTTCCAGCCATGGTGATTTGTTTCATAACTGGTGGAATAAATACAGCTGAGACTCGGTCCAACTCGACTTTTCCTACGGTTGATCATTTGCACGACAATCTTTCGCCTCGTGAACTGGCTAATTGCAACTTGAGCACCAAACCTTACTTTCCGACTGCGTACATTTCACCGCTATGTGTCCCATTTGGCTACAATTAAAACACTTAAAGCCTCTTCTATATTGTGCAATACTTAATAGACAAATCATCCAACTCACCTCGTCTTCCCACGGCTAACATTGCGTAGTAATATTCAATAAAGGACTCGCCGGACATACGCTTCCGCTTCATGAGGTCTCTATGCACGTCTGCCACGTTGACTGCGCATGTCGCCAGTCTCTTGCAAGTCCCTATAATTTATGCTGAACAGCGAACTGTCTGAAGTCTTCAGTTCAAGAACACAAACGTTGCAATTGATGGACTTTGCTGATGAATTGTTATTATATAAATGTTTTTATATGTTATTATGTAAATGTTTTTTGTTTGTTGCGGCGTGCCTTCGGGTTGAAGACTAGTTACGTTCACCAGCAAATCCTTACGATGCTGCATTTATAACTTTTAACAGTCCGTTCTTGTCTTAATGGAGAAATGCTTCCGGGGGGACGAAGCCGTTGTGCCCCGTATCCTTTCGTGGTGTAGTTTACTGAGCTAGTAAGCTCCTAAGATCAGGTTATTGACCGAGTTCATCGGTCTGGCAGTATGATGTCGAATCAAAGGAAAAAATCAACAGGAAATTGTCCACTCTTATCAGGTTTGCCCTGCTGTCTGATACGTCTCATTGGTATAGAATTTTCGGTACTTTGACAAGCCCTCTCGAGCAACCGAATTTTTTCCATCAAACTTGCACTCACGTTGAACCACACGGGACAATCATAAGGTCAGCATTGGCCGGATGAGGGCCATGTAGCAGAAAACTTTTACCCTCGCTCCAGGTTGGCTGTGTTTTTGTTGTTTTTTAAATAGGTTTTATTCTTTAATTCATGAGATACTTAAATACTAGACAAAAATGCTTAAAACTAGTTGAACGAACAATGCTAAATGTAACTTCCTGGCCCTCGGCGGACACTCTAAAATAAACTTATACTATGTCGCACATATTTAAACAAAACACGGATATTAAATGTGTAATGTTTTCAAACTGTCATGTAAATCTAGTCTGTAATGTATTTAAACTATCATTTATGATTGATTTTTTTCAACATGTTGTCTACACAAATCAGCGTTAAACTAAATTATTGGATCGTTTACTGGCCGTACTACTGGGCAATATTTTGCACAAAAATATTGAGCATCTAGGCACCGCTTTACAATATTGGCTTTTAATCGTTTACGAGGAAAAGTTGGGAAAAAAACTAGTTCCGCTACTGCGCTGGTATGAAAGGCAACATTGAACTGACGAAATCATCGGTAAAATTCCGTTAAGACAATTTTTTGAGGACACCATCTCTGACCAAAACTCTTCGATGTATATCTAACGAATTAGCCTTCGCCATTCTTGTATTTTATAAAAGGTCCTATATGGCAAAATGTATGTATTGGAATTCTAAGTTAAGTTGTCTAGCTAAATGGTGAAATTATTGTTTAAAAAAATTTGTAGTGTGAAAAATAGTGGTACGAATATGAAAGGAGGAGTACGGTAGTACGCAGATATCGAGAATAGGACGAATACTCTTATACATAGTAGTAGTTTCGACAACACTGTTCCGATCGTTGAATAGCGACGAGCTCTGCTATTGTAAAGCGTTAATAGGGACTTGCTTTTTTCTCACCGAAGTGTGCACACAAGTGTGGTGTGTATGGGCCACTTTACGGTATTGGATTGGATAGTATAGGATATGGATATTTTAATGATATAATCTGCGATGATGAACATAGATAGCAAAAATGTAGTTTTTTTTTCTAAGTGACACTCATAGAGTTTGGCAGTTTGCTCACCGATATATCGAGTGCGCTGTCAGCGTTTGACATTTTTAGTAGGATACACGTAAATAATTTGTGTAAGTCGGAATGGTAAACGTAAGCTCCAGATAGGTAGAGCTACTTCCCACTCGGGCATTTTGACAATTGGGAAACAGTTTTTTTGAATTTATTTCTCAGTTTGAACTTTTGGCAAAATGAGACTGTTATTTGTGCAATGATATTTTTTTCTACGAATAACATTTACAGTAAGTTCATATTTGTTCTTGGAAAGAGTATTTCAGAACATTTGAGCGAGCATTAATTTCGATGTGGAAAACTGAGCCTGCCACTTTTTGAATGTCGTTAGAATTCAATATTGAAGTATAAGAATGTTAACGAGCTTTCTTCCTGACAAGTGCATTGTCGTCGTTGGGTTATTCCGATTTCGCATTTTTTTTGGCAATCGGTAAAATGAATTAAATATATTTGCAGAGGTAGTGATATGTCTGTGTTCGGAGTTGGGGGAGCGGGGAACGTATTACAACGAACTGAGAGGGCGCTGTCGACAAAGTTGACAAACATCAAAATTTTGCGAAAATGATGATTTTGCTAGAAAGCTACATTACTCTGATATGCTAAGATATTTTACCTGGTATTAATTGTCAAAGAAATTTCAACGACGGAAACCCAGCTCACCTACAAATAATTTCCACCAATGCTTTAGGACGACTTACCACAGTCCATCCCAGCTAAAATGAGTGTTAATTAGAGCGCACTGTTAGTCAATGTTCGAGACCTAACATCATTCCAGGATGTGCAAGCTATTAGTGGTGTTTTGTGCGATACATACAGAGAAGCCCGTACATATAGAGAACGTTTGGGATCGCTTGAGAACAACTCCTTGGGACCACACTTTTGAATATACTCTGACTTCGTCAAATTCTTAACAAATAGGAACGGTTTTTGGAATTACACATGCTTCATCAGGTATTGCAGCAACTTTACTGAAAGGCTGTCGAACAGCTCGTTTGGCAACAGAGCTGCCGTTGAATATGCAAAATGATATTGACCAATCATGTACGGTTTTATGTAGAAAACAGCTTAGAGGTTTCATTCCATTAATATCTAACTGGTGTTTTTGCTGCTGTCATCGCCAGCTGCTTTGAAAAGTTCCATCATATAACAGCTCTAAAAACAGGGTTCTTAGCTCACAGAAGTTATGTAGGTAAATTGAGTGCCTTTCTCACTTAGACCAACGTGCTGCGTCCATTGCCCATGTTAGAGAGCGTTAAACTACCGTGAGACCTACTGCAGTTCTAAAGCCAGCCATATTCGTCTGAATCCAATCGTCTGCAACTTCTGCAAACATTGTTATGTGGTATGATCAGTCGCATAGCATGTGTACCAATGCGCTGAAAACTTCTTTTAACGATCGTAAGTCCCTGGCACTAAAGCCGATTAGTGAAGTTGCTCCTCTTCTTGCTCAGCCTCGTCCACACCAACTATTACCAATAGCAGATACATACCCAGATAAAAAAAAAGAAGATATTTCAGCTATGATACAAAACTAAAAAGACAAGGTCACAGTTCTGGCTTCTTCTTCAGTTTCGAGAAACCTTCAAAATGATGGTCATTGGCTGGCCATGGAACAAATTTAAAATTAATTGTAATAAAATATTTTGCGGTATAGTTAATTAGTAGAGCTAGCTGCAGTAGATGAGGCCTTCCTGAAAACTGGCTTAGCAATCTGGAGTATCTCGAAGAACACGATCAGTGTTTGACAATTTCATCCCATTGGAATATATTCGGGTTGAAAGTGAAATGCGCGGAACATGTACGGAGTGTTTTCCGTATATAGACATTAAGACTATTACACATTTGCATATTTTAACAGAAGAAAACGGTATTACTTCTGCCTGGCTTTTCATCTGTTGGCAACGACTAGATACAATTATGCAGACGCAGTTTTGGTATATCCAGTTTCATATTTTTCATTTGAAAAGTATGTTTTCGATTTAAAATCCCTAAGCATTAAAACCGCAGACTAGCTCATTGCCTAGTTTAAATAACTTATTCGTAATGTAAAAGTGGTTAAAACCATTCTTTGTCTTGAGCCATGGGATGGAGTAGATTCAGTAAACATTGCATCTGTTTCATATGATTATTTGATGGAAACTCTATCCAACCATATTAATATCGTAGTTACAGGAAAAATATGAATAAAAAAAACTTTCAAAATGCTGAGGCCCTGGACTACCAGCTGCTTCAAAAAGTTAACAAACTACAGTGCATTAGTTGGTGGGGAGGTAAGCATTTTAAGAAATTTAGTTAATAAATTTGTATACCGATCAGTAGAATAGCTTTTATCAATGATGAAAAGATAAAAAAGAAGAATAACAAAACGCTTCCAGACCACATTTCATTCATTACATTTATTGAATATAATTTTAAATAAATGGTCTAATTCTTAGCACATTTCAAACCATTTATGTTGAAAGTCAAGTTGTTTGCTGATTATTTTTAATGTATTCCAACTTCACAGATTACAAGAAAATCATTAGGAACCTAAATATGCAAATACATACTTTACATTTGTCAATTGATATATTAACCCAACATGTGTATTCTTTAGGTGGATACTTAACTAACGATAAATATTATTTTATATTTCAGATCATATTGCGAACGAGAATTTAGAGATTGCCGTCTGCAAACATGTTATGTACAGTCACCCGCTTATCCTGGATTATACCCTAGAGCTCTTAACTGCCGATATAAGCTTCACACCAGACAGCCATACATTAAGCTTTATTTACAAAATGAACAATTTTCTGTTGACGGGCAACGGTAAGTTTCAAGTTTCTACTCAATAAAAATATACGTTCCTAGTTATAATGTTTAATACAAATGAGTTACTTTACTAGTGTGGAGACCACCACAAAAGACAGAAAGAGTTAAAATAAACACCAACATGAACTGAAATTTACGTTTCGGTTTAATAACACAGACAGGAGAACTCGAGGTAGTTTCAAGTAGATTTCAACGAAATCGCGAGGTTTCGAATGAGTGGCACTACAGCCTAGAGTGAGCCAGGGCCTAGCTTCTCAGCATCCATTCGTGTTGTGTGTGCTATTGTTCTTTCACCAGTGGAAGGGAGTACAGTTTTTTGCCGACTCCGAACGGCCGATTTGAGAAGTTTTTTCTACACCGTTACACTGTTTGAGCATTGTCAGTGACTCCAAAGAGCTGGGGCCGTGAAAAGTATTTCGCTCGTACCAGGAATCGAACCTGGGCTGCGTAGGCGTAGGAGTCGACCCACCAACCCCAAACGTCCCGGCCACCACCTAGATAAAGAACATATTGCAAGCCCTAGTCAATTTGGAGAAATTTTATGAAATTGTGAGATTTCGTTCGGTGGACACATGGTATTACACTCAGCGGATCTCGGCTCAATTGTGCAAATGTACACCCTGCACATCCTTAGTTCGTCCATTCAGCTACCTATGCATTTCTAAATGCTGAATTATTTTCTATTTATACAAAAGTTCATCATTTCATCTGTTCGCACAAAATATCACAATAGGATCAGGCAGTAATCTCCATTCGCTAAAAGCAAAAATAAAAGGTATCCCACCAAGAGAGAAACGGGTAAAAATAAAATTTGCACATTTTGCTCAAAAATTTTAGTCTCATAATAATGGACTCGATTAGCTATCTGCATGAAATCATTTGAGTGAAACTTGCGGATTATATCTCTGGACGTCTGAAATTTTCCCATTTGACAAACTCACTCATTTAAAAAGAGAATGGGTAAATAAGGTTACGGCTCGTTTTCACACACACAAACAAACTGGAAGGGGAAATGTCTAAAATGGAAATCCTGAAGCAAATCACATTGCTGAGTCGCTAGGATATTCACTTTTTGATTTTACATACATAAATATGTTGCTGTTCGATTGATGATTTGATATTCCAGAAAAAACAACCAGTAAATATTTGCCAAGTCCTTCTGTTAATTTATCAGAAGTGACAAGGTTTTAGGAAATATTAACGGTTTTAGAGTTGAAATGCGTTCAGTTGAAATATGTATTTAATGATTGCATTCAATTGCATCTTTATTTCCGGAAACTTCTCATCGGTCTCCCTAATTAAAGTCCTTTTGACCAATCATTTGAGGTAGAGTTTTATTTCGCAAAACTTGATCAATTTCAGAAAGGTTTGAGCAGCTTGGATCCTATAATCATGCCTTAATTTGCAAACGTTTGAAGTTTTGGAAGTATTAAGGATTTAAATGGGACAGAATTGCACCCGGTCCTGTTCGTGTCAAGTCCATTTCCATCGGCAGGGAAGTTGAAAGATAAACGTCAATTTACATAAAATTGCCGTAGTCGACGATATGATGTGGTTAAAGTTTCAACTTCAATCAAGTTTAACGTCAAAAATGTCATGCAAATTTAGATCATTTGTTATTGCCAAAGAAAAAACGCAATTGTTTCAAATCGACAAAACTTGTAAGTTAAGATTGTTTTTGTTATCCATCAGCACACAGAAGACTACGTTCCACACCCAAATGATGGGTTATGGCCTTATAGGGAATCCCGAAAATGATGGAGAAATATTCTCGTGTGTTTTCCTTGGGTATCGATTTCGGTGGGATATTTTTGTTGGAATATGTCTGGGGTATTTCAGAAATTTCTTAGAAATGTATGCATATTTTGATATACAATTGCCTTGTGTTTACTTTTACGCACTTTGACTTTAATATGCCTGAAAAGGAGCTTTAAATGGTACAGAGAAATTAACATATAACAATGTATGAAATTGTGTAAATATCAACAAAATGTAGGAGCTGTGGAAGAGTCACATGACTGACGAAGAGACCGGACTCACGGACGGACAACCAAAATTTAAAGACAAAGCCTTAAATATCATTTCTCAGTAACAAAAATGTATGCCTTAATATATTTGTTCTCTGCCACTCAAGCAATTATTTGGTAAACGCGGCCAAATCGTCCATGCTAACAAACTGCAAATAAAATAAATCATGCTCATGATTCATGAGAAAAATAATTATATACGAATTATTAATTAACTGCCTTCTTCATTTCGGTTCTAAATACAAGGATGTTTTTACTTCGCAGGTGTGAAAATGTAATGACATGTCCCATAAGACCAATCGGATCCGGGAAGGAGCATTGTCCATATGATTGGCTTGCTGTTTATGACGGGCGAGATGAACATTCACCGCTTATTGGGAAATTTTGTGGCCTAGGAAAATTTCCATTTAGTATAATCGGTAAGCACATAGTCATGCATAAGTATATAAGTTCTTGAATTGAAAATTTTAAGCAAGAGTTACACTCAATGTTACAGTATTCAAATTAAGTTTTTATCCGAATTAGTTTTTATTTGTGTGAGCACATGCTTTGAATTTCTGAAGTGTACCGTGATATACAAAAAAAAATAAAATAAATATATAAGTAAAGAATAAATAAAGGGTGATTTTTTAAAAGCTATAGGAAAGTTTTTCAAAAAAAAACACATAAAATTCAGAAAAATGTATGAAATCTTTATTTGAATCGATAGTGCGGTCCATATTAATTTAATGTTTGAAGATTATTTCATGCAAATGCTGACCTTGACTCCGCCTCAAATGGTTCATCCGCTAAGTCCAATTTTGGCATACTCTTTCCAACATTTCGGCCGGTATCTCACGAATAAATGCTTCAATGTTGTCTTCCAATGCGTTGTCGATCTATGCGGGCAATTGACCGGTCCCGAACGTAAAATAAAATTAAAACCGAACTCGCCTCTCAATAAGTCCATTGTTGCGCGTGCTGTGTGGCATGTGGCACCGTCTTGTTGAAACCACATGTCATACAAGTCAAGCTCATGCATTTTGGGCAAAAAAAGTTGGATATCATCTCACGGTAGCGCTCACCATTCACAGTTACGTTACGATTCGCATCATCTTTGAAGAAGTACGGTCCAATGATGCCACCAGCCCATAAAGCGCAACAAACTGTGACTTTTTCTGGATGCATTGGTAGCTCTTGCAATGCTTCTGGCTGATATTTACTCCAAAATCGACCATTCTGCTTATTTACGTACCCATTGAGCCAAAAATGAGCTTAGTCGCTGAACACAAAACGCGCGCGATGAACTTTCTTCACAGAGCACGCATTTTGATAATAAAATTCAATAATTTGCAAGCGTTGTTCGTTTGTAAGACGATTCATGGTTAAATTATAGACCAAACTGAAGATGTTTAACAGTGAAACAAAACACGAAACGTACATCAGCTGTTTAAACAAGTGTTGTCAAAAAGATAATAGCTAAAAAATCACCCTTTATAAACAAAATGAAAATGAAAGAAGAAAGCCAAGAAACATTTGTGTTAGAATTCTATCAAATTCATTGAAAATATTCTGTTAATTAAAATTGTTATTTCCTAAGATTTAATGTTAACCCTCAAATCAATTTTCTCTGGTCACTCTTCATAAATTAAACAACAAAACCGTACCTGTCGATCAAAAGCAAAGTGTACACCATTGATGAGCTTAAGGCAAACATTCGTACTGAAATCATTGCTATACCGCTAGAGATGCTCAAAATAGTGATGGAAAACGCATCCAAATTTGTTTGCTTTGATCATTGGAGGCGGCCATTGACTGATGTTGTGTTCAAAAACTATGCCAAATAAATTGGTACTTCTTATCAAATTACGTAAATAAAAATACCACTTGTAGCCGACCGATTAATACTCATGTAAACTTAAGTTACTCAATCAATATCAAATAATGTTCATGAATCACATCAAATATACACATTCATGATATTTTTCCTCTTAGGTACATCTCAGTACATGTACGTCGAATTCGTATCATCCCCGGCCGGACCATTACTTAATACAGGTTTTCATTTCAACGTGGGGAACTGGCCAGGACATGTGGAGACGGCTGGTATTAAGCATGGCATATGTGATTGGCTATTGAGTTCGGATGCTTTAAAGGATAGCAGTGCATCGGAAGGAATATTTCTCAGCATTGCCCATTGGTATCCACCAAATACTTCGTGCAGTTATCACATTAAAGGACGAATCGGAGAAATCGTTCGACTATACTTTCCAAGGTAATTTCCGAATTTGTTTTTAATTGATGAATTTAAAATTACACACCAATGAATATTCGACTGTTCCTTAACAAAATCAAAGTTCATCTGTATTCATCTTCACTGATATTCAAATACGGATGTAAAATTTTCGGATTGTAGCAAGTGATACTTGAATATTCACCCCTATTCTCAAATCTACGCAGATTTAAGGCTCTTTCGATTCACGTGAACGGATTCGTGCCGGATCTACTATCGACATCACTTCTCTCTTTCTCGAAACCAGCTGTTTCCCGGTTTGACGTCTTATGTCTGACTTAAGAAATTTAATTTGAAATTCAGACATTTATTCCAAATGGTATGTAATTGTAGTATTTCTTCATGTTAAAGGAGAGCTGCTGGCCAGCCAGGAATTTTAAGTGAGCAAACGGACTCATATGAAGCAAGTCTGATAAGAAACGAAATAATGATATGTTTGCAGCTAGTAGAGAATAAATAAAATTGTATTTTTTCATTGAAAGCAACACATGCATACTTTCTACTGAAAGAAAGACACATTCAGTCATTTAAACATCTTCGCAAATTTCCCCAAAAATGTTTAACCTTTTCAGGAGGTTGTGTCGGGTTATTTTTTTTTTTTTTTTCATTTCATGGACTAGCACTTTGAATTATTGCCTGTTTGTAGTTATCATCCTACAATTGGTTAAATAATGCTTAACACAATAGAAAATTTTACGTTGTTCAATTCAAACTTATAAGAATCGGCAACGATTTTGATGCGGATCTATTTGTATGGAGAGATTCGATTCGGTCGGAATTAAGAATGCAGTGATTCATATTAGGTGTTTCATTTTACTATGCACGATCCAGGATTAGGTTATTTGAATAGGTGTTTTGCCGGATCAGATCTCGAAGAGCATGTACTACACCAACAGCAAAACAATCCTGCACTCGATTAGAATTATTTTTGAAGATCACTGTAGCTGTAGCTGACACTCTATGCCTTCTCTACTTCTCACGAGATGACAAGGTCTCGAACAGAGCTTTAGTTTTATTCTGCATTGTTTTTTAATAAATGATTTAATTTAGCATTTTGCTCTTGTTGTATTATTCGTGCGGTTTGCTAAGAGATGGCGTAACTTGTATTATTCCATTGGAACATGCGTTGGAAAACTACTGTCATTGTACGTCATTTCAGTATATGTCATTCATTTGAAGTGTAAACAACAATCATTTTTTTTCACTCAAATATGTCAAACTTTGTGCCTGAAAAAGTGTTTTTGCGGAGAGTTCTTCTTAATTACTTTAATATGAAGAAAACTGCTGCCGAAAGTCATCGTATTTTGGTGGAAGGTATGAATTATGGTGAACATGCGCTAGCTGAGCGAACATGCAAAAAGTGGCTTGAACGATTTCAAAGTGGTGATTTTGGCTTGGCCAATCGGCCAAATCCATGGCGCGAAGGTAATGCTCTGTATTTGGTGGGATTAGAAGGTTGTGATGTATTATGAGCTGCTAAAATCGGGTGAAACCATCAGTGGACAACGCTACCAAACACTATTAATCCGTTTGAAGAGAGCAGTAGCCGAAAAACGCCCGCAATATGCGACCAGACACGAGGGGATAATTTTCCGTCATGACAACGCTCGGCCTCACGTTGCAATTCCGGTTAAGAACTATTTGGAAAACAGTGGATGGGAAGTTTTACCCCACCCGCCTTATAGCCCAGAC
Organism: Eristalis tenax; assembly: GCA_905231855.2. Lineage (NCBI taxonomy): Eukaryota > Metazoa > Arthropoda > Insecta > Diptera > Syrphidae > Eristalis > Eristalis tenax. Next base: position 31,917,911 of record HG993125.1, on the reverse strand, counting down.
CTTGTCCCTTCTGACTACAATTTGTTCCGGTCGATGCAGAACGCTCTCACTGAAATACGGTTCACATCAGAGCAGAATATCAAAAATTGGCTGGATTAATTCTTGGCTGCCAAGCTGGCTCAGTTTGTTTGGGATGGGATCCACAAATTGCCAGAAAGATGGGAAAAAGTCATAGCTTCAGATGGGCAATACTTTGAATAATACTGAATACACATGTTTTTCTTTAATAAATGTTCAAATTAAAAAAAAAACCCTTATAGACCCAATAAAATAAATGATATTTTAATTTTTTCTTAATATTTTTAAAGGTGCATCTTTGGCGATTCTGTCTTTGAAGTAAAACATACAAAAATAAGCACTAACGATTGCATGCCATTTTAAAGGAAAATTCATGAAGTGCAGTGGTTCTGTTGCTTCTTATGTCTCTAAATGTCTAAATGCAAATGCATAGTATTGTGATCGGCAAAAATATGTCTTACAATATTGAGCTTTTGTAGGGTTTTGTTCACGTATTGACGTATAAAACTTTTGGAGTACGGAGCGTGTCTGTATATGTATATGTACTCGTATATTTCCCATTTATGTTTCGTAATCGATAATTTTCATTGTTTCTTTAATTCGGTGAAAATGTGTACAAATTGATAAAAATATCAATTCTATGAAATCCGTCACAAATTTGTGGTTGTCAAAGTGATGCTGACCACTACATTATCACAAACCGAAGATTGTGACCATCAACCATGACCTTGGGCAATTCCACCAGTGAACTGAACACTGGAAAATGTCATCGAAGCTACAATTCTGAAAGGGAAGTACAAATGTGAAGATGGTTTGAATACACGCATCAATACGATTCCGAACGACATGCGACATGTAACGGTTACAATTTCCAGTGCGGCTTGCACTTGCTATGTCACAAGGTCAGTCGTGGCATCAATCTTGAATATCCATGCTTTTCACATGGTCATGACCCTGTTCCTTTGTCGGAAAACTACAACTTTATATACATTGAGTTTCCAGTTATGTTGCTTGTCTTGGATTCCAAGGTATTTCGCATCACTCAGGGTAAGAGATATTCTCTCAATTACTAACAACCTGAATTGCGGAGGGTTGGACAAACTCTGTTTTTTGAGCGTTAGTCCCTAGACTACAGTATTTCGCCTTCTGATTAGGGTTTTCATTGAGTTTTCTACTAGGCCTATCTATAGGAAAAATGCTCCCAGGTATTTGAGCCCTTCTAAGACTTCGTTTAAGAAAATCAAGTGCGAATTCTTTTACTCTTATTGCGTATCTTATACTCAGGTAGTACGCTTTCAACGTCTTTACTTTTCATACACGCATGTTGTGCACAAGAGATTGTGTTGTGGATGAGTTTACCAAGACTGTACGCAATAATTCGTTTTTCTAACGTCTTTGAAGTTAGGCCCGACAGAGGACCATATCAGCTTTGAGAATAAAGATAACTTTAACACCTCTTCAAGCAGATGACCGGAGATCTGATAGCTTATCTCAACGGAAAGCGGAACCTATCTTTGCACAATGCAGGCGAAAGCCAAATCGTTGCGCTTGATATTTGACAGAGTGTGGTATCAAACTCACTTGTCAAAATGGATTAGAATTTATTTTAGGATTAGAAATTACCTTTTGGACCTTCCAATTCAAGTTGTTTTGAATTGGTTCAAGTCTGATATCCACCAAATAAACTCTGGTGTTCTGTTCTCATTTTCAGAAATTAATCTCTTGCCTGCTTATTCTATTACAACTCACTCCTTTGCTGATGGCAGTACCATCAGCTTTTGATCTTCGTTCCAAGACTAGCGACCTAGCTCTCGGCAGTAGAATTAGAACGGCACATAAGCTTCACATTGAATTCCGATCCTGAAAACATAATTAACTGGGGAAAGAAAAACAGTGTGGAATTCAGTGCTTCAAAAACTCAATTCTGTCTGCTGTCTCTGCTGTAGCAGCCATTATCGATGAATGGTACCGGAAAGCTTTCTATCCTTGGCACAACCAAATTGAGGTCGCCAAAAAAGCTACGAAATGTATAGTTTTCCTTAATCGATGCAAAAAATATTTCAACTCTCTGAGTACAGCTTGAGTACATCGCTCATATCTGGTCTGGTGCCCCCACGACCACCCTGCACCTACTATTTTTCGAGGATAAAGCTTGTAGGGGACAACAATATCGCAGAGTCAGACTTGCTCGAACATAGACGTTCTCCTTCCCTTTTTTCTCCCTATTTTAACAAACGAAGCTCAATTGAGCTAGCCAAGTGTATTCCTCTTCTCCATGAATTCACGGCAATACCCGTCTCCCCAGGAACGCTCATCAGTTTATTCATCATGCTGTAAGCCTACTTTCGGCCGCGCAGTCAAATTTAGAGTCTCGTTTTTAAGCCGCCCTACACGAATATGGAGTGCACTTCCCAGCCCAATATTTCCCACAGACTAAAATCCGCAGATGTGTACAAGTATCTCTCTCTCTTTCTCCCGGCGTTAACCCCGGACATTTAAGGGTATTCGTAACCACATGTGCGAGCGCAAATTATAAATAAATATATATTCATATGTATAAGCACGGATAGAGCTTTATTATAATTGCAATGATAATATGCTTTGTCGTCTGCAGCATGACCATTAGAATACCTATCTAATCTCTAATCTTGCCTTGGTTGACCGCATCATTCCGCACGTTAACTGCGACAACTGAAATCTTTGGTTTCTTTTGGTGAATTAATAACCTGCGAACATTCCGGGAAGCGAGTGTATGTTAGGAAACGGAAAGCATCCCTTGATGAATGTGTCCAGTTGTCATTTGCATACGGCCTGAAAACGTAGGGATTTTGGATAGGATTTTCCTTAGCCTCACATACTGTATTGATCAGGAAATCTCACTACAGGTCGCCATGAGTCGGTTTTAGCTGAGACAAGAGCATTTTTGAAGATTCTTATACTCTTTATAGGCAAGCCAGTCACGCGAGGCATCGCCATCTTTTTCTCAATTCAATAAGGTCTTTGCGGCGCCATGGTTTTGCTTAAGTAAGTCCTCAGATGACACGTCTTCTCAAAGGAAATGCATTTGACAGAACGCTGGCACGGTTTCGAATGTCTTCTTTCTTATTCTATGTATTTTCCGAGTTTCAAATTATGTTTCTTGGTTATTATCCGAATAAGACTGGATATCTGCGAGGTTTGAATGAGAGTGAGCTGGGTTCGTTACTTAGGGTTAAGTCAGTAACTTCTTGCATATTACTGCTGACGAAAGTTGTTTCGTTTCCTTTATTTTCTACTTGAAGCTTAATCAGGAAGGTAAAGTCAGTTAAAGCTGCACCTCTGTTTTTTTTTTTTTTGATCCGAGCTGACCCGGACTGTGTGAAGAGATCCTTTTTATTTAGGTGCTTCTTAAGATATCGTCCTGGTGACCCCCTGTTGTAAACATTTTTTTAGACAATATACCTATTTACAGCTCTTTAGAAAGTAAATGCAAAAATTAACGAAATTCTCAAAATTTAAAGAATTGCTAACCCACTGGCATCAGTTATGCTCGATACTATTGAAAATATCCAGGCATTGGATGCCTTGAGATTTTTCCAATGATCTTGAGCTGGCACTGGCTTCAGGATGCATTCTGACAGTGCGTTTCGATCGTTGTTCAATAAAGCCATTTCACAAATATGAGCACAGAAACAGTTCCCAATGTGAAGAGATGTGCACGACGCTAATTCCATCTCTGTTAATGGAAAGAATTTATCCCTAACTGCCAGATAGGAAGAATTGCTGTCGACCATGTAACTCGAATTTTGGTAGCGTATGGGAATCTTTATTAAATTATAAACTTGAAATTGCGTATTGGTAAGTGGCAACTGCATCTCAAATACAATTGATTCATTCAGACTACGGCCTTTGACTGTCGCTATTTTGTAGATGTCGGTAACAGATCCTTTGGGTAGGCTCAATGTTGGTGGCAGGTTGTTCCGTATCAACTGCATCTGGAGGGCAAGCCGATCCGGCGTTATTAATCGCGGATTTATTTTAGGATGGTTTAGATCTAGCAGAATATCCAACAAGCCATCTTGAACGCGTTCGAAATTTGTGATCATTAAAGTCAAATAAGACGTTAGTGAGGACAAGTTTAAAATTACCTCATTTACCAATGAAGTCGAACGGAGATCTTGCTAACATGTTTCTTTCGTGTTTCGATGAGTGGGAGTCATGCAAGAGCTTGTTGTTGTGTTCAATGACGAGAATCTAGTGACTAATTGCTTAGATTATCGGGCTGCAGTTTGCGTGTTGCGTTACTTCCTTTGTGCATATTGTATCAAATAGCTTGAGATATGACTTTATTTCTTCTAACTCATGCCAATAGGCTGTTAAGTTGTAGTAGATATTTATCTTCCAGAATCTATTGATTGTGTGAATTCTTCCAATATCCTCGAAATACAGTCCTACGTCGTCTAGTTTGTTTACCACAATGTCTTCATTTATCTCTGCCGTTGATGTGGGTATGATGAGGAATGCTAACAATACCGCAGCTAGTAGAGAAACTTTGGTCAATTTTCTATTTCGGGCACTCCTTGGCCGAGTATGTTCACTTTGGTTTTTTTTATAACGCCTTTCTTCACTGGGCTCAGTATCATCCAACGTTTTTTCCAATGGCAAAGGGCACAATTTATGTACTGCTCGTTGATATGTTCCAATTTGCGTTCTAACCTTTGTGACTCGTACTAAAGAATCGCTTCCCTCAAACACTTCTACAAAGGTTGTTATCTGTAATGTCTGGCTCCGGTATAGCTGTTAAAGGTGCACCAGTTAAGAAGTGACCAGGAGTTAAAGCTTCGAGGTCATTGGGATCCGCTGATATTGGAGTCAAAGGAAGTGAGTTTGAGATGGCTTCTGGCTGTAATTTGAAAATTATGAAAATCGATCAGAGTCATATGCAGTAAATATTCCCCAACATTTTTCCAACTTTACAAGAAATAATTTATATGCTTATTAAATTACTGTTTGTATTCTCATTTGCAGCTTCCGCATCAACCGCATTGAATCACCTATTATGTCATACGACGGAGATTGTGGAGAATCACTCACAATATACGACTCGACGGAGCCAGACCCGGCCAGAATAATAAAAACATTCTGTGACACATTCTCGAGACCAATGGAAAAGGTGGATTTTGTAAGCACTAGTCCATCGTTGTACGTGCAATTCGAAAGCAAAACGGGATCTTACAGTGGTAGTTCACTATATTATTGGGCCCACTACGACTTTTTCAATAATACCCGTTTCGGTGATCCCGTGCAAAATACGTTGTGTGATGAAGTTATGTATGCATGGAAGCATCCGGGTGGGAAAATTCGCTCCCCTATGAATTCTTTAATATTCAAACGGACAGGCGGCAGTGATGTACGTTGTCAGTATAAATTCGTCACCGACAAACGCTTGTATGCACGTGTGGTCATCGAGGTAACGTCTGTGTCATTTAAGGAACTCCCATATAATGTTAATGCCTGCACACGGTGTCACGAGGAACGTGTAGACAAATTGGTTTTATGGGAAGAAAAGGATAAAATGCAAAACAACCTTGCATGCTTTTGTGATAATATACCTCGTGCCGTGCGTGTTATCTCGTCTAGTGATCAAATGAATCTCGAAATGATTGTACAGGGTCAACACGCAATAACGAGCTATTTTAAGAATCCAAACCCTTTATTCGAAGCTAATTATGAATTTGCGCACGGTCCGCTTTGTGGTCCCATTACAGCTGGACCGTCACCTGATGGCGAACTTATCTTTCCTTTTCGCAGGGCACTCGGTTTAATTTCCCAGAACAACCCGGATCATCAGTACAGGCGTGAGAAATGCATTTGGGAATTGAAAGTTGCTGCACAACGCGATCTGTGGTTGCACTTAGAAAAAGCTCGATTTGGTGACCACACATGTGAAAGCGCGAAAATTGAAGTGTATTTAGCCGGTCGTTTGGAACCGCGGTTTATCGTTTGTCCTGAAAATATATCACTAGCCCGCGACATGCCCATTTTATCAGCGGCCGATTTAGGTGCCTTGGGCACCGATCAAGAACCACTGCCAGTCCTTGTTCAATACACAGGTGATGGTCAGCCCGGCAAAAATGCATTCCGATTAGTGTGGACTGAACTATTTCACTTACCTCGCAATCCTGATGGCAGCCTAGCATCATCATTACTCCAGGATGGTGACTGTGACTTTAAATGCCCAGGGGACACTGCAGTGTGCATACCAAAGCATTTGGTGTGCAATGGTGTAATAAACTGCCCAAATATCACTCATATCTCTACAACGGAGCAACTGACACAGCATATTGAAGAGAATTTACGAAAACTTGGCATCATTGATCATGCATTACGTTTGGATAACCAGTTGGTACTTCACGACGAATCACCTGAAATATGCCTTCGACATACTGATAAAGTCGAATTACCGTATAAGAAGCTAATACTGATTACTATGGGCCTCAGCCTAGTGCTGGCGTTATTTTTGGCGATTATTTGCCGAATGTTTAGGCGAAGTAGGTACTAAGTATATTTCTAAGTAGCCCTGAATTCATTGCCAGGCACACAGTTATAGTATTAAAACAATATACAAATAGCACAAACAATTATAAATACATAGATATTTATATATATGTACATCTAGAGAAGTAAGTGGGAGGAAATAAAAACTAAAACACTTGGGAATATATAGTCATAAGTCGGCAGTTATACTGCGGAGTATGTGTTCTGCGGCAAATCGTTAGTTATATTGTAATTTTCCAGTTTATTTTTTTGCACATAGACGTAGATCCTAGAATAAAAAAATAAAAAAAATAAAAATACGAATTTGGGGCAGATAAAGTGAAAGATCTAAAGTCACAAAAGTAAGCCAGTGAAAATTGTGTAAAAAATTGTAATAATGTAAAGAAGTTAATTTGAAAATAAAATATGGACAGTTATGAGCAAAGGAAAATGGAATGTTATTAATTAAATAAATAATAATGCGGAAATGCATTTTAAGTTTGCTTTCTCTTCACACATCGTAGGCATCTATAACTTCGAGGTAGTAAAGGACTTCGTCTACCTTAACAGTACAAAGAACATCACTACCTAGATCAAACGCAGAATAACTCTTGCCAACCGCTGTTTTTTGCACTCAAAAGGCAATCGAGGAACAGAGCCCTCTCTCGGAAGACTATGTTGACTCTGTATACGAGCTTGATCATCCCCGTCCTGCTCTAGGGCGCAGAGGCATAGACTACATTCAATGCGGATGAAGATCTTGGTCTTGTCGAGAAAAAAATTCCACCCGCGATCTTTTGTCCTGTTTGCGTCGTTGGCATTTGGAGAAGAAGGATCAACCACGCACTTTATGGGCTGTGCAGCTACATGAGTGTAGCTAGGCGTCTATGGATCTGCCACCTAAGATGGGGTGGACAACTGAACTCCGACCCGAAGAATCTTCGACTATGAACCTGTAGACACCCATGAACAAGGTGATGCACACGAGTCGAGGCGGACCTGAGCCGGCTTGGTGTTGTGAAACTGGCGAAAGATCGGGCCGGCTGGAGAGGCAAGTTGAGTGAGGTCCAGGTTCACCTCGGACTGAAGCGCCCAAGAAGAAGGAGAAGAAGATCCTACATATAATATTCCAAGCAAAATTGATGTGATACTAGGAGCAGAAGTACTGGCAGAGCTACTTTAGGAAGGATTTATAAAAGAATAACCAGGTACACCAATAGATCATATCCGGTGGTAGTAAGTAAAAAAATCTTGCAAGAACGTCGCTTACTGGCCATGTAACGGTAACGGGTCTCGATAAACAAGTTGGGAATCCGAAGGAATGGAAACGAGAAATAACAACAAAGTTCACTGTACATCTGATAAAGCTTAGGAAGAGCCTTTTAAGAAAGCTACAACAGGGGAAGAAGAAGGTCGTTATAATAATCTGAATCCCTTTGGAAGTGCAACCGGAGCTGGTATTAGAATACAAAAGAAAAGGGCCGTGCATAGGGAGGTACTACTGCTAAAGGATACAAACCTATCAGAAGAATGCCGCAACTTCATAACCGAATATCTTCAATTAGGATATATGAGTAAATGGTAGAAAGTAAAAACCGGACAGTACTACCACTAAATTTAAAGTAGTTTTTCATGCTTCAGAAGCATTGCATTGCAGACGTACCGAAAAAATAAGGAGCATGATCTGATGTCGATTCTCATCCGTTGGCGGAAACATATGGTTGTGTTTACCGCTGATCCGCTAAAATGTTGTGCTTACACTGGTGTCCAGCTAAGGACTACTTCTCACTAGAAGTACAATCATATGATTAAAACAGTCTAGACGAAACAAATAGTATTATCACGAAATTGTTCACACATTCTATCCGTGGTTAGCATAATCTTGCCCGAGTTGTAAGGGTAGAATATCTTTTAGAAGAAATGTGTATGGAAAAGAAACTGGATTGCGATAACAAGCTTCTAGACCGTTAAGAACACAAATGGGAACAATTTCGAAGGGACCTCAGCAGTATTAAGCATCTCCAAATAAAAGGTAATTTTTTAAAAGCTATTGGAAAATTTTCAAAAAAAAAAAATGCATGAAATCTTTATTTGAATCGATAGTACGGTCCATACAATTTAATGTTCGAAGATTATTTCATGCAAATGTTGACCTTGACTTCGCCTCAAATGGTCCATCCGCTTGGTCCAATTTTGGCATACTCTTTCCAACATTTCGGCCGGTGTCTCACGAATAAATGCTTCAATGTTGTCTTCCAATGCTTCAATTGAAGCGGGCTTGTCTGTCTAGACATGAGCTTTAACATAGCCCCACAAAAAATAATCTAAAGGCGTTAAATCGCACGATCTAGGCGGCCAATTGACCGGTCCCGAACGTGAAATAAAATGTTCACCGAACTCGCCTCTCAATAAGTCCATTGTTGCGCGTGATGTGTGGCATGTGGCACCGTCTTGTTGAAACCACAAAAAAAGTTGGATATCATCTCACAGTAGCGCTCACCATTCACAGTTACGTTACGATTCGCATCATCTTTGAAGAAGTACGGTCCAATGATGCCACCAGCCCAGAAACCGCACCAAACTGTGACTTTTTCTGGATGCATTGGTAGCTCTTGCAATGCTTCTGGCTGATATTCACTCCAAAATCGGTAATTGTGCTTATTTAAGTACCCATTGAGCCAAAAATGAGCTTCGTCTAAACTGACCATAAAATGGAAGAAGCACGCGATGAACTTTCTTAACAGAGCACGCATTTTGATAGTAGAATTCAATAATTTGCAAGCGTTGTTCGTTTGTAAGACGATTCATGGTTAAATTATAGACCAAACTTTTGACAGTGAAACAAAACACGAAACGTACGTCAGCTGTTTAAACCAGTGTTGCCAAAAAGATAATAGCTACAAAATCACCCTTTAGTAACAATGTTTTAAGTAACTAGTTGGTGTGTTCGCTTTCCTTTCTTCATGTGACCGCCGTTCATGTTCAATCACAACCACTATTTTTTCTTGGTTTACATGGTAGATTCAATAGTTCACAATGCCACTCAATGCATGACTTACCTAAACCACCCTTAATTATTCAGTCCTATCATGGATCTCGACCGAACAGCATTTCGAAAAAGAACTGCGAAAAGATTATGAAAGACACGCCGTCGTGTTGATAAGGGTTGAATTTTTAGGTTTTTTTCGCATGCAGCTCCATCCGTGTGTCTATGACGTTTATGTTTGTGACAGGTGCAGGAGGGGGGCTGTCTAACCAGTTAGTAGGTCGCCTAAGGATGAGGAAGGTAAGGCGATGACAACACCCAAATCCACCGACGGCCACTTAGCCAGGCGGAGGCGCCGGAGACAAATCAGAGTGTAGCGGGCTCATGGGCAATTTCCTCTGTCCTGTCGAAAGTCGATGCGCCCTCACCCAAAACAAAATCCCCCGGGGAAGCAAACTCGACGCTGGAAGGCTCAAAGACGGTGATTAGCACCGCCAAGCAACTTGTGTTACCGAACCCCCCGCGGCAACGCGCCTATGCCAAAAGAACCATTAGAAGGGTCAGAAATCGCGACCCTATGTCCTAAACGGACAAGGAAAAAGGAATGCTCGAAGACAAATGCGACCATGGCGTTAAAGCTTATGACATGGCGCGCTAGCTGCAAATTGGCACCAAGGCTGGAAAATGAGCTCCGGTCGCTACGGGGAAGGATCGGCTTAGTCCCTCCACCTCGAGAGCGGTCGTTGCTAAAAAACCTAAAGTTAGCACTGACCCAGCGCTGACCCCATGCTGCTCCGGCTTGGCGTCTGCAAACAGTAGACCCACGAAGCGGGATCAATATGATACCCTTGAGTGGCTCGAAAACTATATAGACAAGACGGCAGCCCTGTGGGCAAATGCCGACCTAAGTGTCGTCGTAAAGGGGAAGACCTGTCGCATCCACCTTCAGAGTCCATACCTCCCGAAGGTTAGAATCGATACCTCAACTCAGAACTGCATTGTCAGGACTGGGTTATCAAGATGGGTGAACACTCCGAAAACGGTATGAATGTTGAAATCCTGATAGACCACAAATCGCCAATAGAAGTAGGACCTCATTTTAAGCGGCGACCCCAACTTACACCACACAGTCTCGTGACAGAGGTAACAATATTTTTGCTCTAGCGAATAACCTCTGTATCGAGAATGTTGGTAGTGATCCCACATTCGTAACCATAAATAGGCAGGAAATCTTAGACTTAACATTAAGCAATAAGTCAAACATAAGTCGGCAGCTTGATCAAGATCATTGATGTCAATGATTGACTTTTGTGTTAGGAACCCCTTGATAGCCTTTTACCTCATTAGCGAATCTACTCCAGTCAGTGTTTCTGGGGTTCCTAATTTTGACAGGCCTATTTCTCGCCGCATTACCCGTGAAGGTTATCAGTCTATGATCCGAGAAGGAGAGGAGCCTCTGAGACCTTCCAGTGATTAACTAGTAACTAACATCACTAGTAACTAACTCCACTAGTTAATCACTGGAAGGTCTCAGATGTTCCGTCCTGAACTCGATGTTGTTAGTGTTATTGAGATGTCTTCTAAGACATAGAGGGAGCTTTCAATAATATAGAAACCGAGGCAATCAGAGTCGCGATTGTATAACCCAAGGTTGAGCAATCAGTGACGTCAGTAGTAGTAAGCTTTCTAAGTAAGAGGTTCATTAATGCAACCCTAGGCGACTCGACCATCATAGTCATAGCCTCAAGGGGCACCCTCAAGGTGGTGTCATATCCGCCCTTCTGTGGGTGTTAGTGTTACAATTAATTTATTAAATGTTGTAATAAATTAACTGGATTTAGTAACACTTACAATCTATTACATTCTTCTGTACTTTTTAAATCTTCTGTCAAATAAAATTCGTTATGTTACTCTTAGTAAATCTATTGTGAGAGCTGGGCACTTTTAAAAATTAAAACAACAAAGCGATTATTTGCGTAAGATTTTTGAAAGTTGAAATTGCATTTTTAAAATGGAAAACGATTTTGTTCGCATGATGCAAAGCATCAAAGGATGGGCAATATGGAAATTTCAATTGAAAGTATTACTCAATGCTGAAGACATTTTTGACGTGGAATCTGGAAGTACGGAGAAGCCTGTTTTTCTCAAAATTGGTACGGAAACCGATACCGACGCAGAAGCAAGGCTAAAGGTGGAAATAAGGACTTGGAACAAACTGGACAGTCGGGCGCAAAAAATGACTGCTACAACGGTTGAGCAGCAACCAATGTATGCATATTTATGCACTGCACAAGTTCCAAGAAAATGTGGGATAAATTACAAACGGTATATGAACAAAAGTCGTCCACGAATTTGCATTTAGTGCAGCAACAATTTTATGGTTTAACCCTTAATTCGTCGGATAGCATGGCATCATATATTTTCAGATTCGAGGAATAAGCTCAGCGGCTAAGCTGGGGAGCTGGTATCGGAATCTATGATTGCCACTAAAATGGTATAACTATTTTTTCAGTTCGTTGGAATCAACGAGTGATGACAAGAAAGCATTATCAAATCTAACTGCAAGATTGTTGATAGAGGAATCTCCTTTGGGAGCACAGGAAAATACAAATGTGGCAGCTTTTGTAGACAAGAAAAAGTGCACGAACCAAAGCTTATAATTCGTGTTTTTTGTGTCACAAGACTGGTCATTTTAAAAAGGATTGTCCGTCAAAATATTCAATCCAAAATATTGATACTGAAAGTAAACGCAGAGCTTTTATTAGTGAAGTTATACTTTGTGAAGCAAGCTAAAATCAAGGATGGTATATGGATTCTGGCGCTAATGACCATATGGCCAATAATCGAGAATGGCTCGCCAATTATAACTTGCTCGAATCTCCAATTTATGTTTAAATTGGTGACAGTCGTATACTTAAAGCGTACGGAAGAGGAAACATTAATATTCTGGCGATTGTTGCTGATAAATGGAATCCGTGCGCATTAACAGATGCTTTGCTTTGATTTGCATCTTAATTTATTTTTACAATGATCTGCACTAGACAATGGGTTAAGTCTAAGATCTACGAGCGCAATTTGTGAATTTTTGGATGGAAGCACTGTTGTTGCAGCGGGAGTAAGAAACAAAAAAATGTTCGATGCAGATTAAAATGGACACAAAAGAAATGTCTTGTGAATGACTAAGGCAAATGTCACTCAAGCTGCAAACGGATGGGGCACCAAAATATTCCTCAAAGAAGAGATAGCTGCTACGAAGGAAAGATCTAGTTTCTTCTGCGATGTATGTGCTCATGGCAAGCAACATATGATTTCTTTTGGGAAGAGTGAAACAAAAATTTAACATCCAGGAGAACTTATTCATTCGGATTTATGTGGCCCAATGGAAAATATATTGTTGCTAAATATTTTTTACTTTTCAAGGACCATTTCTCACATTATAAGAAGGTGGAACTTTCTGAAATATAAGTCTGAAGTTAAGGAAAAGTTAATAGAAGACGGAAACTGACTGCAACGGACGGACAATGGAACTGAATAAATCAACAAAGACGTTTCAGAAATTCTAAAAAAGGGTTATATTAGACATCAGTTATCCGTGGCATATACTCCTGAGCAGAATGGTTGCGTCGAGAGGGAGAAGCGAACCATTGTAGAGGCCGTGCGAACTATGCTTTACGCAAGGAACCTGGATCTTAAACTGTGGGTAGAAGCTGTAAACACGACAGTATATGTTTTAAACAGGACAGCACAATTAAAGAAAAAACTCCTTGTGTACTGTGGTGGAAAAGGAAACCGAAATATTTAACATTTGGTTCAGAAGCTATTGTGCACATTTCAAAACAAAAGAGAAAGAAATGGGACACGAAATCAATAAAAGGAATTTTCGTCGGATATTGCGAGAACATGCAGGGATATCGTGTCAAGGATAACATTTTTGTAGAAGTTAGCCGTGATATCATTTTCAAGGAAAGTTATAATATTATTGAACCATTTTTCAGAACAGACGTAATCATCGGGCTTCATGTAAGATTGTCAACAAAGAACGTAAATTCTTTTGAAACCAGAGACACTGCGGAGATCGATGAGAGACTGGGAGACGAAGTGCAAGTACAGGATGATTGAAAATTTTTTAAAAGCTGTTCCAACTGAATTGTAAATGAATCAGAAAAAGAGGCTGTGAATGAGGAAATCCAATCTTTGATTATCAACAGAACATGGACACTTGCGCATATTCCCGATAACAAAACTATATAATATTTAATATATAATTAATACACAACCGATGGGTTTTTCGTCTTAAATATGGCGATGACGGACAGATTGAGAGATTTAACGCAAGACTGGTAGCACGAGGATTTCCCCAGAAGTATGGAATCGACTATCAGGAAACTTTTAGTCCAACAGTAAAGTTTGACTCCATAAGATCTACATATTCATTCTATTGCGATATAAAACCAGCTTTTTTGAATGGCAATTTGGATTCTGAAATTTATATGCGTCAACCAATGGGATATGAAGATGGATCGGAAAAGGTATGCAGGCTGGAAAAGGGTCTTTACGGATTGAAGAAAGTCTCCTTGCTGGAATCAAACATTTTCCAATTTTCTTAAGCTATATGGAGTTGAATCTAATAAAGCTGATTCTTGTGTTTTGACTAGTCACAAGGGCAACAAAAAGATAATGTAAGCAATCCACATAGATGACGGGCTTGTAGCCACAACTGAAGAACACTCTGGTTTTGAGCTATTAAAGTACTTTAGAAGCCAATTTTCGTTAATCACCAAAAATAGACAAAAAGGTTGTTAGAAAAGTTCAACATGAAGTATGCAAATCCAGTGTCAACACCATATGATGTAAGTTCGTCAGCAGAGAACATATAGAGAAGCCGTTGGTAGTTTGATGTGTCTGGCAATTTGTACACGGCCAGATATTTCATATGCAGTTGGTGTTGTTAGCAGGCATCTTGAAAAATATTCGAAGATTCATTGCAATGCGGTGAAGAGACAGATATCTGATATCTGAAAGGGACTGATGACTATGGTCTTGTTTTTGACGCAACAAATATTTGTTCACAGACGTGCGCATATAGCGATGCAGATTATGCAGGTGATTTGGTAACACGTACATCTACGTCTGGTCATATATCTCAGAGATTGCTTGGTGTTCGCAGAGACAGCAAGTTGTGGCGTTATCCGTCAGAATATGTTGCGGCGTCTCATGCCGTTAATCAGCTAATTTGGATGGAGCAATTAGTGTCAGGTTTTGATAACCAAAGTGACTAAAGTAACGATCAAATTAATTCGAAATGATGAGTTTCATAAACTGACAGAGCACATTGACGTCAGATATAACTTTACCCGGGAGAAACTTGAGGAAGGTCTTTTTGAACTTGATTATGTTCCTAGTAGTGGGCAAAGTGCAGATATTTTGACCAAAGGTTTCAATACCCGCGGAAACTTTTTGCTATTTTTATTTATATTTATATTATTGATTCAAATATGAATTGTGATATTATTTTGTTTTATGTCCAGTACAAGTACATTTACAACAATGAAAGTGGAAGTATTAGAACTAATTAATTAAATGTTATAATGAATTAACTTGACTTGGTAACACTTACAATCTATTACTTTCTTCTGCACTTTTTAAATCTTCTGTCAAATAAAATTCGTTATGTTACTCTTGAAAAATCTATTGTGTGAGCTGGTTGCTTTTTTATTTATTCCACATATAATTCATCAGTTAGCCATCAATGACATCCTCGAAATATTCAGACTCACGGGAATTAAGGCCATTCCATGCGCCGACGACGCAGCCATAATGGCATGTGAGAAATTTCTCCAGACTCTAAGTGAGCTAATTGAAGGCGCAATAAACCCCCCACAATAGTGCAAAACCCGAAAATCTTCTCCAATGCGACAAAAAGTTGCTGAGGATGGTAGTTGGTGGAACACGAACAAAGAATGGGATCCACCCATGATACAATATGCTGTGGCTGCGGGGGCGAAGAGGAGATTGAAGACACCACTCATTATCTTTGTCAATGCCCCAGTCTCTGCCCTGTGTGACAAAGAACACTGGGAGAATTCTTCCTCCAGAACCTACATGAGTTAACAGATATCCCGCTAACATCTATTTCCAGGTTTGTCAAGATCCCTGAATGGCTGGACAAAACAACACTACAACGGCAACAGCAAATGATGTACAGCGGTAATAATACCAACAACACTTAGCGAGTGAGACCGGAAAGGTTAAATCCTCCTTGGGCATCACAATAGGTCCAACTAGACCTAAATAACCTGACCCACATATTTATCCTACGTCGTTTCAATCACTCATCCTACCTCACTTTCTCATGGAATGTGGCTAAGGGAATACACACGATACTCGTGCAAGTGACAAATGTCACATAGTGACTCAGGAAATACAAATTTGTCAAAGTGACACATATTTTGGGTGACACGACGAAGAGATTAATCGCGCGATAGCTATACGATATCAACTCCGTTCGTTTTTCGGTGGTTGTCGACAATACCAAGTCATCAAAAATGGAATTTTTTCGAGCTGATTTATTTTTTATTTTTCAACATTTTTATTTATTTTATATTTGTTTATTTTGATTCTCCTTATTCTTTATTTTGCTATTGTACATCTGCGAAGTGTGTAATAAGTTTGAAAAAATTAAAATATATATTTTGAACATATTTTGCGTGGGTAATTGCAATAGTTATTAGCAACAACCACACCGAATTAAAGAATTGGAACAAAAGGAATACAAATAAGAGTCGCGACTTACTAGTCAACGTGTGCATCCCGACTAAGTTAAGTCACATAATTTAACATTTCTCTACGCGGACATACAAAATGTATCCTTTACGAATTACTTTGGTTTCCGTCCACGTGGAGTAGACTTTCCCTTTTTGGCAATGCCCTTCTTTTCATCTTCAGCTTTTCGTTTCAGAGCAGGAGTAGACGGTAGAACCTGAAAAGAGAAAATTAGTCCTCAAACAAATTCGCCATGCTATTAAATAATATACATACCTTAAAAAAACTATCGAGCCTTCCTTGAGTTGAGGTGTTTTTTGTCTTTAAAATCTTCTTCGCACCAGACCTTACTCGATCCTCGCTAAACTGTCTATCACCACAAAGGTACTTCACCAATCCCTCCTCGTCCGGATCTGTCCATTTCAGCTGATAGAGAAATAGGCGCTTTATAAAGGACAAGCATATAAAATTAACTTACATCAACTTCTTCTGGATTAGTGACTTCAGGAGTGATAAATAGTTGCCGTGCAATTTGGTAATTCCAATCTTCTGGAACGGTGTATTTTTTCCTGTCAATGTTCTCCAAAATTGTTTCAATGTCTCTGTATGTGTTGATCATCTCAATGGCTCGCTTTGGGCCAATTCCTTTTATGCTGTCGCAGTAATCACACCCCAACAGAATACACAAATCTATAAACTATAAAATCTAACATTACGGAAATGCCACAGAATGAATAGCAGTACATACTTCATTCGAGTTCAACTCAAATCCTTTCAAAATCTTCTCGTAACTGTACTCCTTTACAGGCATCTTCCTGGCTTCGCTAAATGTCAAATGTCTCAACATAATAGATGAGCCGAAAGTAAGTGCGTCCATATCCTCTGTGGCAGTTGCATACACCTTCCCAGCCTTCACAAGTGATGCACATTGTGCTTCAGCTTCACAGGGCGCATCAACGTAAGGAACTCCCATTAATTTCAGCAATTCCTTTGCCTCCGCAGCATGCTCTTTGGTGACGCGAACAAGCCTACGATTAAATTTATCCATATCCGCTTCATCACCAGCTTCTGTTGCCTTTTCCAATGCCTTTTGCGCCTCTTCACGACGTTCAGCACGTTTTGCCAATTCTCCAGACTTTAAATCTGGCGGCTTTCCATCGAACACATACACTGGTTTAATACCATTCTCCAGTAAACGAATGGTTCTATAGAACATACCCATTAAATGGGAAGTGGTTTCTCCATCGACCGATGTTAGCTGTGCACCTAAAATGATACTATTAAGTACTTACGTTAAAGTGAAAAAAGCCTGAAGCTTCAGGAATCAGATCAAACCTTCGCTTCGAACTGCAATCAGGAACTGATAAAGACACATAGAAGCGTCTATAGCAATCTTTCGACCTGCAATTCAAAAACTAATTTCATTGAAATACTTTTATAGTTTGGGCAGATGGAACATACCGAAGAAGTTCTTGATTTCACCTTCCTTCACTGCGAATGGTGCAATGTCTGCTATAAGTTTTGATAATCCTAGAATTCCCATGATAATGTTATTCCTATAGCTAATAACTTCAGTAAACAAATTTTCGGATGATTTATTGCAAGTTGCAACTAGATGAACGCCGAACAATTCGGCATAGGTACCCGCCAATAATTGGCATGTCAACTTTGAAAAGTCATTTGAAATTTCACACAATTAGAGTTGCCACCTCTCCGCAATTGTGTTGCTAAGGTCGACAAGATGTTATTGTCAAGAAAATGCAATCATCTATTTATCTAACTCCTGTAGATTGGAGTAAAAGAAAGGCCAATGATGTAGCAAAATATGTAAAAATACAATATTGTCATTCAAATGTTAAACAAATACAATAAATAAGGAGTTCGAAAAGTAAACAAAGCTTTTTATACGGGATTGAAGTTAAAATAACTCTATATAAAATGTTTGCTTTTTTTAATTGTTTCTGCTATAGTAAAAGTTTAATTTATTTGTATGTTTAGATCAACGAAGGACCAAATTATTTTAGATATTAAACATACAGTCTGTTCAGTAAGCATCGTAAAACATAGTACGGAATTCAAAATTGCAACTTTGGTCTTTAAAAATGAATACTGCCATGTCGTTTTTTTACCTTGTTTTGATGCAGTTCTTTTTATTGATATTTTTTTCAAATATTTATTGCAACACAATGACATTTAAACATTAACAAAACATTATTTGTCCCACAAGCCTTTTGTAAAAAACAATTCTCTGACAGGGAAATTTAGTTGTGTCATCATATTACTTCTTGTAACTTGGCTGGTTATTGTTAAGATAAAATTATCTTGTAATAAATGTAATAAATGACATTTAAGCTTTAACCAAACCAGATTTGTGGCACAAACCTTTTGTAAAAACAATTCTTTGACAGGGAAATTTTGTTGTGTCATCATATTAGTTCGTGCAACTTGGTTGGTTAATGTTAAAATACAATTATCTTTGTAATAAATGTTTGAAAAAAGTCAATTAAAAGAACTGCATCAAAAAGGGTAAAGAAAACGACATATAAGCAAACTTGCAATTTTGAATTTTTCCTATGTCAAAGCAATTACTGGAAAGACTGTTATAACAAACAAGTATAACAAGTTCAAATCAAAGAAAAAAAGCAAAAAAATCTTGAAATAAAAATAAAATTTTACTAAAAAGAAATACACCATATCCCCACATTCAAGAAAAAAAAATTTCCTTTTTTCGACCATTCAACACTTGACAACAGAACAGCATTACCATATGAGAGTGCAATTCGCGTGTCACAATTTCGGTCGCCATTACTGTTTTACCAGAAATTTCCCCGAGACTGGACAAATACAAGTTTTTCCAAAAAGCATGTCGGCTGACGGTGAAAAAGATAAATCCATTGAAAATATGGTATGTAAATTAATAAAAAGTGTTTTAAATTGAAAAATAACATTCATTACGTGATTGTGAATACAAGTTTTGTGATAGATCTCCTGATTTTCATCTGAATTCATGAAAATAAGTTTCGAGCGCGTCGCAGTATATAAACATGGCGTCAGTTTATGTTGTCAAAAAAAAGTTCACGTATTTACCCTAACTATCTGAGCCTGAACGATTTGATTTTTTTCTCGGTTCATTCGTGATGTTCCAAGAGCACAGAAAAAAAACTACAGTTTTTGGAAATTATAAATTTTAATTCTTATGCATGAAGTGTTTTTTTGCAGATTGCAAGTGTGGCATCATAGTATACAAGTTTTTCTTCTGTGTTTTCAGGAAAAAGAGAAAGCAGCACCAACAACAGCGGCAGCTGTAGATGATACTACAACTGCGGTTGAAGGATCTTCAGTGGCCACAGTGGCAACAAATTCAACTGATAACAAGATTGAAATTGAGAAGAAATCCAGCACAAATTCTTTAGTAGAGGAAAAAATGACCGATATTGAAGAAGCAGGTAAATACAAAAATACCATAGTCTAACGCGCATAAGAGAACAAATTTGTTTTTATTTGACATGAGGTAGGGTGCAACGATAGTGCCGGCTTGGCGTTGACAGTTAAGTGGCTTGGCATTTCTCGGTGTGTTTCGCTTCGAAATGTGTTCTAGGTTCGAATCTCGCTCTGGTTTTGAGTTTTATTTACAAAATCCATATGATGTTGCGCGTGAGAAGTGTGGAATCCTTGAAATTTGTTCATACTGAACCCTGAACAATATGGTTTTCGTGTAGTAATGTTCAAGGAAAAGAAAAATAAAATCTCAAGTTCTTTCATTGTTTGACGCGCCCTATTTGAGGCGGTTAAGCATTCCAAACTTGAGAACAAGATGCATTATATTTTTTTTTTAATTTTGCCACATCTACTTTAATGCACGTGTCGGTAAAAATATAGTTCGGGACAAGTATAGAGCGTTCTGTTTTAATGTTTATGACACCTATCAACTACGCTTTCATTAGAAAAACAGAAAATTGAACGCTGGATAAGTTGAATTGAAGAACATAACAAAGTAGCGAATAACGCAACCATGGAGATTGCATTTATTATCCTTATCTTAACGAAGCAAGCGATGGCAAAGATTCAATCATCTGCTTTTATATTCATTCTGATATCGGTTACAACTTGGCAGTGGCTTTATTCCATTTTGTAGATTACCGCCAAGCCTAGGTAATGGTTGCCGATATCCTAACTGACCAAAAACAGAAATACAGTCGACTCCGCGGTTATATGCAACAAGAAATGTATCACGGCAACAATATTGCTGCTTATTGCAACCAAATTTTAGCTCTTTTTGTGTTGCAAATAAGCGGAGAACGACTGTACGTAAAATCTTAGGAGTGTGTTATTCTAGAGCAGCGTAGATCTGGAAAGTATACAAAAACAGTAAAAGCCTTTAGTTTCGGAAAAAATTGATCCAAATAAAAAAGTTTTTTTTTTTTTTTAATTGGGAGTCGGATATGTATTCTAATATCTATAATTTCCAAGAGTCATTCAAAAGACATAGATCTACACGAAACATTCGATAATTCGAAACATAAAGAACTCTGCAATTGATTTTCTTTTTGCACAACAGAGCAAATGGTCCCCGCTAGGTTAGGCTCGGCTCGGCTCTCCTAATTGTTATCAGAGTACTTTTTAGATCCTGACTACTTTTAAAACCCTGATAATAGTTGATTAAAATATGCAAGAATCTAAAACTAAACATTGTTTGATTAGCCCAGAAGACGTCTAAATGCGAATTCCCCCATGGGTAGGTGTGGGTTTCCCCAACTTCTAAATGTACATTGCCGGGACTCCCTCAATAGACATTTTGATGTCTGTATCCGACTTCTACATATTTCAGCTCAATTGTTGGGCTGTTTAATTTTTCATAAAAAAAATATATGTATTATATATCAATACAGTATTTGGGCAAACAAACTCTGTTTTTACCGATAACACGCAATTATTCTAAGCCGTTCAGATTCGATATGTGAAGATCTTTGAGTTTTTGATCGAAGCATTGTTAGGAACTTCAAAATATCATGCATTTGTGTCTTTGTCAAAATGTTCTTGCAGCGGGAAAAACTACATACCTCAAAACACGCACCGATACAAAATAGTGTGCGTATTGAAATAGGATAACGTACAGTATGGTCAAGTTTAGAAATAGCGATCTGAAGAGGTTAACCCCATTTATTAACTTATATTTTTACTATTTGTATGATCAGCTGAAAAGCAAAATCCAGAGGTTGATGACAATTCGCAGAATGATACCACAGTTGAGATAAAGAAAGACTCAAGCAAAGCATTAGACGAGGAAAAGGATGTCACAGATAATAAAGCAAAAGACGATGAGGAGGATGAAGAGACAATTGAAGAAAGTGAAGAGGAAACAAAACGGCCCCCTCGAAAAGAAACAAAAAAAGATGTAAAAAAAGACTCTAAAAAACCCGACGCAAAAGAGGAAAACGGAACTGACAATGTGTCAACTGATAAAAAGAAACCAAAAGATGAGAAACCAGACGATGAAGGCGATGAGAATAACGTGGAGGATACATCACTTGCAGACTTTCCAAAAATATTCGATAACATTAATAAAACAAGAGTAGACGGCTTACAAACACTATACACGGTAAATACGTCAACATTCCTAATTTTCTATTCATTTTTCATATGTTTTTAATTCGATTTCAGATCTGTTTTGGTGCTCAAGGCAAAAATAACGTTGTAAAGAAAAATCTGCGATCATTCTCTGGTTTCAAATTCAATGAAGACAGCAATGAGTATAAGAAGAAAGTAGATTCGGTAAAGAAGGTCGATACTAAGTCACTGAAGTCTATTTGCGATATATTGGTGTTAGATCGTAAAGGTAGTCTATAAACAAAATACACAAAGAGTAGTCGTTATTTTCATTGATTACGTTCAACAGGTTCTAAGGAAGATATTTCAGACAGAATTTTGAAGTTTTTGTTGGAGCCGACTGAATCGGCGTTGATTAAAGAATCCGTGGAAGACGAAGAAGAGGATGAAGACGAGGAGGATGATGAGGAAGCGGGCGAAGAGGAGGAAGAGGAAGAGGAGATTAGCGAAGAAGAAAACAAGCGTAAACGTAAACGACCGAATCAACGCGGTGCTAAAAACTCTACCGGACGTCCGAGGCGTGCAACGGCTGGAAAAAGTAAAATACACCATACAACTAAATTTATTTATTCTCACTTATCTTTGAATTTTTTAGAAATGTCAGCTTATGTGGATTTTTCTAGTTCTGAAGAAAGTGTTCAGAAAGCACCGGTTTCAAAACGTAGACGAAGAAATGATGATTCTGAATCTGGTTCAGATGTAAGTTTTATCGCCGCTAATTGAACAATCAATAATTTATAAAAATTTTAGTACAATCCATCAGGAAACTCAGATTCGGATGGAGGTCGAAAACGTCAGTCAACACGTTCAACTGGTCGCAGTCGTGCGGGCACAAGAAAAGGCCGAAGAAGAGGATCAGATTCAGAGGAAGAATCAGAATTATCAGAGCAAGATAGTGACGTAAGTTAGAGACGCAATACCGACACAGAAATACTTCAACTATTCGACTGACATGTTCCTTAGGTGGCACCAAAAAGAAAACGCTCAGCTCCCGTCGCAAAGCCTTCGAGAGGCCGAATAACTGGAAGATCATCAAGACGTGGTACAACCAAGAAGCGAAATGATTCAGAAAGCGAAGACGAACCAACAGAAGAAGAATTATCAGACGTGGGAAGCGATAGAAGTGAGGTATGCATTACATGTTATAAATTAAGGTGCCCTTCACTTCCGCTATACTTACGCAGGAGGACTCAAAGAAAAAAAAGCCCAAGAAATCTCTCGCTCCCGCAGCTCCATCAGCGAAAAATAACAAAACAAATAACAAAGCAAAGACGCCCGTGAAACGTAAGAAATTAATTGATTGACATTAGATTCGTAAGCGGCTTTAAATATAAAATAACGTATTTTACAGCTGCAGCTAAAACCAAGAAATCTAAGAAAGATTCTTCTGGAGAAGAGGACGATAAGGATGAATCGGAAGATGAGCCCCTGACAAAGAAGGGAAAACCATCCTTCCCCACGGTGAGATGAAAATAAGAATTTATGTTAATCTTGCGGGGGGCCATTACTTGAGTATGGCGAAGTTTTTTGCATTATAAGTACAGAAGGGGCTTTTAACTTTTAGAAAGAGCCTTTGAGGATCAAGGATATTTGAAAAAGATAAGAATCCAAATCTGAGAGAGATTTTTTCCACAATTGTAAGGCGCTTGGCCAACATGTGATAATTATGGTCAGGGTTAGGATTGTGTTGACATAGAAAAGTAAAGAGGGCAAATCAGTACAGCATTAACAAGTAGGATAAGGAATTGCAATCGGCTGCTTGCCTTTTATCAAGTTTTTCCAAATGTTCCTTAAAGTCAATAACAGTTCGCCAATTGATGCTGCTTCATCATAATAATGCTAATTCAAACAAGTAAGACTTTCGTGGCGTAATGGGTTCGAAACCTAGATTTAACAGTCCTATTTATTTTGCGTGTCTCTGAATTTAGGTATGCGTGGACAAAATAAAGATAAAGACAATCCACTTCATAAACGAAAATAACCCGATTTCTGGAAGCGATGCCTCCACCCTGCGATAGGCTGGTTGTTGCTCAAATGCTCGATGGCAAAAGGCATCATTCCTTTACACTACCAACACAAGCTGGGCGTATTCGACACATCCATAAAGGACCAATTGTTTGAAGTACGAACTGAATTCCTCAAAATGTGTAGAATATTTGCCATTCACAACGAATGGAAGATCGTCCGTTGAGAGTTTTTTGAGTTAAACCTTGTTGAATCGATTGCTGCAGTCCGTTACGTCCATCACCTTGACGCAGGGGATTCTGACAGGGAAATATGCGCGTCATCTTGTTGAGGATGAAGGTTTTATTCAGTTCTGGAATATAAACTTCGCCACGATGATCGAGGATTGCGTTGAGACCCTCCAACACACTCTGAGGGGCAAGATTCAGCTCGTCCAGTAAGATCCAGGTGATATCTGATTTCGGTGCTGCCAGCAAAGGACCATCGTGCCAAACGAATGATCCCACAGCCTTGCCTGATAAATCCAACGATCACTTTTCATAAAATTATTTAACCAACGTTTCGATACGTATTTGTGAAGAATTGGTGAAGAGAAAAAAAATTATTGATTTAAAAAAAGGAGAAACGTTTTCAACTACAAACCATAGTGAATTCATTCATGTAAATACGATTATAGGTGTATAGGTCATTATGTTTCATTCGCATAGATATATCGAAGTATTTGAGATATAACACGTATTTTTCAATAATTTCACATAAAGGTGATCATTTCTGCCTGAAAGTCATTAAGTTTGAACCTTTCCACGTACGCGTCTTTAACGTTTTTCTTTTACACGAAAACACATTTTAAGTAATCCATAACTAAGGCTTCTAAGTAAATCTGCGTTTTCTTTTTATTTTTTGTTTATGAACCTTACGTCTATCAGTGTTAACAGAAATATTTTGCTTTACAAACTTGGGCTCTAACTTATTCCTTCTATCGTTTAACTCGTATATGGTGTCATTTATTTTAAAATTTGGTGGGTCCTTTCTTATTTCATTGCGCTTATTTATATACAGTTCTTTTATTACTTAATGTCTGTATATCAAATTTGTATTCACTTAATTCTTCGTTACTTAGTATATATGGATGGACAGTTCCTAGCCTAGCCGAAACAGTATTATCCTGTATATGATCTATTTGCTCCCTTAACATGTTAATCCGAATTTGCTGCTCTAAAAAGTGTTCCCGTTCGACAATCCGTTTTTCGGTGTTTCTTATTGCACTAATCTCTTCTGTGGCTTTTTTTTCTGCCTGATATAAAATAAAATATTTTTTATGAGCGTGAAGGAATTGTTAAAATTTTCGTTAATTTTGACTTGTTCCCTCAGCTTTTCATATTCGTTCCAAGACTCACGACCCTATTTTTAATTTTGTCCCAATTGATTTCGCTCCCCATAGGTCGAATCCATCTTGCAGCTTCCCTTGTATCTTCTCGTTCACAAATATCTGCATTCTGAAGTACTGCAGATGACGGTCACTGTTGCATAAGGTCAGTGTTGTCTCCACTGATCTTATGAATCATAAAAGCGGATAATCTTCTGTTCCCGTGAAAGCTTTTTTACGTGCCTAAATTGGTTTAGAACACTTTCGGGACTTAACTGGAGTAGCGGTTGTTGCGGTATTTGTGGCTGCTGCTCTTGTTCCTGCTGTAGCTCTTGCTGCTTTTGAAACTGTTCCTGTTGCACAATAATTCGTTGCAACTGTTGAATTTCACTTCTTAAATCTTCCATTTTCACTTCACTTATGTTTCTATATATATATATATATATAAGATCTGTTCCAAACAAATTTGGAACAGACACCTGGACGACACGACCGCGACGTTCAGGCATGGGTTTTGCTTCGAGTTCATATGAATACAAAATAAAATAAACAATTTCCCACATAATTTCACAATTCCAGTGTCCAGGCTGAACAACAACGATCTATACAGAGCAATTAATCTTTATACCAAGTTTCGTCAAAATCCGTCCATGCGTTTAGGAGTTAGAAAAACAAATGATTTCATTTTCTTACATTTGTTTGGGATACAGATTACATCCCCTACTACTTCTCGACGAGCTCAAACTCACCATAAGTTTCTAAAGAACAACAAAAACATTTCACTGTGTTCATTTCCAATAAGAGCTGGTAGTTTTTGTAGTAGGTCTTGTTGAAAATGCCTTTGATCTCAGACGTGGAGTCATGGATAAATGTGTAAGCATAGCCTTTACCTAAGAGTGAGCAGTTCGGCAGACATGCGAAATAAGAAAACAAAATCACAAATGGATGTGTTCATCAGCGGCAGAGGATATGTGCGTTATGCCATTGCGCCCATGAGCAACAAGCATGAAAAATCCATCGCAGTGTGGATGCATTGTTGAGTCGAGATATCACAGAAAGGGGGTCATCTTCATGTATGACGTGGAATGTCTTTATATTTATTTCGTCTATGGCCATACAATCCTTCTTCGGAAGCTTACTATGTCTCGAACACGAATTGTGCAAAGTCTTTGAAACAATTCGTTTCCTTATTGAACTGAACTCTGCAAGTACTATTTATCGACCACAATGTTCAAACAGTCATTGTATCTGGTCCTCCCAGCAATATCACGTACATCGGTGACTCCTGAAAAATGTATACACATTCACTTTAAAAGTTGTAACTCCCACATGATACCTAAAAATTGTACTCTTCTCTTTCGCAGGATGAACAAATTAAGAGCTATGTTAAGGAAATTTTAGATAAAGCCAATTTGGAGGAAATCACAATGAAAACTGTATGCAAACAAGTATACGCTAAATATCCAGATTTCGATCTAACCGAAAAGAAAGATTTTATCAAGTCCACTGTAAAAGCGGTAAGTTATTTTTTGCATCAACCTCTCCGAATGAAGAACAACAGCTAATTCAATATTATGTTCGTCTTCTATCTTTCAGCTCATTGCGGCATAAAATCTAAACATCTAATATTTTACTTTAAAGAAACCTTCCGATATATATGTTGACAAAGACCATATAATACCAAGATAAACATCACACAAGAATTATTTCAAACTTTTTTGTATAAGGAACTACTATAACATTCTCTCAGGTCTGTAACGGATTTGCTGTTGGTTTTCTCCTTAAAAGGATATAGCAATCGAAGGAAGTCAAAGAAGAGAAGAAAATTAATTATAAACAAGAAGTTTTCTATTTCTTGCTGACTTGTTGGGTAGTATCCCCCAAAGATATGTATACATTGAGCCCACACCCCCGTGTATGTGGGCTCTAATTTGCGATCGCGCGTACCTAAGACTTCCTGCTGCTGGCATTGCGGTGTGTGTATATGATAAATACTACAGTACATGCATAATATTTTTCAACATTGTTTCACATTTCAAGTTTTCGCAACAGATCTAATATGGAATGAAATATTAAATAGCGTTTTTCATCAACGCCAATGAATAGATCTGACGGAGCATTTAATTTTCCACATCATTTTGTATGCAGTTTTTCTTATTAAAATGTATAATTTTTCATCAGACGCAATCCCTTTCAGTGCCCTCACACGTCCCATATTCTATATCTTATTGAGTAAATGTCAATAATGATCTTATTAAAATATACCTTTCATCTGTTCGGCGAGCTTCACTCATTCTCTTCGCGCAACTCATCGGAATCTGTGATGATTATTTTAAGCTCTTCATCTATCTTCTTCGAAGAAGGACACTGGACTAATGAGGTACTGGGCACTATCTTTGTGGCTATTATTTTGGCTGTAATAGTTCAATTTCACTATTGCCGAAGTGGGTTTGATTTGGTCTTTAGTTCTTAAAGAAGTTCGGTTTTTTGTTATAATTGGGGTGTTGTTTGGCGACCGATTTTATTCTTCATTAATCGCAACAGATGTGAACGACAGGGTACTTTTCCATACACAAGACCTGCACCTTGATCAGGATTGTGCATTGGATGCATCTTTACCCCGTTTGATGACCTGACAATTGCTACTTTTTTTATGCAAAATTAAATGAAAAAAAAACAACTTCTAGCCAGTAGTTCCTTCCTCTCTGTGCATATGACCAGATCTTCATTGCGACAGCCCGTGCCTGTGAGAGAAAATGCAGACGATATCTTGGTATTATATGGTCTTTGATGTTACTTCTTTAAATCTTTGTTTGAATTGTACACACATACATAAATGAAGCGACATGCGCAAACATTTTGTATGACAAACAAAACTAAGAACTTCTTTCGAAAAAGTTATTATTTCTCTCTGGCCAGTACAAAAAAAAAAAAAGAAACTAACAAATGAAAAAAATCTAAGTATATATTTTTAATATTTCGACACAGGAAGCCAGAGACAAGAAAATTAATAAAATATATATAAAGATATGCGTAAAACGAGAGATAATTTAATTTGTTTCTTTGATTGTTTTGGAAAGAATCTTGAAAAGTATTTAAATTTGTACACAACATTTTTTTTCTTAAAAATTGATTATAGTTTAAAAAAGGAGAAAATGAATTTTAATAGAAAAAGAAAATGAAAATCTTTCACTTTCGCACTCTAGATATTTATAACAAGAAAAATATATATATTTAATGTTTAACAAAGAACAAAAGAGGTTTATTGTATAAAACAGGAAATCAAATATACGGCAAATGCCGAATGAAAAATAAAATATCTCAATAGATCCATGTTTCCGAAAGATGTGTTTTCCCTCCTCAAAAGCAAAAAACATAAAACAAAAGCAACGTCAACGTCTCCATACACGTAGGCATTTTGTTATGTTTTGCACATATATATTTAATAACAGAATACAATTACTAAATTTCTTTTGTTCTTTCGTTGTTACATAGAATTTTTTAATGTATTTCTCATTTATGATACAAATTTGAAAAAAAAAAGGCTTTGGTGGTGCTCCTTTTTAGTGTGTCTGTTAGTGGACAGATTAAAAACAAAAAGTTATAGTAATCTAAAAGTTTAGGTTTATGATTATTTCCTGAATTTTTCAATCGCAATAAATTGTATAAAGAAAACACAATGTAGTCTACATACGCATGTAATACAAGTTCGAAAGTAAATACATTCGACCGTACAAAGTGAACATCTTTGATTGAAATGGTATGATAGGCAAGCTGATATCAGCTATTGCTTGTTACTGCTTACAATTTGTTATAAGAAAGTAAGAAAGTGCACCGTAAACGAACACAGGCGACTCCGATTATTTGCAACACAAAACGTTCAGAAAATTTGTTGCATTTAAGCGGAGTTTTCATATAAACGATGTCAGGAAATATGCAACTTTGTTGCACCGTGATAAATTTGTTCTTGCATATAGCCGAAAGTTTCGTTTAAGCGGAGTCGACTGTTTATAATTGTATTTGAAGAGGGTTGCCTTATATACTGCAATGAATAGTAATAGAGAAAATATATAATTCTTGCCTCGAATAGGTAAGCTAGCAAATAACTTGAGAAGGGGAAACGCTAAACGAAATGTTAAAATCCTTTCCAAGTTTAGGTTCAGCTGAAAAAGTCTTGAGACCAAGGGACAAGGCAAGGCAAAGGAGGACGTCCGACAGTGGTGATCTTACATTGGAAAGAGTGGCCCAGATTGCGAGTGTCGATTATCAATCGATAGTCGATACACACCGATTGTCGATTTGTCGCTTTGGTATTATGAATGTCGATTATGATCGATATTATTCGATTTTCCCTTCAATGTTTGCCGTTCACAAATTTCTAATCGCCGGTTTTCGTGTGGCAAAGAATCATGAAATAAACTTTGTTTTCGTTCAATTGTAATTTAATTAGTTCTGTTGTGTCCTTAAAACATATATATTCAACCAAAGAGAGTTGCACATAAAAAATCGAACAAATCAACGAATAAAAAAATTTCAAAAAATGCATTATTTCTTTCAAGTATTTGCACACACGATTTGCGTTAATACGCACCCGTGTGCCTGTTTACACTGTACCGGCGAAGCCCACATCCCTCTCTCTAACGCCTGGGATCTCACACACCCTCTCTATCTAATATTCCTGTGCTTCCCACGTCCATGTGAACATGAATTAAGAAATTTGACACCCTCAACTGTCAGACGTACACAAATTTGTCATATGCACGTTTTTAGTTCACAATAATACGATTCTCAGTCGACTGAGTTACACAATACCAAAATAGATTTCAAGCGATAGATTTGTCGACTATCGATTCAGTCGACAATCGACACTCGCAATCGGCGCCAGTGTCGAAAGAGTTCATTCGTAAGCGTAGTCGTGGGCAACTTTGACCACAGGTCTATTTTTCTGCAAATCGAACATATTTATTTTCTGTACGGAGTTGATATGTAGGTTGTAGTCATTACCCCTGCTTTCTATATCGGTATAGGTAGTGAAGTGAAGTGAGATTAAAAAAAAAAACGATTCGCAGTTGCTTTGAAATTTAAGTCAAAATGCATGAAGAATGAATGTTTTTATCAGAAATGACGTATGATAGAGACGCCCAACTTCTACCTCTCTTGCCTCTTAAATTTTTTGACAACCATTTTTTATATCTTTTACTAAAGCCAAATTGACCAATCACAGAACGGCATTTACGTTATTTCGTGAATAACCGTCAAAAATTCATGAATAACTGCCAAAAAGTCTATGAAATTCGTCGATGGACGAGGGGTCAATCAGCCGTGAAGTTGGGTATCTCTATAATACTTCATTTCTGGTTTTTATGTTCCAGAACTGCAGTATTAAGAGAGCCAACTTCTATCTCTCTTGCCCCTTAAAAGTTTTGACAACCATTTTTTTTAGCCAAATTGACCAATAAGAGAACGCCATTTACGTTATTTCGTGAATAACTGCCAAAAATTCATGAATAACCGTCAACATTTTCATGATTATCCGTCAAATTCGTCGATGGACTAGGGGTCAATCAGCTGTGAAGTTGGGTATCTTTATCATACTTCATTTATGCTGGTAAAGCTGGTAATGCCACAAAAGAAAAAAAAAAAAACAATTTAAAAATTGTAATTCCTACAGAATTTATGAGAACTAAACCATTTCACAACTTGAGTTTTCAAATTGACAGTCAGCTTTTGAGTGGTAGCTTTGGAATGTGCGTAGAACAGAAGCTCGAGTCGATTAATGGCCAAATTACAACGTCGCGGTCGGGCGTTGATAGGCTTCCGTACGCGTTTTATCGAGCTTACGAGAATGTTATGTCAAATCGATATCACAATGAAAGACGCGCGTTTCACAAGTAAAATGGTATAAAATTAATTACGTACACAAATAGTTGCCTCAGCCTGTCAACAATCAAAAATCACGAGTAAATAAAAGAAAATTGTTTCATTACTGTCAAAAGCCCGAGTATGTAGAAGTAGCTCTACCTAGAAAATTGTGCTCTCGCTTACGATATTACGGTTTGTGAATTACCAAAGCGCGACCGCTGCATTGTGACTTGTTCAATGGACTTACCCAGAAATGAAGTATGATAGAGATACCCAACATCACAGCTGATTGACCCCTAGTCCATCGACGAATTTGACGGATAATCATGAAAATTTTGACGGTTATTCATGAATTTTTGACAGTTATCCACGAAATAACGTAAATGCCCTTCTCTTATTGGTCAATTTGGCTTTAGAAAACAATATAAAAAAAGGTTGTCAAAAAGAGAAGAAGAAAATGGGCATCTCTATCATACTTCATTTCTGGGACTTACCTGTATCATACTGAAAATGTCAGAGCCCGATTGAGCGAACGCGACATTGTGATATGGGAATGACTCGACTGTCAAAACCGCTTGTGTTGTTTTAGTAAAACGACTTTCGTATTAAGGGTGACATTTGTCACCCACACGACGATCGTGTGTATTCTCTTAGGGCCGCTTGGTGGTACTCAACTTAGAAATTTGTAGATCGGCTCCGATGAAGTTCTTCAGCTGCATTCTGAGATTCGTTTTCATTCGAAAGTGAGTAGAATACGAACAGATTGTATTCGATTCGAGATACGATTAATTTTTCAAGCTAATTCTGATATTTGAATCACACGACATATTCTTGTTCGGTTTTTTTTTCTGGTGAGTAGATTTGCAAAACATGGAAGTTCAGAAATTTTAAGAATTTTAAATTTATGAATTATTTGGTGGCCTTATTAATATACAGTGCGACCTCAATAAAAGCAACACCTTAAGTCTTACCATTGTTGACTCAGTAATTGCAACTCTTCGAAAAAGAAGTGACTCGATAAAAGCAACTATTGTTTCATAAACTCTTTTTTCGTTCGCTATTTGTATATTTTCCTTCTTGTTTATTTTTTCTATTTCTGGGCAGTTATTTTACAGCTATTCGTTGTACGATGTTTGCGAGTTTAACTTTTTGTCTCATTTTCGGTACCTTCCATTTTTTGTCTCGATTATTGCAACAAACTCAGTAAAAACAACTGTCCAAATTTCTATTAGTTGCTTTTATTGAGGTCGCACTGTATATAGGTCACAATCACATTTCAGATGGAACAAATGAAAACAAAAAGTACATACAACATATGTATTGTTCAGATGGATGGAAAATCCCGACCTGGTTGAAGGATTAAAAAAAAAATCGGTTGATACAGATCGCTTTTGTAACACGAAAATAAACGTACTTGAAAGCACTTTTATTTAGGCTAACGTTTTGAACGCATCTACAGGGAATTACATACATACTCTGTATTGTCATCTTCAAATGTACCCATTAATCTTTTCCTAAACACCCGTTCCTCGCCGACTTCATTGTTTATAAAAAAAAAAAAAACAATTGCAATTAAGTGCCTTAACGAATTACTCAATATCTCTTGAATACTTGTTTGAAAATGAGTCAAATAGAAATGTCAGGTTCATTCGAAAATTAATGACGGAACATATATACGAATGAATAGATCTATTCCCGCGATTAGTCGAATCTTTCCAATGGCGACCAATGGAGACGATGAGTGGCCCGAGGATGTCCAGACCAGTGTACGAGAAAGGTCTCAAGTTCGGCATGACCCAGTCCTCCGGCAGTGGTCCCTTAACTGGCGGGATCTGCTTATCTCTGCGAAGTCTGCAGTTTGAAATGACTTTCTGCATAACTTTCCGCCGGTAAGAGGAAAAATGGTTCCAGTCTATCAATGGTCTGTTCAACCATCTGGACGATGAACTGAAGTCAATCTGGCTCTTAGACCTCGTAGCGTCCTCTGCTAGGTTCTCGGTTGTCGGCAGTATCTCGGCGATCCTATGAGCCACAAAGGGTTTACCGACGACTTTCACTGTGGATCCATTTGATCATCGTTGAAGAGTCCTCCAAAGGACCTTTCGGGTGACGGCGACAGTATGTCGATTTCCACCACGTCATCCTGATTCATTGCCCTCCAATATGCAAGGCGTCCTAGCTTACGTCGACAAAAACGTGGAGCTGGAGATCCCTAGGGGCACCATCTTAGAAGTAATAACGTTGGGCAACAGCAGACACCACTTGCTACAGAATGTGCAGATATTTTCCGGCAATTCTTCATCCCACAGCAAATTGCGTCGCCAAACTTAGCAACACCCGCTTCGCAGTTACCAGGAAAGGGCTCAAGAAACCTAGCGGATGGAACACCGACATGACGATGCTCAGCAGATCTCGACGTCGGCTCTCATTGTTGGCGTCCCTGCTCACTCGGTGGAACTGAAGTTGGATCTGGAATTGGCTGCCAGAACATTCCCATGACGTTTTTAGATCGCAGAAGAGTCTCTCCGTTCGTCGGTGTAGCACACTTTAAGCCTCCGAGGACGTCTGAAGAGTTCGCAATGAAGATCCGCAACTCAACCCAACTTGAGTTGAAGTCCGGATGGCTTATTTGACAGATCCGAATCTGTCGAAGAAAACACCAACATAATGAAAATCGGCGATGGCTTCAACGGCGGGAGGATTGTATGCGCCGCTGTGCTCCAAAGCGTTTTTGCCTCGACAGCAGCGTCAAAAACTAAGCGACGCTTCTGGAGCTTGTTGGCATTAACTCGGGTATAGACAAAGACCATGTCCTTGGTCCTACGACGGCGGTTCCTGATGGCTTCAGTTTACGGCATAGCATTTGTCCACATTACCTTTCATAATCGATTTGTAGGCAGCGGCGAAATCTTCGTTCCTCTTAATTTTCCGTTCTACTCCCACCAAGCGCCACCCAAGCTTCGTCCGAGTTGCGTAAGGTTCATTTCTACCGAAATTTTCTCGTGCCCAAATGGCAATGCTCGAGCGGAATCCGATGTCTCGGTACAGTGTTGGAGTACGACTGAATAGAAAGCTCCTTCAAGATGTTTGAGATCGCATTCAAATCCGACTCAGTTAGGCCCTGCCTAAGCGCATGCATGCCTTTTCTTCAAAACTGCTCCACTCACCTGCAGGTCAACAACCAACCTGCAGCATATAGCATATTGAGCTGTTGCGGGCTACATTTAAGAGCCAAATCCAAAATAGACTATTTCCCATCGAAAAGTGCGTATTAGTTGACGGATTGCAAAAATACGGCCAAGTACCTCAATTATGTTGAGAATGAAACGAGACCAGCTATATTGGATTCGTTAAAGCGGACCCGACTCAGCTGGCTGTTGATGAGCTTTTCCGGACGAACAAAGCGAAAGCTTAATTCTTCCAGAATGCTTTGCCTTGGTGAACGCAGTTGTCTGTAAGAACGTGTTATAGAATATTGGCCAGTCATGAGGATTCCCGGAAAACGTAGGAAGATGCTGGACCTTACGTGCCGTCGAAGTATATACATTGGTCTCTAAAAACTGGTTTCAAACATTACCTGAATAAGCCATGTCATGTGCACGCTCAAAGGTGTTGCATACGTAGATGCAGGTAGCGACGTATATACGACTGGCTGTGGTGACAACGTGGCTAACGGCTGTTCATGCGGAGCTCGCTGCGCTGCGTGCGTAACTAGCGGCAGGGCAGACGTGGTTGATGGCTGACCCCGTATGACTGGCAATGGTACCTGTGTGACAGGCTGTTGCTAGGCAGCGACTTCTTCCCCGATCTTAACGTATTGCACTGCAAGTGTCTATTTCTCAACTGAACTTGATTGGCCTTGAGCTGTTCTTCCAATGCGACGATCTGTTCCTGAAATGTAATAATGTAAAGGTTGTCCGCATGAACCATGGCGCCATGTCCAGAACCATCTGTAGCAGCAGGAACTGTGGTGGTTATCACGACTGGAGGAATTTGAACAGGAGGCGATGTGGATGCTGCAGCTCTACTTACGGCGGCTGAGGAAGTAGTTGGCATTGTAGGATCCATGCCCTGTGGTGATGGTGTGCGAAATAAAGATGTTCTCGTTGGGGAAAAAAGGCGCACGCTCAAACGTTGACATTCACATGCTACATTCATATATATACTTACCGTCATTTGCACCACTTCCCTTGGCTTCGAAAATAAAATGAAGCAGCAAAATGAAGAAAGTAACTGCTCATTGGAAGAAGTACTAATCTCGGCAACAGAAGTAGCGCCAATAGAATATCTGAACGATTTTGTGAATAAATGCGCTTTACGTTTAAAGGGTTTACTACATCAATGAATAAATTGCAACACAATAGGTAACGGGTGATTTAGAGGCAATGAAAGGAGCATATCGAGCGTAATATAGGATCTGCAGACTTCATGTCTAACACAGAAGGAGAAATACTGGTTGCTGGCTATTTCAACGCTAGAGCTCAAGTGTGGGGGATGCCAAGTACAGATTCTCGATGAAGGCAAATACTCGAAATGGCTGCGAGGCGGGGACTTAACGCAGTGAATGTAGGAGACACTCCAACATTCAGGATGCCAGGACATAGAGGCACCATCCCAGACGTAAACTTTGCGATGGACTGGCGAGTCATTGACGATTACACAGGCAGCGACCATCAGTATATCATCTTTGACCTGGAAGAGCACCAACCACCCCCAAATGGAAACTACAGTCGGTCTCCGAAACAGGCTCAACGTAGAGATTTTCAACTCCGTTATCGAATAGGGGGCAAGCGCTACGCTTCACACTACGGGACCTGCGGAAACGAAAGCTGAAGCCACGATGACAATAATTCGGCTAGCTTGTGATTCCTCCATGCCTAGAACGAGTGGTACAACCAGAAAACGAGATCCAGTGTACTGGTGAACAGAGGAGATAGCTGCGCTCCGACGGAGATGCTTACAACTCCGACGCATGGTCACCAGGGGGCGAAGACGACGAATTGAGCGGAGATCCGAGCTCAAGAAAACCATCAATTCGAGCAAGAAACAGAAGTGGGAGTATCTCCGCCGTGACGTAAACAATAACCTATGGGGACTGGGCTACAAAATGTCAATGCGGAAACTCGGAGCAACTTCCCAACTCACCCAGTCAGACCTACCGACACCACTTTGGTAGTTGAGCATAGCGGTACAATCGCTGCAAAACAAAAAAAGCCCCCGGCCCGGACGGAATCCCTGATGTTGAACATGTTCAACAGTTGTTTCGAGGAAGGCGTATTCCCGAACAGCTGGAAACAACAACGTCTGAAGGAGACCTAGACTGCTCTGGACAACGCTGGCAAACTCTTTGAAAAGGTACTGAAACCACGCCTGATAGCGGCAGTACAAGCAGCAGGTGACCTGTCAGAGAATCAGTATGACTTCTGGAGTGGCAGATCTACGATCGGAGCCATTAAAGAAGTAGTCCACGCTACCCAAATTGCTCAACAGGGATACACGACTCCAAGAAGATTGCCTTGCTAGCAACCATGGATGTAGGAAATACCTTCAACTCGGCCAGGTGGAGCGATATCCTCAACTCGAGTTATGGAGGAAGCCCATCCGCAATTTCCGAAAACAGACGGCGGCTGTATAAAGACGGGGAGCCCTACGAGTAGCCACCTTATTCCGAACAGTTTCAGAAGTAGCCGTCCTTGTGGTTGTAGGAGTGACTCCAATAGATCTCCTTACTGCAGAAAGGAAGTACGTCTACGATAGTAAATCTGAAATTGGATTGGAATCGGCAACCGAGGAAGTAAAACAGCACGCCAAGCATAAGTGCCAAGAGCGCTGGAGCTTGGAAAGCAGGGGGCGTTGGACAGCAAGACCAATCAGAAACGTAGCCGATTGGAACGACCGGACACATGGTGGGGTCAACTACGACATCACTCAGTTTCTCACTGCACACGGTTACTTCAATGCTTTCCTCCACAAGATCGGCAAAAAGAATAGTCCAGCCTGTCAATACGGAGACTCTGCAACAGATGATATCCATCACACTTTTTTCGCCTCCAGCAGATGGGAAGCCGATCGTCGAGATCTGGTGTGCAACATTGATGACATCACGCCAGAGAACATTGTACAGAAAGTGCTAGACAGCGACCAAAACTGGCATACGATTTATTATTATTATTATTGTTTCTACTTACAAATGATCAGGGAGGTCCTAGAGATTGGAGTTGCCTCGAATACTCTTGCGCAGTCGAAGCATTCTTACTCTTTTCTGCAGATTTAATTTTCTCCGGGAAACAAATCCATGTTACTTATCATTTTTGTGGATTTTATAATGTTATTGAGCAAGGAAATTATCAATTAATTGGCGTGTTTTGTTAAGTACTCAGTACTCAGCTCAGCTCAAAGTGTTGTCAGCGGCATCTGTGATTCAGTGGTGCTAACTAAATCGTAGGTGAGACACAACCTCTGATTGAGATTCTTCAACGCGATTAAGTCAGTGTTGACTGTCAAATATGATTGAGTGGTTCTGCTCAGTAATTTGTTTCATTGTTGCTTCGCTTGTAAAACTAATACTGAGCTGAGTACAAATTCCTAAAAAAAAACGCCCAATGAACACAATGCAACCGGAATACGAACATTTAGATATTGCGGCCACCGGGCAAGGAATATTGCAGCGAGATAACAGGTCCAATATCTTAAGCCTGCTCAACTTGGCCCTTCCTGAGATGCAAGACCTTGAGTTTTCCGGTCTGGTGGGCTGGATCAGGGTGTTATACGAGCCTTGCCGAGGTGTGTCAGCTTACCTGGGGGCTCAAATCCAAAACCCACTGAGAAATCCTGCACGGACCCTGCAACCTCTCCAGCAGAGTCGCCCATTCAAAAGGCATTGGAACTTCCTACAAAAGGTGTCTGCATCCCGGGTTCCGAGGCGCCTAAAAGCCACTGAAACCGTTCTAGATAGAGTCGAATTTGACTGCTATATCGCCCCATTAAATAAAATCCCCAGTAAACCTAGGATCCTCTAGAGATGTTCACACAAAAAATAAATCGAAACATTGTATACAGTGCTTTCATTCGATGCATTGAATAAAATACATCGATACATCGTTAAACATCGAAAGCATCCATCGGATTGATTCGAAAAATCGAATAGCGAATATTGAGGTTTTCGATGTAGCGATGTATAATGAGCAAACCTAAGACCCACACATGCCTCCTGTAGACCCTTGCATCCCGATACCAACCTAAAATTCATAAGGCTTTGTAATTCTTGACTTCCTGCT
Organism: Eristalis tenax; assembly: GCA_905231855.2. Classification (NCBI taxonomy): domain Eukaryota; kingdom Metazoa; phylum Arthropoda; class Insecta; order Diptera; family Syrphidae; genus Eristalis; species Eristalis tenax. The sequence goes on along the minus strand of HG993125.1, from coordinate 31,879,552 downwards.
CACAATTGGTCGCAAAGTATTAAAAGGAGAAATCAGGGCCCACAAAGAATCACTGGGGTGGGTGTCATATACTACGGCTGTTGAAACGATTAACTTAAGGATATATAAAAAAGGCGGGGGATGCGGAAGCGGAAAAGTCCCCCTCTGCTTCAGTTGCTGCCTTCCCCGTCGGTGATACACTGACTGCAGTAACTGACGGGAGAGGGACCGTCCTGCTGTTAATGAGCCCTGGGCAGTCATCGATTTCATTTGTGGACTCAGGACTCAACATTATAACCTCTTTTTTGTAAGATAGGCTAAGAGCCTCAGTCACCGTATACCTAGAGGTAGGCAGGACCAAGATATGGTTATCTAGGCGTGCATGGCTCGTGACCATGCCAAACCTCCTTCATATGAGATACTGAGATGGACGATCACTGAGACGGAAATAACCAAAACCACGATCATCCGAGGTTGTGATGCAAATGCCTGTCACAAAATATGGGGTAGCATGGACATCAATGAAACAGATGAGTACCCAGTGTGTAACCAAGTTAGACATTACTCTCGCGTCAGGATCTCTCCCGAGTAGAATCAGCAACTGGAGGGTATCATCTGAACACTTTTTGTCTGATCATCGCTATTTACTTTTCAATTTAACTAGTCCCCCTTTATTTTAAAGGGTCTCTAGATATCATCAAAATACCAATTTGGACATATACCGACAGATTGTTGCGGCCGCGTTGTGGTATCTCCAGATTTGTTCTTTCACTTGCAAAGTTACTGCCTCATTTAATGATGTTGCCTTAACGGTATCTCGCGATCTTCTCCACCTTAAGAGACATAATGCAGAATGCCTTTAATAAGCTTTAAGCGTGGACAAACACGTTCACCGGAAAGTGCAATCTCTCAGTTTGACCCTCAAACGCTGTGCGGCGCCACTCTACAAATAACCGCCAATGCGAAATGTCTAGGTCTCTTTGTTACCAGGATAACCCCTTTTCAGCTTTAAAAAGCATAGGATGCAAATGGCGACTACAAGCACGCATCACTCACTGGATTTATACCTCAATTATCAAACCGACACTTCTGTACGGTGTCTCTGTTTGGTAGACAGCACTAAACAAAGCACCCGATCAAGTATAGTGCAGTTATACTTGATCGGGTGCAGAGGCTGGCCTGCACATGCACTGAGGAGCACTCCGTTTTCCACAACAGCCCTGAGACTTATAACAATTCGGCTGTGGTCTGAATTCACCTTCGGCCACTCAACCAGTCTAAACGAATATAACTTCCTCCACAACAACACCGACAACATGCTTCCCCAAGCTATCTTCGAGCAGAAACTCTCAACCAACATTCTCTCAAGATCAGATGGCTGATCCCTGCACATCTACACAGACGGATCGAAGACGGACGAGGGAGTAGGGCAAGGCGGCAGGTGTCTATATTTATTATATTTTATTATATTTCTTAATATTTCTGTCTCCCTAAAGCTCCCTGATTTTCCAGGCAGAAACCATTGCGATAAAAGAGACACTCTCCTTGCTCAAGAACAATGTAACATCCAAAAGAGCTATTACCATCTGTTCGGACAGTCAGGCCGCAATAAAGTCCCTGGACAATGTCATTTTTAATTCAAAAACAGAGATGGCTAAGCTTTTTACCATACACCTCATGTGGGTGCCGGAACATTGTGACATACCGGGCAATTGCAAGGCCGAGGAACTCGCTAGGTGTGGTACATCCCCCTCCCCAATAGCTACAACTTATCACGTTCTCAAGGTTTTTTTTTTTTATAATTTGCGCATGCACAAGGAATTGTTAATACCCTTAAGTGTCCGGGGCCAAGACACAGCACGGGAGGTACCTGTGCACATTGGTTTTAAATATCTGCGGATTCAAGTCTGTCAGAAATATTAGGCTGGGAAGAGCATTCCATATCCGTGGGGTGCGGCTGAAGAACCGAAACATTTCGCAGCATTTTTCGAGACCTCAAATATGTGATCGTTCCGAAGTTTTCCGGTTTCATGGACAAGGTGCCATTCATGGATAATGGCTGACTATCAAAAGTTCGCTCAAGTGACAGCAGACAGCATTGAGTTTTTGAAGCATGAAATTCCACTCGGGTGTTCTTTCTCCAACTAATTATGCTGTAAAGATCGGAATTCAGTGTGCTTAACATACGCTACCGTTCCAAGATACACACAATCAACACTACCAATCGTAAATTACTAGAAGGTGCCTTAAAACAATGGATATAGGGTCATCACTTGCCCCCTGCCAAATTAGATCAACAGCAGACATCGACTCAGGTGTCGGTCCACCGTTCCCAGCACCCGAAACTGCTGCTATTGAATCATCATCATCTGCTGACCCGCATGCCACGCACGAGAGATCTCCAGGCAACTCGATCCTCCACCATCCATTCTTACTCATCATGAGATATGCCTAGATTCAGGAGCCGTACATCCTGAAAGGGACAGTCAGAGAACTAACATTCAGGAATGCAAAGGTATTTTGGGATAGCAGGGCGACCAACCCATGAGCCTGCTTTCTTATTGATAATAAAATCAATTATGTACTTCATGCAGCCTATGCTACAAGGGACCTAGTGCCCATTCAAATAAAAGTCAATGTGGCAGATGGTGGGCAGAAAACCATCAGCCTCGTTTCGGCATACTGTGCGGGAGATAAGCTGGCGGTACCAACGTCTCTTCAACAACTGGTGGAGCACTGTAAAAGGCTACATGTACCAATTTTATTTGGATGCGACGCCAACGCCCATCACACCATCTGGGGAAGCACCGACACAAACAAAAGGGATGAGTACCTAGAATTTATTTTAAGCTCGTCACTTGCTATTTTTTATGTTGCCTCCACTTTTGTCACGAGGGTTAGGCAGGAGGTATTAGACCTCACTATAGGCAGTCAGTATCTTAGTGACCTAATTAGAAACTGGGAAGTACCCAACGAACCATCTACGTCTGACCACAGAATAATTAGGTTCGACTTAGACAACCCCAGGTTAGCAGGTAAAACTTCAAGAAATCCGAGAAAGGCAACCTGGAATGTCTATGAATTGCACCTAAAAGCCAATCCGGAGCACATTGTTCTCAGAAGAGCTCCGGCCCACTTACTCTACAGCTAGAACATTTTGTAGAGAGCATAACAAAAGCTAACACAACAGCGCTTGAAGCAAGTTGTCCAATAAGCAGGTACCTTACGTGGAAGAGAGTATCATGGTGGAGCAATAAATTATCTAATCTGCGGGCCAAAACACACAAGCTGTTTAATACAGCCAAACGAACCGGAGACTTGGGGCACTAACCTCCTATAATATTGAAATAAGTCAGGCTTAGAGAGATAGCTTTAGAAGTTTCTGCGAGACAATAACCCCTGTAGCAGCCAGACTACATAAAGCGCTGTCAAAAACAGGGGAGATTCAGATGTCTCTAAAGAAACATGATGGCAGCTCCATTGAAAATGGGGAACAGAGGGCCAGACTTCTACTGGAAACTCAATTTCCAGGCAGTCATCGAAACACTGACGGGTCTAGAACCAATTTGCCAAGACCATGAGTTATGGAGAGTTGCGAGACAAATATTCTCCAAAGGACGCGTGGAATGGGCAATAAGCTCGTTGCAGCCATTCGAATCTGCGGGGGTTGATGAAATTATACCAACCCAACTCCAAAGAGGTAAAAGCAAACTGCTTCCCTACCTCACCACTGTAACTAGAAGTTGTGTAGCGCTGGGATATACACCAAAACAGTGGAGAAGGGCAAAGGTAGTGTTCATTCTTACAGACCGATCAGCCTTACATCATTCTGGAGAAAATTACAGACACATAAGAGAAGAAGTATTAACTATATCTCCTCTGCGTTACTGTTAACACGCGTACAGAGCAAGCAGATCAACAGAGACTATGCTATACCAACTGACAGAAAGTATTGAAAGCACCCTTGAAGCGAAAGAATTAGTTACATGTCCTTTCTTAGATATTGAAGGAGCATTTGATAACACATCGCATGATGCGATTATTAGAGCTCTGGACAAGAAGAAAGTAAACCGAACAGTATCGAAGTGGATGTATGAGCACAAGAGCAGCTGAGACGCATACATCTGAAGGTATAATGACACGACCAGAGGACGACCTCAAGGAGGTGTTTTATCTGCCCTTATGTGGAGTCTGGTTGTAGATGAACTTCTGGGGATACTAATAAACCTCGACATCAAATGACAGGCATATGCCGATGGTATAGTCATTAAAGCCAGAGGCAAGATGGAGGAGATCTTGTGTGATATCGTCGAATGGGGACTAAAAATTATCGAAACCACCATAGTACTATTCACAAGAAAACACAAACTGGAACGACTAAAACTTTGGAGCCAATACTGGCTCCGAAAGTCAAAATATCTAGGAGTGAGCTTGTACAGCAAACTCATCTGGAAAAGACATACAGAAGAGATCACAAGGAAGGCGATGCGTGCTCTAATGATTTTTAGAAGCTTAGCGTGCATATCCTGGGGTTGCAGTCCAAGCAGTGTAAGATGGATGTACACAGCTATTGTTAGACCAACAATTACATACGGTGCAATAGCATGCTCCAAAAGAACCCACCTGATCAGTGCAATAGAGACACTTAACAAAGTTCAAAGGTTGGTATGCCTCTGTATTACAGGGGCCATGAGACCCTGCCTAACTGCCGCCATGCAGGTATTATTGGAGCTGACTCTATTGCATCTGGTGGTGACAGAATGTGCAAATAAAACAATCATGAGAATGCCATTACATCGGGACAGTTCGATGCAAAAGTCAAAAAGCTATCACTCCTGGGCATTCCGAAGGATGACGCGATTAGGATATACAACTTCCAAAAGGAGTTTACCATTAAGCTCAGCTCGAGGGACAGTCGTGCCACTATCCTAGCACTAGACTCCTATATCATCAAATCCAAGCTTGTGTGGGAATGTCAACAGAAGCTTAAGAAACTGAGCAGAATATATGGATATAGGGATAGAAGGCAATGAAATAGAGCATCGGAACCTTTTATATGCCCTGAATCATTCTGCGCTGTAGGAGATCACGTCCTCAGGGAAGAGTTCAGGGAACTAGAAAGAAGAAACTGCACAGATACCTTTAATAACGCTCATGGCATGAAGCAGGCCAAGAAGCCCTTAGGCCAACATAACCGGAAGAGGTTTTTGCCGTGCATTAGAATGATCAAAAACAACCTCCGCATCCTAACAGACTTCCTGACAGGGCACTGTGGACTCAGGGAGCGCCTAAGGGAAGTAGGAGCATCAGAAGAAGGTTTCTGTAGATTCTGCGGAGAATCTAATGAAATTCCAGAACATGTACTGGGATTTTCTGAGGCACATGCCCACAGAAGGCATGCACCTAATATCAGAGGAAGATTCGAAGTCACCAGAACCATCCCTGATTCTCACATTCCTAAAGGAAACTGGCTTAGAGATAATACTCTAGGACAAGTCTCTTCCGTCTTCACGCAACAGGAGCAGATAACCCACAACTCTGAAAGGAGCTGCGTGATAGGAGCTCCCCTAGAAAGCAAAGGTATGAATAGAGGGCACAAAAGATATATACGTCGCGGTGCAATTTTTCATTAACATAATAATAATAGCAATTAATGCCCAAGCGTAACCAGGCGAGTTTTTGGACTTGGTCCAACCACCTCGTGCCAATCGGTGCCCAACCTGATGGAGTCGCATTCAACGCCCGCCTCGGAAGTCCTGATGAAAGGGACATTCTTGCCATGTGACCAAAACAACGAAGCATAGCCTTCTCCGTTCGAAGAAGCAGCTCCTCAATGTTGACTTCCTCGCGCACTGGCGTGTTTCTCACCCTATCCCGGCGAGTATTTCCCACAACAGCACGGAGAAATCTCATCTCAGCAGCTTATATTTGCGATCTTAGTCTTTCGGCCATTACATTTCATGACTATAGGTGAGAGTTGGAACAAATACTGAGTTGAAAACCGCTAACTTGGCTTTGACACCAAGCTCGGCCTTCCTGATTACAGATCTACCAAGCTGTTTCAAAATTGACCCAGCTTGACAAATCCTACATGAAAGCGCAGCATTTCTCCCTCCATCACTCGTGAAAAAGACCCCGCGATTCTTAAACTTCTCCACCTGCTTCAATGGGACTCCACTAACCTGTAGGCTAACCTGCATTGAACAGGCGTTCTGGAGATAAACATAACCTCCGATTTATCCACGTTGACCTTCATTCCAGCATCAGCACATACGGCCACAAATCTATCGAGTGCACTCTGGAGTTCCATCTGGGAAGATGTGAGGATAACCAAGTCATCTGCAAAAAGAAGATGACTTACCCTCAATTCTCCCAATGTGAAACATTCCTCGCTTCGACTGCGTCGCAACATCCAGTCCATATATACAATGAAAAGGAGAGGTGACAAGACGCACCCTTGGCGAAGTCCAACGTTGAAAGGTGCAAGGTGTTGGTTTAGCACCGCTAACCCGAACACAGCTGCTACAGTTTGTGTATAGAGACTGAATGGCCATCAGAAGAGGACCTTCAATCCCGTACTCCTGCAGAACACTCAAGAGTTTACCTCGAGGAACTCGGTCGTATGCCTTTTCCAAATCCACAAAACAACTGTAGATAGGCTTGGCCTACTCCCAAGCCTTCTTAAGTACCATTCCTAGAGTGAAAAGCTGGTCGGTTGTACTTCTACCGGGACGAAAGCTGCACTGTTCGTCCCCCATCCTGGGCTCGACCATAGCTCTAGAACGCGCATACAACACCTTAGCACAGACTATCCCCGGGAGACTTAAAAGAGATATGTATCTGTAGTTGGAGAAATCTCTTTTGTCCCCCTCCATGAAAAGTGGGATAATCACCGCAGTTTGCAAATCTCCAGATGTCTCACCACGTTCCCAGGCCACTTTAATGACACGAGCGAGCCAAAAACTCCCTCTTTACCCAATGCGTTAAGCATTTCTGGCCGGATTTCATCCACACTGGCGGATTTGCCAACTTTTAGCGATTGAATCGCCAAAATGACTTCCTCCACCGTTGGACTATTTTCCGCCCACTCAAGACTACAGGTCTGCCATTCTCAGTGCCCTGTTCGGGATTGAGTAACTTCGAAAACTGCTTGCTCCATCTGCGTAAGATGTCCACCTTATTGGAAAGCAACACACCATCTTTGGATTTGACTCCTGCGATGATGTTGAATTTCCTTCCTTTAAGTCGGCGAATAATTTGCTAGAACACCTTTTTCGCAGATCTATGGTTGCTTTGCAACTTCTCGCCGAACTGCTTCCAAGACTACTCTTTAGCTGCTCGCACAGAGAGTTTGCAAGTTCTTCGGGCCTCAGTGTACCGGTCACGAGAAGCAGAGTCCGCCAAAAGAATCCAGTCTCTGTAGGTCTTCTTCTTCTCTCTGATGGCACCTTGTTTTTTTCTCACCACCTTTACATCCACACCCACGTGAGAATTGAAATCACCCATCAGGATATAGGAATCCATTTCCGCTACTCTGACTCTAGATTTGGTGCATACACCTGCACAAGAGCCAAAGTTGACCTTTCAAGCTTGAACTTAAGACCCCGACTCTCCCCCCATCCACAACAATATCCTGCCTGCCAAGGTGGGACCGGTCACCAGACGCTCGCATACTGCCACCACTCAGGCTTGGCTCCAAATGGGGCCCTGGCACACCATGGTGGGCAATATCCGAGGCTAATCGTGTTGTCATTTGGGGGGGTTGCGCTACGTTAGCTAGGCTTGGGATGCTTGATAATAAACTCCTATTCCCCAAACCTGTTGCCCGCCCTCCACCACTAGGAGGTCACTCCCCTGCCGGGGAGTTATAATATTGCACTTATTGCACACCCTCCAAATAGCATAACCATCGAGGAATGTTTATCAAAAGCAAGCAAATCAAGAGACTATGCGCAAATAAAAACAAAAAAATGTTGTTGTAAGTAAAAAGTCAACAGTAATATTTGTTCGTATGAGCGAAAGTTGAGGTAAAAAGTGCTACAATGTCCCAAGGGTAGCAAAAACGTTTGATCATTTGTAAAAAACGTAAAAAATTCCATCTGAATTTTTAGTCCGACTAAATTTCCGCTGTAGCGTCTTTCAGGTAGAAGAAAGGCAAAAAGAAGCTCTGTCCGGGCTGAAAAACAATGTAATATCAGGTACAGATATTGTCATCTGTTCGAACAGCTAGGCAAATCTGTGAGTGCAGTCACATTCAACTCCAAGACGCCCTCAATTGCCGCTTCTCTCTTAAAAAGATGGCCAAGTATTTCAGCATCCAGTTCGAGACACAGTGACATCCCACAGAGAAGACGAACTCGCTAGAAAGGGTATCACCTCAACACTCTTCCCGGACGAGAAACTTCCAGGCAGGACGCTACTACAAAACATCTATTAAAGTTTGAAGTGCTTTCTCACCACAAAAAAAGTAGGTGGTCTTCTCACGCGATCTGATCAGAATGATAAGGCCGGACTCTCATCGGTGTCATAACTAGACATTGTGGAATTGGTATTCAGGCCTCAAGACTAGCAATTGCAGAGATGAACAGGAAGGAGAAACAATACCTCACCTTCTTTGCAATTGCAATGCCACTTCAGATTTAGACACTTGGAAGCCCCATATGAGTAGCAGTAGCATCAGTCAACTTAATCGCTTTACTAATTTAGGACTTATTAGATCTTGTGGTAACACAACAAGCCTACTTTTGGCTTAAGTGTGGCTACCCTTAAGGTAGTCAGAAACGCTAATGCAAGACAGCTTGGTCTTGCTGACTGGAAGCAGCGTGTCCAGGAACGGAATGGAAGGCAGCGTGCTCAGGCTCGGAGTCTCGGACCGTCCATACGTCGCCGACCTTATAAGTAAGTAGGTTTCTGTGAATATGTTAGGTCTTTGGTGGGTCTCGGGGTACCTGAATATCTAGGCGCGTCCTCCCCTGGCATAGAATCTGGAGAAGGCTGATTTAGTTCACGAACGAGGTAGTTCAAAAAAGAGCTCTATATGTGAGCTAAGTAAATTAGTTCACAATGATACCTTACTTTAGCTCGTTTAGTTCAGTAGTTCGCCGAACTCATGTATACCTTCCTCGGCATACATGTAAAGGGTGGTTAAATTAAGGGCCGATGTTGAATGTGAACCACACCTAAACGACAAGATTTTTTCTGCATTTCATTTGACATTTCTCAATTTCAGACTAACAGAACTAATGATAATCCAAGAGTGATTGTCGAAAAACCAATGCACCCACAAAGAGTGACTGTTTGGTGCGATTTATGGGCTCGCGGCATCATCGGGACGTATTTTTTCCAAAATGAGGCCGGTCAGGCAGTTACTGTGAATGGTGTTCGCTATCGTGAAATGATAACGAGCTTTTTATGGCCCGAATTGGAAGATATGAATGTGGACGATATGTGGTTTCAACAGGACGGTGCCACTTGCCACACAGCTAAAGAAACAATGGCTCTTTTGCGCAACAAATTCAATGGCCGTGTTATCTCACGTGGTGGCGATGGCAATTGGCCGCCAAGATCATGTGATTTGAAAGAAAAGATGTACGTCGATAAGCCAGCAACAATTCAAGAGCTAAAGGATGAGATAATTCGGCACATAAACGGCATAGAACCTGTGGACACCTGTCATCGAAAATGTGGACCATCGGATGGATGTGTGCCGCCGATGTCGCGGCGGCCATTTGGCCGATATTTTGTTCCATACATAATTGAACCATACCAATTTCCTAAATAATTTGTGTTTTATTCAATCAAAATCAACATCGGCCCTTAAAATGTTACCCTTTACTTCTCAGTAGGAACAACCGAACTAAATTGACCGTTTTGCTTTGTGTGTATATGCACTGTTATTGCTCATCGTAATTGTTTATGTCTACCGCAGCACAAGCATATGCGAATTAGTTAAATAATCAGATTTGAACTAAACTATGTGCTCTCTTGACTGAACTAAAATGCACAAGACTGATCTGAAGACATCACATCCCTCACTCAAAGCAATGGAATCATGGCTATCGAGAAACGCCATAGACGACCCCAACCACAGATGGTCGGAAGTAGTTACTTAAAGGTCGTCGGAAACGTCTCATAGGCAATCAAGCCAGAAGACTTGAAGCGCCCTGTAACGACTGTTGTAGAAGATGCGGGCATGAGGAAGAAGAGGAAACAGTGGTGCACTACTTCGGTGCTTGCCCTTCCCTTGGAGAAGTGAGCTAAATAATTATTCTGTTAAAACTCGACGAATTGACAAACGTTAATATCTGAAAATACTGATCTCAACAAGGGGCCAGGTTACAAAGCCGGAAAAGGACAGCACAATGGACCCAATTGGTCTAAGTTGCGTATAGTTTTTTATATCAAACATGCTAGTCACCCTATCTACTTACCTACAAGCATTCTAAACAGGCTATGTTGTGATGCAAATGCTTTCGCCTGCCTCGTTTGAGTCAATTTTTGTCGAGAACATAGGCAAATTTATGCTGTTTCCTTACTTTTGGGCTTGCTTGGTGTGATCCGTGCTTGAAGTTATCTAATTGAGCACAATTTTTTGTACATTTTAGGAATGCAACTGTAGTATCCAGTAATTCTAAAGGTTCTGTCATTCAAACTGTAGACGGCATCGTCTATACGTCATACGATCAAATGATAAACAAATATAATATGTGTACCTAAAATTACCGATATGAAAAGTAGAGTCTTCTATCACATTACAACGTCTGACTGCACACATCATTTCGACTTAAATTTATATCCAGTACTGTGTGATTATCAATTGTCGGTCCCTGCACAACTGTACAAAAGGAATAAATTAACCCGCAAAACTCAATCTCATTGCATGTGCAATGGTCTTGAATCCGAGTACTTTTTATTATTTAGAGTGAGTGGAAAGACAGTTATGGCTTAAGTTTACCTTCGACTAAGAGTAAGAAGAAAAATTAACCAAACGACAAAATCCAAGCAATATACACCAATACCCCGCTTTACGTCGTTTCGGTTTGCGTCGTGTTTTAAAAATGCTCTGTAACTTTAGAGTTTATGTTTGGGTTTGCTACGATGGCTTCGATTTGCGTCGATAACAAGAAAATGTTTGTCCCATCGTGATTTTTTAACGTAAATATAACGCATAACGTTTAGAACGAAAGTTGGAGATTTTGAAGCGGTTTAAGTCGGGTGATAAGGCTGTTGATATTGGAAGATACCTTGGAATAGCCCCTTCTACAGTAAAATCTATTCGTTCCAGAGACGCTGATAAAATTGAAAAATTTGCTGAAACAGACACTTCTTTACAACATACTCGTACACAATTTATAAAAATGAGAAGTCCTTTAATGGAAAATTGGAATCACTGTTATGCACTTGGATTGAGATTTAAAATCAGCGAAGAATGCCACTGGGTCAATTGATAATTCAGAAGAGAGCTTTAACTTTATTTGACGAACTTAAGGAAAATTATCCATTATCAAGTGCCGAAAGTAGAGAAGTATTTGAAGCAAGCAGGGGTTGGTTTCGGCGTTTTAAAACTCGTGCAAATTTGCATAACATTGCATTAAAAGGAGAATCTGCTAGTGCAGATACTTGCAGTGCAGACAAGTTCAAACATGAACTGAAAGCAATCATTCAAGGAGGTGGATATTCTGCAAACCAAGTCTTAAACGCTGAGGAAACGGGACTTTTTTGGAAACGTTTGCCAGGAAGGACGTACATTTCGAAATGCGAAAAATCTGCCCCTGGTTATAAAGTAAGTAAAGATAGACTTACACTTCTTTTGCGAGGACATGCAGCGGCAAATTTTAAATTTAAGCAATTTTTAATTTACCACTCTGAAGATCCAAGAGCTTTCAAAAATGTTAAAAAGAGCGATCTTCCTGTTCATTGACGTCCCCCCTGCGGGTTCGGGGTTAGAATTGACCCGAGGTAAGGCATGCCTGTCGTAAGAGGCGACTAAAATCCCCGAGTTTAGAGTGTTGGTTTAGGAAATGTCCCTACTCCAACGCTTCAGACAATTGTCTGAGGGCTCGGACATAAAATATTTTCATTGTTATTGCTGAAGGCTAATTCCAATGCATAATAGATTACAGCATACGTTTTGAAAATAACATTATGGCGGCCAGTCCTGGGATGTTATGGCATCCTACTGGTAGCTTGACCAGAGGCTATATTCTGGCACCACGGGAAGACCAGGAATATGCCCGTGAAACCAATAGGGTTCAGCCTGATCGCTTGAGGTTGGCCCCCAAGTGGGAGTATCGTTGTGGCTGTGGTTTAATACCCAAAGTCGCGGGAAGAGATGGAGAACATGCCTGCATGACTTGGAGTTTATCACACTGAGGAAGGCCAGTCTGTGCGACTCTGAGTCGTGAAGGTATTGATTCATATCTATGTGGAGTTGCAGACTAACAACCGGGTGCTGTTTCCCAAAGAACAGCAGAGGTTTTAGCTCGGCCTCACACTTTACCAAGGTGGGAGTGATTGTCCATAAGCATGAACTCGAACTTGGTACTTGAGATTCCTACTTAATGCGTCCGGTCCAGCGTCGACGAATTGGTCCTAGGAGTAAATGAACTCGTGGTATAAGCCATCACGGCAGGTGATCACGTTAATCAAATACTCACTTCTGTTCATTGACGTGCAAATAAGAAAGCATGGATGACTGCATTCTTATTTCAAGATTGGATGGAAAATTGTGCTGTTCCCGAATTGGAAGCTTATTGTTCTTCACAAAATATTGACTTTAAAGTGCTATTATTACTAGACAATGCACCAGGTCACCCTGTTTTTTCTGATAATTATTCTGAAAATAAAAATGTGATATTTATGCCCCCAAATACCACATCAGTGATACAGCCCATGGATCAAGATGTTATATCCAACTTTAAGTCCTTGTGAAGTAGTGAAAATATTAAGCTTTCTTGGAAAGAAGTAAAAGAATCGTGCATGAACGAAAGTTGAATGCATTATAAAAGACATAGGAGATATTAATGATGTTTCGCACATTTGTAAAGAACTTGCAGAATCGGCTAGAAACGCGAATTTTGAAGGAATGGATGAAGGAGATATTAATGAGCTTCTGTTATACGACGAAGAGCTAAATAACGAAAGTTTGATTGCAACATGGATAAACAATGCGGTGAACGATGAAACACTTACACTTGAAGCCGGAGCAGAACATAAAAATCTTATCACAGCTAAAATTTCTGAAGCGATGAAGTTGATATCGCAAGCAATGGACATTTTTGAAAATAATGATCCGGATGAAGGTCGCAGTTCAAAAGTATCTAGAGATGTATCCAAAGCTATTGATTGTTATAAGAAATTTTATTTAGAAAAAAAAAACAACTCACAATCCAAAAAACTTTAGATGATTTCATACAAAAAACTTCAAGATTGTCAAGTCAGACAGTGGAAATGGATTCACATGACTCAAACTCAGAATAGAAAATGGAACAAATCGCATCAGCCTTTATCTTTATACGATGAATTCTTACTTTTAATTGTTATCTTATTGTTTTTGTATTTTTTTTTCATGAATTATTATATTTTTTTTCGTAAAAACTTGTTTTGAAAAATATTAAATTTTTTTTTTTTGAAAAATCATTTTTTTTTATCTTACATAGTGGGCCATGGAACCAATGAAATAAAATAAATTTGTATGTAAGTACATATGTTCATAAAAATGTATGTAGGTATACAAAATCGTGTTACGGTTTGCGTCCCAATTAGCTGGTCCCAATTAGCGATGCATACCGGGGTATTGGTGTATTGAAATTCAGAACATTGTCAAAATCAAAATCACATAACAACAATTTAGTTTTTCCTTTTATTAAATTTCCATTCGATTTCCTGACATTGAAAATAGCTTAAACGTTACAAACTAAATCCCTATAATAATATACTAGTTATGTCTGTTATAACGAATGTCTTTCTGCAATACAAAAATTATTCATATGTTTACTTGTTTTTACTGACTGGTATTTTTATTAATTCATTGAATCTTAAGTTACATATACGAGTATGTATGTAAGGGAGGCAAATTAAAATGGTTCACAGAATAAACCAAATGTTCTATGGATGTGGAATATAATTTTCTGTTTACTAGTATTTCCTTAAATTTACGTTTGATCAAAACCTTTTTTCAGTAAATAAATTTAGCTTGATATCGTGTACAAAATATGTTGTGTATTATTTTCACATGCATCATAGACAATATTTTTTTGTTTCTAAATGAAAAATGCATTCTTCATCAATTGATTTCTTGATCATTTGATAAAGTAAAGTGTGTGGTTTAAATTAGTACAAACAACGAATGGTTCGTTACTGCTTTTCATTCCATCTACAATAAATCAATTAAATTTCCGAAAGATTTGTCTTTTCTCAAAATTTATGCATTTTAATATGTTTTTATACCTTAATTTTTGTAAGTAATTTAAATGTTATTTTCCTTTTTTGATTTTGATTTCGTATTATGTACTTTATTTTGTTTAAACTCACTAATTTAATAATTGAAGTACATAAGTTATAGCAATTCTATATAAATCAAGCAATCAAATCACAACACTACAATCAAGTATATTATTATATGCCATTTATGTATATTTTGTATATTATTTACTATAAGAATAATAACTTACTTAATTTTTAATTATTTGTTTCAATTATTCATAAACACGTTTTATATAAAGGTTGGTTGGTAGGTAGGTTATTGGTGTGTTTGACATGTTTAAATGGGTATTAAAGTACGATAAGTTACTGTTGAAGGTCTATTGCTTTTTATCATTTTATATTTATACGCCGGACTGCTTGCTATCTGCTTATTTTGTTATATTCTTCAGTACAGATTATATATGTATAAATATTGTTTCGTCTACACATAATTTGCGCATAAGGTTTGAAATTAATATTTATTATTATTGTTATTATTATTTTTTTCTTTTTCAAAAAGTCTCTTAAGATTCGTTAGTATTTAGGTGGTTATGTTTGGTAAACTTATTTTCATTAAAATTCTGTGTAACTAAGACTTGGTGTTGATTATTTTTCACTCTGAACTTATGCATACGTACACTAATTAGGTGTTTTTTGGAAAGAGATCTGATTAGAAATGTAACAAAAACATGAGAAAATAAAACACAATACAACAATGCACTACTACGAAGGAAAACAAAACGAAAAAAAAACGTAAACAAATTATATGCTACAATGAGCAATGCCTTTATTCATTTCACATTTATCAGTCTTATAAGGATAATTTGATTTAAACAATAAAACCAACATTTAATAAAACAAATGAATGTTTGGTTTTTATATAAGGAGCAGAACCAGTGTCTGCATATATCCTCTATGTATAAACATAGTGGTGGAAATATTATTTGTATTAAGGAACTGTAAATATCCGACTGCGCTGGAACGGGAATCGATATGGTATACTCTCTATTTCTCTCAAATAACATAAAATAAAGAAATTAAAAATATCTAATAGGACAATATTGAGTATCGGAAAAAGTGTCTACTCTGGCAACGATATTTCAGAGACAGGGCATTTTGGGTGACCCTGCTCATGCAAATGTTTAACAGTCAATATTTAGATATCCACTATCGTATTAATTGAGCTACAAGAATCCACGAAAGTAGACTCAATTCGGAATTACTTCATCACCCTAGGTCTACTCTATTCACTACAATGAACGCATGAACAGAATTTGTTTTGTTTGCCAAGAGTTTTATCTCTGCTTCGATAGAGTACGCAGCAATGCAGTCTCTGAAAGAATAGAGTTCTAACGATGTGATTTCACATTGACAATGGGTCCAACTGGACCACAGTGTGACGTGGCTCCGCCACGTTTACCCATCGACCTCAGCTAACGGTGTGATTACTTTAACAAACTCGCCTGTACAATATATGCGTATTTGTTTTGAAATACATTGGACCAGGCACCACTAAAATTGTACAAAAATCTGTTCCAAATTGAATTTCCACCACCGTATTTGAACTGAAATTTATCAAAAAAAGAAATAAAATAAAACACAAAATCTCTTTAAAAATCATATATCATATAATATGTTTATTAAAATTATACACGAACTCAGGAAATCACTCATACAAAATTAATACAAATAAAAATAAAATAAAAGCAATTATTTGCTTGCACTTGAAAACTTACAAGTTACAAAAATAAAGCTAAATGAAAAATACATATATATCAAAACATTTTCTTCAAATTGTTTGTGTGCTTTTCTTTAAATTTTGAAATAAATTGTGTAATTGTATAATACAAAAAGGGTTCACGTGTATGTTCGAATCTCTTTCGAAAAATTAAACGCCCAATAATGTGTTTTGTTAATAATAATAATAATAAGGTTGTGTGTGCAAAGTTAGATAATGGAAGATCCGTTAATGAATTTAAAAAAATATAAAAATACTATATATACTGTAACAGTCATGATCCCGGACTTATAACATAATACAAGAAGTGAGTTGTATGTGTTCGCATGTGCGATTTTTAGTTTTAGTTCCACTGTTATATAAAACTGTTCCGTTTTTATAAAGGAAATGCCATTGCAATGATTTGGGCTGAATTAAAAATTAATATTTAGAAAAGCGAATTGCATCTTCTTCAGTTCTCTTATTGGAGTAACAGAGGAATACACTGTGAGTATAGAAATACGATCAACATTCTGATGCTATTTCGACTTCATAAGGCTCTAATGGTGCCTTATGCAATAAACAAGCATGCATACCGGAATATGTAGGTTTGAGTAAATTAACGAACAGCTAATCTTGTAAACCTCGAATGGTATTCAAATAAATGCTCTAGAAACAGTGTATGGTAAATGGCTATCGAAATTGTAAGTCTTTTAAAAGACCCTCAAACAGCCAACTGTTGAATTTCGATGTGTTTCTTGCACTTCTAATGATGAAATAATCAAATACTCGTCATATTTCATTATAAGTCACTGAAAATCATTTCTGCAGTACTTTCCATTAAATATCATAGATTGTGTTATGTAAATTCCTTAGAACACATGACACAAAAAAAAAACACGTTAGATAAATATATATATAAATACACATAATGCAGTTAAATAGTAAATATTACAAGAGTCCTCTGCGATTGAAGGACAAGACAATATTTTTGCTCTCGGGTAATAAAAAACCATACCTAAAAGATGTTTGTGCTGATATTGTTATTTCTTCTTTTCTATATGCTTTAACTTATATGACAACAATTAAAAATATGAATGACTAAAATTGTATATTTATGAATAAATCAAAAGAAAAAAAAACAAATACAATAATAATCTCTTCTGAGGGGAGTTCCTACATACACTCGAAAATCCTACATTATCACTTCGTCCCCCTTATATATGTAAAAAAAAAAATATCAAAATCACAAATTATATGAAATTAAAGGACCATTCTTGAAACATTTAATTATGCTCATTTAAGCAATGTTTATCTCAAAAGATATGCATCTACATCTAATGAATACAAATATGCATAAAAGACATGGTAATTCATATTTTCAAACCTGGTCTCCATTTCCAAAAAAAAAAAACACATGGGTGTTTCTAAAATAAACAATAAAATGCATGTCTATGTAAACCCATGTTCGACTTGCTTTTAGAAAACACAATGGCTTTGTTTGACTGTATGACTGTTCAGTACCTATTGGTTATACAACTGTTTAATTTCTTTTCATGTTAATTATTTATTAAATATGCGTATGTATATTTAATTTTAGCATATGTATAAACTGTGTTGTACGCATATATAAGCAAAAGTGTCCTTTCTATGCATAATTTTATAGCAATAGTAATTAAATAATATTGTATTTATAATCAATTTTTAATATTTAATTTTAAAATTGTAGTCGATTTGTTTAATTTTTTTTTTTTGTTTCTTCTATGGATATAACTGTAGTGTTGCATTCTCTGTGCGAGTTTACAAATTACACTGCCATAGTATCGTAGGCTGTGAATCCTGCGCCACTTTGTTGTTGGAATTGTTTTGGGCCGGCTTCGTTTCTATATGATGAAAAGATTTGTTTTTTGAGGAAAGAGATATAGTAAATTATTAGTAAAATGTAATCGTACGTATATTATAAAGGTTTAATATTATTATTATTTTTTGAACATTAATAGGAGAATTAAAAGCAAGCTTAATTGGATGAAGTAAGGGCAATACCATCAAGAAGTAGCGTTCTCGAATATATGTATATTAAAATATATGTATATTCATTTGTTGCTGTTATGACAAGTGTGATTAGAAAAGTCAAAAGTTTGTTAATTTATGCATATTTTCTTGGTGCTTTTACACAAGATCAATTTTGGAAAACCTCCTCTGTAGAGATGGACAGCAGGTAGTGGGACTAATAAAATAACCCGCAACAACTTTAAAAGAATTGAAAGAGCTACTCGTGAAGGAAACGGTCTCAAAGTTCCCTCTTGCATTTTGTCCGAAGTATATTATACCTCAGAGATTGTATACCGTGAGATTCGCTGAAGAAATTGTGAATTATCTCTTTAGCGGGTATCTGTCAATTGCATTTTGATAATGGAACGGGAACAAAGAGAGCAATTTTCATTGGTAAAGGCATATAAGCACTCAGTAGTCCTTTGTTCGTTGAAGAAGCCAAATGGTGGCTTCATATACTTTTATTTGCAGTTTTTACAGTGATGAAAGTCTCTGTAGTGAAATTCATGCCCTGGATTACTTCTCATTCACTTCATAAAACTAGAATAAAATAGAAGTTAGAAAAAATGTTACGTAAGCCGAAACAATTCAAAATTCAGAAATTTTTCCAATGAAGCCAAGGAATCGTTAAGAATCGAGATAAAGTAACCAACTTAATCTGAAATATGACTAGGAAACTTCTGTCTAGATTGCTGGACAAGCCTGTCACACTCAAGACTGTGTCTAGCAAACAAGAATAACTATTTATTATTTTTCTTGAAAAATTTGGTCAAACCAAACATATTTTACTTCATTAAGAAACCCATTTAAATTTTTGGAACCACCAAGAGGAGATTACCATTTCTCGGTCTTAACATACAACTTTGACAAATAAACACTTTGCTGAAATCGAAAGACCATCAATTTATTTAACACCGATTGAGATACGTGCGATACTGAAATAGTACATTTTTGTTCATATTTCGAAACAAGAACGGCGAAGACAACGGCGTCGGATAGACATAGAAAAGAAAAATTTGCCATGACTAGAAAGCCGTACTCTTGGCTTTGCGTTTAGGCAATTGCAAAATAATCAACATACTTTAGACTCATCGATGTAATAAGCTTGCTAAATGTGTGTTGTGTTCTTTATCGATAAATGTCTTTAAGGTTATGTTAATTTTGTTGTTTATTTATATTTTAGGAACCAAGGATAAAGCAGATATGTTTATGGGATTACACAATTATTGACTTCAACCAAATTCCATACGTTAAACAACAACTGTTTAAGTTACCAGATTATTTTTCCTAATAGTTTACGTATTTCTTAAAGGCAGCAAAATAAATGTTAATTTGTAACATCTAAACAATATTTTTGGTCAGCTATAGACTGTGGAATTCTGTTGTTTTGCTTTATAAGTTATGTATAGGTTGATATTATTTTGTTGGGTAAGCTTTTTGGGTAAATAAAACAAATAATTACAAAAGAAAATCCAAACAGCATGCACAAAATAGACAAAAAAATAAAACAAAAAAACAAAAACTAAAAATATAGATTATACACAAATTAATCCGCAGCGAAAGACGGCGATAGACAGAGCAAATAATTAAGTTACATTTTTCCGACATACATGTAAGTGTAAAATAGTTCATGCAAAACTTACTGTTTTCGGCTAGCGATGAAAAATACCATTTTGTTAGTAGACAGAAAAGTGATTTCGTAAAATACATTAGTAACAAAAAAAATTTATTTGTACAATGTATATCAGATTTTATTTAAATATTTCAAAACTGCACCTAATTAATCTTATTTTTTCAATAAACTTAATTTTTTTTTTTCCATTATTTGTTAGAATCTATTTCATAAGCCTAATAAGCGAACTTTAAAAATAATTGTGTGTAAGAATACATCTACATCTTGCTAAATTAGATTTTTCCTACACATATTCCATATACATATATACAATTATGGCTCGGCAAATCAACTATAGACTATAGTTCGTGCAGAAGACAAGCGAGTCCCAAATCGATGCACTCTACCTTTTCAACGATTTCAAAGCCCATTCGACGCACAGTGCACTTCGCCTCAAGCACATCTGGTTGAAACCAGCACCGGATTTCGGCAAAGAGATATACCGTCATTTGACTTCTTCAACCTGGTACTGCAGAAGATAGTGCGGCGGGCAGGTGTAAACACGAAGTGACTGTCGTCTACAAGTCAGTCCAACTATTGGAAGCTTTAGCGGTGGTTGAAGAAGAGCTGGTCTTAATGTCGAGAACAGAGGACAGGAGGAAATATAAGCTGTCGAGCAAGACTCGTTCCGCCACACGCCGCTTAGAACAAAACATCGCAACCGAGAGCTACAATTTAATGAAGCCGGGATCGCTTCGAGATCGGTGGGAAGTATTTTGATATAAACCGTGTAACCATGTGATTCTTAAGATATAAGTTTACCAAGATTGGTATTAGTCTAATACTCCTGCATTAATGATATCCGACTTTTCCAAGCGACCAAAATGGAAATATGGTAGAATTCCTTCGGAGAATGGTTAGTAAGTTATGCTAACTAAAAGGAAGGGATTGACCTGATCATTCTCAGGAAGACATGTGCTGCAGACACAGCTACAGGGGGGCTAAAAACGAAAAAAAAAATGACTGCGCACATTTATTTAATGAAATAATATCAGTATCAGTAAGAAAGCGCTTATACAGTTCCTTAAGAGCATACAGTAACTTATTTTCTACAAACAATCTGATAATGATTTTTATTTGTCATATCAGTCTAAAAAAACGGATATCTTATTTTCATCCTAAGGATACGATACAAGGAATGGATATCGACTTATTGATTTCATGTTTGAATACGATAATGTGACTGCAATAATCCGAATAGTTTTTCCAATAGCATTGGACGAATACAATTAATATGACGCAGAGACAATAAAGAACATTTTAAAATTCGGCATGGAAAACAAACAAGCATTCAACCAGAGGTCCCTATCGTCCCACGAATACGATTACTCCATCAAATACATAGAGTAGTCTAGACGAATAAAATAAATGCCAGCTGTGCTCAAGAAATGTATTTATAATTAATTTTACTCCTCCTCCTGTAAGTTTCAAACAAAAACATGCGCCCTTATTGTATGCTTACAGACTGAATAACGTATTAATTTCATTTCAATAAATAATTTACATTAAGATTAGTACGAACTGATAACTTAATATACTTTGAGTAATCTTCAATCAATTAATCGTAGATTAAACCTAACTAAAGGTGATACATTACCTTTCGATTAGTTTTCGCATTTCTTCGGTAGTACGCTGATCCTTCTGGTGTGGGGATCGTTTAGCTGCATATTTTCATTTAAAATATTTTTTTTTTGATTTGTTTGCATTTTTATAGTTTTGAGACATATTCCCACAGAAAAATGTAAATTATAAAAGAAAAATAAAAAAGTCAATACCAAATTGAAAATGAAAAATAATTATAAACGAAAAAGTCTATAGAACAAACAAAACAGATATTGTCCTAGTGTAAATGAAAATTAAGACAAAACTCTTCCTTGGATACTAGTTGTTTGTACTTAATTTAAAGATGCAGAAATAAAAATTAATTCTAACTTAAGGATTGAACGGAGAAAAGCATTAATTTTTATCAAAATAAATAACTTAAATGTCCTAAAGAATGTACATACTTATAAGTCCATGCAACCCAAATAAAATAAAGATAAAAAACAGAAGTTAGTTACAAAAATTTCATGATTTAATGACAAAATTGCAACGTAAACAGGTAGATGTAACCAGAGGATCGCAATTTAGGCGAACAAATGTGTTTAATTAATTTCACACAAAACAAAAAAGGCAAACATAACATATTAGTGACACAGACGTCGTAAAAACAATAATTTATACAAGATCTTCTATATACATCCATAGATTTATATTATGAGTATTTAGCAAAACACAGTAATTTATCTTATGTACAAATAATATCGTGAAAGTAGAATGAAGAGAGGCTTCAAATTGGATTTGAAAACGGTAAAACTAATAGTGGTGAGTGAAGGTACGATTATGCCCTGAAAATGTATTAAAATGTGCAAAGGAATGTTTGATGTGATCTCAACAGTGCCTTGTAAAACCCATAATTTGTAAATTTTTAATTAATATTCAATTACATTCCCCGTGAGATACCCTAACAACATGACCTATACATGATTTCCAGTGACGGTGATCAAAATTATCTGATCCCAATTATTAAGACTCAAAAACAGACTAGTGTTTCCATGGTAGCAATGAACCTTTGAACATGTTGATGGGTAAACGTTAAGTTTTATCGATTGTATTATTTTTCTTATATAAAATATACCCAGTGGCTTGTCAACTTAGGTAGTTATTGTTTTTGTTTATTTATTTATTTTTTTATGCCATAGCCACAGAAAGGAAGAGTTATTCACTGGTTGAATTTGAGAATGAGTAAAATGTTATGTGAATTTTTAACACTATAAGCACTATACACTAATTTCATAGATCACTTTTGTGGAAATTATGTTTATGCATACAATTAGGAAGCAAAAACTAGAATACGAACCTCTAGGTAGACAAGATGGCGTGGCCTGGGTATTGGAGCAACAGCAAGGACTTTACGGCCGATGCTTAGCAAAAAGAGATCAACGGTATCGGATCAAGTACGGCTGCTAGTAGGTCATAGCACACATAACGACTCTTGCAGAAATAGAGATGAGGAAGAAGCTGAAAACTGTCTCCTATTCCAACAAAGAATAGTTCTTAGGAAAGCACTTCTTCACAGATCTGGAGGACTTAAGCGGTGTTGAACGGAAACTTGAACCTTTCCGCTTCTAATTGCTTGTTTAAAGTATTATTTAGGGTTTTATTCTGAATTTGGATATAATCTCATCTCAATAGAAAAAAGTTTTCCATTTTTCGAAAGGAGATTCGAATATTTTTCCCTCTATGTTCAAAGTTTATGCATCATCAGCTTTATATAAACATTTGCTGAAAGCAATCTGCTATTTCAAAAGCATACCCCTTTCTGGTGCTTTAAAAGATTCATCACACACAATGGAATACACCGTCTAAAAAACACAGATTTGATGAAAGCTGAGTGAGAGGATGATGGTTAAATAATAAAAATGTACACAATCATCTAACGAATAGTGTTCATTTTTGAAAAGTATACTTCGAATTGATGGTGATTTAACAAACATAAATCACAATTTACGAACACTAACCAAAATAAATATGTGATTTTTCTTCATTAACAAAACAGTTTTTGGTCAATCACTCACCCTCCTTAGAGTCTTCTATTTAAGATTGAAATGGAAATAATAAATTGGAAAAAAGCAACATTAATTTTGATGGGGCTATGTATTATCACATTTCTGCTTATTTTAGGTGATAAAAAAAAAACACTAATCAATAACCTAACATATCGAACTGTCTCTGTTTTTGATACAATTCAAACGTCTTAATTTCTGCTGGTAAAAGTATTTTCAATTGTTTTTTTTTTGTTTACTTACCGCCATAATTGCCTCGTGGTCCATGATCACGATCACATTCAGCCTCTGAGATCTCGTTACTCTCCTTGGAGTCATTGAATGAAGAGTTGCTCATGTCGTGGTTACGTGGTGGGGGTGGTGGTGGTTCAGGAGATCCATTTCCTAAAATAATATTTGAGCAACAATCAATAAAATGGTAAGATGATCAGACGTCTCTTTGTTTGTCTTTCTTTGTTTGCTGTAAGAGTTTAGGGAATATTTTTCACAGCCGTAACAAACTTACCGACGCTTCGGCGGCCAACGGAGCCCCGAGAACCGTAATGATCATATGGTGTTCCATATGGTCCACCATATTGTGAGCCATATTGATCTTCTTCTGGTGCGCAATTAGCTGGGTCGTCATATTCGGGTCCGGGTCCACTGTATAGGCTTCCACCTTGTGAGTTAACGCGAGTGTAACGACGCTAAAAGAAAAGTGTGTAGGTTAGGTAGGTACTAATTATGAGTGTGTGTTGCTTACATATTGATCTTCTTCAGCACAGTTAGCAGGATCATCATATTCCGGAGCTGGAGTGTAGATTGAGCTTTGTCCTCCTTGACTGTTCTTACGGGCATATCGGTTGGCCCTTGGCATTGATTGTGAACCAGATCGAGAGTGAACGTGTCCTGGATGTCCAGGTGGTCCCATAGTTCCAGCATGTCCTGGTCCTCCGTGTCCATTCTGGTGTGGGAATGTCTGGAAGTTCATTGCCTTAGTTGGGTCCATCTCTTCACGGAATCCGAGCAAATGGAAAGTAGCGTAGGGGCAGATTTCGTCTTCCATACCTTGGGTGGGGTTCAGTTTAAAATTTTAATTCAACACACAAGTATGCACATTAGAAAATGTTCCCACGACCACGGTGTCCTTAAATATTTATTCGTTATGTATGCAAATTATACGGCAAACTAGCAACTACACTATTTCCACATAATCGATTACCTTTGTCAAATATTGTTAGTAAAGATCACGCAAAGTCCCATTGTGTTAGAGCAAGTGATGGGGTTAATTTAAAAATAAATAACTAATGATCAACTCAATTGCAAAAAAAAACCTAAAAACAATTAACTGGGACTAACTCAAAAGTTATTAGAATTAAAATAAACCAAACGAAATTGCAGTTAGTAGCACAATTGACAGATCAAATTATAAAATGAAAAGACTTAAAAATAAATGAAAAGAAAATTAAAAACCAAATCCTACCTGGATGTCTGTGATAACAATCTTCAGCACCATGACTGTGGCCATAATGTCTTGGTACTGGTGGTGGCTTGAGTTCTTCGTAGATTGGTCGGCGGGGATCCCATGTTGAGTGGTTTGAACGCATACCACGGCCTACTTTTTATATTTTTTTTTTTTTACGAAACATACAGTATATTGATTTCGTTTATTAAATGCATAGGGTGATAGAATTTCAAAATAAAGAAAATATTAAAAAGCGAGAAAAGCAGTGCAAATAATGAGGAAAAAATTAATTAAAATAATTATTGGAAAAAAGCTGTTACAAGTTCCGTAAAAGCGAATAAATCCGAGATATGTGGAAAATAGAGGATCGTTTGTTTGTGTATGTGGCATGTTGGGTAAAGTACAAGTTTTCGTCGGTTCAAAAGACGACATAACTTCATACTTAGATGTACAAAACGGTTGATTTTATCAATGCTTTGAATATCTTGTCTTTAATAAGATGTCTGAATAAGAATCAGCGACTTTATTTAGTAAATTAAGCTTCAATGCTACTTAAACTTTAATACATCACACGTCTATTTTTTACCGTGTGACAACAGAACCATTTCGGTTTTGTATGTTGCAAATGTATAAATTAAATTACTCTAAATCAAGTTCATTTTTATTCATTGTAACCCTTCTTATGCATTATGTGAGAATATGCGTTTGTCAGTTCGCATAGCAACTCGCTACATTGGGTGTGAATGTCAGCGTGAAGACAAAGTAACTCCTCGAATACAGTGTTTTCGTTAATTTGTAACTTGGTGCAGCAATACCTTTTCCTAGCGAGGAACACATTGCAATTTTTGTTTTTGTACAGACCACATCATATTTTACCACATATTCTTATTTTTAACACTTCGGCTTTACGCATACATTGCAGAAAAACTATGAAGCAAGCATGGATACATTTATCAAAAGGACACACATCTATCAACATAGTAAGAAAAAAACTAAGTAAAATATGTATATACAAAATTTGTCACATCTAAGAAGAATAAGAGTGAAGAATTCAAAATGTTCGTTAACAAAGTAGAAACATTTGATTTAAAATAAAACAAAATGAATAAACACCCCGAAAGGAAATCCATTACTCCAAGTGGGTTATTTTCAGTAATTATTAAAGTGATACAAGAAAAAAAATAAACAAATACAATTTTATAGATATTGTCCTTTAGATTTTGATAAATATGGCGATTAGATGCTTACTTATGACTGTACCTCGCTTAATTCTGTCGCAAGTGTTGTAGTTTGATCCTGGTACGGGTGGCAATTTCCTATTTGGTGGTGCAATGTATCCTAATTCATCCCGAAGGTCTGGTCGCCTCTTGTCCAAGGTAGCTCCGGGTCCCATTGTCTGATTGTAAACTACATCGTCTAGAATTAATATATGATATCGAATTCTCAATATGTGGCTGAAGATGCTTTTGTTACCATTTTGCTTAAACAAATGTTCGTTTTCTTTTTTCTTTTTTTTTTCTTACTGTTTTACTTTTCTGTTTTTGTCTTACTTATTTCAAATAATCCGGTTCGCTTCAGTTTTCTCGAAATTTGGATCAAAAATTTGTGCAAATATTTCAAGATTAATTATGGTGCACTTACATTCAATTAATAAGGAAATCAACATATTCGTAAATACAACACTTAATTTCCCTTAAATCTTTTGAAATTTTCATTTGATTTTGGTGCATTATGAATTATTATTACGTTTTCTTTGAATTATTTAATGAAATACTGATGGTGGTGCAATGATAATACTTTTTTTTAACTTTTACATTTCATCAATATAAATTGATTTAGGTTTTGTTTTTGCGATAATGAAAGCATCTTTGTGATTAAGAAGAGTTTATATCCTCCCCGTGAAGGGAGAAATCTTCTAGAATAAATAAATTGGATTTAATTAATAAAGAAAGATATTTTTTTTAAATTAATAAAGAAGAAAGAGGACAGAGAAGGATAGAACGTTGACTTTCAAAGGTTTACTAAAACCTTATCCAATTATATAGAGAACGAAAATGTTTATTTGGTTGGTTAATTGAATTTCTTGAGTATTATCGCAAAATTCTTCATTCGATTACTCCAATTGTTTAATGGGGATGACTTTAAAATGATTTGTTATAAAATTCAAAAGAATATTTTTGGTCAAAGTGTAGGACATGATTTTCAACTTACTTTACTGACTCTTTATATTGCAAGTAGCCAGCGCTTTGAATGATAACATACAATAATGTAAAGTACTTATTTTTCAAGTTAAGTTTTTTGTTGATAAAATGCGTGTAGTTTTAATATAGACATGTGCAGATTTTAAATTAACAAAAGATAATTAATCTATTTACGGAGAAACGCTTTTAAATAATATAGGGAACAATAGCGATGTTGCCTAATTTGGTTAAAATGAAAAATAGCTGAAGGACAGCAAAACATTTCTCGGTCTTATACTGGACACGAAGTTAAGCTGGAAACTCAATATCCAGAAACATATTAAAAAAGGCCTTCATATAAGGGCTCCTCTATACTGCTGTAAAAAAAATCAATAGGTTACAAATGGGGACTACAATCCCACATGGTCCAGCGGTTATTCACATCAGTAGTCAAACCAATACGTTGCAGGCAAATAAGACCCCGGGAACTAAGTCTAGTTCCCTTTAATTGGGTATGGGGGGCACATACCTCAACTCCTATAGTGACCCAAGTAGTGGGTTGCGGGAGGCGGCATCCTCCTACATATTCCATTGGGTGACGTGAAGTAATGCCAAATTTAAACCTTATAAGAAAGCCTGGCGTATTTAAAAAATTAGGTGGGTGGCTCCCGCTTCGGCCGCTAACAGGATTTTAACCCTTTTTTTCTGCATGGTTCAACCGCCATCGGGACTTCGTCGCTCCGCTAAGGGTCAACAACTGTCAGGCAGGCGCCTGGAGTTAAGGTGGCCTTATTTCCAAAACAAGTTTGGCTTGCTTTTGAATTGCATTCGGTGTTTTTAGAGTGGGAACTTATTTCACATTTAGAGGGCATTAGAACCATACAGTTTTATGGGATTTCCCTAAAATGGGAACTAAGACCCTCAGTGGACCGATCAATACTATTGTATCGAATCCCGATTTGGTGGACTGCGGAGTCTGAACGCTGGATTCTTCACAGATGGATGAAGAGGTGGGCGCGGATGTCTACTCTAAGTGTCTAAACATCCAACTATAATGTCGTTTGGCGAATCACTGTAACGTAAAGCGATAAAGAAAGCTCTGCCCTGGCTAAAAAAAAAAATAAAATTCAAATGTAGGTACAGATGTCGACATATTTTCTGAAAGCTAGGCAGTCACTTTAAACACAAAGCATTTCCTTAATTGTCTCTAGTAATTTAGCATTCAAATTATGTGGGTGCCGGGACTCTGTGACATTTCAGAGGACTGTGAAACGTACGAATTTGCTAGAAATGACACTAGTTTTCTACTCTTTCAGGGGATTATGTCTACTGGCAGTCAGCTGTTTATAGCATTACAACCTAATTTATGTTAAAAAATAAAAACAATCAAAGTTGCATCTCGATGAATAAAAGACTTGCCTTTCATTTTTTGCAAAATTTATTTTTCATCGGACATTTGGTACTGTCGAAGTAAGCCGTAAGATAATAATGTCGTCATCTAATTAATATTATGGAAAGCAAAGAAGGTCGCAAAAGGAATACTATGTACTTACAAGAAGAATAATTTTTAGAACTTTTTATATTATTACTCGGCTTTGCCCGGGTTTGTTTCTTCAGCCGATACATGGAAAATATAATTTTTCAAAACATCCGGGAGAAATGTGTTTTAAATAGTCAAATGCCAAGAAAATTACATTAGATAATAACTTGTTTCTAGACCACATTTCTTGTTTCTAAAACATCTTCAGGGAGAATGTATAATTGCCCTGGATCTTTTGCCCTCGACATTTCAATGCACAATTGACCATGTAAGAAGCAAGCGTTTGTCAAGTGCAGTTACCATTAGGGACTGTCCTCACTGCTTCTCAATGGCTGCGTCGCCACTGAAAAATTTGAGAAAGTACAAGTCGCAATTCTTCAAAATTGCTCATATTTTAAGAATTATTCATGCATAGGAGTGGTGCAGTCATTTAGTTGCATCTTCTCATAATTAGTATCGAGCATTTTGCTTAAACGAACTTAACGACGTTCTTCGTGAAAGAAATATGTTTCATATAAATATATATAGTCGCCGGATTAATTTTATGGTCTCTTGACGCACCACGGCCTCTAAAAACGGTAAAATTCTGACTAAAGTCGCATAGCGGCAACTCTGGCCGTACGCGAAACTGTAAAAGTAAAACTGAAAATGCTCTAACCAGAACTCGGATAAGAATTTGAATTTTCTTTTGCCATTGATGCCAATCCTAATCTCTTATTCACATCTCTACACATTATACCATTTGTTGACCGTATGCATACATGTTGAAGTAGAATTTGCAATGTGTTCTGCAATACGGTTTTTTTTGGTCTGCGAATTGAAGTCAATCTTCATGAACCAAGAAAAAAAAACGCAGCCTATGTTGTGACACATCATGTGATTAGTCTATCTCGACAATCTCATCAAAATGGGATTTTTCGTTCAGAAGTTTGATATGTATATAATTTCAGCAAAAATTTAATGGTTTTGTTGAAAAATTCTCCCCGATGCAGAGAAGTGAAACATTGTTTCTGCTTTTGGGTTTTGGATACACATAGTGAGCATAAACACACAGCTATGTTTGTGTAAAAATGCATAGATGGTCAAAAAGTCATAGATGGACATTAAAGGCCCGACTTCTAAATAGTCACCTTCAGCATCTACATTTTAGAACGATTTTTGCTGAAAATTTCAGAAACTTGCGACGTGTAGTTTCGGAGCTTTTGTGGGTCAGGCACAAACTTTCTGCTTTATAGTTAAGATTTCTAAATAAATCCAATCTGCTCTACCTAGAACTTGTTTTTGAGGCGGCTTACAATACTATGATCTGTGAAGTATCAATGCGCGACTGCGCTCTATTATGACTTATCCCAGGAATTTACATGTAGCCTACATAAAATTATAATGTGTTGCGTAACTTTAATATAAAATACGTTGAAAATGTTTGACCAAAAATACTCGTAACGATATATCTGTTTGACTATTCAATACTTTATACTTACAGTTTTTTTTTTTTTTTTTAAGGGAAATGTTGTTAAAATGTGACTCTATTTATCTTAAAGCAAAAACAAAATGCATCAAGCATGGAATAATACATCAAATTAACCAACCAAATTGAGAAGAAAAGCAATAGATAAATCAACAGATGTTCTATATGTGGAGTGTGTGGTATGTACTTGTGTAGTGTTGGGAGTTCACGCGTCGTAGAAACATTTAGCATGCATTCTATGCATTAGCACATTCCGATTACATATATTATTTACATAGTATATAACATTTAACATCCAACGTTTAATAAATTGATATCATTGATGCAAAAACAAAATGTTTAAAGAATATTGGACTAGACTTATAAGCTATTAATTATTGAGTAGATAATAAATTACGAACACCAAAAGTAAATCATTTATGTAAAAGATTTTATAATACTTATTGTTTTGTTTGATTGTTTTTTCTCTTTGTTTCGATATGCCAATTACCTTACTTTGTTTATTAAAGCGACGGTGATATTAAATTAAAAATTATAAGTAAAACCAGAAGTTATTAATAATTAAAAACAAATACACACATCTATCAAAGACATGTTAGCTGTGTTTAGTAAGTCAAAACCGGATTAACTTCAATATTATGCACTAGTTGGTGAGAAACACGTTAACTTCTCAAATGATGAGATCATAATCCTGTTGTAGCCAATCTAAGAAAATGTCGAGTCTCCGGAAATCATTTGAGAAACAAACATTTTTGGCAATTAAATGAAATTAATGTTAATTTTGAGGTGAAGATGCTTACACAGTCCTGGGAACCAAAGTAATTACTTATAAAGAAGCACTAGGCGTACAAATTATTGTAACCAAAATATAATAAGAAAAGTTACACGTGAGAGGAGCTGTGAAAGTTTTCTTAAAACAGTCTTATGAACATCACATACACAGTGGTATGATTTACCAAGTCAGAACGACAAAAACCGACAGGCAAGCCTTTGCAATTGTCTTCGGTTGATGTTTAATGTATAATGTCAAATATCGAAGGAAGTACATAATGGGAACATGTGGGTTTTGTTGTGGAAATTGTTGCGTTTTCTCATTCAACAATGATTTAAAGTCTGTTGGATTTGAATTCTAAACAGGTCGGTGTTAGGAATTTCCTAAAGAGGACGTGCTCACTGTACTGATACTGCCTTCGTATAGATGAGTCATCGTGTCGAGTTACGGATTGAACAAGAAAATTTAGTTCATATCCTATATGATTTGCGCAACATTTTCCTCAATTCTAGGCGGAAAATCTCGTTATTATAAGTTCGAATTAGTCTCGGATATACTGCGGATTATAACTACGTGAAATCCGAGTAAAGTGAGTTACATAAATATGCACATGTCACGAACGTATCCAGACAGTATTTTTTTGTTTAAAGAAATGATTAAACAAAATACTAGAAATACTAGATCACTGTTGAGAGCAAATCTATGATATGTGCAAATATATAAAAGATAAAAATAAAAATTTAAAGAGATTCAGAAAAATAAAGTATTACACTTACACCATCGCTAAATTTTTGTTTTTTAAATATAACAAAAACAGAAAAATAAAATGTAATATATGATAAATATAAATTTAAAATAATATGTATGTATTTATGACAAAACAGAAATAAATTAAAAATTGAAAGATAATTCATTCTGAGCAGCAGTGCATAACACCTACAGTAAACATCCTTTTGTCCTCCGCGCAAGTCATCAGCTCTTCGTCTTGATAGCGCTACACACACAACTAGTATACCCACCGCAACAACAATACATGTTGCAATCAATGGCACCATAAAATTTAAATCTAACCATTCTGGCATCCATGCTGGCATCCTGATCCTGGTATTAATATTACCCGAACCAATACCATTGTCCAATGGGGCAACAGTGCCTACATACATACCCAGTTGTCAATATTGTGTTCAGTTTTGCAGTTGTCCCGACGTAATATTTATATCATACAACAGGCACACATTCAACGTATTATTGTTTGTTTGTTTTAAATTTGTAATTTACCACAATGCATTGGTAAAATATTGTTGTTTGATTTGTGGTGTGTTTTTCATATATAAATACATATATGTATATATATATATATATAAATTTCGTATTTTTTCAACATAAACCATTTAACACAGTTGAAGAAGAAAGAAATAAATAAAACGAGAAAGAGAAGAAAAAATATTCGAATTAATTATTTTAGTTTGGTTATACCTTTGTGATGATTGCCTTTGCTACGTAGGATACAAATAACAATAATGGCAATGATAATAACAAGTACTGCAGCTACCACCGGTACAATTAAATTTAAATTCGACAAGATGATGCGAATAGTATCCTCGGCGGTTAATTCGGGTAAATCACGCGAGGGGGCGATTGTCCCTGTAACAACCAAAGGTAATATTGTTTGTTTTGTTTGCCTTCTTTAAATAGCATTTTTGATTACTTTTTTCATTTTTATCGTTGTTTTGTGAAAAAGTACATAATAACAATAATAACATTTTTTTTAATGTTTTAAAATTTGAAACAAATTAATTTTGTTTTACGAACAAAAACTGCTATGAGTAACGATTAACGAATAATAAATTATGTTAAGGATATTTTTTTTTTTTTAATTCCAGGCAATAATATTTACTTTGATGTCGTGATAGTAAAAAACTGAAAGACTCTCAACGGTATACATACGAGTATTAATATTTGATTTAACTGAATGCAATTTGTTTTTCTCTCAACTTGTAAAGTATGATTATTTCTAACTTTAACGCCAAGACAATGTGACTACTATTTAAACAAAAATAGATAAAGAAATAACAAACGGAGTACATTTTGCTAAAAATAACAGCGTTAACAGTGATTGGTAAGAAATTAAAATAAATACTTAAAGTTAAACGAAAATAAATGTAAAAAAAAACTTGACGAGTTAATCTTATCATATTTTTAGTTGTATAATTGTTGTGTATTTTCAATTCCTGTATCTTCAATGAAATAAATTGAATTTATAAAATAAGAATAATAACTAAACAGTAAGAATTCAAATTAATATAAACCTTTTAAAGCTAATTATTAGTAGAATTGATTTGTTAATTTCTTATTTTTTTTTATTTCCTCACATATTAAAATAACTTTGGTTGTTTCAGGAACAAATATTACTTTTAAAGTTGAATTTATCCCCATAGATTAGAAAAATAATATGCTTAGATACTTTCAATTGCAATTCAATAAAAGGGAACTCAAATTAATTAATAATTTTAAATAATACATATTAGTATTCAATGTTGTGGTGAAACTTAACTAAAGTCAAATAAAAAAGAAGTAATTGGTTTTGAAGATGATATTTGCTTATTTCTGTAGATCCCATAAACGTCATGTTCTTAATTCAATACTTTTTCTTTTTTTTCGATTAACAGCTGACTCAATTCTAAACCCACTCCCTGACTTTGACGGATCCGAGATAGAAAATGGGAGTTTTTGCGATCTCGCTTCTTCTCAACCACCTAAAAACTGCAGTAAATACACGGCAGATGCCAAAGTAATTCAAGGAGCGGTATGCGTACTGGTATATGGTCGATCAACCTGCACATAGTCATTCAACTGGGCATTAATGCTCAGACATCACCATCGACAAAATCTCTACAGGAGATATCGGTTAAATTATTTGGCTGGACTTTGGCGTACATGTCATAAGCATTGAATACAGCCGTAAGTGTCTAGACAGACTCTTCGTGAAAATAAATCTTCTGCGAGGAAACAGAAGGAAATAGTGCACCACGAACTACATTTACACGGTTAATTATTTTTTTTTATCTTTCCGCAGTCGGAAAAGTGATTGAATAAGTAACCAACGAATATCGTGTTCATAAATATTGCAGATCACAAATAATAATTAGTATGGATAGCTTTACATTCATATTATCTGCTGTCGATTGTAAGTCGCCGTATAAGATGTAATGAAATCTTAGAGAAATTTAAATAAATTTTAAACTGTGTCCACATTTAGTTTAACGTGGTTGTAGTTGGAGTGCATAAAAAACTCATCTACAATAGTTTTCATATAAAACCAGACAATCTTCAAATAGTCATGCTTAATTTTTACCTATGTTCGCCTGATCATCTTCAAATACCAATTTTCATTTTTGTTTAATTTATCTTACACTTAAATGCTCTTTCTATTGACACCATCTTTTCGATATTCCAATTCAACTTATACATTTTTAAACAAAAATATATATCGTTTCCAATGCAACTATTACGTACATATCAAGTGTGCGTTTGGTTTAATTTGCAAGTTACGCACATTTTTTACAGTGGGGCAAAACAAAGAGGACTCTAGTTGGGCACATTACATTTTCTATGTATTTTTTTTTATGTGCATTGAACTTAAAATGGTGAAAATTATACTCAAACAAAAAAGAAAAATGTCTAAAGATACCAGCTAATAATAAAGTGGGGTCAATTAAAATCGGAGCATTTTTGTATACTCTTGGTTTAGTTCAAAAAAATAAATCAAGATAATAAATCGAAATGAAATTTTAAAAAATACAGTCTAAATCAAAATTACATATAAAGTTCGTTAAGACATTTTCCTCGTTTACTTTTCAAGC
Source organism: Eristalis tenax (assembly GCA_905231855.2). Classification (NCBI taxonomy): domain Eukaryota; kingdom Metazoa; phylum Arthropoda; class Insecta; order Diptera; family Syrphidae; genus Eristalis; species Eristalis tenax. The sequence goes on along the minus strand of HG993125.1, from coordinate 31,844,797 downwards.
TCATACATTTGTTTACACTTTTTAGGAAAAACAAATTGCATTTACGCAATCAAAAATTTATTCAAAAATATCACTTTCTTTTTAACTAAATTTAATTACTTTTTTGCTTGGATGCGAGAAAATGATTATTGCCAATTTTTATTATTTACAAAATGTTTTTTTTTTTTTTTTGCCTTTGATTTAAAGAAAGTTTTTCGTTTGTGTACTATTTTTCTATTTTTGAAAAAAAGTAACATGTTACCATTTAAAAAAAAAATAAATAAAATAAAATTAATGTTTCAAAATTGGAGAACAAAATTAAAAAATAATATTTTACATAAAGAAGCAATGATATCTACTTTTAAGCGGGTGGAACAAATCTATTGTTTAAAAAATTGTATTCATAAGAATGTATTGTTGTTATTTGTATACATAATGAAAAAGGACTCATGAATTAATGAATATACAATTAATTGAATACTCGCTTTTGGAATCATATTGATTTTAAGAAATTGCAAAAGAGAACATTACTTTGAATTTATGTGATAGTTCTTACCAGAAATGAAGTATGATAGAGATGCCCAACTTCTTCCTCTCTTGCCCCTTAAGATTTTTGACAACCATTTTTCATATTGTTTTCTAAAGCCAATTGGGCATTTACGTTATTTCGTGAATAACTGTCAAAAATTCATGAATAACCGTCAAAATTTTCATGATTATCCGTCAAATTCGTCGATGGACTAGGGGTCAATCAGTGTGAAGTTGGGTATCTCTATCATACTTCATTTCTGGTTTTTACTATATCCAAGCGTAGAGAATACAAACAAAATCGGTTATGCCCACGGACATTTTTTCGGGAATAAGAGCTCCGTGTCTAATGACTGCACTGAGTATCACGGTCATGAGAACTGCACAAGGTACTATATCGGAAACCATCATGTGGACCGATGTGAAGCATAGTGAAGTGAAAATGGTTGCTGAAGATATGGGGATTTAAATTCAGGACTTTGTTAATGTTGTGAGCACTACTCTCATCGTTGTATACAAATAATGAGCTAGAAAATTACTCATTATTTGTCGAAAATGTTATTACCCGCTTCGAAAGTTGAGACGATAGTTGTGAATAATTTATTGCGTTTATGGTCTTGAAGGCTGCGCACTACCGGCTAGAAGTAGTGTGCGAAATGAAATGTTGAAATTGTCAGGCAGAGTTTGAATATGCAACCGCTTTCCCGCACCCACATTTATTGGACTGTGAACTGACCCACTCATTCAAGTCATTTACAGGAAAAAGGCAAATGACTGCCCCAACTCAAATAAAATTAGTGAGTGTACAGCTTTTGAAATATTCTATCAAAGCTAGTCCGAGTCATGACATGCATGAGTATGTGGGCACATGAAAGATTGCCATAATTATGCACAAACTTGGCAAGTGAAGAATTTTTCGATATAAACTTTTAATTCACATATAAATTAACATACAAGACCCCATCTTATAAAATTTAGAATTCGTTGCGGAGCCGGAGTCCGGCTTATATGAAACCCCATAGTTCGCTTCTCGATCGCAGCACGATCTTAGCACATGTCCCATGTTCTTTTATATTAAACAAAAAATAATGGATGCCTATTTGATCAAATAAAAAACATATTGATCGAAAAAAATGTGTGCTGCATCAACAAACGAATACAACCTAGTGATAAAAAAAAACACTTATATAAAAGCGCTTATTTATAAAGCTACAAAAGCAAAACTGTATATCACATGAATCCTTTTCCACCATTAATTAAGTACGTATATACAAAAGCAATTTCAATTCTAACAATCAAGTTATTTACAGTTTGTTCAAAATCAAAAATTTTACCTCCGGTAACGGTTAAGGTTGCGAAGTCGTATTCGGCAACAGTAAATCCAGCAGAGTTGTGTGCAGTGATTCGTAAGTTATACCATGTAGCAGGCTCAAGATCCAATACAACGTAGTTATTGTCAGGCTTAACATTGTTTGAGATTTGATTCCATTCAATTTGGTCACTAAAAGTTGCAAATAAGAATTATAAATACTATACGACAATCTTGTATTAGAAGTGCTTTTGTTTTACCGTTTCTTGTTTTCAACAACAAAGTGAGACATTGGGCAGCCACCGTCTTTCCATGCCATGAAGTGCAGACTAACAGAATTAGCGGTGACTTCAATAAATCGTGATTTCTCTGGAAGTTTTGGTTTGTAACCCTTTGTGCGTGTGTTTAGAATATCAGATGCCTCTCCAGCTCCAATGCTAAAAATAAGGCACTTCATTGTTAGAAAATAGGTCTGAATGAATGAGTGGGTGTACGAACTTGTTAAATCCGGTAGCATAAACTTGGTATCTTGATCCACAGAGAAGAGTTTCGATTGTGTACTTTTGAGCTTCAACGGACACCTCTGCAGTCTCCCATTCGCCAAATTCTAGAAGGCGTGAAAAAAGAGGTTAGGCACCCTTATTAAAAAAAAAAACTATTTATGCATGTACCTGGTTTGTAGTGCAATGTATATCCATGTAATGGAGCAGAATCACCTTCATGTGGCTTCAATTTAACAGTCAACGCATCGGTGGTAGTAGCAGAAAGTGTTACTTGAGGAGATTGGGGTGGTGCCAAAACAATAAGCTTGTGTGTAATTGAGTCCTTTGCGATAGAGTTTTCAGCATGGCATGAATATTCCCCAGCATCTTGACGAGTAACTGATTTGATCAACAAAGAGCCATCGGGTAACAGTCGCATGCGGTCATTTGGAGTAAATTCAACACCTTTAATTTTCCATGTAATTTCAGGAGTTGGTGAACCAACAGCAAGACATGGCATCTTAGCATCTTCCTTGAATGTAGCAGTGAAAGTATCATCGAATGAGGCGATCTTGGCAGGTACTTGGTCACTTGGCATGGCTACAATACTCTTTGAGGGTTGGCCTTCACCAATGTTTGTGCTAGCTGTAACCCAAAATTCGTATGGCTTGTTCTTTTCTAAATCGGTAGCTTCAAGGCTCATTTGGTAGTGTGGTATTTTCTTGCTCTTTGGTTCACCTTCGGCCCCTTCGACTTTCGAGTAAACTGTATATTGCTGGATGACACCATTTGGTTGTGCTGGTGGACGCCATGAAACGAGAATGGCTTCATGTCCCATGACTAGAGCTTTTACATCGGTGGGTGCTTCAGGAACTTTTTTTAACATGAAAATGAAGGAATTATTTTATTTTATCTTGAAACTTTTATTTGAGATTTACCATCAGGTTCAGTTTGGCAATGAATTGGGGCACTTCGGACACCATCGCCTCCGGCAGTTGTAGCTAGAACTTGCATGGTGTAGTTAGTGTATTTCTTCAATCCATGGAGAACGGTGTCTGACGAGGCAGTCTTTTTGTAGTGACGTTTGGTGTCATCTTTACAACAAAAAAAGTGATTAAAAGTGTTGCTCCAGAGTGCACGGAAAAATTATTTTAATACTTACCATACCATAGATCGCTGGGAGCATATACAACTTTGTATGTCTTGATCACGCCATTAGCTGATTCAAGTGGTGGGCTTACCCATGAGACGCGAATTGTCTGTGATGTCAATGTGGTGCAGGCAGTATCACTTGGTGGTTGGCTTGGTGTACCTTCGGCAGTAAATTGTTTTTCCTCATCGCTCAATGGACCGGGTCCAATTTTATTGAATGCTTGAATGACAACTGAATACTGAGTGTATACCCGTAAGTTGTTCAATTCCAAGCTGTGTTCCTTTCCCTCTTCAGTCAAAAAGTTGATAGTTTCGAAAATAAATGAACTATTGGTGTTTGATAGTTTGTAGCCGACATAGTAACCCAAGATCTCTCCATTCCAATCTGAACGTGCTGGTGGCTTCCATGTTACTCGCAGTGTAGTCTGGTTAACTGGTTCGACTTTAATGTTCTGTGGTTTTCCAGATGGGGCTTCCTCGGCAGTTATAATAGTAACAGCTTCGCTTGATTGTGATGTTCCAATTGCATTTTCGGCGACAATTCGAATGTTGTATGTAGTTGCAGGGCTTAACTTTTGTACTTGTGCTTCGGTGGTGTGTCCAGGTACCATAACTCGATCGATCTCATCCCATGATGCACGTGATCGTTTGAATTCAATGATGTATCTATTCAGTGGAGAGTTTCCATCGTAGGGTTGTGCCCAGCTGAGTTGCACAGATCGTCCAGATTTGTCGAGAACCTTAAGGGCGTATGGCATTTCAGGAACTTCTTGAATAATCATGTTAATGCTAGCATCATCACTTCCAAAGGCATTTGTAGCAACACAAGTAAAGAGAGCAGAGTCAGATCGTTCAGTACGTTTAATCGAAAGGCTTGACATAACACCAGTTGACAAAATCTCTTCGCGAATAGTATATCTGTTATCGGTCTTGGGGTCCAATCGAATGTTATTCATGTTCCATAAAATGCCAATTGGTTTCTCGCCCTTAGCCTCGCATTGCAATACAGCTGGTTCACCTCGACGAGCAGTTTGATTACGCAATTTTTCTGTGAATTCTGGTGGAGCCTGTACACTGATCATGATAACTGCGGAAAGTCCGGAACCAATTCCATTGATAGCTTCACATAGGTAATAGCCCTCGTTGTTCTTTTGGATATTATCGATGAGGAGGGTACCTTCTTCTACGCGAATGTTATCGTTCTTCTTCAGATCCTTATATTCTCCAGGTGCATCGCCTTAATTCAAAATAGATTTAATGCCTGCGTACGGAATGTGTACGCAGTTTTACTTACCAACAGCTTTTTTCCATGTCACTGAAGGTTTTGGGAATCCATCGGCTTTGCATTCGACTTTAGCATCAGATCCTTGCGCAAAAGCTTTGTCAGTTGGTTCCAAAATCCATCTTGGTGGTACTGTTTTTAGGATATTGATTAGTGGATGAGAAAAATAATACATTAGACGTTTGTTTTTTCGACGTTTAATCTTGCAAGTTAAAATAGCATGCGGAATAGAAGTTTACTTCTTTGAAAACGGACGGCACGGACGCTATCACGTGAAATGGCTTTTGTATAGGTTTGTTTTTTCGGAAGCGTATTTATAATATAAAGCGATTATTATTTACTTATGAAATAATTATAAACCATTTCAGTGATTTTTTCTACAAAATATTGAAGGTTACAGTAGTTTTCAATTATCTGCTACTTACTTTTTAAGATGCACCTACCAAAGGTGGTTTTAAATAAAATAAATATTGTTTATCGTTGGTTGGTAGTTACAATAGGACGAAAGATGTATTGGTAATTGTTTGCCTTCATAACTATTAATGAGAACTGTACAACAAAAATGGGAAAGACCATTTATGTTCATGGTCATGTGACCTTATCCCTTCGGTAAGCCAGAGAATAGAAAACAACCATAAGTTTGCTTGAGTCAAAAGGTTGTGCGCAGAATGTTCAGTACGATTTAGACACAAAAAGTACAATTTTACAAAGACATCATTGTCCATAAAGACGCAACTAATTCATAGAAAGTGGAATACGTATGTGAGTTTCTGTTGACATTTTAATTGCTCAATACATTTGAAATAGTCTTCCAAGTCCTAAATGTATACATAAGCCAAAGTTTTGGGTTTCGTTAGATCCAGCCAAAGTGACGCTTTTAGTAAATAAATAATTTTCTAGACTGGAAATTCGTGAGATTGAACTCCGAATATATGTGAAAATAAAACTGCGAAAATTAAATATCCACATACTCAACATGAAGATCAATGGGCGAATGGAGTGAAATATATTTTTCTCTCCGCATATAGCTCGAGTTTGGTAATTGCGTAAATTGATTGGCCAGCTTGAAATAAACATCACTTTCGATGTCTATGTAACAAGCGAAGTGCAGTCATCAATAACAGTCGTAAATACTATTTACGGAAGGAATCTTAAATTGCATACAAATAGAATTTAGTTAGAATTGTATTATTAAACGCCTTGCAACACCAAAAAACAATAAACAATTTATCCGAACAATTTATAATAAAATGCCTTCAATATTTATGCAGACTCCAATATCTTAAAATATTTAAAAATTAAAAAGTAACTACAAAGAATACTATTAATAATAAATATAAAAATGGACAACAGAAATATGGATGAAAAGAGGAAACAAAGAAGCAAATTGAAGAAATACAAAAGCATGTACTCGAAGTGAAAACTGGTTGAAAAATAGTCTTAAATTCTTTTCAACCACTTCTCAAGTAATCTCCGATCGAAACTTAGTCATAAATGAAATAGAAGGAAATATCGGGTTAAAGGATGGATAAGGATGTTCGGAAGAAGAAGACTTAGGCAGGATGAGGAAAAGGATTTTGTGTTCAATTTTTTTTTTTTTATTATTTGGCAGTATTTTGCTGTTTGGCATTTTGTTGCAATAATTGTTCTGTGATTTTATTTTCGTTTAATTTACAAAACAAATGACATTAAGCCAGACTGTATTGGTTAAATACAGATTCCTGGAACGGAATACTCACAATTCGCAAATAAATATATCATAAAGCAGATAATGGTTCATTTTAGTGTTTGTGAGTGTTGTGTGTATGATAACAATTGCCAATTTGTGCATAAATGTGCGCAGGTTATGATTATTTTTGTTTTCTGTTTTTCAAAAGGTAGTATGGGATGTTTGTGAGAGTGTAGGGTGCTTGCTTTTAAGGTCACTTGTATGGGAGTTCCGCTGTTTCGCCATTTCACACAACCAATTTTATTTGATGATTATCGAGACATTAAATAATTTAAAAAAATAAACTGTAACACATTTTAAATTGCTTAAATTTGGTTAAGGTTCGACATGTCGTAAGATGGGCGTGATTTGTTAATCATTTTAAACATCTTCACTTGTTTTCTTATTAAAATGTAAGACAAAAACAAAACGAATAAATTACACAATTACAATCGCGTGAGTACGTATGTTCTTATTTATACAGATTATTTTCGGTTTTCTATATACAATGTTTTAAATTCACACAACGTGAATATTTGCTACAGCAATATTGTGGTCTTAAGGCTGACAGACTTTCGTTGAGCAGCAGATGAAGAATAAAAACGGAGAGATAAACTGAGCTGTTTCTGAGCTATGGAAGAATATATTAAAATGAGTGGTGGAAAAACATATTTGTTAGCAAAGATAAAGCGGAACAAAAGACAGCAGAAGATTCGATTGGTATTTATTGAGAAATTGAAATACCCTTTACAACAAGATTCGCAGTTTGCGTTGAATTTCCAGCTGCGTTTGCTGCTGTACATTTATACAGGCCGGCGTGATACGATGCAACATGCTGAAGTATGAGCAAGCTTGTTTGGCGACCAACACTCATAAGTGTTGCCATTGAGGATGTTACAGTTTTTCCATTCAAATGCCATTCGAATGTCAGGGGCACATCACCTTTGGTAACAATACAAGTGAATTGGACATAGTCACCCTCATGACTGACATCCGTGGAGAGTGATAGTGGAGCTAAGGTGGGAATTTCTTAAAAAAAAAACAGGCAATGAAAATATACACATAAAATATACGCTTTACAGTTTTTAAAGTTAATTTAAATGTAAATTTAACATTTTTCTTGTCTGAAAGTCGGTTGCTTATGACTGTGTTCACACTTAAATTTTGAAGTAGTTTTGAAGAAATGTGATTTGAAAATATCAGGAATGTTGACTACGAAGGTGTTACAAAAGTCGTTTCTACAATATTGATGACTAATCTCGGTCAGAGGAGAGGGTCAACTTGTTGACCGTAAACATATTGCCAGAAAACATATTGACTTCTTTTAGCAATTAATGGAGTGTTGTGTGCTACTAGTGCTAAGAAACCAAGTTTCATATAAAATGCAAACGAAAGAAACGACACCGACAAATCATTCCATAAATTGTACACATTGCATTAATGCGATAAAATCTGATTCATCCAGTTAAATCAAGGAGTCCTATCAATGAAAATATATAGTATATAAAAATTGTTGTCTTCGTATATCAAGTAGGATAAACAAAGACTGAAGTTTCTGATGGATGATCTCTCATTCTCATGTGAACACATTCTTTAGACAGTCATATTTCTGCCAAACAACCTGCATTCTCAATAGACATTAAAAAAAAAAATACAAAGTCGACAAAAGTTCTAATTCAATTCTGCCCACCCTTTACTTTGAGCGTAGCTTCCTTTCGACTCTCCCCAGCTGCGTTCTTCGCTACACATGTATAAGTCCCCGAATCACTGATTGTTACTTGTCGAATCGACAACATAAGTGTGTACTCATCTATCTTATGATAAATCGATCGGACCAGCGGTTGATCATCTTTAAGCCAGTAAAGATCAATAGGCAAATCGCCAGATGTTACCATACACATAACCCGCACCGATTGTCCGCCATTCACCCCATTCCCGGTGAAATGAAAATTATCAATTTGTGGTATTTCTTTTTGAAGCACATACAAACATACAAATGAAAGACAAGTTATAAGGCACATCTTGTTTGTTAATAAAGTGAAAAATATATCATAGTGGTGATGTTAAATATATAATTTTGTTTTTGTTGTAGTTAATGAGAGCCCAAGGTACCAGCTGTTAAGATCGAGAAAACAAATACTTTTCTTATTTCATATCGTTTTTGCGTAAATTAGGAACATTCAAAAAGCAACTGAACTGAAATTTATCTTTTTGATTTTTTTAATATTTCAATTTGAAGCTTCAAAAACCAACCCTTGACGGAGAGTGCTGTCGAGACTTCTGTGTCTCCAGCTCTGTTTGCTCCAATGCATGTGTAGTTGCCGGCATGGTCTCCACGTACACTTTCAATATTCAGCGAACTGCTTCGTTTACCATGCATCAAAATCTGTATGCCGTCCACATTCTGAGCTAGTTGTTCGTTAAAGTACCACGTGATATTGTAGGGGAAGTCGCCATGAACTACAGCGCAGGTCAATTGAAAATAGTCGCCGACGAACAAGGGTTCGTCATTATTTGTTGGCAGAGGAGCAAGCTTAGGTGGGACTAAATAATGTACAGGATGGGTGAAGAAAAAAGGAAAATATTAGATATTAAATATTAAACTCAGAGGACAATAGCTCTTAGAACTAAAATGAATGGATATTTGGTGAGCTTTCACACCACCGTTGACCACGATCTGAGCAGCATAGCCTGACACTTTTTTTTTATCCACAAAGAGATAAGTCACCTAGAGAGTCACTAGAGAGTATGCGAACATCAGGGTAGTGATGTTAACCTATCCCGGCGGCATTTTCCATGGCAATTATCAGCAGTATTGGAATCGTTCAGTCGATGATCATTGAAGATCATGATTAAGCTTTGGTTCTTTTCGAGGAAAGAAAGGTGTAATTTTTGCGCATTTTTCTTGAACGTATCTACTGTGTAAAAGCAGAATTAGGTGTGCTTGCAGCAACATGGAAAATGTGTTAGCGCATTGGTAAATTGCTTGATTTAGGTATCTACTATTGTAGACGTTATTTTGAACATTTTACTTAGGTACAAATAGCAGGCATAGGATTTTGCTAAAGTTGCCTCTTTTTATTGGTTAATCGGAAGATAGTATCGACTTTATACAATGGCGTTTCATGCCGCCCTGATTCCAAATATCTGTATTTTATTTTGCCTTTATTTTACCGTTATTGTCTCTTTCTGCCTTTTTGACTTTTTCTCACGGTTTGTTTGCATAAAAAATTGTCTGTAAAAACATCTTACGTAATGCAAGAAATAACAGACGCATACAAAAAAAAATTAGGACTGGTAAGTTCGTGGAACGAACCTGGAACCCTCTGCGCAGGAGTTAACGCACCAACCCGCTACGCTACGTGACCCACATTCGGGTTTTTTAATCGATAAAAAAAAATTGTGAAGGCATGCAAAAAAAAGTTTTTGAGAGTCTGTACTTACAAGAAACGTCAATTAGCGAAGTGTTGCCGTTTCTAAAGAACATTTTAAGAAAACTTGATTAAACCAAGAAAGGCGTATTTTTGAGGAATTCATGAAGAAATTTACTGTCGATTTAAATGCAAAATTAAGTGTTCCACGATTTGGATTCCAAATAAAGTTGAAAATATTAAATGTGCTTCACTCTTGAAGCACGCTCTTAAAGCTGAAGTAGAAAGTTATTAGCTCCTTAAATGCGCTTCTAAGAAATAACCGGAGAAGATTATGACCAGAAAATGTCAAAAAGCTCTTGGTAATTAAATGCTACTATAACTAAATGTGTATTTAAGTTCCTTTTCGTATTTTTCAATAAATGTCTTCTTCAGTGTTTTGGTTTGCCTTTTTTTTACTTTTTTAGGTCAACAAAATCGGGTCAACAAATCATGAAAGCAGATAATTTCGTATTTATATTTTTTCGTGGAAGTTATTTCAGCTTGCTTGAATGCTTGTTTGAAAAGTTTAATATTAAATTTACGCGTTGTTAATGGTGACAAATTGATTTCGAAGCAGTTCGTAGTAATTTTACAAGGGAATGGAAGTTCTGTAGATAAAAGTGTATTACTTTTACTTCGAAGAAAGATTGTTATTTGTTGTTGATTCGAACAACATTGCCGACACTTTACAGGGCTGGCTATTAGCAGAAATGTGAATACAAACAGCTTAGTTCAATATCGAAAAACCGTTTTGAGGGACAGTTTGGTAGCTAGGTCCCTGATTTATGAATTTTACGAATTAATGCAAGAAAAAAAAAACAAATACAGCGATTAATTACTCGCAAAGGGGAGAAGGTATTACAACCGGACTACAGTTCTAGTCATTTTTTAAGCAAACCTGCAACAATGACAAAGTCCAATTATTTAATAAGTGTTCCATGTGTACAGAGCCGTCAACCAACATCTAACAGAAATTAAACAATTTATTGCCAATCGTTTGAAAATGAAAATGTTGCTTATACTTTGACCAATATAATTTTTCTGAAGAGACCTAACACACTAAATTATCTAATTTAAACTTATTTAGATCTTGACTCGGCGTCATAACTGGACACAGCACGATTGGCACTCATGCTGCATGGATGAAAAGGAGGTAGAACCCACATATCACACTCTGTAGTTGTAGGTACTTACACCTATGGGCCTACTACTTCAATAATCTTAACGAGCTAAACAGCGTCAGCATTAACCAGCTGAACCGATTCAACACAATCACCAACTGGTTCTACCTGTTAAGTGAAATCAATCCCTGTGGTATCACAACGGGCCTTTCCCAATCAGCCGCTACAACCTCCTACTGGTATTTATTTATCGGGTCAATGTTTCTGTTTCAAGTGTATAATGCAAATTTGTGTCGAAATGTAGTGCGGCTGCATGCAGACTGCCTTGCAAAGCATTGTACAAAAAATGTTTTTCATGCGGTTTGACAAAATGCTCACAGCTCTAAGCTCAAACTAAGTACATATCTACTGGCGACATTCCCAAATGGGATTTTTGAGAAAGAGAATTGTGTAGTCAGGAATAAATCAATTAGTAAGCTATCTACTAAGGCGGTTAGTATTGACAATTGATTATCTCCGTCTCTAACCGTAAACACTTAGTCTAGTCGTAAATGTTTTTCTTCCGGCGCGATTTTTTGCGTGACAAGTGAAATTCCCAGCATGATGATCGTCGACTGAGTCTATTGTCAATAGACTACTCCGTTGACCAGCTTTTATTGTAGTTATACCCAGGTTTTCACTAACTTGCTGATCATTGAAAGTCCATTGGATGACTAGTGGTAAATCACCTTCAGGCACTGAGCATTGCAGTGTGAGATATTGACCAGTCTGGGCGGGACCCTTTTCAAAGGCGAATGGGATTATACGAGGAAGGACTATATATACAAAACAAAAAACAAAAAAATAGAATAAACAAAAACAAAAGAAACACATGACAAATCAAAGATGACAATGTTAACCTATAACTTTTAATTGAGTAGTAACACTAGCTTTGCCGGCGACATTTGTTCCCTGACATGCGTAGTTGCCTGAGTGTCGTGCGGCAACACTCTCGATCGTCAGTACACTACTTCGACGACCCATTTTTGCTATAATCACGTCCATATCGTCCGATACGATGGGCTGGTTATTAAATGTCCACAAGATGCTCAAAGGGAGATCACCTTCGGTAATCGTGCACTGATAGGTAATGTACTGTCCAAGGTGCACTGATTGATCACCAGATGATAGAGGGGAGATTTGTGGCGGAACTGAGGATTGGAATTACAAACCAAGGTCTTACAAAACAAAAAAAAAAAAAAAATAATAATACATAAATTGATATTTAATCTTTTTCTTTTTTTGAATAACCATTGACAATTAATTGTGCTGTGTATTCTTTGGATTCAGCTTGATTCTTAGCTTTGCATGTGTAGTTTCCAGCATTGTTTCCGTTTACTGAATCAATTGTAAGCACACTAACTTTCTTGCCAATCTTTGATGTTGTTACACCCAGAAATGTGTTCAAGGGATAGTTGTTGAACAGCCAGACAATATCGATGGGCAAGTCTCCTTTTGAAATGGTACATTGAACCGTCACTGAGTCTCCAAAATTTATGGGTTCATCTCCGAAGATGAATGGTGTAATATGTGGAGGAACTGTAGAAAATTGAGTTTTGTTAGATCAAAGTCCTTTTCTCATAATGGGAAATTTTGATTCTTGATTCCTTCGGTGGAATGCCCCTGCAGGAGCGTATGTGTATGTGGAAATAACTTTTGATTCCTTTACCTCAGACACTGACTGATATTCACAATTGGACACAATCATTTTTGAATAAGAAGCTGGCGTCTTAATAGGATTCATTCAGATTTATTATATATTTTTAACTCAATTCGTAGTTGATGTAGTGTGCGGCTCCTCGAAAGCTCCATCACTTCTCTCATTCCTCTATAGTGTTATACACAGCAATGAATTCAAAGTAAGCAAAGAAAATTTCGAATAGCTGGAAAAAGTTCGCCATTTTTTAACCGGAATGGCATTGTTATGTTTGTTTGTATCAAACACTGATTTCATCAAAAACTCAATCGAAATATCAATTTGAATTAAAAACAGACTCTTGCAGGATTTCAATAAAGCGTACTATTGAGTCCCTTCAACTGATTTTGAAAGAAAAAACATTTTACAACACAAAGCATTAATTGACATAAGCAGACATTTCAGCATCAACAAATCTATCGTTAAAAAAGCACATTAGAAGCTGTAAATTCCATTGATTTTATCCTTAACAAAATTACTGATTAGCTGTGTAAAGCGTCAAAGCATTTTCTTTATAAGCGATTACATGCTACTCCAGGGATGTTAGGGATTAATTGCATCGGATCGATAACATAAATTTAAGAACAAAATACATTTTTTTTTTTGTAAACAATGTTTGGTTTGCAAAAACATTTAAATACCATTCACTATCAATTCAGCGGTGTAATTGACAGCAGCAGCATGATTTTTAGCTTTGCATGTATAGTTGCCAACGTGTCCCGCATGTACTGAATCGATCATTAAAACACTTAAGCGTTTTCCCATTTTTGATGTGGAAACACCCGAGTATGAGTTAATTGGATAGCCATTAAATAGCCATTCGATATCAAGGGGCAAATCACCGTTTGACACAAGACAATTTACGGAAACTGAATCTTCAAAATTTGCTGTCTCGTCGCCAAAGTCGAAATGAGCTATTTTTGGTGCAACTGCAAAGAACAGGAGGTATTTCATATGGAGGTGTACATAATTCCCAAAAGAAAAGTGTGAGTTATAAAATAATTTTTGAACGCCCACTTGTATTTGCTGTGGTGAGGTAAGCTAATCCTGTGGATTCCAGAGGTTATTGGCCAAATTCTGAATAAACTTATCCTAAATAGAAATTTTTAACACAAGACTTAAAACTTGTAACAAACCTACTTTTCCATTCTATGTACATATGAGGCTATCAGTGCAAAAGTGACGTTACCCACAAAACTCGAAAATTACCAAAGTAACAATTTTTGAGGCCCTCGATCGGCATAATTTACAATTTTGTGGGTCATGCCACTCTGCACTCATAGCCTCATATGTGGAATAAGGGACTCATAACAAATACATTTTCAGTGAATTGGCTGTATGATTCACTAAAATTGGTGTACATCAAATATGGTTTATTTCGCACACCTACTGCCCTTTTTGCTATATGCTCTCGTAGAAACAACAAAGTAGTAAAGGTATATAAAGTATTTTGCAGGCATAAATTTGTATAAGGTATGAGGGGGCTATTTTGGAAAATAATTGACTGTTGTTTTGATGTTTAAATTTAGGACTACATTGTTTAATGGCCATACGTCTGTTTGGAAATGTGCACTCTAAATTTTCAAGCTATTGGACTCATTCTTATGAAATTTGGACAATCACCGGGAATTGGCTGTCTACACATACAGTTATTACAAAGGGTGATTTTTTAAAAGCTATAGGAAAGTTTTTCAAAAAAAAAAAAACACATAAAATTCAGAAAAATGCATGAAATCTTTATTTGAATCGATAGTACGGTCCATAAAATGTATGTAAATGTTGACCTTGACTGCGCCTCAAATGGTTCATCCGCTTAGTCCAATTTTGGCATACTCTTTCCAACATTTCGGCCGGTATCTCACGAATAAATGCTTCAATGTTGTCTTCCAATGCGTCAATTGAAGCGGTCTTGTCTATATAGACATGAGCTTTAACATAGCCCCACAAAAAATAGTCTAAAGGCGTTAAATCGCACGATCTAGGCGGCCAATTGACCGGTCCCGAATGTGAAATAAAATGTTCACCGAACTCGCCTCTCAATAAGTCCATTGTTGCGCGTGATGTGTGGCATGTGGCACCGTCTTGTTGAAACCACATGTCATGCAGGTCAAGCTCTTGCATTTTGGGCAAAAAAAAGTTGGATATCATCTCACGGTAGCGCTCACCATTCACAGTTACGTTACGATTCGCATCATCTTTGAAGAAGTACGGTCCAATAATGACACCAGCCCATAAACCGCACCAAACTGTGACTTTTTCTAGATGCATTGGTAGCTCTTGCAATGCTTCTGGCTGATATTCACTCCAAAATCGACAATTCAGCTTATATACGTACCCATTGAGCCAAAAATGACCATAAAATGGAAGAAGCGCGTAATGAACTTTCTTAACAGAGCACGCATTTTGATAATAAAATTCAATAATTTGCAAGCGTTGTTCTTGTAAGACGATTCATGGTTAAATCATAGACCAAACTGAAGATGTTTGACAGTGAAACAAAACACGAAACGTGCGTCAGCTGTTTCAACAAGTGTTGCCAAAAAGGTAATAGCTAAAAAATTACCCTTTATAAAACACAAAAATGTTTCTATGTCTATAAGTACCAAACCGGTTTCATTTCAAAGGTAATAATGCGAAAGTAGTTTCAGACCCTTAGGCAATGCATCGGGCACATTCCGTCCATTCATGATGTCGATTTTCGACTCGAAGCCCAATCGCTAACTGTTACAGTTTTGAACTTAGGAAATTCCAATTACGGATACGTTGCTTGCTTCAGAGTTGGAACGCAGAAAAATCATTATGTTTACACACCTACCAAAAAACTTAAGATATTCAAAAATTTAATAAATAAGAAAAATGTCCGCTTTTCCGAAAAATAAAGAAAATCTACTTCTTTTCTTAGCGTAGTAGCTTACGTCTTTGACGCCAGACAGCTGGTCTAAATTATCATTTATAAAGGGTATGTATTTTATGATTTAAAAAAAAAACTATAGACGTTAAATTAATAAAGTTTAACTCAATTCAACTCAATTCGGCATTTTAATAAGTTTCTGAAAATCACAGATGGACACTTGGATAATTTGTATCTGGAAAAGGAGTTGAAATTATAACTAATTCAAATGAAATAAAACCCATCGAAAAATAATAGAAAATTAGCAAACCATTTACTACAAGTTGCGCTGATTGCACAGCAGACTCCGCTAAATTTTTAGCTTTGCATGTGTAATTTCCTGCATGGCGAGCATGTACATTATCTATTGTTAGGATGCTTGTCCGCGTCCCACCCTTGACGACGGTGACTCCAGAGTACGAATTAATTGGATAGTCATTGAAAAGCCATTCAATATCTATCGGCTGATCTCCCGACGAAATAAGACAAGTCACCGAAACGGAATCCTCGAAATTTGCAGGCAGATCACCAAAATCAAATGGAACGATGTTGGGTGGTACTGATTTGATGGGAAAAATAAAAAAATCAATGACGGCAGTATGAAAAATTATCGATCACATTTGAACTCCCAACAAGAAACAAGAAATATCGACGACGAACCTTTTGGGAAGCTAAGGAAGATTGTTGGAGTAAGAAATAATGGAACAAAAAAACATACTACCAAGCAAAATCAATAAACAAATAAATTAAACTTCAAACCATTAACAATTAATTCAGCCGAGTATTCACTAAAGGCGGCTATATTTTTCGCTTTGCATGTGTAATTCCCGGCGTGTCCTGCATGAACTGAGTCAATTGTAAGCAAACTTGTACGTTTTCCGCCACGCACCACGGAAATCCCGGCAAATATGTTTACTGGCTGTCCATTAAAAAGCCATTCAATGTCGATTGGCAAGTCCCCAGATGAAATCAAACAATTTACTGACACGGAATCTTCGAAATTCGCTGGCTCTCCAAAATCAAAAGGCGCTAGATTTGGCGGAGCTAAGTCGGAAGAAACGATTTCCTTTAACTTACTTTCTGTGTAATTGAGCTACGCTTCGTATATGTATTTGTATATTTTTGAGGATATTTGGGACAAAAATAATAAAAATATCAACGAAAAATGAGATACATAACCGAAATACATTGTGTACCATTGACAACTAATGCAGCTGTGAATGACACTGAATCTGCTGCATTTTTAGCTTTACAAGTATAATTCCCAGCATGACCGGCGTGTACCGAATCGATGGTCAACAGACTATTCTTTTTTCCACCCTTAACAATTGTTATTCCATAATCGGCTTGAATTGAACGTTCATTGAAAAGCCACGTAATATTCATTGGTAAATCACCCAGGTATATCAAGCAGTTAACGGAGACCGATTCCTCAAAGTTGACAGCATGTTCGCCAAAATCAAAAGGTGCTATTTTGGGAGGGACTTAAACAAAAAGAAAAATTAGAATTCACAAAAACAAAAAAAAAAAAAAAATAGAGAAAAATAAATTTCATCGAGATACCCTTAACAACCAATTCAGCAGTGTAGTTAACAGATGCAGCTGAATTAGATGCCACGCATGTATAGTTGCCAGCATGCTCAGATCTGACATAATCAATGGTTAAGACATATGTTCGTTTGCCAAGCTTAGTTGTAGATACATCCATAAGTTGATCAATTGCTTGGCCGTTCAATAACCACAGAAAGTTAATTGGAAAGTCTCCAGATAGTACCAAGCAATTGACACTGGCTGATTCTCCGAAATTTGCAGGTTCGTCGCCGAATGTGATGTGTGCTAATTTAGGTGGAACTACATGAAAGCATACAATTTAGTTTGACCAACAATCAATCCAATAAAAAATATTTCATTAAAATCAGTTTAATTTTTTCTTCCACCAATCCCGTGACCAGAGGAGAAAGAAATTATGTAGATACACTGAAGGAGAATGACTTTAAGTGCATTGAGTGCATTCTCAAAAGGACGAAAGCGTTTTTCTTCAATTAATGTTTAAGTGTATTGTTGCTGTGTAAACTTTTGTGTGTGACATTGTATGAGATTTTTATCAACAAAAGAGAGGAATGAACCAAAATAATCGAATATCTTTCAAAAAATAGTACCATTCACCACCAATTCAGCGCTGTGAGAATCTATGCCAGCTTCATTCTTCGCAATACAGGTATAGTTCCCAACGTGACCGCCATGAACGGAATCAATCGATAAATGACTGATCCTTTTTCCACCCTTAAGAACAGTGACACCAGAATAGGCATTGATTAACTGACCATTAAAACGCCATTCCATATCCACTGGCAGTTCACCAAGATATACTAAGCAGTTAACAGAGACCGACTCTTCAAAATTGACAGCATGATCACCAAAATCAAAAGAAGCTATTTTGGGAGGGACTAAAACAAAATGAAATTAACTTAGAATATCACACTAAAAAAGAGATAAAACTACATTTTCTTTAATAAACTTTATGAAATACCCTTAACAACCAATTCGGCAGTGTAATGCGCAGATGCAGCTAAATTAGATGCAACGCAAGTGTAGTTTCCTGCATGCGCAGCTCTAACGTAGTCAATGGTTAAGGCGTAAGTTCTTTTCCCAAATTTCGCGGTAGAAACATCCAAATGTTTGTCAATTGCGTGACCATTAAATAACCATACAAAATTAATAGGAAAGTCCCCAGATGTCACCAAACATTGAACACTCGTTGATTCTCCAAAGTTTGCAGGCTCGTCGCCAAATGTGATATGTGCCAATTTTGGTGGAACTTTAGGAAATAATCAAAAATAGGATAAAGGAACAAGGAAACAGGTTGTAGTATATGTGTAGAACAAACGAAACTATATAAATTGCGAAAAATTGAGACCTAGATTGCGCTTGGTTGAATTATGTTAATAGGGATTGTGTGAGTTTGTACGTCATAAGCATGTAAGCAAGGAATTTAATATAATAAGAAACAAGGAAATATGAATTAATGGATCCAAGCCATATTGTAATACCATTAACGATTAATTCCGCAGAAAACGATGCTGATCCTGCTTCATTCTTGGCAGTACAAGTATAGTTTCCAGCATGCCCGCCATGAACAGAATCAATTGACAATAGGCTGATCTTTTTACCGCCTTTAACAACTGTCACGCCGGTGTAGGCATTTATTGGTTGACCATTAAACAGCCATCCCATATCCATTGGCAAATCTCCCAGATAAATTAAGCAATTAACAGACACTGATTCCTCAAAATTCACAGCATGATCACCAAAATCAAAAGGGGCTATTTTGGGTGGGACTAAAAAAAGGCGTAAATGATTATTCAACTACAATCAAAAGCAAATGATAACTTTAAAAGGAGTATATAATGCACCCTTAACAACTAATTCAGCGGTAAAGTTCGCTGATGCCGCTGAATTGGATGCTACGCAAGTATAATTTCCAGCATACTCAGCTCGAACATAGTCAATTGTCAGAGCATACGTTCTTTTGCCCAGTTTTGCGGTGGATACATCCATGAGTTTGTCGATAGCTTGGCCATTGAATAGCCAGGTAAAATTGATAGGAAAGTCTCCAGACGTGACCAGGCATTGAACGCTAGTTGATTCCCCAAAATTTGCTGGCTCCTCACCGAAGTCGAAGGGAGTAATTTTCGGGGGAACTTTAAATACAAAAACAAAACTAATCACTCGTGGTATTTTCGAATGGGTGAAGTAATAAAGGGGTTTATGATGCATTCAGTAATTGTAATAATTCATAATCGTACCAACTTTATCTTGTGTGCATTAATTTTCGAATTCGTTTTTCCAACATGGTCTGGAATTTATCGCTCGAATGAGAATATTTTTGTACCCAGTGTGAACAAGCGGAGTAGGCCAGTTTAGACAGCGAGTTATTCAGATATGCTTATATTCTCAAATAAATATTTAAACTTAACTTCTGATTGCAATACGAGCGTAACTAATGGAGTCTATTTATGACTTATTTTCTTAGTAATTAAAGTAGAACTTTTGTTCCGGTTAATCCGATTATAATCGGACTCGGGAAACATGTCCCGAATGTTCGATAATTCACCACCTTTCCTACGCTAAACGTGTTTGTTTAAAGCACTCCTATGAACCGATCATGTTTCCATTCCAATAATGCCCCAGGCACAAAGGTGACCGACTTGGTGGGTTCTACTGTAATTTTTCCTTTTTTAATTTACGGATTGCTGTGATGTGCACTGCTATTGGTAAATTCCGCCCAAAGGGATTTTCGGGGATATTTTAGAGACAAGTATCATAAGCATGAATACGTTGTCATGATTTAGGTTGAGAATTGTTAGAATATTTTATAAAAGAAAATTTCAGAATAACAAATAAAATTAATTCAGAGGTCAATATGAGTAGGCTATTTTCGAACGTCCCTGAAAATTGGTAAATTCGTAGTCCACTTAAAAGAGGTCAGGACACATTCCTACGTTTAACAGGCTTAAATTGGTAATATCGAAATTGGGGAAAATCAAACCATGTTCTTATGAAATTAAATTTATTATTGAATTCAAATTAAGTCAGTTTAATCGGTCAAATGTCTCTAGTTGAATTTCATATTATTTGCGCCTCAAATTTGACAAAGTGTAGTGTTAAATGAGTGTACATATGTCTTTAATGAGCTTAAGCTTATGGAATAAAATAAATTTAAAACAATTAAATAAATGGAGACAACTAAAGAAAACCGATATAAATATAATACCATTCACCACCAAAACAGCGGTATATTGAGCAGAGCCTGCTTCATTCTTCGCTAAACAAGTATAATTCCCAGCATGACCTCCATGGACAGAGTCGATTGACAGGACGCTTATCTTTTTACCACCCTTAACAATTGTAACACCAGTGTAAGCGTTTATCGGTTCTCCATTGAAAAGCCATCCCATATCCATTGGCAAATCTCCGAGATATATTAAACAATTAACCGACACAGATTCCTCAAAATTGACAGCATGATCACCAAAATCGAAAGGGGCTACTTTAGGAGGTACTAAAACGAAAAGTACACTTGGAATGTTACAAGTGTTGACAAAATAAAAAATAGTTCCGATATACATTTATTGGTCAATGCTGTGTAATGACAGATGCAGATGGGTTGGAGGTACACACGCATTCAGTATATTCAGGTCAATTCAGCATATTCGCCAATGGCCAATGCATATGTTGGCTTTCTAAACTCAGCATATTGAGTGCTCGCCCTCAACGTTACCAATTACGGAACACTTGATAATTCTCAAATCCATTTTTTTATTTATACCGTTCTCAAATCTGTTGCACAAGCTTTTATTGAGAATTGTGTATAGGCGTATGGACAACTCAGCTCCTACGCAACAGAGGACGCCGCACAGTGGACAAGCAGTGGAAGTGAATACCCAAAGTGACATATTTTTCTCCGCCAATTGGTATAGGTTTTTCGATGTTACAAATATGAGAATATAGAAACCAACGGTACAAGACTGTACCGTTAGCTCAAAGTAGAGACTTTGAAATTTACTAAATTTAACGTTTTTTTTTTTTATACAAATTTGATGTGGCATATTTCGTAAAATTAGGTACTTTTTAAAGTGCATCGACAGTCGTTTCATACACCTTACCAATTTGTATTATCAGGCTTTTAATTGAAGCCACTTTTTGAGAGAGCTGTAAGAAAAAATGCTCCAGGAGGCTCCGACGGGAAACCAACTTTTTCAGACAGCTAAAAGTATCCTCTATTGATCGATGGTGCAAAAGCTAAAGTTCCCTTTTTTGTGCACTTTGGGAGATCGAGGCGTTTAAGTTATGCAATTTCAAACGATTTCCCTTGCAATGCATGTATTGTGCAATTGCTATGCGAGAGGCCGAGGAAGTTTTTTTTTATTGTGAATGTTAATACTTTAGATCATAACATTGTTATAATCATGAAACTAATTACAGTAGAATCTAGGAAACATGAATGGTTCTATAAGATGAAAAATTCAGAAAAAACGTCAACACCTGCTTGAAATTTGCAGTTTTTTAAGAAAAACGTCTAACTACGCCTGTTTTTATATCTTTTATAAACAATCCTTTTTTAAATAAAATTAATTATTAATTTGATATATTTACTCAATATGTCATCGATAAGATGAAACAATTTTTATGTCTGTTTACCTTTTTAAGATTCTACTGTATTTCTATCTTTTTTTTGTTTGCGGTGTCCTAAAATGTATGCCCTCACGTGTCGCGGAAAGTGGGGAAATTAGGCCGCTATTGCCGAACAAATTGGGATATCGAAAATAAGCATCTGTTTTATGAAATACGCCTAGACTACAATTAGGGATTTAAAGCTGGGGGAGCAACAAAAAGTGACACTGCCCATGAACCAAGGAAGGAATCAAGTTCAGAGGAAGTAAGGTAGATGTAATAAAGTAAGGATTTGGCACAACCAACGGTGGATAGACCGCTTTATTGGCTACACATTTGTATCCGTGGTATTATATGACAGAAACTGTAAATAAAATCCAGGATAAATAATATCATCAGCAGCGTTGCCCGTCGGATCATTGTATGAAAGTCGGAATACAGATTATAGGCACCATCGAATTAAGAATTCCGAATAGTCGAAAAGAATGTTGATTAATTTTTTTTTAACTTGAGATTATTTCGTTAATCTGATTGATAACTGAGCTAGAATAAGACCTCCAGGCACATGTACTATGTTCCAAATTTCATTAAGATCGGTCCATGGCTTAGTCGTATGGACACGATTATTGTTGCTTCGCACTGTTTAATTAAATTTGCTCTTAGAGAACACAGATTTTAAGGGACGAGACGTTTTCCTATTTGTTCCCTTTTTTTTTTTTTTGAAGCAACATTTAACGGAAGGTTTAAAGACTCAGTGTCAATGCTTGTATTGATATAAGTCTCAAATCATGTCACGCTACATCCATTCTTTGTCAGAATAAGCACTAAATTAAAAAGCACATTATTACTAGAAACTTTGTATCAATTTTCTCAAATTGGAATTGCATCTATACGATGCCTTGTTTAAAGGTTATTGTGTGTATTTTTTTTCTCATAAGTATAAGCGGGATTAAAATGAATTTAAAAATAAAAAGAATTAAGGAGGCACGAAAAAAGAAAAATATTTAAATGAGCAAATACCATTTACGATTAATTCAGTCGTGTACGAAGCTGAACCAGCTTCATTTTTAGCGGTGCAACTATAGTTCCCAGCATGACCCCCATGGACTGAGTCAATCGATAGTACACTAATCTTTTTACCACCCTTAAGAATTGTCACCCCAGTGTAGGCATTGATTGGGTGACCATTAAATATCCATCCAATGTCCATTGGCAGATCTCCGGTGGATATCAAACAACTGACCGAAACAGATTCTTCAAAATTCACAGGATGTTCCCCAAAGGCAAATGGCACTATATTAGGAGGGACTGGCAAGAAATTTTGCGATTAGACGGATAGAAGAGAGGATAGAATCAAATCAAAATAAAATAATTATTCTACATATTTAGATAAATATATGAAAGCTTTGTGCTCAAATACCCTTAACGTTCAACTCTGCTGTGTAGTTAACAGACGTGGCATCGTTTGATGCTACACACGTGTAATTGCCGGCGTGAATTGCCCTCACATAATCTATTGTCAAGGCAAAGGCGCGTTTACCGAGCTTAGTAGTGGAAATATCTGCGCGTTCATCAGGTGTAGGCATTTATTGGTTGACCATTAAACAGCCATCCCATATCCATTGGCAAATCTCCCAGATAAATTAAGCAATTAACAGACACTGATTCCTCAAAATTCACAGCATGATCACCAAAATCAAAAGGGGCTATTTTGGGTGGGACTAAAAAAAGGCGTAAATGATTATTCAACTACAATCAAAAGCAAATGATAACTTTAAAAGGAGTATATAATGCACCCTTAACAACTAATTCAGCGGTAAAGTTCGCTGATGCCGCTGAATTGGATGCTACGCAAGTATAATTTCCAGCATACTCAGCTCGAACATAGTCAATTGTCAGAGCATACGTTCTTTTGCCCAGTTTTGCGGTGGATACATCCATGAGTTTGTCGATAGCTTGGCCATTGAATAGCCAGGTAAAATTGATAGGAAAGTCTCCAGACGTGACCAGGCATTGAACGCTAGTTGATTCCCCAAAATTTGCTGGCTCCTCACCGAAGTCGAAGGGAGTAATTTTCGGGGGAACTTTAAATACAAAAACAAAACTAATCACTCGTGGTATTTTCGAATGGGTGAAGTAATAAAGGGGTTTATGATGCATTCAGTAATTGTAATAATTCATAATCGTACCAACTTTATCTTGTGTGCATTAATTTTCGAATTCGTTTTTCCAACATGGTCTGGAATTTATCGCTCGAATGAGAATATTTTTGTACCCAGTGTGAACAAGCGGAGTAGGCCAGTTTAGACAGCGAGTTATTCAGATATGCTTATATTCTCAAATAAATATTTAAACTTAACTTCTGATTGCAATACGAGCGTAACTAATGGAGTCTATTTATGACTTATTTTCTTAGTAATTAAAGTAGAACTTTTGTTCCGGTTAATCCGATTATAATCGGACTCGGGAAACATGTCCCGAATGTTCGATAATTCACCACCTTTCCTACGCTAAACGTGTTTGTTTAAAGCACTCCTATGAACCGATCATGTTTCCATTCCAATAATGCCCCAGGCACAAAGGTGACCGACTTGGTGGGTTCTACTGTAATTTTTCCTTTTTTAATTTACGGATTGCTGTGATGTGCACTGCTATTGGTAAATTCCGCCCAAAGGGATTTTCGGGGATATTTTAGAGACAAGTATCATAAGCATGAATACGTTGTCATGATTTAGGTTGAGAATTGTTAGAATATTTTATAAAAGAAAATTTCAGAATAACAAATAAAATTAATTCAGAGGTCAATATGAGTAGGCTATTTTCGAACGTCCCTGAAAATTGGTAAATTCGTAGTCCACTTAAAAGAGGTCAGGACACATTCCTACGTTTAACAGGCTTAAATTGGTAATATCGAAATTGGGGAAAATCAAACCATGTTCTTATGAAATTAAATTTATTATTGAATTCAAATTAAGTCAGTTTAATCGGTCAAATGTCTCTAGTTGAATTTCATATTATTTGCGCCTCAAATTTGACAAAGTGTAGTGTTAAATGAGTGTACATATGTCTTTAATGAGCTTAAGCTTATGGAATAAAATAAATTTAAAACAATTAAATAAATGGAGACAACTAAAGAAAACCGATATAAATATAATACCATTCACCACCAAAACAGCGGTATATTGAGCAGAGCCTGCTTCATTCTTCGCTAAACAAGTATAATTCCCAGCATGACCTCCATGGACAGAGTCGATTGACAGGACGCTTATCTTTTTACCACCCTTAACAATTGTAACACCAGTGTAAGCGTTTATCGGTTCTCCATTGAAAAGCCATCCCATATCCATTGGCAAATCTCCGAGATATATTAAACAATTAACCGACACAGATTCCTCAAAATTGACAGCATGATCACCAAAATCGAAAGGGGCTACTTTAGGAGGTACTAAAACGAAAAGTACACTTGGAATGTTACAAGTGTTGACAAAATAAAAAATAGTTCCGATATACATTTATTGGTCAATGCTGTGTAATGACAGATGCAGATGGGTTGGAGGTACACACGCATTCAGTATATTCAGGTCAATTCAGCATATTCGCCAATGGCCAATGCATATGTTGGCTTTCTAAACTCAGCATATTGAGTGCTCGCCCTCAACGTTACCAATTACGGAACACTTGATAATTCTCAAATCCATTTTTTTATTTATACCGTTCTCAAATCTGTTGCACAAGCTTTTATTGAGAATTGTGTATAGGCGTATGGACAACTCAGCTCCTACGCAACAGAGGACGCCGCACAGTGGACAAGCAGTGGAAGTGAATACCCAAAGTGACATATTTTTCTCCGCCAATTGGTATAGGTTTTTCGATGTTACAAATATGAGAATATAGAAACCAACGGTACAAGACTGTACCGTTAGCTCAAAGTAGAGACTTTGAAATTTACTAAATTTAACGTTTTTTTTTTTTATACAAATTTGATGTGGCATATTTCGTAAAATTAGGTACTTTTTAAAGTGCATCGACAGTCGTTTCATACACCTTACCAATTTGTATTATCAGGCTTTTAATTGAAGCCACTTTTTGAGAGAGCTGTAAGAAAAAATGCTCCAGGAGGCTCCGACGGGAAACCAACTTTTTCAGACAGCTAAAAGTATCCTCTATTGATCGATGGTGCAAAAGCTAAAGTTCCCTTTTTTGTGCACTTTGGGAGATCGAGGCGTTTAAGTTATGCAATTTCAAACGATTTCCCTTGCAATGCATGTATTGTGCAATTGCTATGCGAGAGGCCGAGGAAGTTTTTTTTTATTGTGAATGTTAATACTTTAGATCATAACATTGTTATAATCATGAAACTAATTACAGTAGAATCTAGGAAACATGAATGGTTCTATAAGATGAAAAATTCAGAAAAAACGTCAACACCTGCTTGAAATTTGCAGTTTTTTAAGAAAAACGTCTAACTACGCCTGTTTTTATATCTTTTATAAACAATCCTTTTTTAAATAAAATTAATTATTAATTTGATATATTTACTCAATATGTCATCGATAAGATGAAACAATTTTTATGTCTGTTTACCTTTTTAAGATTCTACTGTATTTCTATCTTTTTTTTGTTTGCGGTGTCCTAAAATGTATGCCCTCACGTGTCGCGGAAAGTGGGGAAATTAGGCCGCTATTGCCGAACAAATTGGGATATCGAAAATAAGCATCTGTTTTATGAAATACGCCTAGACTACAATTAGGGATTTAAAGCTGGGGGAGCAACAAAAAGTGACACTGCCCATGAACCAAGGAAGGAATCAAGTTCAGAGGAAGTAAGGTAGATGTAATAAAGTAAGGATTTGGCACAACCAACGGTGGATAGACCGCTTTATTGGCTACACATTTGTATCCGTGGTATTATATGACAGAAACTGTAAATAAAATCCAGGATAAATAATATCATCAGCAGCGTTGCCCGTCGGATCATTGTATGAAAGTCGGAATACAGATTATAGGCACCATCGAATTAAGAATTCCGAATAGTCGAAAAGAATGTTGATTAATTTTTTTTTAACTTGAGATTATTTCGTTAATCTGATTGATAACTGAGCTAGAATAAGACCTCCAGGCACATGTACTATGTTCCAAATTTCATTAAGATCGGT
The DNA here is from genome assembly GCA_905231855.2 of Eristalis tenax. Lineage (NCBI taxonomy): Eukaryota > Metazoa > Arthropoda > Insecta > Diptera > Syrphidae > Eristalis > Eristalis tenax. Next base: position 31,817,869 of record HG993125.1, on the reverse strand, counting down.
CCATGGCTTAGTCGTATGGACACGATTATTGTTGCTTCGCACTGTTTAATTAAATTTGCTCTTAGAGAACACAGATTTTAAGGGACGAGACGTTTTCCTATTTGTTCCCTTTTTTTTTTTTTTGAAGCAACATTTAACGGAAGGTTTAAAGACTCAGTGTCAATGCTTGTATTGATATAAGTCTCAAATCATGTCACGCTACATCCATTCTTTGTCAGAATAAGCACTAAATTAAAAAGCACATTATTACTAGAAACTTTGTATCAATTTTCTCAAATTGGAATTGCATCTATACGATGCCTTGTTTAAAGGTTATTGTGTGTATTTTTTTTCTCATAAGTATAAGCGGGATTAAAATGAATTTAAAAATAAAAAGAATTAAGGAGGCACGAAAAAAGAAAAATATTTAAATGAGCAAATACCATTTACGATTAATTCAGTCGTGTACGAAGCTGAACCAGCTTCATTTTTAGCGGTGCAACTATAGTTCCCAGCATGACCCCCATGGACTGAGTCAATCGATAGTACACTAATCTTTTTACCACCCTTAAGAATTGTCACCCCAGTGTAGGCATTGATTGGGTGACCATTAAATATCCATCCAATGTCCATTGGCAGATCTCCGGTGGATATCAAACAACTGACCGAAACAGATTCTTCAAAATTCACAGGATGTTCCCCAAAGGCAAATGGCACTATATTAGGAGGGACTGGCAAGAAATTTTGGGATTAGACGGATAGAAGAGAGGATAGAATCAAATCAAAATAAAATAATTATTCTACATATTTAGATAAATATATGAAAGCTTTGTGCTCAAATACCCTTAACGTTCAACTCTGCTGTGTAGTTAACAGACGTGGCATCGTTTGATGCTACACACGTGTAATTGCCGGCGTGAATTGCCCTCACATAATCTATTGTCAAGGCAAAGGCGCGTTTACCGAGCTTAGTAGTGGAAATATCTGCGCGTTCATCAATTCGTTGACCGTTAAACAACCAAACAAAGCTCACAGGAAAATCGCCAGATGTAAGCAAGCACTGCACGCTTGTTGATTCCCCAAAACTTGTTGGTTCATCACCGAAGTCAAATTGTGCTATCTTAGGAGGGACTTTCAGGAGGAAAAGGATTGGAAGAAATAAAGAAAAAAGGAACATTTTAAAAACTTATATTAACAAAAACAAACCGTCAACGCGCAATTCAGCTGTATGATTAATCCATCCAGCTTTGTTCGTTGCAATGCATGTAAAATTCCCCGCATGCTTCGCCGAAACCGATTCAATAGTAAGTTCATGAATTCGCTTGCCGCGATGACTGGATATGATCTCAAGATAAGGCTCCAGATCCTGGTTGTTGAACTTCCAAGTGACATTCACTGGAAGATCGCCACCAGCTATTATGCATTGAACGGATACAAATTCCCCATAGCTCACAGAGTCATCCCCGAATGAAAACGGAGAAATTTTCGGCAGGACTAAAAAAATTGTGTTTTTTTTTTTCATTTAAATTTACTTAAAAATAATAGGTCTAAATTGAAATGGCGAAACAGTTGAGTGTAATTTGCGGGATTTGAGATTAGATTATCAGATATTTCATTTCGTATAGGCTTATGAACAAACCGTTGACTATTAGGTCTGCAGTGTGCGCAGCGGTTCCCGCCGAATTACTGGCAATACATGTGTAATTCCCAGCATGTTTGGCTTCAATTGCATCAATCATTAAGTTATGTATGCGTTGTCCTCGTTTCTCTGTTATAATGTCTAGCTCCGGAACTAATGGATGCTTGTTCAGAGTCCACATAACTGTCAAAGGCAAATCTCCACCGGACACGGTGCAATGAACCGAAACGGGCTCACCAAAATTCATTGGTTCATCACCAAACGAGAAGGGGGTTATTTTTGGAGGAACTGAATTCGATGGTAAATGAATTAAAATAAAGAAAAAGAGAAAAAGCAAAAAGAAACAAGTTAAAAGAACGTCTAACCGTTGACAACTAGTTGCGCTGAATGTGATGTAACTCCAGCTTTGTTTTGAGCGCGACAAGAGTATGCTCCCGAATGATGTCCTGACACTGATTCGATTGTCAAAACATTCACACGTTTTCCGATGCGCGATATTGAGATGTCGTGGAAAGAGTCAATTGTTGCGTTGTTCAAGAGCCAACTGACAGCGATTGGTAAATCACCTCCTAAGATCGTGCATTGAACCGATGCGGGTTCTCCAAAATTCAGTGGTTCATCGCCAAAGTCAAATGGTGCTATTTTTGGTGCAACTACGTAATGGGTGAGAGTTTTTTAATTTGGACCGGGTGGATGTAATCTTGCGTATGAATAAAAGACGAAGCAAATTCGATGACACTATATTTTTATTTTGACGAAGCAGCAATGGGAACAATTGAAGCCGCTATTGAATTTTATAAGCTCTTTAAGACTTTAAACACCGCTTTCAAGATAAATCACCCGAAGTAAGCTTTCTTTAATTTGTTTTCGAATGACAGTGATAGACAAGTGGAATCAAGGACTTATTGTGTGTTTTTGTGAACATGTTCGATTGCTATTTCTTAACGAAACTTTACAGAGCCACAAACTGCACAATTATGGCGAAAAAACCAACCGTGCGCCATAATAGTTACACTCGTCATACATATCTGTGTAAGCCGTTCAAAACGAAAATTCGGGCATTTAAAAGAAATTTTCAAAAGCTTACGTAGCAAACTTATCCGCAAAGGAAGGCAACCAAGACACAAGTACCTCGCCCTCGTCCGTTTCTTTAATGAACAGCTCTGTATTTGAAGGCGATTGTGTTATTGAATTCAGAACTGAACTAACGAAATTTGATTTTTGATTTGGATTTTTCGAAGATGGTAGGCTGTAGCGAGAGGCATAGATAGTGGATCTCATCCCTGTCAGATATCGCATTCTTGAGCTAGGACAGTACCTCTTTGATTCTTTTCGGGTTAGTATGACTCGAAGACCGTAGAAGTCTCCTTTCAGAAACCGAACTAGATTACTGACTTATTATTCTATAGTAATATGTGGGCTGATTAGAATAACAAAGTGTATCTATTTGGAATATCAATCAACGCTATCAGATGTACAGGCGATGCAGTGTTATTTTGGAAGTTGTTAATGTGTAGTTGGAAATTAATTTGTATGCAGTTGACAGTTGAAGTGTTGTGTTTTTTTTCGTTACAACCCATTGACCGAGCTCTCAATGAATAAGCTTATTAAGACAACAATCATTTGTATATTAACAGTAATACCTTCGCTTAGTTTTAATCATCTATCACTGACATATGTTGATGTGTGCACATGTTGACTACTGAGAAAAATACCTTGCCAAAACTTACCTCTCATGAACAGCCGAATTGTCTGCGCTTTATAATATAAGCCTAAAATTTGTTCACTGCTTAATGAAAGTCAGAGATTTGTATAAATTAAGTCACACGTATAAACTCATTGTACAGTCGAAAAGTGTAAGTTCGTATCCGTTTACCAGCTGAACTCCCATACACGCATACACTTTGACAAACGACAGAAAACAAGTTGGAAATGGAAAAGGTAAAACAGGAAAAATAATGAAGAAAGCAAAAAAGTAAATTTAAATCGAGATTGAAAAATAAAACTTCAAACCATTGACAATCAATGCAGCGGTATATTCAGCTGAGCCAGCTTGATTTTGCGCTAAGCATGTATAATTTCCGGCATGATCGGCGCTAACAGCTTCAATTGCCAAAGCGTATGTGTGGCGTGTAAATTTTGTCGTTGCGATATCTAAATGCTCTGGCAAATTATAACCATTTAATTGCCATTTAACTTGCATTGGCCAATCACCACCAGCAAGGGTGCACTGTATAGATGCTGGCTCACCAAAATTCATGGGCTCATCACCAAATTGAAATGGCGTTATGCGTGGTGGAACTATTTAATGTATAGTATATGAAATATGAATGTTAATTGTGAAGGATACAAGCATATTTATTTAAACGACATTAGTTCAAAAAAGCCAACTTTACTAAACAGAGCAAAAATACAAAATAAATCCCATGCCATCACTGGAGGTGTTAGAGGTCTGCCTACATACATATGCATTTGCATGTAGAACCTTAATTTAAATACCATTGACTGTAAGATTTGTGCTATATGACGTTTGACCGGCGTGATTCGTTGCAGTGCAGATATATGTGCCGGTGTGGGCTGATGTTGCTTTTGGAATAGTTAATGCGCTTGATTTGCTGCTTATGCGATTGGTTCGCATAATCGGTTGCATATCCTTGTAACTTGAATCTCCGGCGTATCGTTGAAAACTCCAATTTATTTGTATTGGTCGATCACCCTTCGAAATTTGACATATAAGGTCAACTGAATCACCGTCATTGATAATGTCGTCGTAGGCAAATGGAATTATTTGTGGTTGAACTAAGGAAAATTAAAATGTCAGCACTTTTCTAAATCATGAAAAAATACCTTTAAATACATATGGTAGAAGATAAATTAATTAAACTACAAATCAGCGTGATATATTTGTCTTCTTTATGAATTGCGATCAAACGGAGATGTGACCATGATTGGTGGAGTATCAGAATGTAAATGGAATTAAATAATTCCAGCTACAAAGTAAGTCGTTTCTTCAATCAAATTCGTTTGAGAAAACAAAGATTGAAGCCACACACAGTAAAAATGTTATTCAACAACTGTGCATCAAATTTGAAATTTATTTGAGAGCAGATACTGGATTTTGAGAGTGTATAGTGTGGGAATAAATAAAACAAGAACAAAGACATCAGTTAAAATCGAATTCAAAACAATTTAAAAAAAAACTGAAATAAAATCGAACCATTTACGAATAATTCAGCGCTGTACGAAGTTTCACCGGCACTATTCCCAGCAATGCATGTGTAATTGCCGCTGTTGTCCGCTTTCACAGACTCCACAGTGAGCAAACTTATTCGATCACCAATCTTACTGGCCATCAGACCACTGTGCGAGAAGATTGTAAGGTTGTTGTGTGTCCAACGGATTTTTAATGGTAGATCACCCTTGGAGACGTGACACGTTAACTGTACACTGTCACCAGAGTTGGCCTTATCATCGAAATTGAACGGATGAATATGTGGGAGTACTTGTGGAGGGAAGGATTGCGGACGAGAATATAAAAAAAGAAAAAACCAAGATGAGAGTGTATTTAAATAACCATTGACTTGTAATTCAGCTTGGTAGATACTCTGTCCAGCACTATTTATCGCTATACAAGCATACGTTCCACGATGGGCTCCAGAGATGTAATCAATATTCAGTGTGCTTGATTTCGATGACATACGTCCAAGGACAATACCTGATTCACCACTTGACAGTACCTTGTTGTTGTGAGTCCAGCTAATATTTATAGGCAGATCGCCCTTGGTCACCGAGCATTGCAAACCAATGCTGTCGCCGGAATTTGTCGCTTCATCTCCGAATGAGAATGGAAGGATTTGGGGTGGGACTGATGCAACGGAATGGTTAGGATATTAGAAACACAAAAAGCTCTAGTCTAATGTCTACGGATATGGATAAGAATGTATAAATAAATCTGGTATTCTACCGTTCACAAGCAATTCAGCAGCTTGTTCTGCAGATCCGGCATTATTTATTACGATACACTTATAGATCCCTCGATGATGGTCACTGATGGACTCTATACTCAAAGAACTTAGTTTTTGTGACATCTTAACAATACGAATGCCACCGAGTTCATTGGTAATTGGATTACCATTAAGGGTCCATTGAATATTTAATGGCAGGTCTCCTTTGAACACCATGCACTGAATAGCAGTGCTGTCACCGAAATTAGAAGGTTCATCGCCAAAAGTGATTGGCAATATTTGAGGAGGAACTGCATTAAAGATTAAAAAAAAAACAATTTAACGCGGTACAGGATAGAAGTTGAAAAACAACGTATTGAAAAACATCAATTTGAATCCAGATTTGATGAAATGGCGAAACAGTGCGAAGAGAGGATACATATGCTAATAATTATACTAAATACGATTATCTGATGTTGCATGAACAAACCATTCACTTGTAGCTCAGAAGTGTATTCGCTGCTTCCAGCGCTATTGGTAGCAATACACTTGTAAACACCTCGATGGATTGCTTCTAGTGAATCTATATTCAAGGAACTCGTTCGTTTATTCAGACGAACTAGGTTGAAACCATGTTCGCCATTTATTACAGGAGCTGAATTCAATGTCCAGCGTATTTCAATTGGCAAATCTCCCTTGGGTACAACACAACTAGTACTCGCTATTTCACCAATGTCAGCAGTGTCTTCACCAAACATAAACGGAAGCACTTGAGGAGGAACTAAAAAGAGTTTGGGGCAAACATAAACATTAAAAATAACTTATAAAATTTGAAAAGTATGCAATGCAGACACATATTCATAAGAAGAGACAAACCATTAACTTTCAATTCAGCTAGGTACTCATGACTCCCTGCCTTATTACTAGCAATGCACTTGTAAACCCCACGATGCTTTGCATTTAGAGAATCAATACTCAACGAGCTTGTTCGGGGGTTCATTCGAAAAACAGTGAACCCATTTTCACCAGATATGACTGGAGCTGAATTTAAAGTCCAACGAATATCCATTGGCAGATCACCCTTGGGTATCATACACGTTACACCGCCTACCTCACCAGTATTTGCAGCCTCATCGCCAAATGAGAACGGCTGAATTTGGGGTATGACTTTAGGAAAATGGATAAAATCATAAACAAGCAAATTAAAAAGAATTTAAATAAACATTTTGCTATAATTTCAATCGAAAAGAAAGTGTGTACGATTATATTACACAAACCGTTAACATGCAATTCAGCCGAGTATTCACTCATCCCCGCAACATTCTTTGCAATGCACTTGTAAACACCGCGATGTTGTGCCTTAAGCGACTCAATACTTAACGAACTTGTACGAGGATTGACTCGAGACAAGGAAAAATGTTGTTCACCAGAAATGATCGGAGCTGAATTGATAGTCCATCGAATTTCCAGAGGTAGATCACCCTTTGTGATCATACAGAAAACTCCTGCAACCTCTCCGGTATTTAAGGGATCATCGCCAAATGAAAATGGTTGAATTTGAGGTGGAACTTATAGGGAAAGAAAAATCATAGCAACATAACATGGCAATATCACCAAAAATAAGGAACACAAATTATTCTACAGAAAGAAAATGATGGTATCTAGGTAAAATCACAAACCATTGACATGCAGTTCTGCAGAGAATTCATTGAAGCCCGCTTTGTTCTTTGCAATGCACTTATAAACTCCGCGATGTACTCCACTCAGCATTTCAATGTTCAAAGAACTTGTGCGAGCGTTCATTCTCGACAGAGAAAATCCGTGTTCACCGGAAATTATCGGTGCAGAATTTAGGGTCCAACGGATCTCGATGGGCAAATCGCCCTTTGGCACAAGACAGAAGACCGCGGCCATTTCTCCAGTATTTGATGGCTCTTCACTAAAGGAAAATGGCTGGATTTGCGGTGGAACTGAAGAAGAAATATGAATTGATTCAGGAACGATGTTTCATTATCCCCTCAGTATGTTGCATTTTTTTTTTGTCTTAAACTTAAATTGATTTGCATACCAATTCAATTGTGGCAAAAAGGCGAAACAGCGTTTTAGTTGAGAGAAGCTTCATATTTTATTAACTACATTAAATTATTTCACTTAAACAAACCGTAGACACGCAAATCCGCTCCGTGCTCAGCCAATCCAGCTAAATTTATTGCGATACACTTGTAGTGTCCTCTGTGGCTTGCGTCTAATGAGTTTATATTCAAAAAGCTTGTTCGCGAATTCATATTCACTACATTGAAATCATTTTCGCCAGAGACAATGGGACTTCCGTTGAGAGTCCAGTGAATATTAAGTGGCAGATCACCTTTTGGAACGGTGCAAATAACATTCGCTGATTCACCACGATTTAAAGGGTCATCACCAAACGAATATGGCAACATTTGTGGTGGCACTTAAAGAAAAATACAGTGAAGTTTTAGAAATGGCGAAACAGTGGCAAGGGATAAGGAGAATATAGCGTTACTATTTAAGCATTTCTGTGATTAATTAGATCGATGTTTTGTTTTTTTCAGACGAACCATTAACTTGTAATTCAGCTTCGAACTCTGCTTTTCCTGCTGAGTTTTTGGCGATGCATTTATAGATTCCTCTGTGGCTCGCTTCCAAGGAATCTACACTCAGGTAACTTGTGCGTGCACTCATTTTCACCACAGTGAATCCATTTTCACCGGAAACAATAGGTTCTGAGTTAAGTGTCCAAAAAATATCCATCGGCAAGTCACCCTTAGGAACAACACAGTTTATACTCGTAAGATCCCCAGTATTCAGAATCTCATCACCAAAACTAAATGCCATAATATGAGGACGAACTAAAATTGGTTTTTAGGGACGGTTACTTTGCATAAGGATATATGGATAGAAAATAGTAGAAAGAAAGAATGCACACTAATCGTATTTTTCCAAGTCTAACCATTCACGTGCAATTCAGCAGCCGTTTCAGCAGAGCCAGCTTTATTGTTCGCAACACACTTGTATACCCCACGATGTTTAGCCTCGAGAGAGTTAATACTTAACGAACTTGTTCTTGGATTCATTCGAAATAAAGTGAAACCTTCCTCGCCCGACACAATTGGTGCTGAATTTAAAGTCCAATGAATATTCATAGGAAGGTCACCTTTTGAAACCATGCACTGAACCCCGGCCATGTCACCAGTGTACATAGCTTCATCTCTAAAACTGAATTGCATTATTTGTGGTGGAACTTTGGGAAGAAAACAAATAGAACAAAATCAACAATAAAAATAAAAAGTCATTTAACAAACAATTGCAAGTTAAAATAACTCAACAACCGTTGACTTTCAGCTCCGAACTGTATTCAGCAAAACCAGCTGCATTTTCAGCAATGCACTTGAAAACTCCACGATGATGCTGTTCGACAGAGGCTATGTTGAGGACACTTGTTTTTGCTGACAGCTTTATAACAGTTATTCCTTGGTCACCAATAGAAATTGGCATTGAGTTCAATGTCCATTTGATATTCATGGGGATATCTCCCTTGAGAATCATACACTGTGCGCCAGCGCTTTCGCCAGTGTTAGTCGGTTCATCGCCGAACGTAAATGGAAGAATCATTGGAGGGACTAAATAAAACAACAACAAGAAGAGTTTGGTGGGGGATTATAATGAAACGGAAACCAATGTGAAGAACAAAAACTGAAAAAATGAAAAGCTCAATGTCTTCGACAAAATTTAATTGATACCATTCACATGAAGTTCAGCCGAGTGTTCGGAGGTTCCAGCGGAGTTGGATGCAACGCAAGTGTAAATTCCACTATGACGAGATCTTGCTGATTCAATACTTAGCACACTTATTCGCTGACCAGATCGAGTAATAAGAATACCATCGTTGGATCCGAATATGCGATAGCCATTAAATTTCCAGTAAATATCAACGGGTAAGTCTCCCTTAGTCACTGCACAGTTTACTGTGGCCATATCTAGGGCATCAACTGGTTCTCCAAACTCGAATGGCAGAATTTGCGGCAGTACTGCATTCGAGAATAATGTTTATTTTTATTCGAATAAGTAGTAAAAATGTGGATAACCAGGAAAGGAATGGATTTGGAATGAAAAAAGAAAATATAATTCTTCACAGCACTTAAAATCTCAAACAGAATACACAAATGTTCAACCATTAACTGCCAAAATTGCTGAATGTCTGATTACTCCAGCAGAGTTTGTAGCAACACACGAATAATTTCCAGCATGTCTTGCCTTCACTGATTCGATACTTAAAACGCTTATTCGCTGGCTTGATCGTGTGATTACAATGCCATCATTGGTAAAGATTTTACCACCATTCTTCGTCCAAATTATGTCGATTGGTAAATCTCCCTTATTTACTGTACAATAGGCAGACACCATATCGAGTTCGTTTATACTTTCCTCGCCAAAATCAAAAGGCATTATTTGTGGAAGAACTTTTGTGGTGGTTGGTATTGAAAAGAAGAAAAAATAAACAATGGGGGTAACTTAATCGAATGTGAATGAATAGAAATCGCTACTCCATGGTGTTTAAGAAAATGCGAAAGAGACCATTGACTCTCAATTCAGCAGTGTGAAAAGCAACCCCGGCTGAATTTCTAGCTACACAAGTATAGTTGGCACGATGACGAGCGTGTACCGATTCAATGCTTAACATAGTTATCCGGAGTGTAGTTTTTGAAATGAGAATCCCATCGTTGGTTGAGAGTTTTCGCCCTGAATTTGGCGACGGTGCAGTGGTCCAGTACAGTTCAAGTGGCAAATCCCCTTTGTTTGCTGTGCATGTCGCAGATACCATGTCATGCATGTTTATTGTTTCTTCGCCGAAGTCAAATGGAACAATCTGCGGTGGAACTGACTCGACGTTGATTGATATTCACACCCCCAAAAGGCATAGACGCGGTTCAAATTCTAGCTGACATCGTATTTTTGTCTTAAATGGTGTTTGGTAATTTTTAGTATAATCTCGGACAGACGAACGGACGTATTTTTTCTATACGATGTCAGCTATCATTTTAAATATTCACCTAACCTTTTTAAAAGTCAGGCACAAAAAAGAACCTATGAAACTTACCCATGACTTGAACTTCGAGTGATCCACGTGCAGAGTATCCTTCAGCATTCTTAGCGACGCATGTGTATGTGGCTTGATCTGAGTTTCGTTCAACGTTTTCGATGATGAGTGTTCCATTGGGGAAGACCTTCTGTTTTCGGTTGATTGGCAGTGGACGGTTATCTGACGGAATGGGAAAGAAAAATTAATCTAAACTTAAAATTGTGATCAATCTAGCTTACCCCGTTCCCAAACAATTGAATCTATTGGATATCCAGCGACTGGGCAAGTGACAATCAAATTCTCTCCAGCAACGATAGCCTTCTTTTCCATTTGTCTGATGTAGGGCAATCCGTAGACGTTCAACTTAGCAGAATGTTCGGCGATTCCGACTTTGCTGCTGGCAATGCACTTGTATAGACCACCGTCGTTGGCATGAACCGAGGTAATATTCAAGTAAGAAACCACATCTCCATTAACCGTAACATATTGTCCAACTTGATATCTGTCATTGTTAGCAATCTTCTTTCCATCCAATTCCCATGAAATTTCAGGTGTTGGGTTACCACCAGCGACACACTTCAAGAATACACTTGGTCCAGGATGCATGGTCTCTTCTTGGAAAGCCTGACGAATAACTGGTGGATCAAAACGGCCGCCCAATTTCAATTCAGCACTAGCTTCGGCGCTTTCCTGGTCATTACGGACGAAACACTGATACATGCCCTTGTCTTCCTTCTTTACCGATTCAATGCGCAAAACTGGATCACTGTGACCGATTTTCTTGCCATCCTTCAGCCAGCTGACAGTTTTGATGGGATTTCCTGTGTATTGGCATGTGAATACGGCTGGACGTCCAAAATCAACAGTCTGGGTGGGAGGATCAATCTTTGCCGCCAATGGCGCAGTCACGGTGAGGACTGTCTCAACACTTTCACCTCCAACTGAGTTGTTCACAACGCATAGGTATTTGCCAGAATCTTCAACAACTGCGTCCTTAATGATGAGAGTTCCAGAAACTTGCTTCACACGGTCATTCAACACAACGGCTTGCTTGCGTGTGGTTCCTTCAATAAACTTGTACCATCTAGAAGAGAGAAAACGAATATTATTTCTGGCCATTGAAGTGGGGCGTTTTTCAAGGAAGACTTTAAAGAGAAAATGAAATGCAAGCTTTTGAGAAATTCCAATTAGGAGGACGTAAGAACTCATAAAGACAAGCGCGAATAAATTTAAATGTGTTAAACCAATTCAACCAATTAAGGAATATGAATGAATTTGAAAAACGATGATAAGCAAACATTTCAGTTTATCAATCCCACAAAGATGAATATGAAAGGACGATCGGCTATGTCAGAAAATCTAATAGGCGAATGAATGATGCTTATAACCTCAAACGTCAGCGCATGTTTCCGGTCTAATGCAAATAGAAAGAGGTTTGTTGGGCAATGAAGTCTCTCCGATTTTTTTTTTATCTTCGTTCCGAAGCCCTTTATAAATTTTAGAAACGGTTTGATGAAGACAAACTGGAAGACGAAAAAATGGATCGATGATCAATAACCGGACATTACAGTCGATGAAATGTGGGTTTGTGTCGAACTTGTATAGTTCGGTACGAAATTATCGCTACATGCCCTCATCGGTGTTCAGTGTGCTCTCAACGACAGACGAGAGACGAGAAATCTGTGGAACAGTTTTATAAGAGAACGATAAAATCGTTTCGTGTGTGTTTTCTGCCGTACGATAAATATGGTTAACACAAGTCTACTTACATCTACTACTTAAAACTTGGTTAGGTTTGAAAAAAAAAGAGAGTAGAGACAATGACAACTTTTCAGGAAATAAACACCCTATTGACTAGACCAAGCCGAAATTTATAAGAAAGTTGCATTGACAGACACACGCATATTATAGGCAGAAATTACGAACTTTTCCTGACGGAAGTTGAATCGAAATAGCTCATTTTTGTAATTTACTCTAGCGTCATATTCGATGTAGGAGAGGGGCAAGCCACTATTCGCCTCAAATTTTCGGCGATTTAAATGGTTGAAGGAGGACACGAACTGCATCTTACAGAACATTCTCAAAACTACATTGGTTTCTTAAAACAGATCTCTTCCTAACATGCAACATAAATGTAAATGCTACCTAAACGCAGGCATCGGATAGGCCTGTCCAAGGCAAAGCATGGATAAACTGCGATTAATTGAGACGGTAAGCTCTTGCAAACGACCACCTGATATCGTTGGAGATACACTTCCCACCGGTTCTATGTGAAAAATAAAAAAAATCATGAAAATTATGTCATATATTTTCCATCTTCAAATTTCCCATGAATGTTGGATTAGTATTTGAAAAATTCTGACCGGCATTGGAAATTACTGCCCAGGAAGAAGCATTAGTACCGAAAGCAATTGTTAATTCATTGGTGGCACACTTCCAGCATGATCAATGTGTTTTAAATATAATAAACGGATTTTGAGATTATCTTATTCCCCTGAATTAAATGAACGTTGAGATGGGTACCATTGCACTGACCATAAACTATAGAAAAAAAAAACAACATAAAAACCGAATATTTTCAGCAGCCAACAATAAATGTTCACAAAAGCAACCAACCAAACCAAAGCACCAACAAAACAAAAATACATTTTTGTGTTTTCTCTAATTATTACTAATTTTTGTTCAATAATGCAGTCAATTTAAACGAAAGCGTTACGAACATTATTAAAAGTAAACGATAGAAAAAAAAAAAAAAAACAAACAAACGACGACGGGAGTAACATAATTCAAGTGCGATATGTGTTCTAAGTGAAAATGGATGACATTTTGTTTTTTAGTACATTGGCTGATTTATAAATATGTATATGAAAAAAAAACCAACTTACCTGCTACCGTGGATGATCTGTCAATGATCCGTCCGTCAGTAGCAGGTCCATGGCATCGGTATTATAATTGGAAATTTTTTCGATCACGCTGCTCATTTATTGTTAGCTTTATTTACTATAAAAAAAATATAAAAAAAAGAAAGAAAAGAAAAGAGAAAGAAGAATAGGATCAGATATTTGTTTTTCCTGGTTTTTATCTATTCATCAAAATATATTATAAACTTAATCAATAATACATATAGCGTACTACATATATTAAGGCGGTGGATGATGAATTTTCACCAATTTTAAGGTTATTATTCGATGTGCCAAGTACAAATTTGTTCCACACTCAAACGTTCCCTTTGTCTAGATTACTTAGGTCTTTAGGATGGGTCTCATACATCTGCAGAAGCTGAAGGTGCGACAAATAGGAGAAGACCATACCTCCCCACACGTCCAAAGTTTACCTGGTTTATATGGTTTATATGATAAAATTGATAATAATATAATAACGTACAACTTCGGTAACCCGAACTATTAAAGACCACCCTATTTCGAACTATGGAGATTTTCGAATTTCTGGACCCTTTTCGTGGTCAATATTTGGTATGGAAAATTTGTTTTAAACAGCTTTTAACAGTACAATAGATAAGTTTATTCAAAGAAAGTTGTCGGCCAAAGAAACAAAGGATTTATGTAATTATTTGTAATTGTAATTTTTTTTTTGATTATGTAATTACACCAAACCATTTTACACACGATGTTAAATAACAAAATTAATGCAAACCTTATTAATGGAACAGGATATGCTTGGGCTTGGCAGAGAAGGGCAAAACTTTGATTAACTGTCCGAATGTATGTCGAACTCTTCGCATCGTTAGAAAAAGTCGGAGCCTTAAATCCAACTGGCTCTAAAAGGAAATTTGATTTTGTTGTTGGTTTTTAATATCTCAATATATATATATATATATAATGAAATCTATACATATTTGCCCAGGATCACAAACATAAATATATACAAAGCGTAATATATTTAACTTAATTCACATCACTCATATCATTTCATCGGTTAATTTCACCACCAAATGCTTGACTTGAATTTTTACCTTGTTATAGGGACAGGAAAGGCTTGAACCTGAGATAGGAGAGTGAAACTCTCTCCAACTGGACGGTTGAATGCTTGCAGAGTCAAGTCCGACGAAAATGTTGGTGCCTTAAAACCAACGGGTTCTGTATAAAATATTTACAGGGGAACATTTACTTTAATTTTTCATAAAATGCCTCTGCCAGAATATTGGTATAAAATAGTTGTTCTTATTGAGCTTAGTTTTACATTAATTACCTAATAATTGGAACCGGAAAAGCCTGTGCCTGACAAAGAAGTCCGAAACTTTCACCTGATCGGCGCTTGAATGAGAAGCTGGTCAACTCGTTGGAAAATGTTGGAGCCTTTGCACCAACTGGCTCTAGATTTATTAATGGAATAAAATGAATAGTTTCAAAGTAAATGAAAAGAAGCCGTATATTTTTGAAGCTTTAAAATTCTTTAGAACCATGTTGGAAGTGTTTCAGTAAAACCTAAACGTGAATAAATTTGAATTTATGTAATTAAACACGAAGATTGGCAAAGCAGTGCAGCAGATTTTGTTATGGACCGCTTTAAGACAAGCAGTAAAATCCTACATAAATAATTACGTTATCCACCATTCTGGCAGAATCAAGCTTTTGCAAATATTGCAAATAAACCGTCTGACATTTTATCGTGTATAGCAGGCAAGCCAATTCAAACATAGTGGCGTAAACAACTTTAGGTTAGGACCTGAACATCTTTTCGACATCATACATACATCTCCGACAATATAATTTAAATCATTACTAATTTCTTCTCGATTTACCTTATCAAAGGGACTGGAAATGCTTGCGCTTGGCAAAGCAATGCGAAACTTTGATTCTCAGAACGAGTGTATGAGAACACATTTGAATCTGTGGAAAATGTTGGAGGCCTGGATCCTATCGGTTCTAGAATGCCAGGTCGAAATGTTATTATGGATTCAATTAAAAGAGAAAACTGAGTGATTGTGGGGGAACTTAGTTGTCCTTTTTATATTTTTTGTATCATACCTCATAATTGGAACTGGAAATGCTTGAGCTTGACATAGTAATGAGAAACTTTGATTCACGTGTCTTGTATAGGTAAACGAACTCGAGTCGGTAGAAAATGTTGGAGCTTTTGCGCCAACCGGTTCTAAAACGTTAACAAAATTCGTATATTTTTTATTTAGTGCCATCGATTTAATTGAGCAAATGTTGTTGGAGAGATTACCCTGTTTGCGCAAAAATAAAAATGTGAATGAATTATTTTCCAAAGCATTATCATAAATTGATTTATTTATTCTGATCAACAACCTCTTAGATACAAATCAAATTATAGTCTTAGCCGAGGCCGATTATATACTTCAAGAGCTACTCACATGGCCT
This sequence comes from Eristalis tenax, assembly GCA_905231855.2. Taxonomy (NCBI): domain Eukaryota; kingdom Metazoa; phylum Arthropoda; class Insecta; order Diptera; family Syrphidae; genus Eristalis; species Eristalis tenax. The sequence continues at coordinate 31,801,861 of HG993125.1, read as the reverse complement.
AAATCGCAACCACAATGGTTTCTAACACAGGGCATCAATCGCAACCACAATGAGTTCCAACACCTACTTGTATACTTAAAATATCGAGATAGGGAGCACATTGAAAAGAAAGTGGCCAAAGTCCTCAAAGTTAAATTAAAAGAGACTACTTCTACTACCTAACCCTAAAAGCTCCTAACGAGATGACAGAGAACATCAGTATCTGACTCATGTGAGTATCCGGACATTGTAACATGCCAGGTATTCGCGAAGCCATTGATCCCACTAGATGTGGTACGACCTTTTCTCTCCTGCCAATAACAACACACCATCCATGTCTCTTGCTGTACCTAACCAACTTCTAAGGATGCATACTCTTATCGCAGATAGTTGGCATACACCACTTTTCTTATTACAGAACAGAGTTGGCTGACACTAAACCAACAAAGTCGCTTCGTAGCAAGGTTTTCGGAGTGGAAGATATTCAATCCGCTAAAAAAAGTGTTTTTACAAGAGCTCGATCATTCGGTCAGTGACTTTCTTACACTTTTCCTTATGATATTCATATTTTGTTAAGCCTTCAAAATAATACGATTTCTCAAAATATAAAAAAGTTTTGAGTACACATTCGCTTCTGGTGTATGGTTTACAGGATTCATCAACTGTTCCGAAACGCAGCAAAAATTCACAATGCTGTTTTGAAATCATCTGTCGGTAGTGGTGCACCGTTAGCAAACAAGGTACCCATATTGCCGACAGTTTTGTTTATGCCCAAATTATCATGGAGGATTCTAAAGAATTATTTTAAATTTCTAGCATCGAAGCGCGTTCCTATTTGTTGTCCGGGGCACTGCTGCTCGAACAACAGCAACAAAATTGCACTACTCGAGCGAGCAAAGTCTTCATAATAAATCATCTTGAATCAAAGTATCGAACAGCCTTAGAAGTCTTGCTCTACATCGAAAAAAAGGTTCTTCGATTTAAAGCATACGACGACCAGAGCGCGAATATATAAAATTTAAGGGCCAATGTTGAATGTGAATCACACCTAAACGTCAAGTTTTTTTCTGCATTTCATTTGACATTTCTCAATCTCAGACTAACTCAATTTGAACCATGGAAAGATACACAATCGAGCAAGGTGTTAAAGCTATTCAGGCTTATTATGAATATGGGCGTTCAAATCGAAGTGCGTATCGTGCACTTCGTGATTTTTTCGGTCAATTTAATCGTCCAAATGTGCGTACAATCGGAGAATCCTGCAAACATTTGAGCAAACTGGGTCTGTAGGAGATGTGAAAACACCAGTGCATGCTCGTACAGCTCGTACTGCAAAAAATATTGCTGCTGTTCGCGATAGTGTGGCTAAGAGCCGTCCATCTCAACTCGTCGTCGTGCCCAACAATTGCACCTCTCACGCTCGTCGTTGATGAACATTATGAATAAAGACTTGCATTTACACGCTTACAAGGTGCAATTGACTCAAGAACTAAAGCCTCTTGACCACTTCAAGCGTCGTCAATGGTCAGAATGGCAACAGTGGATGATCAATTTTCGAAGAAAATCATCTTCAGTGATGAGGCACATTTTCACCTCAGTGGATTCGTCAATAAGCAGAATTGCCGCATTTGGGCGAATGATAATCCAAGAGCGATTGTCGAATAACCAATGCACCTACAAAGAGTGACTGTTTGGTGCGGTTTATGGGCTCGCGGCATCATCGGGCCGTACTTTTTCCAAAATGAGGCCGGTCAGGCAGTTACTGTGAATGGTGTTCGCTATCGTGAAATGATAACGAACTTTTTATGGCCCGAATTGGAAGATATGAATGTGGACGATATGTGGTTTCAACAGGACGGTGCCACTTGCCACACAGCTAACGAAACAATGGCTCTTTTGCCAGACAAATTCATTGGCCGTGTTATCTCACGTGGTGGCCATGTGAATTGACACCGTTGGATTTTTTCTTTGGGGTTATTTGAAAGAAAAGGTGTACGTCGATAAGCCAGCAACATTTCAAGTGCTAAAGGATGAGATAATTCGGCACATTAACGGCATAGAACCTGTGGACACCTGTCATCGAAAATGTGGACCATCGGATGGAGGCGTGCCGCCGAGGTCGCGGCGGCCATTTGGCCAATATTTTGTTCCATACATAATTGAACCATACCAATATTATCATAATAAAAAGAAATGACAATAATTTCCTAAATAATTTGTGTTTAATTCAAAATCAACATCGGCCCTTACATTTTATATCATTTGTAATATCTACGTACTACCAGTCGTGTTGTGCGTACTATTGGTCTCCCACCAGTGGAGTGGAAAAGTTATTCCATTATAAATTCAGTAAACCGTTTTTTTAACAGAAATTTAAAAAAAAAATGTTCATACTTATCAAACTAATTACCTAAAAACAGGCACTGGGAAGCCTTGAGCTTGACATAACAACACCAAATCGGTACCAGATGCTTCAAGAAAACTACTTGTTTTCGATGCTGTCGCAAATGTTGGTGCCTTTGCGCCAACAGGTTCTACAGAACATTTACACACAATAAATATTTACATTCATAGGTAATGAGCCAGGAGAGGGATACCATGTTCTATTTTCTTTTTCTTCTCTAGGGAAGGGTAACTTTACCTTATTAGGGGAACCGGAAATGCTTGAGCTTGACACAATAACGCAAAACTGGATGCGACCGAACGAATAAATATGCTACCCTTTGAATCGGAGGAGAAAGTTGGTGCCTTGGCTCCTACAGGCTCTGCGGAAGAAGGAGTTAAGTTATAAGAAGTTGCTAGAAATTGCCTTTTTTGTTGGGATGAATACTGATGGAGGTTTATATTTTACCAAATATCGACTGTTATATAGATCTTTTGTGCAGGTATTATGAAATCAACTTTATGGCAATATATGATTGGCTATCTGGTCCGAAGGAGTGTTATTAAAATTGGTGTAAAAAGATTTAAATGCAAGGCAGATGGATGTCAGCTGTGCTTATAATGGTTAAATTCTTGCTTCATATCTACGCCCACGCCCCAATGGGAAGGCTTCGATTAGATACATGTATTGGAATACCTTTCTCGACTTGAAGTCAAGCAGAATAAGATTCAGTACCATCAAGGGTGAAGTAGCCGCAGCGCAGAACCTCCGTCCGTTGTTAGCTAGGCAAATTAAATAACGATGTATGTCCTTAAACAACTGTGCACAGCGAAAAGGCATTTTTCGCTAATATCGAAATCTTTGTTAATATGACTATTCTAAATATAGAAGCAGACTGGCATGTCATCAGGTTTTGAGAACATTGGAAGGCAGATGACAGAGGGATATCAGCACCATAACTCAACCAACTGTGGTAGAGACTGGTCTTCCCTCACTAGTTCTTCTTCTACAGGTGCTACAGTCCGTGGACGTGACGTCCTGTGACGAGTTTTAACCAGGCGCTTCTAATAACGCACTCCAGTGGTGCGGAGTCGAATATATATTTCGGTGAATGCAAAATGATAGCATTCGCTGACATTAAGATGGCCTCTGACAACATCAATCCATATTCCATCATGGTCTGAACGAACCACAACTTTTAGCGGAGAACCAAGGAAGCAATATGATTGCTTGAAACCGTGACATTGCTATAATCTCTCCACTCTGACCAACGCAGAAGAAGGCATGGGCAGCTGCGTTCTTTGCCAATGTAGCGTTTTTTAGGCAATGAATACGACGATTCGTAAAATATGATCACAGCTTAGGAGACAGACAGTCTGGATACGGTTTTTCTAAATCATAAATTGGTACCAAACTGTCGCTAACCTTTGAACGCGATGGCCAAACAGTGTGAAATACGAATCTGTTGGGTGTACCGGGTTATGGAATCATCCCAGGACACTGGGGAGGGGGATGAGTACATACTACGACCTTATAGTTACTCCCTCTGAATTAAAACTGTACGAAAAGGCAGTCCTACTAATTTGTTATCCTCAAAGACATGTAACTTTAATGCAACAATTGGTCATTGAAGAGAGTCTTACGCCGCCCTCATGGCCGAGAAGGAGATAGAGTGTTCTACATTTCTACTTGTGAAAATAAGCCATAAAATTGTTTAGCGATTTAAATGAGCTACACGAAATTAACATAGCAAATCTCCACCACTTCATCCTATGCTCAGTTAGTCCCTCACAAGCGGATAGTGGATGAACTTTCAATTAAGCAAGTGTGGCAATGGACAATAGACCACAGAAGTGCAACCGTTAATTAAAATGGGCCCTTAACATAGGTTTTCGTTCAACACCAGGCGAAGAAGGAAGTCAGTTATGACAGGTTTATGAAAGAAAAGATAATTTTTAAAATAATTTTGATTTTACTAAAATGAATCGAAATTCCATGGAATTGTAAAACTCACCGAAATGCAGGAACCGGATAAGACTGAGCTTCACAAGTCAAAGCTACTGGCGATTTTTGGGAATGAATTATAGTAAATGTAGACGCAATGCCCGGAAACGTGGGGGCCTTAAAGCCAACTGGGTCTAGAAAAATGTTGTTTATTTTGTAAATGAATGAAATAAAGTTTCATTCAATGGGATCGCCATTGGGAATAAGGAAACTGTTGCGAAATGCGGTTGCAGCCGCCCGTTTACAAAAATAAAAATAAGTAAAGAAAAACGTCAGAAGCATGAATGTAGTACAAAGTACAAAGGGATACAAATAAGCGACTGACAAGAACCGATGTGAAATTTTAACTCAGTAGACGCTTGAGCCCATAGAAATAGTAGAAGTTTTGATTGACCTAACGAATATCGTGACTCAAGATACGGCTAGTTCGACCAGTGATTGTATCAATTCTTAAGCACAATTCTGGCTTGAATTGCTTAAAAAAGTTTTCTTGATATCTTGAGAGTATCGGTGAGAAGAAAAGTATATTGTTGGTGGTCTTTCTGAAGCTAGAACTGAGCAGATTGAGATTATGAAGGATGCCCCCACGTTATCGAATTAAAGCAGCTTTCACAGTACTTATGAAAGAGAAAATAAATGGAGAAAAAAAAGACCAATTTTGAGATCTATTGAGATGAAATAAAATAACTAAATCGTTCTGCAAATTGGAAAGTAATTTATATGAAATTCGTATTTCTAGTTGCTGTTTATTAAGCAACGGGTTACAGGTAACCTGCTTCGCCAAAGACACCAGTTAGGTGCATTGTAGTGGCAAGTTTATCAGCTTTGTAAATCCCTCGCCTCAATTGCCTGGTAAGCACGACAGTCTTTAGTTGAACTGCTTTGAAACGAGAAATGAGTGAACGTTAATAAGCACGTTGAAGTGTGGACCAGTTCCAGGAAATCGATGTCCGTACATAAAAACAACGAGCGGATGTTATGTTCCATTTGAAGCAGTGTAATTCCTCGCTGATTTTGATAATTTGTGTCTAATCAGGGTGGGTCTAATGAGTGTTTGGATATTTTTAACTGCGTAATAACAGGGGTCGGTGTAGTCGAAATTCCTTGGCAGAATTTCTAGTAGAAAATTAAAGTTTGGGTCACAGTAAAGGGTTAAAAATCGATGGAATGGTGTTTATTTTCCAGATCAAATATTCAAACAAAATGATCTCAAAACATGTAAAACATATTTAAATACCTAAACACTGGAACTGGAAATGCTTGTGCTTGGCATGTTAGAGCAAAAGTGGAACCAACTTCGGAGCGATGATAGAACGAAGCCACTTCACCGGAAAATGCAGGAGCCTTTGAGCCCATGGGCTCTAAAAAGTCAAAAATATAAAATTATATATGTTTTTATCGCTAGAAGCTAGTTTGGGGATCTGGCAACCTGTGCATTGATGTGTAGAGTAAACTAAAATACGCAATTTACCTAATAAGTGGCACCGGATATGCTTGAGCTTGACAGAGAAGTGCAAAACTTGTATTCTGAATTCTTTGCACTTGAATAAGTTTGTATTCCAAGGAAAATGTAGGTGGTTTTGCCCCAACAGGTTCTGTACATAAGAAAAGTGACCAAATTAAGAAATTGCCAAAGTGAACATATACCAAATAATCATATGTAAAAACTGTCTGAACATTTGGAGGTACATCATCTGAGCCTTTCAGTTCGATTTCTTATTCGAATTTCGATTGGAATCTTTAAGACAATCGACCTCATCGCAAGTCACACGCGAGCATATGCACATGTGTATACCTAAATATTGGCACCGGATATGCTTGAGCTTGGCACGTAAGAGCAAAAGTAGATCCGATCTCAGAGCGATGAGAAAAGGTTACAACGTTGATGGATGTCAGCTGTGCTTATAATGGTTAAATTCTTGCTTCATATCTACGCCCACGCCCCAATGGGAAGGCTTCGATTAGATACATGTATTGGAATACCTTTCTCGACTTGAAGTCAAGCAGAATAAGATTCAGTACCATCAAGGGTGAAGTAGCCGCAGCGCAGAACCTCCGTCCGTTGTTAGCTAGGCAAATTAAATAACGATGTATGTCCTTAAACAACTGTGCACAGCGAAAAGGCATTTTTCGCTAATATCGAAATCTTTGTTAATATGACTATTCTAAATATAGAAGCAGACTGGCATGTCATCAGGTTTTGAGAACATTGGAAGGCAGATGACAGAGGGATATCAGCACCATAACTCAACCAACTGTGGTAGAGACTGGTCTTCCCTCACTAGTTCTTCTTCTACAGGTGCTACAGTCCGTGGACGTGACGTCCTGTGACGAGTTTTAACCAGGCGCTTCTAATAACGCACTCCAGTGGTGCGGAGTCGAATATATATTTCGGTGAATGCAAAATGATAGCATTCGCTGACATTAAGATGGCCTCTGACAACATCAATCCATATTCCATCATGGTCTGACGGGACATAGAGTTGAAGTGGAGATTAGTGCTCACTGCTCCAAAGAAGGGTCGTTAACGCAAAGCTGGGTTATGCCAGTATCACAAGATATACTAATAGGGGCTCTCACAAATAAAAATCGGATTCTAGAAAGCATGGTAGATAACGAACCACAACTTTTAGCGGAGAACCAAGGAAGCAATATGATTGCTTGAAACCGTGACATTGCTATAATCTCTCCACTCTGACCAACGCAGAAGAAGGCATGGGCAGCTGCGTTCTTTGCCAATGTAGCGTTTTTTAGGCAATGAATACGACGATTCGTAAAATATGATCACAGCTTAGGAGACAGACAGTCTGGATACGGTTTTTCTAAATCATAAATTGGTACCAAACTGTCGCTAACCTTTGAACGCGATGGCCAAACAGTGTGAAATACGAATCTGTTGGGTGTACCGGGTTATGGAATCATCCCAGGACACTGGGGAGGGGGATGAGTACATACTACGACCTTATAGTTACTCCCTCTGAATTAAAACTGTACGAAAAGGCAGTCCTACTAATTTGTTATCCTCAAAGACATGTAACTTTAATGCAACAATTGGTCATTGAAGAGAGTCTTACGCCGCCCTCATGGCCGAGAAGGAGATAGAGTGTTCTACATTTCTACTTGTGAAAATAAGCCATAAAATTGTTTAGCGATTTAAATGAGCTACACGAAATTAACATAGCAAATCTCCACCACTTCATCCTATGCTCAGTTAGTCCCTCACAAGCGGATAGTGGATGAACTTTCAATTAAGCAAGTGTGGCAATGGACAATAGACCACAGAAGTGCAACCGTTAATTAAAATGGGCCCTTAACATAGGTTTTCGTTCAACACCAGGCGAAGAAGGAAGTCAGTTATGACAGGTTTATGAAAGAAAAGATAATTTTTAAAATAATTTTGATTTTACTAAAATGAATCGAAATTCCATGGAATTGTAAAACTCACCGAAATGCAGGAACCGGATAAGACTGAGCTTCACAAGTCAAAGCTACTGGCGATTTTTGGGAATGAATTATAGTAAATGTAGACGCAATGCCCGGAAACGTGGGGGCCTTAAAGCCAACTGGGTCTAGAAAAATGTTGTTTATTTTGTAAATGAATGAAATAAAGTTTCATTCAATGGGATCGCCATTGGGAATAAGGAAACTGTTGCGAAATGCGGTTGCAGCCGCCCGTTTACAAAAATAAAAATAAGTAAAGAAAAACGTCAGAAGCATGAATGTAGTACAAAGTACAAAGGGATACAAATAAGCGACTGACAAGAACCGATGTGAAATTTTAACTCAGTAGACGCTTGAGCCCATAGAAATAGTAGAAGTTTTGATTGACCTAACGAATATCGTGACTCAAGATACGGCTAGTTCGACCAGTGATTGTATCAATTCTTAAGCACAATTCTGGCTTGAATTGCTTAAAAAAGTTTTCTTGATATCTTGAGAGTATCGGTGAGAAGAAAAGTATATTGTTGGTGGTCTTTCTGAAGCTAGAACTGAGCAGATTGAGATTATGAAGGATGCCCCCACGTTATCGAATTAAAGCAGCTTTCACAGTACTTATGAAAGAGAAAATAAATGGAGAAAAAAAAGACCAATTTTGAGATCTATTGAGATGAAATAAAATAACTAAATCGTTCTGCAAATTGGAAAGTAATTTATATGAAATTCGTATTTCTAGTTGCTGTTTATTAAGCAACGGGTTACAGGTAACCTGCTTCGCCAAAGACACCAGTTAGGTGCATTGTAGTGGCAAGTTTATCAGCTTTGTAAATCCCTCGCCTCAATTGCCTGGTAAGCACGACAGTCTTTAGTTGAACTGCTTTGAAACGAGAAATGAGTGAACGTTAATAAGCACGTTGAAGTGTGGACCAGTTCCAGGAAATCGATGTCCGTACATAAAAACAACGAGCGGATGTTATGTTCCATTTGAAGCAGTGTAATTCCTCGCTGATTTTGATAATTTGTGTCTAATCAGGGTGGGTCTAATGAGTGTTTGGATATTTTTAACTGCGTAATAACAGGGGTCGGTGTAGTCGAAATTCCTTGGCAGAATTTCTAGTAGAAAATTAAAGTTTGGGTCACAGTAAAGGGTTAAAAATCGATGGAATGGTGTTTATTTTCCAGATCAAATATTCAAACAAAATGATCTCAAAACATGTAAAACATATTTAAATACCTAAACACTGGAACTGGAAATGCTTGTGCTTGGCATGTTAGAGCAAAAGTGGAACCAACTTCGGAGCGATGATAGAACGAAGCCACTTCACCGGAAAATGCAGGAGCCTTTGAGCCCATGGGCTCTAAAAAGTCAAAAATATAAAATTATATATGTTTTTATCGCTAGAAGCTAGTTTGGGGATCTGGCAACCTGTGCATTGATGTGTAGAGTAAACTAAAATACGCAATTTACCTAATAAGTGGCACCGGATATGCTTGAGCTTGACAGAGAAGTGCAAAACTTGTATTCTGAATTCTTTGCACTTGAATAAGTTTGTATTCCAAGGAAAATGTAGGTGGTTTTGCCCCAACAGGTTCTGTACATAAGAAAAGTGACCAAATTAAGAAATTGCCAAAGTGAACATATACCAAATAATCATATGTAAAAACTGTCTGAACATTTGGAGGTACATCATCTAAGCCCTTCAGTTCGATTTCTTATTCGAATTTCGATTGGAATCTTTAAGACAATCGACCTCATCGCAAGTCACACGCGAGCATATGCATAAGTGTATACCTAAATATTGGCACTGGATATGCTTGAGCTTGGCACGTAAGAGCAAAAGTAGATCCGATCTCAGAGCGATGAGAAAAGGTTACAACGTCACCAGAAAATGCTGGACCTTTGGAGCCCATTGGCTCTGAAAAAAAGGAAAAGAAAATGCTTTGTTTTGATATACAATTTGAATGGTAGAATAACCTGTGTTTTAAGCCGAAGTGTGGGAATGGAAACTGTCGATTTAGGATATAAATGAAACCGGATGTGCTTGAACTTGGCCAGCGGGCGAATCAATACTTCCCAAGTCTATAAACTTTGTAGACTAAAATGTTTGAAGACGTTTTGATCGGGGACAGTTTGCATTTGTGTTTAAATGCAAATTTGAACTTTCAGTCGTGAAACCTTTAACACATAATATGGAATTTTGAATGGAAGACATATTTCAACAAGACGCAGTGCGGCAAATACAAGAACAGCACCTAAATCCAGTGAAAATTGAATGGATTCAATTGCTTAGCACAGCCAGCAAGCAGTATCGAACGACGGAAGGGTATGTGTTTGACTGGACCCAAGGGGATGGTGTACTATGATCAGCTAAAAACTGCTTAAGAAAAAACTTCTAAAATATATTATACCCACAAGACTATGCTCTTTCATCCACTTATCGGAGATCAATTGATAAACTAAGACTAAGCAGATCTTCACTGAGGATGCACATCGGCATCATAACCGGACACTCCGCATGTGCCATTCATGCCCGCAGGATGGGTGTCCCTCATGATGATTTTTGCAGAAGCTGCCTGAATAGGAGGTGGAAACCACAGACCACCTACTCTGCTCGTGTAGTCATTGCTCTGGCAAGTCATAGTTACCTGCACCTAAGGGCCTACTACTTTCGTAACCTAAAGGGGCTAAAAAGCATCAGCATTAGCCAGCTAAACCGCTCCGTCACAATCACCAACTGGTTTAAATGTTAGGCGAAATCTGTCCGATTGTTATCACAAGGGACTACTTTGGCCTAAGTGTGACTGACTGCCTTCTGCAGTCAGCTCCTACAACCTAACAGCATAACCTATACACTGGAAGCTCTTATTACGGATAACTCTCTCAAGCGGATTGTCCCCTTGAGCGGACTATTTGTAAACTGAAGTTCCATATCAGTGCACTCTACATGTTAGTTGAGTCCCATTGGAGCAGGTGGACAAGACTAGGAATCTCAGGGTTTCTTTTTCACTAGTGATGAGAGGAGTAATGCTGAGCTTCCCTCCTTAGGACTTGACCAATCCTAGGGTTAATTTTGAAACTTGGAAGATCTATAATCAGGAAGACCGAGTTTGGTGCCAAAGCCAAGTAAGCGGGTTTCAACTCAGTATTTATTCCAACTCCCAACTGTGGTCAAGAGATTTGGGTAATGATCGAAAGACTAAGATAACGAATACAAGCTGGTGAGATGAGATTTTTTTCGTGCTGCTGTGTCAATGCCTCGCCGGGATAGGGTGAGAAACAGGGCCCCGGGCGAGTTGTCCACACCGACCAAATGCGATTCCATGAGGTAGGCCACCGCTTGGCAGACCTAGGATGAAGTGTTCGGACCAAGTTCAATAACTCGAATCGTTCTTGGGCATGCCTACTGATGAGTCGATTGCGAAGGATCGAGTTGCCATGGAATCTCTAGTACGTGATTTACCAGTGCGACTTCTTTAGCGGATAATGCGGATCAGAAGATGATGATGGTAAAATGTTTCCTCGTTTTAAGTTCTCAGACACTTTATGTTAGCAACTCAAAATAACTTTTGAGGAATTTTATAAATATACCTAAACACTGGAACAGGAAATGCTTGAGCTTGGCAAGTAAGAGCAAATGTAGAACCGATTCCAAAGCGATGCGAAAACATGGCAACATCTCCTGAAAAGGCAGGAGCTTTCGAGCCCATGGGTTCTAAGAAAACAAAAAACATACAAATCAATCATGCCCTATGTAACACGTTTGTTAATCAATGCTTATATGGAAAGAATACCCTGAGCGTAGTTCTAAATAGTTAAATATTATTCACCTAATAAGCGGCACTGGGTATGCTTGAGCTTGACATAAGAGCGCAAAACTTGTGTTCATAACTTTCTGAAGTTGTATCGATTTATATTCCAACGAGAATGTGGGAGGTTTTGTTCCGACAGGCTCTAGAATTCGAAAGCAATTAGATTTAGATACGAAACTGTTTAAGTAAATCGAAGTAAATTCAAACTGACTGAATATTTGAAAGGGCTTTCTTTTTTGTATGGGACATATGAGACCCGATTGCAAATTTAAAATTGGCATACACAATTTATACTCGTTTTCATAAGTAGTTTCAAAGGCAGGACCTGGATAACGAGTAATCGAGATAACGAAAGTGAATCCATTTCGTAAAATTACACTCTACGTTCCTGAATGTCTCCTTCCTTTTCCTGGTATTCCTGGTTCCACTTAATCAAACTGTCATCTGTAAAAAGTCCATCATGGTCAAGATAGCAATACTGAAGCAGAAGTCTAACACTGGTGCTGGCTGTTCGCAACAATCATAAGGTCATCCTGGTTGGACATGTACTAGTTCACAAAAAAGGAAACCCCGTTTACTGAGTCAACTATCGAGCAAAAGTCTTTCTAACAAAATCTATTTAGGACCACAATCTGATACATCTGGTGGGGCTTCAATCCAAGGAATACGAAATACATCAGACCTTCACATTGCGGAAGATCCTCGAAAAGGGCGAAGAAGTACAGACCCACACTCACATACGACGAGTTATACCACGTTTTGACATTATTGCCAAATTTGGTAGGTATTGCTAAACGATAGTCAAGTGGGAAGCTTTTGAGCTTTTGCCTTTGTCCTGATTTCTTTAACCAAGGTCTTGACAAGATTTTTGCAGATATAGGGACAATTTCAAAACAGGATGAGTAAGCCGTTGGACTCTTACCGCTTAAGATCATTTAGAGTAGGTATAAGGCAAACTTAAACCCGGCTCAAAGAGGCTTTGAATCGAAGCCTATGGAACAAAGTCACAAAGGACGCCCGCGTTTTAGGCGGCGCACGCCAGTGGAACCCTCAACTAAATTGGTGTGTGCAACTGAAAACAGCTGAGCAGAAATCGATCAAATCTTAAATGCTATCCATACGAAGGAACCTCTCATCAGAAACACGATGGAGAAGGTTTAGAGCTGTATCCAAAAGAATAGTGTGGTGGTTTATGTTCATGACGATCGACTTTTTATTTTTAAAATTTTTTTTATATAAATCTTTTACTTCATATGAATTGAGTGCAGGAAATTACATAAATCAAATGAAGAGTGAACTTGTTCAATGAATGCTACGCATTATCAGAATAAGATTCATTTTCATGGACGAATGCTTAATTATTTTATCTGCAATTCGTAACGTCTGCTTAGTGAAAACGAAAAATACTTTTATGCACCTCAGTGTACAAATAAATAACCAAACCATTCAGTAATTGCGTCTAATTAGTGGTCCACATACACATAGTTAGTCTTCAAGTCAAATCTAGGTCACTTGCTTGCCGACAAAATCAAGAGTAAAGAAAACAAAAGTGTTATCCCTGAAAATTACGTTTGATCACGTGCATTCACACTTTTCGTGTACAGAAACATCGAAGAAACGCCAGTGCTGCGCCGCCGTCATCAGTCAGACGATAAATTGCAACAAGTTGCTTGACTCAAACCGGCTTTATTTCACACAGCACGACGACCTTCACCATCGTACATGTATTTTGTTTTCATTTTTTTTCTCTCTTCTGCTTCCTCTTTTTTGTATTTATGAACGAACGATAGCGCAAGCGAAAGTGATGTCAGTGGAATGGCAGTGGTAAACTTCCCGGATGACTGCAACCACATGTTGGTGCTCACACTCACACAGTCACTGTCAAACGAAACCGGTATTCGAATTGAAGTCGACCTATAAACGTGCACAAGTGTAGTAAACAATGCCAAAAACACATGTACTGCTCTGTTCGAAAGGGATAGTATGTTGTAAACAAAACAAACCGAAATCACCCCTTCGGCAACAGAGAAAATTACCCATTTTCCCGTTCTTTCTTTGCACTCTCGTTCGTCTCTTCGAAAGAGAGAATAAGCAAAGCAACAAGTTGCACGATTTGACAGTTCGCTTAAGAGATTTGATCCCAAAGAGAACGCTCTCATCGGACTTGCGCAGATGATCGTCTTGTAAATGAGATAGATAGTGAGAGACAACTAGTGTAGCGCCTGAAAGAGCGACTGAAATGGAGCGAAAACAAAGGGATATTTTTCGATAGCAAGAACACATACACCCACAGGCGCGTAGAAATGTTATGAATGAAAATGTTTGTCAATTCAATTCTCCGAAATGGCGTGGTTGTGGCTCTTATTTACTCGAGTACTACAATCAAATTGACACACATTCCCACAAACCAAACAAATACAGGACTACCTAAAAGCCGGTACAGGAAAGGCCTGTGCCGGGCACAACATTGCAAAGTCTGACGCACGGCGACGCTCAATGCCAGTCCATTTGGTGTCTGTGGCTAGAGTGGGTGCTTTAGCCCCAACCGGTTCTGGAATGGATTAAGTTGAATGAATTGACTCTATCACCTGAATGCTGGGACGGGATATGCTTGTGCTGGACAAAAGAGGACAATGTTCTTCTTCATTTCACGCTCAATCCACGAACGCTTTAAGTCGTTGGACAGTGAGGGAGCCTTAGCACCGACCGGTTCTGTTAAATGAATGGGAAAAGAAATGCATTTAGATGACGGAGTGATTACTAACCTAAAAGCTGGAGCTGGGTACCCTTGCGCTGGGCAGAGTAAAGATATTGGGTGCAAGTTCTGCAATTCCAGTGGCTTCTGAATAAGTGATGGCATCTTTGGTGCCGAACTTGAAACCGGTTCTAATATGTATACATAAATAATTCATCTTTTATCTGATTGTAGAGGAAGTTAATGTATGCCTTAATGCTGGATTGGGTAAACTATCATCGTATTGTCACAGTAATCGAAATATGATTTCCAATAACTTTAAGATGTGAAAACGGCATTTCTCAAAGTGCCAACTTTGCAATTTATGTCAACGATTCATTCCATTGGATTTATGAAAATGGAGTCGCCAAGAGAGAGAGGAGACTCAGTGCATATACAATGAGTTGAAGAAATTGGACTTCACTAGACGATTTCTAAGCATCACAGAACAAAAACATTGCTCAAAATTGAAAGCAGAACCAGGGTTAACCAAAGGGGAGGTTCAAAGGCCCAGTGTGTTCAAACAATTCTGCAGTCGATGTATGGATGGGGAGGACGATGAAATGCCATCCCGCCTTCTTTGCAAATTCCCGGCACTTGCTTATTTCAAGGAAAACATATTTGTGGAAGTATATTTCTTAGCCAGTTGTCAAATATTTTGTTCGCATATACCCGGGAATCACCAATAGGCAGACTGTTTTGTTTTAAAGGACTTGAATCGAGCTTTGTCGTGAACTCTACGCAATACGTGGTTCAATTTTTGAGGTAGATTGTCGTACGGAAAAAATGGACTTGAGAACCTAACATTTAAATCCCACAAAGTAACGGTACGCAACGACGGTCTTGTTAGATTATGTTTACTTCGACTAGCGCGGAAAATAAAACACCTCATATATACTTTCACGTGCCGCGCTAAGCCTCTATAGGCCTCAATATCACTCACAAAAAAAATTCTGAACTGTCTACTGATTGCTTACTAAATTTTGGATGGACATTTTGGAAAAGAATTCAGACACTCTCTTATCGAAAAGACGTTTACACAATCCATAAAAATTCGTGATACACGTTCTGAATTACGAATGGGAGAGTTCAAATAAGACAAAAAATAAAAAAAAAAAACGGACCTAAAGTTTGGCGCTGGATATCCCTGAGCTGGACACAATATCGAAACAGTGGTTAAGTGATCAACCGACATCGGTCTGGCACTGACTGGTGGAACCTTGGGAGCAGTGCTGGATACAGGCTCTATAAGGGAGTTTCGAAAGAAATGTAGTATATTTAAGGTAAAAGTCCTAAATTTCAAGCCTAAATGTTGGGAATTGGATTCATAAAACCAAGAAAGTAATCATGATCGCACCTAAAGACTGGAACAGGATATCCTTGTGCAGGGCATAGCATAGCAAACGTCGACATTTCATCATAACTTTTTACATCAAATTTTGAAAGGCTTGATACTTTAGGCTGTGCACTACTGACTGGCTCTGAAATAGAATTTTGTTGATTAAGGTTTTGAGCTGGTTTCTGAATGAATGTGGAAATGGTACCTTTCTGATTGTAACATAAATAAAATCGAAAATAGGAGAACATCACAGAGCAGCTTATAGGCATTAGCATCCCTTCACTGACTTAAAAGCGTTAATAAAATACTTCTAAAACTAGTTAGGGGACCAAAGTTTTTACTCACATGATATTAGAAAAATGTGCTTCTGTGATAAGTGAGTAGGTAGTAAGCTATGGCTTGGCATAAACCGTAACAATTGACTGTATACCCTCAACAATAGTTTTCATAAACTGTAAACATGCAGTCTTCCCAGCGGACTGATAGGACGCCTCAAAGATGAAGAAACCAATTGTCTGTTTGTATCGCTGTAGCTTTTAGACTTGCTCTTGCGATTTCAAAGGCGGAATCCCCGCTGTAAGGGAAAAATAATATTGAAGCACTAAATTTGGGCCTGTTCGGAACTGGCTAGAGCTAAGCAAAACATTTCTCGATTCTCTTGGCTAATACGTTTTTTTAATTTCAATGCGATGACTCTAATAGTCTCGGTATGAATCCCTTAGATCCATTGATCAGATCTGTGGTAGAAAAATGTCACTACGAATATTTTTTTTTCTGTTTCCGTTTTCGACTCATTATTCGACATGTATTTTTAGAGTCGTATTGATAGACTACGAATATCGATATAGTTGAATAGTTTTGTATAAACGTCTCACCGATAGCTGGGGACTGGATAGCCTTGTGCTGGGCATAATAGTGCTACGGTTCCGTTCAATTCTACGAATTCGATTCCAACTTTTTGAATTAATGCCACACGTGGACCTGTTCCACTTATTGGTTCTATTTAATAGAAAAAATACACTTTTAGACACAACTAAATAGGATGTAGACCTCTTAAATGTTGGGTAGGTTATACTGTTTCACAGATTGATTGGAATATGACCATTTCATGACAAACATGATACATGACGTATCATGGTAGCGTAGTTTTGAGTACTGTTTGTGAATGAAATAAAATAATCCATTAAAGCTAGCGTTGACATGTAAAGAAAGAGTGTGTGTGTGTGTGGTATACTCTAGAGCAGGGGTGTCCAACAAGAGATCATCATCAGGGGTTTACTTTAGGTCCAAAAATAATGAGGGCATATGTATATGCTGTTGGAAGTCCTTACCGGACACTGAATCATTGACACACATGCACTCTTAGCATCGTTCACAGTGACTTTGTAGAAGTTCCAGTGACGGAGAAGAATTGAGTTTGACGGCCAAACCCTTGCAGCCCTGATAGCGGTCAAAGGTCTCCAGAGATTTAAAAAAGGCCCGGTTAATTTTAGTAAAGGAAGGTACTCCGACAAAATCTGTCATCCATCGAGGGCACAAAGGACCCAACTCGTTGGTGGGCAGTAGTAGGCCATAAAGGCACCATTATACTTGCCTTTTACCGCTGCCGTAGTAGGCCGTGAAGGCGCCATTATACCTGGCTTTTACCGTCCATTTCCATTTAAACCTTTTTAAAAGGTTTGTGCACGCTACAGGCCTCATTTTAAGTTTCAACTTACAGCAAATTGACTCCAATACTACGGCACAATCTGCAATATCTCGCTCGGTCGACTCATAAATTAATTAACGAACTAATTCGGGAATAACATCATCTCCCTAAATAGACTAGTCAATTGACATTTATCTTGCGATTCAATTTCACTGAATCATGTTGGTATACATGTTGGTATATGTTTATTATGTCGCTGGTTTATGCTAAGAGCGCACGACTCAGAATATCGGTTGAACAAAGTCCACTCAATCAGCTTTAATTTCTCGAAAAAAATTGTCGACATATTTGAATTTCAGAGCAGTAGAAAATCCATTTAAATGAGAAAAAGCGGAACTTAAGCTTGGGGTCGAATTGTTTTTTATCCATTAATATTTACTATAGCAGTTCTTGTTAACCTCTGACCCATGTTATGCTATAAATTTAAAGAAAACATCGTTTTTTTTGTTACCTAAAAGCTGGAACCGGAAAAGACTGCGCTGGACAAAGTAGAGTTATACTCTCAGATTTATTTACATCCACAATCCTTGTCTTATCTCCAGATGTTAGTCGAGGACTCACACTCCCCACAGGCTCTAAGCATAATACATAGTATACATAGTTTCATCACTGAAGAACATCACTGCCTTTGTTGAGATGAGTCAACCTCTGACTGACCTCTGAATACTTTCCTCACATATTAACGAATCGCTTAATGACGGATTTCAATTATCACATGAATTTAATTGAGATCAACAAAATTTTATTGGACTATGCTAATTAGAGACTCTTGACAAAGAAGGCGTGATGATGGTCAATAAATAATTATGAAAACGTGACAAGTGTATTTTATGAGAACTATCTTTTCGAATTACATAAGAGTGTTAGTTGAAGGCAAGGAATTACATGAATTTATGCTTACCTAAAAAATGGAACAGGGTAGGATTGTGCTGGGCACAGAAGTGACACATTTTGATGCAAGCGTGATCGAACCATATTTAGTTCATCATGTGCATTGAATTTTGGACTAACACTTCCCACAGGTTCTGGCGAAAGTAAAATTAAAAAATTACACAAATTCTTGTATTTACTGAATGTTGGAATGGAGGAAAACCTGAATGGAGAATCTACTGGCTATAATTGCGCACTACACTTGCTGGTAGTATTCTGCTGCTAAAAGCACGCACATGTTATGAATCTTTTCAAAGTCAATAAAGAAAATTGGAGGTTCTTTATTGACTCATACGACATCAGTGTTCAGTCAGAATCGAACAAGATGGCGCGCGGAACTAAGACAGGACTTAAGACATGTCACAAACTCCGGTTAATTAGTACTCCGGTAATATATACCTGTAAGCTGGAACTGGGTAGGATTGTGCGGGACAGAACAAGCTAAAACTGCTTCCATGTCCCGACTCGGCGTTCTTTAAACGGTTTTCAACGGTTATTTTAGGCGCCATGCTGCTAACTGGCTCTATGAAGACAATAGGAAACGAAATTATGGGTTGATTTAGTTAGTCGCTGAGTGTTGGGATAGAGAAATACGCCTGAAAACAATGACGCACTGATGACTGACTGACATGTATGGGGAACTCTAGTCAATTAAGTATGTATGTATAAGTACTAGGTATGTCTAAGTACTAACCTATAATTAGGAACGGGATAAGATTGTGCAGGACAAAACAGAGCAAAGGTACTATGAACTCTTGCAGCAGCATCACGAAGACGTTCTCCAATATTGATTGTCGGAGCTGCACTGCTAACCGGTTCTGTGGGATGGCAAATAAATCTAAGCACAAGTGAAAGGGTGTACACCTCAGAATGTGGACAAGCGAAGCATACGGGTACCGTGTTGCAATAATTAATAATATGCATAATTTGTTTTTTTTTTTTTGTTATATAAAATGTCCTCAACTTCACCTATAGAATGGTACTGGGTACGATTGTGCAGGACAAAATAGGCTCAGGGTCTCGGTAATGCCAGCTTCAGCATCATTTCGCCGATTGGATAAGTTAATCTTTGGTGCAACGCTGCCAACGGGTTCTGTAAGAGTGGTTGCAAAATATGTTTAGTTTGAATGCGGTTGCTGCGGAGTGGGTACCCTTGGGATATTAAACGGTTTGAACATAAGTATCTTGAATCACTTAAGGCATTATAATAAGAGTCATTCAAGTTTGGCATATAAATGCTAATACAGTCACATTCTGCAAGATGTGCCCCTGCATCTACTGATGAAGGGTCCTGAGAGAATTGAGTCGAGCATCAGAAGACTTCATAAAACTAATTCGGAAACACCACCATTAGTAAAGGAAGGCTACGCATGAGGATGACAATGATGTAATTTACGTCCAATCTTGCTCCTGTGGCAGATCTTTCAAACCCTGGGAACTGTATTGTTTGTCATATGACGCCACAGACCGTCCATATGCTAAGAAGGACACGGTATTTTTAGAGGTTTGAAAGCATGAAAGCATGCCCAAATGGTAGCCGGTGTGATAAGATGAGGTACCCTTAGCGGGGAGATAAACTCATTTAAGAAAATTAGAGCTAGAATTAGAAATCGACTTTATTTTCGCATTGTTTTATACTCGTCATATTTCCACGTCCAGAAAAGAAGTCGACACTGATCCATATAAGATATTCCTTAACAAAGGTTCGCTTGCTAGCGATGGTAGTTGGAGCATGGACTGTGGTCACATGTTTGCGAAGTACAACGAAAACATGTAGGGGCTCTAACTATGAAGTCGAGCACCTTAATGTCTGATGAGAAATAATCACTGTGGGCATACTCCTTCCATGACTTGCATACAAAATACGTACTTTGTTTATTCGAATTTACATGGACTTCTAGTGTCCAGTCGACATAACACTATTCTTGGCAGATATCGCATTGGTTCCATCAGGAGCTTATTGCAATGCCACAGCGAAGATTGGCAGGAGTATTCATATACACATGCTAAACGACAGTTAAAACTAGCTTTGACAAAGAAATTTAGGAATATAGGGTACTTCAATCTATACATCTATAGATATGCAAACACGAACAAACCTATAAGCCGGCACTGGGAAAGATTGAGCTGGACAGAATAGAGCCACTGTTTGTCCACTCCTAACTGCAGCATTCTGAAGTTGATCAGCTACACTAACCTTTGGCGCAACAATACCAATGGGTTCTGCAATTTACGACACTTACAGACTTAAGCCATGATTATGGATGAGTTTCTGAATGTTGGGATAGTTTCTATGCAAGGTATGTACCTATAAGCTGGAACTGGAAAAGATTGTGCCGGACAAAGAATAGCAATGCTTGAACCGGTTTGGACTCGGTCGTGGTTGAATTCATCTCTTCTACTCACTCTAGGAGCGACACTTCCAACGGGTTCTAATAAAAAAAGAACCATTCAAAGTGTGTTAAAGCTTGAATGTCTAAAAATCTAAAAGTGTCTGAATGTTTGGAAAGAGTTAGAAAAAAAACCCCAATGCAGTTGAACGAAGGAGAAGAATTTTGATCGGAAATTTTGGAAGTTCTTACCTAAACGCAGGAACTGGATAAGACTGAGACGGGCAAACGAGATTTAGATGGAATCCTAAACGACCTACAGAGGAACTCAGTTTGTCCTTTGTCTCAACTTGCGGTGCAACGGAGCCAACGGGTTCTAAGATAATGTTTTAAAAGTAAAGTACTACCGGCTATGTTTCTAAATGTTGGGACAGAAAGATGTATTAAATGCCAAGACTCTTTTGATTACCTAAATGCTGGGATTGGATAAGACTGAGACGGACAAATGAGGTTTAAATGACGTCCAATATGACCGCCAGAGAAACTAATTTTGTCCTTAAGCTCGACTTGTGGTGCAACAGATCCAACAGGTTCTGAAATTGAGCAACATTCAATGTAATCAGTAGAAGGTGTGCCTAAATTGGAACTCTATTTTTGTTGGGATAGGTATTTTATTTGCAGAAGGTTCAATTTTGTGTATATACATGTGAAAGGTATGTAATTACTTATAACAAGCCATTGAAGGCAAATATGAGAATTCAACGTCATCATTGACAGATGAAAGTAATGAATGCCAAACTCCATCTGAAAATCGTATCAGAACGATAGCTGAAGTGGCAATTCGGATATAGTTAAAAAGAAGTAAAGGTGCTTTTCATTCAAAGTGTTTATAAAAGGCAATTAATTTGTTCTGTCTCTATGTTCTCATCCAATAAGTCTTTATGTTCTCTGAAGTATTGCCACTCAAGACGATGAAAGAAATGCGAATACCAAATTAAGATTTAGGTCTCACCTAAAAGCTGGCACTGGATAGGATTGAGCAGGACACAACAAACTTATGTGACTTTTCATTTCACGAAAAATGGTGAAACCCGATCGTTCGTTCATGTCAACTTTAGGTGCAACTGATCCAACAGGCTCTGAAAATGTTAAGAAGTATGTGAACAATGTGGCTGCGTGATGTGTGATGGAATAGGGTTCCCGTGTTTATTACATCTTGAAACATACATGCCATCTGTGGGATATGCCATTCAAGAAGAGCTCACAGGATATTGTAAAGTCAATATGGTTGTCCACTGATTTCAAAGCGACCTTCACGAAAACACGTACACGAAACCTTCAATTCATTTCGTGTGTGTATTAGAGGTAGAAGTTGATCGTTTAAACAATACGAGATACAGTAAGGAAGACAAGTAAGACTGCATCATCCTGAACTATGATTTAGTATAACTCTTCGTGTTAAAATCGTGGACCTCTACATGCAAAAAGCATCCAGCCACAAATACTCATTTCAACGAGAGATCAATTCACAAACACAGGAAAGGGAAAACTTGGGGACAAAACCTGCCATAAACCTGTACTCCAAACTACCCCCTGTCACTACTAGAATATCAATACAAATTCTACAAATACAGAACTAGACGTAAATGTCTCTTGCCTGGATTTCGCAAAAACCAACATGGTGATTCCTAAAGTGCATAAACAGTTATAAATTTACCTAAAAGCAGGCATTGGGTACGATTGGGCCGGGCACAAAAGGCTTAAGTCATTATTGGCTTCCCGAATTGAGAAACCCATTTTATCGTTCATTTCCACCTTTGGTGCTACCGATCCGACAGGCTCTGAAAATTTTCAAAAAACAGGGTTTTATAAATTCTATCTCATTTGATTTGTTGGAATAGGGACCCATGCCTCGACATTCACTCATAGCGTCATCGACTGGCATTGCATTAAAATCCCATTTTGTCTTTGAATTAGGAACTCTAATCTGCATTCTTTGTTCGGCCAATGACTGAACCGGGGCCCGGCACATTCAGTAAAGGTGGTAGAGAAAAAAGGCAGAGGTGGCGGCCAGGCTCATCTCTCTCTATAGCTTTAAGGGGGTGAGCTGATCAACTGATTGCACAACGGCGGCATCCTCAGCACCAGTCAGCAGGAGCAACATGGGGACCCGCATCTATGATGGCGCACACTAGCGGAGAAGGCTCTCAACCAGCTTCGTCTGCATTGCCCGAGTCAATTAAGTAGAGCACGTGGTTGTTGAAGTGGACTGTTGGTTGAGGAAGAAAAAGGAAGACTGGATTTAGATAGAAACTATTGTGGTAGCAGTTGTCGACTTTCATTTTTTTTATTTTCCGAAGAAAATAATGTTTTATTCTTCAGTTCATCAAAAATCATCTAAAAACCATTTGCATGTTGTGTCCTTTGCATGTTCTCACCTAAACACCGGTACCGGATACGACTGTGCTGGACAAATCAACGCAAAGCTACGATTGATCTTAGATCGGGCGTAATTGATTTCGTCTTTAATGTCAACCTTCGGTGCCACACTGCCTACTGGCTCTGTAATGTTAGATTGCTATAAGCTCTAAGGACGTTCGAAAGAAAAACAAAATACTGCCAAGGAAGTTGGAAGGGTCTGACATAAATAAAGTTTACCTAAACGCCGGTACAGGGTACGACTGGGCTGGACAAATCAAAGCTTTATCGGAATGCAAACGTGCCTTGGTGTGTGTAAACTCATCGCGATCGTCAACCTTTGGTGAAACACTGCCAACAGGTTCTGATGGGATACATAAAATGCTTCATTTAATAACAATCAAATTAACCGCTACCAAATTGCCTCGAAATGTTGAAATATGGATATTGTTATCGACTTAACACTCTTATTGGATCATTGTTTAACTTTTTAATTTAATTGTTCGTACCTAAAAGCGGGGACTGGATACGATTGACCAGGACAAAGCATTGCGTAACTGTTGCCTAAAGCTGCTTGTACGACTTGAAATTGATCGTTAAGATTTATTTTTGGTGGGACACTTCCAACTGGTTCTGTTTTTGAAAAATATATTCCAAGAATTTTGATATTTAGGAATTAATAATGAACAAGAACGTTAATTCAGTTTTACAAAAATGTTGGTGTCAGGCCCTTTTTTTCGATTTAATTGCATTAATTATGGTCTTCTTTAAAATGCGTTACCATGAGAAGTCAAAATTGATTTGTTTTAAATACTCACTAATCAAAACAAAACATTAATTCTATCACATTTTCGTATGTATTAGTTATCCAAAGATTATCGAAAGAATTGGGTGTAAAATAATAAATCTGCTAATGAGAAACATTTAGGCCAGAGGTAGGCCTCTGGTAGAAATATGGGGCGTCCAAGTGCCTAAATCTGCGAGATGAGAGGGCACTGCAATTTCAAAGGAGAAAATCAAATGGCTTATTTTTACTCTTCATGCCTTCAACTCCAGCATAAATCGTTATAGGGGATGCCTAGTCTGGAGGCCTGAAATCCAATGACACAGTACCCGGTTATGACGCCGATGAGAGTTCTAACATTCGGACTACTCGCGTGATCGTTTTGGATGACTAGCGAACGAAATGCACAATAAACAGAAACTTAGACGTGATTTGATATCCTTAGATATGTCTGTAATGTAACTCCATGGTCCCACATTGTTCTATGTTAGGTTAAGCTCCCCACTCTATACTTCCCTAAGGTTACATGGCTAAAATTCACATTGACAGATATTCAGGAATTGTCAACACAATAGCCCAAATAAAAATGCTGCTAGATACCTTAAAGCAGCAGCTTTGAAGGTAAGGTAGGTTTGTGTATGATACGGTCAGAGGAGCTACAATTCTCCAATCTTGCCCAATGCATCATTGTAGTTTAATTCATCCACTTACATGAACACTCTTGTTTTATTAATAATACAAAACCAATCCAGTGATTATACAAATTCTGGCGTTAACAATTCTCCGAAACAGACGCGTGTTGTGTACGACCTTAATTTATTTATAATAAACTTATTACCTCACAACCGGTACAGGGTAAGCTTGTCCAGGGCACAACATCGCATAGTTTTCACCAGCAAGTACCTCCATGTTGCGAAACTTTTCGAGTAAATTTATTTTCGGAGCAACACTACCAACGGGCTCTACAACATATCGAAAAACAAAATACTTTGATCTCTGGAAATTCAACCCAACAACAACCTAACTGCTCTGAATGTGGTTTTGAGACCCTACTTGATTACCAACCTGTAAACTGGAATTGGATACGATTGCGCGATGCACATAAGATTGCAGTGCTCCCCCGTCTTTACACGGGCATTTGACAGCTCGTCGGCAATGCTGACTTTTGGTGGTATACTCCCAATTGGTTCTGGAAATGTATTGTATGTATAAAACATCAATCTGACCATGGAGTGTGCCTTGCCTGAATGTTGTCATTCTTATCATTACTTTCTTTATCGTTAATTTTCCTAACAAACCTTCGCATTGATTGCGAATAACATATATTTTGTTTACCTATGCGCTGGCATTGGATAAGACTGTGCGGGACACAGCAGTGCGAAGCTTGTGCCCGTTGATATTTCCCTTGTCTGTAGCTTGTCTTGTACGTTAATTTTTGGCTTCACACTGCCAACAGGTTCTGCAATTGTGAATGTGTTTATTTTTATTTTTTTTTTAATTGACTATCTCTCTCTAAACGTTGGGATAAGATAAGGGTGAAGAGCAATAAAACGGGTGTTACCTAAACGCCGGCACTGGATATGACTGTGCTGGGCAGAGCATTGAGAAGGAATAGCCCATTCCAACGTCAACAAATTGGTGCTTGTCTTGAGTAGTTATTTTCGGAGCTACACGGCCGACGGGTTCTGCAAAATTATTTTAAGATACCAAATACGAAAGTTCTTTGACATAGGATTTTTCAATTGTTGAGACATGCTGGGATAGGAATGTTGTTGAGAACGTTTCAATTGAGTGCAATATTTAACCTGAAAACTGGAATAGGATATGATTGTCCTGGGCACAGAATGGCGAAGCTCTCACCGCGACGGAACTGCATCATTTTTAATTTATCAAGGAAAGCAATTTTTGGCGATTCACTTCCAAGTGGTTCTGCAAGGTTATGTTGATTGTATAGACATTTATCACTTAACAGAATAAACAAAAAACCTGCCCGAATGAATAGGACTAGAGTTGTGTGATCTTAAAACTAAATTCACCTGAAAATCGGCACGGGATAAGCTTGTCCAGGGCATAAAATTGTAAAGCTTTGGTTTGACTCAACTTGCATCATTCTGAATCTATCCAAAAAAGTAACTTTCGGTGCTGCACTACCAACAGGCTCTACAAATATTCAATTCATGTAAATTAAGAAGCAATATCTGAACTTTTGTCGAGTGTGGGCTTAAATAAACTGTAAAGTAATTTTAAATTAACTCAAATCTCATTTTGCAAATTTGTTAATTGGATCTGTGCAGACCTGAAATGAATATGCTTTAACGCGAAGTTCCACACTTCACTGAATTTAATATCCCACTTCTGGGTGGACTTTGACAAGGAAAACAATTGACAGACTATTCAGTGTTACCAGTCATCGTTAGCAGAAATGGTTTCAATTGCAATAAACAGACAAGATCAAATCTGAGTGACATGATTAAGTCGTCTAGAATTTTGGATGGAACGAAGTAAATTTTGGAATGTGTACCTCACTTACGTCCTTGACAAGGGACCAGGGATTTATATCTACAAGACTTCCAAGTCAGTCTCAACCCTTAGGTATATCGAACTGCAAGCACAATTGAATTTGCTGCTTTGTTTTACGAGTATCTACGACTGGCGTACCTGTCGTTTTAAACATTATTAAAAACGTAGCTCTATCAAGTGTCATACTTTTGAATCTGACTGAAATGGAAACAACAGCCGGAGAGAATCTAGAGACTGTGACTGAACTACCTTTCAGCGTTACATGTCAGAATCAATTAAATTTTTTAATGAGATATCTGCTGTAACGTGTGTAGCTTAAAGTGTGAAAACGAAACGTAAGTAGGAACAAAACAATTTGAATATTACAAAAATGAATTAATATGTTGCAGCTTCTGACAATTTAAGCATTATTCAAGCCCAGACTCTATTTTAGTACCTAAATGCTGGAATTGGGTCCAATTGAGTCGAGCATCGCATTTTCAAATTATGTCAAATTTTGGATTTCATCACGTTTTCATTCATACGACATTCAGTCTGACATTTCATTCACATGGAGTTTTCTCAATCGCAGAGAGCAATAGGTAAAATTTTTTGGTCGTGAATTTGTCGATCGTGTTTGCCTCCCTTGTGATTTGCGACACAAGACAATTCGTAAATAGATGATTGATTCGCGAAGAAACAATTTAAAATCCTTAATAAGGATCCTTAAATTAATTATTGTTGAGATCTTTGTCGATACACAAAAACTCGATAATTCAATTCTCATCTTTTTGCATTCCGAGAAGCATAACTTTTTGCTTGTATTTGGTGAAAATTTGAATGAACGGCACTTAAAACCACCAAATGGCTCTAATATTTTTCCGAAAAATCTTTAAAATTTTATCATGGAAAAAACTGCCCGACCGATAAAACAATCAGCATTTTAAGAGTAATCGACGAATCTATTGGAAAATTACCTAAACACTGGCACCGGATAAGCTTGAGCTGGGCATAGAAGTGTCACATTTCGATTTTGTTCACTTCTTATTGTTCGTGAGTCGTCTCCTGATGTCAGTTTTGGAGAAACGCTTCCGACGGGCTCTTAACAAAAATTTAATTTTATATGCATGCAGTTTGGAAAATTTTGCGATTGCTTGTACATTCTGTTGCCGGATATGGTACCATGACTGTATTCAAATGTTTACCTATAGAATGGCACGGGATACGCTTGAGCAGGACACATCATTGTAGCACTGTGGTTAACTCGAACTTTTGGGATTTTAATTGATTCTTCTCCAGCCGTTAGCTTGGGACTAACACTTCCAACCGGTTCTAAGTGGAGTGGAGATGGAGATGGAGTGTGTGGTGAATTTACTGGGGAAACGTCTTATGTTGAGATAGGGTTCACAAATGTAAATCGAAATTTGGATGCAATTTTAAAATATAAATCAATCGGAATGATGGTAGCACTTCTGGATAAGTCCGCAGCTAACAAGTCTTATGCAAGCAAAGACATTTTCAGCTCCATTCCATTTTGGGTTATTTACAGATTTCCAGATGTCTCATTTCGACTACGGACACGATTCATAGCCCTTCTTGTGGCACTTTCAATCTGTAACTGTGTAGTGAAGACGACACTAAAGACAAACATGTTTTAAAAAAAAGTGGGATTGGCCCAAGTTACTCGTCGCAGCTGGATTAGAATGACCTTGGTCGTTCCGAATTGAAATATTCTGCGAATCCTTGTTGCAACTGCTATGAAAACACTGGTAATTAATATTACCTGCCTATAATAAACTCTGCTCCATATAAACCGGTCTCAATATCAGGGACGTCGTATTATACGAACTCATATTTATAAAAGTATATAATAACAATTTTGGTGGCGCTACAGCCCGTAGAGGGTCATGGCCTAGCTTCTCAGCATTCACTCAAGGTCTGCATGTTATTGTTCTCTGACGAGTGCAAGGCACCTACAGTTTAATGCCGACTCCGAAGGGCTAATCTGAGAAACTATTTCTAGACATTTATACGCTTTGTCAGTGACACGAAATTGGTGGGCCGTAAAAAATGATTTGGGCCGTACTGGGAATCGAACCCAGGCAACGAAGTTCAGTTGTGTAGGAGTCGACGCACTAATCCACTACGCCACGACAACCAATATTTTCATGTTCAAATTTTTACAACTTTAGAGCCTAAAATTGAGCATACTTCGAACTAAGTTCTTAAAGAAATGATCGATGATATAGACCAAATCAATTTCTCACTTAGTACAGTCGAAGGAAACAGTAATCCAGGGATTCCCAAAGTGTGTGTCTTGAAAGTCAAGAGGGGCACCACGCTGTGAGTTATTCACATGTTTATTTAAGCTTCGCGCTGCTTGTGCATGTACTACCATCAAATCGGAAGCCAGACTTTTTAAAAATCTATGCAAACATTTGGGAACTAAACAACCGGCCCTGCTGTATTATTGCAATTTAAGTGTGTTCGAATTATATTGAGATTTTCGCACTATTCTGCAACAAGAACGTCATGAAAACGCCATGTATTTTGCTAAAACTAGCGATATATTCAAGAAACATAATAAATAGAATCTATCTTTGCAAGTCAACAACACGCACAATCTAAAACTAGAAATGCATTTGTGCGTAAAAAAGATGTATGAAGGTGGCGGTCAAGATTCCCGCAAGTGTATAAATATGCGGCATCTTATGACCATCTAACCACTCCTCTCGATACACGTCAAAATACTTTGCAGATGATGCTATCAAAAAGGAAGAAAATCCGGTTTGGTCGAGTTATGGTTATCGATGAAAATGAATCGTCAAAATGAATATCCAAATTCTTCAAAAGCGTTAAGAAATTTCATCATATTCGCTGGATTCAGCTATAACTGTAATCAAGAGCAAATATCGCTCAAGAATCAATGTGGAGCAAAAAATTAGAGTAGTGGTGTCAAGCCTGTGTGTGTCACTGTTTCAACTTTGAATTCTTCTTTGTGCCTATCAATTATTGCACTCAAATGTTTTCCAAAAATAGCTGGGGTGAGCCGAGGTCTGAAATATATTGGAAACCACAGCAGTAATCTTTTCAGGAATCATTTCTGGATTCTTAGAAATTTCACGTCGAATGGATGAATGAGAACAAGAATACTCCTTACCTAAATAATGGCACAGGATATGCCTGAGCTGGGCATATCAATGTGATTGAGAACTTCCGTTGTATTGAAATAACCTTAATATCATTTCCTGTAGTTAATCTCGGCCCAACACTTCCAACAGGTTCTTCAAATTAAACATAAAGCAGAACAACTCGTACCAAATAATTCAAGAGTTAATATCCATGTTCAGAATATAAATGTTGAGATAGGTTTCGTGCTAAAAATAAAATCACATCCTACCTAAAGCTTGGTGCCGGATATGCCTGTGCTGGACACAGTAGAGTCAAACTTTCGTTTGAGGCTGGCTTAAAACTGCTACTGGTTTGTGTTGTTGGGAATTTTGGTGAAACCCTGCCAACTGGCTCTGGAATTTATTTGTATTTTGATTCATTTATGACATGTTTCTTTTTCCAGTATGAATTGTACTAAATCAAAACACTTACCTTAAGCCAATAAGAAGTTTCGAAAACAGGGTAAATAAATGTGAATATACATATTGACCGATACAATCACGTTGCTTCTCAAGCTCAAGTCAAGCATTTCGGATTATTTTCATTTTTTTTGAAATATGATATATATTTTTGGATTTTAAATTTATTTATATTTAATACAATATAAAGCAGGTTGTACAAAAACAAATAATTTAAGCCTGCTTTCACTTTTATGTGATTTTAACATTATTTTGAATTTTTTAATTACACGGACGCGCAACAGGGTACCCTATCCCAACATTCAGGCAGTTTTTGAATATAACAACAATACTTTGATTTATTCTTTTTTGGAAAGAAAGAAACTGCAAAGAAAAGCATTTTAGGCGAAAAATGGTTTTGATTGCTGTTATTAGGAAATTAAGGTTAACATTTGTACAAAAATTATAATTGTAATCTGGATAAATTCATCAAAATATTGTTGTTCTAAAATGTGTATATATAATATAGGATATAGATATAATATACAAATACTGAAAATACAAATTTTTCCGAAAGAATGGACGTCGGAAAGTCGTCTGGTGTTAATTAATTCGTGTCTTTATACATATTTAAAAAAATATTAGGTATGCATATATTTTCAGTATTTGTTATTAAAATATTTTTGGGGGAAAATGTCATATTCTTTTTTAAATCAAGCATAATTGAAAATTAAACATAAATTCTCAAAAGTTGTCGAAAAAACTTTAAATAAATTTTATTTAAGAAATTAAGGTATAATTTGTATTAATTTAAGCTCCAAGAAGCATTACAAGAGAAGGCCGTGCCGATGACTTGATTGACTTGTCAAAAGCCGTCAAATACTGAAATGATATTATTTTAAACGTTTGATTGTGACTGAAATATTCATGTTTTTGAACCAAAGCTCTATCGACTTATAAAAAATGACGATCGTATTCACTGAAGAAGTTGACATTCACACATTAGGTGACATAGTATTTTATTTTCTCCAAAAAATAGCACTTAGATTCTTTTCACCGAATCATGAGTGATGAAGTTGCATGCGGAGAAGAAGCAGACCATTGCACTGCGAAACGTCCGCCGCTTGATGTGATCGTTATAAAATGCCTGAGTTTAAAAAAAAAAACATAATGCTTTGTAGATAAATTCCTTAATATGACATTTTCCCTATTATAACATGTCAGCAGTTTAATAAATCCTTTTTTTTTTATAATTTACAAGAAATTCATAATGTTAGCGTAAAATTAAATTGCAATTCCGATTTGCCTTAGTTTTTTTTGAAAGAGTATTCAAATAATCTAAAGCGGTTGATTTATGATATAAATACATATTTGAACGACTTCTGCAAACTCTTTTAAAGCGTCTAGGTAAAAACATAATATTTATATTACAATCATTCCTTTATGAATATATTATATCTTTAAATAATCCAGACATTTCTTTATTAGTTCATATTTTTTAACTATGCAACCGCTTTGATTATTTTAATTTACTCTGTTTGAACATTACTTTTGAAAACAAGGAATAAAGGCACATGCTATGATGAAGTATTCTGTTATATTCTGTTTCAAAAGATTAAAGCTGTATTTTACAAACAAAACCTTGTTTTTAAAGCGCACAAAATGTGTGAACATGTAAAGAGTTTTTTGGCAGGCATTGATTTACTGGATAACCTTAGAGCTGCCTGTTTTTTTTTTTTTGTATTTTAAACAAAAAATAAGAAATTTGCATTTTTACAATAGTTTTAACTGCTGACATATTACGTATATTGTAAATAAGAAATTAAGTAAAATAAAATGATTACTTGTGTGTGAAAACATGTAACCAGTCAACTTACCTGTGATGACCAAACGACCCTTAGTAGCACTCAATCTAGTTTCACCAGTTAAACGATGCTTTGTACGGCACTGATAGCTTTTGTATCCATCTTCAGGTCCGACTTCACGAATGTGTAATTCACCAGATGGGAGAACTAGATACTTTCCATCTGTATTTTCGAAGTTTGCAATTTGATTAAATAAGAAGGAAAGAAATATATTAATACCAAATATTTATTGAAGCTTTTCGTTTGTTAGCATTTAATTTTAAATGAAAGTGAATTAAAAGACACATTTTTTTTCTGATCGAATAAGTTTATAAGATTTCTTTGGTACATCACTTGCATTTTCAATTAAACATTGAGACGTCATGCTTTTAATATGTATACAAAATGTATACAAAAACGTGCAGTGATTTATTCTTCAAAAAATTAATTAATTTTTTTTTAACAATATTTGCGTGCATTTTCTTTGCGAATTTACATGCTTTCACATTTTCTCCATTGCATGCGGAATGGGATATTTATTTCCTTTTTTTTGAAGAATAAAGTTCTTGCGTTCATTAATTGTCATTATCGAATTGTTCCATTTTCATATTTTAAAAGCACGGGTATTTAATTTTGCTGTAATGTTAAAATTAATATATAATTATTTTTTAAATGTCAAATAGTTTGAATAATCTAGCTTGGTTTCACCCAACATTGTGTAGACAATTATTAATTTTCCGATTAGAAAAAAACAGAAATTTCATGAGTTTCATGTCCTTTCTTAATCTAATTTTGATTCAGGGAACAATTCGAAAATGTAATTTCAATAAGCATGCAGCGGCAACTTGTGGCTACTAGGGTATCTCCAATTTTCGCATTTTATTTTTTCAAATTTTTATATTTTTATTATTTTTTTTATATTTTAATCATTAATATTTTATTTACAAAGAACCGCATTTAAGTTAAATTGTGAAACATTATGACATGATCTTTTTACCAAATTCACCACAATTTGCCATCTTTGAGAAAATCTTAAAAACCGCATACAATTGCATGAATTTAAGATCTTCACAAACAATCTACGAGACTACTTATTCTATGTGAAGGAGGAATCAAGGATCAGGAAAGCCGTGAGGCTTATGGAAATTTCGGAAGATAGGATCAAAAGGATGGGATACAAAACAAAAATGAGCGTGACAGTCAGAAAAAAATAAATAACAAAAAAAAAAAACATAACCTTACTGCCTTGCTAATGTACAAAACTCTTTTGAAGTCTATTCACATAATGATATCTCGAATTTAATATTTATTTCCTATCCCAATAAGCTAAGACATGATCAAGGTTTTAAGGATTTCTTAATTTTTTTTGGGAACATTTAAGTTTCTCAGATTAGGCCAAATATAATTATATATGTATGTATGTTTGTTTCTTTTTTTTTTTGTCTTAACAATTTACCAATTGGAAATTGTCCTGCATCGTTTGTGGAAAAGATCTCCCGCTGTTCATCCTCAACCCATGATGAAACCGAAATGAAATCACCAACAAAACTGGGTATATGGCATTTTAGGATGGCACTATTGCCACGTAAGACAGCCTCATCCATAACATTAACGGTGTACGATTGAGGAACAACTGTTTTTAAAGAAGATTATGGTGGTTTATTAATTTACAATAAATATTTTTGTTTTGTATATAAAATGTAGTTAATTTATTGAAGGCTCATATGAACATGTGTTGAACAGCTTGGGATTGCTACTTTAGTTGTATGATGAGTTAAAATTGTATAACGTCGCATGATGGTACACAATGGGAGCGATACTGGTAATTTCAAAAAGGCATTTTCATCACGAAGCAATTCAGACAGTGGATTTGAAATATATACAAAATATAATATTGGTGGCGCTACAGCCCGTAGAGGGCCAGGGCATAGCTTCTCAGCACATCACTCGTGTTATGCGTGCTGTTGTCCTTTCAAGAGTGGAAAGGACCGAGAGTTTTATGCCGACTCCATTCGGGAAGCCTTTTCTAGACGGTCGTACAGTAGGCTCACAATGCCTCGGCTGCCACTGGATTCGAAATCAGTTTATAATATTTTATGGTTCTATAAGAATCATTCGATGAGAATTCGAATGCTAAAGCATTCGATGAGAAGGTCTTCAACACACGATTTTAAGCATCGGTAGGCAACTATGATTTTATAATTGCTCCGAAGATAACATGGCCGACTGTACGAAGAAGGAGCAATGACGTATACGAAGGACGTAGGGTTATAGAAATGTACAAAGTTTATACAGATATTCGAATTTCTTCTACAATTGTTCCTTAACGTTGCTTGTTTCGAAAAAAATGTAATGTGTGTCAATGTTCACCCTCATTCACTTAATTATTCACCCTTGTTACTCTGATTGCAAACAGTTAAACAAGAATTAACGAATGATTTCGAAGCGTTAATGTAGTTTTTATTGCTAACCGATTTCAAAATGTATCGTCTCGCGGAAGTTCACAACTGCTATCTTGAATTGAAGACTTACAAAAATCTAGCTCGTGCAATGTCTTTAGGCCAAAAATCAACTGGCATTGGGCACACTATTTGTAGATGGGGCTGATATTTGCTGGTGTAAGATACAATTGGGCTTATAATTGAGTTGCGGTCAACGTTCAAGCTAAGATGACAGAATGATTAAGAGATGTATTTCCATCAGGGTGGACTCTTCACGCTATACAACAGACGAAACATTCAACTTACTGAAGAAAATCATCGATGAGCACGGAATGGCATAAAACTATGTGTTTCTTTGGAAATATGTAGAACAAAAGTCATTCGTGTGTATTTTCACGACTGTAACTGCTTTAAATGTTTGATTTTTTATTAAATTTCATCTCTCTATTCACAAATGACGTATATACCGACTTTTAAATGACACCATTTGGTTTCATTGGGATGCACGAATAATGCAGCGCTCTCTGAATCTTACAAGAAATGCCCTCAAATTGGTCACATGATAATTTCCTGAAATTAACTGCACTCGGTTATTAAATTTACTTATTTACTTTCCTAAAATCACGAAATACCCTTTGTTTGCCTGGCTAGTTTGTTTGGCTATACTGCAGTGGAGTTGTGCATCAAATCCTTCCGGCTACACTCCCAAGAAAAAGCTCTCCAATGAATGTATGTATGTACAAGAATATGTAATAGTTCACTTATGAAACAACATCGTGCACAGATTTTTTTTTTGTTATTTACATGTTCAACATCAAATTAACCCTGTCAGATCATAAAAGAAATCAAGGATCAAAAAGAGGAGGAGGGATCTTATTTTAGAGAAGAACTTCTTGAAAAATGTATCTACCCGCAGAATTATTTTTTACATAAACTCCTCCATCAGAGTCGACCCAATCACTGATGTCAACATGATCAGAAACAAACGATGGAGTTTGACACTTAAAAATAGCTGAATTGCCCTTGATGACATACTCATCATACACCTGAGACTGGAAATACTGATTCACGACTGAAAGTATACAAGGGATACAAAACATCAAAGTAGAAACGCTGACACTACCAAGGAAAAACAAAATTAATTGGAAGGATGAAAGGATTTCCTTAACTATCGTCTTATTACTTATTAGTATCTAATGGTAATTTTACCAATCTCATTTCCATTTCGATACATTTCAACACCATCCCCATCGACCCATGCCTCAACGTCTATAAAATCAGCCACAAACGATGGAACTAGACACTTCAAAGTGGCCGAATTACCTCGCAGAACGAACTCATCAATAACCCGTGTTTGATAGAATTGATGAACGACTAAACGAAAAAATTAAATTATATCAATCAATCATAAGCAAAACACAAAATAAAACTTGTGTGTGGGATGGGACGAATTCAACACCTATCTACTAAATCTAGTGAAGAGCATAAACATATACGCATATATGTGTTATCAAACCAGTCTCGTCTTCATTTTCAGGATAATATGCTCTTCCATCGGAATCCATCCACAAATCCACAAAAACGAAATCCGCCACATACGATGGAATTTCACATTTCATGACAACTGAGTTTCCCCGAATTACGTATTCATTATCGGCTTCGGATTCGTAGCTCTGAATAACAACTGAGTAGAGAAATAAATGAAAAGAACAGACGAACGCTCTTACAAAGCTTTGACAAAGCAAAGGCAAACAAAAAAAAACAACTTTTTGGATGGGATTGGAAGGGAAGCTCAAAGTATTAGTCCTAGAAATATTTTGTTTTTAAATGGGTACCATAAGCTAACGATGAATTTTCCCGCCACAATTCAATACCGCCTTCATCGACCCACGCTTCGATTTGAACAAAGTCAGCGACGAATGAGGGGATCTTGCACTTAACAACAGCTGAATTACCCTTAATCACATATTCGTTTTCGGCTTCGGTTATATAAAATTGGGAAACGACTAGAAAATAACAAAGGAAATCAAATGAAAATTAAGCAGAATATAAGGATATAATGAATGGGTTTTTTTTTTTTGGATGAGATGGATGGGAAATCTGGAAACACAAAAATTAAATCCATTGAAATAGATCCGAACCATATTGATCTGAGAAGGTAAGGACCTTGCCATTCTCGTCTATCCACGATTCGACACGAACGAAATCGGCAACGAAAGAGGGGATCGAGCACTTGAGGACCGCCGAATTGCCTTTGATGACATACTCGTTCATGATCTCGGCTTCGTAAAATTGGTTTACAACTGAAAACAGATATTGATTGTATTTGTAGAATTGCGCATCCAAAAAGGAATCATCCACATTGATCTGAGATGATAAGGACATTGCCGACTATTCTTATTTCAGAGTGGAAATTTTACATATCCATTGGCACATACAGGCTGAATATGAGCAAATAATACCAACCAATGTTAAACACGAATAACTTTTTCATGCTCCCACAGCATTCATGGTTAAGAGTTTGAGGTTCAGTTTCCGACCATTCTATAAGAGGTGCTCATAGATGTATGCACACTGAAGACAACGTTGAATCTTTACGGCAGAGTGTTGCATATGATCCTTTGTTTGCTGTTATATTTCATACATAGTGCATAAAAATGTCCATGACATGTTTTTAAAAAAAAATAATTAAAACTAATAATTATTACAAAAGTTATACGTATTTAACATTGGTAATTCTCCCTTGGCCCGACCTGTATTTCCATGGACAACTGAATATAAATTAACATTATTTTGTATTATATAAATTTTTGACCTAATATATTCAAAAACTTGCGGATTTTTTGTATAACGCGGAAATTAAATGTAACACAATCATCTTCGCGGCTTTTTGTGATTTGTGACTTTGACTTTGGTGCGTTGGGTTTGTTCCAGGATGTATGTAGGCGAAGTTATATTAAGGTGAGATGTGGTCAATCTAACATACTGATGAAATGAAACGAAAATGCTTAACCAAAAATTCCACCTCAGACAGAAAAGCGCCAGGCAAATTATAATGAATGTTTTTAAGACATTTCAGACAGCTTTTCAGAAATTTCGAAATTCACCTTTCTCGTTAAAATGCATTGATCTCCTAACTCAGTTGCTGTTCACATTTTTTGTTTCATTTTAATGTCATATGATAGTATCCAAGGGATGTAAATTGTACGACAATTTCCCTAAATTCCTAATACTTATAAATTCAAATAATAGCCTCCCAGAAAATATTCAGCAACATTTCTAAAAAAAAAAAGATTTAAATTTGGTACTTGTAGGATGTCTGATTCGTAGTATTTTCTTGCTACCTATTGTGCCTGATTTACTAATCCAAAAGCAAACAAAAATCAAATGGATGAGGTGTGCTGGAATGGAAATTCTAAACTTAAAACTAAGCAAGAGAAATGAAAGTAGTCAAATTCAAACCATAATTATCACTGTGTCTTAGCTCATTGCCCTCTTCGTCGATCCAGGACTCAACGCGTACAAAATCGGCCACGAACGACGGAATCGAACATTTCAAAACCGCCGAGTTACCCTTTATGACATATTCCATTAAAATATCAGCCCCATAGTATTGATTAACAACTAGAATTATTCAAAATATGGTATTTCGTTGAGAAGCAATTTACAAGTTCATTGTGAAAATGAGCAACTAATGGTTGATATTAGCCTCAAACCAAATGTTTCAACCCTAATCCTCAAATCAAAACAAAATGTGAAGATAACTTTGTCGGGAATTAAGGATATGGATACGGGAATTAACAAGATTAAAAATTTATATTTTCGCTACCAAAGTTAGAAGCGGGTAAAAATTCAGATCCATCACTTCCAATCCAAGCTTCAACTTTTACAAAATCCCCAACGAAGCTAGGAATGGTACACTTGAGGACCGCTGTGTTCCCCTTGATCACGTATTCAGATACAACTTCTGCTTCGTAGTACTGATTTACAACTGAAACAAAATTGCGTTCCTAACCATTAAATTGTGTCTTTAACAAGGCAACTAAATTATGAGAATCAAAACTAAAATGCAAAGAGGATAAGTTAGGATAAAAGGATTCTGGGATATTTGCCCTCCCCAAACACATTGCAAATGTATACCCATTTGTTCTCCCTGATCGTCCATAGTTGCATACAGGGACCCAGTCTCATCTTGCCACGATATCACTTGAACAAAATCAGCAACGAACGAAGGAATGGAGCACTTAAGAACTGCGGAATTGCCTCTGATCACGTACTCGTTATTCACCTCAGACTCATAGTACTGCTGCACCACTAGATAAGGGGGTAACAGAAGAATGTGTTCAGTGGGTAATTAAGTTTTCATCTATCCAAGGCCAAGAAATTACAACTATTATGACAGTGGCGGCTTACAAACAATTAGTGTTGAGCCATCACCTAATAATTGACAAGAATAATTGTGCAACAACAACTCCTCTAGAATCTGTCAGAACATCAAAAGCGCACAGAGGGGCGACACGTCCAATCTCATTATATTTCGGTTTTACGTGCGAAAACCTAGCCAACCGTGTGATGGTGTGCCTTGATGATGAGTTTTCACTTTTTCCCATGAATTAACCGACGCAACAATGCTTGAAGTTTTGAACACCGGTGCCAGTGATGCTTTAATCAAAATGGGAGTGTCGTTGTTGGGGTACCTAAAGTCGAGAATGAGCGACATTTTTCAATTTACAAGTAAACTCACAAGCAAACAATAGAAGCAGGCGAACAAGAGAACCACGGGGTGGATGAGTCAGACGACTTGGGATGGTTTAACTTGATTGTCTATACGCGGGGAACAACAAGTAAGGTGTCGTTAAAAGGAGAGTAGAGGAAACACGTTTTTGAAATTTAAGAGATAGACGTGGAGTCAAGCTGTAAGAGTGGTAATTCCAGGTAAGTGTCCGAGCTAATCGGTTAAATTCATCATAATATTTATACAAGGAAGTTTTTTTTTTAACAATAGCGAATAGAATTAGCCTTCCAATGCGCTTTGAGACAGTGGTGTAACCGGAAGTAGTACAGGTGATCGTAACACATTTCTTGTCTGCATTGAATGAAATGTATTTCAAGACCCTTAGTGTTCTTTGGTTTTTTTTGCTTCAATGCTTCAAACTCTAAGCACTTTGTGGCCCATTGCCAATGACTCATGAAAGCTCATCGTGTCGTGAATTATACCTAGACACCCAACATAGAAGTTGAGTTTTGGCATAGATAAAATACTACCAATAGCTTCCTTATAAAGGCTGTGCAATTTACACATTTCATGAAGTATGGCGATGACATTTTGTTGGGAAAAAACTACAAACATGGAGTCACAGACCGACGCGAATGGACCGAATTATATACGATTTTGTTGATGAAGAAAGCGGCTACAATTTGATTATAAAATCACCACCTCTCGTTTCGATAGCTTTGCCTATAAACCAGCCGTTACAGAAAGTGGGTGAAGTTCGCTTAATAGAAAGGCACTCTTTTCATCGGTATTCATCGGTAGCCATTACCTCAAAATTCATACAAAAATAATGTTTTTAAATGATAGGTCTTTTAAAAAGGGGAGAAATAAGGATGTGATTTTAAATTTGTCTAGTCCATTAATCGATTGATCTGAACAGAGATCTCCAAAGCACACAGATTTGCACAAGTCAATCATTTCCAAAAACACGAGCCAGTTACAGTTTGATTATCCTTGTATCTGTATTCAAACAACTTTAAAAATCCCATAATTGTATCGTTGGCTAAAAATGGCAACAAAATAAAAGTAAATAAAATGTTGGGTTAAATGAGGATTGCACGAGATTCGATTCCACCTTCACAGCAAACACAAAATATGAAAAAAAAAAATCCTTTATAACAAACCATATTCATTTCCTGGTAGAAAATTCTCATTTTGATCAGTATGCCAGGATACCACACTCACAAAATCCGCCACAAAAGATGGAATTTCACACTTCAAAACCGCCGAATTACCCCGAATCACATAGGCCTTATTCACGTCCGTATCATAGAATTGCGAAACCACTAGAAATGAAAAAGAGG
The DNA here is from genome assembly GCA_905231855.2 of Eristalis tenax. Lineage (NCBI taxonomy): Eukaryota > Metazoa > Arthropoda > Insecta > Diptera > Syrphidae > Eristalis > Eristalis tenax. The sequence goes on along the minus strand of HG993125.1, from coordinate 31,761,573 downwards.
AGCCACCCCCAAAGGCAAGTGTGAACAATGAACTTATAAAACGAAACTGAACCTTCTCCCCTTTGTCACAAAAAATAGAAGATAAATCACATATAACACTAACGAACGGGATGAGGATTTGGGTGTGGAACGTAAGGATTGGGGTTTAACATTCTCTTGCTATGTACAGAAGCATTTTATACAAAAGAAAAATACGGTCGGTCACAAACCGTATTCCGATCCAGGATAGAAATTCTCATCCTGATCTGTGTGCCAGGAGACGACACTGACAAAGTCCGCTACAAACGATGGGATATCACATTTGAGTATCGCTGAATTGCCTCTAATCACGAAGGCTTTGTGAATGTCCTCCTCGTAGTGCTGGGAGACAACTGCAACAACATCGATAATACAAAATCGATTTCAAATGGGACAATAAAAAGCAAAAAAATGATAACTTTATAAAATGGAAAAAGAAAAAGAAAATGAAGATGACAACTGGACGGGTGATTGGGTTGATGGGTGGTTTTAAAAGGTACAAAGGGAGCAGGAAATACAACTGTAAGTAAAGTCTCTAACAAGCATGACGTCGCCCAATAGATATGTATGTTTTGCAGATTTTTCAAACCATATTCGGAGCCAGGAAAGTAATTCTCATCGCTGTCCGTGTGCCAGGATACAACTTCTACGAAATCAGCAACAAACGATGGGATTAAACATTTGATTACAGCCGAATTTCCTCGAATGACATGCTCTTTATTCACATCAGCCTCGTAATATTGTGCAACAACTATTTGGAGGAAAAAAATAAAAAAAAAAAACAATACAAAAACCGAAGAAACATATGGCTGGCAAGGCTTCGTGTCAGGAATCTTCAGTGGAACTGCTGATCGGAGATTTCGATCCAATTAAGAAGACGGAATACAATTGCAGAGTGCGAAAAGAGAGGTCTACGAAGAAGGTCAAAAGGTATGACAAAAATATTTAGTTTTTCTTTATATTGATGTGAACACCTAAAAGTACATATGTGCTCTTGTTACTTGAGTAGGAATGCACTCAAAAAGCTAGCCGCATGCAAGCAGCCCAATATAAGGAGGTTTCCAGTCCATTTTAAAATATATTCCAACTTCAAAAAAGACAGAAAGCCACCTTCAACTACGCTAAAAAGTACATAATTTGGTATTTGTCAGTTCATCATCAACATGAACCCAATTCAACTCACCACCACCACACCCTGACGCTAACCGTGCGTAAAACATTTCTCGGTCACTTCGCCCAGCTCACAGCCCACAGCCAATGTCATAGACGAATTCTGAGGAAATATGAAGAGAATGTGAACACAGTCAAATCCTATTCTTTTCCCCCGTCCGCCGTTGTCTTGATGAATGGTAAATTAACCGAAAAAAGGCGCCTCATCAACGTTGTTACAAGTCACGACATTTACGATAGGCTATTACTTATGTCTATCTACGACATAATGTATTTGTATAGAGCTTGAATTTTTTACGAAACGAGATTTTCCGCGAAAAAGCTCCTAATTTTCATGCGCCGCGCCGACCGTAGGAATGGCCGCTGTTAGAGACGGTTGTTGATGTATGTTTTTTTTTTTTGTCGAGACGTACTTATAACATGGGTGTGGTGGGAGCGTATTCTGGATTACTTCCGTGTGGCGGGATGAAAAAAAGATTTAACATAGTTTAATGTTAATTTAAATTAACCCCACACCTTGATGTATCATGCCCTCACATGTAAATTCAAGGGAAAAGTGGGTAAAATGGAAGAGTGGAGAGGTTTGCTAAAACGTGCCTATTCAGTGAATGGCTAAGATGCACGGGATGGGTTTCACTTTGAGCAAGTTTACCATAATTATATGTGATTTTAAATGTATCTTATTAGCGCACAAGTTCGTGGTTGAACACAATAAAGATGCAGTTTGTCGACAAGGAGACAAGCTTCGAGGGCAATAGCATCATGAGGTGTTTTTTTTTTCTTCTGGGTGAGGCAATTTGTGTTTTAATTAGATGTGCTCTCGTATGAGATTTAGGTTGTTATGATTGTTATTGAAACTTGTTTAAGTGTTAAATTTTCTCAACTATGCTATGCGAGGATTGTGATCCGTCAATTGGCTCTTGACGACATGACACGATGAGAAAAAAAATCACTAATTTTTTTGTTTTCTAAAATACGCTAATATCATAGCGCCCTGTACAAGATCATAGCCATTATGTCTGTTTTGTTAAAAGGCTTCGTGTCCAATTTCTAGACTTGTTCCTGGGATGAAATCCATTGTCGGAACTGATTCTTTTCCTTGCACATACTGCACCTAAACACCTCCACCGTCGTTCCGAGTTCGTAGAGATATGTACGAATGAATTGAAGAAAGAAAATGGAAACCAAAGATACGTTTCCATGCACGATGGACAAGAATACTTCTCCGAAATCACAAATATCACAATATAAGTTTAAACTAGAGATTGGACTGTTTGATTGGAACTACTTCCGTGGATACGTATCCTTAGGACCGGTCGATTTCGTTGGAACCTGCTATGGAACCGGGCGCAGATGGCGCCGAGAATACTTCTCCTAAATCGCCAATACTCGACATAAGAAATTAGCAACATAAACATTCACAACTGCAATTTGAATTTGTTCACCCTCTTATCTAATATGTTAGCGGACCATTTAGAGAGTATCATCTTCCTGGTGCAATGATAAGTTTAAACTAGAGAGACTGCAAACTCATTCACGATGTCTGCAAATCACTCTTACCATCAAACCCAATGCGTGAGTGAATCTGTTTTGTTGAAACTACTTCCGTGGATACGTATCCTTGGGACCTGTCCAAGTTCGTTCCATTATTAGACCTGTTATCACAACTCTATAATGCACATAGACTCTTAAAAATGGGCTTCGATGATTACATTATTTTCAGGGATGGATCTGTGATTTTATCTACGAAATTGCGTATTTTTGCGAATTAAATATTCGACGTAGTAAATGGAAGCGAAATTCCCTATTTAATTAAGAAATACTTGGCATTTGTCCTCATTTCAACTTCAGAAAACTCCGAAAGGTAACATTAAAGCCGCACAGATCATTTCCCTTTCAAGCAATATACATATAGACATAGAACTCCTTACTCGAAGGATCAATAGCATGATCTTCGAAACCCGTATATTGTCCTGGAGGCATCTTCGGATTTTTTGCGCTGTCTCTGAAGAAGGTGAAGATGATTCTGTCTGAGGGACTGAAACCGCCTGTCCATTAGGGATGGACTTTCAATTAGAATCAGCCCTTGACTTGAAAAGTGAGTAAGCGAGTAAAATATACCAAGACTTGATGGCACGATAAACCCTTTTACACTGTCAACGCATCAAATGGGAGGTTTGATACCAAGGGAAGTGAAACGTGCGGGTGACTCCAGCTGCGCACGAGTGCGGAAAATGTATTTTTTCTATTCACTTTCTTTATTGAATTTTTATTCTCAGCTTTGCGCATCCGGTGCATGAAACATATGAGAGTAAAAGATAACGTGTGTGTGCGATAGTAAAAATCGTATGCAATCAAATTTGAATTTGAGCGTGTGAAAGAATGATACAATTGCAAGCGAGAACTGGCGGAATTTGATGCGTACAAATTTTACCGTCTAAGAATATCTTACAACACGACGTATGATGAAGACCATCTCACCACATGACGTATCACTTATAGTCGCTTAGAAACGATCGTCCGGTTATAAATGCTTTTGTGATCTGAATCAGTACTTATTACATGGTATAAGACGTCAAGAGTTTGCGACTTTTGGCATACTTAAAAAACACTCTTCATTAAAGCATTCTCATTGAATCGAAAATTCACAGATGAATCATTCCATCCAGTTCCTCTATTCGCCAACCACCAACACTTCGTTTATCGTTCTCAACAATTTATTCCAACATAAACCCTGCAACTGTAACCCAATTATACAGACACTTTGTTTAATAAAAAGGCGAATATTCAAACACGCAGCAAATAAGGAAGTGGAAGTGGTATGCAATTTGAAGCACGAACAGCAAAAATAAATTCCCAGACGAGATACAAACCAATAAAAAAAAAAACAAGAACTTTCCAACAAAGGCGGGAAAGAAAAGTGAAACGAAATGAATCCTCTGCACCAACGAGGAGTGGGAACAAAAAAAGAAAAGATAATCATGCCCCACTGTACAGATGTGCTTAACTGCTTGTGTGCCATCCTTCTGTTCTCATGGTGTCGCTTAACTCTTCTTAATTGGATCGAAATGTGCACATTGTTGGCACCACTACATTGAAATAAGGAAGGAGTGAACTCATATGCAATTAGCCAGCAAAACAAAGCGCACACAGGAAAGTCACTGAAAGGACATTTAATCCCAACGATGAATGCGGAGCTACGATCTGAAAACAAAATGGGGTTTTTGTACGCAACAACTTGGAATTGTTATCCAATTTCTCGACGTAACCAAACGACTCTCTCTCTCTCTAGAACAATGACAACTTACCGGCTCTAACGTGAACATCCCGGGAAATAATCGATCCAAATTGATTTCTGGCCAAGCAAGCGTAGACCTGAGCATGAACTTCCTGACGATAATCCTCGGCACGGAATGGTGGGAAGACAAGTTTGCCATCGGATGACACTTGCCTCAAGCCGGGGACATCACCAACTGCTGTGCCATCGCTACGAATCCAGATGATCTCAGGCAAGGGGTTTCCGCTGGCTTTGCATTCAACTTCAGCACCGGTAGAGTTTGAAAAATCGATGCGGTTGGTTGGTTCTTTTTGGAAGACGGGTCCTTTTTGATCGGCATCTGGGGGGTTGCCCGCATTACCTGAATGAATGATAAAACACAAAGAATTATTAATTAAGTGCGGATATTTAGTTGAAGGTGATAAATCATAAAGTCATCTCATAAATGTCGCTGGATTCGACCAATTGGGCGTGTTCATTGGCGAGCCAACTGTCCTCGAATAAATTGTTCCATGATTCGTTTATTTGTATGGCATGTGCCCACCAAGACTATCCCTGCTTCTGAGTGGACATAAAAGGCAGGCCCTCATGCAGGTTATAAAATGTGGCTTAACTGTGTCGTTATCTGTTTGTTATTATAGTTTTGATATGGGCCCTTTTTGTGTAAGCTTCTAAATCAGTCAAAAAGGATTTGTGAGTTGTTCATTCCCATAATTAAGAAGCGAATGTGTGGACAGTTGATTTAATTTTACCCACATCACTTCGAGTGTGCCGCGCTTGCTCAGCGGAACTTTTTAACAACAACAGCGGAAATAATCAAGCTTCAATCAGACATAATCACCTTTCAACAGTGCCTATATTTTTCCCCGACTTAGTCTTTCGATCACAAATCGAATAAAACGAATCCCCCTTCCCATAAACTCAGCGTCACCTGTTACTGCCAGCGACGTAACCTAGATAATCTAGATTTGGATTTTAATCTCATCGAGCTCACTTTTGCATTCAAATCATACATTTATTGATCCAATAAAATACCCCTTCGCAAGTCTGTTTGGCATGCAAAATTGACAGCGGCATTCAAGCACGTTTCATTTTTAATTTAACCCGTCCGTCCATTGGCTCACTCATTCGCACAAAATAAGAGATTAACTTACAAATTTAAACAATCAAAACGGAAGTTGTAGCCGCCATGGTCGGCGTGGTATGCACTTCCAGTCGATGCCGCTTCAGTTGTCACCAAGAACAAAGTGAAGTCACCAAACCGTAAATCCCCACTTCAGCAGTAGTTACATGTACGCACCACATATGTACGAATGAAGCGGGTAGCCAAAGCACCAAATTGCTCTTCAATTGCATTAATGAGTCAATTTTGTTGGATGTCGGGGATACACCCGATTCTTCGTCGTCCATTTTTTTAGTTCGTTTTTATTTTTCTTCTTCTGTCGTCACGCAGCTGTAGGGGCAGTGTCACATGTCTATCGTGTTCGTGCATGCGCATGCCTTTCAGAATTAATTAATAGATTAACAACAATTTCAAAGGAGATCCGCTCGTTTTGCCGACCAGTGGACAATTTGACGTTTTCGTCGATCGCAATTTCATTCTCAAGTTGGAACTGGCTTCTTGCTGGACTCAAACGGAGGGGTCCACACGTCGATCAATCGAGTGCTTCTGTTCGACGCATTACTGTGGCTTTATTTATTTCTAATGAAGGTTCGGGAATTGCTACGTCTTGGGGTCATAATTGATTTCGAATCGACTCGAAGATGTGATGGATTTGTTATAAAGTTTATACACACTTTTATGGCTGCTAGTGGATGAGTAAATCGTATTTTGTGTGTAAGGCCTACTACCCATAACTGGTGTTCTAATTCTGTTGTTTTTATTTCTTTGAAAACAGAACATAGAAGAGGATCTCACCATTCAGTCATTAAATTATTAACACTTTACCAGTCGTACGGCATTTTTACTTATGTGCGAAATAAGCAGTTGGCTATTCGGGTTAGTTCTGTCAGAATCAGAATTGGGATTGGTTTGTTTGCCGTTTGTATTCGGTATTTCAAAGTAACTAGTATTGAACATTCGCAGTTTAAAGTCGACGGGTATGTGAATGCCCTTCAGAACTAAAGGGGTGACTGACTTAAACAAAGGAGATGGGTCCATAGTGCCTATGAGGAGTAACTTATTTTCTATTACTATTACTTCTTCGTCTCTGCAAGGGATAAAATGCCATTGAATGGAGGGGACAACACAAGTGTGAATGTGGATGCAGTACGAAAAGCAAATACCCCTAAACTAACCTCGATCGATCACATCTGCAACCTGAATAAAAACGACCCAGTTAAGAAATCCAAACCATCGGAAAATGCAATGTTTTGATGACTAGAAGGCGATATTTACAGAGGCAGAGATTACAGATTTATTTAAATATACGGACTCGGACTCTGAATCGAGTTTGACCCAGAGGAAATTACAACTATCCACTGCTTGGAGTTAGCAAAAGAATGTTTCGAAGAATGTCTGACTTAAATTGTTTCAGAGTTTCCATTATCAACGCTCCGTAAGAGTAGACGAATGTATTAAGTATCCAACCAAGAGAATTCTTGGGAATCGTTTGAACCTCAAATTGTGTAATGCAACACATTCATCGAGTTTAATTTACGGTCACTTTAAAGCCAAAAGTAGCCTGCGTGCAAAGAGTACATACTCATCTGCATATTTCGTGCCTGCCCCCTGACACTCTAAAGTGATACAATGTGACTGCACTACGCTGCCATATTATACATACATATGTAAGTAACTGAAGTGTCATGAGGGGTCGGGGCCGGGAGTGGGAACGTATTTTAATTTAAAACTGAGATCTGTCTAAAAATAAAAACAACAAAATTCCTGCGGTGAATATTCTTTTCGTCTGGCAAAGGCCAGAGGAGTAATCCCTGTCGAATGGGAAATGACTTTTGGCAGACATTCTAATGGGCCGCAGTGGCAGGATTTATGTGCAGGCAACTTGGAAGGTTTTCTCTTTTATTATCGTACAAATTGCTGTACGACATATGCTGTTGTCAATAGTTTCTCAGAGTCTGTCGTCTAGTTCACATTTGGTCTTAACATCAACTGCCAACTGGAGACTGCCAGATGGAAGTGATGCGTGGCGTTGCCAAAGTGCTCGTTAGTTTTAAACTAATTTTGTTATTTTTTATCCAAATAAAGACACTAATGATAACATGGAAATAATTTTTCTCTTTCTTCAAAAGAAATGTTAAGTTAGGCTAGGTTGAAGTGGTTGACAGCTGACGGAACCGACCGCAAACCAATTAGAGCTTTTAATAAAGAGAAAAAAACGGCTGACTATTATGTTGCTTAGTTCAGCCAGGTTATCGAAGTAGTAGGTGCTAGAAGTCTGAATCTGCGGGAAGAGACCGCACTGTATACACCCAGGTTCAATGGTTCCTTCCTCATCCTCGTCCCTACAGCTTCTGCAGAAGTCGTTGAAAGGAAGGCCTAGGGTAGAGGCGTAAGTGCCAATGGCGTAAAGCCCTGTTATAGCACCAGTGAGGGTTCTATGGTTCGGCCTGCTTAATCTAATCAGGTTGAGCGATGGCTTTTGGTCTATCGTCGGTCAGAGTTGTTTGTGCCAGTTGTGCATCTGTGATTCATTGGAGAAAGTTTTTTCAGCTTTAGCAGATTTTGTATAGTATCGATAGGATATAGAGTACAGAACTTGTGCTAGAACTCTACCAAGTTCGCTTTTCAATTCTCTGGAATGTTACCCACTTAAGTTGGATGAGAATAGTTGGCCATTTCGTTAAGGCGTTAGACAATGTAAAATAGTTAATTTAAGAAAAATCAAATCAAGCCTAGGGCTGAGCACAAAGATGTCATTCTGATAAGAAATAATTTTTGGGAGATGCTTGTCAAAAAATCTATGCATTTGGATCCTTGTTTTTGAAAGCAATCCAAAATGAAACGCAGAGCTTACTTGTATCAAATGTGTGATGTTGGTGAACGTTCACAACAGTCGAACAGAACGTTCACAGGTTAGGCATTAAGTCCTTATCCTCTTGACTGAACTTGTCGCTGTGGTGTCTGGGTTAATGTAACTTAGACAGGGCATCGGAGGAAAAAAGTCTTTAATGCAGTTTTCTAAATTAATTACTAATTCTACTTAAAACAACAAAACGGTAGACCAAAGAGTCTGCTTCGGCTGGCGCTACAGTTCGGAGTGTATCTGGGTCTTAGCAAACATGACTCTCCATCTAGCATGGTCTTCTGTTAATTGGTTTCAGCCACCCACGTTCAGCTAATTGAGATCCCTTTTCAATTGTGTGCGCCATCGGAAGTGTGGTCTTCCTTTACCGTTTCGTCTCTCGGGGTTGGAGTCGAACTTTCCAGGCCGGAGCATTGGTGTCCATTCGCTTTACATGAACTAGCCATCTGAGAAGAGAGATGACAGATGACCCGTCTTAGACGCTCAAAAACGGCTCCAGTGACAGCCGGTTGTGTCCTTCCGATGTGATGTCAATGCCATCGGCATATGTGAACAGTTGCACAGATTTGAGGAAGATCGTGACTCTAGTGTTGACGTTTGAGTTACGCGCGATCTTCTCGAGAATGATGTTAAAGAAATCGTCATAAGACAAAAAATTAAGCAGGAATCACAAATCTCAAGAGGAAACTGCATTCAAGTCATTTGAAAGCTACGTTTAGAAGCACCTTTGCTGTAACCTGACTTTTGTCTGACTGATTATAGGCATTCGTTTAAAATTCTCGACATTCGTCGACATATGATGTACGCTCAAGGAAACATTTTTCATAATTATGTCAAGCGACCAACACATTTACGCTTTTACAGATTTCACCCTGGCAACAAGATACATGCAGTAACAAAGGTTCTTCTCCTTCTCAAAGGGGCCGTTCCTCTTGTGGATCCACGAAACCTTGACGTGATTCCATTCATCCCACATTGTTACTCACATCTGTACACATCCTAACGTAAATTGAATATTGAAAGTCAACACAACGAGCAAAAAACTGCTAGGATTTGTCGAAAATTAATTCTTTTAAGGACCAAACATACTCATGACAAGTAAATACTTGTAACCACAAGTAACTCTTGATGAAATGTCATTACCCTGACCGTCTTTACTTGTCATTACCTCTCGAATTCATTTTTCAAGAACTTCCACACACAGTCTACCTCCTTTTTTCATTTATTTTCTTCAGGAATAAAGAAGAGATCCAGTGAAGAATATCTGAAAAAGATTCATTGTCTGTGTCTCTTTCACTTTTTGCTTGGTCGCTGCTGTTCGCCTTTGTTTGCCGGCGGATTGAGGGCGGACGAATGTGTGCACTGTATCTGGTTGTGTATAAGTGAGTGGTTCATCTTAAGAGTACATGACATTGTCAATGTGTGTATCTCTGAGTGTAATCATGCGCAGAAATGTACATGTGTGTATAAGACAAAACAGCAGATGTCTGGCAGCTGCAATTTTTAGTCTGCTTTAAGATTTCATCTTTGCCTTGATTTGTGAGCATCTTGCTTGACTGTACAGCAAGTGTGCGTACCACTACCGTATACTCTCGTATTGTTATATGGAAAAAAATTAAAAAAAAAAAAGTTTAAGAAACAAAAGGAATAAGGTTTGTTAGTGTTAGTCTCTTGTCTTTCAGCGCGGATCATGGAGAAATAAATATTCCAAATATTCTAAGAATAAAAAATCGAATGAACCAAATAACGCGCGAAAGTGTTCGAGGGAATAACAACATATGGCGTGGTTATAGCCGGAAATTGCTTACGGAGTCATTTATATTTTGTCCGTATTTGAATCGGCTACAAAGATACATGTGAATTTTGGTGTTTTTGTTTATGGTATGAAGAGATTCTTTTCATCGCCATTTCCGTTGGGATGTGGGCAAAGATTTCACTTACAATTTCTCAAACTTTTTTTCTTTTCCTAAAACATACTTGTTTTTGAGATCCGAAGGGAGCGACTGCAAAAAAATGCAATCGTAGAGAGTTGTCATTTCTGAAAGTCTGCCTTCTATAAGCGCCTGAATTCGATCAGTCTTTGTCCAAAAAATTTGAAAATAGCCTAGTGCTCTCATTTGACACGGTAACATTCCAGAATAATGTGAAGTGGTAAAAACTGTTGACATCTCCTTGGGCCTTTTTTAAAATCAGCATAAAAGAATTTCTCAATACTTTCAGGACAACAGCGCCCAAATTCTCCTTAAATCGCCTTCAGAATTAATGACATAGCTGTGATTGGTATTAAGAACAATAGGTAACCCTGGCATAACCTCTTCTTAAACAGAAACAGTGAAACAACTGCACTTTATTACATTTTGACCAGTTGTTTTATATATTTGAGTTTATCAAAAAACGGACTCTGGAGTCGGATAGAGAAAATACTTTAAGAACCTTAGAGATGCCCTCTTTGAATAACTTCAGAAACAGCGGGAAAAGTGTGACAATTTCGACTAACTTACTCAGAAATCAAATGATTTTCATCATTTTAACAGTCAAGTTTGAGGAATCTCCTTACTTTAATGATAGTGACGGGTGGCTGCAAAAAATAACCTCATGGAGTCCGAATATTAAGTATATGTAGGGATATGAGCGGATACGAGCATTGTGAAAGTGACTTGAAAGAGGTGAAAAGAGGTGGAATCGAACCTACGCAACGTAGTCTTAAGTACGTAGGTGTCGACGCACTAACCCACAACGCCACAATGCCAACCGCCACTCACATGGTTTTGATACAATAATTGTCTAAGGAACCGAGGACAAGTATATCCAAAATTTGCAAAACATGCCAATTGTTTGTGGATTTCTGCGACATATCGCGGAGTATACGCAAGTATTTTGATTCTGACCTATCTCAACTCATTTCCATTAGTTTCGTATTTAGCTACTTTAGCGCATGAAAACTAATTAAACTCAGGGATAGTTATCTCAAATGGTAAACGTTTTGCCAACTAAATGTGTCGAATGTGTGTATTATGAACTATTGTTTGGTGGTGCTCTGATAAGCATATGTGGTAAATTGAAAAACACTACCACCCAACACAAATATTTGCGTTGAATTGCTTACCGGTCCAATATCAACTCAGTTGCTGAAAGGGGTAAATGCTAGTCTATAGTGCAACTCGATAAATTAACATTTTTCGTGGTGCATTCTATCAACATCCCAATATGCTTAGCATCACTCTAACTTCTGTATATGAATGAGCATCACAAGACAAATATCATATCAAGCTAATTAGTTACGTCGCAAATTGATTGATTAGCCACAACTGTCATCGCAAAATATATAAAATAAAAAAGCCAAGACTGCAGAGGCACCACGAACCTGGGCTGTGTAGGCTCAGGAGCTTAGGGGTCGACGCGCCAATCCACAACGCCACGACCGCCACCTCACATCTTACTTCTCCACAAATAAGACATAAAGACAGACTGAATGAAGGAGTATTCGGCCTTTTAACATGGGCGGTTGTATAATAAGTTGAATGCTCATCAGGAAGTAAACCAAATCAATGAAAAGATGATGATGAAATAATTAACAAATTGAAACGCGTAACACTTGCTGTAAAATTTACTTAACTTAATTATGAAAATCCTTTGTTTCGTTTCGTTTCGTATTTACTGACATTTCATTGCATTCACATCAAAGCAAATTATTGGAAAAAGCATTCGTTAAAAGTTTTGTGATTTGGAATCCAATCTAAAAAGATATGCGGTGGCCCTTTTTTTTTTGTTCGTAACTGTGAATGGAGAAGTCTTATCTAGCATTAGAAGACCATGCCTTCAGTGCTGACAGGCTCACGAACAGATTAAACAGACGTCAAAGTTGAGACTTATCCACAACTCGAACTTTTCTTTCGTTAAAAAGGTCGCTCATTTCCAAGGCACCTACACGGTTTCAGAGCTGCAGATTTCTTACCAAATACAGCAGTCAAAATCTTCCGGGAATCAATGATAAGGCTAATCTCCTATCAAGCCATTTGAGAAAAATATTTTGGAATTTCACGAGCTTACCACCGCTCAGAAGCTATCAAGGTTTGTTCCGAAAATTTTATAACAGGTATTTTTATCCCTTTTCTTCATTCCCATGCAATTTAAGTGACTGCATTCAATGAACGCATTCAAATAAGAGGCAGAGACCTAGACCCAGACGACAGAACCCGCCACCAAAGGCTGATGACCACCAGTATTTGTTCGTATTCATATGGCTGTGATGACGACAGACACACGTTTTTGTGAGTCACGTTTTGTTTTCCTGGAAAACAGTAGACCAGCCACGACAATACAATCACGAAGTCCACATCTATTGCCCCTCCTGCCCCTTAAAGTCGGCTCAGTTTTATGTAAAAATATGAAATTTGATCAAAGCTTAAATTCAAAACGGGTGAGAATGTGTCCGATGGATGAATTTAAATTCACATAGCGTACTCTGCCTCTGCACGCGGCGTGGCGAAGGTATTTATGATGAACTGATACAAAAAATGTTACTTTCATGGTGACAACGTACAAGGAATACATTTACAAACATGGGGGCCTAATTGAAGCATACGCAGGGTAATGTGGTGGACATGAATAAAAATATCACCGCCGTAAGATGCGCATTTTACGCAATTGGCCGTGATGGATGTGGGACGTGGGCATGAGTTCATGAGCATGACTAACGGGCAAGGATATGCAAACAATGATGGAGGTGAATGGTCTTCTTCGATGAAAACAAGTCTTCCGCGCCTACGTTTGTATGAAGGAGCAAAGAAGTTTGCCCTTTTCATCATTCATCAGGGATTCTGATCGAATAGAAGCTATAAAATCGCCTAAATCAAAGACATTCCTCACAAATTTTATTGACGAATCAATTAAATGTCCATCGGCAATCGTTATACTTTGCCGTCTTCACGAAAGTACCGACGTCCGCAATTTCAAGTAGATGTTTGCTTACTTCTCATTGGTCATCTGATGGAATTTGTTAGCTGTTTTGGAAAATCGATATCACGTGGCCAGGACATTCATATCAAGTTTGGTTATCATTCTTAACGTGGGAATTGTGGAAACGGCAAATATAAAAGAGGCTCTTATTGAATTTGATCAACAATTTTTCTCAAAGAATGAGATAGGCCAAAACAGAAATGGTTGAAACATAATTTAATCGTATAGATCCACTATTTTAAAAGCGAATGAAGAAGTCCTTGGATGAACGCACTACAAGGGATCGATTCGATTTCGACAATCCCACTCTTCTTCTGCATATGTAAGCTAACCTAATCAGTACTTGGTGTAGTTGAGAGAAAAGCTCTTCATGCGATCTGCGGTTCTGTTTGCGTTGATGGCATCTGGAGTAGAAGATTCAATCACGAACTGTAACGACAGGCGACATGATCCTAACCAGGCGCGTTCGAATCCAACGCCTATGGTGGCTGGCACATGTAGTGCGCATGGGCAACTTAGACCTGACTCGAAGAGTATTTGATCCCGAGTTTGTGGGAAAAACACGTCTAAGGGACGCGCACAGGTGGAGTAAGACATCAACCAACTTGGTGCGCCCAACTGAAAACAGTTGGCCAGAGAGCGTGGTATCTGAAAATGGTAATTGATTGAGGCATGGCAGATATAAAAATCATTTAAAAAAAAGTATAACAATACAGTGGAACCCCCATTAGTCGAATAGTCATGGGTTCGATTTATGGAGTGTAAGATATGGGGAAATTTAAGTCTTGGGTCCCTTTAAGTTTTCAAAAATTTGTCCGACTTACAGAGGTTTGACTGTAATTACTTATTACACAAGCACACTACCTATGTGCTTGTGTTTTAACACCACTTAGCCTGGCATGTGCCTTGGGCATAGAACAATGGGCGCACTTTAACATACTAATTAAGTCCTCCAGACACTATATCATCCAGTTGTCAGTATTTATATGATTTCATATCCAAGGTTACTTTAAGCAAATCCCATATGTGTCACTCTGAATGCTCAAAGAATAAACGTGGCAACCCAGCGCTCTGACATGCTCATAAAATAATTTTCCTCCCCAACGCCAACACCATAATTCGAAAACGTGACTGCACACGCAAGTCTCTTAACGGAAGGCCCACCGAATAACAGCAATCCAATAGTCCAACCAACCACAACCGCACAAAATGTTCATAATGTGATGCGCAGACACAGAAACACACAACACACGTTTCTCCTCTCGTATTTATAGTTCCCAATTCCACCCCTCAGTCAACATGAATTTTGAAAAAAAGAAAATATATATAATAATGCTCTGAGCACAGTCGACCCGGCTCGGCTAGTGCTAGTTACGGGGGCATTACGAAAAAAAACGGTCTCCTGGTGGATCTTCAACACTACGCGACTGGGAGTGAGAAACTTTTAAATTATCCAACAACTCACACACATCCACACGCCTCGTTATATCGAGGAGGGTGATGAGTTTTGGTCTTTTGTTACTTTTGGGATATGCAGTGAGATGCGACAAAAACCGAACAAAAATCGATTATTCCTTTCCAGCCTGTAGGTGAACGATCTTACTTCATCATCCTCACCTTTCCTTCCTCCTTTCCGATGCAGAGTGTATAATTAAGGGAACCTTGATGTTTCCACTTCTCGGTTGAGAGCGGTGCTTAGCCCACACAACACGTGAATAGACATCATCCCTTGAAGGAAATCCATGTAAAGGGGATGTTTTGTGAGACTAGTAGTTCAAACCGTGCTAGAAGGTTAGTTTCGTATAGATACCATTTGTGTGCTCTTTTGTTCGCACAAAAAAAAAAAAGATCTTGACAGATTCCTTGGCCGGAATCTAATTCGTATATGCATGCAACTTGAAATGGGAATGTTCATCTGAATAGTGTGGATATGACCCCTCTGTCTGGTTTGTTTTAAGTGGGTGAACTATAGTTTTCTCATATTCATTTTAATCTACATATGTAGTATTTCGGCTTATTTAGGTTATTTTATGTATTATCATATATATATGTTTGTGCGTTCATATTGGAATCTTGTGGTTGAATGTAGGGATACGATATATTTTTCATCTTGAAATAAATAGGTACATTAGGACCATGTGACAATAAAGTGACAATACGGACTTATATCACCGCATGTGGCAAACCATCACGACACCGGACGCATCATCGCAATTAAATTGTTCAGTGCAATCGACTGCATCGACGCACCAATGGAAAACCATCTTGCAATGTGTTTGACAGTTCATAGGGTTGCCAGATTTTCTCTTCAATCTTACCACATCACTGTCAGATGGTTGGTCTAGGAATAGTTTGTTTTGCAATGAAGTCAGAAAAATCAAATAAATTGAAATGGGAAAAAACAAAAGTGACTTTGTCCTCTTTTAATATAACATGAATAGCGTCAGTAAATTCCTGCCACGAAATGTTCTTCCGAAGTTTATACTCTAAGGCCCATCGCGATAAATTTCCCTTTGATCGACATTATTTTTGATTCATGGTTTTTGTTTTTTTCAAAAGACTTCGTTAGGGTCTTTGATGTATAATTGGTGGTGGATAATTTTCGGCGTTAATATCTTCATAACATGCATCACTAATTTTCACATTCACAATGGTACAGATTACACACGCAGCATATACTTGACCATTTTATCGGCAGATGCAGGCCTGACTATATCTTTTCTACAAAAATTATCAAACGACACATTAAGTTAACAAAAGTCAAATATGACAATCGTGTGACCATAGCTTTGGTAAGTTTCACCATATTTTAACAGTTCACAGTGAACCATTCCGATCCCATCAAATACATAGCATAAGGCTGACGATATGATAAAATGCTCATGAAACAGAAAAAGGCAGCAGCAATTCTCCTAAATGGTTATGTTTTGGCACAAAATTTAATATTCACATGGCAACGGCAATCCTTTCTCGAAAAATGTAATTCCCGGTAGACATTTGGTTTTATCATTGAATACGAGGGCCGAACATAGTCCATCGACTACAATTGCTAGGTCACATCATGTGATAAACTCTCTGGCTCTCACTGGCTTCGAGTCCAAGCTTTACTGACTGTGTGTTATTATTGTTGAGGGTATGTTGCACCGCGGCCTTAAGATCTATTGTGTCCCCTTTTCGTACCTTTGATCTCCTACAAGTTCCCCTGACATACAGTTCTTTTCAGGGCTTAGTCAGGGCTATGGGAAATTTCTTTAGATTCTTCATAGAATCTGTAGAGACCGTCTTCCGATACTCCTAGTTTCCGTTCTGAATGGGAATTGCCCTTTTGGGTTATTCCGAGTTTCTATCCAGTTCCTTCTTTCTAGTTCCCTGCAATCATCTCTGAGGAGAGTGTCTCCTACAACGCAGAATAGTTCGGGGCCTATGAAAGGTTCCGATGTTCATTCCATTCTATCCATTCATGGCCAAGAATCCAGCATAGTTAGTTTTACTCTATTTCTTCTGCTCAACACATTATGCTTAAGTAGTACCCCCACAAGCTTGGATTTGATGATGTAGGGGTCCAGTGTCATGATAGCGGCACCACCGGCCGACATTATTGCTATGTCGCCGTTTGTGTTATTCCTGTCACGATTAATGTGAACGTATCTATGGTATAGATTCAGCTTGAAAGATTCTGGTGCGATTGCCCATGGGATCGTAGTACTTTGTCCGTGGTCCAAATGCCACTGCCCCTGTTCCTTCGTCAGTTCTTGATCCATCTGTACACATTACAGTATTGCAACTCTGCCTGTGGGCTTGGGATTCATTGCTCCAGTCCTTACTTGGTAGCGCACAAACAGGAGAGTGTCGCATCAAATTTCATCTAGGTTAGGTTAGGTTAAGGGGGGGCGGCTTAGCCTCACATAGACCTGTTGGTCCATAAACCTAGAGAAAACCTAGTTTTCGTCCACTGTAGCGTTATTTAAGCAGAAATTTCCAGTGGCTTTTGCGAAATGAATGAGATGCTGTGGTTTCACGACGGCCACATCATTTAGGGATTTTAAAAATGGCTGTCCTTTATAACGAGTTTTGACTACGTCTGAAAGATTCTGCTTCCTTCGTCCAGTTTGTAGCAGATTTTGATGTCTTGCGATGCATTGTATACACCAGCACCGAGAGAGAGAGAGAGAGAGAGACATCCGTCTATGCTTTGATTCAGTTTTCCGAACCAACTGATGGTTGTGATCAGTGTACTCTTGTCAGGATTATTAAATCAATTGTACGGTCGAAGCGGGTGATGAGCTGTTGGTAATCTGACATCTAAGCATGTCTTCACCTACATGGCTCTAAGAGAGAAGCAAAGGTCGCCATGACATTACAAATTCACCGCTGAAACATTTAAAAATGAGATGCTTCATTTCAGTCTTTCGCAATCGCTTCATACAAATAGTATGGAGGAACGAAAATACCGCAACAATCTTCTATTTAAGAATGTTTTTTCGCCTGTCGTGTGGATTTAAAAAGTGAGAATTTGATATGTTGACACCCCGAAAACGCGATCGCCATTGGTCGCAAGAAACGTTACCAATCAAGTCTCCTTGAGGCTGGCAAAGAGTCGACCCATGCCACGAGAAGCAACACGGTGTCAAAATGCTGTCCGAAGTGACAGAAAAAAACCTGATTTGACAACGAAGCAGTCAGCATAGAGCTAGTCAGTCAGCATACAGCTAGAGATGAGCTAGCAGGGCTCATGCACCAACTCCTCTGTAAGATTTAGTCGGAGTCCCTCCATGTGCATTATTCTAATGAGCATAGTAGTAAGTAGAGTCAAGAAGACTCTAGAGAGAAAATACCACATCCGATTTCTTCGACGATTCAGTTTATTCTGTCCTTTAATCGTTTGGTTACACTAGCAATGCTCAATGCTCAAAAGAGAGTGCTGCTATATGGGGTATTCCAAATGAATTGGAATGATTTGGACAGACTAAAATGTTATTTACTTTTATTTATTACAGTATTTATCCATTCCAGGTCAGATAAAGATCTAGTCTTTGCATTCGAGTTCTTCATGAACCATTTGGAAAAGGAAATGAGTACGCTGTCATAATTTTAAAGTGAAAGTAGAACCTTTAAAAAATCACGTTTAAAAGGAAAGACCTGGAATTGAGTGCATCATCTCATAATCTAGATACGTCAAGTTCGGTGCAGAAGAAACAATTATCGGCGCCGTGTTGTTCACATTCTGTTGATTTTACCACAAGACGCCAGGTGTAGACTGACATTTAACTTCTCTCACTCGTTCCAACAGTGGTCATTGTCCTCTACGTTCCTATGAATGGCATGGAAGGAACGAGATCCTCTCCACAGATAAACACACATAGCATCCCCCATCCACCCTTTCTCCGAAATTTAGTTATAAAATGAAATAATGTCTGGACATGATTAATGGGCGCTGACTATAGACACAAACTACAGATACTTTCCTGGAGTCTGCGAATCATTCACAATACACACACGGACTGAGAAGAAGAAAAAGAAGACGAGAAAAAAAACTGGAAAAACTGCGCAAAAGTGGAATCAAATTAAAAGTAGATTATGTCATAATCTGTCTGTCCCTCTCTATCGCAATCTCGTACCCGAACAGGAACTATAATACAAAGATACAAATAGCCTCATACGAATGGATTGAATATTTGCGAACTTTCAGGGTTCGGCAACCTCCGTCGGCTTATTTAGCTGTCACCCTCCAAAAGCAAGAAATTCATTTTTGTTTCCCCTGATGGCCTTGCAGGGCGGCGACGCGACGACGTGTTACACGACACCCCACACGCATGTATTTGTGGTGGGATTAATATCACACCTTCTTCTCAACACACACGCAGTATCTAATCAGAGGATATTTTTACTTATGCCCACCTAAGTTGGACATGGGAAGTTCCTTTCGTAAATAATTAAAAGAGTTCGGATCAGGAAGGAACTTATTTTGATTTTTGATTGATTCTTAACACGCACATCCTCGTGGTGCTCTAGTGCTCAGAATGACCACCTGCTGATGTTGAAACAGACAACCACGTGAGAAGGTGTTTCTTGTTTATGGGTGAACAGGTAACTTACAAACTTAGATGTTTTCCGGAGGTGTGACTCTCCAATTCGTGAACATAAATAATTCCAAAAGTTGACCCCCCGAAATGTCAGTGGCCTTTCTCCCTCTTCTTTGTACCGTTAAATATTATATGACTTCCAGATAAACAAACCGACCACACGCCTACCTGTGGTAGATCTACCTACAAACCTACCCACCTGCCAGTCCGAGTAAGGACTGCATGTTTACGCATTCGGCAACCTAGATTTTCTCAATACTGCAAAAACAATTTCTACAGATACTTTAGCGTTGGTTTTTGCACTTTTGTATTTGCCGCTCAAAAACATACACCAACATGCACCCGGCAGCTGTCGGGAGAGTAAAGTTGAAAAACGTCACGACGCTGTTACCTGCCATTTTTGGAAGTCTCCTACGTATCTTTTTATCATTTTGTGCGATTTAAGAGTAAAAACCTGTCTGACAGGTGATTCGTGCATTTTATGACTGATCGTGTGTATTCTATCGCTCGGTGTCTGCTACAGGTTTTTTGCTTGTTTTCTTTGCACAATAACGCCTGTAGAGACAAACAATTCATGTGTGCACACGTCATGATTGATTTCAACCGCAAACCAGTTGAAGCGCGCAAGGTTCGCGCATCGATACAATTACAGTTTGTGTAGGTTATATGTAAATTCCTTGACAAATGGTTAATTGAATCGTTTATACTTTTAACCACACAAATACATGCGAGATAGTTTTTTGCTTAAAGATATCTGCGCGTACTGCTAAGAAGCTATTTGTTCTAGAAATGTGGCATATTGCGACATTCTTTGGAAACCATATCACCCGCAAATCAGACATTTCGCCGACCAATCAATTGCTGATCTTGCTTCTGTATCATGAGCTGCAAATGGCAACATTTCGATATTCTTAATTTTTGAAGAATATAATGGTGGTGGATCCTCCAGTTAGTGGTGGATCAACTTTGAAGTTTTTGTCAATCGATGTCAGTAATTACTGATACAGCATGTTGCAGAAGGATGGCCACAACTTCATTTAAATATTCTGTGGTCAGAAATCATTCTTGACACGATTCCGCACCACTGTGGCAGTTGCGTTTTCTTTAAGTGCAGGAATCAGTATCTCCACATTATGGTGAATTTAGTGTTAATACAGCGTTGACAGGTCAACTTAAGGCTCATGATCGTTTGCAGTCTCGATCAAATGAGAGTACTTATTTTAATAAACACACATTGAATACAAATGTTGTTATCAATTCTTTCTGGAATTATTTGTTTCTTCTTCAATCGTCAACAGAATATGCATTTTAAATGGGTTGCTTTCGATAATGAACTCAGTTAGCCAAAAATTAAAAATGCCAAATTATTTTCTCCTACGAAACAGCTTCTTCTTTTTCATCTTCGTTGTTCCTATGAAATGTTAAATATTTGAGGGAGTTTCTTAAGCGATGATCCTTTAACACAACCGTTTGTACTTAGCCTCCTCTACATACATTCCAACATCTAATCCCACTTTCATCTGGGAGCCGAGCACTATCTCTGAGAGGAATGAGTCTGTACGGCGATAGATATGGCATCCAACACTTGTTCGCGGTCATTACTGGTTGCTAATGAGATGTGTCTGCACAAAGTTAATTTTTCTTGGAGTATGGTAACCGGCCAATTGACCGGTCCCGAACGTGAAATAAAATGTTCACCGAACTCGCCTTTCAATAAGTCCATTGTTGCGCGTGCTGTGTGGCATGTGGCACCGTCTTGTTGAAGCCACATGTCATGCAAGTCAAGCTCATGCATTTTGGGCAAAAAAAAGTTGGATATCATCTCACGGTAGCGCTCACCATTCACAGTTACGTTACGATTCGCATCATCTTTGAAGAAATACGGTCCAATGATGCCACCAGCCCATAAACCGCACCAGACTGTGACTTTTTCTGGATGCATTGGTAGCTCTTGTAATGCTTCTGGCTGATATTCACTCCAAAATCGACAATTCTGCTTATTTACGTGCCCATTGAGCCAAAAATGAGATTCGTCGCTGAACACAATTCTTTGACCATGAAATGGAACAAGCGCGCGATGAACTTTCTTAACAGAGTACGCACTTTGATAATAAAATTCAATAATTTGCAAGCGTTGTTCGTTTGTAAGACGATTCATGGTTAAATTATAGACCAAACTGAAGATGTTTGACAGTGAAACAAAACACGAAACGTGCGTCATCTGTTTAAACCAGTGTTGCCTAGAAGATAATAGCTAAAAAATCACTCTTTATATAGCCGCTTCCAGAAAAAGAGAAATCATCCATTTTGAAAAAGAGAAAGATTTGAACATTTGACTATCCTGCACTGTGCGGCGACACAAAGCTCTTGTCAATTACAAACTGACCTGGAAACTCAGCATCCAGGAGCGAATCAGCAATGCTTTTACTGTCCTACGCTGCTCGACATGAGAGGGTGGAAGGAGTAAGACAAGTAAGAGAGTGAGGGCAGTTCGAAGAGGCGAAAAAACTATTGCGATTAACGGAGCTTTGTTTTGGCTAAAGAAAAACGTCATATCGATCATGTCTATAGAATTCTAGATGCAATCCCTTTTCACTTAGCTTCCCTTAACTATTTTTTATGGGCCTACGTTGCAGTTGAGTTTCCGGGAGATTTCCAAAGCCGACAAAGTCCTCACACATGCTAACATCTCATCATTTATTTCAAGGTCAAAAGCTATTATCCATATATCTCGCAAACATTTTAATGCTTGATTATATACCAAAGGCAGATGGTATAAACGCACCACGGGCATCAATACGATACAAATGTGACCTGTTGTGTTTGACTAAATTTCTAAAGAATTTCGAACTAATTCATGGGGCATGACAGTAATTTAAAACCATTCGAATTAGAAAGCAAATCCCAAGTTGGGACTGTAGTATTGACTCACCACTACGAACTTACTTGCCAGTGATCAGGTCACAATTGCATGTGCTTTTATTTTATTTTGTCCACTCTACCGTAGTTTTGCTACTACACTAGAGGGACTTTTTTATTTTGACATAAATTGCAATCCCAATAAAGAATTATGTAGGCAGACACAAAACCACCAACTCCCGCACATAAAATTATTAAACATAAACTAAAATCTCAACCAACCGGCTGTTGTTCAAATTATTACCAATTGCATGCGATACATTGAGGCGAACTGTAGCCTCTTTTGAACACCCACATTGGTTGACTGGAGCTGGTTAATAAATAGACACACACAGATGAACATTTCCAAATGAAGCCGCAAAGCGTATCAGTCAGTCGTCTCAAAGATCCATTCACACATTTATTTATTTATCTTAAATTGTCGCTCGTTTAATCAATTATGAGAACTGGTCAATTCGTTTACATTTACATTCCCGAAATGAATCTATGAACATTCTTCTCGTTTTCAATTATATCAGCACATGTTCAGAGACGAACAAACGACGGAACGACCAACGACGACCAACCGAACTAGATGTTTGCATAATAACAAGGCTGACCTAATGAACATACCCACGAAATTCAGTTATGCGAACAGCTCGCAGCTTCCTTTCGTCATTTGAATTGGTGACAATCGTAAGACCGGTGTTGTTTACTCAATTCATTTCGCCGTCGTCGTGTGTAATTCGAAGAGAGACAGAATTTACGAGAGTGTAGTTTACGCTAACCAAGCGTAAGTGTGCTGCCTTAGACAATCGAATGTAACCCGACCAGCAGCTAGTCGCAATTCTCTGAATGCCATTACTCATTGCAAAAGACGACGACTAGCAATGAAATAATCACGTTGAGATGTCGCACTGATTCTAATTCAGTAAAGTAACGCTTTTGCTTCTGTATACTAACCATTGAACAGTGGTAAACAAATGTGTCCCGATGGAATTTATGATTCACTTTTAAGGGGTCTGGAATGGGGTACTTTTTTTTATTTATCTTCAACTCGTAAAAGCAAGCACTTGATAAAGTTATTGAATCGAAGTCATTATTCTGTTTCACCACCCTTCTTGTTTGAAGTGCTTTTGAATTGCAAATATGTGGAGTGATAGTGGTTAGACGTATGAGCTGTCTATTTTTCTCTGGCTATGAAATATATATAATTCAATTTTTCTAAGGCTTTGAAATTATTTCCGTGTTGTGAGAAATTCTGGAAGAAATTATACAAATAAAGACAGACAACATATTCTTTCACATGAAATTGTTAGTTTTGACAATTGAGACATTTGTATGACAACCAGTGCTGTCAAATATGGAGTATGATGTCACTTGTACAACGTTTATTCAGTAACGATCAGCGGGTTTAAAATTTGAAATAAAACCGACCACACATATACGATATACGATTAATTGACATTGACAGCTAGGTAGATGCATTTTGTTGCTTTTATAAAAGAAAGGTCTCACTGTGGAAATCTGTCACTCACTAATGGCGTAAAGGCGTAAACCGCTGTCTACTTGACACAACAATCGATTTGTCGGTTTCGGTCGCGGGCTTTTAAAGCTAATATTTCTAAGCGCATTTGGACGAGGACAATTCTCCGCTAGTCTACTATCATCCTTCTATGGCACTCCTTTATATGTGTAATTTTGTCGTATTGTTCTCCCTACTAGCAAGGACAAAGCATACTCGTAGATAGAGATATCTTGCTGACTTAGCATTGTTCAGATTAGGTTCTTATACACATGTTCGAAAATCTGAACGTATGAACTCAAGAATATTTCTCTGGTCAATGACTTAGCTAGGCTCTGTAAATACCCCCGAAAACTTTTCCTTTTCTATTTAGAAGCATGTTCTCAAACACGACTGTAAACGAGTCTGGCTTGCTTGCGTTGCTGGGTGTGATCTACTTCAAATGAGAAACGTTTTGATCAAACTATTTATGTTGGCATAGTTCAGAGTGGTTGAGAGTGTCTCTGCGATATGAAAGGAAATTGTGCAATTTTTATCTCGTTGGTTGTTCTGACTTTCTGAGCGTCATATGCTATGTTCAAATGTAATTTGAGAAGGTGGGAAAACGTTTAGACTAGTGATGGGACTTAAGTAACTTTAAAGTGGACCATAGGTTGCATTTTCGGCCCGTATATATTTATATTAAGTTCGGTTGGAATAAAATTTCAGTGAGACCTCATCGTGGGTGAGAAGGATGCGGATTTGTACACAGCAATTCATCAGCACGGAAAACCAGTAGATTCATTCAACTTTTTCATGACGAAATAAACTGCGTCATAGAGATCAAACGATGCGGTGAAGTCATTGATTTAACGAAGTTCTCCGATTTAGAAGACGGAAAGAAAATAGAATAATTATGAAGTCCTCACGACATTATACTGTGATGTCAATATTTTCTCTGACTTATTGAGTTCGCCAACTTAAGTAAACCCCGTAGTTCCATATTAATTCTTGGCTGAGTAAATAGTGCCTTAAAGATACAAATTGAAGAAGTCAGGGATTACATTTGAAAGCATACGTTTGGAAACTGAGCAACGTTTGCTTGAACCACGGGAGGAGAAACACTTTTGACTGTGGCAACTATCCAGTGATTAGTCTCCTTAACACCGAGCATTAAATCCTCCCTCCCATTTCGTGTTAACATTTGAAGCTGTTTACAACAAGCCAGATTTTGGAAAAACTGTTTTACGTGGTATTTCGTCAATTTTAAAGCCATCTATAAAGACAGTTCGAAAAAACTGTTTACCACGTATTCGTCAATTTTAAAGCCATCTATAGAGACAGTTTGTAAAAAATAATGCCTAACTTTAACATTCCTGCCAAACTCATTCAGTTTTGGTCGAACTGATCGACATCTTCAATGTTAAAAAGGTTTTAAACAAAGCTGCCTCTTGATTTCCTCGGTAATATTGCTGAGAAGTTGAAACGATATTCGAAACGTCTACACAACTGTTATCATATGCGGATGACATTTACAACATGTGTAGAACCCAGCAATTTATCAATGAGGGCTTTCTTTGCAGCTTTGAGACACTAATAGAGGTTGCCTGTCCTATGCTTTCATTAAATCCAGAGTAAATTAAAATAGTAAAATAAATAAAATAAAATCTAGACATACCTAAAAGTTATACGGTTTGTATTAGAATGTGAACAAAGAAAACATTAAAAAACTTCCTATTTCATGCTTTATAAGGTTTCTAGACAAGAGCAGCTTCACACGGATAAATTAGCATCCAAGTTCAAGTCTTCTCAGTATTGAAGCGCTGACTGCATACAAATTATTCACTTTAGATTTACTGGGGCAGTATGAAATGCAATTAAAAACTAAAACTCATTCAAACATGTCGCTGTGAATATCACGTACGTTGTTGATGAATTTATTATGTATATACTCGTACGTATACAAAAATGCCACATGAAGATTATGATGCCCAAGGTTTTATTCGCTAGATGTATAGAAAGATAGATCCTGAACTATACATTTTCGTTTAACCTTACCTGACTTTGACTTTCGTTACCTCATGTTAAATTCTTACATTAATTGAATAATTCGGATTGTAGCCAGCATTGTTTCGTAAGATTGATTTTGAAATACTTTTTATTAAAACCAAAACCATAATAAACTCCGGCTTGATAAGTCGACTGTAGTTTTTCTACCAACTACCCGCAAACAGAAAACTACACTCTGGTGATGCGCAGATCCACGTATTCGTTAATAGAGGAACGCCGCAGGGTGGAGTACACGCTGTCCCCTCTTTGAGACGTTGAAGTTAATAAAATGCTGTTAATATTGCAAGGGACTGTACGCAAAGTAATTGTTTTTGTAACTATAATGAAAGCTAGAAAACTTTTTATCACAATCAGAGACAATGGGTCTGAGACTTTAAACCAACAAGTAACGTAAATACAGCGAATATTTTGACTAATCTAAGGAAAACTTAATTTGTTCTTGTTAATTAAAAAAAATGATCATTAAATTACAGTACAACCTCGCTAGTCCGGAGACACTCGCTATCCAGTAGTCCGGACACCTCTATATTTCGGTCACATTAAAAATAAAATGCGTACGTATTTTGAGTCTGTACTATGTAAATACATACATACATATGTCAGTTCATAAAATTATGGGAATTTTTAGTACTAGTTGTGTCGCTTGCAGTCAGCTCTTATATCTTGACATTGTGCTGTTGCGATTTGCAAGATTACGATTGAATCTGTTGACTTTCCACGCTTTGTTCATGGCGATCCCTCTCAGTTGCGTTAAGTTTACATTATTTAGAAGTTGTTTTAAGGACAAGACGAAAGTTTCTCAAAGATTATACCTACCTATCACATTTTAATATTTATTAAGGCTTCTGCAAAAAAAGAAGATCTATGTGTAATAAGGGGTGTTCTTCCGCACTATCGAGACTGTACTTTATTATAGAGTATAAACACGGTTTACGCAACTAATAGAAATTACGGCGGTTGCACTAACCGAGGCTGTTGCACTAACTGGGTCACACTGTTTTGTATAAGAAATATATATAAAATATATGTCTATATTTCTATATAGAAAATGACAATGAAATACAAAACACATTTTTGAAACTAAAGGAAATCGTTATTGTTGAACACATTTTTATTCAATAAGAAGATATATAAATACAAAAATGAATAAACATATGTGGTACATAGAGTAAAATATTTTGTTTTTTTTTTTTTTTTAAAGAAGTTAGATATTTTAGACTGAGTTTTTTGCGATTCAATATTTTTCAAAACTGCCCTCACTTTTGTTTTTTGTAGATTAAAAAGATTGCTTTATAAGTAAATGGCTTGTTTTCAAAATGTTTAAAAGCTCTTGGATTGGCTGCTTTACCAATGACAAACAGGTTTACCTTGTGCATCCCTGATGCATTTGTGCACGCAAGGAATATTACTCTTTCCTTGCTTACTCCACCTGGCGTTGACGATTCATTAAAAGTAAAATATGTTTTGTTTGGCAACATCCTGTAGAACAATCCAGATTTGCCCGCATTGTAGATTTTATCAGCGGTTAATTAAAGTTTCTTTATTTTTTGTTGAAATTGCATTACGAACGGTTCAACAAGTCCACATTTATTAGATAACTTTTCGCCACAAATTTTTAACATTCGAATACCATGTCGTTTTTCAAATTTCGCAATCTTGCTAGCGTTAATTGATGATTTTTCCCTTAATTCGTTGTACAATTGAATTGTCTTTGATTTTATAATTTCATTAGAAAGCGGAATATGTTTAGCTCTTTGCTTTTGAAACCATCCATATAAGGCCTTTTCCATCTGTGGATATTCAGAAGTCTTACGTGTAACGCGTTTTCCTGGTTTCAGCTCTCGCCACAAATTGTCTAAGACTGCTGGCCTTTGCTTTTACCCGGCTTATTGTTGACTTGTGCACATTATATTTTTCACAAAGTTGCTTTACTGAAACATCCGTATCAATTTCGGACACAATTTCACTTTTTTTTTAATAAATAATTTAGGATGCTCAAGTGAGCTTGCCAACTGCATTCCTCCTCTCCATGAATTCACCCGCAATACCTGTCCCGCCAGGAATGCTCATCAGTTTACCCTTAAGCCTACTTTCGGACGCACAGTTAAATTTAGAGACTCGTTCATTAGTCGCACGACACGAATATGGAATGCTCTTCCCAGCCCAATATTTCCCGCAGAATACAATCCGCGCACAATTATTAAAAAATTAATTATTAAATAAAGTAATATTTCTTGTAACACCCATCCTGAATGAATTTCGCGTAGGCACTAATGAAAGTGGAACCCATCTAAGGAAACACACTTGAATGTAAATATATTTACAAATAATTCTGTCTAGACCCACACGAAACTAAATTATTGTAAAATAACGACAGGCGTAACCAACCAAAAGGAGAACATGCAAGTAAAAAACAGATGATTTGCACTTATAGAGTCAATACGTGCTACGACTTTAGTGTTGCGAAAATCGAAGAGTTGGGCGAATCGAGGGTTGCGTTAACCGAGTTCGTACTGCATATTTATTATTTATGTATTATATTTTTTTAAATTATTTATTAATGAATTGATCTTTGATCAATGAAGATTTAATGTACATATTACATAAATTCAACGTACTTTGTAAAGTGGATACTGTTTACCCGGCTATATAAAATTCCACCCTCTGATGCCCCCTTTTCGCACGACGATATAGTTATCCTTTTATATAAAAGATCAAGATCTAATCCTCGATAACAAGTTAAGCTGGAACTCCAAAGTCCAGCAAGACTTTTACTGCTTACTTTAAATGATTTTAAGTCTTTAAAATGATTTTCCACAATCTTCAACATTTTTTGAAGGAACGCAAATGACTTGTACTTAGAGTCGAATGCTGCAGCCTTGTTCTTGTACACCATGAAGATTAATTTTGATATGTGGTAATGCCAATAAACCAAAAGGGATACTAAGACAAAAAAAAAACGGGCTAAAAGATGTACGAAATGTTGAAGTAGACAAAGTAGACAAACTCCCCTGCATCGGTATTTTATAGACCACGGTCGACTCGAAGATCCTTCTGACACTTCTATAACCGACAATATTCAATCAAACATACACTGTGTACAATGATCTCACTGGCAGACCTACTAGCAACGTGCAACAATATAATTTAGGTGATTTTTCTTCATGTGAATTATGAAACATCGATATTTGTATCCTTCTTAAACTCTTAAGACAAGTCAATCAACCAATCAATCATATAATTTTAAAAGAAAAGACCCGTCAGTAATTGTTTTGTTGTCTGAAAAATGTAAATCCTTCTTAGCTAGATTCGACGCACATATCAATAGTGCACGTGGCCATAAACTTTCGTGTAAGGGAATTCCTTAAAAGGTTCGAGCATTTCCCAAGCCACCTTAATGTTCACATGGATCGAATAAATTACATACATGCTCCCTGATTGGAGCAATCAGTTTTAGGAGCAGCCACCAATCGACCATATAATTTTAGAGTAATAAACCCGTCGCTTAGAATGTCAATTGACTGAGGCCTTGAACCATCAATACCTATAAATATGTATGAGCGAATTAATCCAAAATCCATCAAAAGAAAATGAATGGCTCATACAGAGAATAAAACTTCACTCATAATCCTCAAATCAATGACGAAAAAAAATAATGAAAAAAAACGAAACGAAAAAAAATCATGATTTCGATTTCATCGAAGACGAACCAAGTGGCAGTAGAATTGCTTCTGAGTCACTTCTGCAGACAGGGCCACACGAGGTCATTGGCATTGAGTTTTAAGTTTTCTTTTGTGACAGAAGGAAACTAAGGACGGGGAGACATGCATTTGATCGAAGTGTTTAGTGCACATCGACGACGAACGTGTGCGTAGTGGAAGCATAAAGAAATAAAAACGAAGAAATTGTATAGATAGATATCAATTTGAATTATTGAGCTAAGTCAAACGTGAAAAGAACGAAACGAAAAACAAAAAAGTGTACAAAAACAAACAGCCCAAGAATTGATTCTGTTTAATGTACACCCTCCATCCCACCAGCCTCGCTGCTCACTAACGCCTCGCAAAAGTGAAACTGAACACTTCTAAATTCGATGAGGGTGCGAAGCGAATGGTTTCCTGCGAAACCAATACAAATCGAGAGCCAAAGCCAAAGCGTCGAATTCATTTCCTTTCCCTGCGTATGAACACTAAACAAAGTGACACTTGATAAATGTCTGCCGCCGTCAAACACCGAGGAATGGTTGTTCTGTCCAAATGTTATCAATGACACATGGATAAATTTAATTGTACTCCTTTGCTGTAACAGGAAATTCGATCTAAAAAGGGAAAGAACACACTATTAACTTTTATTGAAGAATCCATTTTGTTATTCTGCTGTATGACTTCTTTTTTGATTGGCAAGGTGTATCACGGGAAAAGAAGCTACTGTCCCTGGACGTTAAAAAATGTGCGCACAATTTGATAGAAAAATATTAAAGAATTCGACTTCAGCAGAAATGCCTTTAAATAAGACATTTTGACAGCGTTCCACTGTCAGAGAGTCGACAAGCGTTTACAGATTTTTTAGAAAATACAAAATAAAATATTGAGGCCTCCTTAAAAAAATAAAGTTTTCGACCAACTGTTCAAATAGTAAAAGTATATCTGTACAAATGTAGTATGTAACACTTTGCTTGTATTGAACGTACTTAAATTCTTGTGCGAGCAGAATCTTGTAAGCCTTCAATTCAAAGGAAGATCATTGCTTACAATAGGTATAATGGACAGTGACCAAGAAGTTGTGAACGACTTCGATTTCATCATCAACTTCAGCTCTCCTCAACGGATGCAATATAGTCTCGTTATAACTCTATGTTGAAAATAACCGTGTTGTGTGAATACTGTCGACTTGGTAACGTTGTCAAATTGGAAAAACTACTGAACCTAAAAGATTATGTCAGTTTAATAATAATATGGTTGACACGACAGTCCGAATTGATCTAGACCTAGCACCCACTGTTGTTAATGGATTACTTTTTGAGCATTGTCAGTGACTAGAAAGAGACGGACCAGTAAATTATGGAAGTTGCTAAATTCGGGGAGTGGACGTAGTCGAAATGACACTACATACATTGTTGTATTTTTCACTTTAACACATTTTATATTTTAAGGGCAATACAATAATTACAACGAAGCATTGATGAGATAATACTTAGGAATGTAGTCCGCAGCATTATGTGTCCCAGTGATTAATTCTCACAGATTGCTGAGTTGCATTAAAAATGTATTGCAGGCTCTTATCACCCAGGGTGTGGACTAATTTTATGTATTCACTGTTCAAATGTTCTGCATTTACAAAGACCATTCCCCATACAGCAAATTGGGTCAACTTTTTGAATTTCCGGCTTCGCATTTCAACATCTGTACATAACGAGAGGAAAGCCATAACAAATTTGATGCTCTTCATAGTCAACTGCGCAATTGTTCCGTGGGATTTTATGCGAGGACTTTGACCTTAAGGGGTCTGATTCTGACAGACTTGACCATTTCAGTTGCATCAAAGATTTAAGCATTTTTTTTTATTTTTTTCTCTCGAGTCCGGCGGTACGTGGTTAAAATGATAATCCATTGCGTGCTTCTTCAGCGTTGTTTCAGCGCGATTTTGTGCATGGTACTTAGTTACAATTGATCAGCATGAAGGCGTTAATTCTTCCGGAGGTGTCTATAAATCATTCTCGTTGTGGTTGCCTTTGAATTCTTTGTTTTCGTCTCGTGGATTGCACTTTTTCTTTTCTTTGGTTTTTCGATGAATTTGCAATCAGTAGAATTCAGTAATATTGTCACATTTTTCGAATATCTTGAATGAAATCATTATTTTATATGACGAGCGGAGACATCGACTCCGATCGCGACTGCCAATTGATGAATGCTTCTCTAGAGATGACTCTTCGAGCGTTGCATCGTTTGTTGGAACCACTGCTCGGGTTTTTCGATCCTGTTAAGCTCCGATCGCAGAAGGTCGGTTATTATCGGAATATTCCTGTGATCAGAGACGGTAACAGTGTACTTTAATGAACTAGCGGACCCTGTGCCTGCTTCGCTAGACAGACCACATGATGCACATAATTGAACAAATACCGAGCTTCTTCCAGAAAATACCGTCGCAACAGTAAAGCATTGTGGGGGATCGGTGATGGTGTGGGTTTGTTTCTCGGCAGCTGTGTTGGAAACTTTCATATTATTAACGGAACAATGGACCACAGGAAATACATTGATATTTTAAAGCTATATTTGGCAGAAAGCACACGAAAATTGGGTCTGCATATCGAATTCAATTTTGATCGAGGAATGATCCAAAGCATAAAACTTATAATACCCGGATGTGGCTCCTTAAGAATTGGCCTAAAGTGATGGAAACTCCACTCAAGTCACCGGATATTAACCCCATCGAAAATGTATGGGACCATTTAGACCTTCCCTTATGGGAAGAATGGGAAACATTTCTGTTGAAACATCCAAAAAACTTGTTCAATCCATGCCAAATAGTCTTAAGCAAATATAAATTTTTTTTTAATTTCTTGTTGCTTACCAAAAAAAGTTATTGGTTGAAATCGGTAAATACATTAAGGCGAGAATCGGCGACAAACACTTGAGAGTACATTTTTATGCTATCTATATGATTACGGACCGACGATGCCGCCATTCCATAAACCGCAACAAGCAGTCCATCTTTTTCACTTGGTCGAACACTTGTGAATTGGTTTTCAATTTTGCTTGTTTACAAACCGCCTGAATCAACAATTGGCAGCGTCCGAGAATATGGATCGGATCCCCGCCCAACATTCCAGGCGGCCAATTAGCGAAAACACGATGTTTTCTATGGTCGTCCAGCTTCAATTCTTGCGTCTGCACAATTCTATCCTTAATCTTATATATTATAGGGCTCTCAAAGTCGCGATCCGCGGTCATCTGGTCTTAGTTAACTATATTTTATCGAAGGGATACGACAATTGGGCTACATTTCACATTCATATTATTTCGTGAATAACCGTCAAAAGTCACTCGAATTCGTCGAATGGCAAGGAGACAATCCAGCTGTGAAGTTGACCGCCTCTATAGCAGAAATGAAGTACTATAGAGATGCCCAACTTCACAGCTGATTGACCCCTAGTCAATCGACGAATTTGAGAGGCTTTTTGACAGTTATTTATGAATTTTTGACGGTTATTCACGAAATAACGTAAATGCCGTTCTCTGATTGGTTAATTTGGCTTTAGAAACCTATATAAAAACTGGTTGTCAAAAATTTTAAGGGGCAAGAGAGGTTGAAGTTGCCTACCTATCATTCTTCATTTCTGCTCTATAGTACTCAAATAAAAAACAACTTCCGTAAAGTGACAAATTTAGAACTGCGTTTTCTGATGAAGGAAATTAGAGTAGGTCAATCAGGATCAATTCTGCATAAGCATTTGATTTCCTTCACTCTTCAAGTATTCTGAAATATATTAAAATATGAGTTTTTGTATCATGTTTCCAACAACCTTAATACGAGTTTACAAATAAAAAGTTCAACCACTTTGAGTATATTCTGGTTAACTCCCTGGAGAGATAATAAAATGCATGCTCTCCGATACATAGTCCACGATAAAGCTCTAGGGACAAAAAATAATAACAAAAAATGTTATCAACAACGGAACTTCTTTGGGTGCACTACAGAGAGATACCGGGTGGGGGCGATGAAATGCTTACCAAGAATACACAACAAATCCCAGAACGATTCTATGCGGCCCGGCAAAGATCACCAAACTAAACCACTTTGCAAATATTCAAGCGGTATATGTGCATCTTCAAAGCGAAGGCAAATCTTTCGATACAAAACTCATTATCCGTATGTGAGTAGAAGTAGAAGCCTTTCTGTTTTATCGGCTTCCATTGTTAATCTCTTATTCTTTGCGGTCTGGTCCTCTGTATCCAAACAAGATTTTCGGTACAATGCGGGAGCATTTGTTTGTTTATCGTCGGAGGCTTTTGCGGTTTGAACAAAAAGAAAACACGCAAATGAAAGAGGTGAAGAGCTGGAGAACCGCGATAACGATAGTGGAATATGCTTATGCGGGTGTAGCTTAATGTTGTTTTTTTTTTATTGGAATGGTAAAGTCATGCGATTTATTACGAAGAAGGCTTGAGTTTTAACAGAAGTGGGTTTCAATTTAGCAAATCGTACATCTATTAAAATATTTGCCATTCAGATGGGCGAAGTTGAGCAGGAATATCAAAACCAATTTCCTGAAGTTATATTCATTATTTTAACATGGCCCGCGGTTCGTGGATTTCGTATGTCTAGGCTATATAGAGTGGTGCAAGAGTAATCTCCTGCGAGGTCAAGGGAATAGGAAATAAATTAGTTTATATTTTAATTCGCCAGAGCATTCGTCAGAATTGAATTTCTTTAATTTCGTTAAATTTTTTATTAGATGCGATTTTACTTATCGATAAATTATCCACTTTGTGTCTGCCACTTGCCTTCAGGGTGGCTTCAA
This sequence comes from Eristalis tenax, assembly GCA_905231855.2. Lineage (NCBI taxonomy): Eukaryota > Metazoa > Arthropoda > Insecta > Diptera > Syrphidae > Eristalis > Eristalis tenax. The sequence continues at coordinate 31,727,087 of HG993125.1, read as the reverse complement.
AAAGCTTACAAAAGAAGAAGTTGGGATCAGTCATAAATCATCAGTCATAAAATCATTTTAAAATAATATTTGAGAGTCAAATTCAAGGATGAAAGTATGCGGTAACTCTCTACTCGCATTCCAGGCGCACATCGATAAACGCCTGCAGCCGTCCTGAAATGTTACTGCATCTTCTCCCCATGGATATTTCTGGGAAAATGTCCGCCTAAGGAAAAACTCACATCAAAGAGCATATGGAACTGCTTCGAAAATCGAAATTCCCAAAGCTATCGGCTTGTCTGACGCCCTTTAAGGACTGAAATTAACCGCGAAACAGTAATCCTCAAGAGGGAGAATGGTACGGAGATGACGGTCGAATGAATGCACAGAGGCATAGTATGGTGTATAGATTAAGTAGGTCACTAGACATTTCCCTGGCCCTCTGCCTACCGAACCACAGACAGAAGTAATTATTAATGAGTTCGATACACGGAAGGTCCATTGTCACATTTATGCTTAGTCATTATGTTTCATCTCTATAATGGTAAATGCAACCTTACCCTTTGCCCCCTATACCTTACCCCGGGCACAAGGGTATTTCGAGCATTGAACGAACGGATTAATTACCAAGGAAGGTTCTAGTAGTAGCACAGAATCAGGAGACACCCCAATCGAAGCAATAAAATCAGTACCGCTGACAAACGTCATAAACTATAAAACGACAGAAAAAGAAACCGTAGATGAGCCTTTAAGTACATGTAGGTCATCGAAAACGACGTGGCCTGCACTAGATCTAAACAAAACTAAAGCTCTCCTGGAAGTTAAGTTAACACTTGCGAAAACTTAACACTGAACATATTTATTTCTTCTAAGAGTTCAAGCATATGAATCTCTTGCTTCTAGTAAACACTTTGGCTTTATAAATTCCAACCAATGTCTCACATTTCATTCTTTTGGACGGCAGTCATCCAACTTAAATGCTTAGATCGCGCATATTTTCAAATTGTTTACTATGTGCAACGTCGTACTTGGGTATCGTCTTTACGTGTTTGAAAGATTCATATGGTGTACATTTTAAAGCCCAGCATCTCTTCCTTTCGTCGTGAGCGATGATGGAATGTTTACTGTGTCAAGAAACAAACTCCCGCATTTACAGTAGAACCAATATAAATTTGCTATATCAGCGGTCGATACTGACGGATAACAGTACGTCCAAATGCTCATTCTGAAATCTTTTAATCTGGCATTAATGCACTATTTCTCAATGCACATTCTTCTTAAATCAATCGACAGTCCCATAAAATAATTTATCATTGAATGTGTATCCCAAAGTAAAACTTTGTGTGGTGATCTGATCGCTCGTCGCCACATAAGTCAGAAAACATAAATTCATTTCTGATGCGTGTCCGACACGCACTTTATTAATTATTTTTTACGTTCTCCAGACGTGCACAGTTGAGGATATTCCTAATCCCTCGAATCTCATCTTTTCCCTGCGTCCTGTGTCATAAATTGAGATTGATGCAGGAAAATATTTCCACTTATTTTCCTTCTTTTCCTCTTCACAATTCTTGAATAAATATTCGTTTTCAAATAGCCTGCGATTAACCAGATTTTTCTCTCGAGTTTCAGAGACCTTCTGACACTGAATTTTATTCCAGAAGCAAATCGTTCAATCATTTCAGGGCACTTCTAAAAGAAAGCGGCATGTTTTTCGAATAAAATGCTCATAAACTCACTAAATTGTGTTTGAAACGGACAAATAGATGGATGATATGAAAATAGATTCACAAATGTCTGCCTAAAAATATCAACCAATGCACATATCTTTAGATACGTTTGGCTGCATAAAGCGTAAATCTCTCTTGCAGTTGAGAAGCACTTTTACTCGGCGAAAAATACATCAACCATATCCGAAACAACGTATGAATTTACGAAATACTTTGCAAGACCGCAATTTTTCGGGGCGAATTCTTAAAATGCAACATAGAGCAAATGCAATTATAAAATTGCTCTCGACTTCGATAAGTGAATGTGAAGTCCGCAAAAGGGGGAACAAGAAAAATAATCAAAATGAATCTTTCACATATCGACTAAGTTGCGAGTAAAGTAAAACACTTTCAGCGTTGAACACACTCGTTGTCAAGCGCTTGCTGCGAGAATTTGATGAACTGCCAGTCCACAGACTGGTGGAGACTAAGAGCAGGAATCATTCACGCGGTACGTGGTTAAAGGTCGTCGTCAGATGACTATAACAGTTGTGATGCTTTAAAGACTCTGATTGAATAGGTCATCATTCAATTAGTGATCATTAATGGCATTGCTTACAAATGGAAAATGTGAGTCTAAAGTCTATTTGTTGTAAGTGTGACTGAACTGCTGCATTTACACGGTCGGCAATTGAAGTGTTGTCACTACAATGGCATTAATGAAATGAGTTCAAAGAAAATATTTACAAATCACCCTCTGGATGTAAATAATTATGTATACTGCTGAGACAAGGGACATACGTGTTGTGGGAAATTCTTTCAATCCTCTAATTTCTATATGTGCATCATAAAATCGTATGCATATGCGCAGCAAACAAAACTATACACTTTTATCGCTGCCACACCTTTCTGACAGCTCATGTCAGGGCTGTGCTGCGTTAACAAATTTTGATCAATCGTGGTGATTGTGAATAAGATCCCCACCGAACTTTTGCTCTTTTGCCACAGTTTTATCCATAATAGACATGGATGTGTCCCAGTTTCTTGGTAACCTCTTAGAATACTTTCAAGAATACTTCAAGGATTTCGGTTGGATATTTCCTATATTTCTTCCAGGTGCATGGCATGCCATTCTTGCCATTTAGGTTTTCATATAATTTGTTTCCATATTACTGCAATAAATCCACATTTTCCCGAAAATCATAAATATGTATACTCTTTTCGAAATTTGAAATCATAAAGGTAGAGGCTAATCTAATGTTGACCTCACACGTCGATTTCCGTTCTCAAGTGATTTCCAATACCTGCCATAAGGATTATTTTTATTACAGCCTGGACCATGTTCCGCGCAAATTTGTTTGATCTTTCTTTCTTATCCCAGATTTATTGGTTATGTTGCACATGCAAGAATGGGTTTAAATTACAATATGCACCTTAGTGATGCTGAAAATGGGATATGTCATGTGATTTCTTTCTTAAAGAACTGGGTCCTAAAATTTAATTTATAGCTATTCCTTCCGTGGTACTGCGGAGTTTTATGGATTCTTGTAAATATTGCTCAGTACGCTATTAGATGTACCTGTGTTTTCTTTCTACATCGCAGTTTTTGGAAAAGATTATGAAAAGTATCACCTTTGTTTTTACCTAGCAAAGTACTGAAACCTTCCCTTTACGTCAGTTCTGAAAATCAGAGCTGTGCTAAAATGATTTTCCTCAAATAAGATGAATTCTATCATGCATTGTGTAAATGCTCTCAGGTTGTATGCATGACAGCCTTTTTAGAAAGTAGGAAGCAAGAAAATGTATAGATGTCGAAAAGAAGAAAAGGTAGGTACAAGCAACGATTTCTCTCACAATCTTAACTCTCAGGTCGAAACATCGATTTTTTTTTTGTGTAGCTGAAAAAGTTTATAGGACACAATGAGAAACTGCGTACTCATAGATGTTTACTGACTAATTAAAACTTTCCGTTTCCTTGTTAGTACAACTTCGTTTCCCTATCCGGTAGCTTAAGTTTCGTATGATGACTTCCGTTGCCATTTCATGTTGGCTGTCTACAGTGGAGGCATGATAGACTACTCCCTTGGCCACATAGTACTACCAATTGTACTTGGTCAGAAATCCATGTCAGCGATGTTATGCATCCAACCTTGAAGATCGATTTGGGGGTGTAGAGCGTTGAATTTCTTAAACCGGCTAGTGGCAACTCAGTGCAAAAGCTTTTAATATCCTTAGTTATTTCAGAAGAAATTCAAGAGCTTCAAAAATAGAACACCCATACCCTATTTAGTAGCACTTCGTTGAATCATTAACATTGGCTGGCAACGCTGCCCTTGTACTGATCACAATCTCAAGCGAGAAGTCAAGACCAACAAGAAGAGTCACCGTTCAGTGGAATAAATTTACCCATACGAACATTGACGCTGAATGACTCATTTAAGCAGTCACCGAACATCAAGCAAAACGTCATCCACACTAACTATGTATCCACATATCCATCACATAAATTGCGATTGCAATAAATTGAATAAAAGACGCCACACAAATTGGCGGCTTCAATTGCAGATTGACCTTCACGAGTCAACCAATAATTCAGACTGGAGTTAATCAAATCAAAGAACTGATTTAGATTCAAATGACTAATTTCTTTAAGCATTTACGCCCGATTTCGTCCCACGTCTCACAGTCATCGTTCAAGTTCAACTCTCGAGAAGAAATGCACACATTATTCAAATAAACTTGGCTTCTAAGTCAGTGATGCATGACTCAAGGGCCAGAACATACATATCCCCATTGGTCGTTACAAGAACGCTACTACGTCTAAATACCAAGAGAAATGAATAAGACTTACCGAGGGCAACGCATGCCGCAATTAAGGTAATCCACTTTATTATAGAATATCCCATTTCTGGTACTGCTGTTTGTTGCGTTTTGGTATCCAACAATCCTATATTCACTAATTTGAGCACTGATTTCAATAAAAAGGACTTTCTTATCCTAAATTTATATTAATTTTTATTTATTTCACTTCAACACTACAATGCACACTCGATCGATGGATAGCACCGAAGATCGCTGTAAAACACGAGGTAAACCGGACACACGGAATCAGATTTATGTGGCGAAACGCCGCGGACGCACGCGTTTAAACGCGCGTTTTGATGCGAACTGAAAATAGAGAAAAAGAGAATGTTTATCATATCGCGTAATAGTTGCATAGAATTTTTAAAAATCAAGTATACTAATTTTTATTTAATAATTTGTGAATATGTTATTATATTTTTTAAATGTGGGTTCAAAGAGAAATATTTGTCAAATAAGCAAACAATCTTCCAAGAATTTGGGAACTTTTAGGTCCCGACTCAACACAGATGTGGAAATCAAAATTAAAAGAGTTTGCAATTTTACAAGGAAAAAGGAAAGAAAACCCATCAAATAATCAAAAAACTTCGCATTTTAAAAACACAATTACAATACTTACTACAAAATATTATAGTACAAAGTTCTTAACAAAAAAAATTACAAATTATTCGAAATGCCCTCTATTGACTCTTAATGACGAGTCGATCTGGCCACTCTATGCTTTTGGCACAAGTCATTGCCTCTCAAACTGACCTTAACTGTGTCCAATGGATTGAGGTCTGGGTAGATGACCAGTCATCCGTGGTTTCAAAAATGAAAGTAAACATTTTAAACCGACGCAAACCTACAACCCTAAACGAAATTCGACCAATACATTAAAATATTCAGTATCACCAAAAAGAAAGGGAATACTTTCCGAAAACTCGTTAACATTTGTAACACCACCATATTTATGAAATATTTTACGACCTGTATCATGCCTATTTCAGAGCTTCCCTGGTTCAAGTTCGACGAATCCACACCCATCAAATTAATACAAATTATTACAAATGCCCTCTATTTGCTAATGACGATGTCCGTCTGGCCACTCTATGCTTTTGGCACAAGTCATTGTCTCTCAAACTGACCTAATCTGTGTCAAATGGATTGAGGTCTGGGCAGAAGACCAGTCATCCGTGGAAACTAAATTTTGAAACTTTATTTTCAGCCATGTTTGTGTCGTTTCTGCATTATGAGCGGGAGCCGAGTACATATTGTTGAATAGTACTGGGTTGAAAATCTTGACAACGTACTCTAAACCATTCATTTGACAAACTTTCAGAGAGGTTTTAAAACTTTATTCGCAAAAATGGAATTTAGTGACTCCATCAAAAACTCTCGTAACAGACTAGTGGCTAAGTTGTCGCTGGTAATGTGCGATTGTCGCTGTCTTTGAACTCTCAGAATGAGTTTAGACGCATGTCGTAATGTCCGAGCATAAATCTTATAACACAGTCAACGACTCTTCAACGGTGAATATTCTTCATCTATATCATCAGTAAAAAGTATTTTTGTATCCATTTTTCGTTACATTCCATGATTCTAGATTTGAATTGAGGTTAAATTTAACCCGGAATCTATCCATAAATGCCTATGTCTATCCACAATGCAGTCAAGTTCAGTTGGGTGTGGTAGGTATTGCAGAGAAACTCAATGTGTAAATTGAATAAAACCTTAAATGCCTCCTACAAACTTTCATACTGCCATTTCTGCATTTCAATACACATGTGCCACGCATGACATATTTTTGTCCATATCACATTAATCACACACGAACATAAATGAATTGTATCAACACTCATAAGCAACAGCTGAGCTGTCGAAATATTTTGGGTAGGCATAACTGACAGGTAAGCTGACGATGAGCTTTTGAACATTCGGACTTGCATTATTCGGCTTTATTCTCTTAGTCGTGTTACGTGTTACTGTGACAAATTTGTATTCAATTCGTCACTTAAATATCACATAAAGCGACTATGCCAGTACAAATTTGTCACAGTGACATGTGACATGACCAACGGGGAATTAGTCACCTAAATGTCACATAAAGGGACTACGACAGTCACAGTGATATGTGAGACGACTAAGAGAATAAGGGGGGTGTTTCCAGGACCTTGCTAGCCATAAGCTCATTTTTGGAACTTGGAGCTTAGGAACTTGAAATGAAGAAGTCGTATGAAAGGCGAAAAGTCCGTATTTTCATCTCATCTCATCACGTCACTCACAGACTGCTATGATGTTCTGAGACAATTCCTCGACAGACAAATTGATTGTCAAAACACAACCAACTAATTCAGCCTCACTGATTTCTTGAACAAATTTGCTGAACTGTAACTACCAGGACAGAGTGAACAACACACTTAACCAACAACGTTACCAACAACGCTTACTTTCAATCCGACTTTCGGCAAACATTCAGTAGTATTTTGTCGTGGACATGTATTGCGGGTGGCAGTGGCGCCGAAAATAACCGGTTAGATCGTTGATCTTTGACCCTTTGGCTTATGTTTGTGTGCGAATTAAATGTGAAAACACAAATTATTCAAGGTTAGACTGTTTTGGATTATCTCAACGAGATTCTATGAATACATTTGGTGACTTTGCAGATCTTTGCATTTACTTCAACTTATACGACTATTTGGATTTGTGTAATAGTCGGACCAGGATATCTTATCTAGCAAAGTTTAGCTAGCCATTTGCAGTTGATATTGACTCTTCGTATAGCTAGTTCATCAACTACTTATGTAGGTACGTAGGATATGCATAAGACATGCATGTAGAGAAATACTATTTCGTTTCATGAAGCAGCATAAAGTATATTGAACAACCCCGACAAGAGAGTTCTAAGAGTCATAAGTGGCGCAAATTACTGGATCTAGTAAACTTTAAATTTACGACGATTGGTAAACTTTAACAATATTTGTTATATTCAAAATGTTCCCATAACATTAGACAAAACGAAGTAAGAGCTTCCGTGCAGGCGTAGTATTTGCGGATTGGTCCGGAAGATATTCGATTTGCGAAGTAAACCAGTTGCGTGGCGTGAACAATTCTCGGACAGTCTCGATCAGTCGGAAAAAATATGCACCTGCAAACGATTTTTGAAATTCCCCTTATTATCCTAGTGGGGACACATGTGACTGTATTTAATTAATCACTTAAATGTAACATAAGGTGACTAAGCCAGTACAAATTTGTCGCAGTATTTTGTATATTACAAAACCCATATCAGTGAAGCTATTCACACTAATTGTGTACACCTAAAGTCATTAAAGTTAAAATTTACAACGAACCTAAACCAAAACAATAATTACATTGGATACTACCCTTATATTTAAATTACAATAAATGGGAGGAAGACTTCTAACGGACCACGGAGGTATCAAATTGTAGGAGTTCTTCAAACGTTATGATGATTGGACGTTGATCTGAACTCGCGAATTGGTCTAGGTGTGAAAAATGAAGTTAGAGGCATTGACAGACAGCCAAAAGATATTACTTGCAATACAAGAGGACGGAAACTGATTGAGTTGGCCGATTCATACGGTTTTCGAATTCAAAATGGAAAAAGTAGTAGCGATGCATCTGATAACTTTTCATTTGTCGGGAGTCAAAGGACATCTGTAAATGATCTTCTGAAGAGGATGGTTCACTGGAGAGGATTGGAAGCCATTCGTAACGGATTTCGAGATCAAAGAATTACCACACTCTGATTGCTAATTTAAGCGATCAAACAACCAACATGCGACTAGTTCCAAAACTAAACTGGCGGAACTCAAAAGTGTCCGGATGCAAAAGACACGTCCAGATGCGAGCCTCCAAGCCCACCAAGATGTAGACCTTTCAAGGTTAGAACAAATCATAAAGACAGTGTACCCTCAACAACAGTTCAACGGGAAAAAAGCAAATCAAGATTTGAGCCCACACGAATACCTGTCTTTGCTGATCACTCCGCCAACGCCCTGGATCTGTTTCTTACCTCTCATCCTGATAAACTTGCTGTTGACGTACTGTCACTTCTAGGCTCGTCTGACCATTGTGTCATATCAGCTAATTTATTGTTTTCGCCACACAGACTTAGAGAACAAGTGTACAAGATTGGAGCGGACTCAACAACTTCTTTAGTAATTTTTATTGGTCACTATGCATTCTCGATATTGACGTGAATTCCGAGAGTATCTTGAAGCTTCTTAATGACTGGCAGTACGGTTTCCGCAGCCGAAAAATGGAACGATCTTGTACAATGCATGAGAAAGAAAGATCGTTGCGCTTGATATTTCTAAGGCATTTGACAGAGTTGGGCTCGAACAGAGTTTGTATCGACGAATCTCTTCTTCTAGGGATTAGAAATTATCTCGAACTTTATTTTAGATGGTTTCAAGTCTTATATTCACCAAATAAATGCTCTGTTCTGTCTACGACAATTTCTGTATCAATGGTCTCTTGTCTGGTACTTCTAATCCAATCCTTCCCTGATGACAGCACCCTCACCTTCTTATATTCGTTCCAAGACTCACGAGTAAGTGAGTCACGGCGTAAGTTAAGCACATTGAATTTCGATATTGAGAATTGAGAACAAGCGAGTGGTATTCAATGCTGTCTGCTGTCGGTCGCCAAGAATGCTCATCTGTTTACCATTAAGCCTACTTTCGGACGCACAGTCAAATTTAATATTCCTTTTTTTCAGGCGCACTACACGATTATGGAATCCTCTTCCCAGCTTCCTCTCTCTTTCTCCCTCTATTCCTTCGGTCTGTGTGCGTATTTACCCCGGACACATAAGGGTATAAGTAAAATCTTATGCGCACGCTACAAATGAAATTCGAATGATTCGAACATTTTAGAAGCTTTTTCCATGCAGTTATACTCTTTGAACATTGTCACTGATTCGAAAGAGGTGGGGCCCTGAAAAGTATTTGACTTGAACCGGGAATCGAACTTGGGTAAAGTAGGTCGAAGAGCTTAGGGGTCGACGCACCAACCCAGCTTCCACCTCCACTTTTTTATCTCCCAAAGCAGCAAGTGAATGAGATCAATTGAAAGGAAGAACAATTTTTTTCATAAATTTCAAAATGAAGACAAACATGCTTGAAATCCGATTGTAATATGCATACACTCTGAAACCAGTAATTCACTAGCACAAATGTGCATTGTACTAGTTTTAGTTACACTTACTTCGGCAAAAAGTCAGAACGCTTATCTTTATGTCTGTAATAAACGGAGACAAAACCATGAATGCCACCACAGTTTGCCGCCTACTCATATAGAGCAACCTCTAGGACATTCGAAGACTATGATTGCTAAATTGCTCCTTTATGACCTGTTCTCGTTCCTCAAACAATCAAAACGTTATTTCTTTAAACAAAAAAACCGTTACACGACCTATAGGACGCTTTTCTAATCTGCCAACAAGAGAACAACTGCTTCACATCTGCGAACGCGGATTTTTTTTTTCTCTCATTCTTTACTTGTCTGTGCAGCTTATATCAGCACAAAGGCTACCCACCCTTCTGATCGGAGTGAGTGCAAATAAAAAAGATGAATAAAAATCCAACCATACCTTACTACTGAATGGGCAATTCCGCTTAGAATGAGTCATTCTGGGACAAGGCAATAAAGGTCATTTTTGATTAAGGGGTTGAAACTCTGCAGCTGGCAGATGGCTTCCGGAACTGTAGCTCGATGACTCGACCACCAACTCACTCATGACCATTGTGTATTGAATTAAATAAGCTCAAACACATGCACATACATGAGTGGAAAATAACGACCGAAATTGGAATTATTTAACGTCAACATTAACATTATTCTCAAGGCATACATTTATGTAGCGTGCCCTAACTCCCTAATCATTGCTCTCTTACACTCTTTGTTGCAATTAATCCATCCAACAAGAGCCGGAAATGAATGAATCTTGCCCGCAGACATACATATCTACTTCATTTTTTGTTCTTACGTTTGAATGAAGCCTCATGCGCGGGTGGGCATACTTCAGACAAGTACGACTTTATACAAATATACGTCAATTTTCTTCCGCACTTAGTAGACAGCAAACAATAAATGCAACCTAACCTCTTAATTTAGTTCAATTAATTAAACACCATGCGGATACTGGAGTCGTACAAGTATTTGGGTTACGAAATTTAATACAACCAGCGGTGGTCTGAAAATAATCCCAAAGTCCTCCCCTAGTCATGTTCAGAAAGATTTGAAAACCGGTTATTGAATATGAAAAAATACACACACAAACACACGCGTCCACGTCATCCAAACGTACGGTGAGTGTGATGTGCATTTGGGCATGAGATTGCAATAGGGGATTGGTTTTCAGTTTTTAGGGTTGAAAGAGACACGCTTGTGCACCGAATCGACACCGGTGGCGGTATGACTTGAAACAAAAAACGAATTGTTTTCCATATGAGCTTCCTTTCCACTTCGTTAATCCATAAGTGCCGCTTGGGGTACTTGTAATCTGTAATCAGGCACGGGAGAATTATGTTAAAATTTGACAACGAGATAAATTCAATCTGAGTTTGAGGAGCTTTTTCGTGAGAATTATATATCTACTTACTTATATCATTTAAATTTTAAAACAAAGCAAGCAAAATCGACGTGGGCTAGAGGCGTTTTGTCCGTTTAAGAGAGAGTGTAATTCTATTGTGATAATATAAAATTGTGTCCGTTTATCAGAGAATTGATGTAATGAAAAATCACGTTTACTTCCGTTCTTTGAAATTTGTCCGGTTATGAGAGATATTCGTTACAGTGTACTGTACATACACCACTGTAGAGATAATATACATATACTCGTACATGTTCCTTTCTCGCAAACAATGTATGATTCTTATTTAATTTTTTTACGGGATTCACACACTAAAATATGGTATTTCCTCTCCTTAAGCCCGTAGGACACTACGTTTTTTCCCTATTTTTCTTGATCTCAAAAAGAAGTTTGAGCAGTACGAAAAGTTCACTTGTAAAATTATCATTGAGTGTGAGTGCTTACTACTCACAATCGACTGAAATTCTAACCCAGACCCTAGTCCATCGACGAATTTGACGCATAATCATGAAAATTTTGACGGTTAGTCATGAATTTTTCACAGTTATTCACAAAGTAACGTAAATGCCGTTCTCTGATTGGTCAATTTGGCTTTAGAAAACAATATAAAAAATGGTTGTCAAAGATTTTAAGGGCCAAGAGAGGTAGAAATTGGGCATCTCTATCATACTTCATTTCTGATCTAAACCAACCTACATTTCTCAGCCGTTGCCAATTGGTTTTTTGACATTTCTTAATTTTTCTCTGTTTGATAACCAAATACATACAGGCCGCTGTACGTATAATATACATACACATGTACCTTTCACAGAGGTTAATTAATTGAATGTCAACAAAATTGGAAAATGGATTAAATTATTTTTGTAGAACACATTTTTTAAAATTCCAGAAATGTTTGGTCTTATGAACATTCTCAATTAAAAAAAAATACAAAGTCGTCTTCCCAATACAATTTTGCCATATTCGTCGTCTCGAGTCCAAAAACCAAATTGTCGAGTCCGAATTTGGTAGTTGTTGATGCTTTCCAAGCTAATTGATATTCTAGTTTGCAACGGATATCGGAGTTTAAGATGGTTTCAAAGCAAATTGCATATCGCAGTTTATGGTTTATTGTGGTTTACATAACAATGCATCTGACAGTTTGTGCTACTCTGCAAAATAATTGCTGTATTTTTCCACAAAAAAAACATGCTGCGGTAAAATTGCAATTTAATTTGTGAAAAATCCAGAAAAAAACGTAGTGTTTGGCTTTATTGAATTAAAGTTTTGCAATTGCAGTTTGTGATTAAGCAAGTCTTAAAGTTCATGCGCATTGCCACTTCCACGCCTTTTTACTGCTCGTGCAATAAAACGTTTTTCCAATTTATCTGGAATCAGGTCTTTCATTTTCACGGTTTTTACAACTTAATCTTGGTAGTTGCAGATTGTCACATGTGGAATTTATGTCAATATATCCAATCTACCAGATCTTCACTCTGAGAATGGCATTGGAGTAGTCGGTTTGGGTGTTTGTTTGTAGATTTGGATAAAGCATAGGACCGAGTTCCTCGAGGTATTCTCTGGAGTGTGGAATTGAGTTTGGAATTGATAGTCCTCTTTTGAGGGTCTTTATATACAAACTGTAGCAGCTGTGTTCGGGTTGACGTTACTAAATCAAAGCCTTTCACCATAAGCTTTGGACTCCGCCAATAATGCATCTTGTCACCTCTCTATATCACACCTCTATCTATATATATATCGACTGGATGCTGCGCAGCCGAGCCGAAGAATGTTTCACATTTAGAGAGTTTAAGCTGATCCGAATTTCTTATAGCAGATATTTATCCTTGCACTTTATGTGGCAATTCACTCAAAGATCTTCCATTAAAATGCTTACAAAATTCAGCTAGCTTAGCGTTGAAATGCCAAGAAAATGGTCCCATTACTAAATTAAATTTTGTGATTTGAATCACTTTTGGCTCAATGGGTATGTCAGTAAGGCATATTGTCGAATTTGGAGCGAAAATAAAGCATTCTCAACCATTCACACTTTGGTGCGGTCTGTAGAGAAATCGGGTCATATTCCTGCCCAAAAAATCTGTTACAATAAGGTAATCAGGATATACGTTACGGCATATAACCAAATATGTACCTGAGTATAACAAAATACGAAGGGAACCACCACATACATAATTTCGTCCTTCGAGATTCCCCTATGTGCACAAACCCAACAAAAAAAAAATCGCCCAAAAATTAAAACCTCAAGTTCTAATTTTAGAGCATTCAATGCATTAAAAACTCAGGTTCGAATTTCTGGAAGATTCGAATTTCCGAAAGTTCCACTGTAATGTCATGACCGTCTCGTTATCCGATTGAGCGGCGTGAATCTATTTTCATCAAGATGGCGCAGGATCTTGTGATTCAAAACAAACTGAGAACGATTCTCTACACCCACCCAGGATCGACACAATGAAAGACATTATATTTTAGCAGAAATCGGTTAAGAAAGTGGTAGAAAACTTTGTCTCTCTACTGACTTTAACCAGAGTCGAGGTGAAAATAGCACGTATGTATTAAAAAAATACAGCCTATATCGGATGTATTCTCTTGATTAAAGAGAAATTCATCCGAAACAACTTTGGATAGACTGCAAGGAAACAACCAATGAACTTCTCTATTTGCAATCAGAGATCTACATAAAATTGTTTCTGAATTGATATAAGAACGTAACTGTACTAACAATTAAAGGGAGTATAATCATTGTATTTATACCAGTTTCAATTCGGATTTCCCCAGCACCAATATGCGATATCTAATCCTCGATATTTTATTTTATAGGATTCGATTCTATTGCCTAGCACTAATGTTTAATAATTTTACTCAAAGATTCTACGCAACAATTTTCAAAACGCAAAAATAATGAACTCCATATATTTCACATGCGTATGTAGTTGGCTATCGTACGTCCTTGCAACTACTCGGATTCGAAATTGGTGTGGAACAGAGAGAAATACAAGGATTCAGCTTCTTCTGAAACTTCTGAAGTAGAAGCTTTCTCTACTCTCTACTCCGAAACTGGCCTACATATGTCAAACAGTGCCCAGTCTTCATTTTCCTGTATAGAATGTGACGTGTAGTCTGCTTCCTAATAAAACTTCCAAGGCAGACAAAAAGATTTTTTTTTAAATTATGATTGTCATCAAATCTCCCCTGGACTGAACAAAATATTCCATGACTTCAGCAAAGATGAGGAGGTCCCAATCATTGCCACCCTACAACTGATACAGAACAAAACTAAGAGCAACTGCTTATCATTTGAATACGAAATCAGATTTATTCCTGTTTTTCAAAACAATCCACACCCTCATTTCGAACATAAACTGAAACAAAGAAAGCTCCGCACACCTAAACAAAGCAGTTATTCTTTTGTCTACATTAAAGCAAAAAACCAAACTAAATTCATCCCTTCATTATAAAAATTGTATTTTCCTTATAAAAACACACCCCTTCAACACAAACCCTACCCTGCCCAAAGTTCCATGCTCCCTGACAAAGAGGGGAGTTCTCTCATCTGAAAGCAAACTTCTAAGCATGCTAAAACAGGTTTGCCTGTCGTTTTGAACGACTCTTGTGTGTATACATTTATCAAAACCTACTGGCTCCAGCGTAGCAAAATGTGGGTCAAGCATTTCAGAAATATGAACGAGTATGTAAAGTCCTATAAAAATAAAAGGGCAAAGGGACAGTTTTCAGTTGGCTGCATGGGAATTGTATGTTTTTTCGTTTTTGTCGCATGAGATTCGCTCATTATGAGCCTCAAACACACATGCAAAGCCATAACAGGTCATTCCTATTATGATTTAGGATTAATGAGGAAAATGTGACGTACAAGCTAAAACAACAGGGTTAGTTAATGTAGAGAAAACAGAAATTCTAGTTATGTGAGTAGTGCGCTTCGATAATGATTACTTCAATTTTCCAAATCGAAACGTTCGTCTTTTGGTCGCATTGGTTTTAAAGAGACTAAAAAAGATTTCGCCCTAAAGCGATTGCAATGTGACTAATTTATGACTAGAATATATAAATGGGGGAATGTGAGTCTTATTCTATAATTCAGGCCTGAGACCGGGAAGCAACATTAGCACGAAGATCAGAGTGGGCTCACCCAAACAAAGATGGCTGAAACAAAAGCTTTTTAGTTCGACCAGGCTGTTTAAGGACTAAGACCTTAATTTCGAGATGGGATTTCAATTACAGGGAAGGTGCAACAATTTTCCCCCTGCTCGTCTCTGCAACTTCTGCACCGGTCGTGGTCCAATCTGGGTCCAATATTGTACCCGCTTAAACAGTACCCAGTTAGGACGTCGATAAAAATTCAGAGCTTCGGTCTACTCAATCGGATCAGGCTTGTATCTAGTTTCTTTCGTAGTTCCAATAGAATAAAGCATCTACGATTTATGTGAAAAAGCGTTTCAATCTTTTGTAGACGACTTGCATTAGTGATAGCCATGGGTGGGGAGTCTCCGCCCAGAAAGAGGACTGAACTAATGTTCTTTCTAACGAGTACGTTTAAAGTGAAGTTGATCATCCTGTGTCTGTTGATATGATTTTCTGTATGCTCGGGGGGAATGCTGGTGTAGAAGTTATTTCCGAAAAGGTGACATGAGGTGTATCCAGGTATGGATCTAACTTTATTAAGAACGATAAACTGTCCAGAACGGATTTATTTCCACACATGCAGCACAAGGTCTATCGGTGGAAGATTAATGAGTGAAGTTGTCCGTAAGGCTTTCTGGATACATGCACATCCTATCCGTTGCACCCGGTCGCATGTAGCAACTCCATAAACTGGTATGGTTCGGACTACTGAATGCAAATGCGAAATGTAGCCCCCATTTGGATCCTATGGCCTTCTTGCAACAAAATAAAGCCCTTGAGGTTTTTCTAAGACGCTCTTGGGCGTTGGATTCCTGCTAGTTAAAATCTAAAAGCATTATCTAGTCCATTTTACGATATTGCATCGTCGCAATAACGAGACAGCAAAGAATAAATTTGGCACAGTTGGGCGGTAGCATGATAACGGGCTCCAAGCAAATCTTTCCTTTCTTACTTAACAAGACCATTATGAATCTAAGTCCCCAAAACTCAACGCTAAGGTTCTAGCATCCTCGATACTAATCCATTAAAACCATTTTTAGAGGTGGCGCATGATGCCAGATTTATAAAATTAACGAAAAAATAGAAACTAACAATGTTCTATCTCAACACATGTAATAAATATACACAAATAGAATAAGTAGTATAACTTATTGAAGAAAATTGTCTAGAAAGTGAGGCTTGGTATTTTCAATGTTTGAACAGACTTTTTACCATGAGACCAGGTCCCGCGTTTGAATTTCATATTCAGCTCTTTTTAAGCCATCAGTCAAATAAATAAAAAGAAAAAAATACTAAAAGGGAATGATGCTATATTTAACATCATAAACAAGCCAAACTTTTTCTATTCACAATTACAAAATTTCATCACAAAAACAAACCAAATGACAGATTAACTTGGTTTTGTTCCACTTCATCATTAGCTCACGCAGTTAGTCGCATCCTTTCTTTTAGCCTTTTTCCCGTTTCTCTTCTTTTATCTATATTCATCCACCAAAATGTTTACCTGCTTGATTAAAGACATCAGGGCAAACCACAAGACTGATATCTGGTCTAGTTGCTGACACTATTGACATCATTGCAATTCACAGGGCCTGACAAAAACTAAAATTGGTGGCGTGTTTACATTATCAAACTATTTTTATTTTTCTGGCTTATAATGACATAAAAACATAAATTTGAAAAATTAACCCAATTGACTAGTATCCGGAATTTTATGGGCAGTTTAGTGTGGTATAAAGACCAATAGTTGATCGGGCCTACTCGCAAAATGGAATGGGTGTAGTTGATGTCCCAGGACCCTTAAAGGGATATAAGTGCTGCATATGACAGTGTGCATGGAGATGCAGTCTATGTAGGTAAGTGCCCGTCTGCGCAGGATAATGATGGGCAATTCCCATTGATTACTCATTGAGTGCATTGTATATAAGATTCACTGAAAACAAGTGTTTGCGTTCTTTTTTCACAGTTTGTTTACTGCGAGAGAAGCCAGAATAACATTTGCCAATCGTTGTTTTTATTGACTCAACAGAGCCTTAAATTTACAGATCTGCATAGTTGAATGTTTCTTCATTATTAGCTCTGCTTTGCGACCGCCGAAGCAAAATCTACGACGTGAGGAGAATTGCTGAACCGCATTTTGTGTGAAAGAGGGGGTAGACAAGGGTTGCAGTACTTTGGCTAATCACTACTTATCAAAAAAACATACACATGTAGTCTCCACAATCGAAAAAAAAAGACAAATTTAAGACATTTTTGGTATAAGGTGATTCATCTCACTCAAACAGGCCGTCAATTTTTAAAACCATGAAAATGAGAAGGATGAGAGGAGCACCCATTATTAATCAAATACAAAATACCCTCCGAATGTACTCTATGCCAATGAAACTGATTTATTTACAAAGCAAATGCACGATATAGCCCATATATAGCACTATAAATCAAATACTAATCACCAAATACTTCCTTCAAATAGGTGCGAACAGATAGATACCTATGCCACCGAAAACCTTCCAGAAACACAGAGCGATCCATAAATACCTATGTACCTATACATAGATGTACAATTTGAAGTGCCAGCTCAAAATCAAAATATACACACAATTTGTAAAATAAAGGAAGCCTGCCCTTAAATCAAAATTAGAACTTCCCCATTGCGTGTCAATTGACACTTAAAACATTTCTCCAAGTGGGAGGTGGAATAAGAGAACGAACCATTATCACTGATAAACACGACGTTTACCCATTTCTAATTACTCAATAACAAATCGAAGACTAACATAAAATCGGATCGAACGCCTTATTCAACCTGTCACGGCACGTGAATTCAAACTCAACCCAAATTGGATGGTCGATGATTCAACTAATTTAGAAGACATGGCTCATTGACAAAAAGCAACCACCTTTCAAAACGCCATCTCCAAACCCACATCATATTCTTCTAACTGTGAACAGGCGCAAAAGCAAATCATATTCAACTCATCTTCACTAGATTGCCAAACTCTGAAGTTCCTTCTGAGAAAAAAAAAAGTAACTACCACTACTCAACAACAACATTCACTATACGGCCATGCATCTAAGGGTGAACATCCTTTCAGAGACCTAGACGCCGAAAAAGTCTCTACATCTTAGACAGCATTTCACGAAAGGATGCCTGCCAGCGTCACGGTACAGAAAGACAGACAGAATCAAATAGACTTCCAGATTACATCCTGATCACAGTGAACAACACCAGTGCGAAAGAGACCACTAAATCATATTTGTAAAACACCACACGTACACCACGGAAAAAGGACATCTTCAGATCCTGCGCAAACGAAAAAACTCATTCCACAATTTAAACAAATTTACTTTTGAGACTGCCGTTTTATGTGAAATTTAGCGACTATTTTAAAAATTTCTTCACAAACGTATAACAGTAACAGTCCACTGGCACCTAGACTATCGTTTGCAACATAGACTCCACTTCAAATACGGAATTTCACCGGTCAAACTATGACCCACCCACTGGAAATGTCGCGATTTTCCTCACGAAAAAAGAACGTTCGCTTGGCAAACACATGTACACACCCTAAGTTAACTATCGCCAAGCACTTTTGCGAAAAATCAATAAATTTCCAGATCTATTTTTTTTTTTTTCCTTTCATCAAATATATCAGTAATAGTACATCCACTACGCATTAATTAAGTGGATTTTCTATCGATCGGCAAGGCGGAAAATGGATTTGCAGTGCAGAAGCCTAGCCTCCATGATAGACAAGGTTTGGATGAATGTGCAGCCAAAAAGGGTGGTGACCGTTTTTCTTTCATGGATGCTTCTTTTTCCTGTGTCTCCTTACCTTTGGGAGTTTCTTTTTATCCAAATGTGTCCTGGATGATGTTTAATCCACAAATATATCCAAGTGTAATCCAAATTATCAAGGAGTTGCAAATTTTTTTATGAATTATTTATCTACAAGGGTGGCTTAGAATACATCAATGTGTACACGAACCGGAACGAGAAGCTCGCGTAGAGAAACACCTCAAACTAAATTGTCCGACGACGCCTCGACGATGACTGAAAGGGAAAATATTGAATGAGTATATTTGTTCCTCCTGCTATCAACGAATGAAATGACAGCTACCGAATTAAGGGAAATTTTCTCTCTTAAATTCCGTACGGGACGTTTGACTGACTTTCGGCTTTGTTTTGATCTGTTTTCAGATTCTTTCATTCTCTTCTTATTCTTATGGGGATATTTTCTTTGCAAGAATTTGGGAAATTTTAAGCAGACGAACACTGCATTTTTTAAAAAAACAAATCTATTTGTTGACTTTGGTCGCACAATGTTTCATTTAATGTTTCTTTGTGGCGTTTTTCTTAGCATCGTAAATTACGTACAGGGTATTTAGTGTAAAACGCAGTAGTATATAGTACTAATAATCCGAATTTCAGCTAAAATCCCGAAGGGAGTGTCCCTGATCTTACTTTATTTTCTTATAAACTAAGGATACCAAACAGATGAAAAGGTTTTCTTGGCAACGGAAAAGTAGTCCGGAAAATCGCAGACTTCTACATAAAGGCACATTGCTCGTAATGATACCAAGTCAAAGCTTTTTAAATGTACACACCTAAGGAAAATCTATAGATAACTACATGTGTGTATATATTAATTCGGTACAAGTAAATATGTTATTTAAATGATATACCTGAGATCGACCCTAACGGGAAATGCAAGGAAAGAACACAAAAAAAAAACAATGTTTCGAGCTGAAAAACTATAATCGAAATATGTATGAATGTGTGTGAAACCTTGAATATTCACACCATCAAAATATGTGCAAGCACTTAAGCCTACATACATAGGTATATGGACATACGGTATAAAACTCCAGTGCAACAGAGGATTAATACAAACATTCCAAAGCAAGGCTTCCAAAAATCAAAAGAAATTCAAATAAAAAAATCTGGGAATCGCAACGATGGACGACAAGAAAAACTAATTTCGACTGGTAATTGTAAACATGTTATATTCATATATTGGAGCTTTTGCGCCAATTTCAATGCCGAAATGCCTAAAATTGGCGTAATACCGGAGTTCACAACGGCTGAACTGTCCTAGAAGCTTTATATAAACCACTAGATAGTGGAACTTACAGCCTTAATTGAAGAATGGGCAAGAATACCTTGTGCAACGACGAAGAAATTAGTGGAATCATATCCTAACCGGCTTAAAACTGTTATAGGCAAAAGGGGGGCCACACGAAGTATTAATATCAATGAAAATATTTGTTATTCTCTTTTTACTTCCTTTTTTTGTAAATGGGTCAAATAAGCCGTGACATTGAATTATAGAAATTATTTTGTTTTTGTTAATTTTGTATGTTATTTTGAGCTAAAATTAATAAATGAAGCTATTTTGTTTAAGTTTAAATCTCATTTAACCTTTCTGCTTTTTTATTTTGTTTATAACTTTTTTTTGTTTAGAAGCCATACTTGTTTGAATTTATAAATGAGGGGTGGGTCGAATAAGCTGTGAGCCACTGTATATAATTCTGTTAAAGA
Organism: Eristalis tenax; assembly: GCA_905231855.2. Taxonomy (NCBI): domain Eukaryota; kingdom Metazoa; phylum Arthropoda; class Insecta; order Diptera; family Syrphidae; genus Eristalis; species Eristalis tenax. The sequence continues at coordinate 31,706,257 of HG993125.1, read as the reverse complement.
AATAAGACTAATGTACTACGATCTTACAATGCTGCTAGAAGTTGAAGTAAGAATATGGCACTTTAAAGTGCCTTTTAGACTTTTCAGAAAGGTACATGGATTTTTTACCTGGACTAAGGTTTTTATTGCATGGTTTAACGTTTGCAATAATAATTAAAAGAAATCAATTGTTGGAGATACAGTAGGTAGGACTTGATCTTCTGAAAGCACACAAGATATGTGATTGGTCGGGTGGGAATTGTCTGCCATTGAATCACAGTAGACCATGCATCTGGCGGCTAACGAACGCAAGTTGGCTTCTAAAATACTTTATTCCTCACAGTCCTGCTCGGCCACAGGCCTGAGAGTAGTTTTGCGTGATACACTGTGACACTGGTTGTTACATTGAAACAATGTCTAAAATAGCTTTGCCATGACAGTCTTGGGCCCGCACATAATAATCTTCGACTGCGAGCAGGTTGGACGACACCACATAGGACTTTCACGAATAAGAAGGAACGCAACCTATCTAAGTAGTTATCCTTATTTCGAACCACACACCCAATGTTTGCTTTTATGCCAATATTCAAACACATACTTTTTGGCATTGTGTACATATCACGCTGAGTCTACTTTCTCTCCAACCAAATATCTGTAATATAACATTTTCTTCTATCTGCGCTGCACAAATAATGTTATGACATTTTATTTCGTATCACAACCGAACGGAGCGAGACTTCTAACATACAATTGAGTCTCCACAAGGCATTGCATTTTATAATGCCCATATGACACTAATATATTAAATCTGATATTTGTAGATGAGCCAAAAAGTCTTTTTTCGAAAGAGGCAGCAATTATATGGCGAAGTATCATACACTGCCTGTGCGCAAGGTACATGCATATGTATATTATCTATTTATGCTGTGGCCGTTTTAAACAAAGATGACCTGGAGAAAAGGTATTTCATGCCAAAAACTAGACTGACATTTCAAGTCATAATAAGTCGCAGAATAAATTGATTTATTTTGTCTATGACCTCAGGCGAACGAAAGGGGAGCTAAAGGATCAGTTATTTGTAATTAATTCGTCCTCTGTTAAGTCTGGTTCCGAGTCGAACGTTCAATTATCCAAAGGATATTTTTAGTTAAATCTTCTCCAGATGTCGCCAATGTGAACACAATCAAAGATCGCACCAGGAATGAAGTATGATAGAGATACCCAACTTCACAGCTTGATGGACCCCTAGTCCATCGACGAATTTGACGGATAATCACGAACATTTTGACGGTTATTCATGAATTTCTGACAGTTATTCACGAAATAACGTAAATGCCGTTCTCTTTTTGGTGAATTTGGCTTTATAAAAAATGGTTGTCAAACATTTTAAGGGGCAAGAGAGGTAGAAGTTGGGCGTCTCTATCATACTTCATTGAAAACGCCAAGCGTTTATTTGTCTGTCGCCCCTCCTATCCACTCTGATTCCCTATGTCGTAAATGACAACAAACGACTTGACGAACGAAACGCCAAGCGTTAATTTGTCTGCCGCCCCTCATATCCACTCTGATTCCCTATGTCGTAAATGACAATAAACGACACGACAGAACGAAATCGGTATTCTGTATGTCGTTTCTTTTAGCGCACAAACGTCAGTAGTCGTTTTCAGTCGTCGAACTATGCCTAAGTTGTTTCGAAACGTCATCCTGTCTTAAAAACGACAATTTTGTTTCGCTGGGATTTGAGTGGACGACAGCAAAGCGACAACAATCAAGAAGAAAATTGCATAAAGTGAACAATTTTCTGTGAAATAAATGGAAACACTATACATAATTATAAAAATAACGTGTCGAAGCTGCTTTGGGCTTTTGGTTACAATTATGAAAAGCACCATCATTCTCCCGACTCAACATCCTTACGTCAACAGTGATTGAATAATAATTAATAATTTAAATATGTTGATCAAACCTGTTTAATTACTTAAGCAAAAATAAAAACAATTCTTGTGTAAGATAGAACATGCATTCAGTAGTTTCAAACAGATTGTAATGCAGTTGGCATACACCCAGATGCAGCGAAACCGATTTTTCAGAACGCGGGGCAATCTCTTAATTACATGCCTTGGTCATAAGCTCACAGAGTCGAAAATACTTTCTGGACTTCCTTGTTGTACTGATCTATTAAGGGCTATCAGTAGAGCTGACACTTTTTCATGAAAAATTGTCGTGTGGAAATCTACTACGTATTTGACCGAATGCCGATAAAAAAACGAAACGACAAAAAAAGGACAGTCTTGTAAAACGACAGGAGACATATGAAATCAGGTGAATGTCTGTCTTTCTGAGCCTGTAAGACTGGAATGATCAATGCATTGACCAAAGTTAATTGAGGGATAGAGATATCTAAGAATTATATAATCTACGAATTAAATTGAGGTCGAATAGTTCCAGTTCAGTAGGCATTGCATTACATTTTATGTATAACAATACATATATGCTCTTAAAAATACGAATTAACTTTTGGACACCCTCGTCACAAAAATCCACGAATCGGCCGGCCATTGCGTTGTGGATCCATGGTTTGTATAATACAAGGGAACACCACTACATTTCCGGTGTGGACTAGGGGAAAAAATGGCAGAAGATGGATATCTCTATCCCTCCATTATCTCTGGCATTGACCCTTCAACAGAGAGACTTATCACTCAATTGGCTCATGATTTAAGAAAAAAAATCAAAAACAAACAGCTATTGCCATGGGCTATTCTACGCTTGACTTCAGCATTCATATGCCTTTTCTCAGTGTGATGTCGAAATTAAAGAATATGTACTTGATAAGTGCCTATCTGCACTATGTGCTTCATAAACAGGATTTAGAAAAAGCGCTAATAACGAACAAACAGATTATTGACAAAATGATACAAATAACATGCATTCACACAAAACGGCGATGATCTTCTACGCGATGTTATGACTTATCAATCGATAGTCAACGCAATCAAAGGGGTATACTCTATTGTGAATATACTCGTCGGGTGGACAATCTTCCGACCAGATCATCATCAGCAGCTTTGGAGTCCCTTATTAGTGTTAAGTCTCACTATTAAGTTCCTGTCGCCTTCTTCTGAAGCAGCAGTTTTTTGAGCACAGAGGACTTTCTCCGTTTTTAGCAACCAACAATTTGTTTTCGGTTAAATCCAGTCGAAGGAATTACTGGCTCCGTTAATCGAAAGAACCACGAAATTCTAACATTTCGCCAAGATCAGAAACATTATTAGTCAATTAAATCCTCATGATTCACACGATTATTGTTCAACTTTATAATAAAGAATATATTACTGTAGTTTAATAATCTTAGACATTTATTTAAAGTACATCTTATCAATCTTACACAATGTATTTTTCCTCTTAATTCTTAATTGTTTTTGTTTTTTTATCTAATATCTTATATGGTGACTTTAAAAAATAAAGCGAAAGGAAATGAAAGTTTATTGTAAAAAATATGAATGTTTCTGAAAACTAAAAATAACTTAACGTGATCAGTTCAAGGAATTAAAAAGCACTTTCTCTGTGTTATGGAAAGTGATTTATACATAAATGTATATGTATTTACTTAAACAAAGTATTCTTAATCAAACTAGATGCATTCTTATGTATTTCGAAATAAGAACATTTATAAACTAATTAAATATCACTCAACTTAAGTTTGTTCTGGATAAACTTATTACGTTTTTTTTTTGTTTTTTGAAAATATGAAAAAGCATTCCCCGTACTGCGCGGAAGGGGTATTTCCTTTAAACAGAAAATATTTTGTATGTACCATCCAATTGTTTATTGGCATTCTGGGATTATAAAAAAAAAAAAAACAAGGACTATGCAAATTCGTACAGACGCTTTAAATACATTTGTTCATTATGTACCAATGTTGCGCATTCTCTTTAGGTACACGCACCTCTTCGTCTTTGATTTTCAAGCATATGTAATTGTTATACATCTTCTGACACATTTCTCCATGATTTTATCCAACGTTGCAACCATTCAATCATGACAAGTTAATATTAAATATATGAGATTAGCTGAAAATTACGTCTAATATTTGCCACTAATTTTATTCCTAGGAGTTCACTAAGAACCCTTTTATGACACATTGCCTTGAGCTGCTTTCTCAGTTGAGCATTACATTAAATATCAGAGTTAGGGTTTGTTATGAATATTTTAAGTTGGCTTCCGAGTATTTGTTTTTAGCTTTTCGTGTGCCTAAGTTTATTTAAATTAATAAGTTATTTGTAGATAAGACGAGTTAGAATAGTAGAATTTTGCAAAAAAAGTCTTTTTAGTTTTTCCTTGAGGAATCTTGTATGATTATCTTGTTCTTCTGTCGCGTTACCTTTGTGGATGGTGGAGTTGACAACAAGCGCTTGAGATTCTCTTGCGGTATTGCTGCTTGTTCGGTCTGACCTTTCTTCTTGCTGTTTTCTAAAGTAGTGGTGTTCGCAGCTACAGCACTGCTGCTTCCAGCATGGTATCGCGTGAGAACTTGGAATTTTGCAAACAATTTGTTCTTGGTTTCCCTTTCTTTCTCTTTGATTTTGTCTAGAGGCTTGTATTTTGTGAGAGCATCTGGACACGGACATATTTCCATATCACCATGCTTCGGTTTGAGGAGGTTCTTGTTTGCCGCTTTGTAGAAATCTAAATCAAAGTCGGAATCGGTTGAATATGCTGCTGGATTTGAAGAATTTGCCGGATGATGATGTGGATGATGGGCCAGTGCTACTGCACCAGCCGGATGTATAAACCGATCGTTGAAACTGGAGCTTGCACTGGTTTCTTCTGCCAAGTGTCGGAGCATCAATGTTAGTTTTGTTTCGTGCTGACGCTGAAGAAGAACAGCATTCCGTTCGCCCTCTAATCTAGCTTGTCGCACCGCATTGCTTAAGACTCGTTCTTTCCATTCCCAAGCGTCCTTCTCGCGTTCCAAATTCATAAGCTGTATCTCCAGCTTTCTACTTGAATCACGAAGATCAATAACTTTTGTAAAATATTTGTACAATAGCGTCCGCATCTCCTCAGCAGATAGTTTATTCAAGCGGGCCATTAACATTTGCTCACCCTTCTCCCGCTGCAATCTCTCACTTGTATCGATTGACTTTCGGCCACAGATCAATTCATTTTTGAACTCTATTGCTGCGTCAATAGCTTCAATAGCCTCATCACATTCAAGCAATTTTCGTTCTTCCTTGTAGGACAACATTTTTTCCTTCTTGAGCTTCTTATCTAGTGAACATCTCTGTTCTAACAAATGATCTCGTGTACGACGAAGGTTTCGTATTTCATGCCTCAATGATTCCTTTTCTTCACCCTCACCGAAATGTTCCAGGTTATCAGACTTCTCCTTGAGTACATGGTCCAAATGTGAGATCCTTGCCTGAACATCCTTCAGGTTTTTCCCTTTGTCTTCGTCGGCTATCTGCTTGGTGTTCTCCTTCTCCTTGATCGCCTTCAGCTCGGTTTCAAGCTGCTCCTTCATTTTCTTATCTTTTTTCATCTTCTTTTGTATTTCCTCGACCACACGTTTCGAGTCCTGGACCGATTGTTGGAGCTTCTTAACTTTCTGGCCGCTTTCACCTGCAATGTGTTTGATGGATGCCAAATCTTGCAGCCTTTGTTCGATGTGCGAAGTAAGAGCCTTCAAACGCTCAATCTCAGTTTTGTCCTTGCCACTTACGACTGCTTTAGAAAGTTGTTTCTTGGTTTTCTCATATTCAGTCTCAAGTTTACCTTTTTTCTTGTGGAATCGATTTTTTGCTGTTGTTCGTGTATCGTTATTCTTCACCAGCTCCATTATTATGTTCTGCTTGAGCGATATGGTTTGTTCAACTTCTTTTATTTGCCTCTGTTTAGCTTCGATGTCTGTGACAATTTTTCGAAGTTTCTTTTGTATCGTTTCAACGGGAGAATTGATTGTCACTCGCATTGGATGATTGAGATCGGGTTGACTTTCGAGGAATTCGTCCTGAGACTTCGTTACTTGCTCGCGAGAAGCAACTCTATTGAGCATTGCGATTTCAGCACTGCTTAAACTAGCACCTGGTTGAATGGATCGACGACGACCTGTAAGAACAAAGATATATTTATAGAGTAGTATCAACGAAGAGGCCGCGTTAAAGCTATGTAAAAAATGTCTAGCTACGAACTACGAAAAAATGGATCGAGTTGAGAATGCGGTGAAACGGAGAAACAGATGTCGTGTTAATCTATATGTATTATATATTTACGTTGTGGGTGTTGCAACTGTATTCTAACTGTATAATAATAACAATAACTTCCTATTAAAGCTAAACAACCCACTAACAGAAAGACTGTTATCAGTTTCTCTCCGGTGGTATGCTTACCTCCAACTGACGAAGATGGCCTCCTTTCTTCTTGTCGAAAACTTTCGTTGCTTTCCATCACAGCTTTTGGCTGATTTTTTATAAACTCTTTGTACTTATCCTGTACTAGACTATCAGTCTTTATCTTAAGTTCATCCATTAGACATTCGAGTTTATCCGTAAGATCGGCACGTTGAGATTCGGAATCACTTTCATTGTCAGAATTTTGTTGATACGAGGTTTCAGGTTCGCTTACGGTTTCTTCTGGTTCTTCGGCCTCTTGTATTGGAACTAATTGCTTTTGAGATCGTACCACTTCACTGGAACTCAAACACTCTTCACATTCCTGCTTAAGAAATAGCCACTCTTCGATTTGTTCCTTATCCAATTCCGATATTGCATTTGATGACACAAGTCTGCACAAAGAAACCCATGATAGAAATCGAAACATATATATTTTGATTCACTTTACTTACTTCGAAAACAAGCCTTCGGCATTGGAAACCAGTTTAAACCACTGCGATGCGGCAAACTGCAACCCAAAAGTGTCGTTCGGGTTACTACCCATATGTTCGGGAACAACGTCCGTCGAAATTGGTGTGTTGTTGTCGGAAAACGTGTTCATGATTACGTAATTCCTCACGCACTGAACTTTGAAAGCGAATTGAAGATTGTAAATGGTCTCGTTTACATCTCTCTCCAGAGGAGACACGCACAGAATAAGTAGGGTTTGAGCTCTGCCCCCGAACGAGTCCTTCAGCAACGTGGTAAGTGTAGTCTGATTGTACTGAATATTCCCGTTTCCACTATACATCAACACTGTGTCGGCAAGTGTGGTTACAATTCTTTCAAGAGACTGCAGGCCTAGGTCTTTGGGAATGCTCGTGTGTTGTTCCATGCTATTCATGTACATCCGTTCTGTACCGCAAAGATCACTAAAACTGGCAGTTGAGAGCCGATGTTGGATCAGTCCTTCTTTAGACACCCATTGTTGCTCCAAAGTAATCGTAAATAAGGTATGCCCAAGATTTTCAGGCTCGCTTTTATTGCTTAAGCCTACTTCAACCCAGTGGAATACTTCGCTTACACTTGCGCAAGGCACATTACCTGCGTCCAAGAGATCTCTTATGTCATCACCGCAAATCTCAACCCAGCCAACATTGACGGCGAATGTCCTGTCGGGATGTGTAGCCATTTGTGTGAATATCTCCCGTACACACCTTTGCACCAATCCTTGCTCGGCTTCGCCATACACACAATCGAATCCACGTCCGTACAATGTATAACTTTTACCGGTACCCCTTTGTCCGTATGTCACGACGGATGCATCGAATCCTTCTAGAAACAAACTCATCAAAGGGTAAACCGTCTGATGGTAAAGTTGTGCCTGCGGACACTCGAAGGGCATAGCATGTGTAACCGGAAAGGAGAGCGGTCCAATCTGGATTGCCCCCGTTGATATACCTCCCAGACCCGTGTTTGGTCCTATAGGAATTGACTGGACGCATGGTGCCTCTTCAGTAACACAAGGGTACACACGAACTGCGACTTGAATTGGAATTTCCATGGTTAAAAGGTAGCAGCGATTAATACCATGCTATGCGAATATTTTAAATTGTTATTAGCATTTTTGTTAATTTTCGCTTCTATTTTAAGAAGAATTCCAAGGAGATAATTTTATGAGAGAAAACTTGTCTGAAGTTGTTTTTTATTTGATTTAGCTGTCAAATCGATATTTTCGGCAAAAACTCAACTGGACTGTGGGGAGTTCGACAAATGTAAATAAATTTAGTCTGGAAACAAACCAGTGTGGTGCAGAGTACTACAATTTTGCCTTTTTTCTAATACAATTTTATTTCAACAAAACAGACTTTTTTTCAAAAAAAATAAATGGTATATGTACGTACTCACGGGAATTTGAAATTTTAAGTCCTCGTCTAGACACGTACGAAAATGATTAAATTAGTATAATATTTGGGATGCGTTTTCAATACACTCGTAATAATCTTCCCACCAACTGTGTGATACTGCTGAACACAGCTGCACAAAAACTCAAATCCTGCTAACTTCATGAGTTTTTCAGCAATTTGTGAGAAACACATTTCCCTTAAATTCACGGCGGCGGTACCTCAATATTTTTCCGCGTTTGTTGTTTTTCAAGAATTAGTTCAAAACTGTTTAAATATTGTTTTTAGGAGTTTACGTAATTGCACAAGCTTCATATATCTCATAAAAAATGTCGAAGCGCAGAATTGAAGTAGGCGAAACTTACAGCAAACCAAAAAAGTAAGTTGCACAAGTAGTTTTTTCCATCTTCAATTACAATGTTAATTGTTCTCAAAACATTTTATCATTTCCGTAAGAATCCAATAATATTTATCTTCGATTGGAAGCAAGTGTGCTTAGAATATTACAAAACAAAGAACACGATGTTCAGGCAAACGTTTATTATCGTTATTATGCAGTCAATGCACTACAACTATTATTTTTCTTGTAGATCAACGCTGGACACAACACATGTTGCAGCTGGCAGCAGCAATGCAACTGCACTGGCAAACAAAAACTCCACCACCAACCCATACAACAAGAAAGCATATTCGCAACGTTATTTTAACCTTTATAAGAAGCGTATAACGCTTCCTGTTTTCGAATATCAAGCAGATTTCATGAGACTTCTTAATGACCACCAGTCGATAGTGCTTGTTGGTGAAACTGGTTCAGGAAAAACCACACAAATTCCACAGTGGTGCGTTGAGTTTGCCGTTTCCAAAGGATGCAAAGCAGTGGCATGTACCCAACCACGTCGTGTGGCGGCTATGTCTGTTGCGCAGCGTGTTTCCGAAGAAATGGATGTAGTTCTGGGGGAAGAAGTCGGTTACAGTATCCGTTTCGAAGACTGTTCATCGGCAAAGACACTTTTGAAGTACATGACTGATGGTATGTTGTTGCGGGAGGCGATGTCTGACCCAATGTTGGAATCATACCAAGTGATACTTCTCGATGAGGCTCACGAAAGGACTCTGGCCACTGACATTCTTATGGGCGTGCTTAAAGAAGTAATTCGACAGCGAAAAGATCTAAAGTTGGTCGTGATGTCAGCCACATTGGATGCCGGAAAATTCCAGCAGTACTTTGACAATGCTCCTTTAATGAGTGTACCCGGTCGTACCCACCCTGTAGAGATTTTCTACACACCCGAACCCGAGCGTGACTACTTGGAGGCCGCTATTCGCACAGTGATACAGATTCACTTGTGTGAGGACATCGAGGGAGACATTCTTATGTTCCTCACGGGTCAGGAAGAGATCGAAGAAGCTTGCAAAAGGATAAAGCGCGATGCTGACAACTTGGGACCAGAAGTCGGTGAATTGAAGTGCATTCCGCTGTATTCTACGCTGCCGCCGAATCTTCAGCAGAGAATCTTTGAGCCAGCTCCTCCAAAGAAATCAAATGGAGCCATCGGTCGGAAGGTGGTTGTATCGACCAACATTGCTGAGACATCGCTGACCATAGACGGTGTCGTCTTTGTGATTGATCCAGGTTTTGCCAAACAAAAGGTATACAATCCGCGTATTCGTTTGGAGAGTTTGCTGGTATCACCAATCAGTAAAGCGTCCGCTCAGCAGCGAGCCGGTCGTGCTGGTCGAACAAGACCCGGCAAATGTTTCAGACTGTACACCGAAAAAGCGTTTAATAATGAAATGCAGGACAATACATACGCGGAAATATTGCGTTCGAATCTGGGTAAGAAGTGCAAAGCGAGTTAATATGACATCCTTACAATGAGGTATACTTAACATTTAGGAACCGTTGTGCTTCAGCTGAAGAAACTAGGAATCGATGATTTGGTTCATTTTGATTTTATGGATCCACCTGCTCCCGAGACTTTGATGCGTGCCTTGGAATTATTGAATTATTTAGCTGCATTGGATGATGATGGAAATCTAACAGAACTGGGAGCTATCATGTCGGAGTTTCCCCTTGATCCTCAACTGGCGAAAATGTTGATTGCCAGTTGTCAGCATAATTGTTCGAATGAAATTTTGTCAATAACAGCAATGTTGTCGGGTGAGACTCTAATTAGTGAATTTTATTATTTTTATGTGTTTGTTGTTTGTTAATATTTTAAGAGTAATGGGCTCTAAAATGACATTATCTGTCGTGTAGGTGATGTGAAATACATTTTAGGAAACAATTTTTGAATCTAGTGCACGAGCAAATGGAGGCAATCTTAAGACTATCCTGTCTGAAGACAGTCAAAACATTCCTTTTTTGAGACATTTCATTTATTCCGCATTGCGGAGTTTCTCATTTAGCTGCTCTTAGTAGGCTCTGGCAATCTCCGGCATGCTCAGATCAATACTTGGAGCGTTGGAGAGTCAACCTCTGAGTCGTACGATGGTTAAAGTTCACGTTTATTCATAAATGAGCACATGATCTGGTTCGACCATCCGAAGATCACTAAGTTGATGTGGACTTGTCTTGCGAGAGAATCTCGCAGTTTGTGAGTCGACTGCCGTAATTTTTTGTGTAGTGGGGGCGAGTTGGTTTCCAATAACTCCTCCAAAGATGTTATCCGAACCGATTTTCGCAATAATAGCTGCTACATTATATTTTCACCATTTCCTATACAGCGTATTTTGAGGATTGCAGTAGTTATATTCTACTGCGTCAAAATCTTTTCCAGTTGATGAGCGGCACCCGGAGAATGGGGTGTTAGGTTAGCTTCCAGGATCCGGACACTTGGAAATGCTTGTCCTTTGTCGTGTTGGGCCGTCTTTGTATGTCTGTCCATTGCTCTTAACACGTGCATCTTCATGTGGGCAGGTTGTTGGACCTATGTACATTCGCTAGACTGGATAAGGTATATTTGCGCTGAATATGTACATTGGTTCATCTCACAACGGGTGTTGTAGAGGTTATCCAGGTATCGTTGCTGGCATTCCATCTGGTTGAGAGCAAACAAATACTTTGAAGATTGTGCACAAGCCATTTCTTTACTCTTTGGATAGTTTTTTTTTTTTTGGAAGTGAACAAAGTCGAAATTATCATCAGATGTTTACTGGCTGTCCATAAAAAAGCCATTCAATGTCGATAGGCAAGTCCCCAGATGAAATCAAACAATTTACTGATACGGAACCTTCGAAATTCGCTGGGTCTACAAAATGAAAAGATGCTGTATTTGGCAAAGCTAAGTCAGAAGAAACGATTTCATTTGACTCAGAATACTTTCTGTGTAATTGGACTAAAGTGTTATTCCCAGCATGACCGTTGTGTACCGCATCGATGGTCAATAGACTATTCTTTTTTCGCTCCTTAACAATTGTTGCCCCATAATCGGCTTGAATTGAACGTTCATTGAAAAGCCACGTAATATTCATTGGTAGGACACCCAGCTATATCAAGCAGTTAACAGAGACCGATTCCTCTAAGTTGAATAACAAATAAGTTTTAACGAGACATCTAAGCGTCACTTATAGACTGGGTAATAGATGCAGATTTTCTTTTGATTCACGAGAATTGGATGACGTATCAATTAAGCATTTACGATTATACCCACTTGCACGGTGCGTGATCTGATCTGATCACACCCTTTCATCATACCATTTCAATAAAAAAATAATAGAAAAAAGTATTGTAGAAACTGTTAAGTGTTTTTTTTAGCTAAACATAGTTTCATGTGCGATTACTAGCCCCACTACATTGGACTTCTATTAATTTCGCAATCAAAACCGGTTAAAATAGCGATTTTAAATGGAAATTTAAAGTAGTGGTGCATAGGTAACTAACAATCACAATTACATTTTTAAACAACACCCAAAAAAAAAATCAATACGTAATATTAAATAAATTTGCAAGACCCATCGCACGTGAAACTGAACAAAACCATAGCCCCTAGGTGTCTTTACTTCTCCTCCTTCATAATCACACACAAACCAATCCAAAAAAGACAAACCAACTATATTTGTGGGACGTAAATGTGCCCCAAAAACTGTATTTAGTCTCTCAGTGTTTTGTACGACCAAACGAAGCCAAAAAGGCTGCAGACGAAGCCAAAATGCGGTTCGCTCATATCGATGGAGATCATCTAACATTGTTGAATGTTTACCATGCTTTCAAGCAAAGTAAGTTTAAAATTGTATTTTTCTTGAGTTGATATTTCATTCTTTGTTTTTTTTTCGTTGAATGTTAGGTAACGAAGATCCAAATTGGTGTTATGAGAATTTTATCAATTTCCGATCGCTTAAATCAGCAGACAATGTGCGTCAACAACTTGCACGCATTATGGATCGATTCAATTTGAAACGCACTAGTACAGAGTTCACGTCAAAGGATTACTACATAAACATTCGAAAAGCACTAGTGCAGGGATTCTTCATGCAGGTAGCTCATTTAGAGCGAACCGGGCAGTATCTTACCATAAAAGATAACCAGATAGTTCAGCTGCATCCATCCACATGTTTAGATCACAAACCCGACTGGGTAATATACAATGAGTTCGTTCTCACTACGAAGAACTACATTCGTACTGTAACAGACGTTAAACGTAAGTTAAATCATATCAATGTTAATCTCAACATTTGAGGACTTCAATGCAAATTTCTAATCCCCAACAGCTGAATGGTTACTGACGCACGCCCCTCAATACTATGATATGAACAATTTTCCGCAGTGTGAGGCGAGAAGACAACTTGAACTCCTGCAAACCCGCTTGGAATCAAAACAGTACCAGAAATTTTAGTTTTGTTTTATCTTATATTCACAATTTATCTTAAGTTAATCAATCAAAACTTCAGAACTTTCTAGAGTTTCTATACGTTTGTTTTTCATGCAACCAAAACGAAACAAATATGAATCTAATATTAGAACCACATGGGCGTAAATAACTGGACCGTATTTAGTTTGTTAGTTTATTTCTGCTTCATTTTATAAATATCAAAAACAACACCAGGAACAACAAAGGAGAAACTCTTAAATAGTAGAATTTCTGTATACAAAATAGATCGCAATTATTCAAAAGTTTATAGATACATTTATATGTGTTAAGAATCCAGCGAAAATAAAGACCTTAATATCAGGGGAGTTTGCTTATTATTATTTTTTTTTTAAAAACTCGCGTTTCCATTTACTTCTACTCGTGTTTTTACGTGCCTCGTGTTATATACACTACATCAAAAAATTGCACACACACCGCATGAAAATGAGTTCAGTTTTCTATATTTTATAAGTTGGAACGCATAGGTCACACCTGCCTTGTGTTTGGTAATTTGTTCCGATTATTACTGTCATGTAGAAGATATAAAACAAACCATAGGACACTTTTGCACAGAGAAAATATTTTTATTTCATTTAAATGAATCCCTACCCACATGAAAAAAAATGCACACACATGGCATAGTCTGGTAAGGTAACAGTAAATTATCAGCACAAAACGGTAAAATTTAGTTGTGCGCTTTTACAATGATGAAATTCAAATCCTTCAATTCAGTTCGTAGCAGTCCTTTGATCAAATCAGACCGCGATTCTTAGTCTAGTTTGGGCTAAAATGTCTGAATCACACAAAAAGGTTCGAATTGGCATAAAAAAATGATCGTTAAGGTGAAGGAAAAAGTTACGCTGAAGTATCAGAGATTGTGAATGGACCACGTGCAAATACAGCTTTGGAAATACAAAATTTAAAACCAACTCTCAAGCATGGATCTATTATGGTATGGGGTGCTATGGGAGCTAATGACGTGGGGAAACTGATCTTTGTAGAAACAACAATGGACAAAAACGTTTACATACAAATACTTAAAGACAATTTGAGAGCTAGTGCAGATAAAATATCTTACGGCGACTTTTCTTTGGTGAAGGACAACGACCCCAAGCATTCATCCAGGTTGGTGAAGGATTGGCTGCTATATATTGTAAAATCAGTGTTACCCCATTCACCACAATCCCCGGACTTAAATCCCATCGAGCATCTCTGGGACATTTTGGAGAAGAAACTACGAGAACATCAGATCACAAGCAAAAGTCGCTTAAAAGAGCTAATTTTGGAGGAGTGGGATAAAATATCGCCCGAAGTCACCAGAAAGCTTGTGTCTTCGATGAAATGTCGGCTAAGAGATGTCATCAATGCCAAAGGATATTATATGGACAAAGTATTAAACGATGCAAATTAAGATATATGTATGTGCAACAATTAAAGTATGTGCAATTTTTTGATGTAGTGTATGTAGATATATAGAGTATGGAGATCAATTGGGTTTTCCCGGAGAACTAGACTGCGAGGAGGAGACATAGTATGAAAAGAAACAGTACTAATGGGAAAGATACTTCGACTCTTGCTTGTGAATGGTCTTGGACATCAGAAACCGCGGCTGGAAGGCTCATATCGTCTTCACTAGAAGTTAACGTGTTACCACAGCAATCATGGATTGCAAACACTATGGAAGTGGTTTTATTGGATGGATGGCCTACTTTTCTTCTACTTTTTAAATACAGAATGTACAGCCCTTGCGTGTCTTATAGTATTGTTATTATACAGGGCATATTTTCGCATCCACTTCTTTTCCTATTGTTGAAAGTGCAATCGAGAAAGTGAGAGGAAGTCGATAGAGTGAGTAAGCAAACGCAACTCATCAAAATTGGTTGCGGAAAAAAGATGAGTTGGTGCAACAACAAGTGTATTTTAGATTTTAAATGAACAAAAATAATTTACTTAAAAACAAACAGCAGGGTTGCAGTTAGAGACAATGTGTAATACCCTGAAGAAAAATTCGAACATGGTCATCGGGAAACCTGGCAATGAAGACAGCAGGACAGAAGTGGAGTATAAACTCTGCGAAGACCAATTGAATCATCAGTTGAATGAAGGGAATAAATCTATCTGACCTCACTGTTGGGAAAACGCAAAAAAGCTGAATGACTTCTTTATTTGATTCGGATTTTTCTATGTGATTTGTTGGCAACGTCCGTCAAATGTGAAACACTGAGACATAACGTATTTTTAAAATGCCTTTTAAATTCTTTTCCATCGTAGCGACGCCAACTGACAGAAGTGAGCAAGCCTGCTAAATTTGTAACTCTCTGGAGAAATGTTGATAAAAATTATAAAATCGAAAAGACAATTTGTTGTTTATTTTTTTATTACAAAATTTAATATTTAATCACGAACAAATGTCAAGGAAGTCGGAAGAAGGAACGGCGTTGAAGGATCCAGAAGTCTACAGTAGTGCCAGGTGTAAAAACCCACCCACAGACGAAATGGTAGCATGCGATTAATGTGACGCGTGGTTTCAATTTAATTGCGTCAATGTAACAATCCATTTGAAAAGAAGAATTGTTCAAAAAGTAGCACAATGGTCGTACCCAATGCTGAAATCCAATACAAGCCGTCTTCTCTAGCATCCAGGTCGGCCAAATCAAGGAGTTCAATTACTCGAGTAAAGAATATCTTTAAAAGAAGTTGGAACTTCTGATGCAGGAGGACGAAGGCGAAGTAACGCCGGAAGCAGTTGAGCAGGGAGGGATACATAATGGTGTAGGAAAATGGCTAGAAAGCGAAGATGAATCTACATTGGACAGGAAGCAAACGATGCAGACACAAATGCAATCTTCATCGCACCTCAGGCAAGTTAAAAACAAACGTTTTCAATCCAACCACCTAAATGCATAAATTCGTATCCCTCCCCCAGCT
The DNA here is from genome assembly GCA_905231855.2 of Eristalis tenax. Lineage (NCBI taxonomy): Eukaryota > Metazoa > Arthropoda > Insecta > Diptera > Syrphidae > Eristalis > Eristalis tenax. The sequence goes on along the minus strand of HG993125.1, from coordinate 31,690,222 downwards.
CAACAATATTTTAATAAAAACTTTAGCAGCAATCAAAACTTTATGCCTAGCGCAGATCCCGAACACACAACAACTTGCACCATTTTAGTGGAGACCACATTCGAGAGTACCACCAGAATATGTGGCTTAAAGGCAAAGATTTTCACATAGTTAGGAGTAGGCTCTCGCTACTATCAAATGCCCGAAGGATAATGTCCACATTGCGAACATTGTTTGGACGCCCAGGATTAAAAATTAACATCATCCTCCGATTTCGATTCGACAGATTAGAGCAAATAGTTGAACTTGCATTTGCAGTGGAAAATCTTAGTATGACAATAGAGGCGTCTGCCTTTTACGATCACCTAAAGTTAGGTTAGGTGCGTTTGCTGTTGGGCCCATTGTGATGCCCATGGGATGAGACCCTCCTGTCGTCCTACTCGTTTTAGGTGTTGATGTTGTGAATGACAGCCGTTGTAAGTGGCCTGTGCAGCTGACCGGGGAACTTAGCCTGTCTTGTGTCACTTGTGTGTCGGTTGTTGTTATCCTTCCAGCCAACTGGGAGATCCCTATAAAACTGCAATTGAAAAAAAAAAAAAATCTCCCAGGGTTCTTTGTCTCAATAGGTAAAGACTGGGGCATCAACAAAAATCGTAGAATGTATCCGCAGTCTCCTCTTCGCCCTACAGCCTCTGTATATGGTGTCATGGGTAAGTCCCATTTCATGTTCATGGTATCTCAGATTATTGCTCCGATCACCATCCTCAGCAGTATTTCCCGGCACTCGAGGAGAATATCGGTCTTTGTGCTGTTTAACCTAGGCCACATGTGGGGAGAGAACTTCACCATTCATTAGCTAACTCCATGCTTTTAATATCCACCTTCCTCTTGATGTCAGATAGCGATGGGTCAAACCATGGGATTGCCTGGGATGGGTCAGATTCGGCCCAGCACAGAGTGATCGAATGCCAAGATCCCTGAGCTCTTCGCGGCAGCTTGTGACTATCTTGGACTTGGTTTCTATAGCCGAAATTACATTAATTGCCGCTTGACTGTCAATTAGAATGGTAATATCAGCTGGTGGTATTTCCAACAATGACATCATTTTGGTCGCTTCTTTGATTGCTAGGACCTCTGCTTGAAAAACACTGCAGTAGTCAAGTACTCTGATAGAGCAGTGCATGTTTAACAATTCGGAGAAGATGCCCGCGCCTGTGCCCTTTTCCATCTTTGACCCGTCCGTATAGACATGGATGGATGTCGGGTCATTGAGGGGTTCTTTTGAGCACCACTCCTCCCTTGTTTGGAAATGTCTACTGAATAGTATTTCGATGTCAAGGAAGGGAAGGGTAACTTTCTACTTGTTCTATATGAAGTCTATCTAGAATGCACGCATGACCATTGGGGTTGAGTGCCAATTCTTGGATTGGATAATCCTAATGGCACTCTTAGCAAGGGTTATCTGCGTTTAGAGGTCAAGTGGAAGAAGGTTCAGTAGTACCTCTAAACCCGCTGTAGGGGTGGTGGAAATTGTTCCTGTCACGTCCAGGTATGCGCGCTATATGCTCGTGAGTAGCTTTAAGTTGCCACCAAACTACACTGCCAAATGTCAGGATCGGCCTCACAATTGCTATGTATATCCACAGTATTCGTTTTGTTGCACAGGTATAAGGCACAGGCCGCTTTCCTGTCTAGGATTATACCAAGGTATCTCGAGCTTTCTCTTAGGGTGAGGGTTGTACCCTCAATTTTGGGAGGATCGAAAGGTGGAATGACCCTATTTGTTGGTGAAGAGGACCAACTCTGTTAGGGGATTAACCCCAGAACCGGAGGATCTTGTCCACTTAAGGAGGTCGACAAACTCACTGAGAGTTGGGAGAAATTTGCCACGGGCAATTATGACCACATCGTTGGCGTAATCAATTTGCATTGGTTCACGAGCGTCTGAGTTTCTCAAGAATCTCACAGCACCCACAGAAGAGGGGAGAAATAACCCCACCCTGAGGGGTGCCCCTTGAGGCTGACTTTGACAGTTGTTTCGCCTAAGGTTACATTTACATAGCTCGACTTTGTTCTTTTCGAGTGCATTTTTGACTGCCTCGGTCTCTAAATTTGTTAATGCTCCTCCAATATCTAGAAGTGCAGCGAGGGCATACTCCTTGACATTTAGTGATTTTTCAACTAAACTAACTACGTCATGCAGTGCAGTCTCTTCGCATTTGGGTTGTGCTTGATATTGGCACGAACGAATGTATTAATAAGCTTTTCAAACGTCGTTCGTCGTGCAGTGACTAGCTTTACCTGCCTTGGGTATGAAAACTACTTTCACTGCCCTCCAGATAGACGGTATATAACCATAGGTTAGGCTGCATAGGAAGAGGTCTCTAAGGATAGGAGTAATTATCTCCTTGGTTCTTTGCAGCATGATGGGGATGATTCCATCGACTCCAAGGGATTTAAAAGAATCGAAGACAATGATCCATTTTATTCAGCTTTCACTTATTATTCCTTCTGGAAAGTTATGTGCGCTGTATGAGATCGTAAATCGTATGAGTTCGTGTGTGGGTGCCTCCAAGGAGATGCATAGTCCTCGCTGACGACTGTGTCCATAAGCCCTCATTGTTCTTAATAAAAACAGGGACCGCGGTACACGATCTCACTACAGTAAGATCTCCACGGCTCATACTTAGCTGTAGCTGCTTTCTTGAAAGTCCTAAGGCTGTCCTTATATGCGTTTCAGTCTTCTGTGAGTCTAGAGGACTTATGCTGCGTTAAAGAGAGATCTGGATTTTTTCCTTAGGTCCGTAGGGGACATGTTTATTCCATCGACACTTGGAAAATTGAAGACAGGTCTTTTGTTTTAGCCTGTTCAATGTCGTTGGTGCTCTGTATTGCATTGTGAGGCTACTACTTACTTATTTGTTTCAATGCCAACCGTAAAGGTTATGTGGTCTGAGAAGGATGATATTTTTGAAATCCTCCATTGATTTACTAGGTGTTAGGCTCCGTTTTATTGGTAAGCGTTAAATCTAACACTTGTTGTCTGATGCAAGTTGGAATGCTCTTCCCAGCACATTATTTCCCCCAGAATACAATCCGCAGATATTTAAAGCGTGCCAGGTACCTCCTCTTCCTTTCTCCGCCTACACCTTCGGCCCGTGTTGTGTTTTGAACCCGGACACTTAAGGGTATTAACAATCCCTTGTGCGTGCGCAAATTATAAAAACAAAGTGACGAAAGTGGGTTCGGGACCGATGTGTTCGATACTTAGTTGATTCATTATAATGAAGTCAATAAGATCATTACGTCTGTCGTTTGTATCCGAGCTTGCCCAGACTGTGTGGTGTGAGATGCTGTTAAGCCAATTATTAAATCCCACTTGTCTCTGTTGGCTTTAACCACAATTTCCTCCATGATTTGGTCCGGGATCTCCGCGTCGTGGGGCATGTATATCGATGCCAATATCAGCGGAGTGCTGTTCTTACGTTCGAATTTGACTGCGGTCTGATATTCGTCACTGTAAGTAGGTAGGAGAAATAGGTTACTTACGTCACCATTTGGATTGGATGAGTAGGTTGTCAAGTTTCTCCCAATTAGCCCCAGTACTCGTCATTGGTGAATCCATGGCTCTTGTCCATTATCCCCGTTGAAAGAAGATATACCAGCTTAGCACTGACCGCCTTGCTGTGGTGGTGATAAATTTTAAGCAACTTCATTCGGGCGACCAGCGGGTTCAAAAGTTACTTTGTCGACCGTTGCGGGCAGGATTCTTAGTCTACAGAGGGTAGTTCCTACTTGAACCTTGAATTCCTGCTGGTGCAGTAGCGGTCAACATCCAAACCATTTTCGTTACGCTCGCCCATCGCAATAACCTGCCAGTTCTGACTAAGCCGATCTGAATTGAAATATCGGAGGTTGAGCTCTATTTATTCCTTGATGTGGGCTGTACACAAAAGAATGATGATGAATGGTTGTCTGAAACGGCAGAATGTATCAGAGATGTAACTTACTCTCCACGGCGAATATAGAACTACAAGCGCCCAAAAGAAAACGGCCACGTCCACTTACATACATAAACCAACAACGGCAATACCAACAAAAAGCTGTTGTGTAAGATTGGCAATAAGAACTGCGCATCAGTCTACAAGTGTAGTGTTTTTTTTTGAATTAAGTAAGTTGAGAGGCTGTTAAACGACATCACTTGTGCCGCATGTGTCTAAAATCGCATCGCAGAGCTCAATGTAAAATTAGCAACGCATGTGGCGTAAACGGAAGTAAAGGCTGATTTTTTAAAAGCTATAGGAAAGTTTTTCAAAAGAAAAAAACACATAAAATTCAGAAAAATGCATGAAATCTTTATTTGAATCGATAGTACGGTCCATGTAATTTAATGTTTGAAGATTATTTCATGCAAGTGTCGACCATGACTGCGCCTCAAATGGTCCATCCGCTTAGTCCAATTTTGGCATACTCTTTCCGACATTTCGGCCGGTATCTCACGAATAATGCTTATCTTCCAATGCGTCAAATGAAGCGGGCTTGTCTGTATAGACATGAGCTTTAACATAGCCCCACAAAAAATAGTCTAAAGGCGTCCCGAACGTGAAATAAAATGTTCACCGAACTCGCCTCTCAATAAGTCCATTATTGCGCGTGCTGTGTGGCATGTGACACCGTCTTGTTGAAACCACATGTCATGCAAGTCAAGCTCTTGCATTTTGGGCAAAACAAAATTGAATATCATCTCACGGTAGCGCTCACCATTCACAGTTACGTTACGATTCGCATCATCTTTGAAGAAGTACGATCCAATGATGCCTCCAAAAATCACCCTTCACATACAGACACCATTCATTCCTTCACAAAAAAGAACAAGCTACTAAAACATGACAACAAGATCAGGCCTAAAGGACATTGCTTCCAAAAAGTCATTCACACATCACAGCTGCAATAAACCTGCCTACGAAGAAAGAGAAATACTATGTCTCAAATGGACTGGAAATACACACCGCAAGGAGAGTGGGCCAAGAATATTTCCTGTCGGAATTTCTGGAACAGAGAGTACACACCTCAAGTGTCCCATAGCCAAGGTACGTACGGTGAAATCTTTGAATGCTCCTAGTCACAGTGTGTATGCGGCAGTACTTGCCTAACATTATCCTCATCTGCAAGGCATACCAATCTCGTCATACCGACATGCAGCTCCCCGTTTTTTGATTGGTCTGGACAAACTTTGAAGATGCTAGAAGCAACTATAACTATAACGCGTCTTGGCTGGGTGGCCAGAGGCCCAAAGTCGTCACCAAATACACAGTCGATAGCCATGAATTTTACAGCTGCCATATTTGCGAATGTGAAAGGAGCAATGACGAGCTACTGCAAAACATGTTAAAGCAGTATTTCTCACTGGATAGCCTTGATGTAGCAAAAATAGACAAGCACACCGGATGGGGGAATTCCTTTGAAACTGCCCCGCTATGGAAGCATGATAACATACATCTACCCGATAGTTTTCCAATGGCACTTCGACGATTTCAATGCCCTCAAAAGAGGTTAGCACGTGACCCAGATTTAACATGTACTCTAAAACAACAATTCGCGGACTATCAAGCAAGGGGGTACATACGCAAACTGACGTCTGAAGAAATATCCCAACATAATCCCCGAAAGTGGTACCTACCAATATTCGTAGAACAAAAATAAACCTGGAAAGTGAAGAATAAATTGGGACGCAGCAGCTAAGGCCCATGGAGTCTCGCTTAATTCTGTACTTCTCAAGAGACCAGATCAACTCGCTTCACTCCCGGCGATAATATATCGCTTTCAAGAACGTCGCAGTTATGATCAACACTCTCAGCGCTTTCTTTGGAGTCATGATGGTAGCAAAAATCTACGTGATGCAAGTATTGACATTTGGGGCAACTTGCTCACCGAGTTGCCCTCAATATGTAAAAGAGTTCCGATGAACATTTGGGGCAACTTGCTCACCGACTTGCCCTCAATATGTAAAAGAGTTCCGATGAACTGCTGACTCCATTGTGCACAACCATTATGTGGATGATTTCCTAGACAGTGTAGACTGCGAGGAGGAAGCTATAAAATTGGCTAGAGACCTAAAGTACGTTCATCAACTGAGAGCTTTCGAAATTCATAATTTCGTAAAAATCTTGATGCAAGAAATCTGGAGGTCCAAAATGGATTGGGACTATCGCATAACTGACGAACATTTCCAACAAAAACAGCTATGGGTACGCCATCTACCATCAACGAGGTCCAATTTCCAAGATTCTATCTGTAAGATATCACGTTTGGTCAATACAATTTAGTCCATCTACATGTCTTCGCTGAATACTGTGGTTTACATAAGGGTAAGTCAAAGTAATCTTGTTGAAACTCGTCTAATATGCAGCCAAGACACTACTAGCCCCGCTTGACTTAATTTCCATCCCACGACTGGAGCTGGAAGCAGCCAGACTTGGTGTTCGTTTGGCCAAGAACATTAAAGAAGGACGTTCAATCAAATTTAACCATACATACTACTGGTTGCATTCCAAGACAGTACTTTCGTGGATACAATCCGATCATCGTCGTCATTTTGTCGCTTTCAGAGTGCCAATGGTGCACATAGTTGTTATTGACGGTGCCAATGGTGCACATAGTTGTTATTAACAAATCCAATCAGAGGAAGTCATGGCCCAAAGGAAGAGTACCAAGCACTATCTGCGGCCCGGATGGACAAGTAAGACGAGTAACAATTCAAACACCAAACGGAATTTATAAAAAAATCTAGTCGGTGGTTCACTGGCCCGTCATTTCTTCTGCAGCCTGATGATAAATTGCCACCACCAAAGTACTTTGATGAAAGCAGAGAAGAAATCAAAGAATCGCATTTGTTGTATCTCATGAACATCCCACCAAAATTAATTTGCTTAGTAAAAGTTTCCAAATGGAAAAAGCTTGTACGAACACAAGCCTATGTGTCTCGCTTTAATTGGAATGTTTCCGCAAAACGAAGAGGCGTACTGAAAATCACCGACGGTTTTCTGACAAAAGAAGAAAACATCAAAGCGGACCAAAGCGATCGTTACTCCGACGAAATGGCGATACTCATAGAAAAAAAGCGCTGCCAATTGAAAGTCGATGTCAAGATGAGAAATCCAGTCAAATTTATAAATTGTCATTTATGTGGACGAGCACGGAGTCATGCAGATTGGGCGTGTCCAACGATGTAAACGAAATCTTTCGGACGAACTTTTGCTCAGCATGTTTACAGTGAACTCAAGGCCTCTCAGCTCACATCCCGGAAGATAACAATGGCCCCGATTGCGAGTGTCGATTGTCGACTGAATCGATAGTCGCCAAATCTATTGCTTGAAATCTATTTTGGTATTGTGTAACTCAGTCGACTGAGAATCGTATTATTGTGAATTAAAAACGTGCATATGACAAATTTGTATACGTCTGACAGTTGAAGGTGTCAAATTTCTTATTTTATGTTCACATGGACGTGGGAAGCACAGGAATATTAGATAGAGAGGGTGTGTGAGATCCCATGAGTTAGAGAGAGCATATGTTTGCAGAGTGCAAATACGTGTGTGCAAATACGTGTGTGCAAATACTTGAATATAATAAGAAGCAAATAATAAATTTCTGGACATTTTTTATTCGTTGATTTGTTCGATTTTCTATGAGCAACTCTCTTTGGTTGAAATTGAAGTTACAATACAAATGTTTTAAGGGCACAACAGAATAAATTAAATTGCAATTGCAACACGAAAACAAAGTTTATTTCATGAATCTTTGCCGCACGGAAACCGGTGATTAGAAATTTGTGACAAAGCGACAATCGACAATCGGTGTGTATCGACTATCGATTGATAATCGACACTCGCAATCTGAGCCAATAACTAGAAAGTACTAACCCCAAATCATTTCTTGCAACAATTCGCTCTGGATCCGTGCATTCTTACTCACTTTAACACGTCGAACCAAATGGTCCCAGCGGGTTAAACCAATCGCCAAAGGGCACATACTTGTTATTGACGAATCCAATCAGATGAACTCATGGCCCAAAGGAAGAGTACTAAGCACTATCTGCGGCCAGGATGGACAAGTAAGACGAGCAACAATTCAAACACCAAACGGAATTTATAAAATACCAGCTGTCAAATTAGCTGTTCTCGATGCAATTGATGGTAAATCGGCTAGCGAAATAGAGACTTCTTATCAACGAGGGGAATGTTGGCAACGCCCGTCAGCTGAGAAACAAAATGAAATGAAACAATGACACATAAAGAATTTTAAAAATCCTTTTAAATTCTTTTCCATGGTAGAGACGTCAGCTGACAGAAGTGAACAGATTAACAACAGAATTTGCTCCCTTCTTCCAACTAATGCTTTTTGAAATTACATGTAGTTCTGTTGTGAAAATGGTTCTTGTTTCATTCTTGGCCTAACAGACTGTTAAACTTCAACCTTTCCAAGATACTTGACCTTTTCGTTTGTTGATTTTTCTGTACCGTTAGGGGGCACTGTCTTTATGCTTCTACATTTGGCTGCTGATAGCACATAATTACCGATTTCGCAGCGTTGATACGAATACCCCATTTAGGACAGTAGTCAAATTTGTTCGCTGTTTGGATTTCCACCCTTCGCGCGGCTATCTGTGGTGACTTCGAGGTGGCAGTTCACAGTGTCGGTTTGATGTGGTTGATCTGCCGTATAGATGTTGAATAGCCACGGTACCAGCTTTGATCCTTGTGCAACTCCCGCATTGGTGTTTCGATCAGCTGATTTGCTGCTTTCAATTTGATCGTAGAATCTTCTGGAATGAAGAAAGCTATAAATTATTCTGATGAGGTTGGAGGGGAATCCCATATGGCTCAGCTTGTAGATGAGTCCCTCATTCCAGACCGTATCGAAGGCCTTTTTCTACGTCCAGGAAGCAGGCGACGGTGACGGTAAGAGGATGTAGCGTTGAATGTTTTGGAATGATGTTTAGGTCGGTAGACCATCGCCTTAGTTTTCATACTACCAGGTTCTCCAGGATCTTGTTTATATTGCTTAAGAGCGATATATGCCTGTATCCTGAAACACTGGCAGCGTGTCAGTGCGACAATTTTTGCTAATTTCCACTTGATAGGAAAGTAGCAATTGTTGATGCAATTGTTCATTATGATTGTGAGAAGTATCATCACCGTTTATGGCATTCGCTTCAGGATGAAATTCGGAATATTGTCAGCCCCTGTTGCTTTCCTCGTTGGGCTACGTTAAATGATTGCCGCAATTTCTTCGGCCGTCGTGAGATCATCGTTTCCTGCCCTCATACCCAATCTATCTATGGATGTCCACACAAACACGGCTATGGATGTGGGCACACACTTACCCAAAAGCAGACAAAATTTATTTTATGTCTATGCTGCGTTATGGGTCTCTTTAGATAAAGCTACGTATGTAAGTATGGAAGTATGGAAGTACACGGAAATAGCTAAATTGGTAATAACTTCATTCGGGCAAAACAAATGGTAAATAAATTCGCTTTTTAATAGTGAAGTTATTCCCCACCTATTTTGGGAAAAATGTTTACTTTTTGATGGGAATTAACTTCACGTTTAATTTTATTACAGTTTCTTGTTTTCTGGAGTGTTTCTAAGAGGGTTTACATGTGGCATACATGTGGTGTATAATGTGGGTAAAATCAAACAATTTTCTATAACAAGCAATAGCTTAGGCCCGCTGCAAGTCCTCTGTCTGGGTCACTATAGGATTTGGACACTTCACTTGAAACCCACCAGAAGGTGGCGTGATATACGGCCCTAAGTTTTGGGCGGGTGGCTCGCTTCACTCGCTAACAGATTTTTAACCCTTTTTCCGCAGGGTTTAACCGCTTACGCGACTTAGTCGCTCCACTAAGGGTATGTCAACAATAGTCAGGCAGGGACATTACATTTCCAGTCTATTTTAACCAATCTCATACAATCGTTGCTGTTCCCCCAACTTGCCCACATGTTGTTGAATCCGAACACAGATCGAGTTATTTCTCACTTTATTACAATGTGATGTGCCTGTAAGAATGAAGAGGCATCGCGCTCTCACTGCTCTCAGTAATTCAGGTGGTTGGATATTTGCTATATGTTGTTGTTGTATTTATTTTAAATTGAAAATTATTTCACTCATATTCAGACGATTCGTTTGTGATTTGCTATGTCCTCTAAAAAACAAAACCAAATAAAAATGATGATGATGAAGATTTTCATGGCCAATGAGTCAGTAATAATTCACATACATTGAATATGATATTTTTAAAAAAATTGAAATGATGATACTGATATGATACACTTCATCTGTAAATTTATTTTAAGCGGGTTAGTCAAATTTTCGTTCAAAAAATGTAAGCCAACAAAAAGTTCAGTGGAGTTAGAAATGTAAACTACTGAGAATGCACTCACTTTATTTTATTGCATTCTATATTCCCTTAAAAAAAATCTTCAATTTTTTTCAAAAATGACACTTCCACAACCTCTTTCATCCATAGTTAAAATATTCCATTTCTGTACTCTGGTTAAATCCTCGTGTTAACACACACGTGTTAACACCTCGTCCCCTCACATTCAGAGGACGACAAACAAAAATGTCTAAGCAAGCACTGCAATATTTCGCCAAGTTCTTTACTAAGTTCCATACAAAACTTATGAAAGGCAAAATCGGTCTTTTATTTTATTTTTACTCATTACTTAATTTATCTTCCATTCTCCGAGAGTAATAAAATTGTTTAAAAATCCTCTGATGATAGTACCAGGCATGTCGCTATGCGACTTTAGTCGCAATTTGACCCTTTTTTGAGGCCGTGACGGGCCGAGGGACCGACCACATGATTTCGGCGACTATTTTGTGTGAAATATATTCCTTCCTCGAAGCACGTCCTTACGTTTCTCATATGCAATAAACTCATTACTGATTATAAGAAAATTTTACTAAATGATTCCACCACTCCTAAGCATGATAAAATCTTGAAAATTGTAGCGATTTCCGATAATTTGTTGTCCCGAGACACGTTTTTGTGCGACTTTCTCAAATTTTTCAGCGGCAGCACTGGATGCTACTATGGGTTTCATATACAAGGCTTCTACATAATTTCAACTCCTGTGTGGCTGAGCAACAACAACAGCACAAAGTAGCAGGTCCGTGGTTTCAGTAGATCGCTGAAAGGGTTTTTGGTTTTTTTGTACTTGCTTTCTCAAAGCAAAAGTTTAGTTGCTTCACTTCGATTTGAATTCGAACTCAATATTTCGAGAAAGAAAATAACTTACGTCTTTATCTAGACCATAATTATTTTATTTACCAAATTTTAGCAAAAACCATTCATTCGTTTAGGAGTTAGAAAAGCAAAATGTTTTATTTTTATACATTTGTTCCCATCGGAATAAAACACATTAATATTTTACAATAGAATAGATTTCGATTTTTGTTTGTGTTTGGCTTGGTCGATGATTATTCATATACATATTCCTTTTACACCAATAATGTGTAAAGAATTGTACTTCCATTATCTTTACTTTGCAGTAATTGGTTCGTACATTCGTTTGTACAAATACGTTCCGACCAGAGACTGTAAAGCAGACTACATGATGTAATCTACTCGATTAATCATGCGTAGTTATTCGAGTAAAATGACATCTTAATTGAAGTTTAACATTTTTTCTACGTGTACTATATTTTATTACGTATACTACATTAACTACCACAATGTAACAAATGTAGTTATTCCAAAAAAGTGACATTTCTGCCATATATTCTCTACACTCATGCTAGAATTATAATTAATCCATTCATATATATTTGAATTGTAACTTTCACTGAATTCGGAAAATTTTTTAACAACAAGGGGCAATCGCGTTTTATTTCCAACACCACTGTAACATTGGCATCCCTCGCCAAATGTACTAGAATATGATGATTGTCGAGGAAATTTATCCCATTTGACAGACGTGATTGTTTACATTTCTGAATTGTTTGAAACGTTTTGTTGGTTAAGGAGGTTAAATGTTTCTGTTTTATAGTTGTAGTAACTAAATAAAATGGTGAATATAACACAATCACAACCAATATCCAGGGATTTATATTTTCTTAAAATTCAAGTCTTTAATTGATAAAAGCTATCAGCAACTGGTTCATTTAAATACAATCGACTGCAACCAAGGAGCAGTCAGAGCTGTCCGATATAATGGTAATACGTTTCTTCATCAATCAATTGTAGTTATTTGATTATCTTATTATTTTAGTTGATGGTGCGTATTGTCTGTCCTGTGGATCAGATAAAAAAGTCAAGCTATGGAATCCAAACACCGGCCTTCTCCTCAAGACATATGGTGGCCATGCAGATGAGGTGACCGATGTCGCCGGTAGTTGCGATAGTTGTCACATAGTGACTGCAAGTTTAGATAAAAGCATCATTTATTGGGATGTTGCAACGGGTCAGCAGTTACGAAGGTTACGAGTCCATGCTGGTGGTGTCAAATGTGTTCGTTTCAATGAAGATTCATCAGTAGTTGTCTCAGGTGCGCGAGATAACACAGTGATGTGTTGGGATATCAGAACGCGCAAATTGGAACCAATTCAGATAATGAAGGATGCCAAAGATTGTATTACATCAATTATTATTGATGATCATAGAATTATCACATCATCTCTGGATGGGTGTGTGCGTTTTTATGATATACGAGCTGGAAAGATGATTTGTGATGACTTGGGTGTAGCGGTTACTTACATGGTACAAACGAAGAAGTCAAATTGCAGTGTAGTTGCTTGTCTGGATGGAAATGTCCGTTTGCTCGATAATACAGATGGAACTCTGCTCTCCGAATATGAGTGTCAAAATGAGGAGCAATATCACATTGAGTGCGGTATTACATCGAACGACCTCCATATAGTCTCTGGGTCAAGTGAAGGGCAAACAATTGTCTGGGATTTGTTGGAAGGAACAGTTCTTCAGAAGGTTCAAGTTGGTACGTTGTGTCGTTAGTTTTTTTTATTTGTTTCTTCTTTAAATTTTGGCATTTTCAGCTTCCAGCGGTGTTGTCCATTCGTTAGCAACGCATCCCTCGTGTAACAAAATTTTGATGGCTAGGAGAAGAGAGATGTTTGTCTTTGGGGTAGAATCAGAGCAGTAAAAGCTTTCTTCTTTCAAAAATATGAATTTATTTTGCAGTATCCAATAAAAAAAAAAAAAAACGATTTATGTATCAAATAGTTCAGTGATGTACAGCAAAGTTGGAAAACCTCCATTTACTTTTAACATACTGTGTTTGCATTGAAAATTTCAATCCAATAGCCGTCGGGATCCTTAATGAAAGCTAAGCCCTTCATGCGACCATCATCCGGTTTCTTGACAAAATCCACCCCTTGTTCTTCAAACCTTTGGCAAAAAAAAAGAGGTACAGCCACATAAATCATTACAATTTTCACTTACTTCTTGCATGCGGCATAAACATCTGGAACCATTAATCCAATGTGTCCATAACCTCTAGGATCCGAATTACCAGTATGATATTTCTGATCTGGGTCGTTCTCTGTTCCCCAGTTGCTATAAAAGAAGGAAATTCAATTGATTTTGTCATATTTGATGGTAATATCACTTACTGCGTTAATTCCAGTGTTGCTTTGCGACTCATAGCCCACTGAGTTCGCTGTTTGTTATCGGAAGGTACTTCAGATGTACTCTCATATCTACAATCAAAACAAATATCAGACTTAATGCGTCATTAGCGTGTGCATTAAACTACCCCATGAAGTACAGTGAAAATTTTGCTTCAGGAAAGTCTAACTTCTGAAGCAGAGTCATGCCTAGAACTCCTGTGTAGAATGGCAACGACTTTCGTGGATCTTTTATGCGGTACATAGTTTGTTGGAAAAGAAAATCCTAAGCCAAAAGAGGAAAATTACACAGATTTAGCAAAACAATTTTGTTAGACGAACCTTTGTAGAAGGATCTGCAGCCTTGCATAACTCATTTGCCTCAGAGTTGCTTAATCCTGTTACTTCAGCCATAATTGTTGGAGGTTTAGATGTTTTTAGAAGATTCGAAATCGGTGGATCTGGGTTATTTTTAGTTCTAGCACTGCCCACCGCAACTTGTATCAATTTGCGAAGAAATGACACTATGTTTCTTGGAAGTGTCATAGTTCTCAAATTTTGTTTCCACTTCACTGTAATTATGACAGTTGTGACATAAGTAGAAACCAAATGTTAATGCAGGTCCAATATAATGGGCAACTTACATTCTGAATGAAAAGACCAATAGAGAGTGACCAGAATTCAAATAGATTGTATTCTAACTTTCGAACAATTCGAAAGTTCACTCTTTCATTTGAAAGTAAATTTTTCAAGCTAATTCTGACATTCGAATCATTCAAATCAAACGTCATTTTTTTATCATTCGGTTTGTTCTGGCGATTAGATTTGCAACACATGTGCATAAGTTCAGAGAATTTTGTTGGAATTTTAACATATGTAGGTCACAGTCAAATTCCAGTTGGACCAATACAGAGCAAAATGTATATATTGGGTATATAACTTAATTCGTGCGGTTTTTTCGTCTTTATTCCGGGCGTTTTTCGGCTACTGCTCTCTTCAAACGGATTAATTGTGTTCGGTAGTTTTGTCCATTGATAGTTTCACGGTATTAGCAGCTCATAATACAGTATATCCTTCTGATCTGGTGTTCAGACTCCCAATAAAAAGTGGGGGTTATGCTGGTTGAGAAGTTCTTCTCAAAGAGGAGTTTAGATATCGTGAGGTCTGTATCTATGGATATAGAACTATACTTGTTGAGGATTGTTGAGTGTTCATACCAAATTTCTTTCGAGATGTGAAGCGATCTCAGTCTTTTCGCCGTATTGGCTGCAGTCTGTCTAACAACAAGTTCTATCGGTGATAGGTTGAGGAGTTTGTTTAGAGCTGCGGAGGAGGTTGGGCTTCGCTAATACATACGCAGGCCATCCTCTGCACTCTATAGATTGGTATGGGGTTGATTTTCTTTTCGAGTGCAGTCCACCAAATTGCGACACCACACAGCAGTATGGGTCTGTCTACTGAGATATATAGCCAGTGAACCATGTGGGGTTGTAGTCCCCATCTACACCCTATGGCCTTCTTGACACGCTCTTGGATATTAAGCTTCCAGTTTAGTTTCGTGTCCAATATGAGACCTAAGAATTTTCCGCTATTTTAAACGTGCCCGCATAGCGAGGGGGATCGAAGTTAGGGATTTTGTACTTCCTAGTGAAAGGACTAGGCCCGTTTTTGTGATTTGACGCCTAGGCCGCATTCTCTAGTCCATTACACTAGCATCTGCATAGGCAATGACCTTACACCTAGTCCCATCGAGTGTCACTAGCAGTTCATTCACAACTACATTCAACAAGAAAGGGGAGAGTACACCACTTTGTAGCGTGCCTCTATTAACATATCTGCAGATCGTGGTCTCACCTAGCTTCAAGCCTAGTTTCTCTATTATTCAGAAGCCGGTGAAAAAAATCCCACTAAGGATTTTTTGATACCGAGCCTGTTGAGTGCTGAGGTTATTGCATAGGGTTCGACTTTGTTAAAAGCATCCTAGAATCAACAACTGCAGTAAGGGTAAATTCCTCATGCTCGAGGGATTTCGATCAACAAGCGAGTGAAGTTCTGTCGACGGATCTGTAGGCTGAGAGATTGACAGTTTGATTGAAAATCCTTTGCTTTGACGTGCGAACATTTCCCCTCCTTTGGTATGAAGACCACGGTGGTCGTTCTCCAAGTCTTGGATACGTTGCCAAGATCCAGGCATCCCTGAAAGATGTTGACCAACCAAGTAGAACTGAGGTCCGCAACCTTTTAAATCTCTACAGGGAAAATGCCATCAGGTCCTGCCATTTTATAGGGTTTTAAGGAGTCAATAGCCCAACTACTTAGCTATATACCTACTTAGATTAAATTCTAAAAGGTACTCACATCTCTCGTTTATGTCCGTCACACGCCAGGATAGATCCCTCCGTATCCGCGATCGCTTTTCTCATTAACTCCGGCGGTGGTTTGTTCACTTGCCATGTACGCCGAAGTAAGCCATTGGCGCTGTGTACCTGCTCCAGACACGCCAGTAACTGTGTATGGCTTGATCGCTGTAATTGGAGAGAAAATAAACATTTAGTGATCTCTTCGCGAAAATACAGGCTCTTGGCTTACCCATATTTCTTGGAAACAAACGATTAAAGTTCCGCGCCATGAGTCCAAAGACCAGATCATTTCTGATCAAATGTTCTTGGGCCTGGTTCTTGACCTGAATAAGAGCGGCTGAGGCCGCAGTGGGATAATGAAGATTAATTTGGTTCACCCGAAGCACGGCTTACGGGCTCCCCATCCGACGGATATCTTCTCTATCACAGCAGAATTTCCTTCCTTGTAAGAGAGCTCAAATGAAAACTTCTGACTATTGGGCGGGGTCGTACCGAGTTTGAGAACAGAGAGACCAATACTGTATGTATTCCGGTCCGGATTCTCACGGATTTTCTGCCGCATTATTGATAGCGGTCGAGGTGACAGCTTGGGCTCCTCCGTGGCGGAACTTTTCGTCTCCATCCCAGTCTCTGTAGCTAGCTTAGTGTCGGCCTTTCTCCGCATCCTTTTTTAAATTTTAAGTGTAACCCAATTGAATCCATACTGGATTGCTTAGCAATCTTCCAATTGTGCATAGGAAGACGCGGTTTGCACGCTTGGATGAACCTCCGGATGAAGGTGGCATCGGGAAGTATGGTAGGTAGCCAGACACGAGTCCTGGGCCTACTGGGGATGGAGTCTTTGTGCACTGCATCTAGCTGTTTACCTTCTCATACCTCCCCCAAACCTTAAACCGTTTTTTTTTGTAAAGGTCGGTTTACCTTTGGTCCTAAAAGGACATAAGGGTAATACGGCCTTGATGCCATCTGGAAATGGGCGCCACAACATCGTTCTCTGTGATTAGATTGAAATAGTTGGCGTTGACGCCACGCTCTATCTTCTTCCAGTTGCAGGGCGAAATAGCGCTGTCATCGTCACCTTTGTCTACCACGGCGTAAGTAAGGTCCTCTTTTAGATCCTCACTATACGGCCGATCTGGGTCGTTGGTGGTTGATGAACTGACTTTTTGAGAGGTTAAGTGACGACTCTGTTGATTTGGCCCGCTTGGACGTAGAGTCCGTAGAGGCTGTTCCCTCGCCCAGGTCCTGAACCACCTTTATAGCGCAGGTCATGGACCTTCTTTAGATTAGGAGAGTTTCTCGTGAGGGATGCCCTTGAGGCGCTCTAGAACCCTGGAGGTGGTTCGCAGATCTTGATAATATTTCTTACAAGGTCCGATGACCTTCGAGAGCTCAGCGTCTCCCCGCATTGGTTTGCGATTATTTGTAAAGCGCTCTACGTGATCTTTGGACGTACTAGGTGCGGAAGTAGCCGCTTTGTTAAACCCTGGCACTTCATGGAGAGGAGGAGGGGGAGGGGTGGATACGTAGCTAAGGCTGATTGGACCGGAGCGTCGCCAGGTGGCTCCGGCACACCGTTCACGACTGAGCTATTTTTCAAGTTGGCCCCCACCCAAGCTGATCATCGGCATAGTCCTACGACACTTTAATCCAACCCACCGGATGGGAAGAGGAGATGAAAGAGAGAACCTTCCTATCTAACTTTAGGAGGTAGTCATTCCTTCCTTGATTTAGCATAGGCCAGATAGCTTTCGATAACCTGCAAGTAGCAAGTTGTGACCATTTATCGTTTTTCGCAATCGTCATAAATCGCGATTTTATTGTTTTCAGTGGGATCTCCTGATCTGATACCATTGGCATACTCGTCCCCTTTCTTGCTGGTTCATCAGCTCTTTCATTGTCCGGAATACCCTTGTACCCGGGGACCCAGCATAGGGTAAGATTGCATCTGGCCACTATTTCCCTTAGAGATAGACGGCAGAGTTTTACAATCTTTCATCTTGCAGTTTTTTGATGGTGTGTCCAAAGCTTTTATGGCCGCCTGACTGTCTATGTACAAAACAATAGGCCTTCCGTCTATTGGGCTCATTGATAGTCTGGCTCTTGTACAGCTATTACTACCGCTTGGAATACACTGCAGTGGTTCGGTAGCCGGATTGCCTCAGAGATCTCCGGCAGACTGGCATAAATGCCTGATCCCGTGCATTCTACCGATTTGTAGTTTTTTTAGATTTCCGATGCAGTTGGGTTACGTACTTCATCTTCGTCCCATTCTTCTCTTGTGGGGAATCAGAGTCTTCTCGAAAACCATGAATGGTGTCAGATGGTCTATATCCTAAGGGACAATCAAGTTTTGCAGTATCACCTTGCGATCTTTTCCGTGGGTTTTGTCCTATCGGTTGCCTTCCCTTAGTCAAATGAGGTGACAGTCAAGTTCTCAACCCAAAAGAACTAAAGTAGGACACATGCTGCAGGACAACGCAAACGTTTCGTTTTCTTAAAACATTGGATTTCTGGGTGTAATTGGAATTATCCTCTATTAAAGCGACCAGGCACTCAAATTGCTTGTTTTGTTGTTATTTTAACACTAAACGTGAACATTTTAATCAACTCTACAAAATTTGCGTTAAAATTTATTTATTTTTCCTACGTACCCACAAAAATTCAAGCGACAAAATCTCATTCTATCTCACTTTCTCATGAAATGTGACTAAGGAAATACACACGGGCGAGTTGCAAATGTCACTTGATTTTAGATGAATAGAATACAAATTTGTCAAATTGACAAATATTTTTGGGTGACACGACTAAGAGAATAAGGGGGAATATTGTTGACCCAAGGAAGCTTAAAGTTCATCATCATGATGAGTGTTCACTCATCACTGATGGAAACATACCTGATACTAAGATTACAATTGTCCACATACGCAACTACGTGAACCAAACAAAAACTGGGACACTTATTACCTTCAAATTCAGCTTGAAATATCTCAGCCATTTTTTAATATATTAAAACGAAATAAGTTGCATATGAAACTGCGGTTTAATACGGTTTCAGTAATACAAACACATTTATGGTTAACTTTTTTAATTTTAGCAACTAAAGGTTTAAATCAAAAATAGTGCAAATTCATCGGCCAAAAAAAACTGGGACAATTACAAAAAATGAAAATAATTATTTTTTTTAATATTTTGTGTGTTGTCCTTTTGCTTTTATAACTTCCTGCAATCTTCTGTTTATCGATCCGACCAGGTTTTTTGTTACAGCCGATGGAATTTTTTGCCATTCTTCATTCAATGCTGTCTTTAACTCTTCTCTGGTACAAATGGTTCTTTTTCGAACTTCCTTTTCTAAAACAGCCCAAAGGTGCTCTATGGGATTAAGATCCGGACTTTGGGGGGGATGCGGCAACACCTTTTTTATGTTCCAAATACACCAATCTTTTGTTATACCGGCTGTGTGCTTTGGATCATTATCATGCAACAGCATTACACCCGGTGGAAGCCCCATTTTGTTTTTTGGTTTCGGGGATACAACGTTTTAGGATATCAACGTATCCAAACTTTGTTAAATTTTCTTCAATTACATGAAGTGAACCAACTCCGTTTGTTGCCATTGAACCCAAACCATTATGTTCCCACCACCGTGCTTAACTGTAGAAGTGACATTTTTGGGATCCAAAGCAGTTCCGTCCCTCCTCCACACAAATGTTAAAATTGGATTCGTCACAAGAAATTACTTGATTCCAGAACTCATACGTCTTCTGCACGTACTCCTTGGCATACTCCAGTCGCTTTTTTATGTTTCTTTCTGATAAGGCTGGCTTTTTGCGAGGTGTGCGGGCTTTTAGATCATTTTTATGTAAAAAGTTGCGCACTGTTGGCGGATGAACTTCTGCAATTTTTTCTTTCTTCAAAGATTTGGCAATTTCCACAGCTGATTCCTTCGGGTTTCTATTTACCACCCTTAAAATTCTTCGTTTACTTTGATCCGTAGAAATTTTGGAAGGCCTTCCACTTCCCGAAACGCGATGAAGAAAATCGTTATCTTTAAAAGACTTTATAATATTGAAAACTGTTGATTTAGGTTTGTTAACCACTGAAGAAATTCGCGAATACTATAATTTTGTTCATAATAATCAATCATTAAAGCTTTCATATCACGGGACGTCTGTTTATTTCCATTTTTTCAACAACAAAATTTAATTACATAAATATGCAATTGTAAACAACTTGACAGAATAGCGGAGGTAATCTTCGATCAAAGATAAGGATATATAAGCAACGGTACATTATTTCTGGTTTTGGAAAACAAGTGTCCCAGTTTTTTTTTTGGCCGATGAATTTGCACTATTTTTGATTTAAACCTGTAGTTGCTAAAATTAAAAAATTAACAATAAATGTGTTTGGATTACTGAAACCGTATTAAACTATAGTTTCATATGCAATTCATTTCGTTTTCATATATTAAAAAATGGCTGAGATATTTCAAGCTGAATTTGAAGGTAATAAGTGTCCCAGTTTTTTTTTTTTGGTTCACTGTATGTACTTTGATTCCATTGCTTTCTAGCTTAACGAGCATTTTATTTCTTGTAACTGACCATAAGAGCAGTGAGATAACCCCGCCTTGGGGAGAATTATTGATGGAGTTGGTTAGAATGTTGTTAAAGGCACCTTCAATGCCTAAGAAGGTAGCAAGGGTGTATTGTTTGAAGTGGATAGATCTCTCCACGGTACGAACCACCTCGCGCAGTGGCGTTTCTGTAGACTTCCCCCTGAGGTAGGCGTGTTGAGAGTTTGATAGGGCGTTTGCGTCCAAAAGGAAACTAAATTTTTGCATTTTCCTCTTTCTTAGGCTCTTATTGAAATGTAATCCATCACATACTCGCGCTAATATTTCCGAGTTCTGAACAAAAAGCGTCGTAAAAACCGAATTGAAATTGATCCTACTTGAAGGCAGCATACACTGTATTTTTTTGAATTTATTTGGAGTAAGAATTGGATTGGTTTTTTATAACCTCGCTTGAATTCATGAATATAGATTTTGATTTATAAATTCTTAATTTATGTTCACTTTACGCAATTTTCCTACAAGTTCTGTCCCTTTTCCAGAAATGATGTATGATAGAGATACCCAACTTAACAGCTGATTGACCCCTAGTCCATCGACGAATTTGAGGGATAATCATGAAAATTTTGACGGTTATTCATGAATTTTTGACAGTTATTCACGAAATGACGTAAATGCCGTTCTCTTATTGGTCAATTTGGCTTTAGAAAACAATATAAAAAATGGTTGTCAACAATTTTAAAGGGCAAGAGAAGTAGAAGTTGGGTCCTTCATTTCTGCGCTTTTCTATCGTCCACTCAAATCCCAACGTCAGAAATTATCGTTTTTACAAAAGAATTTCGTGTTGAAACCACTTAGGTAGGTAATTAGGAATCAGGATAGATCAACGACTGAAAACGACAGCTGAACCAACCACCTACAGAATAACGATTGTAGCGTCGTGTACGATATAGAGGGAGAGAGGGGGATCATCTTGACAGATATAGCTCCACATTCATAAAAAACGCCACATATATATTTTTTTAATTTGCATCAAGTATTTTTGTATTTTTCCATTTTCATTTTTTTTTCATATTTTTACATAATATATTATTTTTCTAAGGGTTTTCTTTTGCCTGTTATCAGTTTTTATTCATAGTTTTTGTTTTCAGTTTAATCATAATCATATCAACATACATATATTCATATTAGAATAATAATCATCAGCAATAATAATAAAAATAAAAAACAAACAAGAAAAAAATTAATAGTAATAAAATAATAGTATATATATATTTATAATCAATTGAATTAACCTACTCGATTTGCTTTTATATTCATTTCTATTGATTTCCTTAAGGAATTTATATCATAATTGTCTCCAGATGGAGGGCGGCGGTGAATGAATGGTGTAGCAATGAATACAGACACAAACGAAAGAGCTTTGATGTTTTTCAATCACAAAAGAAAACAAAATGTACAGTCACAAGGAAACAAACTATATCGATTTTGCATGAAATTTACAACAGAACGTCTAAGAAAAACGATCTATGACCGATTGGTCTGCATGTTAAATATGTGTCTCTTTCGTTTTGGGTGGTTATTGGCTCTTGTGTTGTTGTATTTCGTTTTCTTTCTATTTTTATATGTTTCTTTTCTTTTTATTTGCGTTTTGCTTTGTTTATAAATAAGAAAAATAATAATAATTATATTTTTGCTTTGCTTTGCTTCTAATAATTGCTTTGAATTTATAATTTCCTAATAGAAAAATAGTTATTTTAATTTTAATTCTTTTTTTGCAGTTCTTTACACTCTGTTTCATTCAAAATTGTTCTAAAAAAGGTTATATTTACATATAACAAGGAAACAAACAAACATACTTCAACTCAACTAGAGAAAATAGAAAGGAGGTATTGGAAGATGATTACATACAAAAATAACTCCAATTCGCAATTTCAACAGAAGAATAAAATGTGTGTAACTAGGCTTTTGTTTGTTTTGTAATGTAATTTGATTTTTTTGTTTTTCAATAATTTATATATAATTTAGAAAATATCCGAGTCCATAGTCCAAATGAGTTTATCCAAGAGTTGTCATTGCATTTTAATGAGTGTAAATTTGTGTGTTTGGTGTAGTTGATTCCTTTCCTATCAAATTTTTGGACACAAGATTTTCTTTGTGAGCAAACTCCAGGCTTACAAATTTTATTTCAATTTTAATAACTTTGTTTTTTTCATTTTTATATTTTTTTCTTTTTGGTCTTCTTAAATTACAGGCACAATTTTTCAGAATTTCATTTTGTTTATATGTATTTGCTTTGCTTCGTTTTTATAATAATTAATGGTCTTAAGTTAGTTAAATAGCAGTATATTAAAAAGGAGATTGTTCATATTTAAGACAAAACGAAAAAAGAAGCACTAGAGCAACAGAAACTGAATCTGGCGATTAATTTATTTATGTTTTGTTTTTCAAAATGTACAAACATCTCACCTCGCATTAGAGCAGCATTCATGACATTTCTGATCGAAGCCCAGCAAATAAATTTTTGTATATCCAATGCAAGCATCCTTATATTTTCAACTCAAGCAGAGAATCTTATATAAACCTGATTAACTAACTAATGAGTCTCTCCTTTTCATATTACACATAACAATTATTACTTTAATGTCTTTTTGATTTTGTTTGGTCTAGCGGTTTAGAACAATTTGAGTGTGGCCACTGGGTGGGTTTTCAAAACAAACAAACAAAAAAACAAACATTTAAAAAACATTCCCGTACCGTTTCATCCGTGGGCAATTTTTCCCTACACATTTCATTTCGAATTTTAACATGTGCACATTTGCATTTATTTGCTCTTGACTCGACGATGATTTCGAATGATTCTAAATAATCTTTTTAAACTTTATTACTGCGTTCTGTACAATTAAAAAATAAATTTACAAAAGAATTCATTTGACTAAAGGAAGTGTTGAAATGTACTAAATACATACATTTACTGTGTGTGTGTGTTGTGTCGTGTGTGCGCGAATGAGAAATAGAATTTACAAAATTTCTTTTTTTTTTTTGGTTTTACTTCATTCTGAAAAGAAACCACATTTCACTGAAGCTCAGGAAATATAACTATGAGTTACTGGTGTTCTTCTCTTTTTGTTTGTTTCTTTTTAATCCATCGTGTTTTGTTTAAAATTACGTTTTTATAATATATTGTTTTTTAATGTGTTTAAAAGGCATATTTGTTTAGGGGCATATTCTCTATTACATACATTTCTATATATAAATATTGTATTAATAAAATTGAAATCAAATAATATAATTAACTAAAGATAATAAATTTTGTTTTGTTTACCCTCATTACAATTGGATGTGTTTTTTTTTCTTTTCTTTACAATAAAATGGAGGCCATCCGTTGTTTGATTTGTATTTTGTGTATGGGCTGTGTTGGTTTTTTTTTTTTTTTTGTTGAGAGAAATAGAGTTTAAATACTTGTGATTTTTGTTTTCATCTTTTTGATTCAGTTTCTTCTTATACAAATATATATATATATAAATATTCTATTCGTTCTGCTGCAGTTTCTTTTGTTTTCTCTCCATTTTTTGAATGTAGTTAGTTAATAGTGGTCGATTTGAATAGTAGGTTTATAGTTGATTTATTGAATTCAATCATCATCATCATCTGATGAATCGGATGAATTTGATTCAGATAGTTGAAGGTCGTCGTGCAGTACATTGGGAAAGCCACCATTCGCATAACCACTGGACTGTTGCGATTGCTGTTGCTGTGGCGGTACGGTGGCTTGGAGATTAGGAAGTTGATGTTGTAGCGGCTGTTGCAGTTGTTGTGAGTTTGCTGAGTACTCTTCGTTGCTGTCATCCGAATCAGATCCTGTATCACTGCCACTTGAATCTGATTCTGAACTTGAATCCGAAGAGCTTAAACCACCGATTACCTGGTTTTCATGAAAATAAGACAGTTGATTAAATAAATTGTTTACTTATGTTTTATGTACAAATGTGCTTGTGCGAAAACATGAGGTGAAAAAGATATTGTGTTTTACTTCGTTATATATTTATATATGTATTGCATTACACCAATTCTTCGAGTGGAAAAATGTCATTTCAAGAGATTTTCACTTTCTATGTTTGCCCTTTGATGAGGCTTACGCTGAAATTGTACGAACTGTGAGAGTTGTACTGCGATTTA
This sequence comes from Eristalis tenax, assembly GCA_905231855.2. Lineage (NCBI taxonomy): Eukaryota > Metazoa > Arthropoda > Insecta > Diptera > Syrphidae > Eristalis > Eristalis tenax. The sequence goes on along the minus strand of HG993125.1, from coordinate 31,665,502 downwards.
TATCTTCCTCTGGATGTGGTGTGCACTACTTTAAAACAACTATAGGGACAAGGAAACCGAGGACGACCACGAAAATAGCCTATAAAAGGGTGTAAGGAATTTAAGAAACTTGTGAGACATTGGGGACAGCTGTCAAGATTCTTGTTGGCTAAAAAACCTTATTAAAAGACGAAGTTTTATCATGTCTTCTAACAAATAATAAAATGACTAGTTTCAAAAATTGCTCAATGCTACAGGGAAATTGGGAGAAAATAGGAAGGAAGAGCTCCTTTTTGTCTTGGACAAATACAAATAGACTTAGATTGAATTTTTAAGTGATGGGGAATATAATTTACCTGCTCCAGTGCTGCAGCAGAACTAGCAAGCATCTGCGATGCTGTTTGATCTGCACCTATACTACTATTGCTCGGTCTGCAGTTTCCAAGATTTCCCATCGTATTTGCATTAGAATTATTACTGTTAGAATTATGATACATTCGGTTATTTTGATTATGATATTGCTGTTGTGATGGACTTGGCTGCTGTATTTGCTGCTGTTGTTGTTGCTGCTGTTGCTGATGCTGCAGTTGCTGATGCCACTGTTGTTGTTGCTGGTGCCGCTGATTGTGGTGCTTTTGTTGTTGTGGCTGATTGTAGTGCGATTGATTTTTCGATTGTTTTTGCTGGTGTTGTGGCATATGAAAGTCTGAAGAATTATTGTGGCTGGAAGCCGACGATGAGGACGATAGATTTGCAGCTGAGCTCACACTGCCAGGCCCAGTGCTACCAGTGCCTGGAAACAATAACCCATCATCGTCATCGATTATCATTGGAATGCTTGGTAGTGTTGCTTGAGCGTTATTTGCATTCCATCTAGAAAATATATATATATGTATAATATATGACAAGAATATGATCGCATGTACAAACTTACGCTGGTGCTGATTGTGGGCTCTTATGAACTGGGGCTGTCGATGGCGATGATCCTTGTTGCATTGGTGAATTGCGTGGGACATAACCAACTGCAAAAATGTTCAATCAATTTTAAGTACGATTTATTTAAGTGATCACATGATTCATTATTACTTATATGGTTTTTTCGACTACCAGTAGAAACTTTAGTTTTCGTGGAAACTCTCATTGTGCTATTTTCTAATTTTTGAGGTGGTCCAACAGTTTTGTTTGTCATTTCACTCCTTTATTAGAAAAGTGAGATACAAAAGATGTTGATTTAAAAACTGGTTTTTTGGCTCTATTGTGCAAACAATTGACATGCCAATAGCAATTAGTGTACTTACCGCGTTTTCTTAACCTGTATATTGTGATTTAATTTTTCTAATGTCATATCACCTGTCTTTTTATCGAATATAATTAAGCATTCTTTTGTATATTTTTTGTGATTTCCCTTATAAACTGTATGAGGCACACCGGAACTTTCTGAAATTAGAAAACGAATTGTAAATATTAGAAAAGTATTACATACACTATAATAATAATTCATAATATCAGTAGCGTGACAGGCCGGGGTGGACCTGGGACTAGCTTTTACAGTACCCACGCACGTCGCGAGTCACGAGTAAATGAGCCCTACAGGCTTATGCGGTCTCCGTATGGTGAGACAGGAGTACTCTGTGCTAAGTTTGGGGATTGAACCTGCAATCTCCATAGTAGTGACGCACCTACCAACTATGTCACTATGGTCGGAATTATACTACAGACAAACATCTCCATAGCGGACAGCAGCGGGACCATCATCATCGCCCATTATGTAGGGGTGTCCGTTCTGGAGCGGTAAAAATACACGAATTATTTCTACAATATTAATTTTTTGGGAAGAATGCTGAATAATTTAGCCTTGCATAAAAGCATGCCATCAACCTTCAACAGAAGCCTCCCCCAACGAACATGTGACACTTGAGAGGCGCTGTATAAACTTATCTTCGAAACCAATAAATGTTCGATAGATAATGGCAAAAGTAAAGTCCATTATCAAACTGATCATTGATTTTGGTTTCTTGTAGTCCCGCGTCTTCCATAAGACCCTCACCCTTAATCGAATAACGACATTCAGTCTTCGATTTTTGCCTATTTCCAAACCATCGTCTTTTAGTCTGTTTCCTTATAGAAACTAGCAATACGGGTGGATAAGGGATTTCTAGATATTTTCTTAGCTCAAAACCCTACGACTAACTTCTTTGAAGATTCCCAGTAGCAAAGGTGCATCCTTGCGCCCAAATCTGACCATTAATATGATATTTTCTGGTCTAGTATCGGCTACAGAATTTTCTAACTGCTATCGAATTCTAACTTAAAGAATCACACAGCTAGATTCTGTATAGATCTTAGCAGTATTTGCATATAAGGAATTGATAATGCTTTCCACACTTCAGTGCTCTTTCCCTAGATAATCCATTGGATACCAGTACATCCCGTTAAATAATATTGGAATACTTCACTGACATTCCGCGTATAAACTGACAAGTTTCGAAGTGATGGTGTCTGACGTCTGGGCTTTGATAGATCTATCGGTCACTAGTATTGCTTCTTTCATCGCATCGACTTCAGCGAGTTCATAAACGTCACAAGGCGGGAGCCCTGAAAGATTTGCGTTCATAAATGGATATAAACTGCAGTGGCTATGCATGGCAGCAGTCGACAACTGTGTTGATAAAAGCAATGTGACAGCCTAATTGCTATAAATTAGGCAGTGATTTTTGTTTTTTATTTTCAGTATAACAGGGAATCCGAAAAGTGCAAAAATGGATCCTAAGAACATCATACGGGATTTATATACTTATTATTTTAAAGAATTGTTTGTTATTTGCCGCATGTTTGACATCAAATTTTTTTCATTTAAAAGCACGGCCCCTTTGCTGCGTACTTTGCTAATGTTTATTTCTTTAATATTTAAAACGTTTTGTCAGTTGATTAAATGTATCAAACATTAAACCTATTTTTATACTATTCTTAGACTCTAATTTATCTAATATATCTATCGCCTACTTATGTTGTATTTATGAATACGTTTCTGGCAATACTGCAATACTGACAATACTTCATAAATTTATTGAGAGAATATTTGTACATATTTGTACAGAGGGCAGTGGAGGGGCAACCTTGTAGTAATTATGAACTCAACCAAATCCTAGTTTGAGACATGACTATCAAAATGTAAATTTACGGTATTGGGCGATAGTATCACGGACTTTTTTGTTTAAAAAATAAGCGGTGGTTGCAAACCTATTCTGCCGGTGAAGGACATTAATAGTATTTGTAAACAAAAATTAGCCTGATACATCTAATATGAATTGTTTGAGATTTCTGTACGAAATAATGCGAAAGCAGGAATAAATTTACAGGAATAAATTCAGGTACCAATGACTCCAGTTTTTAAATGTGCCTGTATCTCAAAATAATACATTTCACGTTTTGAAAACTAATGCTGGAAAATGGATATATACAAAACCTATACACCATCATTACCATCATTAACTAAACATTGTACAAATTGTGCTCACATATAAAACATACTTTCGTTAATAGTCCCTAAAAGTTTTTATATTATATAAGCACCTGGTAGGCGGCATTTCAATAAAACTATGTATATTAAACGAAAGATATGCTGTACAAATGCGATATATTGTTACAAATCGGCTTCTAGAATTATAAGCAGTAAAAGAAAATAAAGCTTTGCTATGTACGGACTGAAATATTTAACCTGGGTGCACAGTGCATATTTGTGCTAGAGAATTCGGCTTTTTCTAACGGATAGTTATATCGTCTTTGCTCACTTATTGGTGAACCATCCGATTAAAAAATAGCATTTTTTACTATGGAGGGGGGAGGGGATGAACACCCCCTCCCGTACTAAAAAAAATGCTGAGAGGGTGTCCATCTCCCTGCATAAAAAAAAGCTAGTTGTTAACCCCTCTGCAAAATACCGTCATCATTTCTTACTTCTTGTCGCCAAAGTTATCGTACTCTCCCCACTAAAAAGTCAAATTAAAGCCGAGCGATCTTTTTCGAATGTTTCTTCTTCTCGTAATATTTTATAACTATGCTACTCTTTAAATAATGTTAGCTACAGACAAACCCGCTGCAACTCCTCCTGACATTTGGACTATGACGCTCTCTAATTTGAATATAAGCTAGAAGAGTACGTCTACACCGCACTTTAATCCAACATTTCTCGTCCAGTTTCAACATTTCATCCCAAATGTTCAGCATTTCGCCATACATTTCCAAATGCTGAATTTCGTCGCTGCATTTGTAAGTTTGTCAAATCGAACAATGCACTTAACAGAATCAGCACGTCATTTAATGACTTTGCAGTCCACTGACATAAACAAAAAACAACTGTCAACAAAACAATCAATCATTTTAAGCGATAATTACAATGTATTGAGTCAGCAACATATTTAGTATGTTTGAATTAGAACATAAATTAACCTTTAAATAAATGTAGCGGGCCAAAACGGTTCAATCCCATCTGTTTTCCAATCAGTAATCAGTTCTGACAACGACTGTCATTTGAAATGTTGAAATTCCAGTGGGAAAGAAATTGGATTTCGAATATTAAAGAACATTATAAGCTTGTGAGTCTGTGATCTATTCAGAAGGAAATCCGTATGTACGGGGAAGAACAGTCAAATATTGGAGTTGGCAAATATAAGAACACTGGAAGAAATGTATCAACGGAACATTTATTTTCGTCTAGCCTGTACGACTAAATCACACGCTGAATTTGTGCAATATTATGCGAGAGAACTCTTCTTTTTTTAAAGGATAGTTATCTCGTCTTTGCTCACTTGTTGGTGAATCATCCGATTTAATATTTTAAGCAAAGGGCGGAGAAATAACATTTATCTTCGAATACCCAACTGCACAAAAAACAAAAAAAAACAAGAATTACAAAAGCAACTTGTTTCCAAAATGTTAATTTTTTGGAATGAAAATGTTGACTGATTAAGCGTTGCTGAAATAAAAGTGAATTAATCACGTAATGTTATAGTATTTAAATCGAATTGAAAATCTCAGACCCGGTGGAGCACATGCATAGAATAACAAACTGAATTGCTGAGCTCCTATGTCTATGTACTTGAGTAAATCAATACATCGCAATCACTCGCATCGTGCACCGACATAAGAAAACAAAATTAAATGCAATTACCATTCAAAGAGAGTTCAACATGTGCTTTTCCTTCTTATTTCAAAAAACAAACTTTCTCCAATTTCTTAGAATAGCTTTTTTTTACAATTTTAATTTTGTTTCTATTCTGCGATCATGTCATTTGATGTTCATTATATCGGACGTCATTTTATAATTGATAAACGCAAACCTGTTGTATGCGTATAGTGTATCAAAGGAATTTGGGGCACTGCGTGACAATTTGAATTGTTAATTAACAGAGCGAGAGGGAAAGAGAAAGACAGCGTTTACCCACTAGAAAGAGATTGAGTATGATTCAGTCCGTTTGCAGATTTAACATCAATTTGAAGACATTTCCAACCATCATTCCAGTAAGACCTGGGACCTCTGGTGTGTGTGAATGTAGTGCGTATGGCATCTGAATCGATAGCTGCTATCGAATTATTATTGTGTAAAAAATTAATTTGACATGCTACTTATCTGAATACAGTGAACATTGTTTAATTTTTTGTCGTATCTTAGTTTTTCGAAACCAATTAAAAACAGTCACGTAACAATAACAAAAATCGCTGCAACAACAGAAAATTGTTGCTATTTCTTCATGGTTTTATTTTTCTTGTTGATTTACATAAATTGGGTGGTGGTATGTGGTTTCGTTTAACTTGTCGGTTTGGTTTGTGTCTTTACCACCATTATTGTTTTTACTGTTGCTATTGTAGATCTTGCACAGTGCTCAGACTTTCAGGGAACCGGTCTGTCGATTGATTGTATGTATGGACCAGGAAGAGGGGATTAAAGAGAGAAAAAATAAAACACCAAAATTTATATATGCTTGGAGAGGCCTGTTGCTAGACTACTTTTGGCAATGAAAAATTACACGTATCAGCAGCATATGCATATGAACATACATGAAATTTATATGAATGAATCTATACATGTTGATATGTGCATATCAACTTATATCTAAGTATTTAATTCCAGAGGAAAGGCTTGTTTTTCTTGCTTCAACCAGTTGTTTTCTTAAGCAGTCACTTTTTGGTGTTCGCCCTTCGATATTTCGCGTTCTTCAAATTATAAGAGTCAACATTGTACAACATTCAGACACATGGACGTTCTCATTTTTTTGCATTTATGACAGGTTTCTCCCACAGAAGTTTTTACTTTTTTCTCTTTTCGAATGCCGGTCAACTAGCAAGTCAATCTCAACCAAGACAACTTTCAATTAATAACGTTAGAACGTCAAAACATGTCGGCTCCAGAAACTGAGGATATTGATTTGCATTTTGCCTTAGACCGTGTACATATTATGTACACATCATGGCTATGTAGTGCTAAATCATCCCAGGGTTTAATTTTCATAAAATTTCATTTTAAGCTACATGTGTGCACGCTATGCACTATTCAGCATAAACAAAAGAATGAAACTGGAGAATTGCATACACACCGTGTTGGTTTGACAAACACGCAACTAATGCCCTTCGCAGTGAAGGTTTAAATTTAAGTTCGGCTGAACCTTAAACGGCGTTTAAGGCAACCCTTCAAACTGGTGCTTGTAGTTGCTGCAGTTCTTATTGGATTGTTGATGTATTTGCTATACTTTGTAGTTTTTAAATGTCTATGGTTCAGTTCTTTGGAATTATTGTAGCGTGCCCGTAGTGCTATCGGTGAAGGGAGATATGGGACAAATGATTTTTTATCAAATGTCACAAATGACAAAGAGTAGAATGGAAGGAAACACGAGGAAGGGAGGATTCGTTTATCGAATATCACTTTTATTGAGAGCAAAATGCTATCGCTCTCAAAAGTGCGAAACAAATGCAGCTGTGCTCCTGAACTGAGGTTTACACGGGAGTACACTCAATCAACTCAGTTCAAGGTTTTAACTGTGAAACCGAATAAATCGTTGAACTGAAGTTTAAACTTACAAAGCGGTCAAGGACAGTGAAGTGAACCGGTGCAGGAATTTCCGACTAAAAAAATACACGTGTTCTGAAAGCAAATGTTCCTTACAGAAAATGGTGTAATGTCAAAGAGGAGTGAACTGATTTTATCCACGCTAATATTTTGGAATAACGACTAAACTGTCCCGTCATTTCATAAATGTGGACGTTAACGTGCTAGAAATTGGAGGGTTTAAAAGGAAGGATTTTTTTATAATTTGCGGGCGCACATTGGCTTGTTAATACGCTTAAGTGCCCGGGGTTAAGATAAAGCATGAATGGCAAGCAAGATTGTTGATCATGCGTTAAGTGAATTGTAAAGTCTGATATATTTGTACAATCTATTGAACTTGTCCAACTGTGTCTGTGGATATGTTCCAGCTGCCGTTTGTCATGTTCAAATTCTTAAGGAGCCTCTGATAACCCACTACCTTACGTTAAGGATGAGTCAAGTGGGTAGCATCCGGCTACCTCGTCTTTCCATAGTCCAAAAGCGTGTATCTGAAACTACCCAATTGTAGTATTGCGTGCAAAGTGTGCATAAACCGATTTATTCCCAAGGGTATTAATGGTGGTAGTGTGGCGAGGATATTGACTTAAAAATCTCTTCCTGAACCTACCTTCTTATTGAAAGAACGGTGAATGATACTGTTTTACTTGAATGTAAGTAAAATTCAACAGATGATCTTGTAAGGAATCTAATATTTATATCATTAGGTTCTTTCGTTTCACAAGACAATATCAGTTTGCTTCTATTTAATTTTAGTTATTGAAAATGTGGATACTGTTGCTGAAGTTAAGCATCTAACCTGTCTTGTTGCTAAAACGGAAAGCTAGGATTGGTTAAAGAGGTATTTTGTGTAGAATCTCCTTATTGTATCACAAACTTAACTTGATATAGGCGGAGACATTTTCGGGAGGAACCGACCAGACGTTCGTAGCAGTTTTTGTGGTCGTTCCTTCTTTATTTCTGCTTCGATTATCTACTGTTAAATTCAACTTGCTTCCAATTTGAGACCATTTATTTGACGTCACAAACTAGAAGAAACATTGAAGAAGAATTCATAAGTTTAGATAATAATATCTCATTTTTCTCCATTTACTTTTATTCCCAATTTTTAATTGCTTCGTCTACCACTTGTCACATGTGTTAGCATAGCTTTCAATTGTCTGAGGTGCGCAGGCAATTGGAATCGACGAAATTTTGCCTTCCATGGTAGTTTTAGGTCTTTTCGTCTTGCATATGACCATTTGTTGTTGCTTCAGTTCAAAATAGTGGAAGAATTGATCTTTAGTGAACTAAGTGGGAAAATAAATCTTTCGAGACACATTTTATCATTTTTTGACTTTTATATATCTTTTTTGATCACAGGATTGATGTCTACAAAAATGTTCAGAATCTGAGAAGAAAGCCTCCCTAGCTCTTCTGATAAGGCATAATTAATTTAATTCACAGTGATACAGTCCGCCTTGCCTTTTGAACGGAAGATATCTTTTACATAGATAACGTGGCGTTCTGTCGTGCAGAGCTAACGCGTGATGTTTTTAACTCTAGCGTTTTTTCCAGTTTATATAGTACCCCCTCTATTGGTCAGCTACCTTCAAATGATAGCAATTACTTGAGACGATTGAATGACTGAAGGATTCTCATTTCCTTGTAGCTTTGAAGTAGAATACTATTACCTTATTAATGAACAAGATGTTCATAAATATACATTGAATTGCTGAAAGAAATGTTAATAATTAAATAAAAGTGCTGTAATAACGTCATTTTGGAGTTCATTGAATGAATAAATAAGTGACTCAGAACAAGTGCACATTAATTAGTTTCAAAAGAATCGCTGAACTTCTCACTAATGAGATTTGTATATGGATGAGAGTGCGCGTGTGTTGATCTTTGGGTGAGTGATGATTAAAAACCCATACTGATTTTCTCGACAATTTACCAGACAAAAGAAATCATATAATGATCGCAACCCATTGAGTTAAGTGTTTGGAAACGATCTTGATATTTTAGGTGTATGTTTGTTGTTAATGGCAAAATGAAAACTAGACATTGGTGAGAGTTGATTCTACGTGATTAGAGTAGGGAAACTTTATTTTCATTTAGGGTCGATAAACAGTGCTGTGTGCTTACTATAAATAGTGGTATAAGCTTTAGGGAGTTCGACATTAAAAGACACCGAGAGTGGAAGTAAGGTAAGGAATTGCAAATGATGAATTTTGTTGTGTACTTGCAGACGCCGTAAACTAATTTGCCACGAATGAATGAGGAACTAGCTTACATATGGTGGTGGTATATCAGAAAGACTATTTATTCAGAAAGGATGTAAGTTAAAAAATCATTGTTGTAACTCTGCTTAGTGCAGTTGGATACGATGTTTATTAGCCTAGGACACGTGAATGTTTCGTTACTAAGCGAACGAGAAAAGTGAATGGAAGAGAAAGAAGACTTTTTCTTTCTTTGTGGGGCTAAAGTTCGGGGCAAACCTAGGACCTAACCAAAAAATGCTTTCCAGCTAGCGCGATCTCTGGCTAGCTACCCCCAGTTATGTACTTATGTATGTGTTCTACATTACACGGGGGCGTCCTTTATTGCTTCGAAGCTAATTTGAGCACGCCCTTTACTTGGCCCAGCCACTTTAACTGTTGAATAGGTAGATGTCTGGCTAAGTGAAAATTCTCTGCTGTCATCCACTGTGTGTCTAGTTTGACAGTAGTGTCAAAACTAATATGGCGTCTCTATTCGCACTCATATATAGCTATGAAATCCCACGACCAGTCCTCGCTGTTCGTTGCTCTCTTGCCTTGTAGGCATCAAGCTTGATTGCATGTACCTGCCTGCGCTCGTTGTCGAACCATTCAAATTTCTGTCAATCAAAATGTACGTGATTACACCAATCTGTGTTCGAGCAGCAATCATGGATTATTACATTGGATCAATTTTTCGAGAATATTAACATACAGTCAGCGTCAACAGTGAGTGTACAGCAGAGAGGTTCTCAGTGAAAAATAATGTGAAATGGAACTCCAAGAAAATATCTTAAATGAAAAACTGTAGGCACAGGGAGTCATAAACCAAAAATTTAAGCGAAATTTACATCTCAAAAGTAAGTGAAAGTACTGCATGTAAAACAAAAATAATATGCCCTAATATGGGTTGTACAGGTAGCTTCTAACATGGTCAATTTAGTGTCCACTTATAAAAAACTGATGTGTTTGGTTACGACAAAAGCGTTTGCAAACCAAATACCAGAAGGGTCATTTTTTGGTTTATGACCAAGTTTTCAGATATCCTCATATTTTTTCTGTTTTATGTATATAACTGATTTTTTTTAGAAAACTGCATTCAAGATTTTCTAACAAGATTTATGTTGAGAAATTCAGTTGTCCGTAACGAAAGCATTCGTTAACCAAACACTAATCCGACAAACATACCAATAATTAACACTGCCGCTCAAGAAGAACCAAAGACAAGTGTATTCCTTAAAAAATCTATATTCGCAATGGGAACAACAACAACGCAGATTTAAATCGTTGAATTGCAGTCAAATTTACTTCAATTGAGCTTTGGTTCGGATCATTCTTCGGTATTCAGCGGAAAATGGTGACAACAGCTCAAATTGAATGTGTCCCCGAGTGTAACCAGGAAACAAGTTTCGCTTGTTTCGGACATACTATTATTGAAATGAGTCCTCATATGTTGCACAACTTTTCTAAATGTAGCCGTTTTAGAAACAGCTTGGCAAATGCATATTAAGATTTTTGACTATATTGTAAAATCATTCAATGGACCCAATTAACGAGCAGTCAGGTACATTTAGAAAACGTGAAGTTATTGATGCTTCATTACTGAGAATATTGAAGAATGTCTGTCCACTTTTAAAAGACAAACAAATGTCACTGAAATACAGAGCATTATAGGCTAAATTCCAAAATCTGAAACTGAAATGCAGATTAAACACATTCTTAGTCTTGCGGTAAGTGAAGTATATAATCTGATATAGCATCTCATAAATCAACTAAAGCAGTGCTCATAATCTCATATCTCATAAATCAATCTCATTTAACTTTGATTAGAAAAGCCAATAAAAACTTTCATTAAAACGAGAGAAGAGAAAGAGAAGTAATAAAGAAAGAGAAAGTAATACATATAATGAAACAATGGTTCTATTATTAAATGGTATTGAAGCGATTTGTATAGCTATTGCAATACATAATAAATAAATAAATAAATAAGTAAATAAATAAAAATATATAAATGCAATAAATATACACAAATTATAAAGCCAAATTAGAGATGTAGACATTGTCAGAAGATAAACACGAAATATTGTTTTTTTTTAATCCTTTGTGCTACCATGGCCATTTCATGTAATTCTTTTGTTGGGAAAAACCATGGAAAATCCAGAATCATTTTAAGCAGTTTATTTTGAGCTATCTGGAGCTTGCGCAAGTGACTCTTTGCACATTTACCCCAGAAAGGAGACCCATAAAATATAATAGCTTGAAAAATAGCTTTGAAAATGAGTAGTTTGTTCGCAGCATTGAGTTTAGGACGTCTACATATAAATGGATACAGTATTCGTGTAGTTGTGTTAACTTTCTTAATTGTTTCTTGCACATGAAGATTGAATGTTAAGCGCTTGTCTAAATAAATCCCAAGATATTTTACAATCGGTTTCCATTCAACCGAAATTCGCTTTTTCTTCTAAATTTGAAAAATTATGTGTAGTATAATAGTAGTAATAGTAGTATAGTAGTAAGGTACTTTTACCATATCTCAATAATTCAAAATTTTAAATTTGTATGTATTGTAGATTTTATGCCACAATAAAAGAAATGTTAAATGTTAACTTTGATTGGAAATATGTAGTGTGTCTGGGTATTCTAAAAATCTTCATCTGTTCATTACTGCTTTCACTTCATTACTCGAAAATGTACACAGCTAATGTCAACAATTTGATAAAACGTACGCAATAGAAAATTATTATTTTTTGTATATTAGCAAGAGTGTGATACCTGGAGTCGTTAGCGTAACCTGTGTAAACAAAATAATTAACACCCGCATAACTGCTTACAACTTCATTATATTGGCATACACAAGCATGGAACAGTACATCTGTCTCTATTTAAAAACAATAAGCGATGTTAATTAATTTAAGACCCAACCTCTTTATTATTCGACGCTTATGAAGCCTATATGTTTTCGAATTCCTAGAATGGTGAAAATAACACATGGGGGATGAAGAAAATTTAATGGATTTACGTGAACACAGGCTTGGTATCGAAACCTGGAAACTTGGTGTAATTATCCTTCCTCACTAGAGAACCATTTGAACTATTTATACAAAATTATTCAGTTGGAGATTCCTTGAAAGTTTATTTCTTATATGATCACGCATGTTCATAATAGTAAAATAACAGTACAGTAGAACTTCGATATAATGGACATTCGGGGGGAAGACGCGGTGGGGCCACGTCTCAATTACGTTCAGTTATACTTATATCCTTAGCAAACCTTAGATTTTTTTGAAAATAATGATGTTTCATACGCCCACATATTCGTACTATCTTGAGCGATTGATTGATTTCAAAAACAATTGCTCAAAGTTTCAAAAAATTCTTTAAAAGTTCAAAGTTTTCTCCGATTAGAATTTATTTTTTTGTTTTCGTAAATTCGCTATTTTTAACAAAATTGTCATTCATAAAGGTATACCGACAGATTTCTAGGTGTCAGTTTTTCTTTAGACCGTCAACCTTAATATTGGGTATATAACTTAATTCGTGTTTTTTTTTCATAATTTGAACGTTTATTTAAGAAATACATGTACAATAGCATTATTCAAAGATTGCCCTTCATTGCCCTGCTAAGACTTTTTCCAGCTTTCTGGCAATTTGTGGATCCCATCCCAAAAAAACAGCATATAGCAAAAACTGGAACTGTTAGATAAACAACGACACGCATAGCTACTTATAAATAAAGGGTGATTTTTTAGCTATTTTCTTTTTGGCAACACTGGTTTAAACAGCTGACGCACATTTCGTGTTTTGTTTCACTGTCAAACATCTTCAGTTTGGTCTATAATTCAACCATGAATCGTCTTACAACGCTTGCAAATTATTGAATTTTATTATCAAAATGCGTGCTCTGTTAAGAAAGCTAATCGCGCGCTTCTTCCATTTTATGGTGTGTTCAGCGACGATGCTCATTTTTGGCTCAATGGGTACGTAAATAAGCAGAATTGTCGATTTTGGAGTGAATATCAGCCAGAAGCATTGCTAAAGCTACCAATGCATCCAGAAAAAGTCACAGTTTGGTGCGGTTTATGGGCTGGTGGCATCATTGGACCGTACTTCTTCAAAGATGATGCGAATCGTAACGTAACTGTAAATGGTGAGCGCTACCGTGAGATGATATTCAACTTTTTTTTGCCCAAAATGCAAGAGCTTGACTTGCATGACATGTGGTTTCAATAAGACGGTGCCACATGCCACACAGCACGCGCAACTATGGACTTATTGAGAGGCGAGTTCGGTGAACATTTTCTTTCACGTTCGGGACCGGTCAATTGGCCGCCTAGATCGTGCGCTTTAACGCCTTTAGACTATTTTTTGTGGGGCTATGTTAAAGCTCATGTCTATACATCTATTCGTGAGATACCGGCCAAAATGTTGGAAAGACTATGCCAAAATTGGACTAAGCGGATGGACCATTTGAGGCGCCGTCAAGGTCAACATTTGGATGAAATAATCTTCAGACATTAAATTATATGGACCGTACTATTTTCGTTTGAAAAATTTTATGTGTTTCGTTCCTATAGCTTTTAAAAAATCACCCTTTATATCAAATTTGAGGTTGGATTCAAGTCGAGGATTCTTATGCTAAACAAGAAAGATCAACAAACCTCTGAATTGATATTTTATGAATAAACTAGAGGCTTGCATTTCTGTATTATTTTTACATTTGGTTCAATCCTCCGAATTTTGCTAACATTTTTTATATCCTGGATTTACACCCGAAAGATAAGACATATGATCACCCAATCCTGATACTGTTTTGGAGGTGGTTTGCGATAAATCATGTAATTTCATTCGGCTGTTAACTGTAGGAGTGGTCGTGCATCTGTTATTTTTCTCTTGAGTTTCTGCGAAATAACATTAGGTCACATGCCAACATGTTCAGTTGTGTTCAAAATAATAGTAGTGCGTCTTGTTATATTAGTTATTTAAGCTTTGTCGAATGACAACAACTTATTTTTACATAAAAAGTACATACAACGTTTTTATCCTTAATTATAGATATAAAAGGTTTATTTTTAACAAAATAATTCATTCTTAATTGCCAACATTTATAGCTTGGATTTTAAAAATATAAAGCAACAAAAAACTACAAACAGAATTTCCCTGTTCAAAGTAATAGTAGTGTTGATTGAAACTAAAAAATATGGGTCTTAAACAAAAGATAACCTTTGTACTTGGTTGTAAACCCCTTATTCTGTAGGACTGATTTGCTCTGACGTGGCATGGAGTCCACCAAATCCTTGCATCTCTTGGTTGTAATATTCTGCCACGCGCTTTGCACCACTTGCCAAAGTTCTCTATTATTGGTTGGCTTTGCGTTCGCCACTGCTTTCTTTAAGTCACACCACAAGTTTTCTATGAGGTTAAGGTCTGGTGACTGTGCGAGCCACACCATAACATTAACCCCATTAACCCGAAACCATTCCTTGGCTTTTTTGCTGGTTTTCGTTTGTTTCGGGTCATTATCTTGCTGAAAGACCCAGATTAAAGGCATTTCATGTTCTGCGTACGGCAACATTACCCTTGCAAGAATATCAACATATACAGTCTGGTCCATGATCCCAGAAATAAGATGGATAGGCCGAACACCTTGGTAGGAAAAACAGCCCCAAACCATTATTTTTGAACCGCCGTGTTTTATGGTCTTTAAAGTGTTTTGAGGGCGATATTCCGTATTTGGAGGACGGCGAACATATTGACGGGACCCACGTGGCCCAAAAAGAACAATTTTTCTCTCATCAGTCCATACTATATTTGGCAAATTCTTTGGCAAAAGCTATACGAGCTGATATGTGCTTTTTAGAGTGTAATGGTACCCTGCGGGGACTCCGAGCGTATAGCCCTTCATTTAACAGCTGCCTGCGGTCTGTGACAGCACTAATACTTAGCCCCAATTCCTTTTGGATGACATTTGAAGGTGCAGAGGGGTGCGTCTTGCTATATCTTACAATTCGCCTGTCCTCCAATGCCAATGTTTTTTTTGTTTTCGTCCACGGGATTCGGGCTTAGGATGGTGCTTTATCGCGTTAGCAATCACTGGGCTGTGCATCCTATGATTTCTTGAATTTCTTTATACGTCTATCCATCTGCTCTTAATTTTAAAATTAATTTTCTCTCCTGCTCTGTGCAATGCTTATTGCGGCCCACTGTTTAATTAAAAGTTCGAGATTTTACTATAATCTGATTAAAAATATTTATTTGTTCTTACGTTTATGTTTCTACCTTTAAATTTAATTTTTTATCAAATTTTAAGTCAGTTAATTAGAACACTACTATTTTTTTGAACAGCTGTTAAAGCACTTCGCCAAACCTTTAACGACTGACTGATACTACAACCGACATGCAGTGGAAAATATGATCAGTATTTGTTTTGTCAATTACCGTTGTACGTTTTTGCAGTCTGCATTCAGGGAAAATATAACAAAATTTGCTTGCAATTGCTCGGGATATGAAGGGAGAATATAAAAAATGGAATCACTTGGATATGCAAATTAAAAGTGCACTACTATTATTTTGAACACAGCTGTAGGTTTGCGAAGTATTTTTTTTTAAATTGACTCTATAGATCTTTATTGAGCAGTGAACAGATGAGCTGGAAAGCAACTGCAATCAAATTCGATCAACTTTTCGATCCCAAAACATTAATTGTCGATCGCACTATCATAATGATTAATCATATTAATCTTATTAATAAACCAAAACGTTGGATTTGTTTATACTAAAAACGATATTTTCTCAATTTGAACACTAAAATGTAAATCAAATAATATTCCGACACTAGCACGGTTTCTTTAGATTATCACTTGTACAAACATTGTCTATGTGTCGAATTTTATTTCACGGTAGTATAGCTACGTATATACATACTATAAACAAATAGATCTAGGTAACGCGATGTGTTCTTATAAGACCAAACTAAAATATGGATAAGTCTACCGACCAATTCGTTACCACTTCTGTGTTTATTTCTTTCTGTTTTGTTTTTGTATAAATGTGGGTTATCCACATACATTCCACAAACGTTAAATAACTTTTGATTATCAGATTTTTTCTTACTTCTAATCTCTAATGATAGAATATTGCACTTGTATTGCGTATATCTTTGAATTTACTATCATTAACTTGGTTTTGTTTTTATTTTTTATTTCGAATCCAGTATTAAAATCGTCTAAAAGAAAACAAACGTTGATATGATTGCGAATTTCTGTCTAATCTTAGAAAAGGGTTGACAAAATTATGTGTGGTATGAGAAAGAAGGTAAAACTATTCTAAATGTATCATTATCATGACGTGCAAATAAATAGAGACGGTCAACTAAAAGCCAAATCATTAAATGTGTTTGGTGAAAATGAAATAGCGCATCGTCCATCGATAGTAATTTAGGCACGATCAAGTAATCAGACTGATTAAAATATTCCAAATGTTTTGCCTAACACGAGATTATTTGTGTCATTGTTTTACTTTCCTTATCTATAGCTGCAACTTTTCTCCTTTCCTTGACCTCTTATAGTACAAAGTAGTGTAAATAAGTTTTTTGTAATTTAAAAACAGAAGGCCTAAAAAGCTAACGATAATGATATCTAATCAGATAAAGTTTTGTAGATTGCAACAAGTGATTGCTTCATATGGCCACATGAAGTTTTCATTATTCACTATACTACTTTGTTGGCTATGTTAAATGTTTTTACTACAATCAAAATATAAAGTCCGATAATACATGATTGACACTCAAGCGGACAATGTTGAGTACTTAAAATCAATACTTTGATAGGTAAAGAGCTCGCATTTAAAATTGCAGACAAAAAATTAGAAGAACTCCCCGAGTACACGGAAAATGTTAGGAAAAATAATATTCATTTCATTTGGTGGGGGGCTGTAAGATGCGAACATTTTACAATGATAGCTTAACAACACATTGAACTAAAAGACTTTGCAAAACTATCCAAATTTATGAATAACATTTAAGAAGAATAAATGAAATTAAAATGTCATAACAGCTGTCAAAACCCATGTTTACATTGGGCTTCAAGTGTCAAAGTGATACTTGTATTAAATATTGACACATTATTCCGCGCTCATAAAAGAAAAGATTACATTTTGAAGATAGGTCCAGTTTTTGCATCAAGGCATCAAATTTCTTGTTTACTTTTTTGGCAAATTAAGCTAGGTGACATCGGAGAGAGAGAGAGAAACTAATTATGTTCAGCGACTCCCTTTTCCTAATCTTTCACTTCAAATCGAGCCAACAAAAGTCTTAAAAAGGGTTATAGCACCACGATAGGAATTTTGAGCATTACCCGGTAAAGTTCAGGAATGAAAGCGACCTCGGTAGTGATAGGAGAACCTCAAATAATCAAGACATGAACTATATGAAATTACCTACTTTAGACAACAGGTTTGAAATGTATTCCATTAGGATGCAAAGAAATTATAAACCAACTTATCTCCAAATAAAACTACTCATTGGAGTAATTTATGCCTCAATGCTCAATCTGTTTTCAAATTAGAAAAAGTAAAATGAGTAATAACCTCAAATAAGATTATTTTAATTTGGTATTGCATGGAAATGAGCATTACCTATCTTCCGCAACGAGAAGTGTAACCTTTTGATGTTGCTGTCTGTGTTGAGAGCTAGACCAATTGCATCTGTGAACATCATCTCATTGTTACAGCTTTCAAAAACATGCGACCGAAACGAACATTTTCTGTTAATACAATATATTTGATGTACATATGTTGTATGTATATTCGGTATACTGGACCACTCTCGCCTATAATCCACTTTCCCCGGATCATCATGACCGGCATTTTTTTCCTCAACCGAGGGCGGTTTTAGTTAAGGTGAATTATTAATGCATACATATCTATTAAGGCCAGTTTGTAAAGCTATTTGATTTTGTCATGTAATAATAGATATTTTAAAATAGACATTGCACCAAGGTGGATAGAGTTCTTTCATATTTGTATATACGTACAATATACATACATATAGGAACTGAGAAAATGGGTTCAAAACATTCACCAACCAGATAGTATCATAGGCAATAATTATAGAAAAAAATATATATATGTACACATCTCACAAGACATTGAGCGGACATAAAATCAAAAAGAAGCCAAGTGGCGCACATTGCATGAATGTTGTAGGTGGGAGCAGTACATTTTTTGATACGTTTGCATAAATATATCACACAGTCTCTCCTCATTTGGGTGAGACCCAAACCTCATTATCAACACGAAACACTTGTGCGTCTTAGTAGAATGTTTATGATGACGAAGTTGAATTGGGTATTATGTAACAGGAGACATTTTGCATTTGTGGAAGTTTAAAAAATAAAAGTTGAAACTATTCAGCACCATTTCGATCAAAAATTGCTTATTGTTGTTTGTTTTTTTTTTTTTACAGAAGGTAAACTACCTGCTGTGTCTGTTTTTGTTTTTAAACACACTTCTGTCTTGGTGTGGGTTATTTTGTGCACACTTCCGGCAACACATTCTTTATAAGATTTCTCTAATTTGCGAAATCATTAAGCAATACATACATGTAGTTAATATGGTTAAGTTTACGGAAAAAGTGTTACTTTTGAAGTTATTTGAGTATGGCCGTGAGGTAATAATATGATTACTTCTCTTTCCATCGTGTTAATGCGCACGCTTATATGGTCCTGTACAGAGTAAGTACGTCAGTTTTGCCCGTAGTGGGGCCAGGACCTAGCTCCTCAGCAGCCACTCGTGTTGTGCGTGCTACAATTTTATGCCGACTCCGAGCGGCTTTTTGAGAAGCTTTTTCTAGACAGTTATACTCTCTGAGCTTTGTCAATGACTCGAAAGAGGTGGGGCTCACACCCATCCAAAGTTATTTGTAATTAATTAATAAGCCCAGCTTAGGCTCTAGCCAGAAATGAAGTATGATAGAGATACCCAACTTCACAGCTGATTAACCCCTAGCCCATCGACAAATTTGACAGATAATCAAGAAAATTTTGAGGGTTATTCATGAATTTTTGACAGTTATTCACGAAATAACGTAAATGCCGTTCTCTTTGGTCAATTTGGCTTCAGAAAGCAATATAAAAAATGGTTGTCAAAAATGTCAAGGAGCAAGAGAGGTAGAAATTGGGCATCTCTGTCATACTTCATTTCTGGCTCTAGCTTCTACATTTATCCTTGAACTTAAATTGAAAAAACATAAAACTTTCAAAGTCAACCTTTCAACCACCTCAAGATCAATTTTCGTGTTCTTTAGTTAGAAAATGCTCTTTGTTTTCTCTCAAGGACAGCCAGTCACAACATAATGCTAAAATCATGGCCAGTCATTGAATCTATGTCCGTAAGTGGACATGTTTTTGTTTTCTTATGATTCTTATACAATACTTAGCAAAAGTGGGACAGCATCCGTCCTTGTACTTAAAACGTACATTATGATCTAAACTATTTTGACTAACGTAGAGAATAATTAGAAAGAGCGCCCATTAGAATCTTCCAATGGTTTCATTTAATAAATAAAAAAATCCACAATCACCGAAGATTAAATTCTTCTTTACGCAATAGGCATGTACACTTCTCATTGTGTGGTAACTTCTTTATAAATTTCTTATCAGACACTTGTAATCAGAAGAACTGCAGTCTACACAGTTCATTGTTCAAAAAAGAATCAAGTAGTCCACTACTAATTCATTTGCAATATAGACGACTACGATTTATTCAACTAGATGATTGAGCCACTCACATAGATTGTATGAGCCAAAAAAGGGATGTCTGATGAAACAAGAAAACAAAATGTATACACTGTCCCGGTACGATCATACACCACCTCTTTCGAGTCACTAGCAATGCTCAAAGAGTATAACTGTCTCCAAAAACCTTCTCAAATTGACCGTTCGCATAAATCTGAAGTTCCCTACTTCTCATGAAAGAACGGTAGCACGTACAACACTAGTGGATGCTGAGAAAGCTGGGCCCTGGCCCTCTATAGGCTGTAGCGCCACCCATATTATTATTATTATTATTACATAAGAAACCATACTCCCTTATTTCCACCAAAACTATACACAATACATAGTAGCAAGGAAACTGACCACAATACTTATCAAAGTGTCACAGTGGACTGGTTGACTTAGCCAAGAAGGGATGTGAAAACATGCAGCAAACTATACCCAAAACCCAGCTTGCCGACAGCAAAAAAGCAATTCAAGCTTTAGAAAAATGCAGACATATGTCAATTTAACAAGAGAAATATGTGCACGCAGTCTTTCCGACAGTCGAGTAAGTGCATATGTTGCGTGTATAGCAAAAAAAAACATGTATCGAAAATTTATATGTTTGTCTGTTACGTAATAACATATAATTCTACAGAATTTATACCACACTAACTTCGCCACAATGATCAGATTATTAATATAGCTGATACCGTATTTTTAAAAGGGAAGAAGCAGCATTTGCGATGAAAGCGTGCACTAGTTGGGAACGTAATCAGACGGGTGACTAAGTGGAAAGGCAACGTGCAGTATAAATATTCACAGGTTTAGAAATGAGAACTGTTTATAAAATAACCAAAAAATACGAGACAAAAAAATCCAGTCGAATCAACTGAGCGTGCATAACTACTGGCCGTAGAGAAGGTTCAACATGATTAACAAACTAGATTCTATTCTTAAAAACTTTCATTCATTTTGAGACTTTATTTGTATGACTTGCTTTAATATCTGATAAATAAGTCTACTGATCGGATGTCATCTTCGAATGAATGGAACATTTTCATAACCTGTAATAGCTCCCGCGTAATTTTGTGTTAACAGAAAATGAGGTGAATCTGTTGCACTGAATGAACAAACAAGCAAACTGTGATTTTGATGATTTTTTATATATACTTTTCATTCTTCTGATAAACGAAGTTAGGATGAATCTGTACAAGAAGATCCAACGTTGAAGAGAGTCTTTGTTTGTTTGTTATCATTCTGAATCAACACTCACCCAAGCTCAGCCTTCCCGAGGAATACATCGAAATACACATGTTGTGGCCGTGGTAAAGACCAGATTACGAGTACTAACCACTTTCTAACAACAATTCAGTTTTCATTTTTAACTGCGTCTTTTAAATATGATCGATATGTCTCCGAAAAAGGACGCTATATGGTTTCAGGAACGGTTTGCTACACAAGGTCACAATCCATACGGTTTATATTTGCCCCCAAATGAGTTGACTTAAATTTTTGTTCACTCTTAATGTGCAGGCAGGAAATTTTCAAATGCCCAAAGAAAAAGAAAAAATTTGCGAATAATTATCTCGGGATAGAATTGATTTTCTAAAGCATAAGTAATTTATTTCAACACTCAATCTACTTTATTCTTGTGTTGTTACAATTAATTATCAAACTAAATATACACAAACATTTCATGTCTGAATGTTATTTCAGGGGTCAATATGTCTTTCTTCCTAAATAAAAGAAAACAAAATCAATTCGTCATATCCAACAACAATTGTACATGCCGTGACCTGGCAACGTCAACAGATCCCCAGTGTATGCAGACAGATCAACAGAATCTTATGATGCAATAACTTTGGATGGTGCTTCAGTTAAGGCTTCAATCGTTTTGATAGGATATCTCATGATTCACCATGAGCAACAATATTCTGAAATTTTCTAAACACTGGATGTTTCACTCCAATTTCTTTTGAGAAGGTATGTGAATCGATATAACAAAAAATCAAGTAATTAATGTACTCTACACTTTCCACTTTTAAGTAATGGAAAGAAGAAACCCCCATCATGCAAATCCATTGGAATAAAATTAAAGTAATGTTAATGAGTACTCACCTAAATTTGGCACGGTAACAGTAACTTGATTATTTGAGCCGATATCAACGTCAGCTACCCTGTTAACATCCACGCTAGCTGGCTTAAAATCATCTAAAAGCAGAAAACATACATATATGTATCTTTCATATCCATTTTGTTCGTATTAGTTTTATTTGTATTTTGTGTGCTACGAAGACCCACAGATCGATCCATCGACAACAAACTATGGGAGTTCTCACAGAACTCTCAAAATACACAAGAACGCATCCGTTTGATGGTGATTCTAAGATCTGTGGGGATCGGGTTGGATTGTATGTTATTCGCTTACATTTTATCGTATGAAATGCAGTCGTTGTATTTTTTGAGTTAAATGTGCAGCCCAATTTCAATTCTCTAACTTCACTCCCGATATTTAATCGGTCGGCCAAGGTGGTCTTCTGTTTTGTCATCATCATCGCTCCTGTACTGCTGTTATTGCTGTTGCCGTTAGCTGTTGATAATAATGTTGAAGCTGTTGCTGTTGAATATTGATAGTAGCTATTGCCACCCGTCGTAGCACCAGAGCCACTGGCTCCTCCAACGCCTGTTGGTGTGTGACCAGATGACGGACCAGTAGATCCACGACTTATATAATGCTTCCGAGACGTTGACGGATTCGTTGTTGCTGATTTACGCGGAATTTTCGTAAATGGAAGTGACTTTTCGTGATGAGAAGACCGCTGTGATGCGCGTTTAAGCACCTTTAATATGAATTGTTTCAAATCCTGATGACTGTTGTTATAATACTCCTTGCAAAGGCAAATGTCTTTATTGAAACTTTTATTGTTTTGATTTAAGGTGACGATTATCAGTGCTATCACCAAAATAACATAATCTCGATGCAGGCTCAAGAATCTTTTTGCTATTAACTGCTGTTGATAAAGTGGCCTTTTGAGTTGATTTATATTCTCACGTTTTCCAACTTTGCTGTTCTTGTTACCTTCACCAATACTTCTAGTTTGATCGACTGTTGATTCGATTTTTACTCTTTCGATTGGTGCTTTTGTTGTTGTTGGAGTTGATTTTACGTTTGTTGTATTTGTTATTGGCGCTGATGCTTTTCGTGCTATTGCTGTTGCTGTTGCTGATGGTGCTGTTTTTGTTGTTGTTGCATGCAATGTTGACGCAGGCTGACAGCAGAAATAATAATCACCACCACCACTTCCACTACTACGACGGTAAGTTAACATATGTTGCGTATATGTACGCGCGGAGAATTTTCCCCCCGCAGTTAAGAAACAACGACACGACTGGACTGGACTTTTGTGTGTGCGTATTGCTATTACTACCGCTGCATGCGTTCAATCTGTATTTGTAATTGTATGCGTGCTTATAAAGGAGAGGGGAAGAAAAAACTTTCACAAGACACCTAACCTCCAAAAAAAAAAACTAAAAAACGAATTATATATTTTTTTTTCTTTCTAAAATATTGCGTTTATATCGGACTCATTTCGAATTGCCTTCATTCACTGAACACACTTGCATTTGCATTCTTTTTTTCACACAACCACCAGTTTCAGGGAATTATTCAATTATTGCGTGGGAAAGGATTCATGGTAAACAATGAATTGTGGCAAAAATTTTACTATATAAAAACTACTTAAGAAGCACTGTACAATATGCGGAGCAATCGACCGCGAATGGATGGAAAATTAATTTTATTCCCTTTTTTGATTTAACTGACTGATTTGATTCCCTCTTCACTCTTTTGTATTTTTCGTTATTTTTCTTTTTTGCAATATTTGACGTTTTTTTTATTGGGGAGATTTGTCAATGCCGTTGAGATTTCGTCGTGTCGTCACGTAAGAAAAAAAAATCAAAGGAAAATGTCAAAAACCTTGCACACAATTATAAAAACATAACGTGTGTACGTGTATATATGCACACATATGAAAAGGGGGATTTGCTATTTGTGAGCAAGAGAAAGATGGAAAAAAATCTAGACCTTTTTTTGGAATTTTCCTAAGAAATTATTCACTTATGGAAATTCACATTAAACGATCACAGTTTTGAAATGGAATCAAATGATATCGACGGATTCACGAATTATAGGGAACGTTGTATTTAATTTGGTTTAGTTAGTCGCACGATTTGGGGCCATTGTTGGCTTTTTTCATTTTTGCTCTCCGACGACGACGGAGCGGAGACACGAACGATAATTTCTCGGACTTTGTGTATGGGAAAATGAGATGTAGGATTACCACCTGAGACCAGCAGGCAGTTAAGACGATGGCAGTGGCAGTAGATAGATTGCTATTGCGACAAATGTTCAAAGGTCTGAGCGAGATGAACGGTGGTGTCTTGTGGGGAATTTGTGTTTTGGTTCGGTTGGCAAGCATGATTGGCGAAATTGACACGAAATGTCATGGGAAGTGAAATAAGAAAAAGTGGGTAGTTGAAATGAAAACTATGTTCAAACCCAGACTGTATTATCGACGAATCTTTTTATTTAGGTATACAAATACAATTTACAATCGTAGTTCATGATTTCTTTCTGCGAACGGAAAGTGAATTACTCGTAATATATTACTTGTGGTCGAGTAATGAACCGTTTACAACACAGTAAAGGAGTAAATTTGACATATCGTTCAACTCCATTTACATGTGTATCAACTGAACGCATTCATTGTGTCATTCATTAGCAAAGGCGTGAACCATCGCAGTACTTGGGGATCTTATTCAACCTTGCAAACAGTGCACTTGAAAAGAATTTCCACGGATTTTTATGTGATTAATTGGTGTGTATATGATGCGTGGAAATGGATGATAAGGGCGGGTGTGTTTCGGTACTTCATATTGAATTCAGGCATCACTCGGGTCTTATAACTACCATCTGCACGGTACGAAAACGAATTTCTTATCGCTATAAATTCCAATTGGATGTTATGCTGGCCTTAACGCTTTATACCTATAGAAGCAATTTCAAATTAGAGTTAAATATTAATTATTCAGCCGAACATTTGGGGATTCTACGATTTCCGTTGCGCCAAGGTTTGAAAACGCAATTTTGTAGATCTCGACAAAATAAACACAAAATATAATGAACAACAATACAAATATTAATACATAACTTAGTTTATATACAGATGGTTTAAATATTAATTTTTCCGTATAAAAATTCCAATGAAACTAGAAAATATTTTGCTTCCATTCAAAAAGAGTATAATATAAGAAGTAAGCACTTTTTAAACGGGTACTGTCAGTTAACACATAGGTGAACGTCTTTTGCAATTTTGTGTGCCTGTCAGAAGCAACCTTTGCTGCAAATTATTGCGAGACAGGCAGCGAAATGTGGACAGTACACAAGAGCACTTACGAGTAATCGTCGCAGTGAAATAGTGTACTCCTGCAGCAGAAATACTATTCGTTTCTTCAAGATCCGTGTGATGAAATTGCTACTTTTTTTGTCAAAGTTCATGGAAATCGAACAACAAATAAAGGACGAGAAAGAAGTACATTGGACTCCTAGGTAATAGCGAAGATTTTAATGTCGCACGTTTGATGGCAGAGGAACTACGACTGAAATCTCAAAATCAGTTGAACACTCTGGAGTAGAGGTGGATAACTATTGATACTATCAATAGATCGATTATAATCGACAATTGTAGTGATATAGAAAAGTAATTAATTGTCAAAAAACCGGAATATTTAATTTCAAATACTAAAGGTGAACCTCAATTTTTAAATTAAACAGTTCTCATTTCAAATTGTCAATACAGTACATCCTCGGTAATGTGAACACTCGATAATTCGAACGCTCCAATAATTCGAACACCAAATTTTGCCCGTAACTTTTTTTTTCTGTTTTGATAAACAGATTTAATTTTAAATTACATAACTATCGTTTGTTTCTTTGTCCGAAAACAACCGAAACCGAATAAATTTATTTATTTTACTGTTAAAAGCCAGTAATCCGAAAACCTCTATGGTTTAAACCAGAAATGAAGTATGATAGAGATGCCCAACTTCTACCTCTCTTGCCCCTTTTTGACACACATTTTTTACATTGTTTTCTAAAGCCAAATTGACCAATAAGAGAATGGCATTTACGTTATTTCGTGAATAACTGTCAAAAATTCATGAATAACCGTCAAAATGTTCATGATTATCCGTCAAGTTCGTCGATGGACTAGGGGTCAATCAGCTGTGAAGTTGGGTATCTCTATCATGCTTCATTTCTGGTTTGAACTAGGGTAGGTTTCTATTAGTTAGAATTAACTCCTCCTTCCAATAACAAACATCAGTATTGCGAAAAAAACAAAATAGAACCCTGTTAATCCGTTTAAACTTCTGCAAAAGCACCAACAAAATGGAAAAGTGCTTTATTTATGATGCAGAGAATAATTTATGTTGTTGGTCGTTTAGGCAAGGCCTTGTTACAATCGCGTTGAGCTCCTGCACCGATATCAAAAGAGAAGTCCCATGACGCACTGTGCGGCTATGAGCGCCATTTATAACGCAATATGTGACAATTTCTTTGAAAATTCCTTTATCATTGAATCTATAATCATCTCGAAGAAAATGACCCAATCGAAGTTAATTACAGAATTGAAGTTAGTTACAGACACCAGTGAAATTAAGACTTTCGCCGAATGAAACATCAGGACATCACAAGTAATCGGTACAATACTTGACCCAACAAGATTTAAGGAAGAGTGTTTTCGGAATATGAAGTTTTGCGCAAACTATCGATTATTATCAAAGGCGTACACTATCGGTAGTTCTCCACCTTTACTATGGATACCTTGTTAAAAAAAACAAACATTGACAGAAAGGTCGTTAATCAGATGTAGGGATCAAAGAGAAAGGGGGCGAAATCACAAGGTGTCTCTTTCTTTTGCGCGGAAAGGGACAATTAAAAGCGTGATTATCCAAAGAAGCAAAAACGGCAGAACTTAGTACGGCACGGTTACGATTTCCGGGAAACGCGTTTTGAAGACGATATTTTTTTTTCTCGATGTGCCGATATTTTAAAGGAAAAGAATTGAGGTTTAAAAATGTTTTCCTATGCAAATTCCGTTGCAGGGAACTTACCAAAGTGGACTTGTAAACCGCAATTTTCTACAGGAAAACAGCGGAATATGGATGAGAAGGGAGCATAGTGAACAGGTGCAGCAGGGTCATATGTCCACAGGCCATAAGTCCACAATGGCATTAGTAGGTCATTAGTCCACCCGAAATTCCTGCGGACTTATGACCCTTTAATTATGGACCCAGACCGAGAAGGTGCGGTTCCAATAGAGAGAGAGAAACTAAATCGGAAGTACATATATGCCATATTTTACAAAATAATTTATTAGAATTGAAATGCACACAATTTTGTACAATATAAAGTGCAATTGCTTGGGCAATTATATGATTTGGGGTGACGTGAAACAAGCCTCAATGAAATAAGGCTAAATGTGAAATATATAAATTGGTCCATGTCCAAATCGAAATAAGGCCAACTTTGAGATTTTGTAGGTTAGGTTACTAATTGTTTATGCCACGTCTCACTTAGATCCAGTTGGACCCATTGGGATGCCCATTGGATTTGAGAAGCATATCCTCCTCTCCTTCCGTCAAGGAAATTCCCTCCGATTGTTAAGAGTCGGTTTTTTTAGATCCCTGGTGTCCGACTCAATTGCACCAGAGCTCCCTGAAATTTTAATGTTATTAGAATTATTTTTGTTCCCATGAGTAAGGGTGAAGAAGTGGCTCACCCCCTGTATGTAGTGAAGAGGACTTTATTGAAATCAGATTACCTCAGGTTTCCAGATTTCACCGTTAGAAGACACGATCACGCAGTGCCATTCGCCCCTGGGCACGGTTCTTGTACACCTGGGATTGAGGTTTAGAGTTGTTCCCCTCTAGATGCGCTATAGTCAGTCGAAGCAAAGAAACCCTTGTGCAGCTACGTATAGCGTTCTTGGAAGATGAATCCTCTCGGATTCCTGAAAGAAAGTCTGTTGCATTTAAGGTATGAGATGAGTGGCTCGCTAACAGTTTTTTAACCGCTCACGCGACTTCTTCCTCCAGCTAAGGGTACATCAACAACTGAGAGTTTGATTATATTTAGCAGTATAATATTTTCAGACAAAATTTAATTTAAATTACACAAAACCACATATTTCGATTTCTAAAGCGAAATAAAGCCAAAAGAAAATGTATAAACGAAATGATTCCGAATTTTTAATTTTTGGCTTATTTCACGTTACCTCCATCAATTACGGATACAAATCGTTACAATCCGTAAAAAGTTTTTTTCAGTGTCGATCCATGGATAAACTCAAATCAATACAATTTCGTTTTCACAGTGGACGTTTAACGATAAATTCCACTTAAGTAGTGGTTTAACTAAAGTCACCGATTGCTACGGAATAAGTGTCAATCCAGAGAGTACATAATTGGCATTTGTGTATTATACATATTTTGTCTGGCAATTCTGTTGAAGAGAACAGAACGCATACAAATTTATGGATGCACACATTTCTTATAACAATGTCCTTACCCACATGAACATTCCCTTGTTGAATTGGACTGTTGTCTTTTCCTCTCTTCAGTTGGGTACTGCAGTCTGACACTTGTGTGTTCAATCACGATCACCTAAACCACCCTTTAATATTGACTGTGAAAATGAAATCTTGTTGACTGAAGTTTGTGTACGATCCTACACTTAGCTAGACCAGATAAGCTTACAATGTGGAATCGAGCATTAGTATTTTTATCAATGCCAATCCTCTTTTAAACTTTGAATTCTATTATTCAATTTCTTAAGGCTTTCAGTTCTATTAATTTAAATAGATTGCTCGGCAGACACAGGTTGGACCAAGTCCAAAAACTCGCCAGATCGAGTTACCTGTAGATCTTTCGTGCGTGGTTTACCCCTGGCCCCTTTAGTGGAGCATGGTGGTCAGAAGATGATGATGATGTATTTTTTATATCAGCCTCACATTTTGCGCAAGTAAATTCAACTTTATCATTGAATATTTTTCTTGATAACATTTTTAACATACTTTCAATTCATCAACTGTAGCATCAGAACCAAGACTTAATTTTAACAAGAGAGACGGGGAATTTTTCTTAAATATTTTTCACCAAGAAAGGCATTCTTAAAATGTTTGTTACATGTGAGGAGTTTTAAGCCTTTTTATGTGTTTATGTTTCTCCTCTGCAAAATATAGCCATTCATCGTATTTAACTGTTCTCTTTTTAGGAAATGCATTTCACGTCGTCAGTTGCCGATACACAGTGTGATCGGCATTCCCATATGCCTGGGACCCCATCGGACGTCGGATCGCCGAGCAACAGTTGACCGTCATCCCCATCTCCCTGTGACCAACGTTGCGCATCGTCGATTCGTCATCCATATCGCTCTGCGACCCGTCTTTGTCGTTTTTCCCTTGCCAATTTTTCCTACAAGATCATCACGCTGCCAGCCTGTCGATGCTTGCATTGGAGTTTTCATGGCAGCGCACTAATATTCGGCGAAATATCACCCGTATTCGCAACATTGCAGTATTGATCCGATTAAAAATTGTATTGCTTTGTTTGGGAGTGTTGTTGATAAATAGACATGTCTCTCTTCAATTGAAAAGTTCAACGATTTGATTTGCTGTTTGAAGAAAGCAGCTTTAACAAAATGAAGGCTTTCCACCATTTAACCTAACGCTTTGACAATTAAACATTGGTTTTTTTGGACAATATTAAAACATTGTTTCAGTTGCATAGTGTCAGTAAGCCCAACTCACGCAACTTACAACTCACTCAAATCTCTTGGTTTCAAATGCTGAGAGTCAAATTCTGAGGCTGAAGGTGCATAAAAAGGCAGGCTAGGCACCAAAGGAAAATGCAATGAGTTTTAAGACTTTCCAAAGTTACCATCATTGGATCAGTTCTTTAGGTAGTTGTTAGTCATTGTCAATATTTACAATCGTTGGGAAAAATGGATGTCCAAACTTAGTTCAGCTGCTTGTAAACCGCGCAACTAGTCAGTACAACGGTTGGGTTTTTCATTCAATTGCACAAGTCAAGATTGGGTTATTTGCTTCCGTCATGATGACATTAGGGCCATATTGGTCTATACCACATTCAGACTAGTACCACCGATGGACCACTCTAGTGATAGTGCCGTTAGCACACCAACAGCAAATGATGACTGGACCAGATTTGAAAACCAGCTAAAAGCGAGTATTAAATTTGCTTTCACTGGGATTCGAACCGTTGACCCCATTAACCAAGTGCAGGCACTTAACCAACTGCGCCATCTAGTCGTTGTTGCTATTGCTCATTAAATATGCATCGGATACATTCGATGTTTAACGATGTATCGATGTATTTTATACGATGCATCGAATAAAGGCACACACTGTACATAGTTGAATGCCTACTTTAATGTTTTCGGCACATATACAACAACACAAATGGGATGAGGTATCTCGACCCCGTTAGCACGGCTCACAGACACAGAGAGTATTACAAAATTCAACAGACTGAGCGTTAACGCCGATCTCCCATTATGGCACTGTGGCACCTTAGATTGAATCCTCTGGAGAGAGTTTGAAATATAAATATGTTTACATTGACATTTATAAAACAATCTCTTACATCTACATTCCGAAAGAATTGAATATTCGTTAAACACTTGAACAGATTTGCGGGAGTTCGTGCGTTTATCGTTGACGTCTGAGTCAAGAACGATCGTCTCTAAAATGGTTATGAAAAATTGTGCATTGCCTTGTTTGAATCGTTTTCTGATATTTTGGCAAATTGATTTAAATACACAAAAATATTGTATATTTGTTGGTATATTTCCGTTTGTGGGACCCTGGGCCTTAAAATGACAGTTGTTGGCAGCAGCACTTTGAAAATTATTTTTCCGGCAACGCTGCTTAGCGGTCATGTTTATTATTCCTTGTGATTGGGGTAATATGTTTAAAAAAAGAGGAAAGAAAGTTATCCAATACGAATTAGAATAAACGAGAACAGTGGAACGTCTGAATCAAGATGAATTGGTCCGCTTTACACACGACACAAAAGATTTTTGCAGTTTACACCATTGGCTGAAAACCAATTCTGCAAAACCTTTTTTGAGTTCTTGTCAATCGGTCAAATTAAGCTAGGCCCAGGTCAGCCCTTGCTGCAGAAAACCTTACTGCATCAGACATCCACAGTCTAACTTGGAAGAAACAATAGAAAGTCGGCATTCGGTTGATTTAGCAACAGTGCACTAAGGGAAGCGCAAATCGGCATTTAAGATATCAGTAGAGCGTAATTATCTACTCGATTCTTCGAAACATCAGCTCACATCGTACTTGTATGTGTATTGCTGCCTGCTTGCTATGCTTTGGATCGTATTTTAGAAAGAATACAGCTGTATTTGAAGCACCCTCACAAGGACCACAAGAGTTTCAAGAAGCCTTCCATTGTATAATATGGAATCCACAACAACACAACCTTGCTGATGAAATCGATGCCCTCAAAAAGAACCAACAAGTAAGCAGTCACCTTAAATTTATCAACCCATGTACGGTTCTTACACCAGCATTGATTGGGTTGATACACCTGCAATTTCGAATTGTCAGTGCTAGTGATTTGGAACGCGTCATAGCTAAGAATACCTGCGTCCTTTACAAACCTAGGCTACAGCAGCAAATCATGGGGACTCCAAGTGGGAAGGGTATCACCTTCAAGACCTTTCTGCGGATCAAATGACCTACACACAGATAAGCATTACTACGAGTGACTTACAACTCTTGCGTCATTTTAACGGGACCTTTATTTAATCGTCGCCATCGAAGTTGTTAAAATTTAATTATTTTCAGCTAACTCCGTTCTCCATGTTTGAGTGTTTTGTATTTTTTTTTTCAACTCATTTCTTTGTATTATGCTCACTCAATCTAATTCGAAGAATTGTCCTTTTTGTTTAACACTCAATTTGGCTATTATTGGAATAAATAATATCAGTTTCTTGTAAGCAATGAACTAAGGCACTTATATTTTTACTCGGGACACAAGTTAATAGTCAGCTTACCTTCTAAACTTCACCACCAAAACTTTGAACTTAAACGGATATTAAAACGATCTTACAGTATGGATTCCATAGTTTTCTCCCAAGTTATGAGTCCCAATGAATATACGAATAAACGAAGAGAATACGGAAATCCCAAGCAAACTCCGAGCACACGAGAGACAGGCTACCTCTAGCACGTCTCACCTCTCTTGCTAACAACATGGAAAAGTCGACTAGCGTGTGTGAAAGCGGACTTGCATGTCAAACACACGACGTGTTTGTAAATAAATTCTTGTATAGGATAAGTGAACTTTGGATTTACATTCTTCACAATCCAGTGATCGAATTCTTTTTCGTGGACAATTTAATTGAGATTACGTTTTCATTACTGCAACACGTAACAATATTAATGATGTGTAACACGGTACATCCAAACCAAATTCGTTCATTATTCATAGTGATATTTACAGAATGCTTCCCTTCGTCTTCTACAGAAATGGGGGAATTATAACGATAGCATGTGGGTGAGGATATTTTGCATAAAGTACGCCTATGTACCCATAACGCAATGTACCTTACAGAAGACAACGAGATATTAATAAACATTGAAGACAAGTGGTTAGCTATTGCATGAAAGCACCCACCGAAGCTGCAACTGCTTCATTTGATGTGGATTTCCACCGTGAACAGAGTAGAGAGAGAATCAATTATTCCCAAATTATACATATATATATATACATTGTTATCGGGTGGAAAGAGTGTTCATTCAGCGCTGAAGTTACCATTGAACATGCAATTTATAGAAGAGACTCCCATGTGCAATATTTCCAGAGAACTCGGAATAGGAAAAGTATTACGAAAATGTAAACTCATTGTTTGGGATTAATGCAAGATAGACCATAGAAAAAATCACTCTTGATCGATCGGTTTATGTATTCTCACGACATTTAATGGGTATATGGGCGGAAAGCTTCCAGTCGATGAAAGTCCAGGCGAATACCGTTGTATGATAATTTTTGCAATTTAGTCACATTGAAAGAAGAACGGTTGAACAGTTGTACAGTGAAACTTTAATTCAGCTTAAACGGAGTTCAAATTTTTAGTTCAACTCGTCCGGTTTCACAATGACATCTGAACTTCAGTTCAGTTGAACTTTGTTTGTGTAATGCGATCGATAAAAAAATGGCAACCCTTCCAACTCGTGCATTTACTATACTTTGTAGTTTTGAATGATTATGAGTCAGTCCTTTGGATTTTTGTAGCGCGCCCGTGCTGCTATCGGCTATCGGAAGATAGATAAAAACATAGGAAACAAACATACACAATTGACAAACAGACAATTCTCCCTGAGTCTGAACAGTGAAATAATAAGAAAATTGAACGAACTACTAGTAACTGTGAATAAAAACGGACACATAATTTTCCATCAAATGTCGAAAATAACAAAGAGTAAAATGGAAGGAAACATGGGAAAGGGATTAATTCATTTATCGAAAAAGTTTTCTGCTCTCGTTCTCAAAAGAGCGAAACAATATGCAGCTGTGTTGCTGAACTTCGGTTTACACGGGAGTACACTCTCGTTTAAGTAAAACTACACATTGAACACTGTGAAACCCAATAAATCGTTGAACGGAAGCCATAAGTGGCCATAAGTGGAGTTTAAACTTGCGCTGTGAAACTGGGCATTAGTATCGACATTAACTATGAGAATCCAAACCATGCGAATATAAATATGTCTACAAACTTAGTCCCCGATTCGGGTTGTCGGATCTCGATTCGGTATTGTCAAGCTGTCAGATGACATCGAATAAGTAGTTGAGGACGTCAAATATTTTAAGGTGCCTTTCACACAAACTAAACTCGTTCCACATTTTTCAATGTTGCAGCTTGAAGGCATAGACCTTTGCATCCAGTGCAAAGTTGTTGACTGCTCTTAACTTGGTGAGATGCCAACAATAATGCCTGTCAATGCACAGGTTAATTTGATAAACAACCTCACAGGCAGCCAGACTCCGTTCCTCCGTATAGAGGTGCCCAGATTGGTGTCAGACACTCTGCCAGTATTTTCGATGTCCGAACATTCCGAGGAGCCAACATCGACTCGGTTCATTTCCTTTTTCTAGACAGATTAAGAACACGGATAGGCTAGATCACAATAGTTTGAAGCCGTAAAGCTACAATCCCAATCGACCGCTAGGATTTTTGCCGATCGAGTCTCGCGGATGGAACCGTTGCCAAAACACAATGGAACCGTTGCCAAAACACCATCTGAAAAGCTGCTTTGATGTGCTGAACGCCACCTAGAAAACACTCTTGGATTGACAACAAGTGCAGGCAGGCGCATTTAGCGAAGTAAGAAGGATATAAGTCGACGCTGGATAGAAGGGCGAGAAAGAGGGACAACTCTTAGAGTCGTATGGGAACTAAAATCGAATAAACCTACTGTTGCAGCCAGACTGTGCCGACGGCCCATGGATACGATGGCGTACACCAGTGGAGACGGACCTCAACCAACTTGGTGTGCGAAATTGGAGGCAGCTGGCTACAGATCGTACAAGCTGGAGAGGCTTGTTGGCTGAGGCACAGGACCGGACTGTAGCGCCAGTAGAAGCAAGGGAGCTATGACAAATGGGATCACACGAAGGTAACCACACACGCGACGAATTTAGTGTGTGTAAAATCAGCCTCATTCACGATTTCAACGACGTGAGAAATAACGGTGATTCGTGCCACGTGACCAAACCAACGAAGCATAGCCATCTCCGTTCGAAGAATCCTCCTCAATGTTAAGCTTCTCGCGCAACAGCGCGCAGAATTGTTATCTCAGCAGCTTGTATTCGCCGATCTTATTCATTCGGTCAGTACCCAAATTTCGTGACCATAGGCGAGAGTTGGAACAAATACCGAGATGAAAACCGCTATCTTGGCTTTGACATCAAGCTCGGCCTTCCCGATTACAGATCTACCAAGCTGTTTCAATATTTACCCCATTACTCCTTCCAGTACTAGTGAAAAAAAAAAAAACCCAAGATACTTGAACTTCTCCACCTGCTTCAATGGGACTCCCCTAATCTGTAGAATGCATTGAACCGACGTTCTGGAAATTACCATAACCGCCGATTCGTTGCATTTCTTTTGTACTTCAGGCCAGATTTCATCCACACCGGCGGATTTGCCAACTTTTAGCAATTCAATCGCCTCACTGACTTCCTCAACCGTTGGACTATTCTCCGCCCCACTCAAGACTACGGGTCTGACACCTTCAGTGCCCTTTTCGGGAATAAGCAGCTCCGAAAGCACCTCCATCTGCGTAAGATGTCCACATCATTGGAAAGCAACACACCATCTCTCTGATGGCTTCTTGAACTCCGGGTGTTTTAAGACAAGCAGTTCTTTTCACACCACCGGCCGCCACTCCAAACCGCTTCACTCCATAAACATCCCGTGCAGTACTATGTGTATTTATAAGAGGATACCCGTTCCTCCCAAACACACTCCCCATGTCATTACATCCACACGCACGTGGGCATTGGATATAGGAATCCATCTCCGCTACCCTATCAAGGGCAGCGTCAACGTCATCCGGGAAAGCCGCTTACTCTGACTCTACATTTGGTGAATACACCTGCACTAGAGACAAAGTTGACCATTCAACCTTGAGCTTTAAGATACCGACTCCCCCCCTGCCTGACAACGTGGGACTTGTGAATGTCCCCACTCCCGCCTGTGGAGGCATTTGAGGTGCAACTCCCGACAGGAAGAATTCCCACCCGTTCAAAAGGTTGACAGTTCTAGATCCCCTTTGCTTCTTCGAAGAGATACCCATGATATCCAAACGATACTTGGCAGCTTTCTCAACTAGCTCGAGATCATTACCTGTGAGCGATGTATAATATTCTTCCTTTTTTTGTATTTTTTTTTTTTTTTTGCTATTTACATCTTAAAAACTACATTAACAAACTACTCTTAACTATGTAAGACGGCCATAGGTTGCGGCTGCTCAGCTGCAAGACGGTGACCGACTACTGTTCCCATGCGTTCTAAAGGGGGAGTTCCTTCGATCTCCAGCTACCGGAATTTTCGATGCTGCATTGCAACATCTCTTACATCCCGCCTTGATACCGACATACTGAACCGGAGGAGGCCTTCTTTAGCCCGTTGTGCAACGGAGCGGTCGTGGTTGAGTCGCCCATCCACAGTTGAACGGGCGGTATGAAAGAGGAGCGGCACCGCATTTATGTCTTGTATCAGACCGATCAAATCAAAATAGAGGAATGCTTCCTGTGGGACATATCCGTTGTGACGTACCCTTTCGTGGTATAATGAATTGGGGTAGTAGGCCCCCGACATCGAGTTTTTGACAGAGTTCATCGCTCTGTCAGTATGACGTCGAATCAACTTCACTAGGAAATTGTCCACTCGTATCAGGTTGGCCTTGTTGTATAAGATCTCATTGGACTCAAATTTTCTGTACTGGGACTCTGGAGTTCTATAGAAGCGAAGGCAAGCCTTAAGACAAGCCCTCTCAAACAACCGAATCTTTTCCATGAAGCTTGCACTCACGTTGAACCACACGGGACAGCCATAGGTGAGCATTGGCCGGATGAGGGCCATGTAGCAGATAACCTTCACCAACCCAAAACAGTCTCTTTGTAAGGGCAAAAGCGCCTCGGGCCTTGGCCAGAGCAGCATCTACATGTAGTGGCTCGTCAGCATCGAACGCATGGAATGCCAATGCTCCAGCTAAGAGGGTTTTCGAATCCAAGTTCGAGAAGCAGACGGCGATGGAGCCTCCGTTATAAAGACCAACTACCGTCTGTCATCGACCGTAAAACGCGGCGAAGACTGAAATAGTGGACGAAAGTTCGGTCGCAGCAATCTTTACGCATGGAATGCCAATACTCGAAGGAGACGATGATGTAACCTCCGTTGTAAAGACCAAGTAGTAACTACAACTACCGCCTGCTTGCAAGGATGTACTCCAGATGCATTCGCAAAAAAATCTTCGACGGTAAACAGCCGGCGAAGACTGAAATAGTCGACGAAAGTTCGGTCCCGTCGATCCTCGCTCAGGCATCAAGTCAAGTATAAATGCTGGTGCGGTCGGGCTGTGCGCTGAGATCTTCAAAGCAGCAGATTCAGTACGATACAGTCCTTCGAACAAGCATTACCCATTATAGGAATCTCAGTGTCGTTTGCCTGATCAATGCACGCCAGCTATCGAGGGATTCAACATTAGCCTGCAGAACCGCTTCGTCATAAGCACCAACTGGTGCTAACTGTTAGAGGAAATCGAACCGCGTGGTAACACACAGGGGCCTACATTCGCCTTAGTGTGACTAGTACCCTAACCTAACCTATCGAAGCCCTTTTCGCCCGTTTTGTACAAATGTGTGACACCTTTTTTAATGATCTTATATGTCAGTATTAGAATGGTTTGAAAGCAGGGAGTTCGCAATATACCAAAAGCTCAAACGGCGACGAATCCTGAGTAGTGACACGGGCAGTGCAGGTCGACACTCACAGCCTACTCGAGGCTACATATGACCAAACAAAATCTACGAAGTTTCGTCAAATTTCAAAAACCATTCCCGGCTTCGCCATACATTGTCGAAGTATAGGAACCTTGGCTTCCTTGAGTTCATCCGTTCGTGAGAGGTTTTCAAACCGCACAAGCCTACAGCGTGATCATGAGAACATACTGGTAATTTTGGTGTTAATTTTCTCATTTTATCTCTTGCTTATTTTCTGATGTTGTAACGCTTTTATTTTCTGTAAACAGACAGGCTGTCTTGGAGTCCATTTAAAAATTGAGAGCGCGTGACATTTGTTGTGGAAGGTAAATATTGATCAGAAAAATCCCGAAAAACATTCTGTGTCAGCGTTTAAGACTACTATTTATCACAACTCCGACGATGTCTACTTACATACAAAAATCCCAAGGAGTCTGCACCGACTCTAGTGAAGAGACTCTGCAAACACTTCTCGGGAATCGAAAACCCAAGAAAACCCCGATGGCGACATAGAGTGGGAGGATGTACCCAAAACTCATAGCACCTGCTCTGTTGACATCGCATAAACTGAAGTGAAATGGCGTCCTAGTCTGGTGGAGAAGACGGCACTAAAAGTAAAACAAAATCTTACCAAGATGAGCAGTATACGCCTTTCATGGACTTCGAAATAAAACACAAGACTTTAATCCCCACGAGAAAAGTATAGGACGAAGATAAAGTCTGCAACCCAGCTGCATTGGAAATTTACACTGACGGGTCCAAATCGAAAGAAATCACGTTATCAGGCATTTGTGCCAGTTATCTTTATGACGATATCTTTATGACAATCCGGCTACAAAATCACTGCAGTCTATTCCAAGCGGTAATTAAAGCAGCCATCCGACTATCAATAGAAGGGCAATCTATTGCTTTTTACATAGACGCCTGACCGTCCATAAAAGCTCTGGATACACCATCGATCAACTCCAACATGATAAACGTCTGCCCTCTATCTCTTAGACAGATAAGTTGCGATCTTACCCTGTGTGTCCTCGGGGACAAGGGCATTCAAGGATGAAGAAGAAATGGAAACAACACCACATTACCTTGGAACATGCTCTGCACTGTCAGAAACCCGAAGTAAACTGCTAGGCAAGTATTACTTCAACGACCTTGAGGATATGAATAACATAGATCCAAAGGACATTCTGCAATTTCTCAAATACCCTAAATGTCTATAAGGGGTCAGCCGAAATCTCAAATGAACAATCAATCCCAAAAAAGAATACAACCAGGTTAAGCGTTTAGGGTTTAGGTTACAACAAGGGTAAGGGAGTAAATTGGATTTTTTTTAATAAAGGCGAATGTGAAAGCACCATCGATCATGACGGATGTCCTAAACCTGTGAATATAAATTCCTACTTAGCCTTACTTCCAATATGCAACACCAAACGTCCAACATAAAATCTTGGATAGTCCTGTAATCCGTCAGGAGTTAAAAAGAGCTCTACTTGTATTGAAAGATGGAAAGGCTGTAACCCACCAGGAATTTAAAAGAGATCTACTTGTACTGAAAGAAGGAAATGCTGCATTGTCGGATGGTATACCTACCGATTTTTTAAGCATAGTACAGATGGGCTAAGGCGACCAGACAGACCCAGCCAATTATAGAGGCGTATTATTCTTAAATGCCTTATACAAAATCCTTGGAGCTCTACCAGGTGGGCTTTAGGCCTGGTTACTCAACGGCAGACCACATATTTGTCTTGAAAAGTGATAAAATATTAGCCTTTTTGTAGACCTTACGGCATCTTTCGAATATGTGAAAAGAAATGCTTTATTCTATTAATTATACCACATGGGAATCTCTTCGAAATTCGGAAAAGTGTTGCAAAACCTACAGATGACACCTTAACGGCTGTTTGCAATGGTGGAGCTCTATCCGAATTGTTCAAGACGGAGACAGGAGTAAAGCAGAGGTGTTCTTTAAGTCCAACTTTATTTTCACTTTCCATAGACGATATAGTCGACTTTCTACCTAGTGGAGTTGAATTTGCCGGAGTTCATTTTAAGGCCTTCATTTTTGCGGACAATTTTGTGTTGCTGGCACACTCACCGGAATCGCTGCAACGGATGATAAATTGCTTACATGAGTATTGTAGATTGTATGGCATTATAGTCAACTTAGGCAAATCTAAGGTTTTAGTATTTAAAAATGGAGGAGTTAGACGCTCTCGCAATGGAAATTGGTACTATAGCGGCGAACGGATAGAATAAGTAAAAGAATACAAGTACCTCTGCATCATATTTACAAGTAATCTCAACATGAAAAGACATGTAAATGAAAAATTAAAGAAGTCTAAGACGGCAATCTGTGTAGCCAGGAAAAACTGTCTCAATAACCCCAATATAGACCAGAAGTAAGTATAAAGTGTTTGAAGTAGCAGCATGCTCTACGCAGCGCAAGTTTGGGGCATAAACCTTATGAAGAGGTCGAAAAGCTTTTACGTTCTTTATCAAGAAAACTTTCCACCTTCCCAACTTGTAAAATTATGTGTACAGTTAGTTCAAATGATGATTAATGGTAATGATGTCAATCAAGCCATGCAAAACAGATTTTGTAATAAAATATAGGAACAAGAAAAATATATATATATATTCTCATGAATATATATGCTCCCCAAAGATCTCTTCGGGTGAGAAATTTACTATACGATAAGAGCCATAGAACCAACTATGGTTGTAATGAACCTATTACAAGGTGTATAAACACTTTTAATGAACTTTGCAACGAAATTGATTTTAGCTTGTCTCGATTGGAGTTCAAAAAATTTATCTATGCACTATCCTTTAATTAATCGCTCTCCAATTAAATTTCCTAAAATAATAATATGCCCGTTTTCACAGTGCAAGCTTATCTGCTGTTTTAGCTATGTTATAGTCAAACATAAGCTTAACTCAAACGGATTTCGTTTTCACACTCAATATTTAAGGATGGTTTAGGATTTAGTGGATTGAGTGGCACCGTGAACCATTAATGAAAAAAATGTGATTGAACACATAACGTGATAAGCACAAAACGTTCCTGTTTTTTTTCTATTCATTTTTATTCGTAAATTCATGACATACTTAAATACTAGACAAAAAGCTTAAGCTTGTTAAGACTAGTTAAACGAACAGTGATAAATGTAACTTACTGGCCCTCGGCGGACTCTCTAACCTAAACTTAAACTTATGGTATGTCTTTCGACCTAAACTAACTAGGCATATATTTAAACAAAACATGGATATTAAGTGAAAAGTAATAAATTAAGAAAATTGGACAAAAAAACTTAATAACAGAAATGTTTTCTTAAAACATATATTCTGACTTACATACATATAGACCAGAAGTAAGTATTAAGTGTTTGAAGTAGCAGCATGCTCTACGCAGCGCAAGTTTGAGGCATAAACCTTATGAAGAGGTCGAAAAGCTGGCTGGAGACGCTTGTTGGTTGAGGCCCAGGTCCACCCCGGACTGTAGCGCCACCTTAAGTAAGTAAGTAAGAGGTCGAAAAGCTTTTACGTTTCTTTATCAAGAAAACTTTCCACCTTCCCAACTTCTAAAATTATGTGTACAATTAGTTCAAATGATGATTAATGGTAATGATGTCAATCAAGCCAATGCATCTATGAAGGTTATGTATGTACTTACGCGAAATTAATTAAAAATTTTAAATTAACACAGTGAACCAGTGAAGATTCGGACTAGAGATGCTCATCCTTTGTATGTATGTCACACCTATACCGAATGTGTACGAAAAAAACCCGATTAGTTATCGGGTCCGTTGGCCGAGTGGGTTGGTGCACAGCTCATATTTTCGCTTTGAGATTTATTTCTGTGATCAAATCTGGCTGGAGGTGTCATTTTTTGATCCAGGCAATACCACTTTTGTTTTGTTTTGTAAGAATACTAGAGTTGTGACGTTCTTAACATTATGTCCTCTGTCGGAAACATTTGCTATCGTTCCAAAAGCAAATGTTTCGAACTCAAGCTAAGCATGGGTACGTCCATGTACATATTTCTTATTGTCCCGAGTTCACAGAGTTATGAAGGAATGAAGGAAATACACATGTGGCAATTGGTAAACAAAAATTCTACTGTGCACACATCGCACATACAAGTACACGCATGTCAACACACATGGTTTCTGCGTACCTGAGTCAATGTGCGCACATAGATGATGTGCGGACATAGCCATCTACCATACGTCCGCACATGGATTGGACATGGACACGTACTAATCTGTAAGTAAATTGAATATGAACGAAAACAAAAATCATAAACATGCGATCAGTTGGTCGAGTGGGTTGGTGCGTGCTGACGTTTTGTTCAGGGTACTGGGTCTGTGTTAAAATCTGGCGGAATTATACATACCTGTTTTTCTTTGGTTAGGCAGTACCACATTTTTTTTTATGAATAAATATTTCATATTCTGTTTACCGAAGTATTCTTTTTGCAAGAAAGATTTGGTCATAGAAATAAAATCGCATGATAGTGGAAAATGTACCAGCTTTTGAGTGATCTTTCGTGCTTAGGAGATCGTATCAGCTTTCGGGAGAGCTTCCGCGCTTTTCCTTTCTCTATTCATGCCTATCATGCGTAAATGTCCATCTTTTTTCCTTATTAGAAATCCCGCTATTGTGCACAATGTTCGAAGGGGAATGTAAACAACTTTCTTATTGTGAAGGACATTCCAATGGTAAATTTCACTGACCTCAAATTAGTCGCCCATCATCATAAACTTCAAATAAATATACCACTACATATAATGAATAAAATTCCATCCTAATGATTTAATATAAAACTAAACTAAGTATACGATTTACGAGTATGTTAACAATCGACAAGCAAACAATGAAAAAATGGAGAGAGACAACGAGACAAAGAAGCTATGTCTAATTTGAAAGTATTGTAAAAGAAAAATTATATTTCGTGGTAAAAGAAATTATTTCTAATAACCAGCATGGCTTTATGCAGGGCAGGTCATGTACAACTAATTTATCATTATTTTCAAAATACATTTATACAAATTTAGAAAATCAACTGTAAGTTGATGTACCTTACACCGATTTCTCGAAAGCCTTCGATAAAGTACATCACACTTTGCTTTTAAACAAGCTAAAGTCTTTGGGATTCCTTTCGTCAATGTTAGAGTGGTTTTCCAATTACTTAAAGGACAGGAAGCAATTGGTAAAGATCGATAATTTTAGATCGCGAGTAATAAAAGTTACATCGGGCGTTCCACAAGTTAGCCATGTGGGGCCATTACTGTTTCTTTTGTTCATAAATGATGTTCACGAAATTTTCAAATATTGTAAAATTTTAACATTCGCAGACGACTTTAAATTGTATATATCTATAAATAGTTTAACTGATTGTAATAATTTCCAATTGGATATCGATGCACTAGTGGATTGGTGCAAGCACAATGGACTAGAGCTGAATATTCAAAAATGTAATATCTTTACTGCATATCGAATTACGTCCCCGATTGTCTATGATTATTTCATAAATGATCATAGACTTAATCGCCTAGAAGAGGTTAAAGATCTGGGTGTTATTTTTGATACTAAATTTAATTTTGCATTACATTACGATTATACATTTGCGAAGTCTAATGCTATGTTAGGTCTTCTAAAAAGAAA
Organism: Eristalis tenax; assembly: GCA_905231855.2. Classification (NCBI taxonomy): domain Eukaryota; kingdom Metazoa; phylum Arthropoda; class Insecta; order Diptera; family Syrphidae; genus Eristalis; species Eristalis tenax. The sequence continues at coordinate 31,622,120 of HG993125.1, read as the reverse complement.
CAGTAAAGATTTTTTCATTTGGGATTCCCCGTATGATACACAAGAACTCAGATTCGAAAGAGTACAAAAAAGTTTCACGAGATATGCTGTCCGTAAATTATATTCCTTCGAAGAACTCCCTAAATATGGTGATAGATGTAAAATAATTGGCTTGCAAACCTTAAGTTTCAGGCGTAAGGCAGCATCAGCCATGTTCATCCGCGACATTATTAATTGCCGTGTAAATTCACCATATTTACTTTTTGTCATGAATATATATGCTCCCCAAAGATCTCTTCGGGTGAGAAATTTATTATACGATAAGAGGCATAGAACCAACTATGGTTGTAATGAACCTATTACAAGGTGTATAAACACTTTTAATGAACTTTGCAGCGAAATTGATTTTAGCTTGTCTCGATTGTAGTTCAAAAAATGTATCTATACACTATCCTTTAATTAATATTGTTTATTTGATGTAATCTATGAGAAGCAAAATCGGTAGATGATCCTTAGTCGCGCAGCAAAAATCTGCTGTGTAAAGCGATACTGAGAGTTAACACTTAGAGAACGTAGTGTTTTGTGTGCTCTGTGATGAAATAAAATAAAAATAAAAAATAAGAACTCGCTCTCCAATTAAATTTCCTAAAATATTAATATGCCCGTTTTCTCATCTGCTTAACTCAAAAGGATTTCGTTTTCACACTCAATATTTAAGGATGGTTTAAAACTATCCTAATATGTGTAAGGCAAAACGTGCCTGTTTTCGAATGCGTATGCAATCTTAAACTGCGAGCGTGCGTGGAAACCGAGCAATATTTGAACGAATTTCCTCCAATAAACGAATGGCTGAAATCTGACAAATTTCTGGCATTGCCAGACAAACTATTTGGTTGCTTATGTGGATTTTGGGGTTAAAATTATTGTACTACACGAATGGCAATTATGTACTCTCTGGATTGATATTTCAGCCAGGGCAATCGTTGGTTCAAGTTAAACCACATAAACGTCCGTTATGAAAACGAAGTTAGTTTTGATTCTGAGTTAGCTCGCACTGGACATTACACATCTTGGGATATTAATCTTCAACACAATACGTTGCAGTGTCCAGAGATAGTCGCGCAAGTGACTTGAATTATACAAGGTCCACATCAAGGAAAAACTATTTCAGGTCCGGACAAAATGTTCACCAAAACCGTTATACTTAAAGAAATATTTAATATTATAAATCTTAATAAAAAAAAAATACATTTAAAAAAACAAAATAATATGGCAACCCACACCATGAGTGTATATAATTTTATATTCAACGATCGCTTCCGTCATAAATACACCAGTTTTATACTTAATAAGATTTAATTTATGCGTCATATATTATTTAGTAAAAATTTCTTAATTACATTGATTATATAAATGCTTATGAAATTCTTCCTGTCATACGACAAGCTTTTCTACTTGTACAAAATATACATCGATGTTTTTTGAGGTAATGTTGTGATTTTAACAATGCATTAATGAAAAACATCGATGTTCTCGATACAAGCAAACATTGACGTAGTTTAAAGAAGCTTAAAAAAGTCAGACACAAGTTGCAAATAAAATGAAAAGATGTAAAACTTGACGTGACACTTAAGTCGGCTACTTTTTCCGTATCTGTTGTCCGTATGAAAGGGGTCATCTCCTTTGTGTTGCTGTATATTTTGCATAAAAGCATCCATCAATTATTGTACATCGATTTTCGATATATCGATGAATAATTATAAAAATAATATGGGTAGCGCTACAGCCTGTAGATGGGCAGCGCCTAGCATCCCAGCAACCACTCGTGCTATTGTTCTCTCACGAGTAGAACTCCGACTCCGAACGGCGAAGTTTCAGTAGCTTTTTTTTTAGATAGTTATTACTCTTTGAGCATTGTCAGTGACGCGAAAGAGCTGGAGCCGTGAAAATTATTTTTGGTCGTACCGCCGGGAATCAAACCCAGACAGCGAGTTTCAGTAGCGTAGGGCTCGACGCCACGGCGATCCGTGAATAATGAACAATACTTATTCGGACATACACTCTAGTTAATGTAATAACCACTATCGTGATTCTCACATTTAATCTAGTGACGTCTAGAAATTATATTTTAATGTTTATTTGACTTTTAAAATAATTTTATCAATGTTCTTGAGTTTTTTTAATATTTGAAAGCAAAAATCAGGTGAATTTAGTTTAAGAAAATTTAATTTTTATTCCAAATAAAGTAAACATTTCATTCTAAACACTTACAAAATAATAAAAAGTGAATTTCCAAAATTTAAAAAAAAAACTTCCTAACTAACTTTCTAAAATCTAGTGAGGTACTCAATTAATCATCAGATGATTCATGTTCTATTGGTGCTTGCACTTGAGGGACTATCTGGTGGCATTATTACCTTAAGCACTTCTTGATGAAATGCTTCAAATTGTTTTCTGTACTTCTCTTAAACTGAAGGTCAGAGGGTCCGACATAATTAGCAGCATATTCAACAAATCAGAAAGCTCTCATTTGTTTTAATATTTAATCCATTTATTATATAACTTAATTATGGAAATCCCTTCCATATTTGTCACTACTTTCTCTGAAATAGAAACTACACAGAGTATCTGCAACGGCATCTATGCTGGCGGTTTTCTATCAGCAACTGATCATAAATGGTTGCGCTTATCGTCTGAATAGTGCGCACAACGGATATAATCATTCCCTACATATTGGATAGGAATTGTGTTTTTTTCGGACATTGTTAAAATTCTACCAAACTTCTTCAAAAGGGATAGTTGTTCATGGGCTTACTTTACAAAAATCAAATTTTTAAATCCGAAGGACTTTTTCTTCACAGTAAACATTTATAAAGTTATACCAACACTGAAGTTTTAAATTGATTATTCCAACAAAAGTCACGAAACTAACAAATGTGTGCAAATGAACTTCCTCATTGCACAATTTCGACTTTTTTTTTCCCCCGAAATAACAGAGCATTATTCTGAGTAAACATTGTTAGCATTGTTAACAATTTCCAGTCAATATGAGACAGAATCGCGACATTGAATTTTTCAACATCTGTCCAGATAGAATGTTCTAAATTAAACACCGCGAGCGCTGGTGAAATGTGCAACAGACTACAGCCTGGATGTACCCCTGATACTTAAAGTCTTAGATACTAAAAAGTCTTCGAATCCACCCCCGAGGGACGACGCAGTAGAGGAAGACCGCGACTCCTGTGGCGCACGCAAGTGGAAAGGGACCTCAACCAACTATGCGAAACTGGAGACAGCTAGCTAAAGATCGAACTGTCTGGAGACGCTTGTTGGTTGAGGCCCAGGTCCATCTCGGACTGTAGCGCCACCTTAAGAAGAATGTCTGTAAATGGGTTTTATCCGAGGACGAGATAGATGTTGTAGAGGGATTCACCAGGCCAGTAAAACTTGTTTCATTATCAGAGGAAGACTTTAAGGGGACAAAAGATGACTCGTTAGGTAAGGTTGAAATCCCCAACGCTGATGAAAACCTTACTGGAGTAAGCGCGAAAAAAGAGAGTCGATTGTATCTATAGCAATATGATTGCCCTGGGCTGGCTGAGAATGACGAATATAACAGCAAAGTAGAGTATTAATAGCGGACGTGGCATTGTGGGTCATTGTGTCGTACGACAAAAATAATTTCAAACAGTACAACTGTATCAAACTTGGCCGTTCAGAGTCGACATTGAACTGCAGTTCCTTTCCACTCGAGAGATAACCAGGCCCTGGTCCTCTAAGGGCTGTAGATCACCCATTTTTTATTATGTTATTATTTATATGCAGTAGTCATAAAAAATAACGAATGATATAATGCTTGTGGCTGTTCCCTAAATCGAAAGTGTTCGTTTTATTTTTGCTATAATATAATTTAATTAATAAAATAATAGTATTAATTAAAAAATGGACAAAACACACAAAATTACTGAGTATAAAAATACAAAAATAGACGTGAAAAAATATCTTTTATAAATACGTTCGTTGTGTGTAGTCAGCGTTAAAATTGAGCGTACAGCATATTGTGAGTTCTGCGTTTTAGTTAATATTTAATTCAAACGGGAGCCCAAGAAAAATGCTTGAATGCAGTTTTCTAAGGCAATTACTCAAGACAAACTATGGACACGGCGGCTCAGAAACCAAAAACGTAACGTTATAGTTTGTTTGAGATGTCTTGATCATTTTTTTTTTCTTTATGTACGTTATTAATTAACATTACACAGAAAACTGCATTTAACATTTTTTTCTTGGAGTTCTGTTTGAGATTATTTTTCGTTCAGAACGCAAGCACCTTTATGCTGTAACCTTACATTTGACGCCGACTGTACATTTAATAGCATGTTTGTGCGAACATTTCTAATTTGACTAATCTTTCGTTTTACTGAAATTCGCTATATTCGTTATACAGGACATAGTGTACGAGAGATGAGGAGAGGACAAGAGATGCGGTTAGACGGTTATGAATTGCTAAGTCTGGAAGAAGTTCATCTTCGACAAAGTCGGTAGAGAACAGTTCAGTATCTAAATATTAAAGAAAATGTCAGTTAGGGGAAAAAAAAAATAGTATGGGAGCGTTTGGAAGATGGTTTTTCGGGACGAGAGCTTCTTACATTTTTGTAACAAAGGGTTACGATCAGGGCCGGCCCGAGACAAATGAGCGCCCTGTACAAGCCCTACGTTTGGCGCCCCTTCATAATATTTTTTTGTATCATAAGTCGTTTCCAGATTACCCAAAGGGGTAGACTTTCAACGCGTTTTATTTTATGTAGGCAGTTACCTTTATTTCTTTTTTTTTTCTGTTACATGCATGCATATGTAATATAAATTTGTATAAACATTTGTGAAATAAAAAAATAAGTAAATAATAACATAAAATATGTAGAAAATAAATAAGTACTTCAAGCAAGTCAAGTTTTTCTGTTTTAAGAAGAAAAGGAAAAGGAATAAAAACTAATAATAAACTTAATCATTATAATAAATTTTAAAAATTAAATATTCTTAAAAAACTATATTCTACATGTACTAACTCTTGTGTGTCCACAGAAAAAATACCCATCATCTCAAAATAATATCCTCAGTTCTCTTTGCAAATCAAATCATTTGAGCAAAACGCGATAATTTCTCCCTCAAGCACTCAAAAATGTCCAGAGGACACAATGAACTCTCACACACCAAATAACATATCACACAAAGCACCATTCACACACAAGCAACCAATTCCAAAAGCTCTTTTGGAGCTAGTTGCTTGTGTGTGAAGAGTTATGCTTCGTGATTGGTTTGTGAGAACGAGTAGAACGGTGTCCATCTTACTCATTCTCTTTTCAAAGAAATCTTTCAATTGAGTAAAGTTCATATGTTTGAGCAGACAAAATAGGAATTATTAATTTAGGGCATTATTATAAGACATTTTCCTATGGAAATTTGCGGGTGCTTGTGCAAGAAATTACCCTGCACAAGCGTGGGGAAAAGATTTTTGTGTGAACAGATGAAATTTCCTTAATTTTCATAATGGCCTATGAGCTTGGCCCTCCTGTTCATTTGCACATCCTGCACATATGGTAGGGCCGTCCCATTGAATAGTTTTTGGAGTCTCTGCGAGCATTTCGAAGAGACGCAATACACTTAGAGCTGATGTGAGTGGCGAAGCTTAATAAATCATTTGTCACAGTGTTGGCCGAAATATTAATGCTCTCATGAAAAAGGCTGTAAATTACATTAAACGCTATTGAGTCAGCAGGTAGACTTTCTTGTTCGATCGATACCTGAACATTTGTCTTGGTTTTTCCATCGATGCAGACGCAGTCTTGAAGTCTAGCCATCATACAACGATCTTCAAGACCGTCTTGGCGTCGGTGTCTTGTCTACTATTTGAACAGTGGTCTTGACATGGGAAAGGTGGGGTCGAATAGAGGGGGGAACGTTTTTTGATTTAGAATCAGTATTTGCGGATAGGGAATAAGTCGATGAGTCGAAAGAACTCGGTGCGGTAGTACAAGACGCGTGAACAAGTTTTCTTGGGATCTATCAGAATGCATGTTGGTGTTTCCCGAACAGTTGTCTACAATGTAACTGAAGCCGGATTCGTTATAAAACCATGGAGAGGCCACACTCCGCTGAGTAGGGGAGTTAGACAATTGTCGTAGTACCATTATCCAAGCGAGTGCCTACAAAATTCGCCGAAGTCTGAACATTTTTGTTGCTTACATTGACATTAGTGCCATTTACTGTATCAATCACTCGGCGACGGTGTTTCCCTCTTGTTATGTTTGAAGACGCAGTTGCTAAAATAAACGAGGATTCGGGAACGCTCAATTTTGACAAAACCAAAGCCATCCCATAACTCGAACGCAATTGAATATGTTACCTATGTAAAAAGCCTTTCAATAATTGGCAATAGTGAACTGACGTGGACTGACTACATCGATAGCGTAGAATCAATGGTTTATACATCCCTAAGAGGCTTATCAATCAGAAAATATATTAAGCATTTTTACGGTCTAAAACGGTCTACGGTATAGTAGTACATATACTAATCGTATCGAAATTTAAAATTGCAAAGGTTGGTTAGGTTATGTAGTATTTGTGCTTCCATCGTAAGTGATGGACGCACTAAGACCCAGGGGTACGTTTGTTTGCCATTGAGTCGGTTACCATCCTTTAGTCCTTCATTTAAGTAGTATTCTCCCAGGGTCTCTTTCCCAATAGTGGCTAGTGCAGGACAGTTGCAAAGTAGATGGGAGGGGTTTCCCTCTTCTTCCTCATCCATGCATCTGCTACAGATATCGTTGTATGGTAATCCTAGTCTGGCGGCATGTCTACCCATTGCGCAGTGTCCTGTGAGGACACCCACTAGGTAACTCTGGTTTTGTCTGCCTAGAGTGAAGATGGCTGTGGTTGTTTGTAAATCCATTTTTCACCATAATAATCTCGTATGTATGCACGTGTTAAGGTAATTTCATCTTTCACAGGTACTGCCAATCGCTAGCTCTGTGATGTTGGTTTTTTGAGTTTCTATTGCAACCCAGATGTTTTCAACCTTTGGTCCGATGATTGTGGTTCCGTTTCTGGCTAGCTCGTCTGCTTCACAGTGCCGAGGGACTCAGCACACCGTTAGGCTGCAATATCTTGATATCTCTCTTCTGAGATTCTTACCAATTTTGATCTTAAAAATGGTGATTCGAGTGTCATAATTGCTGCTCGTCATACAGCGGTTTCCTGAATAGCTGTTACTTTTGCCTGTAATCTGGTAGTCTAAATGACCCGAGTATATAACCGCTCCCACTCCTCTACCGGTTTTAAATCCGTCTTTGTAGATTTCCTTGGCGTTGTTATTGTTCAATACCGAGTTCGTCTTCCATAATTGTCTACTCGGTATTCTGGTCTTGTATTTAATATCGAAGTCTAGGATCGGGGTTAAGTAATCTCGAGGCTTTTCGTTGAAACTGTTTGAGTTTAGAATACCGGCGTGACCTGTGCGTTGATTTCTCCATTGTGCCTCAGCGGCGATTTTGTTGCAAATTCTTTGCCACAGATGTCTACAGGAGTGAGGTGTAATATCGATGATCTGCGCATTGCGCACACGCCATCCCTTGGACCTTGTTTATCATCTTTGTGTATCTGACTTTATCCAGCGCCGACCACCATACCTCGACGCCATCCGTGTATATAGAGGGAATTTCGGCAAAGCATCTCATAAAAGCGAAATCGCGTACACTGAGATCGGGTATGGGGTATGCAGTACAACAAATTAAGTAACAAGCGCTCTGGACTCTTCTGTGCGTATCTTTTTGGTCTCTAGCGTTACCGGTGCGTAAAGGCCCATACCCATACGAAATGTACAACACATAGGCCCTAATCAGAGGAAGATTGATAGCATATGGGACCCACAAGTGGAATGCATCAATTTGCATAAAATTGGTCAACTTTTATCTTTGTGCCGTTGACAGCTCTTTTTCATACATTGACAGTTCCTTTCCCGCCTAAATCATTTTGAATCTGAAATAGTGGTAGAGCGGTTGCTGTACGTATAAAAAAGGAAAATGAAAGAAGAATTAAAAAAAAACATATTGAAGAGGCCATTAAAAATTACAACAGTAAATAGACCGAATTAATCCCAATATGTGTTTCTATTTATTTTATTATATTCAATGTTACTTTACAAATATATATTTAACAGTTGTCTGCCTGTATTTTTTTTTATATATGTGTACATAAATATCAGCCTGGAAGCATATACCGTAGGCCTGACTAATTTATCCTATGATTTGTTTACTTTTAGGTTGAAGTGGCTGACTGCAGCGCACAGAACAACAGACACACTTAGACCAAGTATAGGCCCATTGTGTTATCACGCGGATCGTGGAGTACCTACATATACCTACAAACCAAAAGCGAAGAAGAAGACTGATTCTAATATTGCACAGTTCACCCAGATTATCGATAAAGAGGGCCCCCAAAAGTCTGAATCTGCTGGACGAGAGCACTGGAACTGCATAGCAAGTGTGCAATTATATTTTTTTTTTAATTCATTTTTATTCTTTACTTCATAAAATACTTAAATACTAGAAAAAAATGCTTAAAACTAGTTTAACGGACAATTCTAGATGTAACTTACTGGCCTTCGGCGGGTGCTCTAAGCTAAACTTAAACTTATGCTATGTCTTTCGACCTAAACTTACAACGGATATATTTAAACGAAACATGGATATTGAATCAAAAATTTTAAATTAAGAAAATTGGGAAAACAAAAACTTAATTACGGGACTGTTTTCTTAAAACTTTTATGCTAACTTACATACTACCTTAAAATAACTTAGTCTACCTTATGCTAAACTTACATATATATATATATATGTAGTTAATATATATACATGGGTATACACAGAGGTACAAACAGGTGTACACATGTGTATACCAATCTCCTTTTTTTTATTTTTTATTTTTTTTTTGTTTCTATTTACAACTTACAACTACCTTAACACTAACACTACCCTAATGTGTGTAAGTCGGTCATAGGATGCTGCGGATAGACATACATATAGACAGCATACATCTAATCCACTGCAAGACAGAGACCGACTACTCCCTCATTCGGGGATACGGTCTACCCTATTTACCCCGGGTCTAAATGGTTCGACGAGGGAGTTCCCTCTCTCCCCAGCCACCAAAACTTTCGATGTTGCATAGAAACATCCCGTACATCCCGTCTCGAAACCGACGTGCTGAACCGGAGGAGACCCTCCTCGGCTCGTTGTGCGACGGAACGGTCGTGGTTGAGTCGCCCATCCACAGTTGATCTGGTGATATGGTAGATGAGCGGTACCGCATTTATATTTTGTATCAGTCTGTTTTTGTCTAGGTGCAGAAAAGCTTCTGGGGGAACGAAGCCGTTGTGGCGTACCCTTTCGTGGTATTGTGGATTGGGGTATTAAGCCCCTGATATCAAGTTGTTGACCGAGTTCATCGCTCTGGCAGTATGACCTCGAATCAACTTCACTAGGAAATTGTACACTCGTATCAGGTTCGCCCTGTTGTATAAGATCTCATTGGAGTAGAATTTCCTGTACTGGGACTCTGGAGTTCTATAAAGGCTAAGGCAAGCCCTAAGACAAGCCCTCTCGAACAACCAAATCTTTTCCATCAAGCCACACGGGACAGCCATAGGTGAGCATTGGCCGGATGAGGGCTATGTAGCAGATAACCTTCACCCTCGCATAGAGTTGGCTGTTGTAAAACAGTCTCTTTGTAAGGGCAAAAGCGCCTCGTGCCCTGGCTAGCGCAGCATCTACATGTTTGCTAAAATACAGATACTGGTCTAGCCAGATCCCCAGGTATCTGTCTACCGTCCTTTGCGCCAGTGGTTGCCCGTGTCGTCCAACAATAGAGAACTTTCGCCAATTCTTTTTCGTATCCGCCCAGGCCTTATACAAAGGCGTCCTGAACAATATGGTTTCCGACTTTTGAAAGTTGATTTTCAACTTCCAGTCATCGCAATCTCTCATGAATGAATTGAAGTCACCCTGCACGAGAGTAGTGATGTCCTCGATCTTTTTGCCTGATCTGTACACGATCAATTCGTCAGCGTACGCAATTACGTGAGGGAGAGAACTTATCAGATCGCTCAAGTAAATGTTGAACAGGATCGGCTAATTAACGGCACCCTGTTGGGGACCATTTTTTACATCAAAAGTACCTGTGGAGGTCACGTTGCCATTCTTGACGACGAACCGTCTACCGGTAAGCATGTTACACAGTAGGTACAGCAGTGGTTTACTAATGCTCAGCCGATTGAGCTTGTAAAGGAGACCTTCTAAGCATACGGTGTCAAAGGGCTTCTCCAGATCAATCAGGCAGGCACCCGTACACTGTTTCTGGCTCTTGTTCCATTGGATATCCGACACCAGTTTCGACGCGGCATGAATAGTGTCATGACCCGCTTTGATACCGAATTGGTTATCTGGAATTATATTTATGTCCTTAGTCCAGTTAATCAGAGCTGTATTAATCACTTTCTCGAATTGCAAGTGTGCAATGGTTTGTTCCTCATCCTCGTCTCTGCAGCTTCTGCAGAAGTCGTTGTAGGGGAAGCCTAGTCTAGAGGCGTGGGTTCTAGAGTTAGAATGTCAAGAAGATATCTGAGATTTGGCCTGCTTACTTTGATCAAGCTAAGCGATCGTCGATCATAGGCCAGAGTTGTTTGGTGACGAGGCATCCTGTGCCTGATGTTCATCCCCGGTTTGTGTGAGCAAGCGTTTCAAGCTTTAGCAGATTTTTTATAGTAGCGATAGGCATTGTGGTTGGGTCTCCACCCGGAAAGAGTGCAGAATTTGTACCCCTTCGTCCGCTTCGAAATTTTCTGGTATGTCCCCAATTCAATTCTCTGTTCTCAGTGTCCCCGCACTCACATAAGGTGGATGTTAAATTACTTGGCCATCTCGTTAAGAGATAGGCGGCAATTAAGGGAAGTCTTGGAGTTGAAAGTGACAGAGTTCAGAGATTTGATCGCTGCCTGGCAATCGGAACAGACGACAATATCTGTGCTTGATACTACATTGTTTTTTAGCCAGCACAGAGCTTCCTTAATCGCTGTAGTTTCAGCCTGAAAGACGCTACTGTGATTCGGTAGACGTAGGGAGAGCTGGATGTTTAGATCCTTGAAATAAACGCCATCACCCACACCTGTATACATCTTCGATCCATCTGTGAAGATTCGCAGTGGACCGTCCAGCGTCGGGTGATCACACACCCAGTAAAATCTGGCTGGTATGCTAGTTGAGAAATTTTTCTCCAAGAGGAGTTTAGGTATAGTGATGTATCTAAGTGTATAGAACTATACCTAAGATCGTTGAATGTCTAGACGGAAGTTCTACTTCTTGCTGTTTAGCGATCTTAATTTGATTGCCGTGCTGGCCGCTGTCTGTCTGCCAATTAGTTCTATCGGTGGCAGGTTAAGGAGTATGTTTCGTGCTTCGGAGGAGGTAGTCTTTAATGTTCCACTATTGCATACGCCTGCCATCTTCTGCACTCTAGCGAGTGGTGCGATGTTGGTTTTCTTATTGAGTGCGGTCCACCAAATTGCGACGCCATACATCAGCATGGGTCTGACTACTGATGTATATAGCCAGTGAACCGCGGGTTTAAAGCACGCACGAGCGATCTCTGGACAACATGCCAAGCGGTCGCTTACCTGATGAAAGAGCGGCCGTCCTGATTAAAGATTTTCCAAGCTACTCAGCATAATAAAACTTTTATAAATAAAAGCATTATTATCAAAGTAAAATTTATTTGATGGACTTTATGATGCATTGACTTAAAAATGATGAAATATTTACTACAATTACTACAACCGGCAAACAGAGTCATCAATGGTTTTCATTAATGAATTATTGACATTACTGCTGGCAAGTCGGATTTCTCAATAGTACTTGATGAAAACCCAATGAAAACCTGATGAAAAGCTCCATTAAATGTCATATAGCAGAAACATCAAAACTAAAACGGACAGTTCAGTTTTGTAATATTCGAGTTTAGTATCTGTCTATGTAGTTGTCGCTCTTCATCTCCCTACCTCAGCATCGTCCTAATTTAAATCTTAAATAAGAACTGTATATTTGTTCATCCTTAACCCTTTCAGCAAAAAATGCTTGCGATTACCATCTCTTTCTAGGCCTTTGTCACACTTTCAAGGAAAACTGATGAATTTGGCCGTCACATAAGGGATAAGGGCAGCACAACAATATGTAGATAAATCGTATTGTGATGAGTATTTCCTGCTTTCAGAAAATCTCATCAAGAGCTAAGGGAATTTAAAGAATGCATCTTGAATGATAATTGTCTCTTTTGTGAGCTAAACGTCAAAATTATCTTCTTTTTTACCGTTCTCTACGCATTCTTGAATATATAAATTTACCATTAAGTTGTATAAGCCTTTTTTGGTGCAATCATTTATACCTGTCCATTTAAGAACATCCCTTGACAGGTAGTACACGTTCGTGCACACGTTCGTATTATTCGAAGCGGAATATGTGTATCAAATGCAACCCTCAAGTACAATATCACGGATAATCTCATTATAATTTGAGGCAGGGGTGGATGCGAATTGCCCTTCACCTCGCCATTGCCTGTTGAACTGAGAGGAGAAAAAATCAAAAACACTAGGGGGTTGTTTGGTTGCCCACGCGTTAATGCTAAGCATATTTCGAACAGAAATTTGCTGGTGTAAATATAATCCGTGGACGGATAATGGAAATAATGATGTGGTTACTTTAGAAACCTGTGGCTATGTGTATCTCGGAAGTCGGTTATTATTCAGTTAAAATGGATAATGGAGCGGGCGGCTGTTGTGAGTTAGGTCGCACTCCCATACACACAACACGTGCTCTTATCCAAATTCATTATTTTGGGAAAAATTTCTCACGGGAATGATAATTATGAAATTTGAGAAGATACGTGTTAGTCAAAATGTTGAAATATATTGTAATTACGTATGTATGTATACATTTTCTGAAGCTTTTTCTGAGTTTTCTTTTATGGAATATTAATGGACATAAGCCAAACAGGAATCACGATATCGTTTGCCCGATCCTCAAGAAAACAGATCCGTTTGACTGCGGCAACTGTCCAGGGAAAGATCTTTTAATCGCGAACAAGTTCTTGTACTTGTGTATTCATGTTCAAAGCGAATTGTCAAGCCTTGATAAAAAATAGCCTTAATTTTGTGTGAACGTCTGAAACCATTCTTCAAAATCCTGTGCGGTTTCATGTTGGAAAGTCCACCATCGACCAAATCTTCACATTGCGGTAGATCCTGGAAAACCCCAAGAGATGTAGATCAACACGCATCACCTATTAATCGATTTCAAGGCCGTATATGACAGCGTGCATAGAGACGAGATATACAACGCCATGTCTAGTTTGGAAATTCCTGGCAAACCCGTCAGACCCAGCAGGATGACGATGGAAAGCTTTCGTTTCTCTCAAGGTAAGCAGCGAACACACCGAGACCTTCAATGTACAAAAAGGATTTAGACATCATCTCGGAGACCAACACTAGAGGCACGATCCTCCAGAAGTTCGTGCAATTGTTAGCATACGCGGATGACATTAACGTGATTGCCAATGAGCCGTAGATGAGGCGCATGCTGGCACTTCGCTTACCTCGGATTCCGCAGTAAATAATACGACCAACATTAGCGCCAAGATCAAACAGTTACTCTGCAAACACGCGCAGATTTCTTTTCTGCACGTTTCGATCAACTTCTTTGTGAGATTTTGCTTGTGGTTCTTTTGGAACTAGTTGCTTGTGTGTGAATGGTATTAGTGTATTAGTGTGAGAGAACGAGTAGAACTATGCCCATCTTACTGCTCTTTTTAACCAAATCTGTCAATTGAGTAAATTTCATATTACTCAAATGATCCAATAGGAATTATTAATTGAGTGCATTATTTTGAGACATTTTCCATGGAAATTTGTGAGTGCTTGTGAGAGAAATTATCCTGCACAGGCGTGGGGGTTTTTTTATTTTTTTAAATGATGAAAGAGTATATTTCCTTAGGCTTCAGAATGCGTCCATAGGAGCTTGACGCCCTGTGCATTTGCACATCCTGTACATACGGTAGGCCCGGCCCTGCCTGGATTGGCTTCCATGTGCTCGACAGATTTCGCGGTTGTGCCTTCTCCTCCATTCACCTTCCACGCAGACGGGATCATATATCCGACGCAGAATTTTTCGTTTATAGGCACCAAGAATGAGTTCCGCTGTTTTTGCTTATCGTCCAGCTTTCGGATACATTTAACGTAATTGACAAAACAAAGTTTTGTAGATCATAATTTTGGTCCTTCGAGTAAGGAGTTTTGAGCCCAGTTGTTTCGAAAAACCGAAGAAGCACCGGTTGCCATGGCAATTCTGCGTCGGATCTGCAATGTGATGACGTTCGTGGAGTTAACGTTTGTCCCGAGGGAGACAAGCTCCTTAACTACCCTGAGATTATGGCTGTCGATGATGATGATTGGTCCAATGTGGTCGACAGCATACATTTCGTTTTGTCCTCATTGACCTTTTTCAAATCGCCGATAAATGTTTGTACTACGGAAAGTTGGGAACGCGCGACGATGTCGAAGTCATGTGCCAAGAGTTGAACTGACTTGTGGAATATAGAACCTTCCGTGTTTACAGCTGTCCCCCGCACATCTTCTCATACTGAAGGAATCACACTGTTGCGCATCTTCTTGCCGAAATCCGATGCAGTTTTCAAACGGCTAGGAAGTCCTTGTGCCGAACTGCGGTGCTAAACGGCCTTAGACGTTCACACAATACGCTCAACAGGATCTTATAAACGGCGCTGTAATTGCAAGAGATATATTAATACTGGCCACAGACCTTGAATACCATTTGAGCCTGCGGCTTTGTTGTTCTTCAGCTTGTTCATTGCCGACTTGTAAGAAGCTGGGTGGGAGAACTATTTCGTCGACTGGAGTTGATTCCCTATCAATCTCTTGTGGTCAAGCAGCTGTTAGAAGTGCTGCTCCACTATTTCCTGCGGGTCAGTAAATATGTTACACTTACAGTTTAGTAGAGCTGAAATGATGACAGATGAAATGATGGAATTGAAACTTCGCCCACGTTAAGCTTCTGAACTTGTGGCCTTGCTATCGAGTCAACTTCACAATTTTCTGCAATGAGGGGTGAAATAAGAGAAAGGCGACTCAACCACGACCGTTCCGTAGCACAACGAACTGATTAGGGTCTCCTCCGCTTCAGTACGGCGCACAGTGTGTTATTTTCCACATCTAGAGGAACTTTATTCCTGTTGTTTTGCTAAAGCTAAAGTATGGTTTTTCCGATTCAGTGACGGAAAAAAAGTAATTATATGAAGTTTTTTCAAACCTATATCCATATGTG
This sequence comes from Eristalis tenax, assembly GCA_905231855.2. Lineage (NCBI taxonomy): Eukaryota > Metazoa > Arthropoda > Insecta > Diptera > Syrphidae > Eristalis > Eristalis tenax. The sequence continues at coordinate 31,606,704 of HG993125.1, read as the reverse complement.
ATCTCCGATAGGGGGTATATAGCCCACGCCATCCTCCATAAGCTTCATGGATACAAACGTCTCTAACTAAAAGACCACTGGACCGATTTTGTCCACTGGACCGACCTAGGTAATTAGGAAATAACATAGTTCAGCTAACGTTTCGTGCACGACAAAAAACGGCATACAGAATACGGATTGCGTTCTACCGTATCGTTTGTTGTCGATCATGGCGATTAGACCAATTTACCCTTGTAGGCATTTAACATTGATATATCAGACTGCACGAAAGTTAATCAGTTTTCCTAAAGTCTTTAAGAGGAGGATACTTATACGTATCGAACTTATACGTATCATATCGTTAACTACCGAGCACACATCATTTCTTGAGAACTTTGTGAACAGCCCGTTGAACAACGGACTTCCAACACAAGCCTCGATGCGCCATAAATTTGTCGTTATATTTTATTCCGAGAAACTTAGAAGATATGTTTGCGCCTTCGAAATATTTTGTTTATTTCTTAGACCATGCTCAGGTTACCGCGTACTACGAATCTTATTGTGTTTACATGAAGTCTGTGATTCTGTGCAAACCGAATTCGAATATTTCAATGAGCGACTTCTTCACAGCACTATTTCAATTATCAATCACTGTCACGTAATTTGTTGTTAACGTGTGTCAATTATGGCATTATTGCACATCTTTTTTGTGTGTGAGATGATAACGTGGCATATTACTGTTCTTTGTCTTGTCCCATCGTATTAGATACCTGCCAATAGTTTTGTTTTACAAGACAAGATTGCTCGCATCATTCGTTGGGAGAACCGCGTCCAATAGACGCACTCCAATTATTGGAGATCTTGATTGTCCGAGCAGGCACTATGAACTGAACTTATAAACACTTTTTTTCTAAAAGTTTTAAATAACGTAAAGTGGTGAGTAAACCTGAATACATCAGTTGTTTATGTGGTTTATCATCAGAAAAATTCTTTCTTACGACGGATTGGATTGAATTTTTCAATTTCCGTCGAACTGGAACCTAATGAGTCATTTAGTCTTCTGCAATCCAGATTTTGATGTTCTTTACAGAAATTGTGTCGGGCCCATATTTTTTTCTATACCAACAAATTTAAATATTTTTTTGGAGCTAGGGATGTTTTTTTTTGTTTTTTTTTTTTATTTTTTTATAGTCCTCTCGCGTAATGCACGCATTGGTATAACTTCAACCAAACGGTTAATGCACAAAAAGAAAATTGAAACGCGCAAAACTAGATACATGTGATCCGCATCTTTTTTATTTTATTTCAGTCGTTGTAATTGTACGATCTCTGTAGCTAATTCCTCTTTTTATTAATAATTAAATGGGGCAAAAGCTCTAGAAATGTTTGCTCGCCTCTGTATATGGATGAGGAAGCTTGTGTTTATACAAGTTATTTCGATGATCGTTTTATTTATTTTCTGCGAATTGGGTACATCGATTTGTTTACTCCAGCTATGCCGATGTTGACATCCTTATGATTTTAAATTGAGGATGTGGTTTCTCTGTATATCGCGTGCTAAGGCGAAGCGTCGCCTTCAGAGATCTTAACCCCTCTTATTCTCCTAGTCGAAGTGACAAATTGTTGCCTCACAATTTACTGCAATCTCACACAAAATATGTATTCTTGAATTCAAGTGAGGTGACAAAAATTATTAAAAGTCTTAACCCAATTTGACTAGTCGTGTGTCTTCAAGTTGGATAAATTTCCGTGCGATGGTTGTATTTGTATTGTTTTTTGTAATTTCAGGATGCCTTTGTTGCAGTAGTTTGGTTTTTATTTTCGTTGAAAAGTGCTTGCAAATTAATAATTGTACTACACAATCGGAAAACGAAGATTTTGATTATCAAACTTCAGAAACTATTTTCGATAATTCCATCCCAGGCTTAACAGCCATTTCAGGTTATCGAATTTGACAGTATGACTCTAATACGACGACCATCTTCTATTTTGCTCACTATAAAGTTAATATCTGTTTTATTTTGTTTTTAATTTCAACCGAAGTTTGCAAATTTTGGAAACACAAATCTGTCCCAAATGGACTAGATTGAAAGCAGGCACGTCTCAATGCAGAACAATGTCTCTACCGGGCGCCACTGCACCCAACTGGGTGGGTTGGCTAAGACTTGGTTTTTTAATAAGTTTGTTTTTCTGACAGATCACGCGTAGCTGTCCTCCAGTTGTCAAATATCATATCTCATTCACAGCAGACAATAAATGTGTTTCCGTACCCAAAATAAACAGCACAAAACAACGAAAATCTACGAAAGTCTGTTGCCGTATGTCCATGTACATTTCAGATTTATCATTTCACAAATGACATAATTTCGCTTGAGCTCTTGAGATTTTGCCTCTCTCTTTTTATCCCCACTCCTTAAAAATTACTGACTTCCGAGAAAGTACTGGAACGGACCTAATTTATTCACAATTGTCATACATTTTATCAAATGAGTTACACAATACCGAAACATTTTTTGATTGACAAATTTATCAATCATCAATTGATTGGTAATTGACACTCGCAGTAGGGGTGGTTTTACGAATAATCGTGTAACTCACACCCCAACAACGTCACCAAACTATTAAACTGTATAATGAAAATTAGCATTCTCTGGAAAATCACCGATAAACTATATACGATGCGATAACAGTCAATGTACAAGGGCAATTGATGAATAATCGGTCAACACTGGAAGCAGTGATCTAAAAATTGGACTTTCAGAATTCTCATTGTTCGACGTAGTCGCGGACAAAATCAAGAAGTAAATGTCAGACACTGTTCTTTCAGGATCATATTAAAGGTTCCTCCATACAATTCATTGAAATTAAAAAAACAAAAAACAAGTCTAAATGAAGAACCCATTTATAAATTAAAAGGTTTGATGTTGGTTTGCAGGAAGAAGATCTTAATTGAGTCAATCAAGAAAACGTTATTTATTTTTACTCCTATATAAGACACATTTCCCGTTTATAACAACTCCAAATTTCATGCATGTCTAGCGTCCAACTCATCCTAAAAGGCAAACTCAGCTGATTCTGTGCAAATTTTCACGGCCCCAACTCTTTCGAGTCACTGACAATGCTCAAAAAGTATAACTGTCTTGAAAAAGCTTCTCAAATCGGCCATTTGGAGTAGGCACTGCAAGCAACTTCCAATCGTGAAAAAACAATATCACGCACAACACGAGTGGTTGCGCCCTGGCCCTCTACTGGCTATAGCGCCACCCGAAGTATTATTACCTGGTAAACCAAACACCAAGCGTTTTTCGAAAGAAACCTACTTTGTGCGAAAGAAACCAGCATACGAATCACATGTCGATGTTGATAACCTAGTTTAAGAGAGGCTGCAATCTCCCGTCCGTCCCTTGTCAATTAAAATCAGAACCGCACTATGAAGAAAATGCCTCAAAATAAGTGTCCCAGCCTTTGTAGTAGTTGAATGTAGATTCCACACAATTGTTGTTTCTGATGTGTAAAAAGGCACCGTTTCCACTCCCACATCCACTCTCAATCGAATTTCAAAAATGAGCTCTGACATTATAAACGAAAAAGGGCAATTTACAAAATTAGCTCAAATCCGAATCAATGTCAACTGACTGAATAATTGAAAATCCATTCATAACTTTATAAATACAATTCCGTCCATCTTATAGGTTTTCTAATTATTTATTTCGTATTTGACAGTTAAATAATAATTTAATATCTTAGCTTAGTTCATTTAAATAGTGTTCTTTTTTTTGATTTGTTGATTTTTTGTTTTCATTAATTGCAAAATTCGATACATCGCTTCTCTAAGTGCATAATATCATCAGTTTCTGTTTCGTCGTCGTCCCTAACCTGACTTTCGTATGTACATTAGCTCATGTGGAAAAGGTCATGTGGATACAAAAATGTGTAAACCTGACAGTTGCGCAATATTGCTATTCCAATTCCTGCACTCAACTAACTTACATAATGTGCAGTGAATCAGAATTAAAAACTAATACATTCTACAAATTCTTTAAATATTGCAAAACAAAGTATATAAAAATAACATTCAATAGTCCTAGATACATTTACGTAAAAAAAAAAACAAAAAGAAAATAAAAATAAATATCCTCCTAGTAAAGTATGTACACGATAAATAATATCTTTATCAGGATAAAACGAACGATATCGCAAACGTAAAACGGAAACGAAAAAATAAAATTTAAAATCATAAGTGCTGGTATTCGCTCATGTCGTATAGTGGCATCGAGCCCATCACACTGTGCAGATGCGAATACGCTACTGAGAGGGGCGCCATTTGATGGCCCACCCCAGCTTTTTGCGCGGACGAAAGTGACAGGCCTCCACCGGGTCCGGCAGCGCCCGACAACGTACCACCGCTGGATGCCACACCCACAAGAGATGCATTTAGATTACTAATCGCTGACAGGTTGTTATTCGAGTGACCACCACCGGCACTCGCGTGATGGTGGTGATGATGATGATGCTGTTGTTGCTGCTGATGGAGGTCTGCTGCGGAGCCAGATGAGCCACTACCACCTGTAGATCCTGTGGTCGTATGAAGTCCATGACCGTGGTGGGACGTTGTCGAGTGATGGTGGTTCGCTGGAGATAGTTGCTGCTGCTGTTGCTGAAGGTGACTGGTTGTGTTGTGCTGCGATGACTGAGCAGATTGTGAGTGCTGTTGCAACATTGAGTTCGGTCCTTCCATTTCGGAATCACTCGATGAGTCTTGAAGCTGTTTGTCTGAAGTACCACTAAAAATAAACGAAAATAATACGGCGTTTTAATTAATAACGTATCTAATTGGTAGAAACAGAAGGTAAATGGTGTGATAATATTTATAACTGTTTGATTTTTGGGATATGGTCAAACTGGGTTCTTAATTTACAAAGATGATTCGAAGAACTGTGTTGAACTTAAAATAAAAGAGACAAATATTCAGCAGCAAGAGAAACAAATTATTTCTCTTTTCTCTCTGAAAAAGTGGACATACTAAGCTTTCAGGAAGTGTATACGGTCAATGAGATTGGCTAGCACTCTCAACTTCGAAAAGATATGCAATAATCGAGATCTGAGGACATCAACGTTGTAGATTTTCGTGACGATAACAACACAGATAATGCCATCGTCGACGTCACCATCTGCTCAAAATTTTCTTGAACTCAAAAATGATACCCAACCGAATCGATGAAACTATCATTTGTCAAAGCATGACAACAAATTCTTTGTTTTTTTTCTAATTTTTGACATCATGTTGACACAATATTTCGAATTTCTGACCGACCTGAATATTACATCAAAAATAGTCAGGCCTTCCCAAACTCTTCACAAAACTGACACGAACATACAATCCTCAACTCAGTATGGCTTTCATAAATGTGTTTTGTTTCTACATCGTAGATAGCTACAGTCACTCTGTATTTGTGAGGTAAATGTGTTCCATTTCCATTATGTTTGCGTTTTCTGTCTCCGCAAACACAAGCTGTGTGTGCTCGTGTACCGTGTACCCTATCTAGCCACTTACACACTCCTCATACACATGCAACACATACACAAAGGAGCAGCAGCAGAAGCAAAAGCAACTATCGCGCTGAAGGAGGGAAGCTATTACGGCAACAGCAACGGCAGTTCTGTCCCTTGTTTGTATGAAAAGTATCAAATTTCATCTCAAACATGCACACATCGGTTGCTATTTGACAAACTCAGACAGACGGTGCTGCATGCAGGCTTTCAGCCCAAAACCGAAATGACGAGTGGAAATGTTTGCGGGGTGTTGTAAAGTAGCAAACGTGCGTGCGTGTATGTATCTCACTCGCTCCCTCTCTCTTGCTGTCTCTGCTAGTAAGTAGGAAGTACAGAAGACTACGTGAATCTACATATACCTCGAGCTAACTGACGGCCGTAAAAACGAATTCGGAATTCCGGCCAATACGCTCAATCTCACAAAAATGTGCCCAACCATTTCGTTTGGTTGTTGTTGTCATGCACGACAGGAACAAAAACGAAAACAAAGAAAAGCTCTATACTTTCGTGTGGTTAATAAATTTAATAAATTTTCTTGTAAAACTTTTCATTATCTCTCGTCGTCTTTGTAATTGATCCAAATTGGCGGGCGTTGATAATCCCATTGGGAGTTTTTTACATTTTTTTCTCTGAAAATTCCCTGACTTCAACCAAGGGATATCCGGTTGCGGTTGTTTCTGCACTTTTCGAAGGGGACAGTCTCGAGAGAATTTACGTATTTCCACTTTGGGGAATACGTTCGTTGAAAACAGACGAGCTGACATTCGAGACTGTTGTACCAAAAGTGTGCTGCTGCTGTTGCTGTTGGTGTCAATAAATTTTGGTTAAGTGGCAACGATCATTGAATGTATTTTCATGGGATTATGTGCGATAAATTGAGATGTTTTTGTTTACTGGTTACAAAGTCAGGGGTTGTGCCAGTTCTATGGGGAATTGTTAATGTTTTTGAAATGAGTGCAACAACTTGGATTCGACAGTGTGTTGAAGTTGTGAATGAATCTAATTTTTTGAGTAATGACATGAAGCATTTACGGCAACTGGGACTTATTACATAGGCGAGAGTAGTGTTAACAAAACTCTAAAAAAAAAAAACACCCTTTAGTTTCGAATTAGTACTCAAAAGGGAACAGCGCGTTCGGCGTCTGACAGTTTTGGTTAACACTAAGTTCACCCACCGGTAGGTATAGGGTTGCAAATAGGTATATATGCATATGTCTTCACCATTCATTTTGATTAAAAAAGTCTACATTCGTTTTTAGCTCATGATGATGCCGTGTGAAAAAAGGTTGAGACACAAGCGAAATCAAACATCGCCAAAAATTTGCGAGACCAGATGGACACTACAGTCATTCAGTGTCTCCACATTGTCTCCTGAGAGCAAATTTTATTCACGAATCCATTTAATGACCTTTTAGCATATTTCACTGCGGCCGTAAATTGAATCTGTTTGAGTAGGTGTGTCAACATTTCACAGATGTTCCAGAAATATTAACATTGGCTTTATTATTGTTTGAACATGTTTTCGTTATTTATCTTTTTTTGAAACTCATTAATAAAATTATTGAATTGAATACTTAACACGATTTTTGGGTTCATGATCACATGCAGCAGTCGAGTGGGTTGAGAGATTCCTCATTTATCGCCACCACAACGGATACAATGTTCAGTTGAATTTGTTGGGCCTGTCATAGAGTATATACGCTCTACAGCAGTTGTTTGAATTCAAATAAAAGCCATTTTGCTTTTTTAAGTTCGCCGCAATGGTCCACACATTTCAGGCGGATTGTTTTTGACAACCACTCTTCCGAATCCTAAATGTACAGGTTATTGAGAGAAGCTCAGCTTCGAAGACACTAGCGTCTTCGGGTACCTTGGCATAAACAACCAGACAGAAAGAGATATTTTTATAACAAAGTGAATGAGAGTGAGTTATCTAAAAAGTCTAAACAGCTGGCTCTGAATTTGCCGACGGCAATACATCCGCCACTACAAGTGACATTTACAAACCATTGCAACAGTGCAAAAAAAAGGCAGTTCGCAAAACGAAGAAAAATTTATTTCCCATAGGAAGAGAGTAAAATCGATGAGGTTACTGGCGTCATCACTGAACACGACTCCTTCACCAATCATGGCAGCATAATGTCTATTTAAATAATCTATTTGAATTGGCCGAAATCAAACTTAACCGTTAACCGATAACAAAAAAAAGTTTTTTATAAGACATAAGTCACATATTTGACAGAATCTTACACGAAGTTTATTCCTCAAACAAGGAGCTGCTATTTGCTTTATATTCGCAATTTCAGGGAAAAACCTGTACCTGACACTTTAAAATAGATAGCTTTTAATCGCGCATACACCAAAACAAGCACAATTATCAACGACGTTTCCACCGAGCTTTTGGAATCATGATAGTACAAGATTTGATTTTAGCCCATAAACACAAGCGAAGGACACATTAACGTTCCTGTTCTTATCAATTCAGCAATTTAACTTTAATTATCATTCTTCTAAGATTTGTCGAAATATGAGACTGTGCTTGAAGTAAACACTTTAAAAGAACACAATTTAAAAGTTAGAACGAAAAATGGCGAGATATTTGTTGTTGTTGATACTGATCAAGATTCCATACAAATTCAGAGACGTTAAATAATCAAAGTAGACACAATTGCAATCCGATCCGAAATAATGGTCCTATTCTGTATCATTCAGTTTTGAATACGCCGTTATAGGAAATTCAGTGCACACATCCTACTTTATTTTGATCGCTGACGGCGATGTTGATGATGACGCTGGTGGCAGTGGTGGTGGTGGCAGAACGAGACGTACACAGTAAACTTGAATCGACCACCACAGACGGTAAACATGTCAATGATGAAGATACTCTCCGTAAAAACCGCACCACAAAAATTATGGCCACACCAACTCTGCCATTAGGATACACAAACCACGCCACTACCAGCAAAGAGGCACACTGGCTGGCTGGTTGGCTTGCTGGCTGGCTGACTGGTGGCGTTCCATGTGCCCTGTCGGCCGCCCTGGACTGTGTCGGTAATTTGATATTCGATATTTGTAAAATTGAATGAAGCGGTCTTCTGAGATACACACATCCATGCGCACAACATACGAATGCATACAAGTATACGGGCGATTGAGACTGAGCTCAAACTGGGAGGCAACTATGCACATGTTAAAATATTTATAGACGGGTCTTATCATAATTATCACGGATGAGATAGCAGCAGAAGTGCACCAAAACCCACTCAGAGTTGGTGGCATTGCAGTTTGATTGGCATTGAAGTTGTTCGGTGACTTTTAGTTGGTTACACATTGAAGCGAAGTTTGTTACAGGTGCCGATTGCACTTTTCCATGCGTACTGTAATTTGCTATTGCCCAGTTGACTGTTGACTGTGTGTTGCCAAATCGATTCATAATCGACCGCATAAAATAAGAAATAAACATTGATACTCAGAGTACGCTGATTGATCGTGATGATATGTGATATATTAAATTGATCTTGTCCAGTTTTGCATTCAAATAATCTGCTTATTCTTAAGGGAAATAAGTTCTTCGAAGCTCAATAAACCGTTGTTTTATCACGTTTATTTAAAGGTAACCCCGGAAAGTCGGCAGTGTTAAGGTTCAAGCTTGAGTTCTTATGGTCGAAGGTGGACCATGTATGAGAGCCTAAGATTCAAAGCAGCTTTTCCTATTTCTGACTTTAAGTCCAGTACATATTTCGATGAGTTCTAACCTTCGCCTACACTAGGCATCAGTGGCTGCATGTTGTTCACCATAGTTGACCCACTTGAGCTGGTGCAGTTGTGTGAACTGTGAGATTCGGAGCAGTGAGAGCATACTTGTTTACATTGCAATAAGAAGATCCATGCTCAAACATTAAAAATTGGTGGCACAGAGTGTGGATTTGTTGTCTATAAAAATCGCAGTAGACCAAAACGCGATTCACAAACCTAGTTTGTCTTTTTAGTTCATTCTTTTCAATGCTTTTTTACACAATATTTAGGTAAACTAAATAGTTACACTGGTATTTGGGATTGTTAACGTTCACTACAGAAATTGGCATAACGTCTAGCTTTAGATTTGTAAACACTTCGGTTTTAAGATTGTCAATATACATTTTATGTAGTCCATGTAATACAACTTTGAATGGGTGAAAAATTTAAAATCATTTTTAGTTAATTTAGTTTCAGTGTAGAGATTACAAAAACGGCATCCAATTGAAGTATTCTTGCAGTAAAATGTTGGTATTGCGTTATCTTTTATGCATTGAGTCACCAAAACGCTATTTTTGCCTATCAAGTGGATGGGAGGTATTTCTGATTTTGCTGGAACTTCAGGTGGTACAGTTTCACTCATTGGCTAACTTTGATGGGAACTTTAAATTTTTGTGTTAACTTATGGCGACTTGTAGGTATTGCAGTTCGGGACTTCTCATCAGAAGATGAGTCCCGTAACCCTTTGCGATTTTGCAGAATTTTCAACCAGGCAGTTGGAGTGAACACGAGAGAATACTTTAGAATAAATCCCTTCCACCTTGGCTGAACAGGAGCCTATAATAACCCTCTGACAACTCTGAAAAGCACTGCATGTGAGGGGAAGTCTTAAGAAAGCAAAAATGAACAACAGATCTAAAGTTCCTGGAGCAATAATAAATATCAATGCAATAATCTCAATAACACTATTGAACTGAATTTATAATTCATAACAATAAAAAATAACAAAATGTGATATCTACAAAGATTGTTTTAAAAGATGACAATGCGTAACGCTATCCAACGACAGTATCTAGAAGATGTCTTGTTTGGCTTTAGGACACGTATTTTGAAATTAAATAGTGACATATCATGAGAAATGCTTTTATTTAAATGCATTTTCAAAGAAACATTTTTCAAGAAGAATCATTTTACAAAGAAGTTCTTAGTATTGGAAGAGTCAGATGAAGGACAGGAGAAGGCACTAATTGACATGTTTTCAAGTTGACATGATGGCCTAGTCTCTATTTGACCCAGATATTGTGTCATTATGGTAAGAATATAAATCGAACATAAGTATGTTAGTGAATACATTGAGGTACAGGTCGAGAGTACAGATCTGCAACAAACCTTGTGGTGGCAGTTATCAAAGTAGGACAAAGGGACAATCTACTGTGTCAATGTCGAGGGTGAATAGTTCGGAGAGCTATTAAAATTAGTTGCTTCAATTCCCGACACCAACAACTTTCATAATTCCCGCTCCAATCCACGCCAATACTAAGAGAAACTATTAAAAAGCTTCTGAAAATCCACCGTTCTGTCGGCATGAAACTGTAGGTATCCTCAACTCGTGGGACAGCAATACCACAATATGAACAGTTGCTGCAGTAACTAGTCCCAGGTCCACATCGCACCCATATTGTGAAGTGCACTGCTGTCCATGAGGGCATACAACTGTCCGTACAACACGAGTGGATTTTGTAGACTAGTCCATATCCACTAACGGCTTTATCACCACCAATATTATTTATGTCTGATGTCACTTGCAATACTCCAATTGTGCCTTACGAAAGAATGAAACTAAGTCACATTCAAATGATGTGGGCTGCCAGCAGAGTACATAATATATTAAAAATCGGCTTACCCTTTCAAGTGTCATCCAATAGACAATCAGTACTTTTCTCTTAATCTTTTAAATATTTAACACCGCCCGTGACAGAGAAGCGCATTCATAAAAACAGTTCACAATGCAGCCCTTAACACGACAATTAGGATGTTCTTGACATTGGTACAGGGGAAGGTAAATAAAAGAAACACTCTCAATCTGTACAATGACACCCTTTTCAGTGCACACACGCACAAAAAAGGGCAACAAACCAAAGGAAGCCAAACAATTCAAGTACTCGCATGTACCTACTTCATTCTCAATGTGAAAGTCATTTCACCGTTCCCAACTAACACAATTGGCCGGTTCCGGATATACACTATACAATTCTACCAATTCTTTGCTAGGGCTAAGAATAACCAGAAGAGAAGACCGACAGAAAGGGGTTGTTAACTTGACGGTCTTTTGTTTTCACGGCAAAGACCAAACAGTTATGTATAGTTTTGCTGCACACGTGTGTGAGTACATTCCTTTTGCAAGAATTGCACCGCCTTACTGTTCCTATTTACAGACTTGACTCCCCACAAATGTACACACAAGCGGACGCAAGCGCTGGCAACTCGGGGGCATAAGTATGATAATTATGTGACAGATACTCCACGATACGCTTTAATTTTCGCAAACTTAACGACGTGATGCGCATGTGAGTGAGTATGTATTGGTTTCATTCTTTCCAGTCAGACCCCCTCGATCTGTCCCACCCATTTGGTTGGTTCATGTCGTCATCGTCATCGTTGTTGCTGCTGCCTTCAACGTTGTAATCGCCCGTCGACGTCGTTCGTCGTTGGTATATGTACATTAATACCCCATTATTATGGTATAGTGGAGAGAATCCAGAGAAGGTATCAAATTTCAAGAAAATTGTTCTTTTTTTCTTTTATCATTTGTTAGTTCACAGCCTTTGTGAATGCATGGCTGTGTGAGTGTGTACCCTTTCGGATGGATAAATACCCCTTCAATAGAAACTTGCAAACGGTTTTAGTATTTTTTATTTATTTTTTTTTTATTTTCTTGTATTTTCTGATTTGATTTGTTTGGTTATTCTGCCTTTTCTTTTTTGCTATACTATTATTGCGCATTGGCCTTAAAACATTGAACACAAAATTGTGGTGAACATAAGCATACATTCATTCACCCGGAGATATGCAAGCGAGAGAGAGAGATAAAATAAGAAAAATAATAGGCCTTGTTGGTACGGCCAGGGGTGTGAGGATAAAGTTAAGGTGAATACCAATCTGGATAAAATTCATATGAAAGAGACAACCACAAACAGAAGGAGAAGGTGAATCTGTGCTCGATGACGTTGAGAGGCTTCTTTTGTTTTGGTGGCAGCTACTGAAGGGAGTTCAGAGGTTAAGTTTTGTTCGGACTCAGCCCTCCTGCTGACTCTCTTCTTGACAGTATCTGATTATAATATGGATGCTAAAAGTTTTGACTAGTCTAAGGAACGGTCTAACGATACTAGTACAAATACTGTAGCCTCTGTACGTCGAACATCCTTCAGTCAAATTTTCGAACAAATGTTTCAGGACTAACAGGGAGCCATGACATAATGTTCCCATATTCGAACCATAACTCGGACATTTGACTTATGGAGACTATTCGACTTAAGGAGTTTCGACAGTAGTTTGGATATTTTTACAGACTCTGGCAATAGATCCGTCTTCATTGATGATGCAAAACGGAGGTCTACAAAGAACCAACCGGAACTCCTCATCAACAGGAGGACACAACATGATTAAGATACCATTCCCTGGGCGAATGGTCTTCTGAAGGTGATGGGCAATTAAACATCAGCTCACCCCGATTTCGGAAAGAAAGTGATCTTAGTTTAGAACACCGAACCAGAGTGATAGCAGTACAGATGGACCTAATACCATCCACCCAGGCAGGTGAACCACCTACTACTGTTGGCAAGACAGAGAGCAAACCTAGTTGAGGGGAGGATCAAGCGGCCAATACCCATAGGAACTCAACTTTTACGAGGCCGAAATCCTAAGACGACGTACACAGAAGACGAAGAATAACTATAAACGAGGTCAGCGTGGATACTCTAGTCTATATAAGCGTCATTGCTTATAGGTATTACTGGGAATGTTTATAAGGATGGTTCTTTATTACTGACATACTGGTGAAATGCCGCAATTAGGTCTCCACAGGCTGACCAACCTACTGCCAAACGCTAGGCTGGTCATACATCCCTGGTATACCAGTTGGATGAAGTGCATACGTGCCACCGGAACCGGAAATAAAACTTCGTCCCCTTAATGGAAAGTATTACACTTAATGGACGAAGTATTACACAGGCAGCTGGGGTATTCCATACAAAGGCCAACATACCTCAATTCAACAATTTGAGGAGATTCTTCGGGAGATGGGACCTGTAATGACAAATGAATTTTGCTCACGTCAGACCTCGGTGTAGAAGCCACGAATTTGAGACATATGGAGAGGTGACGGATTAAAGGGAAATTTGCACGGTGTCAGTAAGACTGGAGTAGACTAATCTGTATCACTCCCAGGTACTGTCAACCTCGTGTTCCGAGAGGCGTGGTCCTCATACAGGGACCCTGTGATATCAAGGATTACCTATGAATAAACGTGAACCGGATATGTTAATTCTGTTAATCTTTGTGTGGCAGCTCAAATCGATGCTCTGCCACATTAATGTCACTCAATTGAGAATAAAGCAAAACTCATCTAATCAACAATAACAAAGCCAATTATTCAGAATGAATTGAAGTCTGACTAGTGCCACTCCCCCTTCCCATATGCAGTATTTTTAATTTTGACGTATTCCTCATCCAAAAATCTGCCTCAGCGCCGAACATAAATTCTGTTTAAGCAGAAGCAGAATATGAAGGTCAATGTCATTTTTGTTTCATTGACCGTATGTACGACTTTAATTAGTTAAATCTCCACACAAATGGCACCACTCAGCTGTCAACTGGTAGCCTGCGTCAAAATAATATTGACACTAGCTAACAACTAGATTGGTCAAACTGTCCTGGTCATATCGAGAATTTTCTTAAGTAAGTTATTTCAAAACAGCCACCATCAGTCAAATTTGAATATTGTGTCATCTCTCGATTCATAATCCGCCTCCAGTAGTCTGCACCTTCGCTCTTCATGAAGTTCCAAACTGTGGCGCGTACATCAAGTCAATTGATAACATATTCAATGGAGAGATCAGTAAGCATACAATTTGAATGAATGATCAACTCAGTTGGTGTATATTATTTCACAGAAAATGCCACCTGGCGCATATTTATTTACAATCTAAAAGACAAGTCTAGGAACGAGCAACAGCGGGAATATCTTAAACAATAATTCATCATCCTCTAGCCCGGTGGTTCTTCCAAGTGCAGTCGTCATTGTCACTCTTTTGTTCACGCTGGTTTTGTAAGGTGTGCGCTTTATTCTCCAGCAGAGATCGCGCACGCGATCACAATCCCGAGGAAACCCCGATAATTTGTCAAAAATGTTATCTTGGAATTCTGATCGAAGATCTCGTATTCGTTATTTCATCTCTCTTCCCTGTTCTCCCTCTCTCTCTCTTGTGGCCTTTTTGTATGTTAACATGGGGGACATTTCTATCTGGAACTGCGCTAACACAGGTGGAAGATTCACAGATCCCTTAACGTTTGTTCATTTGAAATCGGACTTGGATCGGGTAATAAAATACCCGTATAACACGTACAAATGAGGCTCAGACACCGTACACCACACAGTGGGAATGAAATAAGACCACGCAGAGGGATCTGTGTCTCCATCGCATCAAGCATCCTCCGCTTGCCTCGTTAATGCCCCTTGCGATCGGACTGGCCATACAATAAAAATGGGACAAATAAGGGAACTGGGAACTGGGGAACTTAGCACTGGGATTTGGTGAACTGTGGCGATGGTGATGGCGGTGGTGGTGGTGTTGGGGAGATAACAAATTTCTCGGTAGTGCGTAAGAGAGATTAAATTTTGTTTTTCTCATTCGATTTTTTGTTTTTAGTGTTTTTGTGTTTATTTTTTACTTTCTTATTTTATCTCATCATCATCTCATAGGTGTTGATCATAAATTTTCATTTGATTATGGTCTCGGTTGGTTCTGTGTGAGCTGAAGTGAGCGAAATGAACAATTCATTGCGAGATGCATCGACTGTTGGTACTGACGACACTGGTTCGGCTCCAGTCAGCGGTGGTGGTCAAGTGAAGAGATGACTTCTGCTGGTTACGTTGACTGAGCCCCTACCTGAGATATTTGCGTTTAACCTTTGTTTTTATCGAGGGGATATCGAAAACGAAATCAGTTAAAATCTTTGAAAGGAAACCAGAGGAGGGAAAGAGACCAGAGGCTTAAATGTTGGATAATAACTTATAAGCCGTAGGCATTGGACGACATGTAAGAGAGATTTGTGGTTGCATTTCACTGGGACGATCACAATAATTTCAAATTGAAATTTATTACTGACATTTACAGATGCAATGAGGTGTTTCGTGGTCGCTTTTATGGATGAGGTAAGGGGGTAATTAAAAATGAAGAAAGAATGTGAGGTTTAGTATGGAAAGAAGGATAAACACGTTTGACAAGGAGTTGGAAGATGTTTGTTTTGTTTTTTTGTCCTTTGACTCTATTACAACGTCATAAAATGTTATACACATTTCCTTGGAGAGTCTACACGAACAAGGAAAATAGTTGAAGGGTTGGTGACAATATTCCCCATAATTCCCCGGTCATCGTTTTTTTTTTTTGTATTTTTTGCTTGCCTACTAAAGACTGGTGCATTTAGTCGTATTTCACCCAAACCGAGGATATAAAATTTGACCAACAACAAGAAGAATAAGTCTTAGTGAATTAGTGAATTAGTGAATAAACGGGATGACACTGCATTGGAATATGCCTCATGCAATTGTGAAATTTGAGAAAACGTTCGATATTGCTAAAGAGGTATTTGTAGAGGTATTGGTTTGGCGATGATCGATATCAATAGACCTTGAAAATTGACAATCAATTGTTGTGACTGTTTCGGAATATTTTTCAGAGTTATCGGATTGTTTTTCTTAAAGAATTTATACTAGACTTTGTGTTGGAAAGGCACAGTCCTCATTGGGAGCTTAAATAAAGCCTAACGTAATACAATAAGTTAAGTGCATTCTCTGTTATGATATGATATGTAACAGTTTTCAGGGATTGCTTCCGAGCTAGAAAGTACATTCTTAATTTTTAATTCTCCACATTTGCAATTGGTTCCGTTTCACTCAGAGCTTGTACATTGGAAGTTGCTATTGTTTATTGACAGACATTTCAATTTTTATCTTCCTTGGAGTAGATCTATCTGTGAAGATACGATTAAGACGCATACGACTTTCAGGCATGTTTTAAAAGTTCTTCTCGAAACGAGATTGAGGTACGAGTCCCGAGGAAGGAGTCTAAATTTAGCGAAAAGTTCGTCCATGTGCCTTAATAAGTGTCTTCAGACTAAGCGCGAGCGCATGGAACTAGTGACCTGTCTTTCCGTTTTTGTCTAAACATTTTTAGTCAAGTTCATTACGCGAAATGATGAGTTTGTCAACTTTTGCCATTAGCCTAAACTGAGTTTCTCCATTGACACCAATTGTTCTATAAACCCACAGATCCAATGTCAATTGATTTCGGGACCATTTACCCTGATTTTTTGCTGCTTCAAACTCTCCAGATCATGTGATATGGTTCCAGTAACGCACGGACCCATCTTCATCGTGACGTTCCTCTACTTTATTGCTGGTATCAGGCTAGACCTTCTATTCGTCGGTCGTAAAAACAGCAAACGAAGCTTGACTAGTACGCAGGAGTTGTCTTTTGAAACCGGGAATGTTCACCTGATCTCGAATATCGCAGATGCCCCTGCGATGTAAAACAGAAGTGCACTGACTCTTCATCTGACGAAAGAAGGTTTTCCAATTCAATTAACTCTTTAGTCCATAGCAACAGCAATCAGCAGGTCAACCAAGTTATCGAACAATATACTCCTCAGATTAAGGCTTCTTATTGCGACTGATCTGAATAAGTGTATGAAGCGATGAAGGAACTGATTCATTATACATGAACCTGTCATAATCACCGTGTAACTCCTACTTTGCACTTCAGTTTAACTGGCTGAATGCACACAAATTACTTAATTCCCTCCAGGGAACCACTTTTAAGCTCAAGCAATATCCAAGTATTGAACAATGACCATGGGAAAGAATGCTTTAATCAGTCAGCGTTCATTGTAATTTTAAGCTAGATGTGTAAAAAAAATATTTGTCACACTTACTTTTCTAAAATTAGTCCTCAGAAGTCATCAGAAATGTACAGCACAAGTGTGCGAACTTGGCAGAAGCCGTCTTCCGGTTTGCCTTGAGTGCCTTTCAAAATCATCCTTAATTCTTCATTCGATTATCTTTCTTACATCGAACTAATTCGCATCACAATTTGCAAAACACAGCTCCAAACCATGTTACCCTGCAGAAAGCCACACGACCAGTGCAACTCCACCAGAAACAATCAACAAATACCATCGCGGACGGGCCGATACCGATTGGCGAGTTGTCGTAACGTGATGTTGAATGTGCTCTGGTGGTGTGTATGAGGATGTAGTTCGCGCGATTTAGTCTTGACTTGGATTCTGTTCACCCTGACATTCGGGCTATGACACAAAAACGACATCTCTGCTCGCCGGAAAGCCACTAATGCGATTAATGTGACTTTTTCGTAACCTCTTCTCGGTGCGGTGACGCGGCTGGTTTTGCCGATGCCGAACTGCTGAATATTTTGTTTTAATTTGTGCCTTCTGGAACGATGTGCACTTCGGATATGCTGATTAGCTAGTTCGTTGATTATTGTTTTTCTTTTTTCAATTTTGTTTTTCTTTTCGGTGTCTGCTTGTGTGGAAGCAAGGCCCGAGATCACATTGAGTTCGGAGCTATTTAACGAGCAAAGAATTCAAAGTGCCGTGGCAAAACGAACCGATGATCGACCGAGCGACGAAGGGAAGAGAGACGCCATAAGCTGGATTTTAATCGTCTTTTGAAGATAAATATTAAAGAGGGTACTGATCGTACACATGCGATGAGGCCTGGTCACTGGCAGCAGGAGAGGTGCCTCGGGCAATCGGGATTATTTTTATGGTAAGTATTTAATTTTATAATCCGATAAACAATTGGATTATAGAATGTACTTTGACGGTGTGTTTTAGATAAGTCTGTACATTGTTGTGTGGCGAATTTGCGCTTAATTAACATGAAGTGTTGGGGAGGAAATTTTATGGGGAATTTCGCGCTAAAGTATTATGAATGGATTTGATTATTGCTAGACATGAAATGTAGTTAAAGTTTGGATAAAGTCGAGTCTACATCACTTGTCTTTATCGGTGAGTAAAAAAGCTTACTGTGTTGAGTGCAGCGATGAACTGAGTGCGAGAAAGGACGCGTCTCAGACATATTCCTCTGTTCAGTGTAGAACCATGCAATAAATCCTCAATTTTGGGGGTTTATTTCCTTGAGTTAGAGTGCCCTGATCAAATTCCGAATAGCCAATTCGAAGCGGGACATGAGACTATTCATGTCGCGTCGAAAGTGTTGGAAATCCAATGGGATTTGGGAAGGTATATACTCGTACATATGTTCATACGTTTTAAGCAATGAGTGTACTGCTCATGTTAACATGGCAGATGATGTCATCGCTGACGAAGGGGCTCATCCCCCGTTCATTTCGAAGACAGATCTTAAAGCGGTCTTCGAATCAATAAAAAAGAAGAAGTCAGTGGGAGTCGACGGGATCTCGAACATTGTGCTAAGACATATCCCCTGGAAGTGGTTAATATGTACACAATCCTGTTTAACAATGCTTTGAATAATGCACATTATCCGGAGCATTGGAAAACTGCAATTGTGCAACCCATATTCAAGAGAGGCAAAGATTCTTCGAATCCGTGCAACCTCCGGTCAATTAGTCTCCTTCCGAACATCAGCAAGGTATTCGAGAAGGTGATAAATAGAGCTCTGATCAACTGGACTTAGGACAAAAATATAATTCCGGATAACCAATTCGGTTTCAAAGCGGGGCATGACACTATTCATGCCGCGTCGAAACTGGTGTTGGATATCCAATGGAACAAAAGCCAGAAACAATGTACGGGTGCCTGCTTGATTGATCTGGAGAAGGCCTTTGACACCGTATGGCTAGAAGGTCTTCTTTACAAGCTCTATCAGCTGAGCATTAGCAAACCACTGCTGTCCCTACTGTGTAACATGCTTACCGGTAGACGGTTCGTCGTCAAGAATGGCAACGTGACCTCCACAGATATTTCTGATGTCAAAAATGGTCTCCAACAGGGTGCCGTTAATTCGCCGATCCTGTTCAACATTTACTTGAGCGATCTCATAAGTTCTCTCCCTCACGTAATTGCGTACGCCGACGACTTGATCGTGTACAGATCAGGCAAAAAGATCGAGGACTTAATATTAGTTGTGCATATAAATTTATTTTCCTTTGTTTAAAAAAGCATTGTTAGGTTAAGTCGAAAGACATAGATTAGGATTAAGTTTAGCTTAGAAAGCCCGCCAAGGGCCAGTAAGTTAAAATAGACTCATTGTTCGTCCAACTTGTATCAAGCATTTTTGTCTAGTATGTAAGTATTTAATGAAACGATAAATAAAAATGAATTAAAAAAAAAAATGAGTACTGCTACCACGTTTTTTACCCATTTTTCGTCTTACTAACTTGTTCTTTTACAAATTTTCATTAAATCTAAACGCTGTTAAGTTAGATTTAGATAGCTTGAAGAGTAAAAGGTATTGTCAAATCTCTCGCTACAGTGGACAACGAAGAGTGGATAAACTCTTCTTGAAGATCTTAACCGACACAAGGAAAAAAAAAGTTGATTAAGATAAATTTTAAGGGCCGATGTTGAATGTGAACCACACCTAAACGTCAAGTTTTTTCTGCATTTCATTTGACATTTCTCAATTTCAGACTAACTCAAATTCGAGCATCGCGGTTAAGTTATTCAGTCTTATTATGAAAATGTGCGTTCAAATCAAAATGCATATCGCGCACTTCGTGATTTTTTTTCGAAGAAAATCATCTTCAGTGGTGAGGCACATTTTCACCCCAGTGGATTCGTCAATAAGCAGAATTGCCGCATTTGGGCGAATGATAATCCAAGAGTGATTGTCGAAAAACAAATGCACCCACAAAGAGTGACTGTTTGGTGCGGTTTATGGGCTGGCGGCATCATCGGGCCGTATTTTTTCCAAAATGAGGCCGGTCAGGCAGTTACTGTGAATGGTGTTCGCTATCCGGAAATGATAACTAACTTTTTATGGCCCGAATTGGAAGATATGAATGTGGACGATATGTGGTTTCAACAGGACGGTGCCACTTGCCACACAGCTAACGTGGTTCTTTTGTGGTGGCGATGTCAATTGGCCGCCAAGATCATGTGATTTGACACCGTTGGATTTTTGGTGTACGTCGATAAGCCAGCAACAATTCAAGAGCTAAAGGAAGAGATAATTCGGCACATTAACGGCATAGAACCTCAATTTAGCTTCAGCGTCATCGAAAATGTGGACTATCGGGTGGAGGTGGGCCGCCGAGGTCGCGGCGGCTATTTGGCCGATATTTTGTTCCATACATAATTGAACCATACCAATATTATTATCATAATAAAAAGAAATGACAATAATTTCCTAAATAATTTGTGTTTTATTCAAAATCAAGATCGGCCCTTTACAAGAATTGAAATATGCATGTGTAACATATCTACAACTTTCACAAGAGTCATTTCTATTCATATTTAATTTCTATTATGCCAATAATTAAAAGTTATTTTCATAATACTGTGGTCCAGTATAACGAGTGCCTATATAACGAATGATCGATATAACATACAAAAAAGTTGACACTCGATATAACGATCGTCTGTGTTACCTTAGAGAAGAAGGACACAACGCAACATACATGGTAATGTTTTCGATTTTGCAAGTTTCGTTTTGTTCAGGGTTTCTGTTTGTTTTGTCTGTCGCGCGTGAGCTTCTGTGTATAGTAAAAACTCGGTTAACGCAACCCTCGATTTTCGCAACACTTAAGTCGTAGCACGTATTGACTCTATAAGTGCAACTTTTCAAAAAGGTTACCTCGATCAGTGCAACTTGTTCATCTGTTTTTTATTTGCATGTTCTCCTTTTGGTTGATTACGTCTGTCGTTATTTTACAGTAATTTAGTTTCGTGTGGGTCTAGACAGAATTCTTTGTAAATATATTTACACATCCAAGTGTATTTCCTTAGATGGGTTCCACTTTCATTAGTACCTACGCGAAATTCGTTCAGGATGGGTGTTACAAGAAATATTACTAAATTATCTATTAAAAAAGAAGTGAAATTTT
Source organism: Eristalis tenax (assembly GCA_905231855.2). Lineage (NCBI taxonomy): Eukaryota > Metazoa > Arthropoda > Insecta > Diptera > Syrphidae > Eristalis > Eristalis tenax. The sequence goes on along the minus strand of HG993125.1, from coordinate 31,585,111 downwards.
ATCCGAAGTTGATAAGGGTGTTTCAGTAAAGCAACTTTGTGAAAAATATAATGTGCACAAGTCAACAATAAGCCGGATAAAAGCAAAGGGAAGCAGTCTTAGACAATTTGTTGCGAGAGCTGAATCTGGACCAGGAAAACGGGTTATACTTAAGACTTCTGAATATCCACAGATGAAAAAGGCATTACATGGATGGTTTCAAAAAAACCTATTCCGCTTTCTAATGAAATTAGAAAATCAAAGGCAATTCAATTGTACAACGAAATAAGGGAGAAACCATCAATTTACGGTAGCAACGGATGGATTGCGAAATTTAAAAAACTATATGGTAATGTTAAAAATAAATGTGGACTTGTTGAACCGTTCGTAATGCAATTTCAACAAAAAATAAAGGAACTTAAATTAACCGCTGATCAAACAAACTACAAAGCGGACGAATCTGGATTGGAAACAAAACTGGAACTTTGGAAAATTGGATCTGGATTTGGAAACAGAAATAAAAATTTTCACTCAAGGGATGCAATTTGTTTACTAACAAATGCATGGGAAAAAATAGACCCTTATACCATCAAGAAATGTTGGAATATTTTAATGCCTACCCAGAGCAATTGAGATGAGGACGATGACCTTCCATTATCTACACTGCTACAAATATCTTAATTGAAAGAGAATTGATTTCATCCGTTTCCAATCTGCTTGATGAAATTGTTCCCAATATTTGCAACTCGATTGAAGATATCACTGATGGCTTCACGAACACGTTGAGTCCTCTGCAAATTGTGAGGATCCCGCAGAAATTGAAAGCACAAATGAAAGTGAAGGTGAAGCTGCCCTGGCCCCCACTTTATAAAAAGTTAAAACAGAAGTTGCCGTTCGATCCTTCAACATTTGTTTACAATGGGCCGAAGAGAACAACATTCCAACAGAAGACATTTTAACTCTACAAAAAACAAAAGGGAGGGCAGTTTTGAAAAATATTGAATCGCAAAAAACTCAGTTTAAAATATCTAACATCTTTTAAAAAAAAAAAAAAAACATAATATTTAACTCTATGTATCACATATGTATATTCATTTTTGGATATGTTTCTAACCATTTTTTTCTTATTAAATAAAAATGTGTTCAACAATAACGATTTGATGTGTTTTGTATTTCATAGTCATTTTCTATATAGAAATATAGACATTTGACCACCATTTCTTATACAAAAAAGTGTAACCCAGTAAGTGCAACAACCTCGGTTAGTACAACCGCCGTAATTTCTATTAGTTGCGTAAACCGAGTTTATACTGTATTTACATCTGTTGGTATTCGGAGTAAAAACGATGATTAGATAAATGAATGAAACATTTTACTGCTATTTGTAGGAACAATATTCGTACAATTATTTAAGGTTTCGTACAAGGAAAATTTGCCCGATATTACGAAATAACATTATATCGTTCGTTTTTACAAGAACACCACTACAGTTTCTTATTTTTCCTTTTATAAATTGATTTTATTTATGTGTGTGTAATGCAATAAATACATCGTTGATATCTATTTTCTGTAATGGCATTCAAACCGTAAGAGAAACTATTAAGAAAAAAAATACTTGAATTTTGGATACTGTGCCGTAAGTGTAGAATACTTTAATGAAGAATGACCTATCTATCACTCACATCTCGTTCGGACATTGATACCCCATTAATGAGTATCCTGCATATCCAGATATTCTGATTTACATGTCCACTGTGTTCAAATTCAAAATGACAACACAGCATATTCCGTTAGCCGACAATATCAAATTACACATCATTTTTTTCCCCCCGCGGGAGGTCTTCTTCTGTTGACCGTATTCGAAGGCCCTACTGAGAACTAAGCTTACACAAAAAACATAAAAAATAAACAAAGCAATTGTAGTATTCGTATTCGATATGAGAGTAAATAGTTTACGTATCTTTTGTTGTGAAATGGCATAACAGTAAACAAGTGCAGAAAGGGGTGCGTTCCGTAAATCACTTATCACGCAAAATAGTTTGTAGTTTATTTTGTCAGTTATGTAAATTATAGACAAAATATAAATATAAGAAATTCAAAGCAATTTTGTTAAAACTGGGTTTAGTTCGAGTGATGTTTAGTCCGTAGAAGGGAAAATGCTGCATTGGTGATCTGTGTCTGATTTTAAAGGAGTGCTTTCTGACAGATTGAATAGATATTAATTTAAAGATGTATCAATCATAATGAATTTGTGTCAAACTGAACACTGCCATCCATGTCAGCTAATTTGTTTTAGGTTTACAAAGTTGGAAAATAAATTCCTAAATTAAAATATATTATGTATAAAGATTCAAAGGGTCTTCTCGTCTTTTAAATTTATTTTAGCTATTTTAATAAAAAATAAAATTCTATTACAAATTTAAATGAAACATTCATTACCAAGCCTATTGAAGCGAAATTAATGAATTCTTTTGGAAGTTTGACAGCTTTCTCAATGACCCCTAGCACTAGCGGTGATAAATCGCCAGCGCCAGAATCCCGCAAACTGCTGGATGACTGACCGCAACGTCCTTAAGCAACATTTCTACAAGCAAGATTGTCGCACTTAAAATCTGTTTTCGCATGCACAGTTAAATAAGTGCTCTGAGACTTCATCTAACTCCCAGCTAACTATTTAACACACGCAACAATCAACAGGCTTCGCAGCTTGCTCTATGCTCTATCCTGACAGACAACCAACAAAGAACACAAATACATATCTCCACTTATACAACTAAACCTCTGGACATGATTCGATTCCTAACACAAAGCCTTCAAAATTCAATTCCTTTCACTATCACGGCGCCACATAAGAAAGTTAACAACTTAACCCACAAAAGTCAACGATACATTTCACAGGTCATTCCATAGTTAAAATATTTAATGACCGCTACGAAACGTTTTAAGGGCATTTTCAATCTCTTAAAGGCGTCGTTTAAACTTTATTGATTTTGATTGGCACACAGTTACAACCGGTTGTGTATCGAAAACTTTATTGTTAAGGGAATCCGATATTCAACACGGTACATGTTCAAAACTCACTAAAAATCAACAAAACAAGTTCTTAATCATAAAAATCGACCAGTGTGGTCTTGAAACCCCACGCTTTTCTAGACAACATCAACATCAACTCAATGTGATGATGACTATCCAACAAATTGACCAATGAAACCGTAGTTTTACGTCCAAGGGTCATAAAAATCAATCAGTCGAACATTTCATGTTGTATCTCTCAACTATTACCCCATAAAACCCAAAAAGCTCAGGTTATGTGTAACGTTTTTGTATGCAAAATAAAATGAGGCGCCATATCCGATTTCTAGAAACTTAACTTTATTTTCCAGCAAAATAGGAAGAAGGGACCACAGCCAGAACCAGAACTGTGATAATGTGATAATCTAATCCGCTTAAGACAGTGGACCGAGAGATGGAACCTTCTCTCATAATTTGGTCCAGTAAACTCAATTTACGTGTTTACAATGAATTTGGGTTTCTGCTTTGGGGCCTCTCTTGGTTGCCATCGTCACCGTTCAGTGGCTGAGAAAAGGCGATTGTTTTGTCTTCCAGAGTTCCAGGGTTGGGCCACATCGTTCCAAAGGGAACAACACATTTTTTTTCTCTTTTTGGGTTTTGACTGGTAATATGATACTCTCCGTTGGGCAGCAGGGAAGACATAAGGAATTCGGCGATGCGCCTGCATATACGTGAGGAGCATTTCGAAGCAATGGATGCTGGATGTGGTTGGGTTAGGAGAGGGATTTCGGAGAAGTTAGATAAAATAAGACAAATGCAATCTATAACGTTATAACGTTTTAATTTGTTCGACGAAAGTGAAATTGGTAATCGGATATCATTCGATTGTCAAGCAAAGTGCAAAAGTGATGATGAGCAAGGGAAGAAAATGTGTTTAGACTGTTAGCTGTTCATTAGGAGAAAGATATGCTGCCTGGGATGTGTTCTGTGTTCCAGGGTTGTAGCTTTGATATCCTTGAGGTATATTTCATTGATTTTCTTGGATATATGTTTGTGAGTATTGACTATGACTATGTCGGGATACCGATTTACATTTTGAGAATGGAACCTCGACCTGATGGACCATCATTTATTAAGAAGACTTTAAGAAGATGAATAATAATTTCGATGGTGCCGGAAATCAACGTAAGTCTAGTTTAAAAAAAAATTACTCGCCTTTTTCGCTCGCTAGTGGAAGGCTTTAATTTTTAAATGATGAACCGCTTTTAAGCCGACCCCAAACTGCAATTTCGAGAAGCTTTTTGTATACAGTTATACTCCCTGAGCTTTCTTTGTGATTGCCACTCGGTGGCATAAATTACCAGTACATGAGTGCAAGAAGAAGTTTAGAATACTCAAATTTAAAACTGGCGTTTCAACGTGGTGGTACATTCGACCTTCTTTGATCGTCGTTAGCAAAGCTACCACTCTATAGATGTTGTTGCTATAGTTTTCTCTCACCTACAGTTTTATGCCGACTGTGGGGAACAGGAAGTAATGAATGCAACGAACTGCCCAAATGTCCAATGCTGTCATTGGCACTCGGTACAGTTTATGATCAGTTTTAGAAAATATTTCATCTCCAATTTAGTATTCACAATTTCTAGGAAATCAGGGTGGATGTCTTGTCCAAATTACACCCTTTCTTTATTCGCAACGTTTCGTCAAGACGGCATGTTGTTGTAGAAAGTGCACTTATCTCAACACAGCTCGTCATGTGGCGTGCTAGAATTTGAGTTTCTTAGGACATGGACTATGGACTCTCAATAAAATACCCTTTATCCAGCTTTGCTATATTTGAATGTAAATATTTGTTTCCCGCCAGCCAGAGAGACAAATACACACAGTACCTATTCCAAAGCCGTTAATTGCAAATTTGATATTGAATCGCCTTAAAAACGTTATCCATATGGAAGAAACTATGGACACACATGTGTTTAAAAATGTGTGTACGGAACTCATTATTGGCAAGGAAAAAACAAGAAATGAAAAAGGATTTATCAAGCCACAATGTGGTAGCTCATTGTGCACCCATCAGAACTCTCCATTCGGCCAGGATGCATGCTCACTGAAGCAGTAAGTCATCTGTATCCTCTTCAGTTTTGACATCACAATATTGACTTTCGGTTTGATTTATTTTTTGTTTTGCTTTTCGGGGCATGGTCGTCTGCAATGTGTGCGCCTACATCCGTCTGTTTTGAAATAAACCGCACTTATCACTGGCCGATATCTTAATTATGTTTACTCAATGCACAGATGGAAATAATGTGCCGAACTCGCACACACAAGCACAGAGAAAGATGAAGAGAGAAAGGAAAGTCTCGCCTAAGAACCAGTAAAGTGGTAAGAAAATTAAACACGTACATTTGGTCTTATGGAAGGAAGACGGGTGAAAATGCATGTGTGCTCTAAAGAATTGGTTGGTGTTTTATTTATTTAGCGGTCATTCGGTCAAGGATGCAGGTTTTGCCGCGGCTTTGATGGTACCGATGATTTCCCATTAAAAATCATAATTTGTCCAAATGATTTGTGCTTGTTGCTGTTAAGTTTCTTCATAAAGAATATTTTTGGCACAGATTCCTACATCTAAGATATAAAATCTTGTGTATGTGCAAAAAGGTAGGGAGCTCAAAGCACTGTCAACGACATTTTTTGTTGCAGATTTCTCGCATATACATTATTTGATTTACCTTGTAGTTATTATTAGATTCATAGATTATCTCAAAGCCACTAGGAGAACAAACAATCTGTGAGAGATTGATATGAATAAAAAAATTCTCGAAAAGGAGGCGACATACTTTCGGCATGAGTTTAAGTTGGAAATTGAAGATGAAAGGGAAGCAAACGCCCAAGAATTTGACATCAAAGATCACTTCAATTTTATCTGTAATTAAAGTCAGCGAACACGTTTAATTGCAGCTAAAACTCAAAGAAGTCATATTGTAAATAGGAATTAAGGTATGTCTTATATATATATAGGGTGTATCGGGTTTAGCTTGTATTACAGAAATGCCATGGTACAGGGTAAGTTAGTACTTTCATGAGTGAGTGAAAAAGTGTTAAAGCACCGAAAATAATTGCACCCATAGCCACGAAACGTTATTTTTGTGCAGTCATATAGAGCAACAGATTGAAGTTCACTGTGTCAGTTAACACTTGAGGAAAGAAGCTAAAAGATTTAGAGACCGTACCAATTTATTCAAAATGTGTATTAACCTTCGTGGACCTTAATTGTCTGTGTACTATGGAGAGGCGTCATCGGACGAAACAATTTGCAACTGGAAGTGAAACCATGAAATTTCTTAAAAATCAACAAATATCTAACCCGTATGCATGACACACTGTATATATTTTGCAAGGTCTGAATTTAAGGAAAAACATGTTGATACAGCAAAAATTAAGCAAACTCCATCAAATAATACATTGTAACCTCTAAGTGATACGCGACATCAATGTATAAAAGCATGTCCACCGTCACAATACAAATATTTTCCATTATTTTCGAAGTTTTAAGCCTATTTCCTGAAGTTTTAGTAGAGATTTTTACAGACCTAAATGGATACTACCATTTTATGAGAAAATATTAATAATGGCTCCTTATGAATTTGGTTACATGTTAAGACCAACCATTGTAGATAATTTCAATTCCGGCATTTTACAAAAACTTATTTAATAATACATATTATTTGTTGATCAATCATCGGTGTTGCAGGCGGAGAGAGGATACTTCAACACACTTAATACACAAGATAGTTAATGTATGACGATTTGTGTATGATTGAATTGCTTGGGCTTAGGATTTATTTCAACCTTTTTCTGAATGAAAGCATCAAATGGATTATGCATGAATGGTAGAATTAAGGGAATTTATGGAATGAACTTTAAGAAATTACGTTTTCCTTCGTCCTCTCTTCTCCAATGCTAAGGATGAAGATCCGTTAGTCTTAGATTCGTTTGTTACGCGTCCGGAAAGTAATTATCCCATATTCTGAGGGCATCATCGGAAAGTTATTATTGGCAGCATTGTGAGAGTCGCTCACGATCGGTTTCACGAATTATAGACCGATATCGCAAAACAAAAGAAGTGACTTTCGTGCATCACTACGATCGACCAAACAAGCTCTCGAATGGACGCTATGTTGGTTAGATATGGGCCCGAAATTGATCCTGACTTGTTTAAGATCAAATAAAAATATAACAAATGAACTATTCCGCAATTACTGGATTAAAGGGTTTTTTTTATTGCCTATTCTTAATACAACAATATACGAAACGGATGACTTGATTCAGATTATTTTATCCAGTTGTTAACTCAAGCTGACTTATAAATCGAACGAAAATGCAGGGACTAATACAAATTCTACAGTACAAAATTTCAGTACAAATTCTAATTTGTAATTCAAAAACTTTACTTATTTCCATTCATGAAGGTTAACAGTTTTATCAACGCATCGTTCACGAACAAGGAACGTTTGGAAATTATTTGAAGTCGAATTAGGTATCGCTTACTCCCACTTTCGCTGTAATAATTGTTCCACGTTCGTGTTATAGATGATATTGTCTGTACTTCAAGATGAAATCAGTCGATTCCAGGCCGTTCTGCATTATGGCGAACATCTGTATTGACTGACTTGTGGTCGAAACGGTGGCGAGTAGTGGATGTAGATGTAGATTTGAAATTCAGTAAAATGAAAAGTCCATAATGTTCAAGTGTTGCTTGATACTAAACGTATCTACATACTTCGGTACACATGTACTTGGCTTACACAAGAATTTTTGTAGACCACCCCTTTGTGTAGAAGGACAATGAGCAAATTTCGTGTAATTGAATTTAGTCAATCCTTGGATTTAAACACTACTGTACAGAGCAACTTTTAAGCATTGCATTGATTCAAAATGTTGTGTTACTCATACAGTCCCAATACCTCAAGAAAATATTTGTCACATCTCCACTATGTCATACTCAGAGATAATGTCTCCCTCTGAGTAGACAAACTACCAGCAAAAATCAAAGTGTTCGCTGATTCATTGACTACAACTGTCATATTGGTGTATAGTTGGGACCTTTTCGTTTCTGTTATTTATGTGAGACTTGCAGGGCTATATAATTGTGTAATAGAAGCAAGAAAAATGTATTTAATTATTTAAATTTGCCAATCATTCATTCACATATGTGACTTGCAACGTCATCCAAACAATGGCGTATGAAAGTCATTCTAATGTGCCAAATTTTACACCTCATATGACGCGGGACATTGAACCACTTCACTTTCTGAAATGAGTACCTCATTGAGTAACTTATTGCAAATACGAGTCCAACTCGATTATTTACATTGATTACCCACCGTGTGCATGTTTGAAAGTCTATTTTCATCTGCCAGTGCTGCGAACTTTTTTTTTGCAAAAAACAAAATAGTTTCGAATCTCGCAATACACCTGTAGTCGATGTTCGCAATCACTACTCGACTTCTTATAGAGTTAGAGTCCACCGATTTTGCGAGTGCAAACAATTTCATTTTAGAGTAAGAATACAGAAAATGAGTCCCGATATCTGCTGCTGTCTCTATAAATGTAAAACAGTAACTAAAAGGCCGCTTCGGAGCTAGCACTGAATCGAACGGGGTTTAATTTAAAGTATGACCAAAACTTGGATGTGTCAAAATCAAAAGTTCGAACTTACTCTTTATGCTCAGCAGCACGGTCTCGCTGTCGTCGATTTTTGAACCAATTAGAAACCTGAAAAGAAATATTTTTTTTTAAAAAAAATATACATATATGTTTATAAAAATGGTGAAATGGAAGATATTTTAATATTATTTTGGTGAAAATCGACTGCCAATAATCATTCGATTTCGAACACACAACCATTCTGATCTTTTTCGATCGCAACTGCGAATATTTTTATTTTAAATCTTACTTCACTTTACTATCTATGCCACAACAAAAATTAAGGTGATGCTCCTTTTTATGGTTATCGTCAAAATGTTGGGGTTCGAGAATCGAAGGTACCCACAACGAGAATCTGATCCACAGCAGGCTAGTTTTTGGCTCGCCAATACTACTGGACTACTGGATTCAGATAATCACTGTTAATGGCTCCTTTTTGATGTGCTTGTTTGATACTTCTCAAACGGACTGGAAGTTGATCTAAAACAAGTGAAAACACCCCGAATTAGAGTCTTTTAGTTCGTAGAATCTTCCGTTCGATGAGGATTGTAGAATCGGAATGCAACGGTGCAGACAATAATGACGAAGATACCGTTCGCAAAGTTAAATGGATAAAAGGGACTCATACTGAATGTTGTGACATTCCTATACATACTTTACAGTTTATAATAATAGTATAATAATATGGGTGACGCTACAGCCCGTAGACGGCCAGGGCCTGGCTTCTATAGCAACCACTCGTGTTATGCGCGCTATTGTTCTCTAACTAGTGGAAGGGACCTAAAGAATTATGCCGACTCCAAACGGTCAAGTTTCAAAAAGCTTTTCCAAAACATTTATTCCTCAGTGACCCAAGCAGTGAGGTTCAATTGAGTAGGAGTCAACGCATAGACCGGTAACGCGACGGCCGCTACTCTAGATTTTATGAACCATTAAGATAACCTTGTAAATTTCAATTAAAAATCAGCCTAAAACATCGACAATTGCCCCCAGAATTGGACTTGAATCAGGAATACATTCCCTTGTTCTACATATATTTTCATTCATAAATTAAAATGCATTCGCAATGCATCATCTGCTCTCCATTCAGTCTTCAAATGTTTCAACTCTTATTTTTGACAGAATTTGATCGAAGCATCGCTATTACATGTTCGAAATTAACTAATTTATCTTTTCAGAAAACGAACAAAAGACGACTTAACTCGTTATGATAATGAAATGACACAAACACTGTTGATGTGTCACTCCAGATGTTTCTGATATGACCCCAATTTCAAATTTGACAAATGGACGCCCCGGTGAGGCTATCGGTAACTCCTCTGTTCATTTTTGTGTGCTATCTATATTTTGACATTTTTCACTTACCTGTGTGGTTGTCAGTCCAGTAGCCTCTGCAAGTTCGCGTTTTTCCCGCGGCGACGGATAAGGGTTATGCGCATACCAATCGCGTAGTACTGATCTTGATTTTTCCTGAAGAATAAAAAAAAAAATAGAAGAGAAAAGGCATACGTTAGACATAACAAATTCATTTGGATGAGGAACATTTGCAGGAACATCAAGATGTCTATCAGTAAGAAATATTTGTCTGCGTCCCAAAATGATAGCACGACGAGGCATCAAATTTCACAATCGCTGTGCTAAGCGAGAGAACGCATGCAGTGCATGTCATTAAAGACACATTACCGCGTCAATTAAAAACGGAAGATAAAATAAACGCTGCAGCGATCGGCGGATTAATAGGCCTTAATGCAACTTGGACGACATACGACATCATGACATTAGTCAAGGGATAGCAGACAAAAAAAAAAAAACAAGGGCGTCAATAGCAATAAAATTGAAGAGGCACCAAATGTCATGCACTCATAAATGGTACGCGACCGAGTGATGAAACCGGAAACTGTATTAACTGGTCTATAGCTTGCAGTATAGATGCTTGTGCAGCATTTAGTCTCACAATGGAAGGTCTATGAGCTAGAATGATGAAACATACAGTGATCAGTAGGCGAAGAGGCCATTTGTCGTATCTTTGTTGCGGACGGAACAACTGAGTCTGGACCTCAGTCTGGTACCTGTGTGTAGCAGTTTATGTAATTCTCCGGTGCTGCTTATGGTGTTCCAGGGAATTTCTACACCCAACAATTACTGTAGTGAAAAACTAAAAAATTTGTAACTCCATGATGCAGAGCAACAAACCAACAAACGTGTTCACATCGAAGCCATTCCAACATTAAATGTTCCAAAGTAATATTATACAACTCACCAAACAACACTCATATGGTTTTCATGGGTTCACCCCTACGATCAGTATATTGTGTAATATAATGTATGCACTCAACTCCCTCACAGATATTTAAAGGACTCACCTTAAAGCAGTAGCTTGTTTCTTCACCGTCCCAAATTGTGCGTGGCAGTGGAAATTTACGACGGACACGATATTTACCAACAGCACCTAGAGGTCTTCCTCGCAGTTTTTCGGCTTCAATATAATGCGCTACATGAGGAGACGAAAAAAGGGAAGAGAGAAAAAATATTAGCTATTTGTGTGAGTACAAGATAGAACTTTTGAGGAGTACAGATGTTTTTTTTTTTTTGGCTTAAACATACTCTGATGAATAAGTATTTACCTTTCAGCCATAACGCTTGTAATTTCGCGTGATTGTGCGGAGAGAACTGATGATGTTCTAAGAGTCTATACAGTTCTTTGTATTGTCCTCTATGGAATGCAACAACTGCCTTTGCTTTAAGCACAGACTCGTTCAGCTGCAATTTATCACATTGTGGTAATGACCAAAGGAATCGTCCCAGCCTTTCAATGTTACCAGCTTGTTGAAGGACCTAGTGAATACAAAATTTGATGTTGTGTTAAAAATTACAAAATTGTTGTCACAATTTTAAATTTTTTTTCACATATTTGACTACTTAGAAAACTAAAAGATACACTCTCCGGACACAAAAGGACATTTGGCTGACAGGCATGGCTGATCTCTAACAAGAATGAACAAATTTCGGATGGTGAAAGAAAACAAATGACTTCAACGCAACTGTTGATCATCGACTTTTGCGCAGTGCGTATAACACATTGATTTGCCCTCCTTTCGTTTGGAATCATCAAAGCTTCTACAACTGCGCGATAGTTAGAGCCATTTGCTGTTCGTGTTGGCGGCGGCTAGCCTACAATTCTACGTGGATAACCGTGTAAAGGTGACTTATATGTACCGACTATCCGTCTCTGATTAATTACATGTGCATTAAATTCAAGATTGTACTACAGGTGCATTTAAGCGTGATACCATGTAAGAACTCACAATGACTCTATTGAGAAAAACTTAAGTTAAAGATCTTGATATAATTTTTGATACGAAATTTACGTCCTCGTTTCATGTTGACTACGAAACTCAGTACTTGGGTTTCTTAATGGTTCTTGTTATGAAGTTTCTAATCCGTATGCTTTAAAGTCGTATCTGGATATTGTTCTGTAATATGGTCTCCATCGTTGGTAAAGCACGTGTTACGTCTAGAAATGGTTCAAAAGCTCTTTATGAGATTCGTTATAAAACGGATGAATTGGAACCTTGAATCTTTGCATCATTACCAAATAAGATGTGCCTGGACTAGATACACTAGAAAACGAAGTATTCGATCTATAATGTCTATCCATGGCATTTTCTCTTACCGTATAAACTGTCCTGATATACTTCAATGTGTTAAACTGTATACCCCAGAAAGAAATCTTCGAAACCTCTTATACTTATACATATTCAATAAGCCCCTTACAAAATGTATTCTAAATTTTAATTCTGTCTGTATTGAAATGGATCTATGTGATGATAGATTGAAATTTAAAAAATCAATTCCATTTTTTAGTTAAATATGTTTAAATTTCACACTGCATAATTAATATTTTGTTGGGTGTTCACTGTTCATACGTTTATTTATTATTACTTATTATTATTAATTGTATTAATTATAACTAATTATTGACATAAATATTTTTATAAGTAATGTTCCTTGACTATGAGAGTCAAGCTCTGTAGATAAAATAAAGAATATAAAGAGTAATTTTTTTTTAAAGTTATAGGAAATTTTTTCTAAAAAAAACACATAAAATTCAGAAAAATGCATGAAATCTTTATTTGGATCGATAGTACAGTCCATATAATTTAATGTTTGAAGATTATTTCATGCAAATGTTGCGCCTCAAATGGTCCATCCGCTTAGTCCAATTTTGGCATACTCTTTCCAACATTTCGGCCGGTATCTCACGAATAAATGCTTCAATGTTGTCTTCCAATGTGTCAATTGAAGCGGGCTTGTCTGTATAGAAATGAGCTTTAACATAGCCCCACAAAAAATAGTCTAAAGGCGTTAAAGCGCACGATCTAGGCGGCCAATTGACCGGTCCCGAACGTGAAATAAAATGTTCACCGAACTCGTCTCTCAATAAGTCCATTGTTGCGCGTGCTGTGTGGCACCGTCTTGTTGAAACCACATGTCATGCAAGTCAAGCTCTTGCATTTTGGGAAAAAAAAAAGTTGGATATCATCTCACGGTAGCGCTCACCATTCACAGTTACGTTACGATTCGCATCATCTTTGAAGAAGTACGGTCCATTGATGCCACCAGCCCATAAACCGCACCAAACTGTGACTTTTCCTGGATGCATTGGTAGCTCTTACCGGCACACCAAAATCAACAATTCTGCTTATTTACGTACCCATTGAGCCAAAAATGAGCTTCGTCTAAACTGACCATAAAATGGAAGAAGCGCGCGATGAACTTTCCTAACAGAGCACGCATTTTGATAATAAAATTCAATAATTTGCAAGCGTTGTTCGTTTGTAAGACGATTCATGGTTGAATTATAGACCAAACTGAAGATGTTTGACAGTGAAACAAAACACGAAACGTGCGTCAGCTGTTTAAACCAGTGTTGCCAAAAAGATAATAGCTAAACAATCACCCTTTATATATTATTATTAAAATAAAGCCGTACTAGTTCCGGTCAAGTTGGTCTTCGTATTGAATACTTTCTGGCGAGGACGGTTTGCGACTTTGAAACCGTTAACGTTGCCGCCGATTTGAAATCCATAGTCCTTTCAGGATTGTCTGAATGAGAATATTTTGTATAGAGTAGTGCTACTGTTCTGTGACGAATGGAAGGAACCTACTGTTTTATGCCGACCCGGAATCAATTTGAGAAGCGGTTTTTAGACAGTTATACTCTTTGAGCATTGTCAGTGACTCGATAGAGGTGGGGCCATAAATAGTATTTTCCTCGTACCAGTAAACGAAACTGGGTAAATTAGATTCAAGTGCTTAGGGGTCGACCCACATCGCCACTGCTACATGTATATTAGTGCGGTCCAAAAGGGCATTAGACCATCATACAAGATGGTGGAAGACCTTAATGGACCTTAAGCAGCTATACAGAGGTCATATCGTCTTCTGTATGTATGAATCATTTCGCTTTCGGCTGGTGCATAGGTTAGGCTTGGTATCAGCAAATCGCCACCAACATTGAAGAGCTCAAATAATATAGGGGATAGAAGAGCTAGTAGTAACATAGGAACGAAGCAACAGTAAAAAAAAACCAGTGTGCCTGATTTATTTCGAAAATCGTATGATTTTAGTAAAAACTACTCCTTCTAGCACCACTCTCCTCAACCGTGGTTAACATTGACTGAGAAACCGAGCTGCATAATAAAATCGACTATAGTGACGGGTGAGCATGAGGCTTGTTTAACACTAGACGGATGATTTTGTAAACAGTCAGACAGACGTCATACATCTGGTCAAGGGCGTGCATTAACGACCTAGTCAGTATATCATAAACAGTAGGAAGAAGCTTAATTTAGTAAAGAGGTTAGTTTACTTCACTTCAGGAGTCAGTTCAGTCTTTGATAATGACAACGGGTGATTTTTCATACTGTTCAATTTCCTCAATATTGCTAAACATCTATTGAGCTTATTTAACTTATATTTTAATGACAAAAGTTTTCACATACTTTTCACCTTTCAGCTCTACACAATGATCGTTTTGCTTCTTTTTTTTACACAAAATTGTTATTTTCTACTCCAATGCAGCTCCCTTTCTAAGTTCCGCTACAAATAAATTAAAAATTGCCATTTCATTCGATGTGTCCGCTCTAATTCCGTATACTTAGTCAACCAATTATGTAATTCATTGAGTTTAACTTTTGAAAAAAATTACTCATGTATAATCATACGACTCCTGTGCTCAATCACAAGATACCACTATATAACTAATTCAAATGTCACCTGCTCACTGTCTGGTAGATCGCCAATAAGAATAAAAAATAAACAAAACCCAAGAAAAAAGCCTACATATAAAATGAAAACCAAATCATCCACTCGTTCGTCAAGAGAAAGCTTACCTCACAAACGCACGCCACTTGCTCCTGTGTAAACCCAAAACTGGGCAACGATTCACGACCTCCGCCAGAACTGTTGCCGCCACTAGTATTTGTACCGCTTCCAAGAAGACCGCCACCTCCACCGCTGCCAACCGATCCATTTTGACTTAAAATGTCCAATCCACTGCCACCAGTGTTGTTATTGTTGCTTGTGTTATTATTGTTGTTATTGCTTGTACTGTTGTTATTGTTATTGTGCTGTGCAATTGACAAGCCCGTCGGACTGTATGGCGGGGTCTGTCGACTGCTTATCACGGCCGCATTAGCTGCGGCTAGATCGTAGAAATCTGTCGCGGGGTGCTGGAGCATCTTACAATGTCCAATTCACTTTACAACTTTCTAATACTATAAGATTCTAGACTTGCTCTACAAAACAATGTGCAATGCACATTCTTATCCCCCCGTCAGATACGCGGCTAAGTTGTGCTTCAACTCACAAGCACTGTCTGCATTGGTCTTCTGCACTGTGATGCCATTGTCTGTAAATAGAAAAATTGATTTGTATGTGTTCTCGACAAAGGAAAAAAAAAACGTAAACTACGAGTAATGTGAAAATGTGATTTTTGAAAAATAAAATTTATTTTTAAAACTATTTCAAATCTATTGAGCGTTTAGTACGTTGTACACATTTCAGGCGGTTAATTTAATTTGAGAAATGTCATATTTTTTTGATGCCGCACATCAGACGTCAGTCAGTCTTTGTGTTGCACAAATGATGACCTTTCCGCGGACGTTGAGTGTGAGGTGGCGAATTTCAAGTGGAAAACGCCAATTTATCGTGAACGCTTTTGAACGTATTTGAGTTATCAGTTGGTCATGTTTTGTGGCATGTATCTCTTGCACAATTAATTTGAGAAGACTTCTGACGTGTGGGTTGTTTTAGTTAGTTGTCATTGAACTAAAAATATTCATTTTTGAGTGAATTTTAAATAATTTCAAAGGCTAATTGTTGCTCGAAAAGTGATGAAGGCTTTATACAATAAATATTAAGTTTTGTTTTTCGCAAAATATTAATAAATTATCTGCATTCTTAACATAGACATTTATTTTTGTTATTTCAATGAAATTCTATGAAGACGGTCAGTTTCCAAATAGAATTTCTGTAGGATGATGTTTGTCTTAAACATGATACCATTCTTCCACCATCAAATTGTGTTGTCATCACATGGTTAATGTAAGTCAACAAATTGTTACCCAGTTTCCAATAGACCGATTTTGGTTAAATTTTGGAAAAATTTAAGACGATTTCATTTATTTCAAAATAAAGCGTCTCAGTTGGTTAAGAATGATGCCCATTCACTTTAAATTTTGCGAGGTTAATCTTTTACAGAAATCAACAACGTTGTTATTCTCCTACGCTCTTGGTACTCTCGGGCTGGAGGCCTTTTGCAACTTTCTCAATCTAAATATATTGTCACTGTACATTATGAGTAATACAGTAATACAGTTAATAGACATTGGGTAATTTAACGTGATTATGTGTGTCACGTAGTTGGTCCAAACCGACAAGCAATCGGGATTACATTTTTAATGTGATCGTGGCCTCCTAAGTTTGCACTAAAATCGATGGAATATAAAATTAAATTTGTTTTTTTTTGTGCCAACGGCAAACAAATTATTACTACGACACTGGTTCAATCAAGGAATGGCTTCTGCTATTATAATGTTGAGAGACAAGTTTTCTACTATTTTTGAAGTATTTGTTTTGGGGTGTCTTAAAAACACGGCACCGATTCTTGCTGATTTATCAGTACGACTTAGAGGCTTAACAATAAACAAGTAGACTTTGTGGTCAATTTATAGGCCCATCTCCGCGAAGCTATGCGTTTGCCGAATTTCCCCGTCAAGTTGATTGCTACGATGGCTACAAGGAACCATGTCTATTCCGCATTCATAGCGTTCAATCGGGGAACGAAATACCTAATTAACCAAGGCTCTATGGCGCTCAGTTGATTCTGGGTACAAAATGGATCTTGTAAGTCTTCAAGTCAAGGTGCTGTGCGTAAAATGTTCATCAAAGTGGACGTTCAAGGACCAACCACTTGCAAATTCATCTTTTCTACCGTTTCTCTGTGCATCTTTTATAAAGAAAACATGCAATGGAAACGATTATGTGGCAAATATCGCTTTCATTTGGTGGATTATGTGTGTGTGTGTGATATATGTTTGGCGGATGTGTATGTGACATCACGACACAGTGGCAAGGTCTATTGAACGAAAGTGACACTGACAAATTGCGATGGGTTTCAAATGGTAGTTCTCTATAGCCTCAATTCATACTATCACCCTGATGCAATCCTGGGTGTTCAAAACCTTGGCTATGAGATGTTCCCTCAGGATGATCTTGACGGCAGCACATGAGAAAGGAGTAGGAGATGTGAGTCAACTACTACCCTTCTCATTTCGGATGCTGAAGAATTTCTTCAGATATAGATGACAAGATCTGCACATGGAGAGTTACGACTCTTAACAGGCTACATACAGCCGAAGAACTTGCGGAATTCCTTGACCGCTAAAGCTGTAATTTCAATAATTCAAATTCGTAATAAGCAAATATGTTCGCACTTCATATATAAAACCCTCTCTCGAAGGGTCAAACTATGAAATAAAGAAGCTCAGTCCGAATAAACAAATTTTTCGAATCAATGAGATATTTTGAAAATGCAAGAACTCCCTTTGCCGTGACTCCCTCAAGTCAGTTGCCGAGATTCCACTCATAAACATTGTTTGTATAGTTTTTCCCGACTTCTAAATGTGAATTATCGACACTCCCCCAATAGACATTTTGATGACTTGTTCTGACTTCTACATATTTGAGATATATTTTCTACCTATACGTGTTCAATCACTGCGTTATTTAATTTTTGCTAATTTAAATAAATGTTCACATAAAATCGAATAAAAGAATTCTCAATTCAAGGGCTTCTACTGTAGTTCCCGCCTTTACTCGACTAACATTCTCTCTTGAAAAGATGCTCGCTTGTGGCGATATTCAAGCGTCTGTTCCGTGTTGAAGTTCTTTTGAAGCATGTGGTGAACTTCAAGTATTTTGGGCTCTTTTTTACGAGTGATGGTAGTATGTATGATTGGCCAAGCTTGGTCAATTTTGAAACAGCTTGGAAGATCTGTCATCAGGGAAAACGAGCTTAGTGTCAAATTCAAGTAAGCAGGTTTGAACTCAGCATTAATTCCAACTGTCACCTATGGTCATGTAATATTGGCAATGACTGAAAGAATTAAATCGAGATGAGATGAGATTTCTTCGTGATTTTGCGGGAATTACTCGCCGGGATAGGGTGAGAAATACGGCAGTACTCAGTGAACTCAATGAAAGGTATATGCTTCGGTGACTATGGCTTGTGGCCAATAAGCCCATCATCGCTTGTCACACCGAGGAAGATTTGGTTGGACCTAGTTCAAAAACTCGATTGGCTACGCTTGGGCATAACTCTTAATAAGTTGCAGTCAATGGCGGAGGATCGAGGTACCTTGAGATCTCTCGTGCGTGCTTTACCCCACGAACCCATCAGTGGACCTCACCTGTGGTGGAAAGGGACCTAAGCCAGCTATGGAACTGGAGGCGTGAACACAATACTCGGGTACACCGGAACTGTAGACCAGCCGAAGAACAAGATTGAACAAATTGAAAGCTGACAACTGGGTTTGCAGATATAACTGTCGGAAGACAGTATCCCCATACTAGAAGTATATATGATAGTTGAATGCCGTCACTCTCCACGATCGATCTAGGTAGGTAGGTAGGTAGGGAAGGGGGTTGCTTGTAAATTTACCAGTACACATAGACCAAGTTAGTCCATTGTGATACCCACAGTCGGACTACAACCACTGATCGACCACTCCCGTGGTAGTGCTGTTAATTTGAACCCAACGGCAAATGGTGACCGGACCAGATTTGAACCAGATAAAAGCGTATTAAATTTTGCTTTTACTGGGATTCGAAGCGGGGACCCCACTAACCAAGGGCAGGCACCTAACCAACTCCGCCATCCAGTCGTTCGATCTATGTAGGTATAATACAAACTCGATTTAAGCAACACTCGATTCGCTCAGTTCTCGATTTTCATAAAACACTGTATTATGTAAACTTACATATGTACAATCTGGTAATTTTACCGACTCTCGAGTCTACCAAACATATTAAGGACAGACAGGGAAATTGCAGTAGAATAAGTATACTAAAGTTGTTTTAAAGAGTCCTTAATTTGGTAAGCATATTCCAACTTTTGACACATAAATTCTGCATCAAGTCTCAGTATTAAAATAAATAGTCATGCATTTGTTTACATCTATTAGAGTTCAAGCTAAGCAATAAATCTGAGTACAATTGCACAAACACGATGAAAATACATGTACCCCTAATTCCTTTATCAATTTCCGAAACTCCGGATACATAATCCATTTGGTTAAATACATAAAATGCATTCGAGAATTTCATTACAAAAAAGTACATATTGAAGTGTAAACAACTCTCTAGGAGGCTGATGGTTATTACCAGCATTTTTGAAAGATTTATTACAACGGAATTTATATTTATTTATAATTAACATTCTCCAGCATGTGACCTCCTAGTGTCCCCTAGAAAGAAAAGGAATTTCACAATTACAAATTAGCCCCCGGAATGGGGTAAATGAGCTGTTTTTCAAAAAAAAAAATTCCAATATCCACACAGAGAGAGAAAGATGATTTCTGTTTTTGAGTGGACACAACGCGGGCACCTAATTCAGTCTAGTGTATGGATATATCCGTATTTTTTTCAATTTTTTTTATATTCTTTTTTATTCAAAGAAGACTCGTTAATGAATACGCTGCTTCTGGTGGTGCTACTTTGGATGGTGGTGCTGAAAAACTTTGGTTTATTTTTTAAAAATAAAACTACCTATATTACCACGAATTCTAAAATTACGCAGAACATACGATCTCATAGAGTTTCAATCCGAGAACACATTCGATATTCTTGCTCCCGTTGAGACGTAATGAAAATACTACGTGCTACGTTGGGAGAAGCAAATATTCCTAGTCGGATTTGTGTCGTAAAATCTTTTTTTTTTTCCTTCAACGAGGAGGAGCGTTTATGCATCATTCACGCCGCCACACATTCGATACCATTTGGGATTTTATTACAAAATTAGACACTGTGTTGGATGGAACGTACGTCTGGTGGTGGAGGTGTCTTGGGGGATGTGAATGTTAAAGTTTCACAGGCCGCCGTCTACTTGGAATGGGAGCAATATTTGGATCTGTTGAATGTTGAGATTCTGTGGTGTCTTTTTTCGGTGGAATACGTCAACGTAGCTGGATACACTGAGCGAAATGATTAAAAATACGCGTCACGAATACTTAATTTGTCACCCAATAATGCGGGTGTTTGAAAAATGTAAAATTAATTTTATTTTATTGCTACAAATAATGACGAATATTTTCGAAGGAAATGCTTTAAAAAAGAGACACACAAAACTGAGTTGACCCTATAACTTTTATATATCATAGGTTTCCTCAAAATTTGCCTAAACAAAATAGTGGGGAAAGTGAATCACCAAATTTACAGCGCTTATTATGTTTTAATTAACCACATAGCAATAGGCCACCAGCAAGACTGTCAACAGATTCCGCATGTGAATTAAGTGAATCACAAAAACATTTTTAGAGTGCCATGGAACACGTCAATTGTTTTTACATTGGCGAGCTTCACGTAGATTGTTGATGTAACATTTTAGGTACTGCGGAAAATAAATGTCACTGGTACTAAACAAGTTAATAGAAATGAATAAATTACGGGAGGTAAGTTATCCGCAACAGTGTTGAGAGCAATATCTAACGAGTGACGAATATCAACTTTGTACACAATAGAATGGGAGTTGTATCATCACTCTGAGTCCCCAAATTCGAGGTAAATAAGTCGAAAGAAGCAGCATGGAAATGTTGCATTGAATTATATTCCATGAGGTGAACGCAGTTCAAAACAGTAATGACGAACGTGGGACTAAGAGAATAATTATTCTAATAAAAAGAAATATAATAAACTTTCAAGTGAAATACATCATATGATGTTCCTGATAAACACTCCATTAGAAAGATGAAGTCCATACAGCGGCCCACAAAATACACCTACAAATTGTGGATGCGTTACAATAATGGCTTCTTGGTCTTCCTCACAAAAACGTCAATTAAGTGTGTAGACCAAGTTGGAGCGTCCAAAAATACATGTTTTTTTGTGATTTTTATTTCTGGCCACTCATTAAAACAATTAATACCAAATATTTTGCAACATGAAGAATATGTTTTTACTTAAAAATAAAAAAATCTAAATTTTGTATATCCAAAATTGAAAAGGGTTTACTGTGATCGCTGCAGCTCGTCACTGCAAAATCATTAGTCATTATCATTTAATACTCTGGGTGAACGAATTAATTTAAAAATGTTCAATAAAAATGGCGGACATTCAAACTTAAATTTCGTGTTAGCACAAATATCTCTAACATTTTCGGCCATAAAAAAGAAATAATCCTCTCAAACAAACCGTTAACCCGGATGAGTTTAGTATAGAATAAGTGATAAAATGGTCAAACTGATTGGTATGTGATCACCGGGAGTCATCACCGACTTCGAAGAAAAGGTATCGCGAAAAACGTTTTTAAAATTTTGAGTACGATTTGAAGGCAGATAGAGATGACTCCAATCAAATTTCCTTATCCCCTGAAATAATAGTCCGATCTGGCCATTGTGCTTACATAATATTGAAAAGAATTGGCCCACCAATGAATTAGTACAAAACAAACATTTTTCTTGTTTTTATTGAAGTAAGTGCATTTTTATGTATAAAATAATAAAACAGATATTTTAACAGAAAGTACTGGAAGTCGAGGTTTTTGGTTTTGTAGTCCTATACTTTGTGTAGAGGAGTGCGACAAATTTTGTCATCAGACCATTAGGAAAAGTAGTCCAAGTAAAGAACAAAAATGTTGGGCGTTAAAATGTGTAGATATACACCAGTTCATTCTTCGGTGGGTCTAAGCAACTACCACTTCTCATATATTTCTGGGGATGAATTAATCCCGTACTTGTCTTGTACGTAAAGCAATTAAGTTTTGGTAAAGATTGAAAAGAAGGAAAAGCTTGTTCAGCATATATTTTCTATTATCGGGCCAAGATTTTGATTATCATTGATTCTGAAAAAAAATAATTCTTAACAAACTAGTCGTTGCGAAAAGAAATTAACAAATACTTTTTCATTAAATGTCAAAAAATAAGACTATAAAGTACAATAGTATGTGATCCCATTGCAATTGAGTTCAAGGAATAGATCCCATTATCAAACTTTAGATGAGATGCTTTCACACTAAAAATTGAACACAGTTCAAACGAAACTTAGAAACTGAATATATCGTTGATCATGAGTTTAAGCTTCCATTGTGACACTGTGCATGTATGCATATACTGCAAGTTGAAATCGGTTGTTGACTTGCCTTGAAGGTATAGTGGGTGATGAGCCCTTATCCCATTTCTTCCCACTGTCAAGTACTAAGGACACTGTACTCAATATCTTTTTTTACAAGTCATTTAATTTGTAAAAAATATATTGAATATTGTGTCCTAAAAATAGGACAGTGGGTCATTTGCTCTCATCTGCCAGAACTGAATTAAATCAGTTAAAAGTTATTATGTTGTTTTGCAAAGAGAAACAAAAAAACCTGAAAGATTGTACATTCACACCGAAGGTCACAATAACTAGAATGTTGTTGCTAAAATATTTAGATCATATTCTATTCTTCGTTTATGGAAAAAATAAGAGCGATGATTTTATGTTTATTTATTATTTTAGACTTAATCTTGAAGGCAGTACTCGGGCACCTCATCCATCTACAGTTTCAAGATTACATGCTAATTTTGACTACTAAATGGCAGTTAGAAGAAAATTGGAATTTATGTTAAATAAAGAAGACCTTCGTTTTACGATCGTTAAAATCCAAAAGATGGTATCACCGATCTATTTCGCTCCTATTCCGAAGTTTAATATTCTTGGACGTTGCGAAGAATTTCGAAGATTGTGATTTGTTCGTGACAGAATGCACAATTCAATTATGTTTAAAGAAATAGACATATACATAAATTAGTAGCCCGTTCTTTAAATTTGTAAATCTATTCATCTCTATCCACACATGCACGCAGCTGCAACACAGTCCAATATGGATTAGGCCGACAGTTTCTTGTTCAATTAGAACATTTTTAGCACAACCGAAATGTCTTGAAAAGCGTTAGCTCGACCATTAACAACATAACATAACCATTTTAATTTTCAATAATTTTACACGCGATAAAGAGACTAAACTATGGATCCAACGCTTAAGGTATTTGGCCATGGATAGCGAAAGGGAGAGCTCCAACTCCCAGTTTGTGTGACAACGTTGCAGATAACACCCGTGGAACATATACGACTTTTTATAGTATTTCGACAATTTGTCAAGATTTTTGGTGAATCACAGCCCTTTCCATCGCATAACGCTCGTAAATTTAAGAATTTACTTAAGAAAATAGTCTACCTAAAGAAAAAAAAATCCCAAGAACAAAACTATTTTATTTATTGGCAGATGATTCGAATTCACATGACCCCATGAATTTTTTCTCAGTGTACTCAAAAATATATGCTCAACAATAGTGTGTCCGTATTTAGAAGCGGAAATAAGAGCTGGAAATTCGATATCACTTGATACTGATTCCCCGTATCGACATTAATAAAGTTCAACTTTCGTAAACATATTTAACATAGGTGCTCAGACCTGATACATGCACATGGAAAGTGAATCTTAAAAGTGCAAACACTTAAGTGAAAATCTATTTATTTGCCTTACGATGCCAAGCTAAACGTCACCCAAAAATAGCGCACACAAAGCAGTATTAAATTATCAAAAAAAGTGTATCCGTAAGAGCTAGAGCGTTAGCAGAACTATGGTGTGCATGAACATTCGCTAGGTGATATCTAGCTATTTGGCTTAATTGTGTCAATTAATTATTTGTTACTGATGCCTGCAACATTTCTGTAAGGATTTTGTTGTTGTTGTTTTTTTTTTTATTAAATTTTACTTGTGGTAAGTGATGGAAGGATGTATAAAATGTATAAAAATAATCATTCTTCTATGATGTAGGTATCAATCTGCGCAGAAGATAAACTTTAATTTCCACCCACACATTGGAAATGTAAACTCAAAGCACTTCTGATATAAACGATATGATGAATGGTCAGCAACTGCGCGACTGTGAATATCCACTAACGAAAATGCGGAAGATACCCTCTCCATCTATGCGCAGCCCTACGATTTGTTTCTTCAATGGAATAAACAATTTTGCAGTATCTCATGAATTGTGAGCATTAACAAACAAAACAACACATCAAATAAATAAATAAATAATCATTTAACCAGATTCACAGTATCTATTTGCGAAAATGTTTGCCATTAAGTGAATTTCATTTCCAGTTGAATAAGAAAAAATATGCCATCAATAACATTACTTTGGGAAAAATTGATTTTTTTACACTTTTGGGCAGAGAGAGAGACAGGAAGAGAGATAGAGAGAGAGAGAAACATAACAAATACAGTCAGTCATATGTATATATGCACGTATTTAATTTTTTGTTTCTACTTTCCACTTCGCCACGCGGGAGAAGATACATTTGGATATCGGCCAAATGTGCTCGTACGAGTTCTTGTTTCTCTAAAATTTCATCTCATACTTCAATGCGAGAGAGGGCACGCGAGTTGAAATATCCGATCGCTTGGTGCCTGCTTGCAAACGTCTGCTGGCGATATCTACTCGGCGGTCTCCTTCGGGTTTCGCCTTCTCAGCTTAATTTGCTCGGTATTTTATATCTGGTATTTATTTATTCAATTTATTTTATGTATTTACTTACAGAACGCCAAGGATTTTTTGATTTTGGAGAGAAAATTATATCCGTACGAACATGAATGAACTTTTTTGTTTTTATCATTATTTGTTTATATATTTTTTATTGTTTTGTTGAAATAATGAGAACACAGAATTAAATAGTTAATATATCGCGAGCCACAGACGGTTTGGCTTTTTGGCATATAATTCATAAAATTGTTAAAGAATGGAGCATTAAGTTGCTTGCTTACAAAGGATTTGTAGATGTCCAATGAATCAGTGGAAGCTATAGTTAATGGCCTAAGAAAGTAATGTGAACAAATGTTGATTGGCTTTCTAGATGCTTCCTCTGAACCGGGGGGAGATGTCTCAGATCATGAAGACAGCCTGGACATGACTAGCAAAACAAACTTGGTTCGAGTGATAAAAAATTGATCGAAAAAATGTGATGCACACAGTTTGGTGGCTTATGAGCTATTGAATTTTTGCTGCGGGCCAGAAAGCCTGCACTTTTTTTAAAAAAAGATGGGGGCGGATGTAATTTTAGTTCCATCGCGTTGAGACGTTGTTTATACAGACGAATGAATTCTCTATAAGCCATGAACTGACAAACGGCCACAAGCAACATACAATGTCTTAGACAAAGGGTTACAATGGGGTAGTAAATTCGTCTATATCGGCTACACAGTATACATTACAAACGTCATCAGTACCATGGTCTAACGCAGAATAACGCAAGCCAGTTACTTTTGTGAGCCTAAGGCTTCATCGCTCTGGCTTAGCAGCTAATTTCTAGTTTTAATAATTATATGTTAGCTTTGTACATAAATAAATAAATAAATACTTTTGTGAAGGATCCAGAAGCTCCAAATACTGGAGTTCTGCATATTCATAGTAGCAGATAATTCAATCACTGGATGTGTACTCTGAAATGAGGGCAGGCAGGCCTCTACGTATCCAATGCTTAAGGTGGTTGGTAGAGGAATGGCAGGATAGTCGACGCACGTATTTAAAGTGTCGTATGTACGTGTCAATAGGGAAGGCATGTTGGGTAAGACGTTCATAGATTATATACCATACAAAGATTATGAAGTTTGTTAAACTAAAACGGGCCTTGTGGTCATTATTTGTTGAAATCATTCTCTTGTGTATGTCTCAAGTGGCAGACATTTCTATTGCATTACCAACTCGACGTTGTTAACAATTTGGGGGCGTTTCAACGAAATCAAAGTATAGGAACCAGCCTAAACAGATTCCGGGTCTGATATTGAATATGATCGTTTACCAGCTTGTAACAGCTAAAGTGCGTTTATTTTTTCCTACTGTTTTTCATTCAAATATACTAGTCAGATTCGCATGCATTCGAATATTATTAGTCACGCTAACACTACTATTTTAGAGCCACACTCCACGTTTGTGTAAAAAAAAAAAACACAACACGCTCTCTAGCTCAGTTCAGTGACCGGTTTGTGTTTTAAGATGGGCACTTCACTTGAGATTCTGTGGATCATTTGACGCTGGTTACTTGACATGATGTTAATGTATTCAGCATTTTATTGAGCACATATTCAACTATTATTGAACTTAACCAGTTACATTTTTGCGAATTCACCAGGAAAATCTGACTGCCCGAAGACATTACATACTTCCGCCATGGCTGACTTAAATACAGTCGAACCCCGATTATCCGGATCAAATGAACCCAGGGATATGCCGTAAAAGAAAATCCTTAACCAAGCCCTTGATTAAAATCCAATGCTTTTTCACATAAAAGAGGTCCAGACGGGCATGCTCTCGTTTGTAAGATAGTAATAATTAGAATAATTTTGTAAGAACAAAGCAGAAATTAAGTTCTATAGCAATTCATTTTGATATTTTTTCATGACTTTACGTTGTGAGCTTTCATCTTCTTTCCCAAGGTCCCTTAATGATATTGAATCAGACATTTTTTTATCTACTGATTTACTGGCCTGATTCACCAACGACTTATTTTAGCCTGGACATTTTAGATTTCCAACGCAAATGGTAAACGAAAATAAAAGACAACTTATCGGTACCAAATCAATCTCATTAAATGAGAGCAGGAGTACATGCTCAGAGGCAAGAACATACTCGCCTTAATCGGCAGTTAGAGCTGTGAAAGAGTCCGGATAATCGGATATACGGATAGTCGGCTAAATATTGAATATACATAAACATTTCCTCATTTCATAAATATCAGTCGGTAAACATTTTTGACTCGTTTTAAATCTGGTAACTGATATTTCAGACAATCAATATGTTTTCCAATTTTAAAATCAATAAACAACTTAGCTGCTGTAGTTGTCAACTCCAATTAAAGATGATCCTAATCTGACACAAATTAACCATAAGATTACAATCTTTGAAGTATATCTGATTTATTATCGGTTCGAATTCATTTGGTTCCGATAGTTGTTTACCACTTTTACCTACCTACATCCGAAATTAAGGCTATGACCTTTTTCGAGTTACCCCCAAGTCCATTCACTGTGTCAGTTTAAAACCGAACAAAAATGTACACCTAATAATACCTATTAGCTACGAAAAACAGACTTGTTCGTGTTTGAGATGAAAGGAGTATCCGATTAAAATTAACATATCCACCACAATCTATTAAATGGCCACATTAATCTATATCACGCCTCTGTCGACATAATACATTTATTTAAATTCAATTAATTTGCTTCACGAATGTATCTATGTATCCAGACTAATTTGCATAACAAAAGCCAAACAAACTCGTACTTTGACCTCAATGGCATTTTACTTCTATACTAGTGGGTCTTGACAATTTCTCTTCATAAAAAGTCATAAAAAGATTCAAAAGATATGAGTGCGAACTCGATGTTACTGAAGGAGAAACAATTTATAATTCAACACAAGATGTACACGTGTTCTTTATCTGACATTTTATTTAATTTGCTATCACCTAAATATTGGCCAGGATGTCCTGAACTAGACTAATAAATAAACTCAAATAGTGCTAATATATTCTTTCTCCCTTGACGACAAGGTAGACAAAATAATCCGAAAAAAACACCCAGGCAGCAGCAAGTTAGAGTCATTTGACATTTGCAGGTTTCAATTAGGCCTACTATCTACATATGTTTATAAAGAATTGGCAAAATCCATTCAGAAAGATAAGAAATATTTCGCATGTGTCCGTCCGAATAATACATTTTTCATTCGTCCGCACACAGATACGTGCACCATACAAGCGTATGGTTTCATTCATTTAATTTTGCAGCCTCCTGTGACAAGAGATTAATTCAACGCGTCTAGTCCGAAAATTTATTCAGTACCGTGAATCAAATAGATACCCATAATGTACGGCAATATGTAAACAATAGCGGCGCAGCTGTGGTATTAATTAAATTACTGGTGCATATTTCTGCGTCAAATTGCTATTAGTGTAGTCCAAATTTAGCGAGGTACAACCTTTTTATGCCTCAGAAGAAGCGCGTTCACGCTGCTATGTCATTTTGGCATTTGATCAACATTTATCATTTTTGATATTTTTTCTTTTTTTGCTGTCACTGAAGATGCTGGCGCGAAATGCGCCATCGTTTGTAACAATATCAAGAATTTGACCATGATGAAGTGACGAACTGAGCGCGAAACTGCTGCGTATGTGTGAATGCGTTAGCTTAAAATGTTTGTCAGACTGAATGAGTGCTCCTCTAGCGAGGGTAGTTGGAAGAAACCCTTCTAGTTGGCAGCAATTTAAGTTTCAAGACAATTTCATCTAAGCACGTGTAATCTCATTGGGTTTTCACTTATGTGGCAAATCGTGGTGAATGGAAACAACGCTTTCCGATTGTGACTCCCTTGAGTATGATTGCGTGACGTGTAGTGTCTACTGAAAAATTCAACGTGTTCATACATTTATTTTTATTATTCATCGAAAGTTATATATTACATGCACTACTCTATAACTATGTTGAACTTGTAAACACATCCAAGTAATAACACAGAAATGCACATTTTAGTTGAAAACTATTTTCTCCCCTGCGTGTTCCTCGCGCATTAAACTTGAACTAATCGCTATTTTAATTGGTCTTACCAGCACCTCATCTTTACTGGTCTTGTTACAGTAGACATTTGATTTGCATTGATAATTTAAAGATTTGTTACTTTTTTTTTAGACACAACGCAAACTTATGTGTACATTTTCAAGACTGTTCCTTGGCTCAAGAGATTTCACTTGAGGATTTGAACGTAGCTTTGACTGAATCTGTCCAAAAAGGTTATCAGAAATCTTAGAAAATTGACAGCAGAATCGGTGCATGTAAGCTACAGTTGGTCCACATTAACATTTGCTTTCATATCTTTTTATGTTACGTTTGTGGTTGTTGTTACCTTTTAGGCTTGGAGAAAACTTGCACATAAGATGTCATTCAACATGGGATATGCACTCATTTAGCACTCATAAGTTATGTAAGACAGTGACACCTCCTAATCAGGACACTCTGTAATTGGGGGTACCTCCGAATTGAATCGCACTTCATGCATACACTCCGTTATTTCAAGTGAACCTCTAAACGGGGCACCTCTGAATAAAACGATTTCGTTAGGAAAACATTTCGTTGCTTGAAAAACTACCTCCAAAATGGGACAAAAGGCGAAGATAGAAATTACAAGTTTCATAGCTAATTGGGTGGAATTGTACATTTGCGTATGCAAAGTATAGGCGATTTCCAAGGAATATCGGCAATGCGTTTGTGAAAAAGTCCTTGCTTTAATTCAACCGTTGGCACAAAGCACTTATTACTTTTAGTAGTGTTCATAATATATTTCAAATATTAATTTGATAGTTTATAAGGAACAGTTGACACTCAGGAATATTTTATTTCAGAGCTATGTGCAATTGGGACAGAATGACCGCGTTTAGAGGCCCTCCGAAAATAGAGAATCCTCGGGATTGGTTTGCATATTCCCATTTTAGAGGTTTCACTCGATATGGTATGTGTATACTTTATTTCGCGAACAAAATATGGTGATGGCATGTAAGGTCTGCCCTTCTAAAGTAGCCATTCGCTTCGTTATAAAGGCCAGCAAAATAGTAAATGCCCATTCTTCTAAAAGCCTAACTGTTCTTCTGTCTGTACGTAAAATTCTGTGCCGATGCAGCTGCTAGTTACCTTGTTAAAAATGAGAGTTGGTTCAAGTTATCCTAAGTTTCGGAAAAAGAGCTTCAATTGCAAAAATATTCAAGATAAATACATTGTATGATTATTTATAGGTCATTTACAGTTCATTTTTCGCTTTAACAAAAAAAAAAAAATTATAAAATATTGTTAAGAAATTTGTGCAGGGCGGGCTAGGCTAGCCTTGGGTGACAAATCTTTTTGTTTTGAAGTATTGGCTACTACAGTTGTCAACAACTTGAGTATCCAGTAGTCAGCCTCAATTCAAGAGCAAGTTATAGCAATTATTGTAAGGCGGACTACTGGATACTCAAGTGACTGACATCTGGATCTGGAAGCGGCTGACTACTCTAGAAACACATTTTTTTCACTTAACTACGCATAAAATGTATAATCTGCATATTTCAACTAATCAGATAATCTAAATTCTCTATTCAAAAGTAAACGAAAAAATATATGATAAGTATATTGAAAATAATATGTCCGCGAGAACTCCGAAAGCCCGTGAGAAGAAGCCTTATATGTTTCTTAAATTGCATTATTTTGATTTCATATTAAATTCAAACTTTCGAAAACAAGGAAATAAATCCAACAGTTTGCAATTCATGGAACGCACGGACGGTTTTAAAGTTTCGCTATTTCAAGTATTGGGACGCATGCCAAATTTGGAAGTCGATTGCGAACTATTAATGACATGACATGGACAATCTCAAAAGCTGATGAGGATTTTCTTGGTATGTTCGATAGAAAAGTTCTGAGTGCGATCTTTGGGCCTGTTTGCGTTGACGGTTTTTGGAGGAGAAGATTCAACCACGAACTGTACGAGCTGTACTGTGACATCAGCCTTGTCAGGCGTCTACGTTTAAGGTGGCTGGGTCAAGTAGATCGTACGGAGAACTCAACCCCGGTTGAATAGTTTTCGACTCCGAACCTGTGGGACAATGCAACAGAGGACCAACGCGTTTTAGGTGGCGCAACCAAGTGGAGAAGGATCTCAACTAATTGGAAGCAGCTAGCTAGAGATCGATGAGCACAACAGCACAGAGATTGGACGGCATTTGTTCTGATGGGTCTCTGATGATCTATCGCTTTGCGCTCAGTGGCCAATTGTATAATAGAGCCTTTATAAGGTACTGACCAGTTTATTGTACACAGCAGCCTTTGATCAGGTTCGTATGATTTCGATATCATTGTACCCACTATATATGGGTCGGATCTAAAGCCCAACTTGTCTGATTTCCGATAATGAAGTTATTAGCCTTGATCAATTACTTTTGTTTTGCCATATTTTATTTAGCTCACCTAGTGTCGATTTAAAAAAAAAGAATAGCATTTCAGCGCATAAGTGCCCTACATATGAGCACACCACGAACTGCAATTTTTGTTGCTTTTTTGCAGAACAAGACTGCTCGAATTCGAAAATGGATTCATGCATTTTCGAAGAAATATGTAACAATGAGCTCACACAATGTGTACCTAGGTACATGACAGCTTTCCCAATGAGATGAGTAACCAATTGCGCAAGATTTCATGTCAAAAAAAGTTTAAAGTGTTTAAAGTTTCGAAACGCTATTTCTTCTCTCAAATGATCCATGATCATTACAGTTCCTTCAAGTTTTCACAGTGAACAAAATGTCATTTTACTGCATTGATTTAAAAAAAAATCCCTTCATTACGAATTTAAATAGCGGTAAAAACTTAAGAGACACGGCTATGTAGTCTCCGAAATTGAAGACTGGTGGTTTTAACAAGTATTGAAAAGAAGTTCCAATCAATTGGCATATGATAATTTGTAATGTTAGTTTTTAGGACCTTGAAAGTTAATTTCTACCTCCACGTATACATAAGAGGTGCGCATTTTTCCATCTATGCGAACAATAGCCAATATTGTGGCGATCACAAGAAACCTCACATTTGTCTAAATATGTGGTTTTACGTTCTCGCGGACAACAGAGTAACCTTGATCTTCCTCAACCCAAATAAACTCAGGCTACAATAACATAGAATGATAAGTAATCATTTCGCTAGGAATAGTTTCCGATACCCAACTTGTGGAATCAATAATTATTCGCCGGTATATCAATACCCAACATCCACTGACAAAGGAATATGGGAGATACCACATTCACCCATGGATTCTTCCTCTGTTCCGACTAATATCAATGAGCCGCACAACTGCATAATATGTGTCAAAGATTCAGCCTGAGTCTATTAATATCTAAGTCTCCATCGAGCAGTCGCTGCGCCTAATGCGACGAAGTAAGATTAGAAAAGAACTGTGAACTAATCCAGATAGCTTTCTTGAATGAAATTAATCGCGTAGAAGGTCTAACAGGGCAGCTTCGATTTTACCAGATTGAAGGGAATCCGAAAATGTTCGTTGTACCAAATAATTTGTTACGATGAGGTTTAGGAGTGACTACAATTAGTTTTATCAAGGAAAGACAACTTGTTTGTTAAACTCAAATTTACGTAGCCACCACCAATACATAAAAACACTGTAATTTTGTATACATTTCTGTGTTTATTATGTCTTACGAACAATTTAACGTGGCTGATTTATTGTGGAATGGAGTCTGAATGATAAATGGGATTCAGAGGTTATAAATTGACGGAAATTATTTTAATATACTTTCTATTAGTTTAAG
Source organism: Eristalis tenax (assembly GCA_905231855.2). Classification (NCBI taxonomy): domain Eukaryota; kingdom Metazoa; phylum Arthropoda; class Insecta; order Diptera; family Syrphidae; genus Eristalis; species Eristalis tenax. The sequence goes on along the minus strand of HG993125.1, from coordinate 31,552,264 downwards.
GGGATTTCGAAAAAATTGTTAAATCGACGAAATGGTTATATTGATGCTCGGTACAGATACATATTATGTTTCGTCTCTCTAATTAGCAGTTATTGTAAAATTGTTGGTTGCTAACATTTTTGTTTTTCTTTTGGGCTTTGACAATTATCGCACAATAACATATTCCCGTCGGTTTTACAAAATTTGCTGCACTGAAGTGTGGACGAACTAGGACGCAAAAATGCGAGAGGGACTTATGAAGCAACTTTAAACACTTACAGCTCGAACTATTGGAACATGCCCCAGGCAGTTAAAGGAGGTGAGCTATGAAAAGGGAGTTGTGCTTCCGTCATGTTGGCACAATACAGCAAATAACCATAGGCATATTTGTTGCTTTCTTGTGCTTCGCAGCTGTCGAAAGCACGAGATCGCGCTTATAGCCAGTAGGATCCATTTGCAGTCGGAATTTCATTTATCCAAGCGGAGAATAATTTTAATCGGTTCACACGTACTAGCGGCCGTGTTGTTGTGGGTTGGTGGTGGTTGCCTATGTTCGATTCCCAGTGCAAGCAAACAAATTTTCACGGCCCGACATCTTTCCAGTCACTGACAATGCTCAAATAGTTTGTTTGTTTAGTAAAAGCTTCCCGAATTGGGCGTTCAGAGTCGGCATACAACGGTAGGTCCCTTCGACTCGTAATAGAGCTGTAGCACGCACAACACGAGTGGTTATTGAGAAGTTAGGACCTGGCTACGGGCTGTATTATTATTTTTACACATGTAATTTTAAGGACCTACAGGATGTGAATTTATCATGGGTGAAAGAGGATCCACACGTGACGTAAGTTAGAAAGTTTTTTGTTTTTTGCAATTACGGCCATTTCATGCTAAGTTACCTCCTAGGGCAATCTCAGACTCAAGTTCATGGCTCAGCTTGCAATGTTTCATGCCACATCATTGATCACAACCACTGGATCTGATATAGGTATTTGAACTTGCCAGAGATCGCATTCACCTCACATTTACAGGGAACATAACGATTGACTTGGGGGGAGGATTGACGTTATTGTATTTTTAGTCAGTTCAGTAACTTAGTGACATTAGTTATAAAATGTTTGTTGGGGTTGTTATTTTATTAACGATCTCTAGATCCTTTTTTCACAATCAAAACTGGAGCACTACATTTGTCTGTACTTTGAAATGCTATAAGATGCAGATTTATGTTAAAACAGCACCAGATTTACATAGCAACCATAGTCATTCTTAGCTTCATATGAACATCAAAATTTATATTCGTGCATGTTGTAGTCAATTAAAACAGAAGAATGTTATGTCAAATCACTTAAATTCCTAGCAATGCTGACATGCACTGTACACAACAGACCAAAACAAACAAACAAAAATATACAATATAAAAATAAAACAATTGATTACTTTGAAAAGTTGAATCACTATGAAGAACAATAGTCTGCCTTCTCTGATGTTCTCTTTTGTATCCAATCCGAAAGTGTTCATCAATTTCTAAATCGTATTGAGTAATCCTTCTTCAGCATATCACATACCTACATCACACGAATCAATTATGTAAGCAAGAGTAACTTTGTTTAAATGTTGAATCGTTGAATCGCACGTGTAATCGAAAAAAAAAACAACACAAAAAATTGCCAAAAAGGATTCGCTTGTCACAAAAGATAAATGAAAACAACACAAAAAGCTTCATTTATTCCTCAGTATTGATTCGGACTACATTCAAAATTTTCGCGAAGTGAACGAAACAGAAACAGAAAATTCCGTTTTATCTTTTTTATTTATAAATCACACTAAACGGCGGCGGCCGATCACAAGAAACAAAGAACCAAAATGTGACGTCAAGATCATGAAGATGTATGTATCTTTTTCTTTATTTATTTTTTTTTTCTTAGAGAGCCGGACGAATATTATCACCACATGCCGAAGAAGATGACGACGACGATGACATCGAAAATTATACAAAACGACAGGACATACGACGTCCAGATAAATAATAAAAAAATCGAAGCAAATATATCCCACCGAAGGAACCAGTGAACAAATAATAACAAAAAAAAAACAATTTTGTTTTTGTTTTCTCGTTCGCCTTGAGAGAGATACACAATAAGTCCAACCTCACGCCAAGACGTTACACGATAAACTAAAACCCAATGATGAAACTGAATACGATACGATCAGGAATAGAATTTCATCTGAGAGTGAGGGCGCAGATGAATGGACAAGCAAACAAAACGATTCGTAGCAGTGGCTCTCAAACAGTTGTTGCATGTTGGTGTGAGTTCGTGTGTGTGCATGTGTCCAATAAGAAAATACTTCAATGCACCAACACACAGGGGCAGTGAGAATCTATTCAATGGCACGACGGAAGGAATGGCACCTGAGCGGTGTGTTGCAAATGTTTCTCAGCGTTCAGTTGAGGAGTTATAGCAAAGTTATGCGTATATCGATGCACTGCATTTTTTTTTTTTTTTTTTGATTCAATTTTCTGTTTGGGTTTTGGATAAAAGCTCGCTCCGTGACGACCACATCAAAGTTGAAGTAAGTTGGACTCATAGCTATTGATACTGGCCACACCTTCCCGAAAAGAAGAAAGGATTCTCTGAATGAAACACCACAAGCACATGTACTCTAGAGCTGTCACTCTTTTTCTCTCGCTCTCTCTCAGCCACTCTCTCCTATGAACCAACACCAACGCAAGTCCGTTTGAGTTTCAGGAAAAACCTGTTCCTTTCAAGTGACCATTATCTCGACAATAGATTCGGCCGTTTCAACGACGAAACTCCGCCCAAGTGATGATTGTTATTCAAAGAGCAATAGGGGCGTGCGGTAGCGCCAGATCTCACATACACTTATTGGTTTTTGAAATGCAATGAGACGGTTGGTTGTTTCGCAGACGCGTGGTGTTATCGTCTTGCGCAATGGCTGTGCTCTCAGGTAGACAGTGCCATTGACTATATCTTCTTGTGTTTTCTTTCTTATTTGTATCGTTTTTGTTTTCTGTGGTGAGCAGAGATGCTGAGTTGTGGGGATGGGTTAACAGGCCCTTTGTTTGTTTCGCAGCGGTTGTAGGGCATTTGATTTTTGGAGGGGTTGTTGTTAGATGCTTTTTTCGTGTTGTATGCGTCTGATAATGAGAGACTGTAAGTGATATCAAGGGTGCAAGGTACTTGGTGCCTAAAGAATTATTTGTAAAATTAGTGCGGTTTTTGTGGTAAGCACTTGAACTGATTTTTTTCTGTGCTTTTCCTCCGCATAAAAAACCGCAGTGGGTATGTAGGTACATGAGTTTATGTGCATATGAATGTACCTGTCTAGTGTCTAACCCTGGGCGGGGTACAATTTTGAGTAATAAGATGAACGCATATTTATTAGAAAAATAGTCAGAACATAGGTAGGTATTATATTGAAATAATCAGAATAATGAGGGCGTGTGGAATTTCAACTTCTATATATTTGTACACGTTTGTATTAAAACGTTCGTAATAACCCAATTCTGTCTAGGAAAAATATTTGTTCCTTTTTCTAAACGACAAATCGCGGCCATTTGCCATTTAAACGTATCCATACAAGTTGCGCGGGTAGTGCGCTGCGACCTCCAACCGGGTACGTTTTTCATTTGTGTAAACAATTCACAAATGAAACACGTACCTAATTTGTTTACTGCATAAAAATGTCGATACACTTACGGAGTGACAAACAAAATATTTTCCTTATCGGACTGTCTAGCCATCAAATAAATGGTGCAATCGACAAGTTCTCTTTGTCTTATTTTACAATACATATTCGTGAAGTCAAGCTGACTGCCAGCGAAAGTGCAAATCTACTGGCAAAAAAAGCATTAGTCCCCAAAATGGTTCACGTTTTGGCGAGAGCACCAAATCATTGTAGTATTTGCACATGTTGATACCTTTGAGTGAAAGAAAGTACATAGAGGAAGGCAGAGTATTTTTAAAGAAACAGAGAGCTAGATAGCCACCTCGACACGAATGTTTCGGTGGTGGCGCAAAAAGAAGAAAGAGTTAGTGAAGAAGAGGAGAGAAATCTCAGACAAACAGAGTTACTAGCTGTTGTTACACTCCTCAGGAAATCCAACTTGCTACGATCGCCACGAATACCTCTACTTCAAGTTGAAGTCTTCAACTGATATCTTTAATGGTTATAAACCCAAGCCAAAATGTATTGTTAGGAATATCCGTGACGAACGACACATGCCGAGGATAAGATACAGAGAGAATACAAAAAAGATGGCTCAATAACATCCCAGGGCTCGTCTGAACTTCTACGGTGAAGACTTAGCAACGAGCCTGCCAACAGCTCCCTTCATCTTGACAGCACCTCCTTCAACTCGAAAATCAGCATATCTAACAACTCCTAATCAGCCGATCTAACTCCTAATACAGGAGAAAATTTTACAATGCGACCTAGTTACCAAGTACAGAGGATTTCGTTGGGGTCAAGCAGCATGTCGCCGTCTTCAACTGGTTTGGTGTCTTTAAGCCACTCGTTGCGCCTAGAAAATACTCCTGATACTAACGCCTTGTCAGCTATGGCGTACAATCGGCTGTAGTGATATTTTTCGGAGAAATCCCTGGAGCAGTAAGGTCCCAATCATCCTCTCCAAACAGCATACCATTAGGTGTCAAAGGCATCGGCTCCTCTGGATCAACAGGAGCGTGTGTTAATGTTCTGCGATTTATCAAACAAAACGCATCCAATAATTCTCAGCACATCTTCCCGAGGCACTAAACCTTTAAGGACTTAATCAACATCAAGCTCCTCCCATCCATGGGGAATATGGTGGAATGAAACGCAACAGGATTTTGCTGACAGAGCGATAATTCCATTGCCATCAGTCTTTGCAAAAGATTTTTTTAACAAATGAAATTGAGTCCGTTATCGCTACACAGGATCTTAGATGAACGATGAAACTGCGTAATCCCATGCACTGATCCAAGCTCATGTGGTTGGGTAGTTCTATTTGAACTGCGCAGAATGTTAGACATATAAAAATCATGACATAACGTTTGACTGTTCCTCGTTGAAATTTTCCTAGCATAGGTCCAAAACCGTCGACACCAAGGGAGGAAACCCTAAGGGCAAGCTATGTGCGCCTCAGGTAATTGTCAGATGAGAGGCACTACTGGCTTTGCTTTCAACCTCTTACATGTGTTACATCTCGATTTAGCTCTGTTCAGCGCCACTCTAGTACTGATAATCCAAGCACGATCCCGGATATCTGACATAGTTATATGAACATTTTTTTCGTGATAATGGGTGATGTGCTGATCTACAAGATGATGCTTTTTTGGAATTATCCAGAGCATTGGAAAACTGCGATTGTTCAACCCATATCCAAACGAGGAAAAGATTCTTCGAATCCGTGCAACCTCCGGTCGATTAGTCTCCTGCCGAACATCAACAAGGTATTCGAGAAAGTTATTATACAGCTCTGATTAACTGGACTAAGGACATAAATATAATTCCGGATAACCAATTCAGTTTCAGAGCGGGTCATGACACTATTCATGCCGCGTCGAAACTGGTGTCGGATATCCAATGGAACAAGAGCCAGAAACAATGTACGGGTGCCTGCTTGATTGATCTGGAGAAGGCCTTTGACACCGTATGGCTAGAAGGTCTTCTTTACAAGCTCTATCAGCTGAGCATTAGCAAACCACTGCTGTACCTACTGTGTAACATGCTTACCGGTAGACGGTTCGTAGTCAGGAATGGCAACGTGACTTCCACAGATATTTTTGATGTAAAAAATGGTCTCCAACAGGGGGCTTAATTCGCCGATCTTGTTCAACATTTACTTGAGCGATCTGATAGGTTCTCTGCGTAATTGCGTATGCCGACTACTTGATCGTGTACAGATTAGGCGAAAAGATCGAGGACATCACTACTCTCGTGCAGGGTGACTTCGATTCATTCATGAGAGATTGCGATGGCTGGAAGGTGAAAAACAACTTTCAGAAGTCGGAAACCATACTGTTCCGGACGCCGTTGTATAAGGCCTTGGCGGATACGAAAAAGAATTGGCGAAAGTTCTCAATTGTTGGATGACACGGGCAACCACTGACGCAAAGGACTGTAGTCAGATACCTGGGGATCTGGCTAGACCAGTATCTGTATTTTAGCAAACATGTAGATGCTGCTCTGGCCAGGGCCCGAGGAGCTTTTGCCCTTACAAAGAGACTGTTTTACAACAGCCAACTCTATGCGAGGGTGAAGGTTATCTGCTACATGGCCCTCATCCGGCCAATGCCCACCTATGGATGTCCCGTGTGGTTCAACGTGAGTGCAAGCTTGATGGAAAAGATTAGGTTGTTCGAGAGGGCTTGTCTTAGGGCTTGCCTTCGCCTTTATAGAACTCCAGAGTCCCAGTACAGAAAATTCTATTCCAATGAGATCTTATACAACAGGGCGAACCTGATACGAGTGGACAATTTCCTGGTAAAGTTGACTCGAGGTCATACTGGCAGAGCGATGAACTCGGTCAATAACTTGATCTCGGGGGCTTACACACAATACCACGAAAGGGTACGCCACAACGGCTTCGTCCCCCCAGAAGCTTTTCTGCACCTAGACAAAAACGGGCTGATACAAGATATAAATGCGGTGCCGCTCATCTACCACATCGCCAGATCAACTGTGGATGGGCGACTCAACCACGACCGTTCCGTTGCACAACGAGCTGAGGAGGTCTCCTCCTGTTCAACACGTCGGTTTCGAGACGGGATGTCCGGGATGTTGCTTTGCAACATCGTAAGTTCTGGTGGCTGGGGAGAGAGGGAACTCCCTAGTCGAACTCTTTAGACCTGGGGTAGAAAGGGTAGTGCATATCTCCGAATGGGGGAGTAGTCGGTCTCTGTCTTGCAGTGGATTATACATAGCATCATTTAATTAAATAGCTTAGAGCGCCCGCCGAGGGCCAGTAAGTTACACCTAGCATTGTTCGTTCATCTAGTTTTAAGCATTTTTGTCTAGTTTTTAAGCATATCATTAATTAATTTAAAAAAATGCTTTTTTGGAGGAATGGCTGGACTATTCGCATTAGTTCTTTCTGAGCATGGGAATAGTCTCACTAGCATCCATAAAGGATGAGGAAGAATGTTCTTTTCCTCTTTCAGGGCATCCACTTCCTCACTAAAAGCTTCTGCTTAAATGCATCATCTCCAGTTTTTATCATGCACTCTTATTGCATAGGAAAAGCGTTCATTACTATTGAACTTTTCATTACAAATCTGAAGTCCCTTTTCCTGATGACACAAGTTATCTTTTGGACATCGAAGAAAATCAGGGCCCTTGAATCATCTTGCCTCTCCATCTCCAAAATTGATAACTTTTTTTACTGATGCCACTTTTGCCTTTCCCATCACTTTACACGACACATAAATGCTGGGGATTTTAATCCTTTCAATGTACTGCAGCTCTTTGCTAAACTCTAATCAGGGGATTAAATCATCTGAAACAGGCTCTACCCAGTCAAATCCTTCGCCATACTTCCTGTAACAATATCCGCCCCTGATGATGTAAGAAGACGCAAGACCAAGTGTATACTTCATTATAATCCTAAACATCTCCCTTTTGGTTGTGACTACTTCAGATTCCAATACAAATTTCCTCACGAGACAATTTGATGACGGTTGCCAATAATTCCACATCTGTTTAGACCGATGTTCACCGACTTCAGATTAACATTTTCTTCCGATGTTCTTGACTATTCGATTGCATACCGACTTAATTGAATTTCATCGTTTTACAAATGCAAATAGCGTCTTCAGTTACTGATACTGCTTTCTCAACTGAATCGTGTAATTATTTATACGTCCACTGCTTCAGGATATTATTCAGGAAACGTCTGAGCATGATTATTCTTGATGAACTGAGAACAATTTGGTGAACATCTAGGGCCGAACATCATATCTTCCATGATGTATACGTCAGGATCTTGAGAACTCCTTGAATACTTGAATACAAAGTTGTCACAGTGACATGTGACACGACTAAGAGAATAAGACTGATTGAGTGCGTTCCTTTAACTTTAGCTTCTACGTTGGCAAGGTCCTTCGGTTTATGTGCTGAACTTGTTAACATTCTCTACAACAGACGTGAGCGTATACCACAGTTTTGGCCGCTGTTTTTGTTGGCTTTTCTACTTGATTGATGCCAGCGATCTTTAAACTGGGAGCAGATTGTCCATAAATGACCCAGCCGAAAGGAGTCTTAACCACACAGGCTTCATCGTCTTTTCCACGTCGTTGGCTGCTTTCCCATTATGATTAAGTCTAATCGGGATTTTCAGCTTTGCGTTTATATAATTTGTTAACGACAGACCACGCAAATGTGAATATATATGTCCTCTCTGCAGTTCCAAACCCTTTACCGTATAAACATTTTTCAGCCGATGACGAATACACTCCAGAAATTGACAAAGTAGTGCGCATTGAATCCTCTTGTCGAATAACTCCCTTTGCCCACTGTAACTTTAATTCTTCTGGATCGCCATGCAAGATGAGTTCGCCGAAAAGATATTTGTCTACCATTGACAACATTTTTTTTTAATTCATTTTTATTAATTAATTCATGATATGCTTAAATACTAGACAAAAATGCTTAAAACTAGATGAACGAACAATGCTAGGTGTAACTTACTGGCCCTCGGCGGGCGCTCTAAGCTAAACTTTAACTTATGCTATGACTGTACAAACAGGTGTACACATGTGTATACCAAACTCCTTTTTTTATTTATATTTTTTTTTTATTTTTTTTAATATTTTTTTGTTTTTTTTTATGTACATCTCAAAACTACCTTAACATTAAAACTGCCCTAATATTTGTAAGTCGGCCGTAGGATGCTGCAGATAGAAATACATATAGACAACATACGAAGTGCGTTCAATATATTCTCGGTATCGGTATGAAGGAAAATGAGAATTCAATTTAAATTGTTTTTATTTTTCAATATAATCTCCCCTAACATCAATGCATTTGTTAAAGCTCTCTACAGCATGCGATTCTCACTTTTTTCTGAGGCGCTGTGAGCATTCGTATCACCCACCTTGCACTGACCTTTGAAAGCTTAAGATGGTCATGAAGAATGGTGTGAATGGTACCAATTGAAAGCTTGGTGATCTCTGCCATTTTCACCTTTATTCGGGCATCCTCAAGAACAAGTTTTTCGACTTCTTTGATGCTTTCTCCCGTACAAGCAGTAGCCAGGGCGCCGGAGCGGGGGTGGTCTTCAATGCTCGCTCTGCCTTTCTTGAACTCACTTGACCACATTTGCACAGTTGATAATGTAGGTGCGGAACCCTGGTAAACAGCCACCATCTCTTCATTTTTTTACTTTTTCCTTGCTTAGTGAAAAATTTAATTACAGCGCGATGCTCAATTTTCACCACCATCGTCTCAGTTGCCATTATGATTCTGTTTAACTAGAGATAATACGCGAATTAATAATCACATTTATATGAAATTTTACATGAATGCACTAAAATAATAGTATTACTTGATAAATAAGTCAATTTATATATACAACCACAGCTTCACCCCGATACCGAGAATATATTGCTCTTCGTGCATCTAATCCACTGCAAGACAAAGACCGACTACTCCCCCATTCGGGGATATTCACTACCCTTTCTACCCCGGGTCTAAAGGGTTCGACGAGGGAGTTCCCTTTCTCCCCAGCCACCAGAACTTTCGATGTTGCCAAGCTAGATCCCGTCTCGAAACCGACGTGCTGAACCGGAGGAGACCCTCCTCAGCTCGTTGTGCGACGGAACGGTCGTGGTTGAGTCGCCCATCCACAGTCGATCTTGCGATGTGGTAGATGAGCATTTATATCTTGTATCAGCCCGTTTTTGTCTAGGTGCAGAAAAGCTTCCGGGGGGACGAATACGTTGTGGCGTACCCTTTCGCGGTATTGTGGATTGGGGTAGTAAACCCCCGAGATCAGGTTATTGACCGAGTTCACAGCTCTGGCAGTATGCCCTCGAATCAACTTCACTAGGAAACTGTCCACTCGTATCAGGTTCGCCCTGTTGTATAAGACCTCATTAGAATAGATTTTTTTGTACTGGGACTCTAGAGTTCTATAAAGGCGAATGCAAGCCCTCTCGAACAACCGAATCTTTTCCATGAAGCTTGCACTCACGTTGAACCACACGTGACAGCCATAGGTGAGCATTGGCCGGATGAGGGCCATGTGGCAGATAACCTTCACCCTCGCATCGAGTTGGCTGTTGTAAAACAGACTCTTTGTAAGAGCAAAAGCGCCTCGGGCCCTGGCCAGAGCAGCATCTACATGTTTGTTAAAATACAGATACTGGTCTAGCCAGATCCCCAGGTATCTGACTACAGTCCTTTGCGCCAGTGGTTGCCCGTGTCGTCCAACAATTGAGAACTTTCGGAAAAATTGGCCCTAGGAATAACTGCTTTCTTATTCGACCAATCATGCATCTAACCAGCATCCAGTTTTCCAACGATGCAGGTCAACACAAATCCATTATTTACATAAATCTTTCTCTCTGCTGAGCGATATCAAATCTGCATTGTACCCGTTCAGCTTTACTGCCAACAAACATATTTTAAGATCCCTCCTTGAAGACAGTGAAGGTAGATCTATTAAACCTTGAATGAGGATATCCTGTCGACAAAACACACGGCCAAGTGCATCTATAATTCTATCTGCGTCCAAAAGTAGTGAGACGATCCCTAACCAACTGGTAAGCTTGAGATCAGCTTGGTTGGTGAACAAAGCTTGATGCATAATTTTAATGTTTTGGATCATTTCTAGTCGCTCAATTTGCTGCTTTGGACTGAGTACTGTTGGTCGTTGCTCTGGGACTACGAAAAGTGTTAATTTCAAATCATCTAACTCTTTCTTCAACTCCAAAAACTCATTGCCCTTTTGTATAACAGCAGCTTGTGCAGATCTCGTAGCCTCTGTCAGGAAGTTCAACGATCCTTCTGTCTCATAGCGGAAAACAGTAACACAATGTGCTTGAGTATCCTGCGTACCCCGTTGAACCAAAGTAGGTGGTCCTTCTCACTCCGCTTAAATCTTACACTTTGGAGTGCACACACTTGGGATCCTCACAAAACCGGGTTGTAGCTGTTACGTTTTTAGATATGTCGAATTTCACACACTAATAATGAAACGAGTGTTTACAGCTCTCACAAAAAACCATATCCCCCTCATCTTCATCTCTACGACAACTAAGAGCACCGCAACTACGCATTATCCTGGATTGGTTCTCGAATATATGCCTTAGCTTGAGTTAAATAAAGTGATGTGGTTGTCAGTCAGTTTTCAACAAGTCCGTGTGAGGAAAATCGAAATCCTCACTGAACAATCGATTGTATTGATGATGATTATTTACTAAGAAGAACTTTAGAAATTACATTAGAAATATAAGAACAAAGAAATCTTACACTCCTCAGGGGTGCGACGATTGCTACGATGTCTCTACTTCAAATATTATTTCGGACACAAAGCCCAAGCCAAAATTTACTGTTAGTCATATTCATGACGAATGACGTAGGCTGAGAATAAGACACAAAAAGAATACACAAATAATAAAGTACAGTGTGATCTCTCATAAGCGGACACATGCGGGATCGCCCGCTTAGGAGAGTGTCCGCTTTATGGAAATTGTCAAAAATGTTTTCGCTGAAATCTTAAGCTATCAGCTCTTAATATATTTTTTAAAGCCTATCATTTTTGTTTTGTTGGACAATTTGAACAAACAAATTGAAAACGTATTCGCTTTTAAAATTATATTTAATTGAACAACGTTTTGAATTTGACTCTGCCATAAATGGACTTCAACAAAACACAACATTTTCAAAATGTAATCGAAGATAGGATAGGAATTTGTACATTTTCAAAATGTAATCGAAGATAGGATAGGAATTTGTAAGGTTTTGGTCGCCAGCCTTTATAGCAAGGTTTTCGTTCTATATAGTCTATATAAGTAGTTACATAACTTCGGTAATTCGTATCGGTCTTTGGTTCCAATTCTTCCGAATCCTCTTTCCTCGATACATCAACGTTATGAACACACATGGACTATGTGCCATATTCCATCCTTCATTGTCATCACAAGATGCATATACCATAGAGCCTTACCGTTCATCGCAACCAATTGTTCTGATAAGCCAAGTCTATTTACTTGATCAAGACAAGGGTGTATCATCCTCTGCTTCATTTGAAATGCTTTCAGTCTTATCCAAAGACAGCAACTGATATTCGGCGAAGGTCTTATGTTCATTGTTGGAAAAGTCCCATTTTATGTAGCCTAGACACAAATGTGTGAAATTGTTGGCATTTCCTTTCAAACAATACGAGAGAGGATAGAAGGAGCAACATCACCAGTGTTGTGTACCGGAGCGCGAATTCCGCTGCAATTCTTTGTCCGCTTAGGGCAACAATTTTTTACGAAAATTTTGAAATGTATTGCCCGTGTCCGCTAAAGAGAATTGTCCGTTTTAGTAGTTGGGTCTGTTAAAATTTTAACATTTATTTAAGAAAACAATAGTATTTTTCAAAGTGTTCATCTGAAGCCATGACTTTTTCCCATCTTTCTGGCAATTTGTGGATCCCATCCCAAATAAACTGCGCTGGCTTGGCAGCCAAGAATGAATCAAGCCAATTTTTGATATTCTGCTCTGATGTGAACCGTATTTCAGTGAGGGCGTTTTGCATCGACCGGAACAAATGGTGGTCAGAAGGGGCAAGGTCTGGGGTATAAGACGGGTGGGGTAAAACTTCCCATCCATAGCAGATAATGTCATCGCCGACGAAGGGGTTGATCCCCCGTTCATATCGAAGACAGATCTCTAAGCGGTCTTCAAATCAATAAAGAAGAAAAAATCAGTGGGAGTCGACGGGATCTCGAACATTGTGTTAAGACATCTCCCCCTGGAAGTGTTTAATATGTACACAATCCTGTTTAACAATGCTTTGAATAATGCACATTATCCGGAGCATTGGAAAACTGCGATTGTACAACCCATATCCAAGCGAGTGAAAGATTCTTCGAATCCGTGCAACCTCCGGTCAATTAGTCTCCTTCCGAACATCAGCAAGGTATTCGAGAAGGTGATAAATAGAGCTCTGATCAACTGGACTAAGGACAAAAATATAATTCCGGATAACCAATTCGGTTTCAAAGCGGGACATGACACTATTCATTAGCAAACCACTGATGTACCTACTGTGTAACATGGTTACCGATAGACGGTTCGTCGTCAATGATTGATGTAAAAAATGGTCTCCAACAGGGTGCCGTTAATTCGCCGATCCTGTTCAACATTAACTTGAGCGATCTGATAAGTTCTCTTCCTCACGTAATTGCGTACGCCGACGACTTGATCGAGTACAGATCAGGCAAACAGATAGAGGACATCACTACTCTCGTGCAGGGTGACTTCGATTCATTCATGAGAGATTGCGATGACTGGAAGTTGAAAATCAACTTTCAGAAGTCGGAAACCATACTGTTCAGGACGCCGTTGTATAAGGAGTCGGCGGATACGAAAAAGAATTGGCGAAATTTCTCAATTGTTGGACGACACGGGCAACCACTGGCGCAAAGGACTGTAGTCAGATACCTGGAGATCTGGCTAGACCAGTATCTATATTTTAACAAACATGTAGATGCTGCTCTGGCCAGGGCCCGAGGCGCTTTCGCCCTTGCAAAAAGATTGTTTTACAACAACATTTAATACTCTGTCTGGTTTGTAGATTGAAAGTGTCCGATGTATGGAGGTGGCCGGACTACTGAAGTGTCCGGGCTACCGAGTGTCCGGACTACCGACTTTCCGGGCCAGCGAATGTCCCGACTAGCGAGGCTGTACCGTAAAAAAAATCAGCGAGAACTCACTCAAATATAGCTCATATAAAAAGCACGTTGATCTTTTATTCTACATTGAAATTCTACACGAAACTTTCCATCCATACTTAACGATGCATGCTTTCTCGGAGCTTATTTCAGCGTTTCGCAAAAACTTTCGAGTTGTCTTGCCATTATTGGTATTCCCAGCTTTTTGGTTTGGTATGATGACTAAAAACCCAAATCGTTCCTAGCCTAATAAAAAAAAAAAATAACGCCAGATGCGAAAAATATCCTAATTTTTTTAGCAGCACTGTATATCTGTTAAAAAACAAACACTCTTTCATAATGTTGCAATAATGCGGCTTAAAAACGGCAGCAAAAAAAAAGAAGCTGGATGTGGAAATGACTAAAATGCTGTCGGTGTTTACTTAAATCTTTTAGGCAGCTGGTGATAATCCGGTTGGCTGAGACGCATTCGTTCTTATTAACTGACTTACAATAGTTAACTAGGGTGAAAGTAATGTGCATGTCTCTCATCTGGCTCATGCTCACCTATGGCTGTTCCGTTTGGTTCAACGTGAGGGCAAGCTTATTGGAAAAGATTTCAATTAATGAGAGCACTGCTCTCAGGCTTAGGTTGCGCTAACCCTCTACTTAACCCCTCTGCAAAATACCGCTAACATTTCATGGCTAAAAAGTTATCGTACTCTCCCCAACTTAAGCCTTAGATTCAAAAAAGCGAAAATCATTCCTATTTCTAAAAATGTTCCTTGTGACATGAGCTTTGACACTTTAGTTGACTGCTGACAGTATACGTTATTCACGTAAATATCAGTACATTTGAGAAAGTTCAGTAGTAATCTGAAAGCCATCAGCGCATTTTTGAATAAAATTGCTGGGCACACAATTCGAACCAAGCTTTGATTTCCTACGGTTGCAATGCACAGACAGAGAGTGACTTTGGCTGATTGTTCACTGAACATTTCGCCTCGAATGTGGGTAGCAAACCTTGGAACATGTAAATGATTTCATCTTTATTTCATCTGAAAAATAAAACAACAGAACAAACAAGATATCTTTTCACGCGTCATGCAGAGGCTGTGAGTCACCAAAACAAAAGTGATACAACTTACCAGCTTCCTCAACCAACTGACTTCTCGCAATTGGAATCAGCAAAGGATATTGCTGATTGGTTGAACTTGTTGCTTGGGGACTGGTGACAGAAAACGACTATGAACGCAGTGCTCTATTAGAAACGTACATTTATTACAATTGTAATTCTTATAAATACAATGCAAGTTATCTCATTCCTGTAACAACACATTTTTTTATTCCTTTTATTTATTTTTTATTATCCTTGTATTGGCTTCCACATTTTTCGCGATTTGTGGGACTACCTCAATACACGTTGCAACGTATGCAGCGCCGCCATCCGTCGCTGGGGGGTTTTGTCCTAATTTAAAAAGTTCTTATCAAATAATGAGATCGAAACCAATAACCAAATCGAATAACTTTACCAATTTCAAGCACGATTCCATTTCATTTCGCTGTCTGTTCAAACACATATCCCTTCGAAGGACACACACAGAAATGAGGGAGTCATCCTTTTGATGTTCAGTTTAGCGAGGTCCAAAAAATGAGCAGCTGTTTTCGCAACTCAATTGCTGCCTGCCATGTAAATAACGAGCTCGAAATATTGCACTTTTGCATGCGACCACCACGATACATCGACTCAGTCGGCAATGGGAAATAAGGGAATCCAAAGGAATCTGCTTGTTAAAAGTTTTGATTTAGTTTCCTTGAAGAGTAATTGCAATGAAGGAACATACAATGCATTTTAATTGAGTTCTGTTTAAGGGAGACGTCAAGAATGTGATGTGCATGTAGAAACTGAACCGATTTAATTCTGAGAATGCTGAATAAGAAAATTTGTACTACACTCTTGTTAACGTCTAATTGAACAACTGCACCTTTGGGTCGACATCGATTATCCTTTGTCCATCAGTGGAACAGTCAGCGAGGCATTAACATCAAAGTTCATTATAATCGTCATTGTTTTCCGGAGAATATGTCTCACTTCCGTCGGAGACAAATCCTCCTGTGCCCAGGAAGTTACCTGATAGTCAGGTAGGTATAGCAGAACCAGTGACCCATAACCAGTAGGGCAAAAGGAGACCTTCAAAACCAATAATCTGAGCATGGGATTGATTATGACTGTCCTTTTCTAGTTTCGTCTCCTCGCTCTCAAATTATTCGCCTTCTCGTTATCAACTTTATTAAAGTACGAGTATGTATCTTTGTTTATGATTGTGCCTTTTGTGTAGGGAGTGATGGTATAAAAAGATACATACAAGAGTAGAACAATGGCTCTCTTATGTTCTCCTGTGGCTGCGCATCTGTTTTGATGGGAGGGGAGACAAAGAAGATATCTTCGCGAAGGATTTCTGATTGATTGGAGATGTTTCTTTATTTTTTTCCTATTTTCTGTAATTCGATACTTTTATTCATAGTATGGATGACCGAAAATACCTGGTTACCATGGAGTTGTCATGCTGACGGCAGGTACGAATATAGAATATGTTGAACGGATGATTTAATGAAGGGAATATTTAAAACAAAAAGTACACATTCGCATTCGAAAGGGTTTAAAGTTGTGCTACTGGGAAGGATAGTCATACACATGCATTACCATGCAGTCAATAGTGAAATTGTAATCGCAGACTGATGAGCAATGAGGATGCACTACATCCCAACTGTAAGGATGAATATGCAATGCATGGGGTAGTTTCGATGTTCACATGTTCATGAATTAATCGTTCTCTTAACCTCTGTTGTCTTGAAGATTTTCAAAGGAAACAACCGTGCAGTTAGGTGCAACCTCGAGATAGTTTTTCCCTATTTTACATTTATGAAGCCATCAACATGACATTTAGAAATAAGGCATATACTCCCCTTGCCCCAGTAACCGGCTAGCCAATAGTATCCTGGCACTTTCTATTAAATGGTTAACATTGAGACGATTTGACTTTATTTGCGTAGACTAAATATTTGTGCTTATATATACCAGGGTCAACAAATGTTTCGGTTAAATTTTCCAACATATTCGTTCTTCGTCTAAACCAACAAGCTTCTCCATCTAGCATGATCTCTGGCTAGCTGGCTCCAGTGCCGCACGCCCAATTGGTGTTGGTCCTTCCTCACCTGCGTGCACCACGTTAAACCCGGGCGGTCTCTGTAGCGTTGTCCCACAGGTTCGGAGTGGAAGACTCTCCGGGCCGGAGCTGAGTTCTCCATGTGCTCTACATAGCCCAGCCACCAGTTGGATCCGGAGATGTCTGATTAGGCTCATGTCGCTGTACAACCCGTACCATTCGTGGTTGAATCTTCTCCTCCGAAAACCGTCAACGCATACAAGACCAAAGATCGCACGGAGAACTTTTCTCCCGAAGAAACCAAGGACTTCTTCATCCGCTTTTGAGATTGTACATGCCTCCGCGCCGCACAGAAGGACTGGGATGATCAAGGTCTAATGTAAAGTCAGCTTAGTCCTTCGAGAGATGGCTCTATTACTCAATTGCCTATCTATTACAATATGGTTACTCTGCGTTTGATCTCGGTACTGATGTTGTTCGTACTATTTACTACGGAGGCGAGGTAGATGAAGTCCTTGAATACCTCGAAGTCACAGCTTCCCTTTGTGACGCTCTGTCCCAGACGTAGACATTACATGTCCTTTCTTGAGGACAGCATATACTTTGTTTTGCCCTCATTCACCGCTGGACCCATATTAGCCGCTTAAGTTTCAATGCCAACAAACCCCGCATAGACGGCTCGCTGTGTTCTGCCAATTATGTCAACGTCATCCGCGTATGCCAGCAATTGTACGTACTTCTGGAAGATCGGAACTCTAGTGTTGGCGTGTGAGTCCTGCATGATCTTCTACAGGATGACGTTGAAGAAGTCACATGACGTCTAAGACAGTTTGCCATTGAAGGACTCGCTGATTTCCTTGACGACCATAATGGAGCAGCGAGAATTCATCATCGTCATCCTGCATAACCTGTCGGCAAGAAAGGATCTTGTATGCGATGATAAGGAGATCTATCCCTCTGTAGTTGGCGAAACGGGTCTCCTTTCTTATGGATCCAGCAGACGATACTGATATTCCACTCGTCGGGCATGCTTTCCTCCGACCAGATCTTACAAATGCGCTGGTGCATGCGCCAACTAGATCATCTCCAGCTGCTTTAAAGATTTGCAGCTTTTTTATACTTCAGTCTTTATATTGTCTTCTTGACCTCGTCTAGGGCGGGCGGACGGAATTCTCGTCGACCATCGTCCAGCTTGAGTGAAACATTGTGCCTGGTAGCGGTATTTGGGTCCTTATCGCCGTTTAACAGTCCACAGAAGATTTCCAGATTCTCAGTATCGACTGCGCTCTACTACAAGTTCCCAATTTTCGTCCCGCAGGCTTCTGTCCGAATCATATATCCATTGGATAACTGCTTGAACCATTAGCTAAACTTTCGGGCATCATTACCGCCGTAGGACCTCTTCATCTTTCACTTCTCGTGCCGGGTTTCTTCCCTTCGTCTTTGTTCGTAGAGCTCACGAACAGTACTCGTTGTTCGCTGCACAGTTGATTTGTAAACTTCCAGGTTCACTGCATGTGCCAGCCATGAGTTCTCCCTAGTATATATCGTAAAGTCCATCACATCAGTGGCAGCTTCTTTGATGGCTTCTTGACAACGCCTCGAATCTTCTTCAATTGTTTGCGCCGGTGGCGACGAACTTAGAGAGAGATTCCGGGAGACTCGACCGACAAAGATCCTGACAGTCCGATTGTAGTTTTGCCACGTCAAACCGTGGTGTCCTTTCTCGACTCCGTTGTTCTCTTGATATCCGAGTTCTTACCTTGGCTACAACAAGAAAATGGTCCAAGTCAATATTGGTTTCCTTGAACGTTCGGACATCAAGTATGCCGGAGGAGTGACATACGTCGATCGCAACCTGATCAATCTGGTTGACGGTTGATTGTTCTGGGAACCGCCAGGTCCCTGTATGGATGTTGAGGTGTGAGAACCGCGTGCTAGGTACAGAGAGAGTACGGCCAGTGACAAAGTCGACCAGCGTCAGTCCGTTGTCGGATGTAGTGTCGTGTAGGCTGTGTTTCTCGATGACTCTTGCAAAGATGTCTTCGCTACCCAGCTTTGCGTTTAAATCTCGTAAAAAGATCTTGGTGTCGAAGGTGGGGCATTTATCGTATGTTCTTTCTAGGAGATCATAGAAGTCATCCTTGCTGTTGTCATCTTTGATCTCTGTCCGATCGTGGACGCAAATCATTCTGATATTCCCGAAATTTGGCCCTAGAGTATATGGCTCTTCCGCCGTCATCTCTATTCCGACGTTGGAAGATCCCTCTAGACCGGAGTTTTGGATACCGCCGTTGACCAGACAGTTCTCCAGGTAGTCGCCGCCATCCATAAAGAGAGATGAGCCCTGGTACAGAATCACTATCCCCCCGTCACTCGTTTGCAGCTGCCAACGATATCCCTACATGGGTTGGGTACCTCATTTCCATCGAAGGTTCACCACGTGGAAGTGAGAATAGAAGTTCGTTGATAGAGGCTGAGTGCAGACGCTGTGACGCCACTGCATGTGACGCCATACCATCGCTTTAAAAATCAAAAAATAGTCTTTCTGTAAAGTTCAGGCAAACACAAGAAGTACGACTTGAAAAAGAAGTTTAATATAATAAGTGACCATCAAATCTGATACGAAAATATGATTCAATGCTTTCAATTAGAAAAATATGGTGGCCCACTATTGGTACATTTATATACTTGTCAGACGAGATACAATATTTATGTTTGTCTAAAACTGAATTTTGTATCTGTTGACAGCACCTATATCCATCTGAAATATATATATATATGCCCGTTTAATAACGGAACCAGTACAGGACCAGATAACTAATTATATGAAAAAATATAACTTTTTATAGCAAATGAGTCAAGAAGATGCAGAATAAGAGAAGAGAACCACATGACCTTTCGCCAGCTGAAATAATAGAACTTAGTCAAAGTGATGAAAACAATAGAAAAACAGGGAAATTCGAGATTAATCCCACAGACGTCCAGCGATTGGAATGTAGGATCGGTTGGAAGAATCGGATACGGACTTCCTTTCTTTTGAATTTTCCTTAGATGATCGTTGTTTGATTGACATTGTTCATCAGTTTTTTCACGGACAATACAATATCGGACGATTCAGATTTCGCAACATGATTATAATCGATCTCACCTTCAGCTGTAAATTATGCGGCCAATTTGCTGGCACATCAATGCAAAAATTACGTCGGATAGTTGGTCGCTTCATCCTCGTCGATCACCCTATTAACGGACTTTGTAATTTTTGGACTTTTTCTGCAGGTTATCCCAAAATTTTTCTTTCGCAAGAAACTTCTCTCGGCAATTTTTATTTATTTGTATACATATATATATATTTTATTTTCAACAACGACAACTCACTGAAAATAATTTAACTCAGTGAAAAACCGGTATCAAGGAGTACTTTGCAGGATATGTTACATGGTGAATTGAGCTTGTACAAAAGTCAATATGCAGAAGGACAAGTCAGTCACTTAGCCACCTACACATTATTTCTTGGTCTAGGTCCATTACATTTGATATCCAACACCACTCGGACATCTTCCCCAGTGGGTATCAAAAAGGGTCCAGTTGAATCTAAATGAGACCCGGCCAATGCTCATTCATACACAGAGCTCCTAGAATTCTTTGTCCAATTTCGGCTATCGGCTAGTTTGCTAATTTAGCATGATCAAATTGGACACTGTGGTTCGGAAGCACTGAGAAGTAACGCACTTATCATGGGATGTGCTGCGAATGCAAATCACACAATCTGGGTAAAACGGAAACCAATGTCAGAATTGAGGGGTATTTGAGTTCAGTTGAGTGTGCAAGGTGTACCATACACATAAGCTGAAGCATGCAAAAATCTCGATTAACGACCGACTATATTTAATGACATCCAATAATGGAGGGTGTCAGCTGCTCACTTCATAAACATATTCTGTTCATTCCTAACCAACCGGTTTTTATAGGAACTAGGAAAACTAACTGAGATGTGGGAGGGGCAACCAGCAAATATTCTTACAGACGCCAACATCTTCAAACGAAAAACCGCTCCTAACCTTACCTATTGGTGAATGGACTCACTGCAATCTTAAATTGCTCTGTATGTAGCCTCTTTGGCATCAGTACATAGAGAGATAAGCTCAACAATCCCTAGTAGGACCTAGGCCTTTGAATAGAGGAAAACATTCACGAGATACCGTCCTATTGTTCTGGTGGCTCTGCAGCAGTGTTGACAAGTTATGATAGTTTTACAAATTACTACTACTAATGTAAATAACGTAACAAATGTAACTAATCCTAAATTTTGACAGTTCTTCACCAAAATCAAGAATATAATTAGAAGCAATAAGTTTATTTTGTGGTTACGCTTTTGCATAACTCCTGATAAGTCGATGGCGAAGGACCAAGTTACCAGGAAATCTCTCGTAAGTGGTATAGCCCCGAGACCCCTTTAGTGGATCATGCGGTCATCATCATGATGACGACATTTTTTTGATTAGATTACAATCACCTTCTCAAGATTAATAACTTTCTTTTAAAAATATTGAATTTTGTCCATCTAAACGAATGGGATCATTTTAAATACAAAGATGGAACTTTTAAAACCTTGCATGAAAAAAGCTTATGAATCCAATTTTGTTTTGGAAGACAGCTGATATCAGCCGTCTTAACTTTGACATCTTCTTATTTTTTAACAGTCAAAGCTTTTATTGAAAAGGTTTGGATATTTATATTGGGTCTATAACTTATTCGTTCGGTTTTTTTTTTTCAAAATTTTAAAGTTTATTTAAGAAAAACATGTAGAATAGTATTAACTTTTTTCTCTTCCCAAAAGAACTGCGCCGACTTGGCAGGTAAGAATGATTCAAGCTAATTTTTGATATTCTGCTCTCAAGTCGGGACGAGCGTTGTCATGATGGAAAATTATTGCCTCGAGTCTGATCCCACCAAATACAGAGCATTACTTTCGCGCCATGGATATTCGGCTTTGCCATTGATTTGGCTAGTTGGCCAAGCCAAAATCACCATCGTGCAAACCACTTTTGTCACGTTGGCGCAGCTAGCGCATGTTCACCATAAACTTCCAATTAAGAAGAACTCCCCGCAAAAGCACTTTTTCAGGTACAAAGTTTGACATATTTGAGTGAAAAAAAAATTATTGTTGTTTACGCTTCAAATGAATGACATATACTGAAATGACGTACAATGACAGTAGCTTTCCAACGCATGTTTCAATGGAATAATACAATTTACGCCATCTCTTAGCAAACCGCACAAGACCCAGTATATAGACCCAATATATGCAATTTAAACGCCTCAAACATATTTTTTATCATGGAAACCAAAATTTCATATCAATTTTTAAGTTTTCTACTATTTTTCTTCTAATGAACAATTTCATTTAGTTTTAAACAAAAAAAAATAGATTTATTCACTTTTTTGTTAAATAGTTTTTGTAATGTAGTTCATACCTAACACAGAAAGAGAATTCATAAAAGATATTTAATATCTATAAAAAAAGAAATTATTTGTGTTGCTTGCGATATTGTACTCTATGTTTGGTTGTATTGGGTAGCAAGGCATATAAAATGATTTTTTCCTTGCTAAAAAAATTCGCTTAACTCCAATGTCAAATGGGATTTGTGACCATCAACAAATAATATAACCGGACGTTTTACTTGGTCTGTCAGTAAGCGTTTATGTACACAATTAGCCATGTACTCATACAGCGATTTCGGTTGAGCGAATCCAACCGCTCTCGCTTTCCCTTTGGAGGACGTAAGTATGAGCTTTCCATCAGCCGAGAAGAAAATACGTACGGTTATGGTTTCTTTATCATCAAGAACACATGTTTGGTATTTCTATAACCAAAGCAAGCAAAAACTGCTTTCATCGCCGTTGAGCATCCTTCATGTGTCGTGCATTATTTCCTTCTGGTTAATGCTCTCTTTAAATATTCTTGCAGCTCTTTAAACCATTTTAAAATAATTCCTTTTGTGACGACCTTTGCTAATGCTCTCGGCTTCTCTCATAGCTAAAGAAACGTTTCTCTTCATAAATGATTTGAGCCATATTTGACATTTCGAGCCCTTAATTATATTTTTCACCGTATTAAGGAGGTCATCACTCTTTAAGGGAAACACACATTTACACATATCTGTGCACCAGTCAGCAATTTTGGTTTCCTCTTTAGGTTAGAAGCAAGGATCGGGCGCCTATCTTGTTACCTTTTCACCAATAAGCGTCTTGCTTATCAGTCGGTCATGAAGTGTTGATCGACACACACCGCACTTGGCAGCTGCTTTTCTTATACTTAAATTATTTGTCCGAATGCCTTCTAATGCCCTATTTGAACTGGTTTCCTCCATTCTTAAGTAACTAAATCTAATTAAAATAATGACGTTTTATTTATTTTAATGCGTAAAAAACCAATTGTCCGGTTTCTAAACCTAATTTTTCAGTACCCGGACAGTCGGTTTCTTTGTTAGAAAACACTGTCCGCATACTGAAGTTATTAAAGAACCATACAATATTCTTTATTTAAACTAAGCAAAATACACATAGGTATAGTTTAAAGGTATATACGCCTCAAAGTACAACGCTCATATCTGGTCTGGTGACCAGCACCTATTAGGAATCCAAAAGCGAACTTATAGGAAACAACAATATTGCAGAGTAACTAGACTCGCTCGAACAACGACGTACCGTCTCGTCTCTATCCGTATTTTACCGCTATTTTAACAAACGATGCTCAAGTGAGCTTGCCAACTGCATTCCTCCTCTCCATGAATTCACCCGCAATACCTGTCTCACCAGGAATGCTCATCAGTTTACCCTTAAGCCTACTTTCAGCCACACAGTTAAATTTAGAGACTCGTTCGTCAGCCGCACGACTCGAAAATGGAATGCTCTTCCCAGCCCAATATTTCCCCCAGAATACAATCCGCAGATATTTAAAACCAATGTGCGCAGGTACCTCCTCTCCTTTTCTCCCTCTACACCTTCGGCCGTGCTGTGTCTTGAACCCAGGCACTTAACAATATCTTGTGCGCGCGCAAAATTATAGGAAAAAAAATTGGATGTGCAAATGCAGTAATAAATGTCTAAAATAAATTACATTTTGAAAATAGCGCCACTATTTTTTCTAGAGGAAAAACGCACTTGTCTTCAATCTTCACAACTACCACGAACTAACTAATCACATCCCTTGGAAACTACTTGTGTATATGAAAGAAGCATAGAGGATTGTTTTTGTGTTGTCGCCAATTACGCACTGCAATCTTTCTTACACATGTCTTGAATTCGTGGACGTCCGGCTAGGAGCCGAAACAGAAATTTGCTCACGAAACGGAGTGTTCACAGACATGGGAGAAGTATTGCATAAAAAACGCTGTCAGATGAAATAAAGGGACAAGGGAGGTAAAAGTTGAATATCTCTGATTAAGGATACACACAAATAAAAGCTCATTTTATATTTAACATATCTTGGCAATGTTCAACGAAATTAATGAGCTATGTCGATGTTTAACAAATTTGCCGTCTAACTGCAATTTGCAGCCCTAAGTGTTCATCGTATAGCGAGAAGTGGTTGTCTTCATGGAGGAGGCGTGTTAATTGCTGTACGCTCAACTTTTTGTATGAATGTCTGTGGACTCCTCTCTATGTCCAGTGATCATTGACGAGTTGCTGAGCGAAAGGAAAATTACTTTGTTGCAAGTTACATTTCACCTGACAGTCCGTTTTATGTTTATGAACGTCATGTTGTCAATATAATTTTTATTGTTGATCAGCTGACTAAACAACATCTCATCGTCATGGCATATATTAACCTTGATATCAAGTGGTCTATGAAAATAGATTTTGAATTCATATTTATCGATTCCTGCAATGTGTTTCAAACGAATTTTTGTCAAAACGCTATTCTTAGAATTCTTGACTTGTTGATTGTAAACATTATGGTTGAAACTGTTCCGTCAGAGAAGTTATATGTTTGGTATATATTTGAACGTTGAATGTAGCTCACACAAATGTATGCATAAATGAAAACTGAATCTTCAGTTTCCAGCAATCCGAAATGTTTCTGGTCATGTGTTCATTCAAAGGAAAACGTAAAACTAACTTATCATAGTACAGAGGCAACGTGTGAGCTCTTTGCAAGTTTTTGGAATCGGTAAATGTTGATCGTACAATATTATTCCTTCTCTTAATGAAAATGTTAAAATGGATAATATATTGGATTCTTGGATCTTGGATCCTTGGATCCTTGGAACTTCCAATAGATGACATTTTGCAAGGTATTCAATCCATTCGATTCAGTAGAGTCATGATATCAAGTCGATGTGATTCTTGCTGACTTAATAGGCATTTGACACAGTCTGTCATTGAATTCTGTTAAGCAAATTAAAGTAATTTGGAATTCACTCCATGCTAGATTTCAAGTTACCCCTTAAATAGCCTAGAAAAAGCTTCTCAAATTGGCCTCTCGGAGTCGGCATAAAACTGTAGGTCCCTTCTACTCCTGATAGAATAACGGCACGTACAACGGGAGTGGTTGTTGACCCTCTACATGCTGTAGCGCCACCCATATTACTGGCGATATTGGTAGTTGTCAATCTTGAAATATTGTGTTATTATCCGGTGTTCCCCAAGGGACTATACCTTAAATGCTTGAATATGTTAATTGCCTGATGTATGCCGATGTTCTTAAGATTTTTCTTCGTGTCAAAGATTCACAAGACTGCTCAAAATGTCGTCCAGAGAGGGTTCAAAGTCCTTTACAAAATTCGTTATAAGACGAATGGACTTAGAACGAATGTACACTACTAACACAAGACTAGGAAAAAGACAAAATATTCAAATATTCAATTCAATGTTTATCTATTATATTTTCTTCAACATGTTGAACATTATGTTTCGGAAAGCAATTTTCGAACAAGAAGTCTGTTACTCCACCCAGGCACTGCACTAAATTCAAACCAGAAATGAAGTATGATAGAGATGCCCAACTTCTACCTCTCTTGCCCCTTAAAATTTTTGACAACCATTTTTTATATTGTTTTCTAAAGCCAAATTGGCCAATCAGAGAACGGCATTTACGTTATTTCGCGAATAACTGTCAAAAATTCATGAATAACCTTCAAAATTTTCATGATTATCCGTCAAATTCGTCGATGGACTAGGGGTCAATCAGCTGTGAAGTTGGGTATCTCTATCATACTTCATTTCTGATTCAAACAATCAATACGTCAATTCTGTCAAATTTTATTTATTGCTAATTCATTATACTGCTTATTTGTGAAATATCTATATGTTTTGTATTTGAATTGAATTATTAATTTATTTATTTATATTGTAACTGTTCTTGCATATATAATATAATATACAGATACTATATATTGAATTTACAACCACGTAGTATAAAACATTTTAAGAGCTGTTGCCCATTGAATTAATTCGAAATCTTTAATCGGTTTTATTAAAATAGGGTTTTGTTTAGTGTCACATTTGTTTTCAGTGTACAATATTATTATATATCAATCGTATTTTAAAATGTTCGACCATCTGTTAGAATCAAATTCGGTAGATGAAACAAAGAACTAATATTTTTATTATTATAAAAGTCGAGAATGACAGTGCGAGAGCAATTAACAACTTTGCCCTCCATCCACATGCCCATGAAGTTCTACTGATACTACTGACAGCAATTCTTATAAAAGGGCTCTCATTCTTCCTGAAACTTATAGCAAGTGTCCAAGACCTCTGGTCTCAGAAAAGTTCTAGCAACATACAGCCTAATTCTGACAGCTGATGGTACCGTATTGAGCGTATTCTGCAAAAAGTCGAAGGGGATAGTGACGAGGGAATCAATGCACCTTCTGTGCTTTTGTGGCGCCTTCTTCACTCGAAGAAGAAAGTCAGAGGTTTACTTTTCGCCTTATGCTTTATTCTTAGAATCGCTTTCGTTCGAAAGTGGATCGAATTCGAATGATTTTTTCTGCCGAGTAAATTTGCAAAACATGTAAGTTCAGATATTTTTGTTGGCTTTATTAATATAAGTAGGTCACAATCGCACTCCAATTGGACCATTATAGAGCAAAAAGAAAGCTGATCAGGCTAATTTAAGAAAATCCTACGGTTTACGGGATTTTTAAACAAACCGGGTTGATACTGATCGGTTTTGGTGAGATGCCGGACAAAAGCCTAATAGCTACGGACCTCCTTCCACTAGGTAGAGCCACTGGCTCTACTTGTTGTAGATACAGGAACAGCACATAAATACACGTCGATTCCTGAAGAAATCTTTGAAACGGACAGCCAAGGGAAGATGTCCGCACCTAGTCAAAACAGACACAAGAAAAACACTCCAGTTTAAACCCTACTAAAGCAAAATGAATTGCAGAAGGTGCTTTTCGCGGAACTTACATCAAAACTGGATGTACTTAAAGAAGAGCTTCACCGAAACAACAGGTACCTTCGCTGTGAAAAATAAAATGCGTAGGAAAACTAAGAACAAACGTACTAGATGTGCAACTTGTGGAGGTAATCAACCAACTTACTGTACATAATTTTCGGTAACATACTGTAATGAAAAAAACTTCCCTTTTTTATAGAATCCATAGTTTATTTTTTTTTTTTATTTCTTAATTCCCTTTGTAGTGTTTTTTATTGTTAGTTTTTTGAGTCTATCAAGTACAACTGAAATAAATAAGATCGATGTAAGGGGAAATATAAATACATATGTATTTTTTTTATTTCAAGAAGTCTACGGTTCGGTCTCGAGCGTTTCGTGCTTCATGCTTTCGCTTCAGCACCCACGTCAATTGTTGCGTTTTCTGTATGTTCTTCTATTGCGAAAATTCTAAACATCTGAAACATTGAATTGGATACAGACGTTGCGCAAACGTTTACTATTAGAGTTCCGGTAATCGGTGATCGAAGGGGTGTCATTACCCAAGACTCTAAGAGATATCCGCGTGACCTGAATCACATTATTATGTAGCTGTATGATTCCAAAAATATACTGTTTCTGTGAATATACTTGTCCATCTTTACATTGTTGCAGTGGATAATTTCGCACACCAGCACACCATACTAAGCTAAGGCACATTCAGCCGAAAGTTTTTGACAAATCTGAAAGGAAATGAGATATGTATCATGTATTCAAAGGGTACATACAATACAAAAAAACATACAACTTAATAATTGATTATTATGAACAAAATTATAGTATTCGCGAAATTTCTTCAGTGGTTAACAAACCTAAATCAACAGTTTTCAATATAATAAAGTCTTTTAAAGATAACGGTTTTCTTTATCGCGTTTCGGGAATTTGGCCTTCCAAAATTTCTACGGATCAAAGTAAACGAAGAATTTTAAGGGTGGTAAATAGAAACCCGAAGGAATCAGCTGTGGAAATTGCCAAATCTTTGAAGAAAGAAAAAATTGCAGAAGTTCATCCGCAAACAGTGCGCAATTTTTTACATAAAAATGATCTAAAAGCCCGCACACCTCGCAAAAAGCCAGCCTTATCAGAAAGAAACATAAAAAAGCGACTGGAGTATGTCAAGGAGTACGTGCAGAAAACGGATGAGTTCTGGAATCAAGTAATTTTTTGTTACGAATCAAAATTTAACATTTTCGGTAGTGATGGTCGACGCTTTGTGTCGAGGAGGGACGGAACTGCTTTGGATCCCAAAAATGTCACTTCTACGGTTAAGCACGGTGGTGGGAACATAATGGTTTGGGGTTCAATGGCAACAAACGGAGTTGGTTCTCTTCATGTAATTGAAGGAAATTTAACAAAGTTTGGATACGTTGATATCCTAAAACGTTGTATCCCCGGAACCAAAGAAAAATTGAGACTACCGCCGGGTGTAATGCTGTTGCATGATAATGATCCAAAGCATACAGCCGGTATAACAAAAGATTGGTGTATTTGGAACATAAAAAAGGTGTCCCCAAATGGATCCCCAAAGTCCGGATCTTAATCCCATAGATCACCTTTGGGCTGTTTTAGAAAAGGAAGTTCGAAAAATAACCATTTGTACCAGAGAAGAGTTAAAGACAGCATTGTATGAAAAATGGCAAAAAATTCCATCGGCTGTAACAAAAAACCTGGTCGGATCGATGAACAGAAGATTGCAGGAAGTTATAAAAGCAAAAGGACAACACACAAAATATTAAAAAAAATAATTATTTTCATTTCTTGTAATTGTCCCAGTTTTTTTGGCCGATGAATTTGCACTATTTTTGATTTAAACCTTTAGTTGCTAAAATTAAAAAATTAACAATAAATGTGTTTGGATTACTGAAACCGTATTAAAGTTGGGTATCTCTATCATACTTCATTTCTGATTCAAACAATCAATACGTCAATTCTGTCAAATTTTATTTATTGCTAATTCATTATACTGCTTATTTGTGAAATATCTATATGTTTTGTATTTGAATTGAATTATTAATTTATTTATTTATATTGTTATTCATGCGTTTTTGTATCTCAATTAAATTGCTTGTAACTGTTCTTGCATATATAATATAATATACAGATACTATATATTGAATTTACAACCACGTAGTATAAAACATTTTAAGAGCTGTTGCCCATTGAATTAATTCGAAATCTTTAATCGGTTTTATTAAAATAGGGTTTTGTTTAGTGTCACATTTGTTTTCAGTGTACAATATTATTATATATCAATCGTATTTTAAAATGTTCGACCATCTGTTAGAATCAAATTCGGTAGATGAAACAAAGAACTAATATTTTTATTATTATAAAAGTCGAGAATGACAGTGCGAGAGCAATTAACAACTTTGCCCTCCATCCACATGCCCATGAAGTTCTACTGATACTACTGACAGCAATTCTTATAAAAGGGCTCTCATTCTTCCTGAAACTTATAGCAAGTGTCCAAGACCTCTGGTCTCAGAAAAGTTCTAGCAACATACAGCCTAATTCTGACAGCTGATGGTACCGTATTGAGCGTATTCTGCAAAAAGTCGAAGGGGATAGTGACGAGGGAATCAATGCACCTTCTGTGCTTTTGTGGCGCCTTCTTCACTCGAAGAAGAAAGTCAGAGGTTTACTTTTCGCCTTATGCTTTATTCTTAGAATCGCTTTCGTTCGAAAGTGGATCGAATTCGAATGATTTTTTCTGCCGAGTAAATTTGCAAAACATGTAAGTTCAGATATTTTTGTTGGCTTTATTAATATAAGTAGGTCACAATCGCACTCCAATTGGACCATTATAGAGCAAAAAGAAAGCTGATCAGGCTAATTTAAGAAAATCCTACGGTTTACGGGATTTTTAAACAAACCGGGTTGATACTGATCGGTTTTGGTGAGATGCCGGACAAAAGCCTAATAGCTACGGACCTCCTTCCACTAGGTAGAGCCACTGGCTCTACTTGTTGTAGATACAGGAACAGCACATAAATACACGTCGATTCCTGAAGAAATCTTTGAAACGGACAGCCAAGGGAAGATGTCCGCACCTAGTCAAAACAGACACAAGAAAAACACTCCAGTTTAAACCCTACTAAAGCAAAATGAATTGCAGAAGGTGCTTTTCGCGGAACTTACATCAAAACTGGATGTACTTAAAGAAGAGCTTCACCGAAACAACAGGTACCTTCGCTGTGAAAAATAAAATGCGTAGGAAAACTAAGAACAAACGTACTAGATGTGCAACTTGTGGAGGTAATCAACCAACTTACTGTACATAATTTTCGGTAACATACTGTAATGAAAAAAACTTCCCTTTTTTATAGAATCCATAGTTTATTTTTTTTTTTTATTTCTTAATTCCCTTTGTAGTGTTTTTTATTGTTAGTTTTTTGAGTCTATCAAGTACAACTGAAATAAATAAGATCGATGTAAGGGGAAATATAAATACATATGTATTTTTTTTATTTCAAGAAGTCTACGGTTCGGTCTCGAGCGTTTCGTGCTTCATGCTTTCGCTTCAGCACCCACGTCAATTGTTGCGTTTTCTGTATGTTCTTCTATTGCGAAAATTCTAAACATCTGAAACATTGAATTGGATACAGACGTTGCGCAAACGTTTACTATTAGAGTTCCGGTAATCGGTGATCGAAGGGGTGTCATTACCCAAGACTCTAAGAGATATCCGCGTGACCTGAATCACATTATTATGTAGCTGTATGATTCCAAAAATATACTGTTTCTGTGAATATACTTGTCCATCTTTACATTGTTGCAGTGGATAATTTCGCACACCAGCACACCATACTAAGCTAAGGCACATTCAGCCGAAAGTTTTTGACAAATCTGAAAGGAAATGAGATATGTATCATGTATTCAAAGGGTACATACAATACAAAAAAACATACAACTTAATAATTGATTATTATGAACAAAATTATAGTATTCGCGAAATTTCTTCAGTGGTTAACAAACCTAAATCAACAGTTTTCAATATAATAAAGTCTTTTAAAGATAACGGTTTTCTTTATCGCGTTTCGGGAATTTGGCCTTCCAAAATTTCTACGGATCAAAGTAAACGAAGAATTTTAAGGGTGGTAAATAGAAACCCGAAGGAATCAGCTGTGGAAATTGCCAAATCTTTGAAGAAAGAAAAAATTGCAGAAGTTCATCCGCAAACAGTGCGCAATTTTTTACATAAAAATGATCTAAAAGCCCGCACACCTCGCAAAAAGCCAGCCTTATCAGAAAGAAACATAAAAAAGCGACTGGAGTATGTCAAGGAGTACGTGCAGAAAACGGATGAGTTCTGGAATCAAGTAATTTTTTGTTACGAATCAAAATTTAACATTTTCGGTAGTGATGGTCGACGCTTTGTGTCGAGGAGGGACGGAACTGCTTTGGATCCCAAAAATGTCACTTCTACGGTTAAGCACGGTGGTGGGAACATAATGGTTTGGGGTTCAATGGCAACAAACGGAGTTGGTTCTCTTCATGTAATTGAAGGAAATTTAACAAAGTTTGGATACGTTGATATCCTAAAACGTTGTATCCCCGGAACCAAAGAAAAATTGAGACTACCGCCGGGTGTAATGCTGTTGCATGATAATGATCCAAAGCATACAGCCGGTACAACAAAAGATTGGTGTATTTGGAACATAAAAAAGGTGTCCCCAAATGGATCCCCAAAGTCCGGATCTTAATCCCATAGATCACCTTTGGGCTGTTTTAGAAAAGGAAGTTCGAAAAATAACCATTTGTACCAGAGAAGAGTTAAAGACAGCATTGTATGAAAAATGGCAAAAAATTCCATCGGCTGTAACAAAAAACCTGGTCGGATCGATGAACAGAAGATTGCAGGAAGTTATAAAAGCAAAAGGACAACACACAAAATATTAAAAAAAATAATTATTTTCATTTCTTGTAATTGTCCCAGTTTTTTTGGCCGATGAATTTGCACTATTTTTGATTTAAACCTTTAGTTGCTAAAATTAAAAAATTAACAATAAATGTGTTTGGATTACTGAAACCGTATTAAAGTTGGGTATCTCTATCATACTTCATTTCTGATTCAAACAATCAATACGTCAATTCTGTCAAATTTTATTTATTGCTAATTCATTATACTGCTTATTTGTGAAATATCTATATGTTTTGTATTTGAATTGAATTATTAATTTATTTATTTATATTGTTATTCATGCGTTTTTGTATCTCAATTAAATTGCTTGTAACTGTTCTTGCATATATAATATAATATACAGATACTATATATTGAATTTACAACCACGTAGTATAAAACATTTTAAGAGCTGTTGCCCATTGAATTAATTCGAAATCTTTAATCGGTTTTATTAAAATAGGGTTTTGTTTAGTGTCACATTTGTTTTCAGTGTACAATATTATTATATATCAATCGTATTTTAAAATGTTCGACCATCTGTTAGAATCAAATTCGGTAGATGAAACAAAGAACTAATATTTTTATTATTATAAAAGTCGAGAATGACAGTGCGAGAGCAATTAACAACTTTGCCCTCCATCCACATGCCCATGAAGTTCTACTGATACTACTGACAGCAATTCTTATAAAAGGGCTCTCATTCTTCCTGAAACTTATAGCAAGTGTCCAAGACCTCTCAGGTCTCAGAAAAGTTCTAGCAACATACAGCCTAATTCTGACAGCTGATGGTACCGTATTGAGCGTATTCTGCAAAAAGTCGAAGGGGATAGTGACGAGGGAATCAATGCACCTTCTGTGCTTTTGTGGCGCCTTCTTCACTCGAAGAAGAAAGTCAGAGGTATACTTTTCGCCTTATGCTTTATTCTTAGAATCGCTTTCGTTCGAAAGTGGATCGAATTCGAATGATTTTTTCTGCCGAGTAAATTTGCAAAACATGTAAGTTCAGATATTTTTGTTGGCTTTATTAATATAAGTAGGTCACAATCGCACTCCAATTGGACCATTATAGAGCAAAAAGAAAGCTGATCAGGCTAATTTAAGAAAATCCTACGGTTTACGGGATTTTTAAACAAACCGGGTTGATACTGATCGGTTTTGGTGAGATGCCGGACAAAAGCCTAATAGCTACGGACCTCCTTCCACTAGGTAGAGCCACTGGCTCTACTTGTTGTAGATACAGGAACAGCACATAAATACACGTCGATTCCTGAAGAAATCTTTGAAACGGACAGCCAAGGGAAGATGTCCGCACCTAGTCAAAACAGACACAAGAAAAACACTCCAGTTTAAACCCTACTAAAGCAAAATGAATTGCAGAAGGTGCTTTTCGCGGAACTTACATCAAAACTGGATGTACTTAAAGAAGAGCTTCACCGAAACAACAGGTACCTTCGCTGTGAAAAATAAAATGCGTAGGAAAACTAAGAACAAACGTACTAGATGTGCAACTTGTGGAGGTAATCAACCAACTTACTGTACATAATTTTCGGTAACATACTGTAATGAAAAAAACTTCCCTTTTTTATAGAATCCATAGTTTATTTTTTTTTTTTATTTCTTAATTCCCTTTGTAGTGTTTTTTATTGTTAGTTTTTTGAGTCTATCAAGTACAACTGAAATAAATAAGATCGATGTAAGGGGAAATATAAATACATATGTATTTTTTTTATTTCAAGAAGTCTACGGTTCGGTCTCGAGCGTTTCGTGCTTCATGCTTTCGCTTCAGCACCCACGTCAATTGTTGCGTTTTCTGTATGTTCTTCTATTGCGAAAATTCTAAACATCTGAAACATTGAATTGGATACAGACGTTGCGCAAACGTTTACTATTAGAGTTCCGGTAATCGGTGATCGAAGGGGTGTCATTACCCAAGACTCTAAGAGATATCCGCGTGACCTGAATCACATTATTATGTAGCTGTATGATTCCAAAAATATACTGTTTCTGTGAATATACTTGTCCATCTTTACATTGTTGCAGTGGATAATTTCGCACACCAGCACACCATACTAAGCTAAGGCACATTCAGCCGAAAGTTTTTGACAAATCTGAAAGGAAATGAGATATGTATCATGTATTCAAAGGGTACATACAATACAAAAAAACATACAACTTAATAATTGATTATTATGAACAAAATTATAGTATTCGCGAAATTTCTTCAGTGGTTAACAAACCTAAATCAACAGTTTTCAATATAATAAAGTCTTTTAAAGATAACGGTTTTCTTTATCGCGTTTCGGGAATTTGGCCTTCCAAAATTTCTACGGATCAAAGTAAACGAAGAATTTTAAGGGTGGTAAATAGAAACCCGAAGGAATCAGCTGTGGAAATTGCCAAATCTTTGAAGAAAGAAAAAATTGCAGAAGTTCATCCGCAAACAGTGCGCAATTTTTTACATAAAAATGATCTAAAAGCCCGCACACCTCGCAAAAAGCCAGCCTTATCAGAAAGAAACATAAAAAAGCGACTGGAGTATGTCAAGGAGTACGTGCAGAAAACGGATGAGTTCTGGAATCAAGTAATTTTTTGTTACGAATCAAAATTTAACATTTTCGGTAGTGATGGTCGACGCTTTGTGTCGAGGAGGGACGGAACTGCTTTGGATCCCAAAAATGTCACTTCTACGGTTAAGCACGGTGGTGGGAACATAATGGTTTGGGGTTCAATGGCAACAAACGGAGTTGGTTCTCTTCATGTAATTGAAGGAAATTTAACAAAGTTTGGATACGTTGATATCCTAAAACGTTGTATCCCCGGAACCAAAGAAAAATTGAGACTACCGCCGGGTGTAATGCTGTTGCATGATAATGATCCAAAGCATACAGCCGGTATAACAAAAGATTGGTGTATTTGGAACATAAAAAAGGTGTCCCCAAATGGATCCCCAAAGTCCGGATCTTAATCCCATAGATCACCTTTGGGCTGTTTTAGAAAAGGAAGTTCGAAAAACAACCATTTGTACCAGAGAAGAGTTAAAGACAGCATTGTATGAAAAATGGCAAAAAATTCCATCGGCTGTAACAAAAAACCTGGTCGGATCGATGAACAGAAGATTGCAGGAAGTTATAAAAGCAAAAGGACAACACACAAAATATTAAAAAAAATAATTATTTTCATTTCTTGTAATTGTCCCAGTTTTTTTGGCCGATGAATTTGCACTATTTTTGATTTAAACCTTTAGTTGCTAAAATTAAAAAATTAACAATAAATGTGTTTGGATTACTGAAACCGTATTAAAGTTGGGTATCTCTATCATACTTCATTTCTGATTCAAACAATCAATACGTCAATTCTGTCAAATTTTATTTATTGCTAATTCATTATACTGCTTATTTGTGAAATATCTATATGTTTTGTATTTGAATTGAATTATTAATTTATTTATTTATATTGTTATTCATGCGTTTTTGTATCTCAATTAAATTGCTTGTAACTGTTCTTGCATATATAATATAATATACAGATACTATATATTGAATTTACAACCACGTAGTATAAAACATTTTAAGAGCTGTTGCCCATTGAATTAATTCGAAATCTTTAATCGGTTTTATTAAAATAGGGTTTTGTTTAGTGTCACATTTGTTTTCAGTGTACAATATTATTATATATCAATCGTATTTTAAAATGTTCGACCATCTGTTAGAATCAAATTCGGTAGATGAAACAAAGAACTAATATTTTTATTATTATAAAAGTCGAGAATGACAGTGCGAGAGCAATTAACAACTTTGCCCTCCATCCACATGCCCATGAAGTTCTACTGATACTACTGACAGCAATTCTTATAAAAGGGCTCTCATTCTTCCTGAAACTTATAGCAAGTGTCCAAGACCTCTCAGGTCTCAGAAAAGTTCTAGCAACATACAGCCTAATTCTGACAGCTGATGGTACCGTATTGAGCGTATTCTGCAAAAAGTCGAAGGGGATAGTGACGAGGGAATCAATGCACCTTCTGTGCTTTTGTGGCGCCTTCTTCACTCGAAGAAGAAAGTCAGAGGTATACTTTTCGCCTTATGCTTTATTCTTAGAATCGCTTTCGTTCGAAAGTGGATCGAATTCGAATGATTTTTTCTGCCGAGTAAATTTGCAAAACATGTAAGTTCAGATATTTTTGTTGGCTTTATTAATATAAGTAGGTCACAATCGCACTCCAATTGGACCATTATAGAGCAAAAAGAAAGCTGATCAGGCTAATTTAAGAAAATCCTACGGTTTACGGGATTTTTAAACAAACCGGGTTGATACTGATCGGTTTTGGTGAGATGCCGGACAAAAGCCTAATAGCTACGGACCTCCTTCCACTAGGTAGAGCCACTGGCTCTACTTGTTGTAGATACAGGAACAGCACATAAATACACGTCGATTCCTGAAGAAATCTTTGAAACGGACAGCCAAGGGAAGATGTCCGCACCTAGTCAAAACAGACACAAGAAAAACACTCCAGTTTAAACCCTACTAAAGCAAAATGAATTGCAGAAGGTGCTTTTCGCGGAACTTACATCAAAACTGGATGTACTTAAAGAAGAGCTTCACCGAAACAACAGGTACCTTCGCTGTGAAAAATAAAATGCGTAGGAAAACTAAGAACAAACGTACTAGATGTGCAACTTGTGGAGGTAATCAACCAACTTACTGTACATAATTTTCGGTAACATACTGTAATGA
The DNA here is from genome assembly GCA_905231855.2 of Eristalis tenax. Classification (NCBI taxonomy): domain Eukaryota; kingdom Metazoa; phylum Arthropoda; class Insecta; order Diptera; family Syrphidae; genus Eristalis; species Eristalis tenax. The sequence goes on along the minus strand of HG993125.1, from coordinate 31,515,169 downwards.
AAAAAACTTCCCTTTTTTATAGAATCCATAGTTTATTTTTTTTTTTTATTTCTTAATTCCCTTTGTAGTGTTTTTTATTGTTAGTTTTTTGAGTCTATCAAGTACAACTGAAATAAATAAGATCGATGTAAGGGGAAATATAAATACATATGTATTTTTTTTATTTCAAGAAGTCTACGGTTCGGTCTCGAGCGTTTCGTGCTTCATGCTTTCGCTTCAGCACCCACGTCAATTGTTGCGTTTTCTGTATGTTCTTCTATTGCGAAAATTCTAAACATCTGAAACATTGAATTGGATACAGACGTTGCGCAAACGTTTACTATTAGAGTTCCGGTAATCGGTGATCGAAGGGGTGTCATTACCCAAGACTCTAAGAGATATCCGCGTGACCTGAATCACATTATTATGTAGCTGTATGATTCCAAAAATATACTGTTTCTGTGAATATACTTGTCCATCTTTACATTGTTGCAGTGGATAATTTCGCACACCAGCACACCATACTAAGCTAAGGCACATTCAGCCGAAAGTTTTTGACAAATCTGAAAGGAAATGAGATATGTATCATGTATTCAAAGGGTACATACAATACAAAAAAACATACAACTTAATAATTGATTATTATGAACAAAATTATAGTATTCGCGAAATTTCTTCAGTGGTTAACAAACCTAAATCAACAGTTTTCAATATAATAAAGTCTTTTAAAGATAACGGTTTTCTTTATCGCGTTTCGGGAATTTGGCCTTCCAAAATTTCTACGGATCAAAGTAAACGAAGAATTTTAAGGGTGGTAAATAGAAACCCGAAGGAATCAGCTGTGGAAATTGCCAAATCTTTGAAGAAAGAAAAAATTGCAGAAGTTCATCCGCAAACAGTGCGCAATTTTTTACATAAAAATGATCTAAAAGCCCGCACACCTCGCAAAAAGCCAGCCTTATCAGAAAGAAACATAAAAAAGCGACTGGAGTATGTCAAGGAGTACGTGCAGAAAACGGATGAGTTCTGGAATCAAGTAATTTTTTGTTACGAATCAAAATTTAACATTTTCGGTAGTGATGGTCGACGCTTTGTGTCGAGGAGGGACGGAACTGCTTTGGATCCCAAAAATGTCACTTCTACGGTTAAGCACGGTGGTGGGAACATAATGGTTTGGGGTTCAATGGCAACAAACGGAGTTGGTTCTCTTCATGTAATTGAAGGAAATTTAACAAAGTTTGGATACGTTGATATCCTAAAACGTTGTATCCCCGGAACCAAAGAAAAATTGAGACTACCGCCGGGTGTAATGCTGTTGCATGATAATGATCCAAAGCATACAGCCGGTATAACAAAAGATTGGTGTATTTGGAACATAAAAAAGGTGTCCCCAAATGGATCCCCAAAGTCCGGATCTTAATCCCATAGATCACCTTTGGGCTGTTTTAGAAAAGGAAGTTCGAAAAATAACCATTTGTACCAGAGAAGAGTTAAAGACAGCATTGTATGAAAAATGGCAAAAAATTCCATCGGCTGTAACAAAAAACCTGGTCGGATCGATGAACAGAAGATTGCAGGAAGTTATAAAAGCAAAAGGACAACACACAAAATATTAAAAAAAATAATTATTTTCATTTCTTGTAATTGTCCCAGTTTTTTTGGCCGATGAATTTGCACTATTTTTGATTTAAACCTTTAGTTGCTAAAATTAAAAAATTAACAATAAATGTGTTTGGATTACTGAAACCGTATTAAACCGCAGTTTCATATGCAACTTATTTCGTTTTAATATATTAAAAAATGGCTGAGGTATTTCAAGCTGAATTTGAAGGTAATAAGTGTCCCAGTTTTTTTTTGGTTCACTGTTTGTATCTGATTCCACACAAATATACTTACTTTGTATTGTGAAATTCGAATGGATTCATTATCATACATCCATTATCCGTCTTTTATACACCTGCTCCTCGCCGCCCGCACAATTCATAATTGTCATTTTTGCACTTTTACGCTTTGGTAAATTTTATTTGAAACCTTTTTTTGAATGAATCAGATAGAAATGTCAGAAAATTTCAAACATCTGATTTCAAAAGTCAAATTCATTGAGCTGTTCATTCGAAAATGAATATTTTCCAGTCGAATGTCAAAGTACACAAATTTCGTTCGAATGAATAGATCTATGTAATCGAACGAATAAGTGATACGTTTGAATCTCAAAATAAACGTGTATGTATCATCGCTCCTTGAGGCTTTTCTAAAACTCTTACTTTACGGGGGTAATAAATAACAAGACTCGAGCAGTAAATTATATTCTTTCATATAATTGAACTTAATTAACGCAAAGGCTTATCGAATCCTTTCCAAAGCGATGACGATTATCGATCAAAACCAATCAAAACACTGTCAATGAATTGGCCCCAATCTGACACGTTATTTACACTCACATCTGAACATCACGTTAACGGACTGTAATGTAACACCCATCCGGAACCACCCATGGACTGAGCACAACACCCGATCTCGGACACTCAAACAAAACTAATAAGCCATCAATTAATTTGACAGCCGATCATAAATTCCCAATGAGTTAGGCTCTCACATAAATCTCGAGACACGCGTGTGTGCTGGTCTGTGGAGCTGTATCCCTCAGCGGCGGACGCAGATGTTGGTGGAAGGGTGCTGTTAAAGGTACTCGCAGGTTAAATGTTTGATTGATTTCGTTACCACCAGTGGTTGGAACTGCTTGATTCCATCATCCAATAACAATTCATCGCTAATTGCCACACGTCAGCTTTCTATGATGACTGCAGCGGAAAATGGCGAAAGAATAGATCAGGGTTTTCCTCCATGGACACGATTTGAGGGGTCGAACTACCACATAAATCATGCAAAAATTTCAGTCCACACTCGCTCCCTAAAAGCGAACACACTTAAATTCAATTAATAAACCATCGAGGCGAGGAAATTGTGTGAGTATGATTTATGACAACAATAAAACCTCATTCCATCTGACAAATATCCTCAATCACCTGGTCATAAATCAGCGCAACCTGTCAAGATCCACACACTATAACAAGAGCCCGTTCGCTCTTGGACGGGCTGGGTTTCGTGGTTCCCTCGAAAGAAAAAGTGAATGGAGCCCAGAGAATCCCTGCCGATCGGTCATATATCTCCTCACAACACGATTTGGGCACGATTACGCGAGGAGAATTTCAATTGAAATTCAAAGTGAGAGAGGTAAGCCCCCAACTCACACACAGACAGGCGTTAGGGAGATTGATGGAAGTCATCCCCAAAGGGGAGTCGACGTTGAAGCTCAAACTAAAAGTTACGAGTGCCATGAGTGGGACGACGACTACGACGACGACGACGGTGGCGATGCAGATACCTCATGCATCGAAGCATTATCACTAATTGATGTTAATTACACAGTTGCGGTGTAATTGTGATGTATCACGATAAAGCCCAAGGAGTGCGGATTCGTGTGGCAAAAGTTATGACTCCATATGTCTGAAGAACATCGTGGCATTCTCAGGCACACGGGGGGAGTTGTGAACGTCGAACGTGGACTCCTTTAAGATCCTCATGTGTGGTAATAGTTAATAATTTTCATCTGAGTCGTTAATCATTCAATTTCCACGTCTCTTTGGTCGAACGGCGGGGGAGTTGCATGCTGTAGTTGGTTTATACTCTCACTGGGTGGTGGTAGTGGATGCGCAGATCGGAGACAGGGTTGGTTTGGTATGAAACATGAAATAGGGTAAATGAATGGTGTTTCCAATCTTCAGTCTAAACTTTCATACAAATGAATATTTCAATTTTGATGAGTTCGTTATTTGACCGCTTTACCCCTTTGCAATGTACGTCTACTTTTTAATTTGCCCTTAGAGTCTGGCTAAATTTATATTATAGTAGATTTTGCACCCGGATTTGTTCCTTCAGCCAATATTGAAAGTATAGTTTTTCAAAATATTCGGGAGAAATGTGTTTACAGTAGTAAAATGGCAAGGAAATCTAATATTTTAGATAATAACTTGTGTGTATACCACATTTCTTGTTTCTGAAACATCTTCAGCGAGAATGTATAATTGCCTTGGATCCTTTGCCCTCGACAACGCACAATTGACCGTGGGAGAAGCAAGCGTTTGTCAAGTCCAGTCCAGTTACCATTAGGGACTGTCCTCGTTACTTATTAATGGTTATGGCGAACGTCTTTACGCGAAACTGTAAAAGTAAACATGCTCTAACCAGAACTCGGATAAGAATTTGAATTTTCATTTGCAATTTATGCCTATCCCAATCTCTGATTCACATCTATACTCATTCAACCATTTGTTGACTGTGTGCACTGTGTACATTTCAAATACGTTTTTTTTCGATTGAGCTGGAGTGCCAACAACACACAATGTGGAAGAATATCAGGCGATTCATGAAAAAAAGTTCTTAAAATTACAAACAACATCCGCGCGCTGTGGATTTTGTTCTGCGAATTGAAGTCAAACTTCATGATTATGTCGGCAATTTGATCAAAATCGGATAAGTTCAGAAGTTTGATATATAATTTGAGCAAAATTTATTTGTTTTGTTGAAAAATCCTCCCCTAAGCAGAGAAGTGAAACATTGTGCACACACACAGCTACATTTGTTTGGGTGGACATAAAAAGCTCGTAACGTTCGAATCGTATGTCGTACCGAGTTCTAAATATAACATTCACCATCTACATTTTAGAACGATTTTGGCATGGTTACTCCTGACACCATAATTTAAACAAGATTTAATTTTCGTAAGGATTTGCCCACTCTTTGCCAAACACGAGTCTGAGTTTTAGAAGGAACAACGGTTAGGAATGCATAATTTAAAATACCTCTGAATATATTTACTTGTTTAAATAAATTATAACATTTTCAACATATTTAAAAAACATACCAGCAGAGAACTCTTCATCTTCATCACTCTCATGAATTCGACCACATTGGTTTGATGTTGTTACATGTGGGGATTTCAGCAGCCAAAAAGCTTCTTGGGGTAGATGTTGAACATGTTTTTCTAAAGCCTTTGCATACTGTCAACACAGGATCAGATGATAACAAAAAAAGAACAGATGAATCTAAATTTGTATTTTCTCTACTAATTTTTCTGAACGAATGTTCCCTATATTTCTTGAAATCCTTATTGCGGGCTTCTTGGGCCTCTTCACTTAGCTAAAGAGCGGGTAACAAGGCAGTCGAAATAATTTTGATCTTATGAGTTCATACTGGAAGCGTGACAAATTTGCTTCAACAATCAAGGCTAATGCGTCTTCACCATTCATTTAAGTAGACAGAATTGACTCACTCAAAGCTTTCATACACTCTTATGTTTCGAATTAACTTTGTTGCGTCTGACTGTCCGGAAGCACTCAAACTCATTTCACTTGCATATGTCAACTCGGCCAGAGATTTTGCTTTCCTCAGCTCTTCAGTTTTCTGTCTTTTTCTTCTCTCAGCAGAACTCTCAAAATAAGTGACTGGTCGACCACGTTTCTTTTCAGATTTTCTTAAAATTAAATGGGCATGTCCAGCCAACCTCTGTTTAGCCTTGAGAGTCTATCACTTGTCCTTTTAGCCTTCCTCAATCGGATTTTAAAGTCTGACTTACTGTACGTTACACACAAGTCTTGGTTATCGAAATGTTTCGTTCGGTTTTTTAACTCTTCCGTTAAAAACTCAAACTGATCTGCTATTTGTAAATATCCAGAATTTTTCAGAATATTAAAAAGATCTTGCCTCATTACAGACAATATGTTTGAACTCGTTCCTAAGGCAAAAAAACAAGAATCAGTTAAGAAAACAAAGACGAGTCGGCAAGTTTTTAAAAAATTGAAATTTATAAAAATCGCAAAACAAGGAGGGCAGGTTAGGGCAAGCAATTTTATCCAAATGCCCCTCTATACGCTCCAAAAAAATTAGTGCCCGATCAAAATATTCTGCTCAAGCAATTGTACTTTTTTTCCTTCTTGGTCCGAATTCAAATTGATTTTGTCGTTAAAATGTAGTCATCGCATCCATTATCATCGCACCAATATGTCAACAATTTTCCAACATGTTCGATAATGACATGCGATGGTCTTACGTTGTACGATCCTCTCATCCCTCTCATTTTGTACTGACGTAGGTCGCCGCAGTATTCTGTGCTTGTCCATTGAATTGTGTGAGTTGAAAGACGACGCAACGCAGCAACGCAGTATTGTGTTTTAGGCATAAAACTTATTGAATACCTGAACTTAAACGCAAATGACTCCAAGTGATAAGTATTTCTCGAGATGTGCTGCAGATAATCCCAACGGACCCACACGTCGCATTTAAATTTTCGAAATAATGCCAGCTTTTGGTGCATTCTGCCCCACGTTGCGACGAGTAGTTTCGGATCCTTTGTGGGTCAGACGCATGAACTTTCTGCTTTATAAAGGGTGATTTTTAAGCTTTTATCTCTTTGGCAACACTGGTTTAAACAGCTGACGCACGTTTCGTGTTTTGTTTCACTGTCAAACATCTTCAGTTTGGTCTATAATTTAACCATGAATCGTCTTACAAACGAACAACGCTTGCAAATTATTGCATTTTATTATCAAAATGTGTGCTCTGTTAAGAAAGCTCATCGCGCGCGTCTTCCATTTTATGGTCAGTTTAGACGAGGCTCAATGGGTACGTAAATAAGCAGAATTGTCGATTTTGGAGTGCCAGAAAGAGCTACCAATGCATCCAGGAAAAGTCACAGTTTGGTGCGGTTTATGGGCTGGTGACATCATTGGACCGTACTTCTTCTGTACTTCTGATGCGAATCGTAACGTAACTGTGAATGGTGAGCGCTACCGTGAGATGATATCCAACTTTTTTTTTCTCAAAATGCAAGAGCTTGACTTGCATGACATGTGGTTTCAACAAGACGGTGCCACATGCCACACAGCACGCGCAACAATGGACTTATTGAGAGGCGAGTTCGGTGAACATTTTATTTCACGTTCGGGACCGGTCAATTGGCCGCCTAGATCGTGCGATTTAACGCCTTTAGACAAGCCCGCTTCAATTGACGCATTGGAAGACAACATTGGAAAGTTGGAAAGAGTATGCCAAAATTGGACTAAGCGGATGGACCATTTGAGGCGCAGTCAAGGTCAACATTTGCATGAAATAATCTTCAAACATTAAATTATATGGACCGTACTATCGGTTCAAATAAAGATTTCATGCATTTTTCTGAATTTTATGTTTTTTTTTGAAAAACTTTCCTATAGCTTTTAAAAAATCACCCTTTAGTTAAGATGCACGAATCTAACTTATTTACTTGGCATAGTTACATATATTATTTAAAACACCAATATCGATTCATTGTGGACGATCTTTAGCATTTAGACAATGGAAATTGACTCGTAGATCAAAACCTGATTGGCTACTGTCGACCACGAGTGCACGAAGCGAAATTACTGAAAACGTAATATTGTTTCTATGAGAAATAAATATTGTGTCAGCATGTTTCGTTTATACTTTCAATGTAGATGAGATCAACAGCTTGGTTGACAAAGCTTGGGATTTCCGGCCGGATGTTTCGTATATATATATATTTAGGATTCATACACATCGTACATCATCAACTGGCGTGTTGGGAGGCTGAAAGCTTGAATTGTTCAATGATGTAGCAAAATTTGATTGTTTCCCAGCGGCTGCAGGAGGAAAGTCGATAGATAGACGGATTTTATATTTGAAGGGTAAAGAGAACTGCTGTCTATAGCCACTGTGAGTTTTCTCTCACTCTGTAGGTATAATCCGCTCGGGGATTTATAGGGCTTGAAACTGTGTTTGGGCCGGAGTATTGTATACTTGGAGATTACCTTAGGTTGCTGTTATCTCACGTGGAATTATTAGAGCGTGAGTGTTAGTTCTCGCAGCATGGGAGCCACTTCTCACTTCCCACTGGAGAAGAATTTCTTTATACGTGGATATGTAGATATATGCTTTCCGTTATTTGGGTGTGTTTTTCCATTTACGAGAAAATCTCGTGCTTATAACGACCATATTAACTGGTGTCGCAAATTGTCAAAGCCAAAAGACTAACGAGAAGGAAAGAGAAAATGTTTACCACCTGCTTATTGACTACTTCTGCAAAGACGGTGACTGACGTATATAGAGGCTACACAAAGGGTGGTTAAAGGGCCGATGTTGAATGTGAACCACACCTAAACGTCAAGTTTTTTCTGCATTTCATTTGCCATTCTCAATTTCAGACTAACTCAATTTCGAGTTAAGTTATTCAGTCTTATTATGAAAATGGGCGTTCAAATCAAAATGCATATCGTGCACTTCGTGATAAATTTTTGAAGAAAATCATCTTCAGTGATGAGGCACATTTTCACCTCAGTGGATTCGTCAATAAGCAGAATTGCCGCATTTGGGCGAATCATAATCCAAGAGTGATTTTCGAAAAACCAATGCACCCACAAAGGGTGACTGTTTGGTACGGTTTATGGGCTGACGGTATCATCGGGCCGTATTTTTTCCAAAATGAGGCCGGTCAGGCAGTTACTATGAATGGTGTTCGCTATCGTGAAATGATAACTAACTTTTTATGGCCCGAATTGGAAGATATGAATGTGGACTTGCCACACAGCTAACGAAACAATGGCTCATTTGCGCGACAAATTCAATGGCCGTGTTATCTCACGTGGTGGCGATGTCAATTGGCCGCCAAGATAATGTGATTTGACACCGTTGGATATTTTTCTTTGGGGTTATTTGAAAGAAAAGGTATACGTCGATAAGCCAGCAACAATTCAAGAGCTAAAGGATGCAATAATTCGGCACATTAACGGCATAGAACCTCAATTATGCTTCAGCGTCATCGAAAATTTGGACTATCGGATGGAGGTGTGCCGCCGAGGTCGCGGCGGCCATTTGGCGATATTTTGTTCCTTACATAATTGGACCATACCTATATTATCACAATAAAAAGAAATTACGATAATTTCCTAAATAATTCGCGTTTTATTCAAAATCAGGCCCTTAAAATTTAACCACCCTTTACAAATTTGATTTAAAAACAACGTTGTTTTCTTCCGCCTTGGAGTCTTTTTCTTCTATTTCTTGTGCAGGTTCGTAGTGAATTTTTAAATAATTTTGAATGACTTGGAAGTCTCAAATGTGCCCCCAGCTATTACATATAAAAAAGTATCTCGAGTTCGGGAATAACTGAAAGAAACAAACATTTTTTGGTAGAAAGCTGCCAAACACAATGCACGAATATACGATACAATTCATGTTGTAAATTTTTCTTGACACACAGGAAATATAAATACATACATATGAAGTTATAAGGTCGCTTGAAAACTTATAAATTTCACAGTGGGATCTTATCGCAGCTGCGCCTCGAGTGGCTCTCAGAATATTATTAATTAAACGATTCAACAACATGTACCAATTATACAAATTTGCCATAAAAATGCCCGTTTAGATCGCTACATGCAGGCATCGCATTCGAATTTTTATTGACAAATAAAAAACACGCTTTTTATTGTTTTGTGAAATCATTTGAAAGAACTGGCTGAAGTGCGGAGAAAATCATTGTAGGGTTCAAGGCTTCAACGGAATTAATTTGGATTTCGGATATGAATTTAGAAATCACATTGTGGTCAATAAACATCGCTAATGCTTGATAGAATGTAGTCTAAACGTCAGCGAAACTTGCGAGCCTTGGCAAAAAACGTAGCATACTGCTGCCCAAATAAGCGATGGGGTGGATATTCTTTAAGGAGTGATCTGAACTGGGAGTCAGTGTTTTTAGTAAAAAAGATGGGCGTTTTCCAAAATGCATCATTGCTCTAATACCGCAATGGCAACCGTTCTAAAGAGCAAACAAAAAAGTTAATGTCAACACATACTATTTCAAAACCTGTCTGTTTTGTATTCAAAAACCATTGCTTCATTTGCATCGCTACGTTTGCAGTGTCATGCGCAGTTATTTGACGTTTTGGTAAACGCCCGATGATTGCATGCTATTGGAGATCCTTATCGGCTGCGTGGATACGTGCTTTGCATTTTAGATTCACTCGTTTTAGTTCCGCTTTTCAGCAGTTGCTGGGCAAACGCTTTCTTAACAACTAGTCTACAAATTGACCGATTATAGATTAAGACCCATACTCCACCTATTTTATTCAATTGCAAACTTTGGAGGACTAAATACACTGGTCGAAATATGCTTTCCAACTTAGTTAAGAATCCAGATTTTAATTTTGATGAAGTGATCGTTATTGACCTTACAGTTAGGGAAAACTAATGTTTGGCTTATTTGTTTTCGTGGTGAAAAAAGTCAAAGGTTTCCGCTTTTCTGAGTTGATATCTAAGCAGACCTTTTAGTATTCATAAACGATTTACTACCATTTACCACAGTTTGTTTTGTTTCGTTCGCTAATGTCTCCATATCATACCGAATCCTCGATATTTTCCAACTACAAAAGTGCATGAGAACCAATTTATATCCATCTACCCTATATTTCAGCACACACAGTGAAAGATCCCCGCGTAGTGTTAACCACAGAAGCTCTTGTACAGAGCAGCTCTACAGAGCAGCATTCTGAAACTTTTGACTTCCAATGCAAACAAGTCGGCCAAAACAACACACACCAATCAACAACACCGACACTACAATCGTTTGGTGTTAATTCGCTTCCATTCCACCACAAAACACATCCAACGTGAACCGCATCGAGATACGGCCACATACGAGAATCACAACAGTTTTCCTTTTATTTATTGACACCCAGTGCGCACCATGAAAGAAGTTAACATTTGATTTATGTCCTCGTAATTGTTGGTTTTCGTTCAACAATTTGCAGCAATTTGCCGCGTAAGAATTCACAAAGCCAGAAATGCTTGATGCGGACACCCTTATGCTATCGTGTGAGTTAGTGTATGTGAATACCCAGTATACCTGCAGCACGAACACGCAAGATAAACGGCCAAGGAATGTTGGCACAGGAGAGTGCCCTGCAACTGCAAATTTATTATGTTCCACCGGTGTCAATAGGTATATTTTAATAAAAAGAAAATAAAAACATGTTCGACGCGTTAAATTGATTTAAATGGCTCGTGAGCGAGGCTGATAATTTTCAATTACCACAAGGAGTGCATTTTTTACCGTCGTCGCTTGCTTGTTCCTTTGATGTTGTCGTCGTTCGTTGGCTCTTGTATCTGAAGCTCAATATTTGCATAATTTTTAAATGCTCATTATGTCAATAATACTTTTTCGGAATTTCACATATTTAAATGATTGCCTGGACAGCACGACTTTCACTCATCAAAATGTTAAAACTGATTCGCATCTATTTTCATTTGTGGTTTTGATGATATCGTTGGATGAAGAACTAGTTTTTGTTTTTCTGCAAGTAACCACTGCTCAGACCTTTTACGATTGCCCACTTTTCATCACATGTGTTTATAAGGTGCAAAACGGTTAATTTTGGTGTCTTAAGCTCAATGATGCGTAGGGTTGCAAGTGGGGGACATGTCCATTTTTTAACCCCGGTGCGAAATGTTCTAAAACTCTTCAAGAAATTGTGTTTCCCCTAACAAATAATTTTAAGTTTGAAAATAAACAAATCATCGAACGCAGAATTTAAAGGAAAAAGAGCAAATAAAAATCAGGTACAAAATATAAAAAGAAACAGATCTTATTTTGACTCCCATGAGTCAACCCTCTATATGTCAAACTGCTAGTTTTTGGAACGGATGTTTTGACGCTGAAGCAACTAAAGTGTTCTATGTGCCGGAGCTTTTATTACTATTGGATTGGGGTGGATCGCGATATTGAAGAATTCGTCAGGAGACGCCGTGCTTGCGCAAAAGTCCTTACCGAGCAATTTTCAAACTCACCCATTAGAAGTTTATGATCCACCTTGGCACCGGCTGCATATTGACTTTGCGGAGCCATTCTTTTAGCAACATTTGCGATTGTTGATGCAAGGACGAAATGGTTAGAGGTATTTCCAATGAAAAAATAAAAACCTTTTTCAAGACGAGCACCGAGAGAAGTTTTCGTAAGGTTCGGGATGCCGCATACACATGTGACAGATTAAGGCACATACGCCCTTCAAATCACAAAATTTAAAGAGTTATGGATCTCCACAAATATGTTTTGTTTACATGAATTATTTTTTTTTTATATTATATTTTGCATAATAATACCTGCTGCCCCGGCGAACATCGTACCATCAAATTGTTTTTTTTTTTTAGTGAATAGTTCCGGTAAATTCAAATCATTTGGATTATCAATAATTCCATGCATATATTGACGCGTTTAACGTAAGTGATTAACCCATCAAATTAAAAAATATACCGTAAATGTTACACGATACTTACTTAATGGCAAAAACTAAGACGAAATCTTCCATTTAAAATACGGCCATATAATGAAATAAATCACATTCAATTAAATAATTCCACCATAAATATTGTAAAGTCTTCTAATCTAATGTATATAAATAAAAATTAATCGCAGACAAAATTTAAAATTTAGATAATTAATTCTTCTTGTTTATTATTCGTTATGTCAGGACAAAGTTTTTATATAAGAAATTTTAATAATTCAATTTTAATTATAAAAGAAAATTTAAGAAAAATCGAATGCGGCTTCTTGGTCCGTCCAAATGAGGAAAAACAGCTTTTTAAAAAACCGCCGATTATTTCATCAGTTCGCCGTTGATGGAACTGTCAAGATTAAAAATACATAATTATTTGAAAGTAAGAACATATCAATCAGAAATGAAGTATGATAGAGATGCCCAACTTCTACCTCTCTTGCCCCTTAAAATGTTTGACAACGATTTTTTATATTATTTTCTAAAACCAAATTGACCAATCAGAGAACGGCATTTACCTTATTTCGTGAATAACTGTCAAAAATTCATGAATAACCGTCAAAATTTTCATGATTATCCGTCAAATTCGTCGATGGACTAGGGGTCAATCAGCTATGAAGTTGGGTATCTCTATCATACTTCATTTCTGATATCAATTATAATTTTGTTCATTTATTTATTTATCGACCTTGCAAATGGTAAATTGCACTGGAAATTTTAACCGTGTAAAGTTGAATAACGTGTAGTTCGCAGGCATAGGGATGTGTAAAATCAAAATGTTTTCGCCTTTTTACTTCCCTTCCAAACTTGTGGCTTCGATAACAGTTTTCATTAAATTCTTCACCGGAAGCCGCATTGCAAAAACGTGGCTGGTTCAATTTCCGCATCATAATGACTACCGACCCGATTCGTTAAATTGCAAATTATGAGGTTGTAATCCGGACAATTTCAGAGAATTTAAGTTCCGTTGGAGAGTACATCATCTTGGTTGATAACAGAATCAACCTCTTATTGGAATCGGAAAATGTATTTCGTTGCCTTAACGTTTACCATACATGAAAGAATCTCATGAATGAATCTCTTGAACCTAATGCATGTACAAATTATCCATTTTATGGAAATACGTTAAACCACTTATATTAAATATGAACATGAGAGTATAATTGCAGAACGACCGATGTAGAAGTTTTCGAGAAGTTTTTTCCAAACGATTTCTCGAAATCGGTAGTGGCACAATTACCGTTGACGCATTGTCTGGATGAATAACGTGAAAAGACCGAACCGAGATGGTGTTCCCAAACATTGCTCAAAACTACAAAAATCATATTTGGTTGAGAGGAAGTTAATGTCAATGAGATTCATGGATGGATGACATACAAATCGGTTGATTCTGTTTCTAACCGAGATAGACGACGGAATTTTTAAATTAGCCGGACTCATACCTCAACCTCATAATGTGCAATTAAAACGATCGGATCGGTAATCATTATGATACGGAATATAAACCAGTCACCGACTTGCGTTGAAGAAATTATTGAAAGCCGTTATCGAAGCCATAATTTCGAAGGGAAGTTCATAGGCGAAGACGTTTTGATTTCTCGCATGTGGCATCGCCAAGGCATCTTATAAAGGGTGATTTTTTAGCTATTATCTTTTTGGCAACACTGTTTAAACAGTTGACCCACGTTTCGTGTTTTGTTTCACTGTCAAACATCTTCAGTTTGGTCTATAATTTAACCATGAATCGTCTTACAAACGAACAACTTCTGCAAATTATTGAATTTTATTATCAAAATGCGTGCTCTGTTAAGAAAGTTCATCGCGCGCTTCTTCCATTTTATGGTCATTTTATGTTAATGAATAGTTTTTTTAAAAATTAAAACTATCCATAGTCCTTCGATATATTATCGATGTACGCAATAGTATTTTAGTATCGATGTTTAAGAAACACAACTTTGCAGAAGTTCACTTGACAACAGTTTTCTCTCGCATACTTTGCAGTTGCATAATTTCTTCAATGGTGAGGTCATTTAAACTTCTAACTTTGGGCTATACATCAATAACTTCCATTTTCGCACTATCGTCGGAAACTTCCTATTCTTTTCAGGCTTCTATGTTTTTGCAGATTTCAGCAACTTCCTTCTCAAACTTCGTTAAAAGATGCCTTAAGAGATCAGAGGAAATGGAAAATTTATTATCCATGACGCTTCTTGAATTTTAAAGGACAACCACCACATTCTTCTGGTCTTTCTCGTATGTTGTTGTGTAACTGTTTAGCTTTTGCACATAAAATATCCCCGGAAACTGGGATATGAGCTGCCCTTTTTCGTATTAGCCATTTATATAATGTCTTTAACATTTTTGGGAATTCAGGTGCATTCATTTTCCTTCGATTGTCATATCCAGAAACTGACTACCCGACAAATTTTGGTAAAAGTCCTTCATTTTGTTTGATTCTGCAGATCATAGATTTATTGACATTAAATTGCTTACAAATTAGTTTTATTGAATAACCTTGGGTCAGTTTTTCAAGAATTTGACTTTTATCTTTTACAATAAGCCTCTTTTCCCAGTATTCACACTTCTGACAAATAGTTATAAATTTCCAATTCCAACTCGAAATAAATACTTGCTAAGTCCATATACAGTAGCTTTAAAAGCGATACAATTCGAATATCAAGTCAACATTTGGTACAAAAACAAAAAAATAGCGATGCACGGCGATTTATGATGTCGTCAACAGTTCTCTCTTTGGCCCTGCATAACATTGTATTGAGTCGTACAAGTTCAAAGTTGCGAAAATCTAAAACTTTTTTTCGATTTGTAAATATGGAAATATGGAATGTTTCAGAAATCGATACTACACTGTATTAAATCTTAAGTGTATTATTAAGTTTTTGGAAGAGTAGTTCTTCAATAGATTCTAAATACTGTTCTTAGTTAGCAACATGTCACCTCGGTCTTCGTCTTCAACCAGTTCATTTCAAGATAATGAACGGCTTCTTCAGATTCATTCTTCTCATCGACCCGAAATAAAAATTCTTACGCGTACACCAAGTTTTTTGTATAAACGGTTTTCTTATTACTAACCGTATAACAAGAAATTCAAAAAATAGCCAGGGTGCTTTGTCATGGCTTTTCTTATAAAGGGTGATTTTTTTAAAGCTATAGGAAATTTTTTCTGAAAAAAACACATAAAATTCAGAAAAATGCATGAAATCTTTATTTGAATCGATAGTACGGTCCATATAATTTAATGTTTGAAGATTATTTCATGCAAATGTTGACCTTGACTGCGCCTCAAATGGTCCATCCGCTTAGTCCAATTTTGGCATACTCTTTACAACATTTCGGCCGGTATCTCACGAATAAATGCTTCAATGTTGTCTTCCAATGCGTCAATTGAAGCGGGCTTGTCTGTATAGACATGAGCTTTAACATAGCCCCACAAAAAATAGTCTAAAGGCGTTAAATCGCACGATCTAGGCGGCCAATTGACCGGTCCCGAACGTGAAATAAAATGTTCACCGAACTCGCCTCTCAATAAGTCCATTGTTGCATGTGCTGTGTGGCATGTGGCACCGTCTTGTTGAAACCACATGTCATGCAAGTCAAGCTCTTGCATTTTGGGCAAAAAAAAAGTTTGATATCATCTCACGGTAGCGCTCACCATTCACAGTTACATTACGATTCGCATCATCTTTGAAGAAGTACGGTCCAATGATGCCACCAGCCCATAAACCGCACCAAACTGTGACTTTTTCTGGATGCATTGGTAGCTCTTGCAATGCTTCTCGCTGATATTCACTCCAAAATCGACAATTCTGCTTATTTACGTACCCATTGCCAATATGAGCTTCGTGATGATCTTTCTTAACAGAGCACGCATTTTGATAATAAAATGCAATAATTTGCAGAAGTTGTTCGTTTGTAAGACGATTCATGGTTAAATTATAGACCAAACTGAAGATGTTTGACAGTGAAACGAAACACGAAACGTGCGTCAGCTGTTTAAACCAGTGTTGCCAGAAAGATAATAGCTAAAAAATCACCCTTTATGAGGGTCTCTTATAGCTATAATATGAGTGGTGCTACATCCCATAAAAGGCCAGGACCAAGCTTCTCAGCAACCATTCCCTCATAGTTTTGTGTCGACTCGCGAATTTGAGAAGCTTTTCTAGACAGTTATACCCTTTGAACATTGTCAGTGACTCGAACGAGGTGGGGCTGTGAAAAGTATTTTGCTCGTACCGGGAATCGAACCTCTGCTGCGTATATATTCCTTCCGAGGAAGATCTATAGTATACCTACAGACTTTTTAATGACAGACATGGCAGCGAATAATCTAGATTCAAAGCTAGAGGTACTGCAAGTAAGTGTAAAGAATTATTTGTTCCCTTCTGTGCTGCTATTAGGCGTGTCTTTTTTTTTGCAAGCGTATACGCTTAACTTCATATGTGCACACAAAACTATTATCGGCGCTTAATAACTCATCATAGAAACATGGCAGCACAGACGGCCGTTATAACATTTGAGACAGTTAGTTGTTAAAAAATGGAGAAAATGAATTAAAAATAATAATGTGAGGATATAATAACAGTGAGGATTTTCGTAATTTATGCCGACAGTTCAAGTTCCTGTTCAGAGGAATCGGAATATGGGCAGGAGCAGCACATAAAATGTAAGTTCCTACCTTAGCCATTTTCAATGCCTTTGCATTATTCATTTTTTTTTTTCGTTGTCAAATAAATGAATTCATGGATGTATTTTGTGACGATAACACATGGAAAAT
The DNA here is from genome assembly GCA_905231855.2 of Eristalis tenax. Lineage (NCBI taxonomy): Eukaryota > Metazoa > Arthropoda > Insecta > Diptera > Syrphidae > Eristalis > Eristalis tenax. The sequence goes on along the minus strand of HG993125.1, from coordinate 31,498,015 downwards.
AATGATTTGAAGCATTGTTCGCAAATATCTCAGGTAGCTTAAGCGGATATAGGATTGGAATAGGTTGCAAAAAACCGTATACCGGAAGATGAACCTAGGCACCAAGGCTGCCAGCCTTTATAAGTTGTGTTCAAATGTCCTTCGAAAACTAAGCAAAATACTTCTCGATGTAAAATTGGAGAGAAGGACTACGTTAAGAAAGACGTGAAGGATATGACATATACAAAAAACGAACTTCTATGCAAGTAAGCTATAAAATGTCAAAAGAAGCAATAAAAACTATAGTCACGAATTACGAAATGACGATATCCACAGAACGTAATCCTTAAAAGCAAACTGCGAAGTACCTTCCTTAGTTAAATATACTATATATTGTGTCCACAGTGTCTGCACAAGGCGGCTTTATATCATAAATAGAAATTCTTAGCTCTTAAGTCGGTTTTCTTTCATTTGAATTAAGTCTTGGTAACAAAATATGAGTAATTGCTCTCCTTTGAATACCCGTCTATCAATACACATCACACAAGTGAGTAAGTTAACCCGAGTGAGGAAGCTCAAAAATATACCGTGCTGAGAACGATTACCATTGCTAAAGCTTATCTCTTCGATCCCTGTCAAGAGAGCTCGGCAACATCTCAAAAAATAAATGCATGTACTTTTTTTAACGACACTGCCGTCATCACACAAATGTAATTCAACTAACCGCTTTGCTTAAGGACTGGGACCACAAACGTCGTTTTTTCATTATGTTTACTAAATTGCCACACTACATCATAGTTGTTTAAATCCACTTTATGGACTTGACACCTTCATGCCCCAAGACTAATCTTGACCAAACAAGACCACAACAACTGCTCCCAAATCGAAAACCTTAAATCAAATTGAATTTTCTTCCAATTTAGAGAACCGACAGAGGTGCGCGTCGTGCTTCTGTGAAATCAGATCCCTGCAGGCAATTAAAGGTCCCACAACACAAGTAACACAACCACACAGATCGAAGGTGTTAATATTCAATTAGACCCAAGCCACTCAATGCAATAAATTATCATTCAACAAGATTCCAAATCTCAATCTTAAGGCTACGAACATGCACCCAAGACGGCCACTCCGTCGATTACGCTCCTCCAGCCTCGCAGTCTAAATATAAACGCAGGAATAAACGAAGGTTGGCCCGTGAATAATATCATTCGTTTACTTGGAGCAACGCGACCATATCAAAGTGAATTTTGAGTTTAACTTCGGCCTCTGGTCTGGGAGTTGCATCGCAGTACAAAGAACGGAAGGACTCAAAGTGATTGATTTGGGCTTGGATTAGTTGATACACGTACCTGCAGAGAAGGTGAGCGCAGATGCAGGTCGAACGATCAACAAATATGAGATTAAACGTATCCATTTCAGCGCTGACCTGGCCCGTGCATTTAAAAAGGTGAATGTTTGAATGATATCAGTGGCATCGCTGAAACTCATCCAAAAGATGACGATCAAAAATGCCAAAAAGGATGATTTCATCCGATTAGATGAAGGATTTTCTTTTCGCTTTTCTTTGAACACAATGCCAGGCGCCTGCTTGTTTGGGTTTTCTTTTCAGCCTCACTCAGGATGTTAGGTGCATGACTTTGTTTTTGATAATTATCTTAGCAAAACCAAGGCTGCAGACGGGATAAGATGCGCATATCCTTGCTCGTTAGGATTAGAAGAAATGTTTGCTTTGAAAATTGGGTAATGTACTTTTAATTGTACTGAAATATCGAGTGTATGCTCGAGTTGAAGAAGATGTAGATTGTCAGTGCAACAATATTTTCACAAAAGAATGTCAACCGTACAGTCGTGGGAATTTCCTCATTCCAGATGAGGGATGTAGTTAAAATACTTACCATCTTCAACATCTCGCTCCCTCAATATCGTAGGCTGATAGTAAGCTTGTGTAACCGTCCCATTTCCATGTCAAAGTAGACATGGGATGTCTGTATGCACGCTGTCATAAACAATAATACAGAGAGGGATGGACTTGGTGTAGCATTTACAACAAGCACTTGCATTGTGTGTGGACAGATGAGACCTACAGTTGTATGAAGCCACGAACGGCGAAGTTTGAGAAGCTTTCTCTAGACAGGAGAACTCGAAAGAGGTTGTAATAAATGACTACAGGCATTCGCACAGAAGACGTATCCGTAGTGATCAAGAATCACCATCAACAAACGCTAGCTCTGATTCGATTACAGATCCGCTATGCTAGAGCTTGTTAGGATCAATGATTTAAGGTAGACGAGAAAAATATACGAGTCTAGAGGTGTTAATGCACCCGATAAAGGCACTCGGCCTGTCGACATATTTCTCGATATAGCTCGTTCATCGAATTGATAGTGTCCAGTCCATGCTAAGTTATGACCATACGCATCTGTGTGTTGACGACGCCGTTTAGCCAAAAATGCGATTCTACCTGGACATGATTTTGGGATGAAATTGGTTATCTTGATCCAACATTACTGGATCCTTTAGGTCTTGAGTTAACTTCATCTGAACATGAACTTTGGGATGAAATTGGTTATCTTCATCCAACATTACCGGATCCTTTAGGTCTTGAGTTAACTTCATTTGGAATCGACTGTTTGGGTTCCTATGGAACGGACACACGAACGCAACAATATTCTCGGCGCTTCGACCGACGCGTTGTCTCAATAGCAAAATAACGTCTAAGTGAAAACTAGACTAAAATCTGTTACTAGGCTGTGTCTATTTTGACGAGAATCACGATCAAAAATTGGCGGTAATCGTTTCTAAACTTCTTTTGTTCGTGAACTTCACAATGATGAAAATGCGATCATTGATTTAAGAATGCGTTAGCGTATAAATAACTTCTTTATCAAGACTTTTATGGCTTGTACTTTCAATTACTTTTTTTTAAGCATGCGTCCGAAATAACGCGCACATTTGCCGCTGGAGACAGTATTGGTAATTTGTCCAGAGCTTTAAATATCTTTCGCCAATAGCTCAGCCTACTTACTCTTTGACGGAATTCTAGATAAGAATGCAAATTTCGAGCACCACAAATACCTTTTTATTTCCAGTTGATAAACCTCAAACATTTAATTCTTTCACAAGGTCTATGCATTATTTAATTCAATTATCAAACAAAGGCCGCAACGTATGTACATCTGTAATTAAAAAGTTACTAAACATTAAGATGTCCGCATATTTGATATAACGACAAGAACACCCTCCTCCAGATTCGACCACACAGTCTTGGTAACATAATATTGACCAATATTAAGATGTCTGTATGGATTATTATTTTTTAAATCTAAAAAACTGCCTCCACAGATCTTATCAAAAGACAATATTCTGTAGTCCGAATTCCAATCAATAAACCATTAAAATCCATCAATCTATGAATTTAAACAAAAAGACAAACAATCCTCCTTTCTCTTCCGAGACATCATCAAATGTTTACGATTTCTTCTTCGATTTATTGTTTATTCGACGCCTGTCCATAAAATTTACTCCTTCTCCTCCTCCATCTACTATCGATTCCTTTTCCTCCGCCCCTGAGTCTTCTCATTTTATTTTCCAATTCGATGAAAATTTATGATCATCTCGAGTATCCTGTTTCATAAAAATTAAGACCGAGTATCTGTTCGTTAGTTAAGCGTGCTGGGTGAAGTATACATATGCCACCAGAGAGTTCAAAACCAACCAGAGACGAGTGTGACTGTGACTAGCCAACAAACAACAACAAATCCTGTACGTGTATAATAAATAAATAATTTACGATGTGCCAACGAAGTGTCATGTGCAACGCCACTGTGAGTGCGCCTGTGTGTGTCGGAATTGGATTCGAATTCGGATTCAAACGTAGCACACGAGGTCCGCGAAATTCCTTTTTGCGTACCCCTGTCGTTGCGTCCGCAGTGAACCTTCTGTCTTCAGCGCAGTAATTCGTCGTACTGATCGTATTTCGCCACTCAGCACAGCATATACAGATACAATCCAATGGAAGAAAAGGGAACGAAGAGATACACACAATCTTAAACGGTCAACAATCAGTAGACAAATTGGTATCGCAAAACATTCTGCGAGAATATTATTTAAACGCTGGTGATCCCCATGAGTCAAGCCAATCGTGTGCGTGAGATTACACTCCAGCTCTGAACTTTATCCACAGGAGACTAATCGTGTGCGTGACATTACACTCCATGTCTGAACTTTATGCAAAGGAGACTAATTCACAGCTTCACAGTGAATGTGAGTTTGTATGTATCTGCTATACTTTGCAGTTTTAAAGGCTTAGTAAAGCTCAATTACTCTTGGGAACTCTGATCCACTTTCCAACAAAGATCCGACCGGTGCTCCCTCATCCACTGGGACTACAAAACCACGTGCACCCAAGGGCTCATTAAAATCGGCTACAGTACTCTCGATGGTCAGACGACCTTGACTGAAAAAACATAGGTATCGACGTTTTGCTGCTAGAATAATAATAAGAGAAAATAATGACATCGTCTGGAGAATCTCTCCGAAAACAAAAAGGATCCATGGCCTGCGCCACTAAGTTGGTAGTGAGGCACTGGTGATGATGACTGTGTCATCTCTTTCGGCCACTGGAAAATAATTGACATTAGAATCTCCTCTTGTCTTCGATGCTGGCTGGAATCAAGGACGCATTAAGCAGGCTGTAATAGTCGTAAAGAAGAATTTCCTATCCCATCTAGCCGGTACTTAGCCTTCTGCAACTCTGGCCGGGATTAAGCTAGCCGCGGAGACTGTGTTGGAGTGGGATTGCCCTGCCATGGATGAACCTCAACCTCCATCTCTACCTCCGTCGACAACGAGAAGGTTCCGCTGACCCCAATGGAGGTTAAGCGGGGGTTGCAGGTGACAAAGTGTCCTCACCCAACCCAGAGTCTCAGGATTGGGACGTATCGTTATTCTCAACCTTAGAAGCCTAATAGTCAGGAGTCGTCACTCGAACTCTCTGACGTGGAAAAGGATTCCGAGGTAACGGATGGTCCAAATTACTTCGTCACGCTATCGCAGCTTCGACCGCTCTTGTTCTCAGCCTTCAACAAAAGGAAAGGATATTGCCTTGATCCAAGAACCCTGGACTTACAGCGCTGAATTTTAGTCTTTTCCTCAAGGTCTATGTGTAAGCCTGGAGCCTGTAGACTTGCGAAGAAATCTCTCATATCACGACCCTTCCGAGTTGTGTTTGTTCAACTTTGGCTAACCTCGGCGTACATGGCACGTGACCATGTAGGACACCCGACGACGGAATTACAGAGAAGATAGATTGCCGAGTCAGAGAGATCCAAAACCGGACTCAATCTAGGGTGTGATGCCAACGCGCATCATACTATATATCTTGAGAGAGCGCGGACATTAATAACACACACAGGGCTGTAGTACAGGCTACTGTGGGGGTCGCAGGTAGCGGATAGTGGACGGCCTGCAGATATGCAGGTCAGCTGTGAATGGCCAATAAGCTGTCTCCGACTAAGAGCGGCAGAGAAGGAGTGCGCGGCTGAAAAAGCCACAGGAACCCCAGAGAACTTTCTGCGACAAGACGAACTGGCACCGTATTCAATTATGTGCTAACCCACCCCTTGGCTCTCGATTTAGGAAGTGGCTCCGAGGAAAAGGACATCCTCATCGATAACAACCAATTGAGGACAACACCCAGTAAGTTCGTAATTATGATATACTGGAAAACACATTTCAGAACTATCCACATCAAGGCCGACGCCTGCAGTATTCTGTCACCTGCGTTAGCTGGAGTGAAATCTGGTTAAGATGGCTTTCAGGCTAATGCTGTAGACGCACCTTGGCAGGACTCATTGTACGTTCAACGCTTCGTCGCCATTAGGTTGGTGGTGTAGGTCTAGATGTAACATTATTGGTTAGCAATGATGCGGCTCTGGCACAGAACCCCAAATAGGTGACTACACAAGGACTAACAACAAATTATTACAACAGACATAAACACAAACACAAATAAAAACCCAAGCATCCACAATCAATTACAAAAAAGGAGTAGCAGGGTCCAAAGGTCACCAATCGCCCAGGCATCGACCCCAACCCCTCAGGGGAAGGAGTAAATGCGCCTCGAGAAGCAATTAAGGCACCCTGCCAAGAGAACAAGACACCCCACAAAGGCGCAAAAATTAACCTGAAAATGCTAAAGAAGACAAGCTAGCCCCAGGGAGAAAAAAACTAGCCACCGCAGTAATCAACGAGCAGACAGCGCCTGGTCGAAGGTTGTTAGAATTAAAATGAAAAGAAAGGCAGAAAGGGCGAATAAACTGCTGAAATCTGGAAAAGTTAAAGCTGGCTGGGTGAGCTGCCGAGTTCGTAAAGCCCTCACCAAATGCTTCAGGTGCTTGGTGTTCAGCCGAAAATGTAAGAACGTGCACGACCCATCGAAACAATGCAGAAAATGTGGAGAGGAAGGTCAGGTTTCTGATGCAAGATAGCCACACCAGATATTGCTGGACACTTAGCTGGTAGCAGCAAGTTAGCCGGTACGCTAAATTTATATGACAAATATCGTCCAGATAACCTTAAACCACTGTGCAGTGGCGCAGGATCTTCTGGCGCAAATATAAGTGTAAGTGAGCTCTAAAAAATCTATAGATTGCAGCAGCTGAATAGAAGACACCACGAAAAGAGCGGCGATATGGACCTGCGGGAACTAGGCCCTGCAATTGGTGGACCACCCGGCTGATCACTTCGTATCGGCAAAGAGGAGAGGGGTGCACTTCTCTGCTATGCACCCCTAGTCTTGCAATGGCAGACTATCTAAAATTGCTGAACGACATCGTATCCGACGCGCGTGGCGTTTGCAGTGATTTAGATATCAACGGTTGGGCCACCTACTGGGGCAGCAGGATCGCGGATGAAAGGGGAAGAGCTCTCCTCGAATCTTTTGCATCGCAAGACATTGGTCTAATCAACAACGGCGCAGTGGAAACGTTTCGTAAGGAAGGTAGAGCGTCAATCATCGACATTACCATCATGAGCACTTATATACTACGGAATACCAAATGGCGGGTTAGCGAGGACTATACACATAGCGATCCAGGCTACCAGGCGATAATTTTCAGCGTCAGGAAGTTGAACCGACTTCTTAACAGGGCGAAAATGGAAGGACAAGCTCTTTGACAGAGACATGTTCATTGAAATGGTGAATACCAGCGGCATGGTGAACAATAGCTCAGCGGAGTCCCTTTCACAAGATCTTACATGCCCAGAAGGGCTTTGATTCAAAGAGGCGAGGGCTGCTAATAGTGGTCCGAGGAGATCAAGAGGCTGAGCGCTCAATACCTACGATCTCGACGCAGATCCCAGAGATCCAGAGCCAGGCCTGATTTCCAGAAACAGCTTAACAACTTGAAAGTGACGAGACGGGAACTGGAAAGCGCCATTAAGGAGAGTCAAACTGCTTTAAGCAACTCTGCGACGAAGCTGACTCAGACCCCTGGGAGACAGCCTATTGAGTGGTGATGAAGAAGGTCAAAGGCAGCAGGTCCCCACAACTAACCTGTCCAAGAATGCTGAGGAGGATAGTGGAGTACCTATTCCCGCACAGACCAACTACTAGTGTTCCGATTACGAGGCAGACAACCATGCAGAACATCCCGGCAATCTCGCCAGCGAGCTGTTCGAAGCAACGAAGAAGATCGGTGAAAGCATAGGCTGGGGTACTCAGCATTGAAAAGCATATGGGCCGGATGACATCCCGAATAGCGCAAAGATGTGAGGAGGAATTGTTTCCGACGCCATGGAAATTGCAACACCTGGTGCTGCTTTTAAAGTGAAATAAACCACCTGGAGAACCATCATCATATCCCATAATGCCTGCTCGACACGCTAGGAAAGATCCTAGAGTGCATCATATACGATAGGCTACTTGCGCTGGTTGAACAAAATGGGGTCCTTTTAGAACATCGCTATAAAGGCGGCAGTGTATATACCAGCTGAAGCCATACAGGGGGGAACGGTGGTGATGGGGGACGAAAAAGTACTGCCTAGTGGTGACGCTCGGCTTTAAAAACGCATTTAACTCGGCGAACTGGTCATTTATTATGTACTCTGCTCCGATGTGGCCTGGCGCACTGGCAATAACTGAGTGCAGGAGGAAGTTGTCGACGCAGTACAGGCTCTGCGCCATCAGAACCATCAGGGGCTTCCGAACTAGCAGTAATGGTTCCCATTCCTACCATCGAATTAGGTTCCAAAGGCAATGGGCAACAGAACAGAGCATAGTTGGTAACCTGCAGTTCCGCGGGGAGAGTGGTAGAAGTGCGCAGAGATGTGGTTTAGGACTGAGACTCGAGGAAAAAGGAGAATACTATCACGCGAATCGTTCATGCTGTTGGCAAGGGTTATCAGTATCTTGAATAAAATTCCACATCCATTGGGGCAAACCATAAAAACAAAAACACTTGCGTAGCTCACTGAGAGGGACCATCGACAGTCTCGTTTAAACCATAACCGATGGCAACTTTTCTGCAGAGTTACAACAGATCGTTGACCTAATCTTTCCCCGACTGGTCAACATTTTAAAGACATGTCTTGATTTAGGACACGTATCTAGAGTGTGTATGATGACCACTTTTGTATTTATACCAAAAGCAGGGAAATGCTATCATGTCAATGCGAAGGATCTAAGACCAATCCGTCCATCATCCTTCTCTTAAGAAATTACCCTTACTTTATTTGTTGACATCGGGGGGGCCTTCAATAACGTCGAACCCCATACAATTACCTCAGCACTCGAACGGCTCTAGGTCCAAAAGTCCTTATTGACTTTTATAGACCAACTTCTCAATAATAGAATAAACTGCTTCAAAGTTGGTGATACCACGATCTGCAGAGCGGTCAATAGAGGAACTCCACAGGGTGAACTGCTAACTTTATTACTCTTTTACTAACTCTACTAACATTGGATAGGACAAGGTGCAAGGTCATTACATATGGCGATGATGTTGCCATCACGGCCTCTGGGAAATTCTTAACCAGGAGAGAACAGTTGGCTATTGCTGAGTTAGAAAAACGAATAATCGTCTATGGTCTAAGTGTAAGTACGCAGAAAACAGATTCATCTTTACTAGGAAATACGAAATTCCTGTCTTCGATCCTCCTAATATCAACGAAGCTACAGTGCCAAATTTCTAGGCCTCGTTTTGGACTCGAAGCTAACCCAACATCCATGAAGATGTCAAAAAAGCCTGTACTTATATTAGTCTGACTTTATATTGTTGTAAAAAGCTATAGGATGCAAATGTGGTCTACAGCAGCGAGTAATTCACTTGTTATTCGTATCAGTAGTCAGCCCCTTACCTACTATAGGGCGTCGCGAACTAGCTTTTGTACACTTCCCAACCTTCCGTCAATAGATAACTTCGCCAGGTCGCTGCCATCACGGCAGTTAGATTGAAATCGCTGCGTATGTGGAATGACCTCAGCTGAGGACATTCTACCATCCTCGATCTATTTGGATCCCTACCAAGAAACACCGACCTCACGATACCTAAGCTCATTTTCGGGAAAAAATTATCAAACAGCTTATCCCCCCGATCATACTGGACGTCTGAAGACCAGACGCTGTACAGTCCTCTGCGAATTTTTACAGACGCATTGAAGAGTGAGTGGGTCTACTCTAAGGATCCGAGTTTTAAACTGTCATTTCGACTACCCTTCCACTAAAGCGTCTTTCAGGCAGAGACTATACCGATGAAAGAAGCTCTGTCCTGGCTAAAAAAAAAAACAATGTAATATTAGGTACAGATATTGTCATCTGTTCGGACAGCCAGGCAGCGATCAAATCTCTAAGTGCAGTCGCATTCAACTTCAAGACGTCTCTTAATGAGACGGCCAAGCATTTTAGCATCCAACCGGAATACGGCGACATCCCAGAGAATTCCAAAGCAGGCTAACTTGCTAGAAAAGGCACCACCTCAACACTCATTTTGGACGGGGAACTGCCGTCCATGCCTCAAGACTGAGTACCCATATAACGACTTCTGCAGTAGTTGTAGGAATGAAGGGGAAGAATACACCATTTTACACCTTCTTTGAAACCCCAGTGCCTCTCATCTCGCAGATTGAGTCACTTGGACTCCACATATTTCTACGTTTTGACAAAACTAAGTATCCATATGGTTCGTGGATTAGAATCTGCTTGATCTTATGGTAACACAATGGGCCTACTTTTTGACTAAGTGTGGCTACCTTAACACATTGGTTGCCATAGCGATAATATATGGTAGCCAGTGATGTTTCCAAGCATGCCATAGCTATCAAATATGTATTAATTCACTCGAGGGTTTGACTGGCAGAAATGTTGGCCACTACGCATAAATCCTACGTGAATTCTTGTTATAATTATGTTATATAAATCCTTCCCTGGCACCCTACGATAGTATGAATGTTATTGCTTTGAACAAGTAAACAAATAAGCCACTATATCATCGTTTTGTGCCATATCTAGCATTTTTGACAGCCAGTTCTAAATTCGTCTTGAACGTCCAGGATGCGTTGTAAATATTTTTAATTTTTGTGCCATGGCTATCAAATTAGATATCCACCTATAATTTCATTCAAGGCTCAGGCTTGTTTTGTTTCTGGTTTGAGCAAGTAAGGAAATCTTACGTGTGATGCCATTGCTGTCATTTTGATGTCCACTTTCCAGGTACTGCATCCATAAAGCAGCATAGATTCCCCGTTGGAGCGGAAGAGTCGCAACTTGCTTCTCAAACTGATTACATTGTTTTGCCAAATCGTGGATTCTGAACGCAGTTTCAGCCTTCCCGATTCTGTTGCACACATTCAGTTTTATGCCTCCAAGTTTAGGTCAGAGCACACTTCTTAAATATATAAACCTGATAACTTTCTCGATTTCCTGTTCGACATTGTTCAGTTGGGAATAGGGTTATTAAAGTTAAGAGCCTCAGTTTTTTCACTATTTTCTGTGCAGATGCCTCGTATTAAAAAGGATCACATAACTTTTCTGGCCAAACCAATTTTTAACGACCTTGATAGATAGATGATAGATAGAATGCTTACAATGATTTTAGCTATCGCACAGTATCTATTACAGAGATTTGATACATCATATATCTCACTTCTGGAAAATGAGTTTAACTTATATCAAATCTATATAAAATTGATAAGAATTGAACCAAGCAAACTGAAGGAAAATACGATAAAAAATCTTCAATGAAAGAAGAAAAAAATATATGTATATACAGTCGGTTTACGCAAATAATAGAAATTACGGCGGTTGCAATGACCGAGGTTTTTGCACTTACTGGGTCACACTTTTTTGTATAAGAAATGGTAGTCAAATGTCTATATTTCTATATAGAAAATGACAATGAAATACAAGACACATTTTTGAAACCAAAGGAAATCGTTATTGTTGAACACATTTTTATTTAATAAGAAAACAAAAGTTTAGAAACATGTACAAAAATGAATATACATATGTGGTACATGGAGTAAAATATTTTGGTTTTTTTTTAAAGAAAATAGATATTTTAGACTGAGTTTTTTGCGATTCAATATTTTTCAAAACTGCCCTCTCTTTTATTTCTTGTAGATTAAAAAGATTGCTTTATAAGTAAATGGCTTGTTCTCAAAATGTTTAAATGCTCTTGGATTGGCTGCTTTACCAATGAAAAACAGGTTTACCTTGTGCATCCCTGATGCATTTGTGCACGCAAGGAATGTTACTCTTTCCTTGCTTAATTTTCGACCTTGCGCTGACGATTCATTAAAAGTAACAAGTGTTTTGTTCGGCAACTTCCTGTAGAACAATCCAGACTTGTCCGCAATGTAGATTTTATCAGCGGTTAATGTAAGTTCCTTTATTTTTTGTTGAAATTGCATTACGAACGGTTCAACAAGTCCACATTTATGAGATAACTTTTCGCCACAAATTTTTAACACTCGAATACCATGTCGTTTTTTAAATTTCCCAGTCCATTCGTTTCACTCGTTGCAAGAGTGATGGTTTTTCACTTATTTCGTTGTACAATTGAATTGCCTTTGATTTTATAATTTCATTAGAAAGCGGAATATGTTTAGCTCTTTGCTTTTGAAACCATCCATATAAGGCCTTTTCCATCTGTGGATATTCAGAAGTCTTAAGTGTAACCCGTTTTCCTGGTCCAGATTCAGCTCTCGCCGCAAATTGTCTAAGACTGCTTCCCTTTGCTTTTATCCGGCTTATTGTTGACTTGTGCACATTATATTCTTCACAAAGTTGCTTTAATGAAACACCCTTATCAACTTCGGATAAAATTTCACTTATTTTTTTGATAGAAAATTTAGTAATATTTCTTGTAACACCCATCCTGAACGAACTTAGCGTAAGTACTAATGAAAGTGGAACCTATTTTAGGAAACACACGTGGATGTGTAGATATATTTACAAAGAATTCTGTCTAGAACCACACGAAACTAAATTACTGTAAAATATCGACAGACGTAACCAACCAAAAGAGAACATGCAAATAAAAAACAGATGAACGAGTTACACTGATCGAGGTAACCTTTTTGAAAAATTGCACTTATAGAGTCAATACGTGCTACGACTTAAGTGTTGCGAAAATCGAGGAGTTGCGCGCATCGAGGGTTGCGTTAACCGAGTTCGTACTGTATATATATAAAATATACATAAATGTGTGTATGTGGTGTATAGTGGTGTGGTACCAGTAAATAGGTACATATAAATATCACAGAAGGCAGTTAAAACTAAATAAATAATAAATGAATAAATAAATATATAAATAAAAAACTAAATAAAGAAATAAGTAAATATTTTATAAATAAATAAATAAAAATATTAACATTTATCAAATAAAATAATAACAAATAATAAGGTTTATTCATTGTGAGGAATACAATTAGTTAACTCACTGACTAGTGGATTGTCAGCAAAAATACATGAATTATTAAATTTATCCGTCAGTTTCAATATTCTTTTATAGACAAGCTCAACACCCACTCTTTTGTGGAGTTTTAAGGTGGCATAATCCCGTGGTAGGTCTAACATCATTTTTAAAACTTTGTTTTGAGCTATTTCTAACTTTTTAATGTGGCACTGTGCGGGTACAATAAAAATGGGCAGCATTTAGGAAATTAAAAAGAAAAGACGGGGTAAACTCGCAGCGGGTGTGTTGCTTCTTCATGACAACGCTCCTGTTCACACGGCGCGAGTTTCCAAGGCTGCTGCGCGAGATGTGGTTTCGAAGAAATCCAACACCCACCCTTTAGTCCAGACCTTGCCCCTAGTGATTATTTCCTGTTTCCGGTTTTGAAAAAATGTCTTCGTGGAAAAAGATTTTCGGATGATGAAGAACTCAAGTCGGCAATAAATGGGTATTTTGCAGAGAAAGAAAAAATTTATTTTTTTTGAGTGTTTAAAAAAGCTTATCTCAAGATTTAACAAATGCATTGATGTTAGGGGAGATTATATTGAAAAATAACAACAATTTAAATTGAATTCGCATTTTCCTTCATATCGATACCGAGAATATATTGAACGCCCCTCGTATTTATACACCTAATTCGCTTCCGATACGCCATTAAGACCTATTTAACGACATTGTAATGGATCTAATACGGGACCGGAGATAACCTGAAAAATTGTTACAAGCTCATTAATTTAAAAGTTAAACCCACTTCCTATATTATGTTACGCTACACAAATCGTGTGCGCCATCGTGTGTGGTCCGCTTAACTACTACCCACCTCATTCGGAAGGTCCTTGATTCATGTTCAAACATTGGGTATTTTATGTTGCTTCGGTATGTAGGTTAATGTGGATTCCTCTTACTAGGCCCAACATGTAGTAGGTCCATTGTGGGTCCATTAAAAAAGGTTCTTGGTTACATATCCGATATCAACAAGGTTATTAAAGAAAGAGACATATGTTTGGTGATACAAGAGGCTGGATGACGCTAGAATTAAACACGATATGGGGGCTATCCCCAACTAAATCTAAGATGACGCCGCATTCTGTTGTTTACGTTTTCAGCACCGTCAGTAAGGGTGTGTGTACATATATATGAGGCTGATTTTGTAGAAATCTGCTTTGGATGCAGATTACATTCAGGCGTTTGTTGATGACTTCCGCCTTTAAGCGATCTCCAACGACAATTCCGCATCCCATAATGTTGAACCTTTTTATGATAGCTGTAACAATCCTATCCAGTAAACTTCCTGGATTGCAGCAATAGGCGCCTTGTATTGTGTGAGAATATTTTTCAATTGATGAGCGTCATATAGTCGATGTATCGTCGATCCATCCGTGTACACAGGGATATTCGAATTGTTGATGATCTCGATTGTAGTATACTCCTCCCTTATTGGGCAGTACCAGCATAGGGGAATTTTGAAATCAAGGAACGGAGGAGTATAGTCGCTTTCGACTTGGTTAATTTGTAGTCCATCTAGTATACTTGCATGTCCAGTGAAATTTGGCGGCCGACCATAGGCTGATCCTAATCGCACTCTTTGTAGTAGTAATCTGCATGTTGTGAGCCCAAGACAGATCAAGTAGCCCACATTATTTCGGTTGCTGCGCTTGTTGAGTTTTTTTGCATTAAATGCTTGCAATTTTTTTAGAGTACTGTAATTCTAAAAACGTATATTTATTGCGGATTGTTACCAGCAGTGTGAAACGGTTTGATTTTTATCGATTTATACAGTTCCAGTGCCAGTGCGAACTACGTCACCTCCAGGAAGTCCGACAATGGGTATATTGAATTCCAAATTCAACGCAAGACCGTATCCTTGCTGAAGAGGGGGAATCACAAAAAAAAAAAACTGACTGGATACGGTTTAGGGATGAGCTAGAGGTGCCGTGAGATAACTCTGGGTGAAATAAAGAATTTTGCCGAACAATTCTTGCCAAATAAAACCGAATTCAGTGAGAAGGCAATAGAATTTGCAAAGCCACCTGTTCTTGTTAGAAAAACAAGTGAACTTTACCGTAATCGATGCTTGTTGGTTGTAACTCGATGTGCATCCATTAGTTAACTAACTTTGAGTGGTACACATCGTTAAAATGGCTAGTCTTATAAATGTATACATTATAAGGTAACTCAAAATTAATTAAATAAAATAAAAGGAAACTAAAAAAATTTTAATTGACTGAAAATATAATGCTAAATACCTTAGAGTAGATATATTTGAACTTTAGCTCCAGTCGCTTGCCTGACAGTTGTTGACATACCCTTAGCGGAGCAATGAAGTCACGCAAGCGGAAAAGAGGCTTAAGATCCAAACCAATCTTACGCTTCGTGGAGGGAAACAACATTGGACTGCACACCGCATTAGGTGCTCTTGCTTCGGGTTTCCAAGCGGAAATCAAGTATCTATGTCTGTAGTGACAGAAAAGCTGTACTTAAGGCCTAGCTCAACACTTTAACCACTTCTAGGATACTTCAGGATCCGAATGCAAGTCCCCGGTTCTCTACGTGATCGTTGGAAATGAGATGATTGATGAACTTGCTACACAAGGATCAGAAGAGACATTCTCTGGACATGAATCTGGGACTACTTGAGTCATTGGTTAGGAATTCCATGGATGGTTGGGCCCCTCGAGAACACAATCGGTGGCATTACTCTCCAGGATCCAGACAGACCAAACGCATGCTTACTAAGTAAGAAATCCGAGGCATTCTTGTTATCTCTTGACAGAAGAGTATGCAGACGACTTACAGGCGTACTAATGGGACACTGCACCTTCGCCAAACATTTTATGAACTTGGCCTAAGCCACAAAGCCCTCTGCGACGCCTGTGAGGAAGACGACGATGCCACAATGGACCAGTTTTAGGTCTGAGTACTCCAGTGCAGTGTTAACAAAACAAGTTGACGAAGCAAGTATGAAATCTGTAATTTACTTTGAATTGGCTCTTGGCGTATTTCACCAATTTCCATATGTCCTATCTATAGTCCTATCCATATGTGAATACTCCGGTGTAAGATGATTTGATGATTTCAAATCTAAATTGATCTTCTGAAAAGGTCAGAAATTATGGAAGAGAATACTTTCTTTTAATATTTATTTCAGGTATACTTCATTTTGATGATTCCGAATTACTTTAGATAATTAGTCAGATAATCTGATCACATGGAAGTTTTTTCTAGTAGACGTTACAGAAGGGTGTCCATAGCATTTCTTTAAAAGAAAACATATTCTTCTTTTTAGCTTCGATCTATCTTTATCAGTAATGTTATTTTGTGTTCTCATTTTTCCTTGCAAGTCGCTCCTTTTTATTCCAATGAGTCTTAAATAATGTTGAACAACTTAAATAAATTACAAATTTTTTGCAATAAGGTGTTTAGATAATTTATTTGATTTAAGAGAAACTTATGTATGTAATTTCGTTTATCTATTCATCAATAACTTATGTATTTTTGTAGTAATCGAAAGAGGTAATGGCAAAAAAACTCAGTCTTAGAAGTAATGCGAATATTAAGAGATTTACAATGTTTTTCTATTTAACACAAAAATAAACTGGTCATTCAAAAGAAACAAACAGTTTTAAAAGTGATTGCATCACATGCTACCAAAGATCATTTGAATATTATTAAAAATGGAATTTTTTTTACATAAATATTTTTTTGTTAAAGTTGCACTTATTTGCACCTCTTCTTGTTTTTATAAAAATTAATTTTAAATTGTTATTTTGAATAAAAAGTGTTCAAAATTCAGAATGTTCTCATTTTTTGGAAAGGTCCCATATGGACAACCTATACGTTACAACCTTTGCTGGACCTGATTCTCACTGAACGACCCTCTGCAGCAAGCACGATTATTATCTATCCGCCCGCAAATGCCAGAAAAAAACCAAAACCGACTCCCTGGAGAGTCTTCTCTACTTGTATGCAGCCACTTAAAGGCGATCGTTTTCTGTTGCCTTGTAGTACAGGGCCGGAGTCGAAGATTCTTCGGTGTGAAGCAAAGAGGTTCATGAGCTCTTTATGGCTTATGCTTTCGTGGCTTCGATCTCCAGTAATGCAAACAGTGCCAAGGGTAGTAAGAAAGAGTTGTCTATTAAGAAAGCCAAAATCATATTACGCTCACTTTCAACAAAACTCAAAAGTGACGGACTTGTGTGTACAAAAACATCTCACATAAAGGCAATGTTGACATCAAAGAGCGTTCTAGAGGCGTATTCTACGAAATCGATAATTACATCAATTTCTTTCCTTTTCAATAAAAAAAAACTAATTTGAAATTTGTTTGATAAATTTGGAGGTACAAGCTTTTTTTATTGATCTACCCTAACGGCTGCGGTACTGCCGCTTAGATGGTTAAAAAGTAGGTTATAGGAAAGCAAGCAGATAAGTTGTGTTCTAATCGTCTTCTTATATTCTTCTTTGAGCTCCTTTTTTTTGTGATTTTCTATGTGAATAAAAATTTCGTTAAAATTGAACTGGCTTCTGTTTTTACATTTCCTACATTTTTAAACAATTGTCCGCGTGTATAATTTCTTATACATTTTCTGGTTATAGCCTTAGTCTGTTGCGAACTTTGTGAAAGGCCTTCTCCGCGTAGGCAGAAATGACAAAATGTGGCAAGGTCCAGCGTTGAAAAACTAATACTTCCACTTATGAATTGTGAATTTGCATGTAAAACTGTGTAGTGAAACTGTTCAGCGTATTTAGTATCAATTGAACAACTTGTGTGGTAGTGATTGGACATGGTTACAATGGTTTGTCCGGCGTCATGATCAAATCGTCACCAAATACATTTCAACGTTCGCTTATACCTACACATTAGAGCGCTCAAAATATTCCACGAACTAATCGTTTACTTAAAGCCACCTATACGACGAGAGAGATTATCAAGATATACGCATAGATATGAATCTCATCTTTCACTTCTCGCACCAGCCCATACCAACCGAGCTCACTTCCCCATCATACAGGCAAAGGTTGCGGGACGATCGACTGAGAACGAAAAATTATATGAACATCAATTCGTGATGTTGTGCCACATTATACTATGTCGTCGTGCATCGAGGGGCATCCACATTCACTACCGTGGCATAAGAGGTACGCTAGTAATGAATTATGGGCGAAATGGTCACCAGATTATCGTTGTCATTGCAACATCCAGGCCAGCTGACATTATCCTCCAAATGGTCCGAACGTATCCATCGCATTGGCGAAAGGAAGCTAGAACGCCGAGTGCCATTTGCGGTGGTCTAGGCGAACAGGTATTCACGGTGCCGTGTGGATGATCTCGGCTTACCACATGGTGTGCAAATGATAAATCCAAAAGGCGCGCACAGATAAAATCGTTTTCATTCCCCTATAGGGTTGAATTATATTTTTCATTATTTAAATTTGTAAGGTTCCATCAATGATGTCAAGTTGTTTGACACGCAACAATAAAAGGGTTGACAAATATTTGAAAGGTTTAGGGTTTTACACGCACGAAAGTGATATGAGAGAGGGTTAACGTTCATTCACGGTTACAGATGGCAGAAGCAGTTCTATCGACAATAACACGAAAATTAGAAGGATATTTTCGAGGCATCTTGGTTACATGTTTAGGTAAGTCATAGTAGTTACAATTACAATTAATAAAATACATACTTGGTCGATGAAACCAACAGCGTCGACGAAGCATGTGTATTTTGTAAAAGAAGAAATGCAACGAAAGTGTCCATTGGTCGATTGCCGGTTAGAATTAAAAACTGTTGTGCATATGAAATGTGCAGTTTAAGTGAAATTCAGTAAGTCGTTCGGGAATGCGAAAATGCAATTGTTGCTGGTTGTTGTAGAAGCTTGGGCCTTCATGGCTGTCCAGCTTGTCGTGGTAAAGGAGCTCAGTACATAATCAAGTCTATGAAGAAGACCAATGAGGGGACACTGACGGCAGCGAAAAATAAAGTTAGGATCGGTTGGGTAAACTGTCGGTTAAGAGAAAATCCAGACACTAAAAGATGCTACCGCTGTCTGGGTTTTGGCCATCTTGCGAAGGATTGCAAGAGAGATGACCGGACCGGATGACACTGCTACCGATGCGGCGCAAGGCAAGTACTTGTTCATTAGAACCAGAATGTATGCTCTGCAAAGGAAACGGACGTAACGCCAAGCATAGCACTGAAGGCATTAGGTGTCCTGCATCGCAGTTCGCGCTGAACGCCGCTCAGAAACGAACATGAAGGTTATTCAGTTAAGCCTTAACCAGAAGGTCCGAGAGTATGATGCGGATATTGCTATCCTCAGCGAGCCCTACAAAAAACTGAATGAGGGCGAATGGCCGGCAGACACCTCAGGCAAAGCGGCGTTATGAATACGTGGTCAACGAGCCTTCGAAAAGCAGATCCCAATGCAACAAGCAGGCTTCGTGTGGGCCAAGGTTAAATTCATTTACTTCTTTAGGTGCTACGCCCCTCCCAGCCTAACAAAACAGGATTTCGAAGCAATAATTGACAACATCGTAACTACTGCAAGATGAAAAAACAGCACAATTCTTGCGTGGGCAGTTGAATAGTTTTCACACAACACGAACACCAGAGTAAGAACACTCGACTCGTAAGAATCCCTCGACCTGGTCCTCGCAAACACAGGAAAAGAGTTCATCTTCAGCAAAAATGGAAGAGGGCCAATAATTGACATCACATTTATGAGCACTTGTCTGGCAAGAGGTGCTGCGTGGAGAGTGAGCAAAAAATACACACACAGTGATCACTAGGCAATTGAGTTTGAGCTACGACTCAAGAAATAGGGAAGAGCGGGGAAGACAAAGCGGATTAAGGGCTGGAAACCGTCGAACTACTTAAGTTGATGATGGATGATATATCCTTCTATGGATCTGCTGCGGATAAACCAAAGCAGCTAACAAGAGGAATAACAAGCGCTTGCGACGCTTCCATGCAACGTAAAACAACAAATCGACTACGGCCACCATTATACTGGTGGAATTATGAGATCGCCAGACTGCGAGCAGAATGCTACAGGGCACGCCGATTGTACCAGCGCTCCAGAGAACCTAGCAATCATGTATAACGCCAAGTGAGATTTGTAAGAAGAAACTTAAAAGTTGCAATCAAAGAGAGCAAGAAGAAAAAACTCGAAGAGTTGTGCAGCGAAGCCGAACAAATCTTCCTTCAAGTGGTTGAACCACACAAAGTTGAAGTGTGGTAGAAAACCTCAGCCCCCATCCCTAGTTTCTTGAAAATGCTTTTTATAGAAGAACAGCCTAAGAAGAGAATCACGACTAGCACACTACCAATACCCCTCGTTACAGAAGACGATGTTCTCCAAGTCTGCAAAAACATCAAGGATAAAAAAGCACCTGGCATCGATATAATCTCTAATACTGCATAAAAAGCTGCAGTTTATAAGCGCCCATACATCTTTGCAGAGGTATACAATGCTTGCATTAAGGAAGGAGCATTTCTTGAGCAGTGGAAGAAACGGAAGTCTACAGCAATAAACCACCACAGAATCCCTCATCGTTCAGGCCTCTCTACATGCTGAGCACAATGGGTAAAATGCTGCAACGCATAATAATAAGTAACATAAGTGTCAGACTGGACTGTGCCCCGCAGATAGTCAGTATGATTTTCGCAATGCAAATTCCACGATCGACGCCATCGATAAAGTCACAAATACTACCAAAAAAGCTATAGAAGGAAAACGATGGAAGGGCGGCAGTAAAGAGTAATGCGCAGTCGTCACGCTAGATATTAAAAACGCCTTTAATTCCGCAAATTGAAGCAAAATCCTCACAGCACTTACCGTCAAGAGAATACCGGACTACCTACAGGAGGTAGTGAAGGACTAAGGCAGTATAACGTCGGAGGTGTATCCCAGGGCTCCTAACTAGGGCTTCTACTGTAGAACCTTATGTACGCAGACGACCTCAAACTTCGTATAATAGTAGCCATTCATTAGCATACGGGTTATGGAGGCTATAAGAGAGACCGTGGGCGACCACGTTGTTGTGTCTAAGCCAGAATTAAAGTATCTAACTTTTAAGCAACGTCTGCAACATGAAGCAGAGAAGGCAGCGAGAACAACGGATGTTCTGGCAAGTATCATGCCAAACATTGGAGGAGCAAAACAAAAGAAAAGGCTACTCTTGGTCAGAGTAGCGACGTCGATGACGCTCCCAAATATGTGCTGGGGCAATGAACACCAAATCATATAACTCAAAGGTCGAATCAGTATATAGAGTGAATGCTTTGAGAGAATGCAGAGCCTTCCGAATAACCTCATACTACGATTTCGGCAGCTCGAACCGGATTGACCCGCACCCAGAAGGACCAAGCACTAATCACGCTTTTAGGAGGCCACCTAGTAAATACTAGATCGTCGGCAAGCCAAATGTTAAACCTGAAAATGTGTGTAACCGGCTGGAGCCCCCAAGAACAAAACGCACAAAAGACCCAGGTCCCTGGACGAGGTATATAATAAGACTCTTAATAAGATGAGGAGCGTTGAAACGGCGAATCGACTCTTCAGTGAGGTTGTAAATGGTGATTTTTTAGCTATTATCTTTTTGGCAAAGTTTGGTTTAAACAGCTGACGCACGTTTCGTGTTTTGTTTCACTGTCAAACATCTTCAGTTTGGTCTATAATTTAACCATAAATCGTCTTACAAACGAACAACGCTTGCAAATTATTGAATTTTTTTTCTCTGTTAAGAAAGTTCATCGCTCGGAAGTTCATTCAGCGACGAAGCTCATTTTTGGCTGGGTACGTAAATAAGCAGAATTGTCGATTTTGGAGTGAATATCAGCCAGAAGCATTGCAAGAACTACCAATGCACCCAGAAAAAGTCACAGTTTGGTGCGGGCATCATTGGACCGTACTTGATATCCAACTTTTTTTGCCCAAAATGCAAGAGCTTGACTTGCATGACATTTGGTTTCAACAAGACGGTGCCACATGCCACACAGCACGCGCAACAATGGACTTATTGAGAGGCGAGTTCGGTGAACATTTTATTTCACGTTCGGGACCGTTCAATTGGCCGCCTAGATCGTGCGATTCAACGCCTTTAGACAAGCCCGCTTCAATTGACGCATTGTAAGACAACATTGAAGCATTTATTCGTGAGATACCGGCCGAAATGTTGGAAAGAGTATGCCAAAATTGAAATGCGGATGGACCATTTGAGGGGCAGTCAAGGTCAACATTTGCATGAAATAATCTTCAAACATTAAATTATATGGACGGTACTATCGGTTCAAATAAAGATTTCATGCATTTTTCTGAATCTTATGAGTTTCGCTTGAAAAATCACCCTTTATAAGTAAGTTTTTTCACTTATCTAATAAATATTTGTTAGATCAATTTATATTTTATAACATACATAGGTAATATGTTTTTGTATTTTTACATTAACTGGTGGAATACAATTTGACTGAAATAGAGGTTAATTTTTATAAATGATCTATTTCTTGAGTATTCTTTAATAATAATTAAATGTTGCAGGCTTGATGGATAATTCTCACAATAGTTAATAAATACCAGCTATGAACTTACTAAGGGGCCATTTATAGCTATCATTAAAATGGACTTGGGGTAAAAATGGCCGGAGTTGGATATCTCTATCCTCAATTATCTGTGGTTCAGACGTGCCAACGAATTTGTCTACGCAGTATATATTTTTGATTAAATATTTGATTGATTGAAATGAATAAATAAATAAATAAAACATATCGCTACAATTCGAAGGCCATTTCCTGATGCACCATTTTTTCTATCACGGTGCGTTTATGTAAGTGAGCAAGTGAGATATTTATAGGTACTCACATAATAGCCTCCCGGCCACTTGAGCCTCCCGACAATAAGTTTGAACAATGCCAAACTCCCTGATCCCTCTGATACAAGAAAAAAAGCCCGGCCCGATCTTCGTTGTAAACCCTTCATTTCCTAACACTAACAAGGTTCCGAAATTTATAATATTGTCCTCTACGGACAAAAATAAACCACTTTCATATTTCAGCACCGTCTTGGTCAAAAAGACAATCGACGGTATTGGTACTCAATCTCAGTTACATTACATTCCACAATGAAAAGAAATTCTTTACGCCCCATATTCAATCGACATTCCGGAGAAATAAATCATTAATGAATGAAGAATGAATGAATGAATTTGTATTATATATCCAAAATCAGTTTTACATTATTTCATTTATCTGCGAAGCCTGAGGCGTTTATCTGCAGAAGATTGCATATCAATATTTATAGTACGAATTTTGTCAATTGAGCTTTAAATTATTTTGCATACATACGTATATATCGAAAAATTTGAAAAGGAGTTTGGGAAAGAGTGTGTAGTGTATAGTGAGTTTGAAATGATTATGTTTCAGCAAGAAAAGAATCTTTTAGTCGTTCTTTTTTGGAAACACTGTTGGAACGCTGTAGTTTAGTTGTCTTCTACCGTAGTTATTGTTGTATAGTGGTGTTTGATGCATACCTCGGACTGGATCTTTTGAGGGGATGTCATCATAATTTTCTAAGCACAGCGTCAATTTATAAATCTGTTTTACAGATAGTACCTTCCATGAATTGTGTATGTCTACTGGATGTCTGCTATTAATCTTCCTTACGATAGCGTCTTTGCAGCTTATTGATTTGGGTATTTGATGCATTGCCCCAAGTAAGTATCCCGTATCTCAACTTGGATTCGACTAAGGCATAATACACCTGCTTCTGAACTTGAAGCGTAGAATAGTGTCCTATTTGATGCAGAGCGAAAATCGCCTTTTTGATGTCGCCTTTTGATGTCTGAAGTCGCTGTCTGTAGTAATTCCCAAGTATTTGTAGTTTTCAAAAATTTCAGCAACAAGACATTTGTGTTGGACGACTAATGCTGTGTCATCTGCGTACGCATGAGGGATGCTCTTTTTGAAGATGCGAAGTAGTTCGTTTGTAAATATGATGAACAGTAGTGGTCGAAGTTTCGACCCTTGTGGTACTCCCGAAATAACTGGTGTGTCGTTTGTCTCCTACCGTCGCTCTTAAAGACCTTTCACTTAGGTAGTCCTGCAACCATTCCGATAATCTTCCTCTGATGCCTAATCGTTTTAACGATGCTTTTCATGATTTAGCGTATCGAAAGCCTTACTAAAATTCACGAATAAAACAAGGACATCATGCTTTTTGTTCAAGCTGCCTTAATGGCAGCTTGTTTAAAAATTCTGCCATAAATTTCCCTGTGCTTTTGTTTATTTTTGAAAACCGTACTGTTTTTTGTGTATAAGAGAATCTTTTTCAACAAAGCTTTGAAGACTCCTTGTAAATAGTTCTCACATACCCTTCTCAATAGCTTCCTGGATAGATATTGGTCTTTAATTACTTAAGGAGTTTTTAGTGCCTTCTTTATAAATAGGTCGTATAACTGCAATCTTTAGTATACGGGAAACTTTAGATTGACTTAAACTGAGATTTATAATTTTGCAAAAATATCTGCATTTTTTTAATATCACGCGGTCTAATGTCATCAATTCAAGATGATTTATGTTCATTCATGAGTTTCAGTACATCGTTAATTTCTTCGATGTCTCATTGATGAATATTGAATTGGGTAGAACTGACGTGGTATGGATGGACGCTTTTCTGCTGCAATTAAGTACCACCTGCAAGATTTGATCCGATAAGCTTTCAGCACATTTTCTCGACAATGTCAGGGCGCACTTCTCTAAGTTTTGATCTAATATGTGTTGTAGTTGCAAAGTGGCTTCAGTTAAGTGTAAGTGGGAATTTAACAGTATTGTATCGTCGGCAAAAGTGGCTATCATGATGATTCTTCATTTGGTAACGGAATGTAAGGCAAATATAATGTTGGTCCTAGAACGCTCCCTTTGGGGACACCGGCTTGTATGTGGTGTATATACGATATTTCGTCCTTGTATTTCTGTTAGATAACTTTTTAATAAATGATAAAAGTCTGGGGGTAGGAATTTCTCTAGCCTATAGAGTAGACCTTATATATACTTGGTCGAAGGCTTTTGCCACGTCAAGAAATACTCCAATGCAGTATCTTTATTCGTCGAGGTCGGTTGAAATATTGTTAAAATTGTAGTATATTGTATAGTAGAGAGAAGTCTTTGAAATCCAAATTGATGGTCAGTTAGCAGTTTATTTTGAATTAGATTGGGTTCCACTCTATCATGGAGAAGTTTTCAAATATTTTTGACAGAACTGGAAGTAAGCTAATTGGTTGGTTTCTTTGCATCTTCTCTAGATTAAGGTATTGCTATTATCTGGGATACTTTCCAGGTTTTGGGGAAGTGCTTTAATCTGATAATAGCATTGTATATATTTCTTACATACTCGATTGCATTTTTAGGTAATTCATTTCGAATTTTACCAGTTACTGAGTCATATACTGGAGCTGTTTTGTGTTTGATTCGTTTTTTATTGCATATTCTATTTCTTTTACACTTATTGTCCTTATGTGGGTGTTAGGGATTGCTCTGTCGATTGACGGTAAAGTTAATGTCTCTGAATGTCCTTCATTTGTGAAAGCCTCCTCCTCTGCAAGATATGGTCGGAGGAAAGCATGCCCGACGAGTAGAACCTCAGTATTGTTTGTCCAATCCACATGAAAGGAGACCCCTTAGACTGCGCTAACTACCGAGTGATTAGTCTCCTAAACATAGGTACTAGGAACCATAGGCCTAGTACAAGATTTTTTCTGCCGTTTTGCCTGAGCGCCTGAAACCAACCAGAGAATAACCTGATAGGTCCCTATTAGTGCGGCCACATCTTCACACTAAGGCAGATCCTGGCAAAAACCCAAGAGATGCAAATCAACCCCCACCACCTATTCGTTAATTTCAAGTCCGTATATGACGTTGACAGAGACGAGCTATACCATGTTCAGTCTTGAAATTCCTGCCGAACTCGTCAGGTTGTGCAGAATGACGATAGAGAATTATCGCTGCTCTATTAAGGCTTATAACGAACTCACCGATACCTTCAATGTCAAAACAGGTTTTAGACAAAGTGACTCGCTGTCATGTGTCTTTTTTTAACCTCATCCTTCAGAAGGTCCTGCAAGTACTCGTACTCATTCGTCAACACAAGTATCTTCCGTCCTTCAGTCCGCACAATTGCTAGCATACCAAGGCGGGTGGGCCTTGAATAGGAGGCGGGAATGGGTTTAGTGGTGAAAGAGAGAAAATTCAAGTATATACAGGTATCGAGAATGGAAGCACACCATCGATGACTCGGTCAGAACGTCACCATATGCAGCTGTAACTTCGAGGTAGTAAAGGACTTCGTCTACCTCGGCGCCCATGTAAACAGCACGAACAACATCAGTACCGAGAATAAACACAGAATAACTTTTGATTTTTGTTTCTTTGGTTTCTTTGGGCTCAAGAAGCAATTAAATAATAGAACCCTCTCTCGAATGACCAAGCTAACATTATATAAGACCTTGTTCATTCCTGTCCTGCTCTACGGCGCGGAAGCCTGGACAGTCCCAAAAGCAGATGAAGAAGTCTTTCGTCTGCAATCAAATCTGTCCTGTTTGTGTTAAGCTTTCTGTAGAATATTATTCAACCATGAACTTTACAGCGACATGAGCCTGGCATGGCGTCTACGGATTCATCGCCTAAGATGGCTAGGCCATGAAGAACGCCTGGATAATGCCGCTCCAGCCCGAAGAGTCTTCGATGCAATAGAGGACCCTCACGGAACCGATAGCGCACACAAGTAGAGAAGCACCTAAACCAACTTGGAGTGTGGAATTGGATGCAGCTGGCTAACTATATAATTTGAAGATCGGGTCGATGTGGAGTAAAGTAGAGATTTAATAGTCCACCTCGAAGTTTAAATACTGTGCTTATCATATGCAGGGAATTGCGGTTAAGGAAGTACGTAGAAGCGCTTTGAATGAGGTTGTAATTCAGCCGACTATACACCAGTGATGAATGAGCCATCAGTTAAACATCTGTCATATATGACATTGTTTTGTGTTTTAATCAAAACATTGGTGAACATATATCATTGAAAGTTCCATATCAGCTGAAATATTTAGATTTGCGCCATAATGTGCTGCCAACTCCTCCCACTTTTAAATCAATGGCCCTCTTGTCGATAATATCGATATGCTTCAGTACAATCCTCGACAATCTGCTTTCTTCCATCTCCACTATTTTCGTAATGTAATCTGCATGTAGTTTCAAAGTATTTAAAAAAAGAGGTGAGACTGCAGTTTCTAAAAGCAGCATATAGTTTGGGGTACATATTGGAAGTCGAAAGATTCACTTCAGAAAGTATCTAAGGAATTTCTCGACGAAAAAAACAATAACCCCAAATACGAAATAGCTGAATTTTCGACGTGTGATCGATATCGATGCATGATCGATGCATCGTCCCCAAACTGATGAAATAGCTATTTTAGCTGCTGCTGGTTGACATACGAAATGCTTTTTCATACTTAGGTTAGATATTAGATACTCCTTTACTATTTCCACGTTTTCACCCCGATAAGACCGGGAATATCTTCTATCTGCGGGAATATCTTCCGCAGATATAAGACCACTGAAGGTCAAAATCAGAGAAATTTAGACGGCACGATAGAAGCAATAGTCGTTTGTCCAACAAAAAATAGCAAAACCCTTAAACTTAATCGTGATGCATCCAGAAAACAGTGCAGTGTACACTCAAGGGAGAATCAATCAACTTGACGGAAGACACTTAATTTCAAGTGCTACAAATGCCACAAAATTGGCTACAAAGCGTCTGAATATCCCGACAAAACATCACGAGATCACAGTGGATGGGAATCACCAGCCAGAGAAAAAATTCGAGTCATTGGTGATGCGTTTCACACATCAGAAAAAGGAGTACTAGCCTGGCGGTATAGGTGTTTGGATAGCGGCTGTACATCTCACATGTACAATGACGTACAAATGTTCGTCAACAAGCCGTCAGCTATGAATAAAGCCGAGTTTTTGTTATCAAAGCGTATGCAAACGTGGATGCTAGAGGTACTGCCGAAATACACGTCACGAATCGAGACACAACAAAAAGGTCGATATAATTCTGAACACGAATTAATTTTCATTTTTTTTTCATAGTTTCCCTCCAAGATTGCTTTAACTTACTGAACTGCATATCCCCATTTGTAAAACAATTATATTTTCAGCAGTAAGATTCTTAAACCGTGTCTTTGCGCCAACTAGAGCAATATCGTTATTGTCAAATCATTGTTACACTATGCAAGAAATAAATATCCATCTCTCTACCTCCTTTCTGTTGATGGAATCACAGGCCACGGAAATGAAGTCACATTCAATAAAGACGAGCCAGTAAAAAAGATCTTCAAATTAAGGAAAGATCTTCACATTAAGATCGGACATCTACACTTTGTTCGCAACGAAATGGAAGATACAGCGTTTGGACCTGTGGCATCGTAGACTTGGTCGTCTTAATGTTTTTGAGAATGCATCAAAGGAAATTGGCTACTAGTTTGAGGATTAAAAGCAAACACGAGTTCGTTCCATGTGAAAATGACTGCCTTACCATTTCCGAAAAAAATCAAAAAGACCCACGAACATTCTGGAAATAGTGCACACGGACATTCGGGGACCATCAAGAACGGCCTCATTGAGAAATTGACGATACTTCGGCACGTTTATCGATGATACGAACTTTATTTTCTCAGAAATACGAGCGATGTCCTTAAAAAATGAAAGGAATACAAAGATCGCGTTGAGACACAGAAAGGACGTCGCATAAAATGTTTGATGTCAGACAACAACAGCGAGTACTACAGTCGTGAAATCGATGAATATTTGAAAGCGAATGGCATTCGTCTCACTATTCCAAATATGTCACAACAAAGCGGGGGGTCGCGTATGCAAAAACAGAACCCCTGTAGAAATCGCCCGATGTTTACCTCTACAGTCTGGACTCGAAAAGTCGTTTGGGCAGAAGTGCATGCAACATCAAATTACTTAAGAAGTAGATGCCAAACAACCAGCTCAGAAGGTTACACACCGTTTGAAATTCGGAACAAAAAAAAAATACTTGATTTGAGTAATCTAAAAGTTTTTGAGTCAAGAACCTTCGTGGTAGATAAAAGGGAAGTTTGAACCTCGATTGAAGGAGGATATCGTGTGCGGATCTTTGAGGATGAGAAAGTTGCCATGAGAAAGTTGCCAGAGACAATCGTGTGTTGGAGAATAAAATGATTGATGACAAAAACAGACCAACGTTCACCAAAGGCGAAATCAATCAATTTATGGTTGAAGCTAGCACCACATCAGCGGGATATAGCACGGAGTTCGAGGAATCTACGTCTGCATCGAATGAAGTACCAAAATCAAAAAAGCGCACTGTTGATGAGAATTAAAAGAGTCAGAATCTGATGATAATGAAATCCCAAACAGAAAACAGTGATGAGATCTACATGGAAGCAGATCTTACTAGAAGAATGGGCGCACATTGGAGAGGTGTCGTTGAAGGCTTCAATGGAGGTTGATAATTGGCTTAAGGCTATAGCGGAAAAGTTTTGAGCACTCATCATAAGTGAGACGTTGAACTCGTCGACAGACAGGCGCACATTGGAGAAGTGTCGTTGAAGGCTGCAATGTAGGCTGATGATTGGCTTAAGGCTATAGCGGAAGAAGAAACGTAGAAGTGGCCCATCTCTTCCTCCATTATATCTGCTTTAAATCAATTAAATTTTTTAACAGGAATTTTTCGAGAGAACGGTAATAAAAGTAAACATTCAAAAACTAAATTCATTCTCAACAATCTTCTTAACCTAAGTAGTTATATGTACATTAATTTGAAACCTAGATGGCGTAATACTAAGGGATGGTTTTCAGGTATGTTCTAATGGCTCGATGACAGCCCCAGATTAGGTTTGATACTTGGAGCCGGAGTTACCAGTTTGCAAAGTCAATGCATCCTTTGTCTATGTGACTGCTCATTAGGTACCAGTGTGGCATGGTGTCTTATCTCGATATGTGACCAAATTGACCAAATTAACAAATCAGAAAGAGGACACAATGGACCAACATTTTCACACGGTTTATCCAAACACGTAACAAAAGTTGCCCAAAAAACATATTTTGATCAGATTGGCCAGTTTGAAAATGAATGAAATGAATGTATAGTAGCATGTTAGCATACAGAGATACTGTGGTGGGTCATATTGCAAACATGGGTCACATTGGAGGCACTTACCCTACATATGACGATGAAAAACAGACAGGCGCAGAAAAATTCTAGTAGCGGAACCTTGTGCCAGTTTAGGTTTAGGCGGCTGACTGCCAGAATATTATATCACACTGAGTCCCTGCTTTTTTCAATGGAATGGCTGATAAAGTGATAAAGTGGTCCTTCCTCCTCTTCTTATACTCTACAACTTCTGTAGAAGCAATTCTGACAGCCGGCCTTCTCAGTTTGATCGGGCAGTGTAATCTTTTGATTGGATTTTTGGATAGATTGAGAGTGGGTGATTTTTATACATATCGGAAAAGGTATATATTTGAAAATGAATTCTCACAAATATTTACTAATGCCATTTCCATCATTTCCGCCATTATTTTTCTTCTGAGTGTGTTTTGTATAGACCGGGTATGTTTTATAGGAAGAGAAGAGGATGAACAATTTACAGATTTAGCAAATAAAAGGTGAAATTCTCTCACCACCTTTGAGACCACTTGGATGTTATGGCCCAAGTTGAATGATGCAAAAGCCGACAATTCCTTTCAATCCCCCAAATGCTAGGGATGTTAGCTGGAGAGCTAGCTGGTCATAATCGTTTGAAATATGTACCATAAAATCAAAATAGATTTAGCTGATTTATATGTAGACTGCAGCGACGCAGAAGAAAAAGACGACACTCCTCAATACCTCTGTCACAGCCATAGATTCTATCAGTTGAGACATA
This sequence comes from Eristalis tenax, assembly GCA_905231855.2. Classification (NCBI taxonomy): domain Eukaryota; kingdom Metazoa; phylum Arthropoda; class Insecta; order Diptera; family Syrphidae; genus Eristalis; species Eristalis tenax. The sequence goes on along the minus strand of HG993125.1, from coordinate 31,467,112 downwards.
GAACCTTGAGAGAGGTTTATGGCTGTAGAAGATACTGACATGGAGATAGAAAGAAAACATTTTTTCTTTCGCGCTACAATCTTCATAGCCCTCTCAAAATTTAGTACACTTTTAGCGCATTTTTAGTTTCTCCAGTTTCTACACATTTCAGGAAAACTCTTCCATCTTTCGCAAGCTTCAATAATAGGTGACCACTTAATCACAAATTAAGATACTTAACACATTTGTTATCTTGCCGGTTTGCTCAATGTCAGCGTGGAAGCAATATAAAAGTGTACACAAAACAAATAAAAGACTTTGTTATAGATAGTGTTTATTGTCTAAGATCTGTTAACGCAAAATTTTTACTTAAATGCTATCCACTTCCTCTCTCCAGGGCCAACGAAAATGCTCGAAACCGTAAAAAAAATCATCATTTACAAATTTGTTGTCTGAATAAAATTAAATACAATTCGTATTATTAATGTTGCGCAATTATTTTGCAACCGAAAGCAGCGGCACATTACCAACATTTCGCGTATGCAGAATACTAGGCTTAATATAAAAAACGTGTTATTCTTACTTATTTTTTCTTTTTTAACTCGCACTTTTCTTCCGACGTACTCGCTCTTCTCTTCGTTTTCTTTATCTTGACAATGCTGTTAAGCTCATCTTCTTTTAGATCTTTAACATTCCATGATGCTTTCCAGCGTTCAGCACTCATCCTGAATGTTTGCAATCTAAGCTTGTGGTAGATTATCCGTCCAGATAGTGCCCCTTTTAATTTGTTTTCTCTAGACATTAGTTCCTTAGCAATGTGAAATTTCTGCGTTTCATTTCCGACATGAAACATACTCTCCAGCACACGTGATCCAAACTTAGACAACGCTAAGTCCAAGTAGAGGCCATCAAGCATCTTAACAAATTTCTCGCGAGACTTCTCTCCAATGAATTTACTCTTGAAGAAGGCATCGCCGATGAAAGAGCCAGGTGGTGATGTTATAATATGTAAGAGTTCCTTGGGATACGAATCGAGAATACAATTTACAAGGAAGATCGGTTTCTTGAACTGAAGAATATTTTGTGCAACTGCGGATCCAAACCCAGTGGTAGTACCATACGCTAGGCGTCCAAGATCCTCAAAACGTGTAAGTTGCAACAAACACATCAGGAAGGAATTCGGCCGGTCCGTTCCGTGGGCAGTGGTGCAGTGCAGGCTGGACTGCAATGCGGTAATGAATGCTGCTTGTTTTGTATTTAGCCGCAGACAAACATTGGAAATTTCAGGGAATATAGATACTCCTGAATGATCTATAAATCTATCAAATTGTTTGACAAGTTGATCAAAAATTGTTTCGAATAAAGTTTTGTCTTTCAACTGCCGCAGCATAACCTTGGCGGCAAACCAACTTATCCTGTTCATGACTAATTCTGGAAAACGTCCTTCGAAGAGTGTTTTATAAATATTGTTGTATAGCTTCGGACCAGCGGTATTTATCAGGCATTCTAACAGGCGTACGCTAGTAAAACTCCAGAACACAGGCGGAAATTCTTCATTGACAGTATTATCGTGTTGATATTCACCTGTAACATTTTCTCCCTTCTGATCATTTTGGTTGCAATCCAAACCAGTCTCTTTTTTGTCTATTACATCTTTCTGAGCTTCATATCCTCTTTTTGCAGCATCAACATTGAAAAAAGCCCCTTTGATTATATTCTTTCCAAAGTGCTTTAGCGCATTTTTCTCTACTTTTCCGAGAGCACGACAAATACCTTCAAGCATAGGGGATGATGAATCGCTGTACACCAAGTCTGGGAACTGTGGCCACATCTGTAATCGGGATGGGAACTCTTTTAAGATTTCTTTCCATGTCTCAGGAGTCTCAAATAAAGTTGCTTTTTCCAAGAATTCATCTTTATTCCTGAAATTTTTTTTTTCCACTTTTGGAATATTAATTCCGGCTAAAGCATAGATGCACGACCGGATCACAAAACTGGCAAAAGTATCCAATGCGAAATCCTCTAAATTGTTAAGAAGAAATTTGCTAATGCGCTCCACAAATGCTTTACACTTTTCTTGGTGGTTTATTGAGAACTTAGTTTCCATATTGTACTTTTGGTCTGTAATAATTTTTTTCTTCAAGGGCTCTTCTTTCGGTTCAACACCGTCTTCTATCTTATGCTCTGCGAAAGCTCGCAGAAATGCTATATCGATCATTTTTTGTATAACATGCGAAGCAAATGTATCTGAGCATATTGGACGAAAATTTTCCCCAAACACATCTATGAATCTCTCAAAATGGTCCTCTCCCGCAAAACCAATGAGTGCTTCAATAGCATTTGAAACTAATTGATTTGATGCCAAATGAATCTCTTGGCCTCTGGTTTCCTCTAAAACGTTAGTAGCCATGGAAACTGCAAGAAAACAACTTATTAATACGACTGCCTATAGTTCATCTTGATAATTACCTCTTTCCTCATAAGATCTGGCAGGTTTCTGCAATTCTTCAACTATGACCAGGAAGTATTGGAAGTGTTCCTCTTCGATGTGCGTACCGCGCCCGTAATTACCGGCATTTGACTGCCGCTTTATATTGCTTATAAATTTGTCGCAAACTTTTTTTTTATACTGTTTTCCAAAAGTTTTCCTTTTAACGTAACTTCGTCCTTTTGTTGAATGCATGTTGAATGTTGACTGGTGTTAATACTTAGCAGGAAAAAGCGAAGAGAGTCGAATTGTTCAACAGTACACCACGTTTTAAATGACAGATTCAAAAACATGTGCTTGTGTTTGGATTTATTTAGGGTTTACATGGTCATCTGATGTTTTGCTGTGGGATGTGTTCAACAATAATGCAACAGTTCGTTTTTATCGTAGAATCGTAATTTCGGAATTGTCCATCATATTCACCTACAAAAGAAACAATTTGGGTTGACATTAAAATGTTAAAAGTAACAGCGCTGTTGTACGTGAAAACTCGGTGGGAGAACAATTTGCATCAATTGGTGTGTTATTGATTGGTTTTTAAATTTAAAAAAAATGTGTAAAATTGTGTTTTCTGATCTGGCAAAAAGCCACACACAACAAAAAAATCAATTTAAGATCGAAGTTAATAACTAGAGCATAATCTGTCATAATACACAATTTCGTACGCAATTTCATTGAAATTTTTGCATAGTGGCGTTCACGCTCAACAACTTATTGCGACGATGATTAACGTCCACACACAAGAATGTTTACAGACTTCAAATTTGAGATAAACTGTTGCGACCTGCGTCAACCTCATGTTTAACTTCAAAGACGATTCAGACTTCCACCACTGATTCACAGATGCCACAATCCCGAAGACCAACAGAACTATCGGGATTGCTGTTATAATTCTCGGCGTAGGATGACGTATCCAGTTCCTAGTAATTCCATTCCGAAATATATATTGATTTAAAGCGATTTAAAAATGTAGGGAACATAATTATTTTTTACAATTGGGTTTACAACTAGACTTACAAACTAAGGGTTAGGGTGTTGGCTCAACAATAGGGGCCCAACTGATGTACTTTGTTTAATTTAATATTTATTATTATTGTCGGTTTATTGTTTTTCTTTTTTTAATGCCCTACAATAGCCGGTGCCTACATCGGGTTGTTCAAGTCCGGGTGCCTATGGTGGTCATTTTGGGATGGGAAGGTGATGTGTTAGCCGACTTAGCCTTGATGGTGATTGCACTGCTCTGATAGAATCCATGCAGCTCGTTGTTCGACGTCGTTGGAAATTTCTGCTCATTTAGCAGATTGAACGCGTTAAAGTAGCGTTGTCCGGGGATTGTGTTTCGCAGGTTCCTGATTTCCTCGTTAGGATGGTTGTTGATGTTTATTAGCTGCTTTCTGAACAGTATCACCATGTACTGTTGCAGGGGTATGATGCGTGCTTGGTCGTAAAGCCTATTGTTGCTGTGGTGCCTTTGACGGTCCCTGTCGAAGGTGAGTCCGGTACATATTCGCAGTATTTTTCTTTCAAAAATTGCGAGCTTCGTCATGCTGGTCTTAGAGATGGTGTGCCATATTGGGAAGCCGTACGTTAAGATCGGCCGTATAAGCTGCTTGTATAACAGCAGTTTGTCCTTTGGCTTAATCCATCTTGTTTGCGCAGGGATAGATGCGATGGAAGTCTAGGTTGGCTTTGTTAAGGGTCAGTTTCGAATGACTGTTGAACTTCAACCTTTCCGTGAAGTGTTGATACTTCTGTACCGTTAGGGAGCACTACCTGCTGATCGTTGTCAGAAATCGCAGACAAAATCACAGCCTGACTCTCAGCAGTATTTGCGCAGCCGAAATACGCGAAGACGACCAAAAATATAGCGACCTCGACCGTCGTCTCAACATAATGGAGTCTGCACTGTTAAATCTGACAACTATAGTAAAAAAAAAAGTGTTAGTACGCCGTGGTCCCAGTAGATCCCGATCTCAATTACGGACCAGGTCTAAGACAAGAAAGACCACTTCTCAGGAGCATAAATTAGCTCGAAACTGTAAGAAGCCGTGCAACTACACACCAAAAACCGCGTAAGTCTGTTTTGAGTGACAAGGCGAGTGACAACAGCTCACACTTCAACCGAGAATGCCGCATTTACGTCTTCGACAAGGAGGTGTAGATATGGTCGCACGCTATGGACAAAACGACATCACTTTCTTCACCTGGCGAGATTCGAATAACCACTTCCTCAAAACTTCTGACAATAAGTGGTTGTGATCCTTCTGGCTAAGAAGAATGAATCACAACCCAAGTCGAAATCCATCAACGTGCAGCACTGCATTGTCACCACATGCCAACTAGTGGCAGAACGACCTCGTCGACTCGCAAGTGACAAACTCCAACAGGCTAAGGCGGATTTCAAGGAGTTCAAGCAAAAGAGTTATTGCCGACCGTTCAGCAGTTCTTGGGCAAGTCCTATTCATCTCGTCGAGAAGAATACCAGTGGCTATCGCTGGCTAAACGCCAAGACTCAGCCAGACAGCTATCAAATTCTACACATTATGGATTTCGCCGCACAGCTACACAACAAAAGTATTTTCTTCATCCTAAATCTCGACAAGGCGTATTACCAGTTCCCGATGAAAGAAGAGGACATCGAAAAGACCGCAGTTACCAAACCTTTTGGTCTTTTTGAGCTTGTGGTTATGCCCTGCGGACTGAAGAATGCCACTCAGAGCTTCCAAAGACATATGGAGTTGGTGTTACGTGGACTAGACTTTGTCTTGACATCCTGATCGCATCCAACTTTGATGAAGAACATCGTCTTCATGTTCGACAAATCTTGGAACGTCTCCACGAACATGGCCTCATCATAACATATGTGTCTTTAGAAGGATTGAGTCATTTTCCTCGGACATTGTATCAACTACCAAGGCTGCAGACCACCTGAAACCAGAATTGAAGTCATCAATAAGTACCAGAAGTCGACAACAATCACGAAACTTCGTCGGCTCATCACTGATTCCAAGAAAAACGACAAGCGAGCTATACCCTGGACTCCTCTAGCCGAAGAAGCCTTCCAAGCGTGTAAGGACAGTATCAAATGGGCAACGTTGTTACATCATGTCGAGCTGCACTTGTCCTAACAACGGACGCTTCGGACATTGCTGTCGGTGCCAAATTGGAACAAATACTACACAACCAGTTCCAGCCGATAGGCCTATTTTCAGCAAAGTTGTCACGTGCTCAAAGCCGCTATAGCACGTACGATCGAGAGTTGTTGGCGATTTACTTGCCATTAGATTCTTCAAGCATATTTTAGATGGTCGCAATTTCACCGTGCAAACAGACCACAAGCCAATGATATACCCATTCCAACCACACTCGGACAAGCCACCACAGCGAGGATTAAGACAACTGGACACAACCCCCAGTTCACGATAAACATCACCTACCTGCAAGGCGAACAATATTCGGTAGCAGATGCTGTGTCTCGACTCAAAGACTTTACCAGACACGTTCGATACGCAAGAACTTTACTTGTCTCAACTCTTAGATGCCGAACTACGGACGATTCTGAAGCAGAACGACTCCTCACTCGATTAAAAAAAAACTGAGTATCGAACCTGGAGTCAAAACCTACTGCAACATTTCAGGAAACACAATTCGTCCATGCATTCCAGCATCTTTGCTATGAAAGGCCTTTGAATCCATCCATGGTCTTTCTCACTCAAGTGGAAGAGCAACTAGTCGTCAACAACTGCGTGCAATGTCAGTGCTCCAAAGTCCATCAGCACACCAAAGTCCACATCGACTTGATCGTCACACTGCAAGGAAACAAGTACTGCCTCACAATGATAGACCATTTCAGCAGATGGCCAGAAGCCTCTACCGGACATGCAAGCCGACACGGTGTCTACGGCGTTCTATACGCACTGCGTTGCTCGATTTGGTTCACCGACAACACTTACCACGGACCAAGGAATACAATTTGAATCCTCGCTTTTCAACTACCTGTTCAACTTGATATGGACGTTGAGGATACGAACGTCACCTTATCACCCGGCTTCAAATGGGCTCGACTAACGTTGGCATCGTACATTGAAAGCTGCCCTGATGTGCCACGAAAAAACCAACTGGGTTGACTACGTAAAACGTACAAAGAAGAAATTAAGGCCGTTCTTTGCTAATAACAACAGCGCTTTACCCAATCCGCAGGTATTTATTGAAAAACGTCGAGGTGCTATGCGCAAGATTCGCTCAACAGCCATAGCGAATCATTCAAGCTTCAAATCATTTGTTGCGCCATACCTGTACACTTGCTCACATGTATTCATGCGATGTGATGAACATCCTTACACCGGTCCACATCCAGTGCTCCACCGAATCAATGACCGCCTCTTCACAATTAACGCAGCCAAGCGGTTGACCGGCTTAAACCTGCAGATTTGGATGTATAATTCCAGGAAGAATCACCAATACCATGCAAAAAAGAGAGTCCGATTCAATATTCCCCACTGCAGGCAATAAACCAAACAATAAACAACCAAGCAATCAACAAAATAAAACCAGCTACCGAGACCCATCATCTAAAGTTGAAGTCATTCGTAACTTCGTCACTGATGAACCTCATGTCAAACTTCAACTTCCACCACTGATTCACAGATGCCGCGATCCCGAAGACCAACAGAACTATCGGGATTAGTGGTATAATTCTCGGCGTAGGATAACATATCCAGTTCCTAGTAATTCCATTGTGAAATATTAACACGCATTTTTGGGAATAAATATATATTTGTGCAAACATTATTAACCACTTAGTTTCATTGGTTGTAGTATCAACTGCCAAAAAACTTTGAAGTGATTGCTTATAATGGCGGAGCTCGCACTGCTTTCTGTTTTACTTACTGATGAAATAATGGAAAATGGGGAAAAAGCTAAGACGAAAAAAACGAGTTTAGGTAAAACCCTGGATAAAGGAAAGAAACAATTTGTCTTCCGTAATATTGTCAAGATAATAAAGTGAAAATTGTCGCGATGATTTTTGCACTTATTTGCGTGTGGATGGAAAATAAGCCCACACATCAAACGAAAGGCCCCACTATTTAAAGAGACGCTATTACATCGCATGAATGTTTGTCTGTAATTCTATGTTAAGTTAGGTCGGTGGGTAGACGCGGTGGGGCCACGTCTCACGTGGGTCCTCTTGTACCCACTGTGATGCCCATGGGGGTGATAACATTCTCTCTTGCGTTAGAGATGCCCCATTGCCAAAGGTAGTCAATCTCCCCTTCGTCTTCAAAGACTCTGGGAGGTCCCATTTTTTGTTCTTGGTATTTCATGTGATTGGCCGGTTATCGCTCCGACTACCATCCGCAGCAGGCTTTTGTTACACTGGAGAAGTTTATCGGTCTTTGCGCTGTTGTGCCTTGGCCATAATATTCGATAGTTCCCACAGGTGGGAAGAGAGTCCCATTTTTTATTAGCTAGCTCCATGATTTTGTCTTCCACATTTTTCTTGAAATGTGCCAGCGGTGGATCAACACATAGGATTGCCTGGGATGGGTCTGATTCGGCTCCTTTTCTGGCAAGTTAATCTGCTACATTGATGCCGGTTTTGTCTCTTAGCCCTGGGACCTAGCATAGCGTGATCGAATGCTGCGTACCAAGAACCTTGAGCTCTTCGTGACAGCTTGCGACTAGCTTGGACTTGATTTCTATAGCCGAAATTGCCTTAACGACAGCTTGACTGTCAATTAAAATGGTAATATCAGCCGATGGTATTACCAACAATGATATCATTTTGGACTCCTCTTTTACCGCCAGGACCTCCGCTTGAAAAACACTGCCATAGTCAGGTAATCTGATGGAGCAATGCATGTATGACAATTGCTGTGCACATCCACAGTTGGTCTGGGGTGAGGACCCCATTTTTTGTCGTATATCCTGTTACACAGATATAGTGCACATGGCTCTGTTTTTTGTTGGTTAATCCCAAAACCGCAGGGTTTTGCCCACTTTGACTCTCTTAGAGTCGGAAGAAATTTTCCACAGGCTACTACTGTGAATCTTAGTTTTTCGAGAATCTCATTGATGACTAACACCCACAGAAGGGGGAAACAACGCCACCTTGAGGGGTGCCTCTTGAGGCTACGACTTAGATAGCCGAATCGACTAAGGTTTCATTAATGATCCTCTTGTTGAGCAGACTTACATATTACTTAAGTCACGGATTCCTCAACTTTGGATTATTCAAGTGAAACTCTAATTGCATCTGTTTCTGTATTATTGAAGGCTCTCTCTATATCTAGGGAAGCTGCGAGGGCATATTCCTTGACGTTAATGGATCTTTCAATGACATGTGTCGTGCTTAAACTTTTGCCGGATGTATGCGTTGATGAGTTTTTTACACGTCATTAGGACGAATGATGTAAGGCTTATAGGTCTAAAATCTTTCGCCAGTGCTTTTGGATAATATTTTCCATAATCTGACAGTCTTGGATGTACTCACGATCCGACTACAGTGAGATTACCACGACTTCTGTTTAGTCGTGGCAACTGACATTTTAAACATCCTAAGGATTACCTTGAAAGCAGTCCAGTCTTCTGCAAGTCTGAAAGTCTTGGCAGCATTAAAGAGAACTAGATTTTTTTTCTTAGAACAAGGAGGTCGTTGTTCCACTAAGGAGGTGATCTTTTGTTTGCTGTGGACCGTAGAGGACACGCCTTTACAAAAGATTCTGGGAAAGAGCAGGTCTCAAGTTCAGCAGCTAGCTCAAGATCATCAACATTGTTGATGTGATTTTTTGTGCTAAGCACCTTGTTAGCCTTCTGCTCCAGTCAGTACTCCTCGGGTTTTTGATTCGGCAGAGCTTGATTCTCTCAGCATTTACCGTGAAGGCTATCAGTCTATGGTCCGGTTAATCCAAGGTTCTTGGACTAGGGCAATTTCCGTCCTCTCCGTTGAGAGAGGGAAGACCAGATGCACTGGCCGCCTTACTGTTGTTAAACAGCGGGCACGGTAATTTCCTTGTCGCTTGTTGCTAGCAGGAATCTAAGTCTGCTGCGCAGCAGCGACTGCCGCTTGGGGTCTAAAAGGATGTCAACATCCATACCATTCTCAGAATGCTCACACATCGCGATTACATTCCAGTCCTGACTAAGAAGTTCTGAGTTGAAGTATCGAAGATTGAGTTCAATTCTTTACTTCGGGAGGTATGGACGCTGAAGGTGGATGCGTCCTTTTGGCTTAAGGTAGTTAAGCTATTCTAGGATTCTTGGCTATAGGAAGAAGTTTTTCAGATTTAGCACCCGTATTGCTAATCCACTAAATTTATTGCAGCACTTTATTATTGCATTGTTCACTTTGTATTTCCCCTACCTCTAGAAATTGTCTTTACAATTTTAAATAAATCGAGACAGCAGTATTTTTTCACATTTGATGTCATCTTCCATCCCAATCAGAAATGAAAAATGTTTTGTCTACCGGACTACAAGTCTGCAGATTTGTAGTAACTGTCGTTCACATCGACGATTTGGCCCATCAAGCACCGTTGTCAAGCAAATCGTCACAACACATTGCTGAGTCTGAACGGCGACTTACATTACGTGCAACACGTGTGTTCAGCAAAAGTAATAGATCAACCGAACGTTATCTAGTATATATATATATGTATATAAAGCTAGCAAGTAATAGTATTCCCATATTTTTTAAATGTATTATATAATGCTGAGATATCTTAAACATCAGGTATAACAGTATTCCCCGCCGGGGAAAATGAAAAAGAAGTGTTGTATAAATGTGGTCTGAACTGCACCAAACCGGTTTCAATGAATCGGAAATCTTAGAAAATAGCAACCATGAAGTAAGCCGCTGTAAAATGAAATTCATGTGTCAACTGGTGTGTCTGTGTTTTTGGTAAATAAAATTGAAAGTTGAAAGCAAATTCTTTACGTTCTTTACAAATGTCTCCCTTTTATTAGAAATCTCGAAAATCTCATCGCAATCAAATCATCAACAAATTAAACGACTATGCTGACAACAAAGATAGGAAAATTAGGAAAAGTTCTCATCTGTGGAATGAAAGGGGTTGGGAAGACCTCTATTATTGAACAACTTATTTATGGAAACATAACAGTGGATTCTGTAAGCACAAAATCACCATTAGATATGCAGTGTATTGTTTATGTCATGTCCATGATGTCCATGTCAATTTTCATTTGCCTAGGAAGTGCATTCAACGGTCGAAGACATCTACGCAGCAAGTGTTGATACTGGAAGAGGACATAGAGAATCCCTCCGGATCTATGATACCGCTGGTTTACAGGTGACAATTGTGTGAATTCTTTAGAAAGCTGATTTCATTCGGCAACATGTATTTACAGGGCAAAGCACAACTACCACGACACTATTTATACTTCCCAGACGGTTTTATATTGGTCTACGATCCTAGTGACCCATCGAGTCTTGACATGTTAGACGATATCAAGGCGGATATTGATAAGAATAAAGAAAAGAAGGAGGTTGCAATCATTGTTTTAGCAAATATGAGATCAAGAAACACTGTTAAGAAACCTGAATCACAACCATCATCGCCAGATCCTATTGACGCTATACTCAGTCGGGCAAATAGCTGGTGTGCTCGTGAACGTATCAAGCACTATACAGTGAATGCCATGGAACGAGCATCACTCTATGAGCCTTTCATTAATCTGTGTGTCCGTTTACATCCTCCACAACCTAAGAGTTCATTCCCTCAACTACGTCAAGTGATGCAGAAATCTCAAAAAAGTGATGTATGATGTTGTCTTTTTTCTCAGTTACCGGATGAATAGTATTGAAATGTTTGCTCTATAACGAGTCGAACTACAGATTCATTTGCTTCACATTAAATGTTCGCAGTGTAGTTAATTTAAGTTTCATTATGTTTTGCAACATATATGTTTTGTGCAACAACTTTAAGGTATGACCTTGAAGATGAAGAGTATTTATAGTTGTTAACTTTATTGTCTCATTTATCCGCTCTTGCCGTATCTCGAGCAATCATATAATTGTTAAAACCTTTAAGTCAAATATATGTTGTACATATTCGTATTTATTTGCAGATATAATAATTTTTTATTTTATTTTACAAAATCATAACCTACCTGAATTGTAGCTTCTGTGATATACCATTAATGAAACTGAAAATCTCTTGTGTGGTGAGCGTTTTGCTTGTTCTCTTTTTAATTGGATAGGGAAAAGAAAACTGGAACTTTTTTCATATTGTTCTTTATTAATGAAGGTTATCCTATTTATAATAATTAATTATTCCAAAGTAATGTTAATAGGTTTGTACCATTTTTGGTTTCTCCACAAACATTTTTTTTTTCAGAATTTTCTTCTCCATTCAATACATTTTCTACGTTTCGCTAAATGCTATCAATGTAAATACTTTATATACCTTCATATGCAGTCACCCCCTCCGCTTGTGCAGTGCCCTCGATACTTGAATACAGCCCTAGATTCCTAGAATTTACTTGGATTTCCATCCCAAGATAGATTTTCTGATACCTGGGCTTTGATATTGTCATCTGTACCATCCCATTAGAACTTATTCTAACTCTTCCCATACTCTAAATATCAAGAGTTTTGTTAAAAGTGCCAAAACTTCAGAGCGACATAAAATCTCTAACCTAACCTAACTTGAATATTCTGATTTGTGTAACACTCGTGCATTTTCAACATGACTGTTGTTCAGCAAATTTATGTTTATTACTAATGCTAGTCAGGTGCTGCAGAAGTTAAACTTGCCTCACTGCTTATAATACAACATTGCTGTCAAATTCATACACTTCTTATTTTTTCTTCCTATTTTATTCTATTACTATTCCCTGTTATACATGCAGTTTATAGTTAAGTTAACCTTCTTACTACTTTGTAGTTTACTTAGCGAGATAGATGTGTGACTTACATGTGGTTCATAACATTAACGCCAAAGAGGATAGACTTATTAAAAAGTGGAATGTTCGTATATCAGCAACATAAAAACTACACATATACTTACGTACCAATACATTACAAATTTTTATTGTAAAAAAATATTACAAAAACATACATTAAGCTGTATAAAAATGTTAGACATAAATATAGCCTCAATTCATAGCTAGGCATAATATTGTCTTTAAATGATTCGTTAGCAGAGGCTGCAGAATACCTTAACCAGTCATGTATGTACAACTTAAATAAAATAATGCTAATTTCTTCCAGACACTTACAAATCTATACAGGTAATTTCATTTCCATTTCAAAGTATATCGCAATTTTCTCAAGCGAATCGTTGTGTTGAAGACGTAGTCCCAAAGGGGACTACTTATGCCAAAGCCCTGATCTTGGTGCGCGAAATGATGCTGATAATGATAACGTTTCAGGTAATAAAAATGACTCATGGTTGGACTACCGTAGTGTAAGTAATAATGTATCATGTCATAGCATAAGTATCCGAAAAGTGCTCCTCCTAGAATCACCCTTGGATTGGGTATAACTAAACTGAGGGGTAGATATATGGTTGAAGCTAAGACAGCTCCTGGCAACGGTGGAAATACAAGACGCTGTGGGTCAAATGGAACTTTATGATGTAACCCATGAATCAGGAAATGGAGGGTGCATATTATTCCGCTTTGAGTGTTTTTTGTTTCCATATGAAATAGCCACCGATGAAGACAGTATTCCAGTAATGTCCAAAATAAAATGCCCAATAAGAAATAAACTGTCAGTGAGAATAACTGGAAGAGAAAGAGAGAGAGAGAGAGAGAAAAGAATTATTATTTATGTTGCTAGACAAATGTAAATGCATCGCCTTTTTACCTCTCCAAACTCTGATCGATGCCAGCTATCATAGAATCTCTCACTGATACAGTGAAATATCACGGGCAGCCAAAATAACGGTATCAACCACCAAGGGGTTTTTGTACACATTTCTAAGTACCATGGGCCAAATAAACGAAGTGGTCGGTCAACTGGATTGTGGACCCATTTATCATAGTGAGGGGTGATTTTTGAGATCTGCAAAACCATAGCTTTGTTCCAATCGACTAGGTGCTGCAATGTGTAAACAAATATACATGTATACATTAATAGAGTTAATTTAATGGTGTTAAGCATTCAAGCTATCATTTATGTAAGTGCTTAACCTGAAAATGATTTAAAAATGATGAAACAATGTTTGTACCTACATCATCGTCTAGCTACCTGAAGATTTGTTAAATAACTCTTAAAAAAGCGAACACGATTTTTTGTCGTTTTCTTTTTTAATGTAGGACTCTTAGCAGTGCAAATTTGGACCAGGAGATACAAATCGCAGCCAATCTGTTAAGGTTGCTAAGCATGACTCCAAATTCGAAATTGTTGTAGACACGATGAAGTTCTCCTATGACATATTTGAATTCGTGCTTGAGAATCCCGCCCACGAAGATTCAGCTATTTTATAATTTGCAGCTATAAAGATGTGGCAAGGGGCTTCTGCTTTTAAGTCAGGCCAGTCCCGGTAAACGCCTTCAAAATCGGAGTTTCTTAGACGCTTTGAAGATTGGAGGATAACTTTCAAATAAAAAGTGTATGGAGGATATATAGGTATAGGATGATTACCATTTATACGTTTAGGCATCCAAGAAATCGTTCACTTCCACTCGTTGTGGAATAGGTGAACTGTAGACCATAACGATTAAGATTGTCCCTTAGCTAGATTTAGGGGACCTAGGCCACAGGTCCAGATTTAGACCATGCATTGCTAGCGCTAAACATTATATTTTTTATAACCGGCAAAAGAAATCTAGCTGTCAATAAGTCAGATAATAATGCCCAAAAGAACATTTTTTTGTCCTTACTGTATTACGTAATTAACGTCTTTTTTTTTTTTTTGAGCGTTGAGTTATTGGATTGTGATTTTTTTTAACTTTACTTATTTTGAGTTGAATTTTAACGATTCAAATGCTTTTTTTTATAAAATTCTTTCTCATTTATAACCGATTGAAAACTTGAGGAGTTTTATTCTTATATATGCAATTGTGAGCTGGTCAGAATATATCACTCACAATAGTAAATGTCACACGCTATTTCTGAATACAGCATTCAGTTGGACGAGTTTGTTTTACTTCCAACAACAACAAACTGGGGGTTAGATTTTCTTATTTTTTAAAATGAGTTCAATTCTGTTGTGTTTTTTAAAATTGTTTTTTAACTAAAATTTTTGGAACCTTCTAGTAAAAGAAATAAAGTGTTGAAAATGTTACCGACTTTAAAGGGTGTTTTTCCACATCCAAGTAAGTTGAACATTAAGTTGCCAGAGAAACCATAGTCTCAAACAAACGATTGTTTTATAAATGCAGAACTTCAACATAGACGTGATTTTCTACGAGAGAATAAGCTTCATTTAAAGGATATACAGAATTCTCATCGTCAGCAAGCACAAGCAGAAGAGCAAAAGAAAATAGAGGAACAACGAAGGCGCCAACGGCACAAATCATTGGATATACGACCAGTTCTATCACAAGCAAGACCTGTATCTTGTTGTTCATGTGAGTGCGGTAGTAGGAGCCAAAAGACAACTTCCCCAAGAACAGAGTCACCCGATAAATATGTTCAAATGAGAAGAGTGCAGACCTGTAACAGAGAAGTACAGACTGATGATATTTTTGACGAAGATTTTCTCTATCAGTCCCTAAAGAGGTATTGTAGCCAAATATCTAGTCACTCGTAAATTAGAAAGACATTTTTGTTTGGTCTTATAGGTGTTCGTCTATAGATAGTGAAAATGAATCGTATGCTCAAAACGTAAGGTGCTACATGTTTGTATATAGTATGGGTGAAAATTAATACTTAATCTCCTTTAAATATTTAGATTGAAAAAGAGAAGGAAACAAATGATACCTTGCACACAGGTTCAACAGACAAAAACTATGATTCCAATGATCATAATTTGAATTTTGAAAATCTCGCGATTCAAACAGAAAGCCTTCCAGTAACAGCAAATAGCACACAGACAAATACGAAACGAATGTCAAGGCGATTACACGAAGTGGGAGGTGAGCCGCATTTGCTAAATTTGTTTTAAATTCCTTATATTCGTGTGTTTGCAGATCGATATGACATTCGTCTGCCTAAGTACCTGGAGCGAGAGAAACGCGAAAAAGAACTTCGGAAACAAATGGAACTTATGCGCGATCGGAACTGTCCCGAAGGATATGTGCCACTCTCTGAAGACGATCGACAGTACGCCCTAGAAAAGGCAGAAAGAAGTAATTGTAGTGATGATTTTTTTTAACAATAATAACTCAATTGTATAATATTTGCAGGATTTAAGGCTCTAATCAATGAATTGAATCGTATGCCAATGACGACCGAAACACTTAGATTGCGCAGCCGAAAGGTGAACATCGAACGTGAATTAGTTGAGATAGAGAACGATATTCGTATATTTTCCAAACCGAAGGTCTACGTGAAATCAAACGCGATTTAAGAGATTTTATTAAGACAACTTCAGTCTCAACTGTGATCACTTATCTGGACAGTGTGAAACCCAATAAATGTTTGATAAATTTTGAAGGAATTCAAGAGTCTTACTGCTTAAGATAAGTACTAGAGTTTAGCGCGGGTCACTTTGAAGTTGGAAAATATGAAACAGTATTTATAACGACTTAATAGATATGCACATGGTCAAGAATGTGATTGCGCCGGTACTGGAAAGTTGAGTGTGTTTATCTTATCTGTTCCATGTTGAGCATTTTGTTTACAGACAGAGAGGAGCTGATAATATGTAGGAAATAGGAAAATAATGACTATAATCCCTCTTGAACCAGAAACAATATACAGGTGTTGTGCAATATACTAGACGTTTGGGCTGTCATTAAAATGTAATCACAAATCACCTAATAGGTTATCTGAGAATGCAATCTTTCACATGAGTGCGGTAATATAAACCCAATGCATCCAAAAATTATCAAATGCAACCACCGAATTGAAATTGATCCCACTTGAAGACACAAATCGGCAACTTATGTTTCCAACTAGTTAAAAAAAAAATTGGGAAGGGAATTTGATTGGTTTTTTGTCACCTCACTTGAATTCAAGAATATAGATTTTAATGTAAGGACGACGGTGATGAAATGCGAGGCGAGAGAATAAAGGGTATTCAAATTTAGACAAAAGCTATTACTATCAGGGTGAAACAATTTAAAGGGAAAGTAGGGCAGTGTTCAGGATGGCTCTGCATGCGCAGATTAGACAGTGGGTGGAAAGCGTTGCGTTTGAAATCGCAAAGACTGTGCATTGCAGGGGGAAGTTTTTCGTGATAAAAAGATCATGTATGCACCGCAGATGTCCTAGCCGGAGGCGAATGTAGGCTTTGATCATAATTGCGGCGACGTTTAGCGGATAAAGCGCTGCTAGATTTATATCGAGCTTATCTTATTTTGTGCTGGTTCATTGAATAAAAAAGTGAGCAATGCACGCTGACAATGACGTATGCATTACTTTGTTTTCCAAGAAACTAACATCAGAACAATCCTTTCCATTTTTGGACCCGTTAAAGTACATATAGCCTTCTAGTAAAGATCTATACATTTTCGGTCAAGCTCTTCATTAGTTGCAACAAGAAAAATAGTGTATTTTGCTCTTCATGAGTTGTAAAAGGAAAGAGAAAGTATTATTATATGTTTCGCTATGGAAATTATCATGGGTTACTCTTAAGCCTATGTACTGACAACCACTGGACCTTTGGCTCTTTTAGACCTTTGACAATTTAGACAAAATCACAAATGCAAGTTTGCCTCGAGGACTTTTTGACTATTCTTGATAGTACATATTCATTTACCGCCCATCGCGGATTTCGCAAATCAAACTGAATTATAGTGTGTATGATTTGGTATGCCTGTAACGCTGAGTTTGTTTATTTTAGAAGTTATGTATCTTCATTTGATAATTATCTCCTTTTTGTTAAGTCATGCAACTCTAAAATTAAACAACATCGGCGTCGATAGCTAGTATTCTATATTTTAATAAATGATAATCAACAAATAACAACGCACACATTCTGGACGGTCATGTTAAATTGCCGAGGAATCTACTGCACAGGGGCAGAGCTGAAAATCATTACAAACATTAAAACAACATAGTAAATGAATGGCAAGTGGATATAGGGGCAAAAAAGGAATCCTGGAATAATAACCTAATTTGACTATATCTAGTCAAATAAGTCAGTCAAATAATTTCTAAATTCACCTAGATGCACATTCCCGATCGGTGATGATATCTGTAACACTTTATCAATACATTTCATTAAAAAAGTTTTGTTTTCGATTATTGCTTCTTTAGGTATTTTTTTCTTTCTTTTCTTTGTGTAATAACCAGCGCGAACATTGGGGATAATATACGAGTATGTACATATTGTAACGTTTAGACTAAAAGGGTGCGCAAGAATATCTAAAAGTATATTTCATGTACTAAAATCTTCAATTACAAGGAAACAAAATAAAAGCTGTATCGCTCACAGGCTCCTTTTCTTTTCTGCTCCTTTTTCGGTCTTTTATTCGGCTACTCTTTTCCTAAATTTTGTTTGTATCCAGTTGTTCTGTACTGTGTTCTAATATACTTGTTACCAGCCGTTACACTATGTTCGTACACAAGTTTATACTCAGTGTATCTGACTACAATGATCTTGATAGGCGCACAGTAAATTCTAAAAAAAAATGTTATATACCATATATTTTTGTTATCGAGCAGACTTCTGGGAGAGATAACAACTGCCGATAATAGTATCTCAACATGGATATGGTAGAAATAACTTGGTTATTTGTGAAATATATGTCAAGTTGATGTACCCTAATCGTAATCCATGTAATTTTATCTGCTCAGTTTAATTTTTTCTCTAAGAGGAAGTTGCTGTGACTTGCGGATATTTATCAGAAACAATAATGTTGATTCCACATACAAAGGAGTTTTTGCTTTATATCGTTAGGGCATATATTCGTTTTCGATGCACACACTTTACTGCATCATATATTACGTGAAAATGTATAATGCAGTACAAAAGAAACCTTTTTTTGTTTTTATTGATCAAATCAAGTGTGTTTTTCATTTTTTTTTAATTGTGAAAATGTCGAAGTCCTTAAAAATTTGACCTAAATTCGATTTACTGGACGAGAATCCTCTGGTACTTGCAAGTGACGTTATATGTATAATATATATATACGGTACACCGGCGATATACAGGAGTAGTAATTAGGGATGCCAGGCTTCTCAACAACCGCCGAAAAACACACCCGTACAGCACATTGAATTTATGGAGTTTCTATTTTCTTTTTTTACTCTCGCCCGGTTGAAAATTGAAAAAAATGTTTTTTTTGTCTTGCAACTCTTTTACGTGGTCGTCCCGAGATTTTTAACATTTATACCAAATGTATAATCCTAGTAGTACTAGTGGTGACAGGATCTAATGGCGTTTTTGTAAAACGGGAGTAGTCTTCCGTAAGTCGCCATTAAAAATCCACTTTAAACTACAAGTGATTATAATTTATTTTTAATTTGAGTGTATATGCCTCAAGGTGCAATATGGTTCACCATAATATATCACAACAGACTTTCGTCACCCTAATATTGGTTAACACACTTTTTGACTTTGATATGCAGTTTTCTGTTTTCGGGATTTCTCTTTCCAAATCTTTTATCCGTTTTGCTCTTGTTCCCATTGCCAATATATACAGAATGGGTTTGTAGTATATCCATCAAATCCATTACATTTAAGCAAATTTTTTAATTGTTTTATTGTTCTGCAACGTGCTCCATCAAACTTCAAATGCTTGTTCAGTATTGTTTTGCCTTATGTGCCAAGAAAATGCAAGGTAAGGGTATTTGATCGTATGCACTTACGTCATTCAGTTTTGTTTGTGAAGTTCAAATTATTGAATTGCTTATGTGAGAATAGTGAAAAAGTCAAATGTTGGTAATATGGCCTACCATAAATATTCCTATTAGGGCTATATTTAGCAAGCAATTACACATGGAACTTCATACGGTAATTTGTATGCTGACAATGGCCAAAAAATGTTGGAAGTATGAAAGCCATTGGAAAATAGTATGTGGTTTTTGAAGTCATCGCAGCAATTTAACGTGCATAAAACCACCTAGCGGGCTTGAATGCACGGACACAGATGTGGTGTGCATCTAGAACATCATCATTTTAAAGTGTCAAAATGAGATGTTCTTATGTCCTTTAACTATTTAAAAAGTTAAAGGATTTAATTTAAAAAAGACGGAGTCAATTAGGGCAACAGTGGGTGTTTTGTTAACAAAAATGTTAAGGTTGTGCTGTATTTGAGACGCATACTATATATTGTTTTCTTGTTAACGATGTAGAACTATGTAATCCCCATTTCTATGTATTTTTTCATGTCCATTTTGCGTGTTTTTTTCTCTGGAACGTATCTACCGCGTAAAAATTGTAATCGAAATTGAAAAGTCTATAATCAAAGGAAAGCCGACAATAATCTATCAGACAGAATCAGAGCATGTAAATCTAGTTTCAAATATATCGCACTTCAGTAGAAAACTATACTCTAGTGAAATTATGACGGCGAGTTTTTGAACTTGGTCCAACCAACTCGTCCTGGGTCTGCCAAGCGTATGCGATCGATCTCGTCTACACTTGTGCATTTCGCTTTGCGCTAGTTTCCTTTCAAAATATTGAAATGCAGAAGTAATTGTCATGTAGTATTTAATATACAGTACGAACTCGGTTAACGCAACCCTCGATTCGCGCAACTCCTCGATTTTCGCAACACTAAAGTCGTAGCACGTATTGACTCTATAAGTGAAAATTTTCAAAAAGTTTACCTCGATCAGTGCAACTTGTTCATCTGTTCTTTATTTGCATGTTCTCCTTTTGGTTGGTTACGTCTGTCGTTATTTTACAGTAATTTAGTTTCGTGTGGGTCTAGACAGAATTCTTTGTAAATATATCTACACATCCACGTGTGTTTCCTAAGATAGGTTCCACTTTCATTAGTACTTACGCGAAATTCGTTCAGGATGAGTGTTACAAGAAATATTGCTAAATTATCTAATAAAAAAGGAAGTGAAATTTTATCCGAAGTTGATAAGGGTGTTTCAGTAAAGCAACTTTGTGAAGAATATAATGTGCACAAGTCAACAATAAGCCGGATAAAAGCAAAGGGAAGCAGTCTTAGACAATTTACGGCGAGAGCTGAATCTGGACCAGGAAAACGGGTTACACGTAAGTCTTCTGAATATCCACAGATGGAAAAGGCCTTATATGGATGGTTTCAAAAGCAAAGAGCTAAACATATTCCGCTTTCTAATGAAATTATAAAATCAAAGACAATTCAATTGTACAACGAAATAAGGGAAAAACCATCAATTAACGCTAGCAACGGATGGATTGTGAAATTTAAAAAACGACATGGTATTCGAATGTTGAAAATTTGGCGAAAAGTTATCTAAGAAATGTGGACTTGTTGAACCGTTCGTAATGCAATTTCAACAAAACATAATATAACTTAAATTAACCGCTGACAAATGCGGACAAATCTGGGTTGTTCTACAGGATGTTGCCAAACAAAACACTTGTTACTTTTAATGAATCGTCAGCGCAAGGTCGAAAAGTAAGCAAGAAAAGAGTAACATTCCTTGCGTGCACAAATGCATCAGGGATGCACAAGGTTAACCCTTTTTGTCATTGGTAAAGCAGCCAATCCAAGAGCATTTAAACATTTTGAGAACAAGCCATTTACTTATAAAGCAACCTTTTTAATCTACAAGAAATAAAAGAGAGGGCAGTTTTGAAAAATATTGAATCGCAAAAAAACAGTCTAAAATATCTAACTTCTTTAAAAAAAACCGTAATATTTTACTCGATGTATCACATACGTATATTAATTTTTGTACATGTTTCCAAACTTTTGTTTTCTTATTAAATAAAAATGTGTTCAACAATAACGATTTCCTTTGGTTTAAAAAATGTGTCTTGTATTTCATTGTCATTTTCTACATAGAAATATAGACATTTGACTACCATTTCTTATACAAAAAAGTGCGACCCAGTATGTGCAACTACCTCGGTTATTGCAACCGCCGTAATTTCTATTGGTTGCGTAAACCGAGTTTATACTGTACATATATATTTTGAAACTAAAGTATCACTTTGTTCTTAAATAAAATATAATGTACACTTACCTCCATACTATCATCCAACTTCACGTTTAATGAATTGTTATTTGTGTCATTTGGCAGTTTCTTGCTATTTTGTATGCTAAGACCCTCTGTGATTTTATACTCCTTCATCAGATACATTGCTGCATCCGAATGTGGTGGAGCTTTCATAAATCTCTCTGTCATATTATTTCCATTGAGGCCCTTCAGCGTGTTTATTCCTCCGGGATGTTTTTTCAAGAACCGTGATATGTTGTAGAAATTTTGTTTGTATTTTATAATAAATTCGCTATTGTCTCTGATATCTGATGTCATTTTGAATTCAATGTTGTGTACGGATATTTATGAAAACTGAAACAAAAAAAGACAAAAGATAATAATGTAGTATTTCCATCTATGTAACTTGACATATATTATCCCCAATGTTCGCGCTAGTTATGGCACTAAGAAAATAATACTTAAATTGTACGCTCTTTATATGGAAGGATCTAGAAAACGTCCTGTCGCGTGTACAAATAAAAGAAGGACAGAAGCAAAAATAGAAAAGGCATTCTTGATGAAATGTAGGGATAAAGTGTTACAGATATCATCCCCGATCGGGAATGTCCATCTAGATGAATTTTGGGCCCTGATAATCCATAATACAGGATATTCTCTTCTCTTGACAGTTATTCTACTCACTCATAACTTGTTCATTGATCATTTTGAAACATAAATATTTGACAGAACATAGCAAAAATATAAGAACGGTATTTTTGTGTATAAAACATTATCATTCAATGAGCCGGGCCACAACTACGTTTTTCCGTATTTTTCTTGAATTGAAAAAGAAAGATACATCTTTTCAAATATAAATCCCTGGCACTAGTAATACCGAAATAAGCACTGAATATTGACGAAATTTGGTAACCCCCAGATGGGGTTGTTTCGTATCGGAAAGAGTTTTAATGCTAAAAATTCTGTTCTGGTATATCAGTCAGGAATCAGTGTCTTACAAAGGCATCGGTACACTTGTGCTATATACAAATTCTACTCGTTAGCCTTGGTTTCTTTTTCTACTGTCCGCAATATTTTGACATGATATTGGGGTTTTGCATCGTAATAATAAACATATCTACATTAGTGTATAAGGTAGTACTTGAGAGCAGGCTATTTAGAAAAAACGTACAACTTCTTTGGGAAAGGGATTACGATCTATACGAGCTTTTATTGTAGGGCAATTAAACACCACATTAAGTCGCAATCTCTTTAAAATTTTCAATTGGTATTTCGGCATAATAAAATACATTTATTTAGCATATGTAGCAATCTAGTAAAAAATTATTCAAATCTGAAATGTCGTGACCTGCTGCATTGTAATATATTCCAATTCTCTATTGAATTTCTATTATAATTCAAAGAAAGTGCATGGATGTTTACTTTAACCCTATACGCGAACTCTTAGCACATAGAAGAGGCAACTTAGAATTCCTCATTCATCCCGTATATTTAAATACGATGGGGGACATGTAAACAACTTAGTTAAAATAATTTAAAATTGAATATATTTGTTTTTCTGAAAAAATATTCCTTTCAGAAAATCAAAACCATTTCCATTTACCCCAACCGACCCTAGTTTTAAATGCTCACTTCAAGACCATTTCAGTTCACTAAGCACAATATTGTGAAATTACTTCGAAACTAATCTAATACATTAGACGGTAAACAGCACCATATTCCTAATCCTAATTTGAGTTAGAGTTTTGGATCCAAATAAATTGTCTATACACTGCTATTCAGTGAATACTTTGTATCACAATCCCGCGACATTCGTATTCACATTATTGTCATCCACTATAAAGAATCACTTTCCGGTAAATTTCGTTGACCTCCTTAATTTATTTGGTGATTAATTGAACATTTTTCTCATTAACAATTAATGTGATTACGAAAATTATCCATGTCCTTCGACCTAACGATTAACATTACTGGGTGGATTCAACCGGCTATTAAGCGTTTACGGACAGCGGAAACTTCTAAAACAGTTTTTTCACTTACGATTTTACTGGGGGCACGAATTTAAAGGACACAGGGTTTCACAACAAACAAACAGATCAACAAGACTTTCTGCTTGCCTTTGGTTTAACGTTGATAACGTGAACTGGCATACCATTTGATCCGCGTTCAAAGACCGTCGCCTGTAAACTAGTTACGCTGACGAGATACAACCTAGCCAACTAGCTTATCAGAGTTTATCAGTTATGACTGATATCATCATTCTTCATTGTTGTTGTACCGAATTTATTATACCGAATCAGAACTTCGTTTCAGTAGAGGATGGAAGGGATGTTCGGGTGCGTCACTACTATTATACATTTTCTGTTTTTGTTGGTGTGTCAGTCGGCTATCAGAGTAAGCTTATGTGATACTATTTAGTCTGCTATACAGGTGTACTGTATTGCAAACCTATGAATCATTGATTGGATTCCACACCATTAATCGGCCTGTAGACCTGTGTATGGATGTCTACGGTTGGGGATGATATGCCCGCGTAGCTAGTTCAAGGATTTTCTGGCTATGTTGTTAGCTGTTTTTGCGTGTGAAGTTTCTGTGTGTGTAGTCTTTTTGATTTAAAATACTTACTATTAGTAGTTTGTTAACCTTTTTTATTATTCTGTTGTGTTATTGAAGGTAGAATTCCACGCCCTGCAGGCAAAGCATTGATGGACAACACAGACCAAAAAATTAAGTTAGCTAATTTATTGGCAATCAACCCATGACAGCGGAGTGTTTTAATGCTTCCAAGTCACACAAAAACGTCCAGTTATGGGGTGGATGGGGGAATTTCTTGGTTGGATCTTAGCAATTCTCGATTGGTCTATATAATGGGCATAATTAATATTTTTACATGCGAACATACACACGTACTTCTTAGTATTTGTGTATGCACATGGTCTTGAGTTATTTTTTGAAAATAGGTGAAGGGTATTGGCACGGATTATATATGTATATTCGCAACTCCAATCTTATGGTACTGTGATTGCATACTTACAACTTATAATATCGGTGCACTGCTAAAAAAATGTTCAGCTTTCGTGAATTTTTGAAAATGGAAAGCGTTTTAATGCGAACATTTGAAAGCCATCGACCAATATCAAAGCTTTCATCGATACCAAGACTATTTGAAAGCATTGTAAAAGAGAAATTATTTGTAAAAACCATCATGGCTTTATGCAGGCAGGTCATGTACAGTTAATTCATCATTATTTTCGAATTACATTAATGAAAATGTAGAAAATCACTTGCAAGTTGATGTACTTTACACCGATATCTCCTTCCATAAAATACATCACACTTTGCTTTTAAACAAACAAGCTAGTCTTTGGGATTCCACATATCAATGTTAGAGTGGTTTTTCAATTACTGAAAGGGCGGGAGGCATTTAGCATTTACTTATTGCATTAAGTTCCAATTGGATATCCATGCACCAGTGGAATGGTGTAAACACAATGGAATAGAGCTGAATATTCAAAAATGTATTATTTTTACTGTACACTGATTTACATACATCCCCGATTGTCTATGGTTATTAAGAGAGATTAAGGACCTCGATGTAACGTTTGACGCTAAATTAAATTGTTCATTACATTATGATTATACATATACTTTTTTTTACTATGTTAGGTTTTCTGAAAAGAAATAGTAAACGTTTTTGGGGATATAACTAGTCTTAAGTACATCTATTGTTCGTTATTATATTTGCAATACTCTTCAATCATTTGGGATTCCCCATATGATCACAAGATATTCTGTCCATTATATTCTTTCGAAGAACGCCCCAGATGATGGATGTAAAATAATAGGCTTATAATAGTCATGTTCGTCAGCGAAATTATTAATTGCCGTGTAAATTCAAGAGAATATGCTCCCCAAAGAGCGGCATAGGACCAACTATGGTTAAAATGAACCTATAATGAACTTTGGAAGGAAATTGATTTTAGCTTGCCTCGATTTGTGTTTGAAAAATGTATACATACACTAATCTTTAACTAATATATGTAGTTTATTTGATGTAATCTTTATGATTAGTCGGCCAGCAAAAATATTCTGTGTACAGTGATACTGAGAGTTAACACAGAGAGTGGAGTGTTTTGTGTGCTCTGCGTGGAAAAATTAAAAAATGTCTTTCTGTTTGTTACACCCACTAAAGCCCCTGGATTTATGAATTGATTGATATCATGCTTTGGAAGATTAATATGTGTAAAAAGTAAAAAAAAAGAGTAATTTGCGTGGCTTCCTTATAAGTATAGTTACATATTTTAGCAGGTAAAAATGCTGTAAATTGTTGAAGTGGAAGAACCACAACTCGTGAGTGTAACTTCGCATTTACCAGCTTCTTTCCATTAAACAACATCCGGTAAAAGTTAAAAAAAGTTGTAGACGCAGTCATAAAAATTGAATCATGTTATCGCGTTTCACATTTATGTATATCTTTGGTTTCATATTCATACACATACCTGGTTAAGTGCAAACTTTTAGAGAAACTTTCGCTTTAAAACAACATTTTTAAATTGTTTTATTATTGCATCTATGTGATATCTTTGAATCCAAGATAAACAAAACAGAAAATATTGTTTCGCTTATTTCACACTCTCCATAATTTGAGATAAAAAGAAAACCTTTTGGACTACGTGACTGTTTAAATGATCGCAACTTGGTGCGACTGCATCCATAATAATTCAGGTGTAGCTGCCTTTAGTTATATTTTTCATTTGGTATATGTTCACCGCATTTGCTTCCTGCATGCAAAATATGCATTCGAATCAGACATCTTTTTTAAATATTTTTTGTCTACCCTCTACCTTTCATTGCAGCTTGCGTAATGTTATGTAGGCATAAACCCATTTTATAGTTCTTCAAATTAAACATGGGATACATGGGGGTTTTTATATGTCGGCAGATGTGTACATAGTTATTAATTTCAATAAACAAACTCTGACAAACATGCGCTTATCTAACACCATGAATAATATGGGAACGCTAAGGCTTTGTGTGGCTTCGTATCGTTGTGATTAATATTTTGTTTTCTAATAACCCTATAATGTTTTTTATTGATTGATAACTGATATCAAGGGAGATAAGCGATAAAATGTGAGTAGTTAGAAATTTTTGGATTTGAATTATTTAGTATGTGGCTCTATCAGTTGGTATTTTTCTGGTACGTTATTCGTCACTTGCTGCGTGGAGAATGAGTAATTTTAAGTCAAGTGGGCATACATACTAGACTGCTTTAAGTCAAGTGACCTGCAATGAGTCAAAAGAGTCATTAATTAATTGAGACGATAATACGTGCGATTTGCAACGAAATGTAATGCTATGTACATAATAAAACGTTGGAAAAGAGTTGGAGTTTAGCAACCATTAACCTATTTCGACGGAAAAAATAAGTTGCACAACACTCGATTTGAGATCCCAGAATCAAACACGAGAAGAAAAAAATCAGTTTCCACGAAACACTTAATATGAAGGACCGAAAGTTAGGCAACACACGAGTTTTCGGTGTTCGATGCTATTATATGCTGCTTCAATTTGTGATCTTTGATCGGCATAATCCTAAAAGAGGCGTTCACATTGTAGCACTGCAACACCCGGATGAACTCATGTTGAACTTTTTCGTCAGATTAAATACATCAGCAATCTGGATGGAACAACCCAATAAATGGGAAATGGATTAGAAAGTTTATGTCCTTTACTGAGACAGCTTCAATGTTCATCCAATGGGAAACTGTAACTGTGCCGATGGATATGTTCTTGTGGCTACAAGTCACTACAATGAAACCTCCATAAGTCCATTTGCCTCAAAAATTAGACTTCATATACATAAATAATAAAATGTATGTTCTGTGAAAACTGCCTAAGTTTTACGTTCCTCAATTTTAAAATAATACAGAATGAAAACACTAGAAATTCCAATTTTTGAATGTTGATTACGAACTTCAAATGTAAATATGCATATCATACCCTAAACAATTTATTTCTAATGTCCTCAATCATTATCCATTTACTTCAATACTGGGGAAAGCTCATTTATAATATTCCTGTCCAACAAAGTCATTAATTACAACCCCATTGACAGGTTTTCTTTGGCATTGTCTAACGGCATACAGTTTTACTTTTCAATGAAAATCGAATTCGTTTTTATGACAAAGCGCTCTTTAACTTTATGGCTGGAATATGTAGCGCTTTAAAGTATAATAAACTAAAACTTAACTATAAATTACACGAATAATTTAACCTTTTTCAATTTTGATACAACTGACGAAGTAATCAGTTGAATGTGTGATTGTTTTCGGGGCATTAAATTTTGCTAATTGTGTGCATCAGCAATCTCTTTCACTGAATGAGTTAATGAGTAGTACATCTTCTGGCCATCTGGATAAATGATCCACAATCGAGAGGTAATACTTAAATCGATCAGCGCCTGCTTAGCATAAATGTACTTGTTCGAATCGATTTTCTGGGGCCGGGAATTATGATTGCTTTTGATTTGTCGGTGAACTTTTGAGCTTTGACATGCTATGCACTTACATATGTACATTGTTTTTTTTGCTTGTTTGGCCAGTCAAATTTCTGATGATTTTTACTTTTCGAATGTCTTCCTTTTAACTCATCATGATTCTTGCATTTAAGAATTTTCAGATTCCATTTCACCTGCTGTAGTCCATACACGGCCTCCATCCTTCTTTGGTGACAGATGGACTGGTTAATGCGAATACCGGCTAACGTGAACATGTTTTGTTAGCTGCGCCGCAACATCCGTTGGCGAATTCCAACGCCCACGGTGAAAGGTGATGATTTATCACCGTTATCCTGAACACAGCTGCTACAGTCTGTGTAAAGAGACTGAATGGCCCTCAGAAGAGGACCTTCCATCCCATACTCCTGCAGAACACTCCAGAGTTTATCTCGATGAACTCGGTCGTATGCCTTTTCCAAATTCACAAAACAAGTGTAGATGGGCTTGGCATACTCCCAAGCCTTCTCAAGTGCCATTCCGGCTGTACTTCTACCGGGACGAAAGCCACACTGTTCATCCCCCATCTTGGGCTCGACCATAGCCATAGCCATAGCTTCCAACACACGGAGGATTTGCCAACTTTTAGCCATTCAATCGCCGAAATGACTTCCTCCGCCCCGGTCTGTCATCCTTAGTGCCCTGTTCGGGATTGAGCAGTTCCGAAAAGCGCTCTCTCCATCTGAGATGTCCACCTCATTGGAAAGCAACACACCACCTTTGGATTTGACTCCTTCGATGATGTTGAATTTCCTTCCTCTGAGTCGGCGAATGGTTCCACAACAACAACTTTTCTCCGTTCGCGTTCCTCCAAATTACACTCCCCCATGTCGTTACATCCACATCCACGTGAGCATTGAAATAACCCATCAGGATATAGGAATTCATTTCGGCTACCCTATAAAGGGCAGTATCAACTGCATCCAGGAAAGCCGCGTGCTCTGACTCTTGATGTGGTGCATCCACTTGCATTAGAGCCACAGTTGACCTTTCAAGCTTGAGCCTTGAGGTTCCGACTCTCCTTCCTAATGGTATCCACTAAAATACCTTGCCTGCCAAACTGGGACTTGTGAGTAACCCCACTCCCGCCTGTGCAGACATTTGAGGTGCAGCTCTCGACGGAAAGAGTTTCCACCCGTCCAAAAAGCCACACTTCTAGATTCCCTCTGCCGAGCGGTCCTATGTATCTTGCATGCCAAAAGTTTATATTTATATGTAATCTTGTACACAAGTAATAACTTTTTGTTAAAAAAGAAAATAAATAAATAACGTAGACGATAGATAAACGAATGTCTACCGTGGGGTTGTCCTATTCTTTTGTTGATATTCATCCTTCGTAAACGTGAACTGAATTCGGATTTGCAGTTAAATTTCTTAGATTTCGTAGCAACGAAAGGAAGCGAAAAGTAAGATTGGCTCAAGTATCGCTAGACTGCAGAAATCGTATCAGCTTTCAGGTAAGTTTTGTCCTTTTTCTGATTGCTTGGGTCGTCAACAGTTAATTTGTCCGTATCCGCAGTTTTGCGGATACGCACTATCAGTTTATACGCACACTACATTAGCCCCCGGACAAAGGTCGGTAGCCTTTTCCAGGCCGCCGCCGTCTCCTTTTGACCGGAGTTGTGGATGCCGCCGTTGGCCTGTCGGTTTTTCAGCTCTCCCGCCAGCATCCTATAAGAGAGATGAGCCCTGATAGACTCACTCTTTCCCCTCTCTCTTTTGCAGCAGCCAAAGGGTTGGTAACCTCATCTTCTGTCGATGGCACTTGGCTTCCGGATTTCAATCATTTCAAGTGATATTTACAATATATTCAGTCAGAAATACATATGTCTGAATTAGCACTTACATTTTTTTTGTTTTTTTTTTTTTCATCAGTGATCAATTCTAACAATAGCTGTCATTTGAAATGTTGAAGTTCCATTGGGAACGCAAAATTGTATGAAGAATTTATGTTGGATTTAAATCGCACTTAGTCGCTCACGACTAAACAGTCACATCTTTTCCATGCAAAGTCCCCTCTTGTAATTGTGTATATGTAAATACATACATACGTAGTTCATTATGTAAACAGCGCATAATTTGAGGTCTAAACATCGCCCATTTGCAGAGGGCAGCTAGTTAGCACGTATGGTAAGTAGCACACCTAGCACAATGGTACAAGTACACAATACTGTATACGAGCAATCTTGCAATCTTATTTCCGGTATAAGTTTTCATAGAGTGCGGATTGCTTTTGTAGTTCGAATTTATTATCTCACGTCCTCACCTCACAAAATTAGCAAAATGATTCCAATTCCAATTGTAAAATGGGCATCTCAAGCGCCTCCGTGGCGCAATTGGTTAGCGCGTTCGGCTGTTAACCGAAAGGTTGGTGGTTCGAGTCCACCCGGGGGCGAGTACTATTTTTTCTGCAGCTTACTCTAGATTCGACCTACAATATTTTAAAATATTGAGACGAACTCTAAATAAGTAGAACAGGATTACCATTACTTTTTTGTCCATATGATAAAGTTGTGCATTTGTAGTATAATACTCTTAGTTTTCGTTGCAAGCACAGCTATTTGTGTGTAAGTGTGTGTATAAGTAGACACACTTAAACTAAATAAAACATTAAAAGGAAAATCATTATTATTAACGCTTGTTGAAACAGAAGCAATCAGAATCTTGTATTATTTGTTTTGTACCATTTTCGTCAACAAGTAAAGTATACGAAATCTCAATAAAAGTACTACAACTAGTAGTGTTGGTGTGTGTTGACACTTACGTATTTTAATAAAGGGTGATTTTTTAAAAGCTATAGGAAAGCTTAAAAAAAAAAAAGAAACATAAAATTCAGAAAAATGCATGAAATCTTTATTTGGATCGATAGTACGGTCCGTATAATTTAATGTTTGAAGATTATTTCATGCAATATTGACCTTGACAGCGTCTCAAATGGTCCATCCGCTTAGTCCAATTTTGGCATACTCTTTCCAACATTTCGGCCAATATCTCACGAATAAATGCTTCAATGTCTGTATAGACATGAGCTTTAACATAGCCCCACAAAAAATAGTCTAAAGGCCAATTGACCGGTCCCGAACGTGAAATAAAATGTTCACCGAACTCGCTTCTCAATAAGTCCATTGTTGCGCCTGCTGGGTGCCATGTGGCACCCACTTGTTGAAACCACATGTCATGCAAGTCAAGCTCTTGCATTTTGGGATCAAGTTGGATATCATCTCATGGTAACATCTCAATGATGCCACCAGCCCATAATGCGCACCAAACTGTGACTTTTTCTGGATGCATTGGTAGCTCTTGCAATGCTTCTGGCTGATATTCACTCCAAAATCGACAATTCTGCATTTACGTACCCCTTGAGCCAAAAATGAACTTCGTCTAAACTGACCATAAAATAGAAGAAGCGCGCGATGGACTTTTTTAACAGAGCACGCATTTTGATAATAAAATTCAATAATTTGCAAGCGTTGTTCGTTTGTAAGACGATTTATGGTTAAATTATAGACCAAACTGAAGATGTTTGACAGTGAAACAAAACACGAAACGTGCGTCAGCTGTTTAAACCAGTGTTGCCAAAAAGATAATAGCTAAAAATCACCCTCTACAAGCGAATCACAAATAATGGTGATTCGAAATGAGGTTTTTTTATAAATACAGAAGCATGTATAAGTGCTTATGTCTCCTCGTGAAATATAAAGTAATGTAGAGGTAAACCATGAAACAGGTAGGTATAGGATATATCTCTTTGGTAAATACCAGAAGTGTAGATAGACGTTATATCTCCTTGGTAAATACCAGAAATGAAGTATTAAAGAGCTGACCGACTTCTACACCACCTTAAAATTGTTGGCCACCATTTTTTATATCGTTGTCTCTAACCAGTCAGAGAAAGGCACTCAAAATATTTAGTGAACAACCTTCAACCATTATTCATGTCACTCAAATTCATCTGCCGGCAAGTGGTCAATCAGCTGTGAAGTCGACCATCTTGGTAATACTTCATTTCAGGTAAATACGTAAATACTATGTACCATAACATGACATATAGTACCCTCGCCAACGATGTAAATCAAATTTTGATTTGTCAAGAACATCTTCAGGGTATCTTCACCTCACTGTAGAAGAAAGAGTCGATGGAAAAGATGAGATTGTTCGGCGAACTACCCCAATATTATGTACCATGAAAGGGAGTGCCTAACTTTATTCCTCCCGAAGTATTCTTTTATTTAGACACGATTGGCCTCATAGAGGATCCACAAGGATTTCCTGTTATCCTCCATGTAGTACGCCGAATAGTGGACAGGCGACTCTAATACGAACCGGATGTCGGCCGCAGCCACGAGGATCTAATTGAAAAAAACATACAAATTTTGCACCACGGCGTATAACTTATATATGTTAACCAAATACAATGCAATAGTCTTGCTGTTCAATTATTCGTTTCGTTTTCAAAAATAATTGTTTGAAATAAACACAAGATCGCAGTACAATTTCCAAACAAAAACCCAAAGAGTTTGTACTACATACAAAATATGGACAGAAACTATAAATATAACACACCTGCCTTATCAACAGACTTATTCGAAAACATTTTTCGAGCAGACATTAAATGGAATTTTCAGAATTTGAACTAACGATTACTCAAAATATAATATCAATAACACTGTGTCATAATCCAATCTTATCTTTAAAAGCAATAACCATCAAAACCACCGTTAAAACTTACCCCAGTTTGTTTATCGTTGTGTTATCAGAAAGATTATGACGTTTCTCCAATAAACAACGTTGTAGTAACTATGATAAAAAGTACCACCGCACCGGTGCCCTTCTTCTCAGCTCAAGACGTATTGAAAGGGTGTCCGATAAACATTTGTTCGCACCCCAATCCGAATGCGTAAATATGCTATCGGGGCAAAAGAACTCTGAAAACTAGTGTTTTTTTGTTTAGTTTGATTAGCCTAAGTGTTAACTTCCACAGGGTTGACAAGTTTTTGATGAATAATTAAAGGAAAGTCAGGGAGCCGTCTATGATGACATGTTTTGATGGTAATTAATGCCTTTTCCCTCTATAGGAATTGGAGCCTTCAATGGATGTGTCAATATTCGATGGGCGGTTGAACTGTTTAATTATCATAATCCAATAAAACGAAGCCGTACGGGACCTCACTTCAAGTTAATGATGAGAACTCCAAATTATTTGTAACTTTCACGTGAAATGACATAGAGAGTCTTAAGTGAATTAATATTTGATGAATGAAAGTGTGAAAATTCTCTGCTATTTGATTGATTTTAAAGCTTGTATAACATAAGGAAATTTGATGAAATCAATTCATAAATATTCTTAGGAGCTAACGATGGATGTCTGTCAAACGAAAATGTTTTTTTTTCCTGAAATTCAAAGTTATGCAACCTGAGGGAATTTGCTGCATTAAATCTATAAATATTGTATACTCCTAGGGGCTAATGAAATTAGTTCCGTGGGTTTGGGAATTGGATGGGGTTTTTTCAACGAAGTGTAGAAGTGCAACAAATCTATTTACGTCAAAAACCATAGACAGAACGTACGATCTGTATTCTATGTATTCGTAGGGTAACGAACTCTTTCTGGGTGACAGACAGACGGGCGGAAAGAATAAAGAAAACATCGTCTGCTGTAAAAACATCTGATTTTGATGTTAAGATGTTACAGTATCCTGTCACAAGTGTAGCACATGCAGTAAAAGGCGATAAGAATGTAATGCACATGCGATCGCCGCGAATATGTTTATTGAGGTCACTTACTCATAAACATCCGAAATAATAAACGATCGCCTGTGCAACTGATAAGACGGTACAAGAAGGTTAAGTTTAATTCTGAAATAATGATGTAGGATAAGTTAGTCTTAAGATAGATCTCAGACAGTGCGTGAGTCTTAAGAAAGATCAAAAAGGACACGAATGATCTAAAGATAGATTTCATCGCGAAACTTTTGAAGTACAAATAACATAAATAAAGTTTCAGATATATTTTTGTAAACAAGTGTTTTACTAAATCATTAAGACCAATCTTAATATACAATTTTGTAGACCCGAGGAGATTGATGGGGTACGAATGAATGCAAATTCCAATCCCCTTGCTTTAAATTGAAGAAGTCGACAAAGCTTCAACAAAGCTGAGGACCAACAAAGCTACAGGCTTCGATGTTTTGTCTGAGTCGAGTCCTGGGTTCAAGACAGGTGGCGATTTTCTTGAACGCAACATGCGTTAGATAATCTGAATAGCAGGAGGACTAAAGCCTCTCTGATGACTGGACTGTCAGCTTCACAGACCTAAAAACAAGGCTTCTTAATGCCTCGTCCAGCGTAATGTGGGGAAATGGTTTTTGAACCGTTCTAATCTGAGGTAACTAATTACTTAAATACTCAAACTCAAACAAATACTCTAAGAGTAGTGAGTTTCAAATCGAAACATGCCCTCCATTTATCGAGTTCAAAGTCGCATGTGACAGTTTTCATCGTAAGAATAAATATTTCTTACACAGATGATACTGACATTATCGTTGTTTTAAAGGAAGTAGGGTATACCAGATAGCTGCAACTTCGAGGTAGTTAAGGAGTACTGTGCTCTCCTGAAGCAGTGTATAGCGATGTGGCTTTAGATCAGAGAAATCCACAATGGCTGAAATCTTCACACGACGGCAAAGCCTGAAATAAGCAGAAGAAGTACAAATTCCCATAAACCACCAATATTCGTCGATTTCAAGTTTGCATATGGCTGAGTGCATAAAGACGACTTTTACACTGTAATGTATAATTGTGATATTCCTACCAATTTTATTAATCTGGAATTTTCGTTGCAACGTTAGTAAAAAAATTACCAAGACCTTCCATGTCAAACATGCACCTTATCTTAAATATGATCGTGCAAAACTCACATGGTAGCACATAGCAGCTAGATGTTGAATCTTCCAGAAATATGTCAGTATAAATCATCAATGAGGTGTTTGCTGGCATTGATACATTGCCGTGGACGAGGGGAAAACGAATTATATGCTGTCTTCAAGAACGTACATACACAATTGACGTCTTGGGCGGAGCTTCACAATGGGCAGTAAGGTGTTAACTTCTAGGTGTAGTCATCTGCACCCTTCCTTAGCTCCACTGTAATCAGAATAACTCTTGCCAGCCATTGATTCTTTGGGCTCAAAAACATTCTCATACATATTATTCTGTCAGTCCTGCTATATGTATGTATGTTATAACGACGAATTCTGAGTGTGCTACTTGATCAAGAGACAAGCGTGGACTTTTTGAGCTGCACGAAGACGTAGATGTGGCCAGAAATGTCAGGCCACATGTAGTGAATGAACAGTTTAAGCTTAAGGCTTTGAATCTGATCATCTTGGTCCAAGAATATAACCTTTAAAGGCGAGTGTAGGTTCCGGCTGGACTGAGCAGGAAACTAGTGAATAAATACCGTTGCGATTACTGCAAAGCAACAATCTAATTTGATTTATTGTTCGATGTCAACTCATAATAATAAATCTGAACCATAAACTAAGACTTCATAATAATCCGAGTCAAGACAAATTGGTCAATCTTAAACTAATTTGCTTGTACAACATCGCCAAAGAGTGCAGCAGTCGTAGCTGAGTCTGACACAGCAAAACTTCACCAGATACAAAACAATTATGTACCAAGAAATGATAACATGTTCTGAGCTCTGAAATTAGAAAGAATCATTAACATCGAAGTGAAAAATGAGAAGAAATAGTGGCTAGTCAGTAGCTATCATCCAGAGGAAATGCTTGAACTTCAATGAACCTCTCAGGAATCACTGAATCCCTGCAACATAGAAAAACAAAACCATCGAAAATCACATGAAATAATTTATTGGCATTTATTTATTTTCAACACCAAGCAAACACAATATTACAACAAGTTATATAATCTTTCATTTTGTTTGTGTATACTTTTCCAAAAATATTGACCATATCCATATAGATGCATATTTTATGCGTTAAAAATGTTTTTCATTCAAACATTCGTGCACACCTTTATACAATCGAATACAATACAGTAACATATCGCGGAATCTATATAGATTTGTTTTTGTTTAAAAGGGTACTAAGATAGATGTATATGAGTTCTACCTAGAATACAATATTTTATCAGATGGCATCAAAGAGCAAAGCCAGCCGCCCAAAACATTTGACTCGACCCTACTCAATTTGAACAATTTTTAGTGAGTAACTTGTTAGTTTTCTACAGATGAGAGGGCACCAATATGACACGAATAAAGAATTGATAATGGAATGAAAGGGATTTTTATTTGTAGTTTGTTTTTAATTTATCTCCTTTGTATATTTTGTGTCTAATGATAGCCATTTGTCAGTTCCACACATCCATTAGTGTGGCCGTTAAGACCATTTATGTGTCCATTCTGATGCTCATTGCCAACTGCTTTGGTCTCAGAGGATGCAGTCTTTAACTTATTGCATGGCTGCACTGTTGTTATTGATGAGAAGTCAAACTGAAAGAAACCAAACATAGCTCAACGATTTCCGAATTTGCATATCCTTGATTTAGCTTACCCTCTGTTCCAACGCCATGTGTGAGATAGGTGGCAAGCCAACGCAAGCTCTCAAAATGTTCTCAATGGCTGCCCTTTGCCTGAAAAGTGAGTTTATGACAGGCGTACCTTTTGGCACTAAGGGAGCCTTGCATAAGTAGCTCAGTAATGAAAGCACAGGCTTGAATGTGACCCAGGATGCGTCCGATACCTGGTTGTTTTTGAGGTGTATTCTTGAGCACAATTCACCAAGGATAACCAGATCAAGGATCAACGGTGATGCGAGGAGGGAATCTTCGCAGGTGTTGTGAATGACTAGGGTGTTGTGTCCTCCCATCATTATCTCACTCGTATATTCGTCCATAGCTCGCTTACTGTCTCCAACATACGGGACGTACTTGATGACAACAACGTGGTCGGGATGCTCATTTGGCTTGTAGAGGATGCTGTTTGATTCAACCATGTCATCCACAACGTTGCTCTTAGAGATCTAAGAAAGATAATATTTTGGTTTTTCTTCATTTTTATATTTAACTGGACTTAAATTGGGACTAAAACAATTTCCCTAAAATATATTAGATCATCAAATAACCACAAACTGTTTGGAGTCATTAATCCCTACCTCCTTAGACCGGAATTGTTGCGGTGCGGATAAGTTCTTTCCGTCATTGTTGCCTAAATGATTGTAGCTGACAATTGAAGTGGGCTTTATTCCAGCTCCCACCAGGAAATCAACCAAGACTGATTTGAGCTTGGTCTGTCCAGATTTGAAGTCATCTCCAGCTATGAAGACTCCATGATGTTCAGCCATCTCAAGAAGACCAGGAACAAAGGTGTTTTGTGGAGATCCATTGATGTAAGTACACTGCAAAATTGAACAGATGAATAGTTACAGATGGCATAGAATCTATTTAATAGGGGCTACTTACTCCCTCATCGATGCTGGCCATTGCAAAGATTGTAGAAGGTGAGACTTCGGGCTTATTCAACTTAAGCGATGCCTTTAGTTCTTCCATGGTTGTGTTGAGTCCCTTTTCAATATCACAGAAACGTTCCGTGTTGGCTGTCCACAAAATAATAACCTTGTCAACTTTCGATGACGTTTTGAAATCTTGAATGTCTTTGCGGATTTGTAGATACTGCTCATGCTTGGTCCCTTTAATGGTGTTGTTAGCGCGGTCTAATTGATTGGCAGCAATAAAATCAGGATCGTAAATCGATGGGCGTGGTTGCATTTTCGAAAGATCTTCGTACAACTGATCTTGAAGTTCAACGTCTAATACCTGAGCTCTACGCATAGACTCACCAATGTTCATCGAGCTTATATCCCATCCGTCAATTACTGCAAAAAAAAAATCGAATTAATTCGTTATTTCAGTGGAGAGTCATGAACAACTTTTCATTTACCAATATCATTTGGGTTGACCATTGGCAATATATTCTTCATTGGGATGTAGACATCCTTTCCAGACTCATCGTTCCCCAAATACACTGTAGAGGCTTGTGTAATGGATCCGAACCAATTCGCCTTTTGAATTCCTGTCTTCTTTCGCCACTGCAATTGGCGACGGTTTGCTTCTAAGGCGGCAGTCAGCGTAGAGCCATTGTTGCCTCCCCATCCAACGAGCATAAGTCCTAGTTTTGGCACCTTTTTACCAGTTCGGATTTTAATTGAGACTGTTTCAGGTTTGACCTGCAAGGAGGAAAATAAGGCGTCAATGGAATATTGTCATTTAAAGTGCATATTTCAAAAATGTTAAAGCATCTTAGATGCGCACTGAGAAATTAAACCATTTTATAGATGTAACGGCAAAAATAGCATGGCGTTAATCAAGGATGGAACTTATTATGATGAGGAGCGAATATACGCACTCAAGTGATGATTTTTACGATCGAGTATTAGTAACCATAATTCTTAATTTTGGGCGACGGGCAGCGGTAGCACAAATGTCAACATTTTTTACAAATCAGCCGAACTGTGAGGCTGTTCAAAACACTGGGATGTGCACACCTATCCGTAATTCCGCGGTCCTGTTAAATTGGGCCGAAAACTGACCTTCGAAACGAGAACTGTACATAAGATATTAGGTCGTCATATGTGAGCGAGAAATGTGAATGGAGAAGGCATAACTGTGAACTCTACGAGCTATACCAAGACTTAGATATTTATTGCCGGGAATACAAAAATCCGTTAACTTTGTGAATTGGTTAGATTCCTTCTAGCTGCTGAATCCATAGCCTAGATAAAAACTGAACATCAGCTTTAAAGATGAAGTGATCACAGCAGTAAGACAACTTCGTCGATGACTGGAAGCAAGTCAAATTGTTGCAGGTGTGACGCCTGACATAAGTTGACAGATAATGAAAAAATGTTTTGTAGGTAATGGTTAACCTAGGCATATCTTAAATAATACGAAAAAGTTATCTTTCGTTATAGTAGCATGCAACTAACAAGAATTTTTCGAATTTTTTGGTTGATCTTCTCACATTATCTCATAGAAGCGTATTTAGGGAGCTAGATAAACTTTCTGGTCCCGCGTAAATGAATGCAGCTCATTTAATGCCTTCAACATTATTAACAATATTTTCTGGACGATGAGTAACCCATCATTACAGAATGTCTTCACACAATAGGTTTCAGTCCCGTATTTGCCTTTAAAACGACAGAAACTTCTTCAGAAATTCCTTTGCAATCGGATCGTTTACTTTTTTTTTCTTTAAAAACTGCAACACTTCGCCGATTGATGTATCTTGATGAGAATAATGCTAGCTAAAATTATAATTATAAATATCTGTTTTTTGTCTTCACACATTTTGTATGATTGACTAAAAAACCGAATGTGGGATCAACCAGTGTACATCGTCTCAAAAATAAGTAACATTTTTGTTTTCGGCGGCTAAAAAAATTAGGCTCTGAAATAAAAAAAAATTGTTTTTTTATTCAAAACCTTGAAGGTCTACCACGTTCTTCAATCGTTGATTGATTGGATTTAAATTCACCGTCCAACCACGATAAATTATAATTTCATCTGATGACTACTTTATACATATGTACCACGTCGTCATTGAGCAACCAAACTTTATTTATTAGTCGCAAGTTGAATTTTTTCTTAACGAAAATATTCAATATTTATTAAAAGCAGAAAGAAAAAGCAGGGGGGCCCCCATATAAAGTAGATTAACCAAAAAAAGGAGAAGTTAGCAAAATCGTGGCAGATTTTGCTAACAGAAGCTAGAAATTTACGAACAATTTTTTACGAATTCTAACTTCAAATTTTCATCCTTTTAATCGCCAGCGTTTTTATTGTAACAGAGGAGACCACTATAATTAAACCATATTCTTCTGTCTAAAGTTAAAATGCACATACAACGTACATACATGATTTACTTAGATTGGAAGAAATCTGTTATAGTTTATTGTATATAGGTTGAAATGATTTCCGAAGTTCTTCTTCGGAATCAGATGCAAACATGATGTAATCGTCTTAAATTTCAAATTCATGAGCTGATACAGGCTGTCCCAGATGGATTGAAGGGGCAATTGTGTCCTGAGCATTAACGTCAGGAACATTGTCCTCATCACCCAAATCCATCCGTGACAATGACGCAGACAATTCACCACACCTTTCGCATACTGACAACAGCACACAAAGCATAGCAACCAGAAGCAAAGCAAATTCCCGTAATATTCGTTATTTACATTTGTCGCATTGAAACCAGAAAAGAAAGAATGATAGAGGCGCCCAACGTCTACCACTCTTGCCCCTTAACATTTTTGACAAACATTTTTTCTGGGGTTTTCTAAAGCCAAATTGACCAATCAGGGAACTGCATTTACGTTATTTCGTGAATAACTGTCAAAAAGCCTTAAATTCGTCGGTGGACTAGGGTTCAATCAGCTGTGAAGTTGGGCATCTCTATCATACTTTATTTCTGATTGAAACTGTAAACAATTCCAAGTCAAGCAAATTATTCGAACAGATACTTGAAAATTCTAATTTTCGAATTTCCAATTTGCACGAGTTCTATTTATCGAGCCTTACCTGAACTACTCCTTTCAATGATGAATGAACAATAAGTTGTCAAAGATAAATCAAAATATCCAGACCGAATATCAATAGATTCCAAGCAGCGGTCAAAACCTTCTTGTAAAAACAGTCTATAAGAAACATCTATAAAATACGAAGAATTGCTGGGACCCCCAATAGACATTTTGATGATTTGTTCCGACTTCTACATATTTGAAAAAAGTCTCTTTTATTCGATTTTTTTTTAATCTCATGCCTGCGTAGAGAGCTACGCGAACACTATGAACATTTTTTCCTATTCTTGAGGAATGAAAGAGGTCATTCAGATATTACATATATAGCGCACAATCATATCACAAACTTTTAAATATATGTACCGAGTTATTCGGTTTCATGATGTTTTAAGTAGAAGACAGATCTTCAGATAAGTTATTTGATAAATGGTCTAACTTGTTGACAGATTATTACAATTCACATGAATGTGGTCCAGTTGACGAACAATTACTTGGTTTTCATATTTTCGTGGACGGTTTTTCGTCAAAACATGCCGTCGAAACCAGTATTTATACATATTAAAAATTGGTTGATAGTATGTTCTTATACATTTTAGATATGTTTTGAAGATTCAACCATATTTGGGAGGACCAATTGCTGCAGCACGTGTGAAAATGTACAAGATGAACGTGTTGTTTTGTACCTCCTTGATGGTTTGAAAGGTCCCATAACAAAGAAAAGAAATTCTTTCCTTCGTTTGATTTTGGTCAAAAATAGTTGGGGGTAAACAACGTAATTTTGGTAAACGGGAAATTATACACATATGTGTACATGTTTGTACAGACATCTTTGTACTACTACGTGTTTCTTCAATGATATTCGCTTCAATGATATTCAACTTGACAATGAAAACTCATTGATTTGACTTGTAACATTTCCATAATTTTCATTTTGTGAACCATTTCAACAAAGAGCGTTGTCTTCCAAACCCCATTGGTTAAGCAGTTGTCACAAGGTTTGATCTACCTAAATTGTTTGTGCATCGCATGCAAGTCACATTTAATTTGAAGTCATATCCTCTTTTTATTGAGAACATATGTATGTAGATATTGAATGTCTATGAATATGCAGATTTTAAAATCGTTTTGAGTCCCAAAAGACAGACCGTTTATCAACTGAGATTTCGCATTTAAACGATCGACTTAGAAATACCTGAGAGCCAGAAAATAATTTTTAAATATTCACATCTCGTCATGCTGTCAATGTCGTCTGTGCTATTCTATCCACTTAAGCACGTGAACATCCCAATTCAAGCATGAATTTACATAAACGCAGCCCAAAATGATAAAGAATCGCTTGAGAGTGTTTACCATGTCCAGATATGTACATATATCAACATGCTACAAGAAATGACAGGCCACGTGCCGCTCCGGCAAAAAGGTGCTAATATATTTTTCGTTGATACAAAAAATACATCGTCTGGTAAATAATTAACGGGAAAAATAAGGTAAATAAAGAAATGTTTTAAAGCATGACGTGTGTGAAGCCAGTGGATACTCACTCAAGAGAGAATAAATCGTACGATTTTGCCGGCCGGTCTGCATGCTGACGGCCACCAAACCCGTTTGAATATGTGTAATCAATAGGTGTGTCCCAAATGAATGACACTTCACGCTCTTTTTTACACATCCCTTTAAGTTTCTGTAACATTACCCAGCCAAGCCCTTTTCGATCCACATACATATTTATGTGGTAACCTGCTTATATATATGTATATACACATTTCCTAGTGGATTTTAACAAACGAAAAGTACCCACCAAAATGTGAGCATAATCAAAGTCATTAAAAAGCGATAAAAAATGAACGCGTGATTATTGGAGATTTGGCAATAACGAATTTATCATATTTGCAGATATTACGTGAGCCATTTACTTAAATTTGTTGTTACTATTTATAATCATGGAGAACTATCTATTCGATAGCTGTTGCCATCAGGTTAAGAATTTTCCACAAAATGATAAACAGATGAGATATATGTCTATGCGATTTCATGAATAAAAGGTGAAGAGTATCTAACTGCCGGTTGTCTCGGACGGGTTTATTTATAACACATTAAAACGTACGGTTAGCATTTGAAATTGGTTATTGAATAGAAGAGTTAGGTTGTATAAATGTTAATCTCCATGACGGGCGTTTTTTACCGAAATCAAAAGAAAAAGAAGAGTCATTTTAGTTAATTAGCAAATGTCTAAGCGGAAGCCGCTTAGATACGATACTATTAGTATTTAATTTCGGACTCTACGATTCAACAAAGTCCAAAGCTCATACCGTAAATTAAATTCATTGATCCATTTTAGGTGTCAATACAGCACACAAACTCTATTTACGCAACAGTTTTTTTTTAACCGAGGTTGTTGCACTTACCGGGTCACAGTTTTTATATAATAAATGATAGTCAATTGTCTACATTTCTAGAGAAAACGCTGAATACATTTTTTTAAAATCAGAAAACTAATGTTTAGAACATACAATAGAAATATTATATGTTTTTTTTTTTACGGAATTAGATATTTTAATGTTGCGTATATCCAGGGTTGTGAATCGACTTCGTAATGTATATTGAAATGAAGAAGCGACTAAGAATGTACAAAAAATATGCCTTTCTTGGGAGAATTTAAGAAAAATTATGTAGTGTGCAAATAACTTTAGTATGGAAATGCTTTTAAATGAAAAGTTTATCAAACTGACTGTGTGACTTTGTGTATGTATAAAGAATTGAATATAGAAATTGAAATCGATTATCTTACATATACTGCTAGTGACTAGAGGCTATGTCCGCGTGCTATGGTATGGTTTACAGCAGCCATAGGCCAGTGTAGGCCCGTTGTATTACCAAGCGGGTTTGATGATAATATTAAGTTGAAATACTCAAGATTAGATCAAAAGCAAGTGTGGTCATTGATCAGTTTTCTTTAATTGCCGTTCGTGCTCACCTGGTTCGATAAGTATCAATTATGCAAATTATGGGTGAAACAGATTCTCATTTGCCCTCACTACGCGCATGACGTTAGTTTCAAAATTGGCTGCTCTAATTTTCTTTCTTACAAATGCGCAGTCTCAGAGCGTCGAACTCAGATAGGGAATCACTTTTTGTTCTTAGACATCAATCAACAATTTGGTGCACTAACTAACTTATGGACGGACACAGAAAGTGTGTCGCTATTCGAAAAGAATACATATTTTATATCGGTATCAAGAAAGGTAGGAATATTTGCTAAAACTACAAAAAGAACAATATGTATTATGACAATTCATTGAATGAATCGTTGAACCCGAATTGAAGCACATCCTCAAAAAGCAAAGCGATACACTTAAAAAAAGGAAATGGAAAAACACTTCAGATGTAAAATGGTTGTGGGTGATATATTCTTCCAAATATGTGTGTACATAAAGCACAGGCAAGTCCGGCTGTAGATCGCGTTAGTTTTCAGCTTAGAAGACAATTTCAATAAATTTCTCAATTGATTTTAATTTCTCTAAAACTCCCGTTTGACATTTCGTCCTATAGTTTTAGAACATATCACCGTTAAGTTAGTAAAGAATTTCGTGACTTGCGATATTAAGTAAACTTTTTGTGAGCGAATTAATTGGAAACGAGCTCAGGCTCAGTTTGATCATCAAGAACTCTGCGTGTGGAATCTCATGGTCACGCAAATTCATCGCCGTATTAAATGGCATCTGATGAACATGATGCGCCATGCATCATTCCGCAAATATCATTCAATTAACGCATCAACACAAACCATGCAAATAGCAAATTATACTCATTTATTAAATTACTGACAACAATCTTCACATCAATGAATTGCGGCGTGAAAACACGAACCAACATGAACACTGTCTGGAGAAACCAGGCGTAGGATTTTGCTAACTTTTGCTCTTTTTTTGGTTTATCGGAAGATATTATGGACTTTACACAAATGTTGTATGTACTCCTCATTCCATATAAATGTATTTTATTTTGATTTTTTATGCAGTTATTGCCTTTTGTGCAGTTGTTGTCTTTTTCTGCCTATTTTGATTTTGTTCGCTA
The DNA here is from genome assembly GCA_905231855.2 of Eristalis tenax. Taxonomy (NCBI): domain Eukaryota; kingdom Metazoa; phylum Arthropoda; class Insecta; order Diptera; family Syrphidae; genus Eristalis; species Eristalis tenax. Next base: position 31,422,239 of record HG993125.1, on the reverse strand, counting down.
ACAAAGTTGTAGAAAAATCCGCGTTTGCATGAGTGTATATAACATGCAAATGGAAAAACATGCATTTCAGAAGACTTGGTGCTTTTGAGAGTCTGTACTTATAATTTTAACAATCATTAGTCTCATTAAGAAACATCAATTGGCAAAGATTTGCCGGTCTTAAAGAACATTCCGAAAACATTGATAAAAGCAAATTGGCTGATAGCAAAGAAAATGCTGAAGAAGTTTGTTTTCGTTTGCAATGCAAATACGGTCCATGAATTCTGTAAAGAACTGCGACTTGGACTCCAATCTTTCAGAATATATTGATGTTAATAATGTTAAAAATAAGTGGCGGTCATGGCGTTGTGAGTTGGTGCGTCGACCCCTACGCATTTCAGCCTACGGAGCCCATGTTCCATTCCTGCTACGAGCAATACTTTTCACAGCCCCACCTCATTCGAGTCACTGACAACGATCAAAAGTCTAGAAAAAGCTATTCAAAAATTGGCCGTTCGGAGTCGGCATAAACTGCAGGTCCCTTCCACTCGTGAGGGACAATAGCACGCACAACACGTGTGGTTGCTGAGATGCTAGACAAGTCTACGTCAACTTCTCTAGCATCTCAGCAACCAGCAATAAGTATGTAGGTCATTTAGCTCCCTTAAGGGGCTTCTAAGTGACAGCCGGAGAAGATATGTTACCTGAAATTTTTAAAAAGCTCTTGAAACTCAAACATCTTCATTTATGTTCTTTTTGTTAAGGTAAAATATGTGACAAGTAAATATCATTGATTGAGCAAAATTTGGGTGTATTTTGTACTATTTTGTGTTATTTCTACACAGTGTGCAAGTGTATGCATATCAATCGATAGTACGGACCAAAACTGAAAGACATTTTCAGCTCCGGCCGGAATTACCCGTTACGTTACATAATATACAAGAGTATGTTTATTGCATTACATATCAAGTGAACTTTTGCAATATCCATGGATTTTAATAAAAAAAAAGTGACTGAAAAATCGTATTGAGAAACACGATTTCGTATTGTTGTAGCAATTCACGTCATTTGTTTAGGTGGGGGAAGCGAACGCTAACATATAGCAAGTAATGACAGAAAAGGGAATCACTGCCAGACACAACCAATGGCAGAGATTTGCTGAGAGATGATTTGTGCAAAATCCACTCGTCACAAGTATGTATTATGTACATAATTGTATGATGATACACATAGATTATTATACAAGACATAACTTATTCATCTGTGATCGGGAACGTCAAAAAGTCTAATAAGCGGCATTTAATTAAAATGTTATGAGGCTATGAAGCAAATGTATGAACGACCCCTCTTCATTTATCAATTAAGTTTATTACAAATTTAATTGACCAACGTCGGCGAATGAGTTAGAGGTTCATAGCAAACGGTAATTATTCTAGTGAGAATGTATGTATTTTATTACTTGTCTTTGAGTTGCATACATCGAAATATAAGTCACAGTTTCATAAGCGGTAAATAATATAAATATAATATAATTATAATATATAATATATATATAATTTAATAAATAAATATTTGGTAGGAGTTAAATGTAAACCATGCCTTCCCCTTATTTACTTATTTTTACATACCTACGACTTTTTTGCTCAATGCATCAGCACCTACGCCATGATTATCTAAACATTCTAGGTACGGACATTGTATCGTATCCAGTACCAGATGGCTGGTGTTGACAATCTTTTCACCAGGCCCTTTATAATCCGGTTATAAGCGAGGTAGTTATACGCTTCAACTATTCAACAACTTCGCCGAGGTTTGATTAATGTGTTGTATTGCATTTGTTATTCATTTTTCGACTTACAGTATTACTTTTTCATACTTCACTAAGAAATGTAGTATGTACAAAGAAAAGTTCAATAGTACACAATTCATTAACACGATAACACAAATGTAAGCTAATTGTTTGAAGTATTTTTAAACGTTTAAGGATTCTCTTGAAAAGATCCGCACATCCCACATGTTTTCGTGAGTCTTGACAAGAATAAATGTGAAAATTCAAGCACATTACGCCAGTTTCGTTGAAGGAATCTATAATGAACGACTTATATATGTGAATGTGTGGTGTGTGATCTGGTGAACGTGTGTACAATGTAAATGTTTTTCTATGAGAACATCAAATTGAATCATTATCTGAATAATTAAATACGTTCTTTAAATGCACGAAATAGCTTAATGTCGCAGCTGTATTCTTTGAATTCTAAGCATCATTCTGAGTCTCTGTATCTTGATATTTGAATAAATTTGTATATAAGACATTTTTATTTCATTTTACATTATTATTCTAGCATGTGCCAGAATTTGATGGAAGGTTCAATTCCATTAGTTTTCAAAATTGAAAACCGAAGGATATTTATTCACATATTTTTTTAATTTTCATACATGTTGCCTTTTGTTTGACTGTTTCACCAACAGATAAATTTCACTTGAAAACAGTAAGGTTAAGTTGCCGCTGGAGTCTGGAGACTATATTGAGAAGTACGAACATATCAAAATTTTTGCAATGACATGTTGCTGATGCAAAAATGATAAATGAAAGTGTAAGCTCATTCATCATCATAGGCTTGTTAAAAATTGGTAGAGAGGAAGATGGAATCATTGTTGAGTAAAATTTTAAATATTAGACAAAACTTATATACGGAATGTAACTTCTGTTGTGTCCCATGGATGATAACGATTACTAAGTTATTACTAACTAGCTTTTTCTAGGTCCTCAGAAAAAAATGTAAAATAATTGTAAATAAAAATAGTTGGGACCGGGAATAGAGGGAGGCAAATCGTCTCATTTCACTGGATAGTTCAGAGTGTCTGATTCAGCTAGTGAAGCGTTCACTGGAGCATTAGCTTCAGAGTCCATGAAATCATTCTTTCTTAAATATTCACAAGCCCTATAAAAAATATAAATTGCACAGATGACATGATATGTACGACTAAGGTAACAACTTAGAAGGGTAATCTTCATTTCATTTCATCAAAAGACATAATAATCTATACATAATCTGACTGCAGAGGATGTATACGTAAAAATCCAAAACTATTCTAACTATACATATTCGGGTTCATATAAAAAAGAGATTTTTCTGTTGCTGAGACTCTAAAAAGAAGTATTTATTTGTGAAGTCTTATCACGCATTGTCTGTACAAAACTATCAAAAAAAAAAAAAAAAACAACAATAGTGTTCAACATTTAATTCTTATGAACTACAATTATTACCCATCATCTTCAAAGTTATTTTCGAGACTACGTCTTTACTACGTACTAGGTACGTAGAAGTGTCGCATATGTTGCGATGTTTATAAACAAAAGATATTATAATAGAACATGAATGTTACATTGGAAAATTGTGGACAAAATTTATTTTTATTTACAACATCCATTAAGTCCGAACATTTTCCCCAAGATCCGAAATTTATTTCCAGTCATTTGCTTTAAATTTTGCTATAGGTTTTTACTTCTAGAGTAAAAAAAAAAAAAAACAAATCAAGTTTGAGTATTTCTCTGAATATCCTCCAAGCGGTCTTCATAAGTTACAGCAACAGCATATCTCAATAGGTACAATTAACTAGTAGTTTTGGGTTTCATAATATCGATCGGTTGATTCAACAAGTTCTGTGAAATAACCACTGTCTCTCATACCTGATTTATTTTTGGAAATATTTTAAAAATGAAATGTCCTACCAAATGAGAACAACATGTGTTTTGTTGACATTTTACATTCGAGATAAATTTTCACAAACGTATGTAGATGTACTCAATTAGGAAACTCAAGTATAAACATACGTATATGTATGTTTAATGTGTTCAAACATTAGACAGAAGTCAGCAGTTCCCGAATGAAAGCGATAAACAAGTCTAAGTTGTCCATGGGAAACACCTGACATACCCGAATCAGCGCAAAATGCCCCATTCAGTTCAGAATGAAAAAATCAATAGTGGGCCCCAAACACAATCAAACTCAATTTGCACAGCAAAGTAATTACACACACAGTTTGTTGTACCTCGCCTTACTGAGAGATTTTCATCCAGGCCCCCAGTACTTGCCCGCTAAAGAATTAGAACCCTTATCCAGACCTTAAATTTAAAATACATACAAATATATGTACATATGTGCGCACTGTGTCTACGTAGATAGGAGTCCTTAAGGGAACATTCTAGAATAACGACCAACAACAACACCCTCAAGGTCAACGAAATTATCGATTTCTTCAATCGCAACGGCACACATGAGGCAATGCAATTCAAACAACCACTTCAATGTAATACGGAAAGGATTTCAATTTAGCCACATGGCACATAACCTCATTTCTGATTTTTCTTCTACACTCTTAGCCAACTCACCTGAAGTTTATTCCCTTGCCGCTTAACAGCGGTTGTTTGATACTCATAATCGACGGCAATATACTTATCATCAATTTGGACATTTGGTGACACAACTTCCAACTCGGATTCGCTCATTTTAAATAAATTATTTTTCTCCAAAACAAAAAAAAAAAATAATAACACTGATTTACAATAAAATTAATGTAATAACGTTAAAGTTCTTGTCAACAGTCTTTGGGTTTCACAGGTGAACTTCAATTCGCACGATGCACTCACGATTGATTCTTGTAGAATTCACAAATTCTATGAACAATTATAATTTGCAGATCTCGCTGTGTATTAAGAGAGGAAACGATTAAGCTGAAGTCCTGTCCTTGTCGGTGGTAACGTTGTTGACCGCTTGAGCTATCTCAAACATATGAGCTTTTCTCTTTCATCGGCAGGTGTATTTATTGGTAAGTGAAGCTTGGGAGAACACGCATGCCTCAACTTTGTATAGAACAGCTGAGTACTGACAACACGAAATGCACGGGAATCCGACTCATACTCTGTTGGTGGTTGACTGTAGAATTGGATATGTGTGTGCGTTTCTGTTGCCGGTAGAAGCTTTTTTCGCGCTCACATAATATGTTCATAGGGAACAAAAACCAATGTTTATTTTTTCTAATGCCATAAAATGAATGGATACAAATATTTTCCTTATTTATATTAAACTTGCGTAGCAGTTTGAGGGAAAGAAATTTGATCATATTGAGCTCAAATGAGGACTTATGGATGTGTTAAATTGGAATACTGATTAATTTGAATGAATGTGCTGCGACCGTACGTAAACATAGTTCAGGAATACGCTTAGGCGAGGAGAACGGAAAGTGCAAAAAGACAACATATTGCGACAGAACTTGTCGTTCATCTTCAATTAATGGTTCATGATAACCTATAATGCCAATATCATGTTTTTCGATTTTAACATGTCAATTCTCTGTATACAAAAAAATCATTGCTTAATGTAATGTAAATGTAATGTAAAAATTTTGTCCCCTTAAAATTCTCTAACTTTATCCCGATTGACGCCATTGGTACTAAATACAAGACGTGGATGTTTAATCTAATTTTATTTATGGGTGGCTATTGTTGTGTATCCTGGGTGAAATTGGAACAAATCCAAAACTCCGCTCGAACTAAATGATCTCTCACATTTGGTCCATGTTCATAAATGGATTGACTTCTAGCTGAACAGATTTCTCTATTTGTCAGTACAGTATATCAGTAGGATATCAGTATGTTAAAATAGGCATACTTAACTTCCATAACATCAAGGGAAAAGGCAACATCTGTCTCTTAATAGAGACAGAGAATACATCGTCTCTTAATTTCATAGGATAAAGCTTAGTTAAAACTATAACACTCAAGTTTCAAATAAATGAAATTCAAGAATGTGGATGAAATCAAATCTGTACAGTAAACTGCTCCTTCAAGGCTTAGGTGGTCATAGACTTACTGGCATAATCGATGGACTTATGCAAAACCGGAAATTGTTATCGCCTGACCAGGCCTGCCTTTGAAGAATAGTGGCCCGATGTCGCCTCTAGTCCAAAAGCTTATTCCTAAATGTGCGCGAATGTTAGCTGGCAACACTTGGTCGCGAATATTCATGAAACGTGCATAGAAAAATAAAAATCGTTATTTTGCTACATGCTTGGATATACATTTCTAATAATTTAAAATTAATTTAAAAGCTATTAGCATTGAATATTATAAAAGTGTACCAAGTCACTTAGTGACAGCATACCTCTATATTTTTGTTTCGTTTTCTTTAGAATGTAAAAAACAAGTTTTGGTATGTTATGAGAAAATCGTTCATTCGAAAATTGGGCGTTTCGACTAAAAGTGATATTTGATTGCTAGAAAGTGAATATCTCTTTTGGAGCTACCTCTACCTTACTACACGGAATAGATTATGTGTTTGTAATTTTGGAAAGTACCCTTGAATTGAATAGTAAATCTTACGACTTAGGCGTTTGCCTTTCAGAAAAATCGCAACTATAACCTAAAATTGAACGTCCAAGAGTGGTAGGGGTTGAGTATTGCAGTATTGCTCTCTGATCACTTAAAGATATGTATGATTGCAACGAAATCCTAAGACGTATCGTATTCTAACCCCATTCAGAACAAGCCATCGCTTAATCCAGAACAATCAAATTATATATTTATGTACAATGAACAAAAACAACGAAATTATTACCACCTGTGTGTCCTATATTCACCTAGTCAAGATCGAGTTAGCTGGGAGGTCGTTTGTTTGACGACCGGGTGCGCCCGGGCTGTGGCTTCAGGAAGGAAAGCGAACATATAATCGACCCACAAATTGCGTCTAAGATGCATGTAATCTCAACGAGCCAATATTACAAGTCCCAAAAATAACTGGTCTTATTAAAGTTAGTCGTGTGTCGCGAATAAATAAAGGGCAGACAAAATTGATCAGCACGACAGTAAGCCCAGGAGAACCGACTTAAAAACATTGAGCGTGTGGTAAATGCCAATGATTTGTACCGTTTTAGATTACCTTCATAAATACTGAATGCAGAAATAAAATTAAGTGGTACACTTATGAACATAAGTCTGCATCAGTAGCTTGGTCCTTCCCACTCTGCTTAATGGAAGACATCGTCGAGGACCTACAATGCATTGTATGAATGCAATAAGCGCCTTACCGCTTTTTTTGTTGATTTTCGATAGTTGTGCAAATATAGAGAAAATATATACTATATCTAAATACATTTATATATATGGATTCTCATTATTTGCATGTTCCTTTATCCCGTCCAGAAACGAAGTATTATAGAGATGGCCAACTTCACAGCTGATTAACCCCTAGTCCATCGACGAATTTCAGAGGCTTTTTGACAGTTATTCGTGAATTTTTGACGGGTCCTGGACTTTATTTCTGATCCCGTCGACTGTCCTGTCATCACCAGACACATATGTACATATATCTCAGGTTGAAAAAACAACTGAATTTGTAGAATACATTCCAGAAGTAAACTTAATTTGTTGAAGTTGACCTGACAATTAAATCAACTTTGGTTGAATAAATAAAAATATTTTCGTAATAGACGTATTGTAATAGATATATCAAGACATGAACAAAAAAAAGTAGTGCGCCCCCGGGTGGACTCGAACCACCAACCTTTCGGTTAACAGCCGAACGCGCTAACCAATTGCGCCACGGAGGCGGTTGTACAATGCTTTTGCCAAGTAGCAAGTAGTTCTCCAACAACTGAGTATGAAAATATATACTCGATTACATGCGATTCCCCTTTCAACTGTACATACTTACATACATAAGTGTCCTGGAAAAGCAGAAATTGAAGAATTCAATGGTCTACATTGGCAGAGCTCCGCCAATGCAGACACAAACCAATTTCTCAACCCGGCTAAGAAATTACATTGAACAGTAAAGCTAAATTTTCTTTCCTATTGCTCAGCTAATTGAAAATCCTATAAAGGCATTAGTGAAATATACAAAAAGAAGTGATTTAGAACTCAAGACAACATACGATCGAAGTTCTCTTCTCCAACAGGAAGGTCATTTTGTCAACCAGTTCTGACTCCGACGAACCTAATGGTAATCGCAACAACATATCTAGGTATTATCCTCACATTCAAATTGGTCTAGTACTAAAGCGTTAAGATAGATACCTGTACATGTGATTTGTTGACCCAGCATAATCTAGCCAAACGCGGCGACCTCCAACTTTAAGGAATTGACAAAGATGCAAAGACTTTCATTTGTATATTGAACTTGCAACCATGAGACGATGATGGTAAACAAACATGCACAGCTCAATCAGATTCTATGACCGTCTCTGTATTTTTCAACTAGAGGTTCTGATAGTCAAAAAAGTAATCAAAGTACGGTAAACTAATGTTACCATTCTCATTGACAATCAGGCTGCCATTAAAGCAATTAAGGCACTAGAAATCAAGTCGAAGACAGTAGCGAAGAACTCGAATTCTCGCAGCACTTGACAATTCTATGATGGGTTTCCGCTAACAAGGAATTTGACAGAAAAGGGACAATGACCATTCACACATAATCCAGTATATTAATTTATCACTTGGCATATGTAGGAGTTGTGGCGACAAAATAAAAGCTGTATTAAAAGAGATGAAAAAATCCTCAACACTCCCTTCTTTTACAGATCTGTGAGTCGCAGTACCACCCAGGTTTGGTACTTATAACTCTGACAGACCCTGGATAACATTAATCTAACTTCTAAACATATTTCTCGATGAAAACGAAACACTTAAACCTAAATTCTACGAAACCATGAGCTTAATTCTCTAAATATGAGCTTTATCAATTTGTGTAACTAATACGAATGCTTTGGATTTTTCCACACAAGTTACATTTTTTTCTTCTCAACTTAAAATGGTTTATGTCTGGTCACAGTAGGTAGTTCTGTAACGCACATAAAGGATTCACGTAATTATATTATCGTCATAATAAAGAAATTAATCATGAAAAAAAGCTTTCAATTTGCAATGGAAAATTCCATTTCCAATCAAAATCTGCCCAGTCAGACTAATGAAGTTCAATTGAACACATTGAGCTGTTGCAATTACTGAAATACTAAAGTGGGGATAAATTAGACAATGCGACTACCAGTGCAAACAGCAGAGATTTCATTCGCGACTCCTTTGTAGCCGTGGAAAATCACCAAAACAATTTGATCTGGGTGGCTATACATTCCCAGAAACTATGAATAGTTATGTTCATGTATCATGTAGAATTTGAATGCAATCTGCGATCTTTCCATTGAATTAAATCCAAATACTTATACATTTGCAAATTCTATTTCATCTTGCATACGTGGCATGCAATGATGTATGGATTTTCTTTCAATGTGTGTATTTTACTATAAACAAGTTCTTCAAGGGCATTCAAAAGTGAGATAGGTAACGATTCAACTCTAAGTAATGTTATTAGATGTAGTTTATGATGGAAAAACGCGCTTCACCCAATCGAATCCGGATGTGTATTGTAAGACCTTGGGTATATCGAAAATTTCGTAAATTTCCTTAAAAATTAAAAAACTGAAAATCCCCTACCCGTCAAAATTCGTTCACATTTATGTCATACTTTTACCGTGTGAAAAAAAAGGTTATCGAGTCGGTTGACGGAGTGGGTTGGTGCGTTACAAAAACATTTTGCAGGTTCTATGTTCACATCCGGTTGGAGCTATTCTCTTTTTTAAAGACAATACCACCTTTTTTTGTTTTGTTTTGTTGTGTATGAATAAACATTTTATATTCTGTTTTCCGAATTATTCTAATTGCAGTAAATATAATGAAATTTGTCGTAGAAACAAAATTTGTATTTCTTCTAATTTTTATTAAAATTATCGTCTTTAAAGATATAGGGTACGTATTTAACGTCTCTGAAAAACACGTCTACACAGGATGCCGTTCGTCTCTCGTCTCTCTGTGCGTGTGTATTTTTGTCAAAAATTGGTGTTTCTTTTGACGTCTTGTTGTAGTTTTCAGCTAACATTCAGACTGTTGTAAGCCCTCTAACAACTGAATACGCCCTCTCGTTTCACTTCTTGCCTGAACTTTGATTTGACTTCGGCTTGTAATTGAACTTCGGCTCGTACTCGGGCTTGGTATTTCTTTCTGATGAAGATCTGTGATAGTTTTTGCCAATTCATCTTTTCTGGATACTGGATACTGGATATTCTTTGATATTGGAATGCCGTCTTTCAAACATGTTTTCATCTTGTGCGGTAAATCCAAAAACTCGTTCATTTCATGCGTGGAAATAAAGTAGAGTGCGTGACTAGAGAGCACAGCTGCGATGGACTGGGGGTTTTCCACTGGAAGGACGAATATTTCTTCCTTCATTATCTATGGACGTAGCTCGCATTACCCACTCGTTGACGTCTGATCACAAATCACCTCACAGAGATACTCGTCTTTCCAGCCGAAAAGACCATCGCCAGCCTAAAATCACGCGTAACACTTTATTGGGGAGCTTTATTTTACGCATACTCTTGCAAGTGGTTTCTTTTGATCAGCTGTTTAGCCATCCAAATCAATTTTGTCCCTAATAGTGTCAAGTGAATTTCCAATGTGGCTAGCTTGCGCACGATCTGGAAACATTCCATAAGTTATTTTCGTCAAGTATATTTACGTTATTTGCAGTGTAAGTGGAATAATCTTTGAAAAAACGCTCAAATAACGAACACTTTTTTCAAATAAAGGCTCTATTGTGTCGGAGGGGAAGATTTTCAGCTATTCGAAAGCCTTCTCATGTATTCAAAGACGGCATGAACAACAAGCTGCAAAAACAACAAGCTGTTACAACAGAGAACAAGAGATGCGTGCGTCTGATTCACTTTCTTTTGAATTGTCCATTTCAATTTCTTCGCTTTCGTCGTCACTTTCGGATTGAATGCTTAGAACTCGTTGACATTTTTTTTGAAGCCAACGCCGATCTGAAATCATCTTGCTTCGACATATTGCTTGTTGATGAAATCAATTGCTTTTTTTTTTTTTTGTTCGATGTGGCCATTTCCCTCAACTCCTTGAAACAGATTTGCAATTTGTTGTGCATCAGCGTCGGATAATACTTCCAAGAACTTCGTGTACGTATCACTATCTTGTTCCAATCGATCCAGAAATTTGATACTCACCAACAAGCTTAGTCTATGTTTTGGATAATGATTCGTCACCCACTTCTGTTAATTTTCCTAGAATGTCAGGAAAATGTAATTGGAGCCACATTGTGACGTCTTCTATTTTTCCGTTGAAATTGCGGTTTCGTTGGATCGCTAATCACACTCGTGTGTCCGTATATCCTTGTTAAAATTCTTAATTACATTTTTTTAGTTTAATCCAAACCACTTTTTAGTTCCGATCCCACTTCTAAAATCTATTCACAATATAACCGATGCCGTTCGGCAAATAAAAACTATCGACTTATTCGACAGTTTCAAACTATTCATTTATTCGATAGTCGAAAATCATTCAATCAAAATGTTTTGCTCGTTAGTTGACTTTGGCTTCGAACAAGTTTTGAGCAGAAATGAAGCATGATAGAGATACCCAACTTCACAGCTGATTGACCCCCAGTCCATCGACTAATTTGACGGATAATCATGAAATTTTGACGGTTATTCATGAGTTTTTGACAGTTATTCACGAAATAACGTAAAGTTCTCTTATTGGTAAATTTGACTTTAGAAAATAATATAAAAAATGGTTGTCAAAAATTTTAAGGGGCTAGAGAAGGGCATCTCTATCATACTTAATTTCTGGTTTTGAGTGTGTGTACACTTTGAATGATTGTGTTGCGATGGCTGCTCTGAGTGAGAATTTCACATTGTCAAAGGACTTGCATGCAAAAGTTTTCACTTGTACAGTTTGGTTGGACTATAGAGTTGATGGTATGGAGTAATGGTTTTTGCATAGAATAAATGATTTATTCGCTTGGTTCGACTTTTCACTATCGAGCTGATAGGGAAAATACTCAAAGAGTGAAACACAGGAATAAGGATATTATTAATTAGATAATAAGGTAATATTAGATAATAAAGCTAGTATATTATTAATAGAAAGTAATGTATTAAGCTTGAAAAAAAAAATTTAAATAAAATATAAATGACATGTGGTGTTTTGGTTTGCTGTGAAAGGCACAGGGAACTCCCACTAATGAAGTACCCTTAGAGTAAGAGACGTGGAAGCCGGATTGGTTTTAGTTTTGTGATATCTTATCGGAATTATTTATTTATTTTTATTTTATATGAATTATAGAAGTATATTTGAAATATATCGAGGATTAGACCTCATTGGTAAACCTCATAAAAAAGCGTTGAATCTTCTACCTCTGAAATTATGGGTGATGTGGAAACCGTGATGGCCCTCAGTTCTTTTCAGTGTATATTCAAAATTAAACTCCAATCAACTGCATTTACAAAAACTGAAGTTCTTTATTTAAAAATAAGCTCTAAACCTGCTCTAAACCAAAGCCTTATGTGTGCTTGACAAAACTTATTTGCTGTAATTATATCATTGAGACAATAACGAAACGAAAAGCATCCGAGTAAATTATTTAAAACGAGAGACATGAATAAATACTAAAAGTAAGAAGGAAAACTAATTAACATCCTTAGGAGGAAAAAATGAAAAAAAAAAAAAAAATATTCTACTACAAAAAGTGCATCACAATATTCCATCTGTAGATAAATCTGCAGTTTGCATTTCGACAACACTGCTGACAAATGGCAAAAAACGACAACATACAAGGCTAATATATCGATAAAGTTTCATCTTCTACCGTAAGTAAGCATGTGAAGTCAAGCAATCTCAAAGGGAGACTTAATTGTCTAAAAATTCCCAATCGCTTGATGTTTGCGAGCTTGTCGGTTCAGGACTGGAACGACCAATGCCTACATTCTCCACAGATAATGATGGTATCTTCATGCTTTCAGGCATCTGAACAACTAGGGGCATCATTTCTTCGGGCTCCAAATCGCATACTGGTTGTGTTGGAATGAATTGTAAGTTTCTGTGCGTTGTGACAGTTGAATCACATTCATCTCCATACTCATCATCGTTGATGAAATGAAGTTTTTTTCTAGGTGTGGTTTGCACTTCAGCGTCTTCTAAATGCGTTACAGGATACTTCTTCAGTGGGTACTGCCATGTAGATGACTGCATCTGCGTTTGCATTTGTGTGTTTAAGTCTTTTTGGGATTTTTTGAGTTCTTCTTGAGAAACTTCAGACAGCTCAACTGGTTCTAAATGAAGCTTTTCAGCAAGAGCCTTCTCCTTTATTTCAATAGCATGCTGCAAAGAATTGGGAGTAAGGGCATTGGGTAGGATGATTTTGAAGGATGACTTCATAGAGGAGGACGGTCTCGAAGAAGAGGAAATAAAAGAACTTGAAGATATAAGACATAGAATGATTATTCAAATGAATTCATAACTGGAAGACGCCTGATGGTGAGCCAACTCACCTCGATTCCGTGCAAAAGCTGGCGTCCATCACAGTTGGCTTTGTAGTGAATTCTAGTGTTTTTGGTTTCTCTAGTTTCTTGGGTGAATGTGCTTTAGCACTGCTGGAACTTTCAGCAATAGCTTGTCCAATTTCCACAATTCCTACGGGTTTAATCTTTTTCTTCTTTTTATATTTTTCTTCTTTTTTCCCATTATTCACGCCTCGATGATGAAGAATTGACTCTTCGAATTCTTTTTCACCGATCTGATTGAAAATCTCCATTCGACGGGAGTGCTCTGCTCGAGGTGATTCAACTGCAATTTCAATTGGAATGTCTAAACTTATTTCTTCGATTGGTGGTAGTTCGAAGCATTCCTCGGCATTGATTATAGCCTCGTCTTCGGCTTCATATTCAACAGGAGACTCAAAAAGAGAGGTTCCAAGGACTGGAACCGGCGGCGGTAGGAGTGGATTGAATATAATTTTTGCTGTAATAAAATAAAAAAAATATAAGTATTTATCAGCAGTTAATGCCTTGAGCAGATTATTCAACGCCTCTAGTATCTTATAATTGTATTTGGAATGCACTGAACTTGAATATTCAATGTAGTAGAAGTATATATCGATATACCTATATACCTGATTTGCTAGGGGGTTCCGGAATTGCAGCCAATCGCAAAAGACTCCTTGGTCCTTCCAAAACGAATATCTCCTTATTACACACACAGAAATCTATGATTTTTCTGAAACCGCTAGCTACTGCTTCAACTTTTAATTGATCCAAGTTTAAAATGTATAAAACTGAATCATCGTGCGTTACTACGTATTTGTTGAGAAAAATTTCAATTAAACGGAAATTGGTAGTCGAATTGGTAAAACTGCGACATGGATTTAACAGTGGAATCTCCCACGCGGCGTTTACTTTACTCAAGGCATCTTTAAACAAAAGTGTCTTTTCGACATTCCCGTCAACATCAGCTATCCATAGCCGTAGACCAGGACGTCCACAAATTAATTGAATTTCAGAATTATTCCTATATATTATCCCTCCAATGTCAGCTAGTATTTTCCGATCAGTCTTACCAACTTGTGACAATTCCCATTGACCATTTTTTGGATTTTTCTGGCAAATTATTGATCGATATAGTGTTGAAACCAGGAGATAACTTTGATGAACACTAAGCTGAGCTATTTCATAAGCTTCGTTCAGTATTTCAACGGATTTACTTGTATGCTAAAAGTAGAATGTATCGATTTTTGATTACACTGGGGGCAAGTTTGCTTACTCACCGTTTGGTAATCAAATTCAGTGAGAACTATCACGCCCTGTTTGTCCCCCGTATACAACTTCATTCCATTCTTTGACCATTCACAGCAGCTTATGGCACATCGATGCAGATCTCTTATCGTGTAACGCTCGACTGGTTTTGCTTTCGTAAATGGTGCAACAATGTTTAAGTCCGCCGGTAATTCCTTCTGTATTTGAAAAACGCTTACTTGACCACTGGAACTACCGGCGGCAACCATATACTCCACAGATGAAACGATTTTTACGCATGTTATAGAAGTAGTCACCTGCTAGGAGAGGAAACACAAACTTAACTTAACAGGCGATCTCGCCCACTCAGTGCACATTTTTTCACCTCAGCGCGCAGCTTTTGTACATCTCCATTGAATCGATTATACCAAAATACAATTCCTGCATCACTCCCCATTGCCATAAACTCCTGAACAGCGTCAAGACAAGTTATCCCAAGATCCACCGAAAATAGACCCCTTTGTATCCGATGTGGTATTTTCTCGATAATTTCTGTTAATGGAGCCCATTCCCGCAATGAGTATATTTCATGGTGCTTCTCCATTGTTTTGGGTGTTTGATACGAATTTGGTTGCACTTTATTCTGCACTACACGAATTCTACACCCGAGACGAATTTATTTATATTTTTAAATAATTCTTTGGAATACGATTTCAATCCGAGCCATATGTCATAAACCATCCTTCGAAGTAAAAACAAAACAAAATTCAGGCATTGTAGGGGTATGTTCACAGTGTGAACTCCACACATGAATATTCTTTTAAGTCTGATAACATTTTCGAAGAAAAACATTGTATTTGTAGCAGAAATGTACAGATTTGTTGTAATAATTTATTTGTTTTTTTTTATTATTAATTTAACAGTACAATCCAACACTTTTCGATAAAATAATACTGAATCATTGATTTTGATATAAGTGATAAGTAAGTGATCAAAACAGGAAAATATTTGAGTTTTATGTATACGCCCTGCTATCGCACATTCATATTAAAGTTATCTGAAACTTTTAGAAACAAATAAATGGCAGGTGCACACGTACATGTATATAAAATCACCTTTTTATAAAGTCAACTTTCGCATTGAACACATTTTATTTCAATTTCAACTCGTCCCAGCCCAAACGTCATTTGGTTGTCAAAAAATGAAATCTTTTTCGCCAGTGGTGAGATATGAAGTTCCATTAGTTAACAAAAAAGGAGCACTTTTTATAAATTCTCTAGACCCTTTTTAATTTTTGTTTTTCCCGAGGACGCATTTCAAACTAGTTGTGAACGAAAAGAAACAGCTTTGACGGTGAAATAATTAAGTGAAATTTTGTGTGTTCCTGAAGAATTCAGGAAGGAACAAAGTTCATTCACAACAGATTAATAACGACAATGAGCGATAACATAGGAAATTTCAGAAGTGCTGTTTTAAATGAGCCTTTAATAGCAGGTGGTCCCGCCTCGGGTGTAATGCGGACTCCCTTGGGGAATGTACGGGCTCTAGGATCCCAATTACCACCATCCCTACCTCCGCCACCATCAATGGGGGGTAGTTTTAATAGTGGATATCTTCAGAATAATTCATTTGGCTATAATAGTAGTCCGTTTATGGGTGGAGGTGGAGGATATGGATATAGCAATGGATATGGTGGATTTGGAAACAACTTCGGTGGTGGATTTGGTGGCGGCTATGGAGGATACGGTGGCTCATACAACAGATTTGGAACGAATCCAGGCGACCCAGAACAACGATTTATTCAATTGGCGGAGAATAGCTCACGTCCAGCTTTTCAAAGCATCGAATCACTTGTGTCAGCTATTGGTAATATAGCTTCGATGTTGGACTCGACATTTTTTGCACTGACTAGCTCATTTCGGGCAATTCTTGGCGTTGCAGCAAACTTTGGAAGACTGAGGTCTGTTTTCGCTCAGTTTTGGCAAACATTTGCAATATTTCGTGCCATAAAATGGATCTACAGAAAGTAAACATTTCGCTAGTGTTTGTTTTTCAATACTGACTGACTTATTTTTTTTCGTTTATAGAATGCTCTACTGGCTGCGAATATCGAATCTTGATCCATCCTCATTGGCTTTTAAAGAAGCCTTTTCAGCAGCACTTTCGCAACAAAATGGTCCAACCTTACCCAAAAAAGGAACATCACCATGGCCAGTTTTAGCCTTTATCAGTTTCATTTTCACAGCTCCATACTTGATTATGAAACTAATCGGCACTGTCACTGATACAGCTCTCGAGGAAAGTAAGTTGAATTCAAAAAGAGGAATTAAACGCGTAATAGGTACTGACTTTGCTTTTCATTATCTCTTCGAGCATAAGATTGCTGACTGATAACTCCCCGATTAGTTGTGAGATACGATTTTTTCCCATTTAACTCTGTTTAGTGTGATAGCATAGGAATTAAAACAGTTGTTCATTACCCCGTGTTAGGAATGTAGGGTGTGGACATTTTTAAGGCTAAAAGCAGCGAGTCTTCATGATCATTTAAGAAATGGCTTTGCCTTAAGACTGGATGGAATGTTGTCCTTATTTAAATTTGGGAGAATTTCTATTTTCCTTTTTCAAATCTACCTAAGGTGATTATCTATGACTGAAAAACTTAATCAAGGCTCGTTGTAAAGCACTTTCAATTGGGGTCGCTACATTTGACAGGTAATGAGCACGATGTCTAAACTATGTATGATCTATAGTATGTAGGTGGCAATTTTTATAAACAGCATTCCACTTTTATGAACTTCATTTATAGTAGGAACTTACATTTTCCATAAAAATCATCGCATTGGTACTCACTTAATACTTATACCAGGACGTGAGCTATTTGTAATCCTTTATTAGTCATATAGTCACTATTCGGATATGCATTATTTACCTTCAAGTCCAATCGGACAAGTGAGATGGTTGATAGGTAGAGATGGTGATATCATCTAATTTTCCTTCTAAGCATTGCACTGCAAATTCATACATAATTTTCATAAACTTTTAATAATCTTTCAGGTCGTAATCCCGAAAAATGGGTGAACCCCATCGAAACAAATGCAGTTTACAATTTCCAAGGCAGAAATACATCAGAGTTATCATTCCAGACAGGACAGCGTATTCTAGTTGCACCCAAGGAAATTCAAAACACCCACCATCTAATGAATACAGGCTGGGGTCTTGCTACTATCGATGGACGTACTTCAGGTCTTGTTCCAATAACCTACCTCAAAAGTCCGTCGCAAATGCGTCAAGAACAATCGAGTAAAATGATCCCTGAAAGCAGTATTAGCACATTGGCAGCAGAACCTCAAACGCAGCTATTTTCTGGATTGGGTGTTGACAATTTCGCAGCAGTCCCATCGCATCAAATGGAATCTATCAACCAAACGATTCCAACATTGACTGACAGTAGCTTAGGCTCAGTAGAGACAAAGGATACTTAAATCAACATCGAAGCAAATATTCCATTAGTTCGTGTCGAGATAAGGTGGTGTAATGATTTGTATTCATTTTTGATTTATCTGTTCGTGTACGACGGTATATCTTTATCAATGTAGTAAAGCCTTTTTATACGTTTTTGTTTTTATTTTATTTGTGGTAGTTTTGTTTATGAGTAAGGAACTTCACGAACTAATTTATGTTAAATTTAAAATAAATGTTGCGTATGTGTAAGAGGGCAGAATTTTGTTATTGTTTGTTCGCAAGTAATTCGGACAGCGTATTCAGGTTGCCGTGACTTTCGATTCAAACTTGAAATAAAGTGTGACTCTGTGCTTGCGGTTATATAAGTTCTGTACCAGCCTTGAAAGGAATGCCAAGTGTTCATGGTGTTGATGGCAAATCTTCAACTACATAGCAGGCATTTTCAGTTCGAACGATTATTTGCTAACGGCACGTTACTTGATATGCCTGCAACATTGTATACATTACTTTAGTTGCGTACTCTCTTTGAGGTGTTCATTTGTCGAATTGCATTAAATAATTTTACTCACTGAGCTGTAGTTGGAGTAGTTAAAAAATGCAGTACTGAACTCGTGTCCCTCGCTATTCATTCTAAACAGCAGAGATAATAATAAGCATAGTTCACATTCCTCCTGTGAAGAGCTAAATAAAATGATTATTTTTCCGAAATGAGGTGTGCAGTATTTAATTGTAATGCAAACAAAAGCAAAGGAAACCCGAATCCACGGTTGTATGTCTTTTCTAAAGACAACATCTTGAGGAAGCAATGTATTCACTTTTGCAGAAGGACAATTTAAATACAAATACGGCTCGGATTTGCTCTGCACATTTTACTCCAGATGACTCCGAAAGGAACTTACAGTTGGGTCATATAGTTGAAATGGGTTAATTAATATATTCGTTGGTCCATTTACACATAACAGTTAATCGCAATTGGTAGCACGACTTCGCAAAAGTAATGGATTCAAGTTGATATTGGCAGAGATCTGGGAGGAGGAAACAGAGGACTATACAAGAATCCAGAAGTAACCATGGAGAAACCTTGGTAAACACTAATGAAAATCTGAATTGCAAATCATTTAGCAATTGCTTTACATTCTAGGTTCATTCACAGCGAACAAAAAGTGTATTTTCTAATGTTCCCCATTTAATAAAACTCATGAGAAACCACACTGTTAAACATTGGGTTTTAATAAATGACAAAGAAGTAAGGAAGGCATTAATAAATTCACTCCTTTCCTTAACTGCGGGAGAACTCTCAATAACACATAAAAGTACTCCACGCTGCCTTAATTTTGTTGGTGCTGAAATGGTTAGGATGACAAAAAAGTTGTTCTCCCACACTATTGCATAGGCCCTAACAAAGGCTGCAACTTTACCTATGTGATCACAATGTGATCACAATTTAGAATAATGCTCAAAATTATTTAAAACTGTAATATTTATTGAGAATATTTGCTTATAAAGATGAATCACTAAACTGTTTACTACTTTTCAGACCAATGACTGGTTCGATGCTATGAACATCAGAGCACCATATCCAGATTCCAGAAAGCGAACTCATGGATAAGGCTTAGCTTTGGATGTTCAAGATCCAATTTTAAATGACATGACTGAGCTCATGCTGAAAATGAGGGCCATAGGAAAGAACAACATGTTTTTTAGAGCACGAATGTATTCTATAATAAGGAAATTGTTGATTATCAACACAAAAGAAAAAGGAAATTGTTAAGTTACTGCTACTGCTACTGTAAACTATTACTACACTGAACAATAAAAATAATATTTCAAAAACTTAATTTATTTAACAAAAAACTGAAAACTTTAATCTTCCTTTCCTCATATTGTAGGTAAATAAATATGAAATCCAGTCAGTTGTCAAATCAAGCAGTCTCGGCCTACGTCACATAAAAAAATGAAAAAATAAAGGCGCTATCTTGTTGTCTGTCATTCCTGGATATTGTAGAAGATGGGCTTATAAGGTGCTTGAAAGCTTATTAAACTACATGCAGATTTGTTTACGATAGATGTCCGGAAGCTAATAATGGCGTTCACTGACTATCAGAACATGTTTTAGGTGTAATACCTATTTTCGGATCCGAATTCGAAGTAAGATTAAAAAACGAGGAACTACGTTGTAGTAGTTTTTAATGGTGCTATATTAATTGATCTCATACAAACTATTTATATTTTCAAGGTTAACTATTTTTTTTTTAAAGGAATTTTAAGTGAGACCATATTCCAAATTAGGAAGCATACCTACATATATGTATTTCTTTTAGGCATCTACATATTCTCATTAATAACAGTTTCTCGCCTGAATGCACCCATCGAAAAGCTTAATACTTAAATATGTTGACAGTAGGTATAAAACCTACCACATGTTTAGATGGCACTAGGGATATGACAGTTCTTAATTTTCGACAACTACGACGGTAAAATTGCTAAAATTATTGTCTGGTATTCTTAAAAAAATATTCCACTAAAAAAGATGGTAACGTTGGTTTGCATTTACAATTTGCCTCGAATCTTATGTGCTTTACTTATAGGGCAAAGGAAAAAAAGCATTTATTGATCGGAAAAATGCCGTCACATTTCATCTAGTGCATAGAAGTCAACATGATCCTTTAATTGCTGATGAAAATGCACCTCAACGTGTTCTTGTGGAGGCCACCACAAAACAGGATACGGATCCAGCCAAACGACGTGAGGAACAGAAAAAGTACGGTATTCAATTTGACGATGACTACGATTATCTTCAGCATTTGAAGAAAACTGGTCACGATGTGGTCTGGGAGTACGTTGAGAACGCAAATCAGGCAAAGAAGAACAAAGAGCAGGAGCCAAAACTACAACTCCCTAGCTCAGTATTTGCCAGTGAATTTGAAGAAGAAGAAGGAATGTTGAACAAAGCTGCTCCAAGACCTGGACCAAGGCCCGATTTGGATCCGGACGTTGTTGCGGCTCTGGATGGTGAGTTTGATTTCGAAAACGAAGAAAATCAAATGGAGGATGATTTCGTTGTACATGCCATGGAAGGAGAAGAGGAGGAGGATGATGAGGACGATGACTACTATGATAGTGAAGACGCAAGCTTCGATTCGGATGCTGCCATCGGCAGTGAAGAGGAGGAAGAGGAAATGCGTGACCACTTGGGTCCACTTAGGCGTGACCGTCGCTTCGATGACGAAGAAACAAAGTCACGGTTCACAGAATATTCAATGTCCAGCAGTGTGATTCGTCGGAATGAGCAGCTTACATTATTGGATGATAGGTTTGATAAGTTCTACGCTTCATACGATGAACCAGAAATGGGGCCGCTTGATATGGAGGAAATTGAAGGCACTTGGGGTCAGAAGCATCCATACGTCTTGGGATGTTACCAACTCTACAAGAAATCATCAAAAGTTGAGGAGTACAACAAGGAATGGGACAAGGAGAGACTAGAGAAGTACAAGAATGTTGTAGACGATAATGATGATGATGACATGGAAGAACTGGAGGTAGAGGATCCAAAAGAAAAGAAGTGGGATTGTGAGAGCATACTTTCGACTTACTCAAACATCTACAATCACCCAAAACTCATCGAAGAACCGAGGAAGAACAAAAGAATCCAAATAGATCCAAAAACTGGTTTGCCACAGAATGTGTTGCGCGGGAGCGATAATGACAAACTTACAGCAAAAGCCTTGGCCAAACTAGATAATGATGTTGGACCAAACGATGGAGCCAAGTCCCTCTGCGCAAAATCAGTCGTGTCAGCGCTCAGTGTTCTTTCGATTCGTCCAAAAGATGAAACCCTCGAAGAGAAAAAGGAAAGAAAGCGGCTGATAAAGGAATATCGAACTGAAAGGCGCATAGAACGCAAGGCTAACGCGGAAGCTTTCAAGGAGGAAAAGAAGAGACAGACGCACATCAAGATAAACAATCTCAACAATGTGCAGGGGAACAGAATATTGTAGAGATATTTTAAATTTGTTTATTTAAGCTCACCTTTTATCATATACTAGTTGTAAAGCTTCAATTTTGTGATTAAATATGAATTGAATTTTGTCTAGATTGTTTTGTATTGTTTATTTATGTCGTGTGATTGGAGCCAGTAAGCATTCCGCAGAAATCACAAGACAAGTGGAAGCACATAAGTTAAATGAAAGCGGATAAGTTTTAAAGCGTTGATATTCACCCTGATTTCCTATGTCGTAAACGACAACAAACGACACGACAGAACGCTATCGGTATCGGCATACGTCAGCTGTCGCGCTTTCAGTCGTTGAACTACACCATTTCCTTATTACCTAAGACAGCAAAGTGACAACAATCAGAACTTGGATGGGAATTAGCATACAGAGAACAATTTTAGTGCGAAATAAATGAGTAACAATACACATAATATTTAGTTGAAAAAAGTGATATAAAAATTACAAAACAAAGTTATTTTGGGTTTTTTCTTGCATCATCTTACATTCAAACCACCATCATCCAGCTCTTACTTAACATAAGTAAGAGAATCAACATCCTTATATTCAGCAGTGAATTCACATATATTGATCAAACGCGTTTAATTAAAAACAATTCTTGTGCAAGGCAGAATATCCATTCAGTAGTTTTAAGTATATCGTAATGCAGTTGCCATGCCCCCAAAGACAGCGAAAACGATTTTTTAGAACGCCGAACCAACAATGTCTTAATTACATATGTGGGCCTTGAGCACACCGTGTTGAAAATACTTTCTGGACTTCCTTGTTGTGGTGATCTATTAAGGGCTATCATATACGGTTCAAGTATTCACTTCAGGAGTAAGGATCCTAATGCGTACCATCAGCAGTTGCGCGTACTGACTTTTTCAAATTCAGATGTTGAAAGGCTTCGTTCTATAGATGAAAATAACACAAATACCTTATGAAATATAAACAAAATAAGAATATATCGAACAAATAAAGCGTTCTGCACTTATACCTTGAATTAGGCAAATCAATGGATTTGTTTGCTATCTCATAATTTTTCTTTTAATTGTCAACCTTTTCCTCTTGCTTTCCATTCCTTTATCTTCAGATGAACATTTCGGGGGTGGCCTAGTGTGCTTGTACCAGTGCTCATCTCTATATGGACGGCTGCGGGAGCTGGAACTGTCTGGCCAACTGCAGCATCCAAAAATCCATTCGGCAGGGGCTATCTGCACTCTCCTTTTCGAGCTACTCCGACATATTCGGAGCTCAAATAATAGGGCCTGGCCTCCCAGCTGGGGGTTGTGTGTGAGGTTTACACCCTCACCACGTTAAACAAATTATGGGCAATCACGTGCCTCGAATACGGACGATTTTCATGTTGATGACCCAGCCAACTTATTAAGGACAACTATTTTAGGTTCTGCACGTGGAAGTTAGGCCCCTTGACAGACCACGCCAAGATCGTTCTAGGCTATTTCAACGCATGTCCCGCTTTTCCTCCGTTTGTAAAAATGTGTTTAGGTGTTTCTCTCAAAATTAAGCAATATATAAATACTGTAACACCCCCATTAATTTAATACTTTTTTTTTATTTTGTTCAATACTTTTATAACAACTTAATAATGTAAATTGTCATCATCAATCAAAATAAATGCAGCGGCAACCTTGTTCCACTCAGAAAAAGCTTCGTGAACAAAACTAACGGTACAAGATCCTTATCCTTTACTGAAAAAGCTCTTTTCTCACAGTCTAAAATGCGACACATTTTCATTTCAAATCACTCTTGTTCGGTGTTGCATCTAACGGTTCCATTACTGCCCATGATAAGCACCTTACAAAAGTCTGTGATCTCAGTTGCGCACCAAAGAACACACTATTGCATTCGTTAGTGCTACGGTTTTCTACCGCACATACACATACGAAATAGTATTGCTTGGGCATTTGGTTGCTTGCTAGCTAACGTCAACAGTACATCTGTTAGTGCTACGGTTTATTTTAACTGCACACTAACGGAATATTGAAGATTCTGCACTGGGTTGCTTGCTGGCTTACTGCTAATACTTAATATTTCGCGCCGGATAAGGAAATTGCTTTACTTAATATTTTAATTATTAATCGTTACTTGGTTCTTTACTTGTTCCATGTTTTTTGTTCTTTATTAATAAATTATTATCGTTACTTGTTGCTTGCTCATTTTTTCATTAATTATCTCTTCATATTATAGTTACTTGTTCATTGTTCCACTTGTTTTTAATTCCTCATCGTGCGTTTGATGAAATGCACCGGGCATTTCTTCATTATCCGCGCCACAACTTTGCCCGCTTGACTGTTGATCGTTAACTATCGGACTTCGGACTGAATAAACGAAAACAAAAAGGTACGCAAAGAATCGTCATATGCTTATGTTGACTGAGGAGTGCCACCAACCCCTCAACCCACCCAGCGTAGAAACGCCATCCACTACGCATTGAGGTCCAAACACCTGCAATACTATTTTACATCGTATATAAAACATCCGCAAGAGCTGTCAAAGGCAGAAAATAAGCCAATGTATGAACATATTTCATATAGTGGACTTCATATATAGTACTTGTGCGAACGAATTTCTTTGTTAATAAATAAAATCGGTACCTTCTGTCTGTCTAATTTTAAAAATGCGGTACAAAAACTGTGAACATTCTTATGAAAAAATTACAAATAATAATGAAAAAAATTCACTCTTAATATAATTTAAATATAAGAATTAATTATTACTTTGGCTTTGTCTAAATGCACTAGAAATATTGAGGCTGATGTTTTATTATACGTTTTATAGATTAATATGCATTTTTTCTGATCTCTTTTTAAACAAAAAATTGTTATGAAGCCAGATGTTTTTTTTTAAATAAATATGTCATTTGCCGTGTGTTGCTTACGATTTTAATTTTACTAAAAAAAATCATAATTTCTACTCCGGGCGAAGTTTTGAAAATGTGTCCCGCTTTTGCTTCCAATAAATCTGGTCACTATACCATTTCCTTATTGTAGCCAAGGTAAGACCTCGAATATTAAGAGTCTGAAAGATACAATCGCACGGACTCCCGGAATCTCTCTCGCCGCCTGTACAAACAATCGCAGAAGAGATTAGTGACTTTGTCAAGAAGTTAGCAAAGAACCTACCACTTATGTATTACGAGTAAATGCTTCTCGGGAAAAAGAAGAAAGAGCACGAGAAGCTCGCGATCGATGAGACGGAGAGTTGCTACGGTAGGAATGATATCTGAAAATTTGCTTACTCAACTTAACACTTCTATAGACGGTTAAACGGCACGAGAACTCAAATACCGCTGTCAGGCAAAATATTCCACTTAATCTGGACGATGATCAAAAAAAAAAAAAAAAACTTCATATTAGCAACTTTGGTTTTCTTTTATTATTAATTTAATCTATTTTATGAAAATTATATAAATACATAAACATACAAAAATAATAATTCACTTTGATCTTCATACAAAATTAGGTAGGTTTCAATGCTGGCATGAAATTTCCTTCGCTTGCGTACACTTTTTTTTCAGGGATGTTAATTTTTTTTTGAAGGCGCCTATACGAGTTACTTATTCTACACGGAACACGAGCCTCTCCATTTTCTCACTTCAATGATACTTTCAGTCTAAGGCGTCGCCACGCGCAAATTCACTTATTGATAAATTTACTTTGGGGAGCACAGTATTTCTCTCCCCTAGATCTCGTAAACGGATACCTCCAAACCTTGTGGTCTATATGAGTACGTTCGAATGCCGATCGGACTCAATGCGCCCCCGTGGTCTTGTTTGAAAAAATATGAGAAAACAAATATCAATGGCCCAGAGTACATTCAGGCCTTTGAAACATCAAAATTAGATATAATAAAACACCAAATTTTAAAATTTTCAGATTTCACTAAAAGTTTCCCAGTTTTTACTGATGCAAGCAATTACGCAATTCGAGCGTTGGGATCGACACAGAATACCTGAAAGGCAGAGGAGGCAGCGGACTTCCTAAGCAGGATTCCTGAGAAAAGCCAAGCAAGAAAATCTAGCGAGAACAAGTCAGTCAACAGTTTGTCGGATAATGCAACAACATATTCACAGGAAGAGCAACAACATCAACATATTCAAATAAAGGAAACCATAGCAAACAAGTACAAGACACAACTCCTACTCACTAGCTATGCTCACAAAGAAAAAGAGATTCTACATCACAGGAAATATTAGTGGCTATAAGAAATATAGATATAACACTTATTCAAAAAGTACATATGGCAGTAAAGATATACAACTATTGATACCATTCCACTGTTAAAATGACACCAGAAGAAGCTATATCTGCGAACCCTGCAAGCTTAGGAAAAGCCTACAGAAACAGAAAGAAAAACGAAATCAAACACTAAATCAAAATAGGGAAAGTTATCAGTAAATGAGGAAGGTTATACCAGTTAAAAATTACAAAAGAAGTTATTATAAAAACACCCAATAAATACTAAAAGACCTCGTTTGTTTGCAGGTGATGCCATTAGTGTTTTTTTGTACTAACAATACTAGTAACAGGACAAACAACGGCAAC
Source organism: Eristalis tenax (assembly GCA_905231855.2). Classification (NCBI taxonomy): domain Eukaryota; kingdom Metazoa; phylum Arthropoda; class Insecta; order Diptera; family Syrphidae; genus Eristalis; species Eristalis tenax. The sequence goes on along the minus strand of HG993125.1, from coordinate 31,395,598 downwards.
GTTAACGATTGATAGGATTACAACAAGGGACAAACAGAGATAATACAGGATACGAAAACCATAATACATATTATAAAAAGGAACGAATTAAGACAAACAATGAACTCTATCGACGACTATATACAACAAAAGTGGTTATTCGGACCATATGAAAATAGTTGAGGAAAATAATAATAACGCAATCAACACCCTTAATAAACAGATTGAAATAAACTCTCATTTTAATGAAACAATAACTAATCTGAAAAATATGATAGAAGCTGATAGGAAGTAACTAGGTCAAGCATATGAAGAACTAACAGCTAATGAAAAATCGGATGAATCATATTAAAGCAATTAAAAATAGATCAAATATTGAAACTAAGAATCTTGATCAAATCATAGGTAGCATAGCGTTAGTAAAGCAGGGATTAGTGCAACCAAGTATGTTAACAGCAGTAGAAATTAAAGAGACAGAACTGGACGTTTACTTGGAACTTAAAAGTAGGGCTACTAAAATATGACAAAGACAGACTGATTCTAGCATTGAAAATTCCACACTTGTACAAGCTTGCAGACTATAAATTAATAACTGCAATACCTACGAAATGATGGAAATAGTAATAAAGGATCAATATCTAATAGAAATTAATGGAACAAAATATAATTACGATAATAAAATCCAATACAAAGATGAATTGGAGCCAACAAACAATTGTATTACAAATTGAAAGAAAATAAAGTAATAGAAATTAAGAAACTAGACGATAGTACTATAATGTGTAAGAGTTCTTGCTTCGGCAGAACATATACTAAAATTGGAACGATACAGAGAAGATTAGCATGGCCCCTGCGCAAGGATGACACGCAAAATCGTGAAGCGTTTCACATTTTTATGAACAAAACCAATCCACATTTGTAACTCAAATGTTTTACTGACCACAAAACACCTAATCTGTGAATGCTATGCAATAAAACCAAAAAACAAAAAATATATCCCCAAATCGATCGAACTCCTTACCTCTCCAACAGACTGCAACATCAAAATAATACAAGACATTTTAAAAACATTAGATTTAAATAAGAAAATTTAACATAGGCTTCTTATATATTATAGCCGAAAACCCTAGTGGCTAGTGCTATATAAAACAATATTATTAAATGGATAATTTATTATAATTTAATACTGTAAATAAATAAATAATGTGTAAGAATATGTTAAATGTAGAAATAGTAAGCCTATGTGACGATATAAATCGAATGGAAATTATTTGGTAACTATTAATAATTGGTTGATTGAAATATTAAATGAAAAAAAAATATATAAAAAAAATACATAAAATAATTGATTGAAACATATTAAATTATTTAAATTTCATAAAAATATTAATTACGCTGCTAACTCAACTATCCTGATAACCATAATCGTAATAATAGTTTCAATATTAATCCTGATGAGAAAAAATAAGAAACTAAAACTTTCAATCAAAAACTACAATAGCGACATTTCTAAACGAAATTAAATTCAGGCGAATCTTAATTTTAACGGGGGAGAGGTTACATATCCTACTCGGAACACGAGCCTCTCCATTTTCTCACTTCAATGATTATTTCATTCTTTTCATCTATTCCCACATTTTCGAAGGTGCACACGCAAGTAAAATAACGCGAACTGGTGAATTGTGCAACGGGATCCGATATCCCATATGGCGTCGCTGAGTCACCAAAGTAAAGTAAGATTTTTGTAAGATATTGTTATAACGAGAGAAGAGAGAGAAACCACGAGAGAGAGACGGAGACCAAGATCGTAAATTGAAATATATCAGTCATATCATGAAATATATCATCACATATCATCTTGGTTGACTTGTAAAATTCGAAAGAGAATACTTTCGGTAAAAAGAAATAAATTGTGTTTGTATTGAGAATCGTTGAGTTTAAATATATAATTAACAACGCTTACTTCAATCGGTTTGGTTCATTACAACAGTTTTGCGATTGATGAAACTTTTTATTGAATTGAATTTAGTTGGTAAAAAGTCCTTAATTAAATCGGTCTATTCGGGACACCAAAGTTTGTTTTTTTTTCTCTCGAGTGAGTATTAAACCGTTAAGTTACGCAATGTGTAACATGCATTCAAATGCTCTAATTCAAAAAATTGATAATTTTCTCCGCTTCTCAAAATATTTCTGGTAAGAAAATGCAATGGAACATAAATCACATATTATGTTTCATTGCATTCTCCTACCCATGGTGCGCAATGAAACATAATATGTGACAAAGATAATGGATAATTTTGCAAGCATATATACCCTGCGGCAGGCGAATGCAGTCAACTGTTACAGAAACGTCTGCAGAAGTGAATTTTCTGGATTTTATACAAAAAAAAACCATTAAAAGCATTTCTAAATCTGTAAAAAGTTGATAGAGATACACGGGGAAAGTTGATATGTATGTGGGGCTTGGACCGTAGTGGCGACCATAGTGCATACAAACTTAAATTTAAAAACCCTAAAAAAAAGGACGATTACTTATTACTATTATTACATATAGATTCCGGAGAACCTCTATGGATTAATAATCGTCCTACATCTATTTTGAACTGTAGGCCTCTCAAGTAGAGTTGTGCCGAATAGCGATTTTGTCGGATACCGGATATTCGACTTGCAGCCGAATAGCCAGATTTAGAAATGCTTTTATTGGTTTTTTTTTTTATAAAATCCTTAATTAAAATTAATAACTCACTTCTGCTGACGTTTCTGTAACAGTTGACCGCATTCGTCTGCCGCAGGGTATATATGCTTGCAAAATTATCCATTATCTCTGGTTGCGCACCAAACAACACAGTACTACATTCGTTAGTGCTACGGTTTTCTACCGAACACATACGAAATAGTCTTACCTGGGCATTTGGTAGCTAACGACAAATAGTAAAATAGCGCACCCAAGATAGTCGACAGTCCATCTGTTAATGCTAAGGTTTCTTCTAACCGCGCAAATACATAATAATCAAGATTCTGCACTGGGTTGCTTGCTTGCTTACTGCTCGCTTAAATATTTCGCGCCGTATAAGGAAATTGCTTTTCAGAGTATTTTAATTGTTAATCGTTAATTTGTGCTTTTAGTTGTTCCTTGTTCTTTGTTCTTTTATTCATATTTTATTAATAATTTTTTTCATTTTAGCATACTTGTTCTTTGTTCCACTTTTGTTAATTCCTTATCGTTCGTTTGATCGGTGCATTTGTTCTCTATCCGCGCCAAAACTTTGGCCGCCTGGCTGCCAATCGTTAACTATCGGACTTCGGACTGAAGAGGTAGACAAACGTAACCGTTGTAGTTTGGTCAAATTTTTTTGCGGTATGTTCTAAATTTCCCTTGTCCGCTTGCCTTGTTCATCGTTTTTTATTACACTTCGGACTGAATTAACGAAAACACAAAGGTTGACTAAGGAGTGTCACCAACCCCTCAATCCACCTAGCGTAAGCGCCATCCTCTACGCATTGTGAGGTCCAACCTCATACAAGCGCTTGTTAATATTTGAACATAAATATGAAACATACTAGTATAACAAAAATCCACCATAGCAGAAATTCGGTCGGTTGGACTATACGACCATAACTGACAAATTTAATAAATAGGGAAATTTGAGCAGTATTTTGAGAGTATTCCTAGAAAAGGGGCAAGTGGATTTTTTATTAAGAACTTTTCTTTCTCTATATAAAAAGAGCTTACCGAAGTTTTGTTACGCGCTGTACCTTGTTGAGGAATGGTCGAATAATAACCGTCTCCTTCGACTATAAACATTAAGGGATACTTTAGTGAATCAAAGGATCGGTGTTCAGAGACTCTTCTAAGCTGGCCGTCTCTACAGTGCAGAACTAAACTGTCTCTGGGGCATTTTTCTTCGTCAACCTAGAGAACGGCTACCTCGTTGACAGCTGGAGCATTATAAATGCAAAATTAAGTACCAGCTTTCCGTAGAGTAACGTTCTAAGTTTTGTTTAAAACTTCGTATGTATACATTGTGACTTTTCAGTGCGGTCTGTAGTTCGTTAATTAAATCAATCTCTCAGATCTGTATCTGAAATAAAATATATCTGTAAGTTTTGTGGATCTTTTGGTGGTAAAAGACTACCTGTAAGATGATATACTTGTCCCTCTAATCTGATTTCTTTCGCGCCAAACGAAGTCATTTGAAAAAGGCTATTGTACCTACTTATGATGGTTTAAAAATGTCCAGATAATGAATGATAATGAAATTAAATCAAGAGATTTTTTATTCGGTCCAATTCGGTCCACTGGTTTCGGAGCCTATTCAAAGCAAACAAACAGACAAAGAATCAAATCTTTTCTATGACTATATGAGTATATATACGAATTACAGATATTGAAACGCAGAGATGAAATATATGGAATGAATGAAAAAATGTCAAATTTACCAGACACACACAAAAATACAAACTCAACGGTACCTACCTACTAAAATTCATCAATGTCTCAGTAAAAATCCAGAATCAGTTGCACAAGAACGCTAAAGCCAGCTATTGCCAGCAAACTTCCAACCAACCCCAGCTGAGAAATTTCATTAATATACTATCTTTAGAAGCTCTTAAGAATTGCTGCACCAAAAAGATTGATTTCCTGGCATCACTACACCTCCTATGGAATATTTATAATTTTGGCCGTCATAATTTGTATACTGTTGAAATGCCGAACAAACCAAACATTTTTTAACGGATTCAAATTATCAAAAAAAAAAAAAAAATGGATCAACGATGACCCAGTTGAATTTTTGGAATCCCTCAGTACTCCGAAGGTATTGACATCAAGTACCATGACCATACGCAACACTGACAAAACTGCATCAGCAGATTTCCAGTGATCATACCAGGTACAGTGCGAGTGGCAGTACATTTAGACAGCATCATATTGCACCATGCACATCAGAGGACAACCTGTGGAAACGCTTCATATTACATCTGTGGAGCTACGACGGGAAGTGTCCGGTCGCATGAGGCGATTCTTTAGAATTAAGTTAGACAATAAGTAGACTAGAAATAATTTGTAAAATCAGTGAAGAACCACCAAGTAATAAAAATTTTTTAAGAACAGGTTCACGGAGATATATTAACTTATATGAGGGGAACTGGAGTGAGCAATGTACTAAACGGGCACAATAGAACTTAAGGTGGCGGTGCTGATTATTGTGTGCATGCTCTCAACAATAATAATAATACCCATCCCCGAGAGCTCTGTTATATACAGGAATTGATTGATAATCCGGTTTTCAGTAGATTCTTTTAGAAGATTTTGAAGAAAAAGAAAGGCAAAAACTGAATTTTCCATTAACAAGGGAAAATATAAATTTTGGAGATTACTTTTCGGCTTGAAAAATGCTCCTAACATATTACAGCGAGCAATTATTAAGTTTTAAGAAGTGAAAGAGTGCTTTCCAGCTATAATCGCGGCTTCATAAAGGAATACGCAAAAGTTGGAAAAACCTTGACGAAATATATTAGAGGAGAAAAAGCAACATAGGAACGAACAAGTTCAGGTAAGAGTATGTCAACATTTATTTAAATACCGATGCTGTGTGCCTTCAATGAATAAAAAATATCTTAGCATCGAAAGATGTTCTGCTATTATGTCCTGAATTTCGCAAACCATTTGATTTAACCACAGATGATTCGTCGCAAGCAATAGGAGCGGTGTTATTTACATATATCTAAGAGCCAAGAGAATTACGCAACTAATGAGCGTGAAATGTTATACCCTGGGCCTTAAAGAACCTTAGAAACTGTCTACATTGAGCTCCTAAAATAAATATTTTCACAGACGATCAACTGATAAAAACCCTAATAATAAATTGAAAAAGTGGAGAGCTTTTATTGAAGAATATTCTAAAACACTTCGCTATAAACAGGGTAAAGAAAATAAAGTAGCAGACACATTATCTCGCCAACACATTAACGAACTTTCCCCTTCAGGACAAACGGTTCATAGTGAAAGTTCATTAATAAAATTAAAAGTACTGCAGTCTTGAAACGTCGGGGAAAGTACGGAATGACCATATGAACGCGTACCCCAACGGAAAAATTAAAATTTGTTTAAGACGCATTCAAAGCAAATGTCCAAGAAGAAATTATTGTAAACGAACAGGACAGAGCACATAGGAGGCCACAGAGATATTATAAACAAAAAGTCTGCGAATTTAAAGAAGCTACCTAAGACATCTGCCTCTAAATAAAAAATATGTAAGGAAAATAAATACCAACGTAGAATAACCCAACATCCAATCGGCGAAACATCAATTCCCACGTATGTAGGAAAAAAGGCATTTTATTACTTGTATCGATAAGTTTTCTAAATTTGTCGTGATATTGCTTCTAGAAATTCCGCTGACATTAGATGTCCTTTAAAGTAAGATCGGTTAAAGGCACAACTGGCTTAATGGCACAATATCTCATTGCACAGTTGATGTGCTATTATCCGAGTTCGACTGTATTTGAGATCCTTAGTCTGCTTTGTGCTATATAACATTACGTTGTTTTCGTTTTTTCATGAGTTAAATCCGAAATAGAGCAATGCGAAACATTCACTATTGTTGGGTGTGAGTGAGTACGCACTCGCCTCATAAATTCGAAAATTTCAAACATTTCATCCCTTTTCTTTGATTCGAGTTTGCTACAAAGAGTAAACACAGCTGCCATCACGTTAGTGTGACATTAAACGGTTCGTGCTATTAAGCGATGTTCTTCGACCCCCCGAAATTATCAAAAGTTTCCTTCGAACATCAAAATTCTGATTAAAGCGGGAGTTCCGTAGCGATACATTCATGGATCACACATCTTCAACTTTTATCTTGTCCACTCACCATCAATATTCTCGCAGATGATGCAATCGAGAGACCATCTGAAGGTTCTATGCATTTACGGCTGTTCGCACTAGGAACAGACAAATAAGAGAGAAACTTATTTGAATAGTAACACTCTCCAAAAAATCCTAGCGAAAATCCGAGGGATCTCATCTGCTCCTTTTCCTTTGACGCAAAGCTGTTGAACGATGTCATTCTTCGTTTTATCCAATCGGCCTCGCTGGCGTATTGCAGTCTTATGTGGCGGCCACACTCCCCCCAGTAAATGGATCTGAAGCCCCCTTCAACTTCGTAGTACTCCTCCTGTCATCAATCGGTCATACATCTAGAACAGAAGTTTACCTTAAGTTTGCACGGTCGCTCTTCTAACTTGTCCGTCCTGAGCTAGCACGGTGTTTATGCACAGGAGATGCTAGTCGACTGCTAATTACCAGGTCTCCCTTCCCGATCGGCTTCACTCTCTGAAACTATTTGGGTCGTCTGTTTAAATTAGGTAGATACGCCTTGATCCATTTCTTCGGAAAGTGGCATGATGGCTTGGAAGAATGCGGTATAAAGCAGAGGGTTAAACTTCCACATTATATCAGCTGTAGTAAATTCGTTGGCCACTTGATGAAAATTTACCTTTATCAGTTCTTCCAGAAGTTCTCTCTCTGTGCCTAGAAAATCCATGCCATTGTCGCAATAAATTCCCAGTGATACCCCGTCGCGCTATAAAGTTCTTCAGGCACATGGTGCAGGAATCCGTTGTCTGACTGTGTGAATCGTTAGGCACGTGAATATGACTCCCCACCACTTCTCATTCCGCCTTCCCACATAGCTGAGAGGAGCAGAGCTGAATGTGCGATATAAATATCTAAAATAAATACATGTTTCATATTTGCAATTTTGTGTTCACTTGTAGATTTTTGAACAATATAGATTTTTTGTCTTATTTCCACGCATCTTGAGCACATCATCGGTATCCAGGAACGGAGAGAGTTTAGCAAGTGGGTTGATTTTTGATAGACGAATTGCTTTCTCTAACGATTGATTTCTCTTTAACAAAGCACTTTCATCCGAGTGTGCTTCAAATTGGGCTTAGCGATAGAATGCTGCTTGTGATCGCCTGATCAACTCTGATCAACGCCGGGGCCAGTCCGGTGCTAACAGTATGCTTCCCCTGCACCCTAAATCTTAAGATGTCTATTAAACAGATCGCATGAGCCAAGGAACGATACATACCCGACCATTTACTAAAACGGGAACCTTCAATAACGCAGCTGCTTAATGTCTCGCTACAGGATGGACGGCCGTACTTCTTCATTGGTCCGGTCTATTGTGGGTGATTAAGGCCACTCAGTATACGAGTACAGTTTAATTCTGATGGTGATTTTCAATATCGTGGCCTTGTCAGCTATGTTTAACTTGCTTGGAACCCATTGACTCAGATGTTTAGAGTAGCACCTTGGAACTCTTACCTCCGTCACGGTAGGCAATAGCGTCTTCACTGAAGTCTGCTTGCAGGAAACTTGTAGTCCCCACCAATCGGTTCTCTCCAGATCTACCACTCGCACTGGCCACCACCGCAGCATAGACTGGACAATCCATGCTTAGCATAAAGTGTCCAGCCGGGTTTAGTCTGAAGTCACAATCGCGGAAATGAATGACATTACCGCAATCACGCATATAGTGGGCCGACTGTCCACAACGCCAACACACAGAGTCCTTCTGCCTACACCTGGATGCGAAGTGATCCAGGCCTAGACACCGGTTACACCACTGCACCAACGACTTCTCCTTCACCAGAAATGAAAAGTGCTTGATATAGCACTAGGACTGCACACTAGGACAGCATTAAGGCGACCATCACCTGCCACCCAAGGGGTGGAAAGGCCCTTTAAAGACCTCCTTTTCAAATTCCTCTTTGGTGAACTTACATAAGTTCAACTTAAGCAGCTCACCCAGGAATTCTCCACCCTCTGCACGACAAGGGATTTACAACTTGCTGCTTCGGCCAACATAACCACCTCTTTGAGCTTTTTATGCCCAAGGAACGCATCGCGCTCAGCTACCGATGGCGTGAGGATCAGAATGCCACCTTGCTTGCCAGCTCGCACAGTTTGCACCCTGACACCCACGGCAGACTGATTCTCCCTGCTTGTCCTTGACAACCAACGACCAAGTTTCCACTGGTTTGGCAGACTCAATGTCAGGTTTCCTAATCTGACCTTTGCCTCCCATACCACCAGAAACAGTGGTAGACTGGCAACCTGCGCAAACGAAGGTCGCTCCTACTCTCTAATCCCAACAGGGACTCCTAATGACTTGACAGTCCCACTTGGACTGTCCCTACCCTCAACCACCTCCGAGGCTCCCACTGCAGGAGTCCTCCCTACCCCGATGACGCTCAAGCGTCCCTGCTAGTCCTAGTAGGAGTTCCTCTTATTGGGGTGAAATCTCCGCTAACGCTACGCCTGCCTCAGGATGGTGACCAATTGCGGAAACCAACCACGATCTTCTTAATCTCTCTAAAATTTGTCGAATACCTTAGCCAAGGTTAGACCATTGTGTACTTCGGCTTTCTCACCCTGACACATAGGTGTCGCTGGCTTCTCCTTAGCCAAAGCACTCGCACCAGCAGAGCTCGCAGTGTTTTGCACCCGCGACTGGGCTTCTGTGGGAACATACCACTTGACTTCAGCCGAAGCTTTAGTCAAACGAGCCCTAGCCACAGGAGGACCCATCGCCTTAGGCACACTACCACTGCTGCCCGCCGCCACGACTGCACCAGCCGGCAAAGGCAACGTTTGCCGGAGCAACCTCTTCAACCGTCCTCTTCCTGGCCTTACCCGCCTAGGCTACGCTCTCCGTCTCCATAGCAAAGTCTTCCCCCACTGAGGCCGAGGCCGAAGTCAAAGATACTCGGCGCGCCTTTCTCGTCTTCTTCTTCCTCTTCTTCTTACCCTCCTCAACCACCACCGAGAGTGACTTCAAGAAGAAGTTCCTCAACGGAACACCCTCTACAACAACCTCACTCTCACAGTCGGAGGTGAGGCCACCAAAGGCATCCTCCCTCCGACCGCCACTATCGCTCGAGGCTTTCCCCTCCTCCATCTTTGCGTTATAAATATATTTAATAATATATAAATATATATTTATAACAAACAAAAAATCAATATATATAAGTAATATACATACTGATATATATAAAGGGTGATTTTTTAGCTATTATCTTTTTGGCAACACTGGTTTAAACAGCTGACGCACGTTTCGTGTTTTGTTTCACTGTCAAACATCTTCAGTTTGGTCTAGAATTTAACCATGAATCGTCTTACAAACGAACAACGCTTGCAAATTATTGAATTTTATTATCAAAATGCGTGCTCTGTTAGGAAAGTTCATCGCGCGCTTCTTCCGAAAAATTGTGTTCAGCGACGAAGATCATTTTTGGCTCAATGGGTACGTAGATAAGCAGAATTGTCGATTTTGGAGTGAATATCAGCCCGAAGCATTGCAAGAACTACCAATGCATCCAGAAAAAGGCACAGTTTGGTGCGGTTTATGGGCTGGTAACATCATTCGACCGTACTTCTTCAAAGATGATGCGAATCGTAACGTAACTGTGAATGGTGAGCGCTACCGTGAGATGATATCCAACTTGTTTTTGCCCAAAATGCAAGAGCTTGACTTGCATGACATGTGGTTTCAACAAGACGGTACCACATGCCACACAGCACGCGCAACAATGGACTTATTGAGAGGCCGGTTATCGGGACCGGTAAATTGGCCGCCTAGATCGTGCGATTTAACGCCTTTAGACTTTTTTTTTGTGGGGCTATGTTAAAGCTCATGTCTATATAGACAAGCCCGCTTCAATTGACGCATTGGAAGACAACATTGAAGCATTTATTCGTGAGATACCGGCCGAAATGTTGGAAAGAGTATGCCAAAATTGGACTAAGCGGATGGACCATTTGAGGCGCAGTCAAGGTCAACATTTGCATGAAATAATCTTCAAACATCAAATTATATGGACCGTACTATCGATTCAAATAAAGATTTCATGCATTTTTCTGAATTTTATATATTTTTTTTTTAAAAAACTTTCCTATAGCTTTTAAAAAATCACCCTTTATATATATCACAACTCACTCACCCAAAAACGACAACAGCACGTGTTATCGTGTAAACACTTTCGCACCAGCAGAGCTCGCAGTGTTTTGCACCCGCGACTGGGCTTCTGTGGGAACATACCACTTGACTTCAGCCGAAGCTTTAGTCAAACGAGCCCTAGCCACAGGAGGACCCATCGCCTTAGGCACACTACCACTGCTGCCCGCCGCCACGACTGCACCAGCCGGCAAAGGCAACGTTTGCCGGAGCAACCTCTTCAACCGTCCTCTTCCTGGCCTTACCCGCCTAGGCTACGCTCTCCGTCTCCATAGCAAAGTCTTCCCCCACTGAGGCCGAGGCCGAAGTCAAAGATACTCGGCGCGCCTTTCTCGTCTTCTTCTTCCTCTTCTTCTTACCCTCCTCAACCACCACCGAGAGTGACTTCAAGAAGAAGTTCCTCAACGGAACACCCTCTACAACAACCTCACTCTCACAGTCGGTGGTGAGGCCAACAAAGGCATCCTCCCTCCGACCGCCACTATCGCTCGAGGCTTTCCCCTCCTCCATCTTTGCGTTATAAATATATTTAATAATATATAAATATATATTTATAACAAACAAAAAATCAATATATATAAGTAATATACATACTGATATATATAAAGGGTGATTTTTTAGCTATTATCTTTTTGGCAACACTGGTTTAAACAGCTGACGCACGTTTCGTGTTTTGTTTCACTGTCAAACATCTTCAGTTTGGTCTAGAATTTAACCATGAATCGTCTTACAAACGAACAACGCTTGCAAATTATTGAATTTTATTATCAAAATGCGTGCTCTGTTAGGAAAGTTCATCGCGCGCTTCTTCCGAAAAATTGTGTTCAGCGACGAAGATCATTTTTGGCTCAATGGGTACGTAGATAAGCAGAATTGTCGATTTTGGAGTGAATATCAGCCCGAAGCATTGCAAGAACTACCAATGCATCCAGAAAAAGGCACAGTTTGGTGCGGTTTATGGGCTGGTAACATCATTCGACCGTACTTCTTCAAAGATGATGCGAATCGTAACGTAACTGTGAATGGTGAGCGCTACCGTGAGATGAAATCCAACTTGTTTTTGCCCAAAATGCAAGAGCTTGACTTGCATGACATGTGGTTTCAACAAGACGGTACCACATGCCACACAGCACGCGCAACAATGGACTTATTGAGAGGCCGGTTATCGGGACCGGTAAATTGGCCGCCTAGATCGTGCGATTTAACGCCTTTAGACATTTTTTTTGTGGGGCTATGTTAAAGCTCATGTCTATATAGACAAGCCCGCTTCAATTGACGCATTGGAAGACAACATTGAAGCATTTATTCGTGAGATACCGGCCGAAATGTTGGAAAGAGTATGCCAAAATTGGACTAAGCGGATGGACCATTTGAGGCGCAGTCAAGGTCAACATTTGCATGAAATAATCTTCAAACATCAAATTATATGGACCGTACTATCGATTCAAATAAAGATTTCATGCATTTTTCTGAATTTTATATATTTTTTTTTTTAAAAAACTTTCCTATAGCTTTTAAAAAATCACCCTTTATATATATCACAACTCACTCACCCAAAAACGACAACACCACGTGTTATCGTGTAAACACTTTCGCGTAAACAAAGTACCGCTATCAAAATGCAAAAAATTCCACACTCACTAATCACCAAACACGACTACTCGCTTCGAGCGCACACAGTGAAGTCCCTCTGCTATACAGCCAATTACTAAATTTCTGCAGAGTTGGGGGTTGAAAGTTCTTCTTTAGTCATTTTCCGCCGATTTCTTTCAAAAGAATTTTGTTGTTAAGTTGTGCTATTATGTAGGCTTCCATTGTTGGACATACGTTTTTGATTGCTAAGGCAAACTCGGTTATAGATTCTAATTTGTCAGCTTGGAGGTGTCATGTTCTTGGCGTTAGTAATCATTGTGAATCCGGTCTTCCGAACACCATTCGGGACCAAGTCGATGTTTAACGACTTCCAATGCTTTTCCACGAAGGCACTTCTGATGTCGGACTAGTTTTCGCGAAAACCCAGCGATTTCTGTACTTTGTTGTTGCACCGTTTCGCTTACACGCAGTGGGACTGGCTTCCGGATTAGATGTGCTAATTGGGTGGAGGAAAGTTGAACCGTTTCACTTACGTGCGGTGTGTCTGGCCTCTATTCGTTGTTCGTTTTCGACGAATGGAATACGTTTCCTCTAATAATTTTCATTGGCCTAATTGATCGAATGATCTATCCGCAATTCTTTTACTGTGCACTCGCACCGTATAACTAACTAATTGTTAAAGAAATCTATAATGTAATCTATTCAGTTAGTAAAGAACCTTCGAAGCAGCTGAGTGTTTTATTTGCCTTCCAAAAAAAGACAAAGACAAAAAAAAAAACGAGCGACAAACGGAAAATTAAATATTGTTGTTTTATTCGGTGAAAGTCTCCGTCAAATGTTTCGTGGAGGAAGTATGTGCAGGAAGAAGATGAAGAACAGCGTGTGGAAGATGACATTTTGGATCAGGAATTAGAAAAACTACGTAGGATCTGCAAAAAGAAAGAAGAAATTGCTAAACTAAGAAGACAAATTCAAGAATTTCAGTTGGAGGATTCTGCAGCCAGTGCTAAATCGACAGCGGCTTGTTTCAATTACATTGAGGACTCCATTCCAGCTTTTAGCGGCGATGACATTCTACCTGTACAACGTTGGATAGAACAATTTGAAGAATATTCGGATATATTTAGTTTGGACGAAAGGAATAAATTTGTTTATGAAAAAAGGCTGCTAACAGGTACATCGAAGATATATATTCGAACAATTATCCCTAAAAGTTGGCAAGAATTAAAGAAGTGTTTGTTGTGAGAATTTAAATGAAACGTGACCAAGCCAGATGTATATTATGATCTCCAAAGCAGAACAAAACGAAGAGATAAGACACTCCAACAATATGTTCACGCTATGTAGGAAATTGCTTCACAGAGTTCCGTTCAAGAAGAAGACATAATTCAGTTCATCATCAAAGCAATCACCGATGTTGAAATTAATAAGACGATTTTGTATAGTGCAAACAGCATAAGCGAATAAAAGTCTGGAAATAAGAGAAGTTAAAAAGCAATAGTCGTGATTTGTACTCCGATACCAGACCTGCAAGAAGAAGCAACAATGAATGTTATTCAACCTAGGAGAGCAGAAGTCAACGCTCATGCATTCAATCGGAGCAGTGTCCGATCTGAGAGAAGAGAAGCATCGTGTTTTAAGTGTGGGAAGCTAGGCCACATCTCACCAAACTGTACTATGAAAATTCGGTAATGACATTGAATGCGAATGACAGAGCAGATATTGGAGCGGATATGAGATGGTTAGACAGCAGAAAACAGAAATGAAGTATGATAGAGATACCCAACTTCACAGCTGATTGACTCCTAGTCCATCGACGAATTTGACGGATAATGATGAACATTTTGACGGTTATTCATGAATTTTTTACAGTTATTCACGAAATAACGTAAATGCCGTTCTCTTATTGGTCAATTTGGCTTTAGAAAACACTATAAAAAATGGTTGTCAAAAATCTTAAGGGGCAAGAGAGGAAGAAGTTTGGCAACTCTGTCATACTTCATTTCGGGCAGAAACACACCAAGTGTCAAAGAGGGAGCGTTTCGAGAGGAATATCAAATACAAATTTGTCAGTAATCAAATGATGCTGTTGGACTCAGGGAGTCGAATTAGTTTCATCCAAATTGGTTTTCTACCACCGTTTTCAATTTTAACACTGGGCGTAATGGACCACAGTTATGTTGGTGTTACAAATATCCCGTTGGACGTACTGGGAAGTATAAACAGTATAATTTCATATGAAAATTCAATTATAAATCTGAAAATGTTAGTTGTTAAAAATCATTCAATGAATTATCCTGTAATTTTAGGCAGAGATTTCATGGGAAAAAGTGAAGATAAATTTATCAATTGGATTTGATCGGGATCTCCACTTCACGTCAGACGTTCACCATGCCACAGCTATACGTCAAGATAAAGCGCGGATGGGTGCAAACGATGACGACAAATGTATTCATCAGGTCTTAAATATCGATGTGAGTTGCAATGAAACTGAATTAGATATAAAAGTTAATGTGGACTTACCTGAGTATATTCAAAATGATGTTGTTAAGATAGTTACTCCCGCTTTCTCTATTTCAAACGATCACCAAGCAGCTAGCCATGATTTTAAAATGCAGATTAGTTTATCCAAGGAAATACCTTTTCCACCTAGGAGATGGCCATATGTGCACAATATAGAACTCCAGAAATTTTAATATCTTATTAAACAATCTGTTAAAGAAAGGCTTCATTCGTGAGTCAACTTCCTTGTTCTCGTCGCCCATTGTTCTTGTGCAGAACAAGAATAGGGAGCTGGACAAGAGGTAATTGTCCTTCAACTCTAATAGAGGATCTTACCGATCGTCTCAAGGACAAGGAGTTTTTTTACAGTCCTTGATTTGAAAGATGGTGACATATCCTTAACGACACCTCTGGGACAGTTTGAATTTTTTGAAAGATTAATCAAAGTGGTATTTAAAGATTTAATTTCAAAAGGTCAACTTCTTAGCTTTTTGGATGACTTTCTTATTGCCACGGACACAATAGAAGAAAACCTGGATATTTTGAAACAAGTTGTGCATGTTTTGGTTCAAAATGGTTTGCATCTCAGATTTGACAAGTGTCTGTTTTTACAAACGGAGATCCAATATCTTCGATATAAGATAGATGAACATGGCGTAAGGAGAAATGACACAAGTGTTAACTTCATTAACAGTTTTCCGATACCCAGATCCACCAGGGAAGTTCATAGTTATGTAGGACTACGTACTTATTTTCTCAAATTTATAAAAAATGTCGCGAATATTGCCAAACTACTCTACGACTCTTTAAGAAAGGACGCAGCGTTCGTCTTCGGCGTTAAAGAAAATGAAGCTTTTAACATTTTAAAATGTAAGCTGACAGAATCGTCGGACTCTCCAAGCAGATCTTTTAACATTCTTCACGTAGATGGCGAATCATTTATTTTGGCGGCGGCCCAGAGACAAGATTCTAGAATAATTTCAATTGTTAAAGAACTGGACAATTCAGAAAGTCCATTATTTCAGATGATAGATGGCTTGATGTATCGTAAGGTTATTGATTAAGTTCTCTTTTATGTTCCTTCAAACATGGAATTCCAGGTGATCCGAGCACACCATGAGGCAAGGTGTCATCTTGACGTTGAAAAGTGCTTCGAACATTTATCTGGGAGCTATTGGTTCCCGAAAATGAAGGACAAAATCAGAGAATATATCAAAACCTGACTAAAGTGCAATTATTTTTCTCCTAATTCAGGCAAAATCCAAGGAATCAATTCCAAAAGGAACTATTCCCTTCGATACTCTTCATATCGACCATCTTGGTCCTTTGTCGACTGGAAGTAAGAAACACCTTCTCTGCGTAAAAGATGGTTTCACAAAATTTGTGAAACTTTACCCAGTGAAAACTACTCAAACCAAAGAAACTATTTTCAGAACTAAGGAAGGCCAAACCGTATTATCTCTGATCGCGGGACAAGTTGTACGTCGATGGAATTTTCTGAATTTGTATGTTTAAACAACGTTCACCACGTTAAAATCGCCACAAATTCCCCTCAGTCTAATGGCCAAATAGAGATTAATCGGATTCTGGTGTCCATGTTAGCAAAAGAATATGATTCTCATTCTACAAGTTGGTGGGATAAGCACATTACAAAAATCGAATTCGCCCTAAATAACACCGTGAATCGCAGTACGAGTTTTTCGCCTAGTATGCTTCTATTTGGAACGAATCAAAAGGGTAAGCTTTGTGATCGCGTAAGGGAGAATCATAAAAAAAACCCAATGTTTACAACGAAGGAGACTACGTAATGATCAAAAACATCATAAGTACCCCTGGTATTAACAAAAAACTTTTCGTTTTGCCTAACGACAGACTATATTTAATATAAGACATGGTCTACAGTTAACGCGTTTGCCGTATAAAGGAGTTTCTTCGGCAGCAACTATGAGACCATTCTGAAGACGACGATGAGAGTGGAGATCTTAACTTATCTGACTTTGAAAACTTAAAAACTGATTGACATATTTTTTGTTGAAATCTTAATAGCCCAACCATTTATCTCATTATTTCTCTTCTCAGGACTCATTTTGTTTTATTTTAAATGTATGTATGTTTGACTCATTAAAATTCATTATCGTTCATGTATATCTGTATTTTATATTCTTTACAAATTGTTCCATTTTGATTTGATTACGTCTAAAAGTACACTGATCGTTCTTACACGAAATACAATTTGATATCGATAGAGTGTTCCGTCAATCGAATATATGCTGTAAATTAAAATGTTGCATGTTGGAAATGTTACCACTTGCGATGGGCCAATGTTTGCTGTTGATGTGCAGTACTTTACATTAACAAACATAGATTCGCTTCATTCGCCTTGATGGTTGGTGAGATTCTGGTGTATGTAACACAGCGGGTTTTTTCCAAATAGTATGCGTCGTGGAGGAGGGACAGATGGGACAGATGCAATTAGGTCGTCCTTTCTTAAATTTCTTTTTTTCGAAATCCTGCTCGAGCTTGATGGAGGTGATAATCGGGAAATGATCGCTTTGCGCAGTTCATCTAAAATGCATCAGGTGATTTTAGGGAGTTGCAACAGGTGAGCTCGATATGTGTGAGAGTATTACGTGTGGAAAGTTGTGTAGGAAAACCATCGATTAGGATAGCCAGATTAGACTGGGTTATGACATGGTCTATAAGTGTGCCACGAGGATTTCTTTGAGATGAACCCCATAATAGCAGGAGTTAACGTGTCCTAGAAGAATTAGTGGCGACTTGCACTTTGCAATGATGATGATATATAGATGATATATAGACAGAAGATAGATTGCGAGAATAGTGACTTTGATTGGAATCGCAGTTGCGATTGCGACAGCCAGTATATTGAACGTTAAGTAGAAGTGCTTATGTGCTACATTATTCCTGACTAGTATACTTATGTTCCTGCTTGCATTATTGCCTGGTTTTTGATCGCCGCATACTCTGATCCCGGGGGTATTGGGCCACCTCGATGTAGGCGGTATCACACTATTCAGAAATCACTTCAAGGTGAAGCAAAGCATGCCGTCAAATCTCTCTTGCTTCTACCGGACAATGTAGGAAGCATCGGTTGTCCGGAACAGCTCATCAACAGCCTGTTGAGTTAAGTCCTGTTAATGAATCCAATATGGCTCGTCTCGTTCCATTCGCAACAAAGGTGAGGAACTTGGCCATATTTTTGCAATCCGTCAACGGCCAGCAGCACATAGCCAAACCATCACTGCTTGAAGAGGTGGTTTGCAAGCTGCCTGTGTCGAAGCGAATGGAATGGGCGAGATATGCGATGATGATTCAGTCATACCCAACCATCGTCAACTTCAGCGACTGGCTACCTGACGTGGCCAGATTAGTTTGTTCCGTCCAGGATAGAGAAGACAAAGAGCCGAAACGACGCCTACCGGTGCTATACACTACGGAACCCAAGGAAACAAGTTCTCCAAGATGCCCTTTGTGTTCAGAGGTACACAAGTCAACGAGTGCTGTAAATTCGTCAAAGCACATGAATGTCAAGCAACATGGTCTATGCTTCACGTGCCTGAAGAAAGGACATTCTACTCGTAGCTGCCATGTGGGGGACATTTGTGGCATAAACGGTTGCCAGAGAAGACACCACAAGCTAGTCCATGAAGGCCAACCTAACGCTACTTCATTGACTAACGTGAGTCAACAAACTCGTCAGTGTTCCACCGCTGGTAGTGTGTTAGCTACAAAAGAGATTGCCGACAACGATAGGAAGCTCTTGTTTCGTGTTTTGCCAGTGACGCTGTACGGCGCAAACAAAGCTATCAACTGTAACAACACGGCAATACTGGGTGAGAGACTACTTGACGGTGAGAGTGCGAGAGGCATGGCATTCTGAAGTAAACGATTGTAGTGTGAAGACGTCTGAATTCAGGATTAAATAAAGAAGTGAAATTGGAATAATTCTAAAAAGAAGTTGATTGTTTTAATAGTAGATTTGGATTTAATTTACATAATCCGAAGTGGGATTACCCAAGATAGGAGTTAAATTATACCGAAAAACATTTAAGATACCTACAGTGGGAAAATTAAAAAATTTTAAGTGAGACAATCATAATATGTAAGTTTGTTGAAAATTGCATGAGTTGTAGAAAAGAGTGAATGAAGAGAGAGTTGAATCAGAAATCATGTACACCATTTATTGCTATATTATTCGGTTATTGTACTAAGGCCAGGCGCCGCATGGTTTAGTGGAACTTGGAATTGCGGTAGATGTAACGGTGAATTTTGAGTACGCGACGAGATGAAGTGGAAACTGAACGAGTAATACCCTTAATTTACTCGTTCCGTTTCCACTTCATCATGAAGGGAAGGAATGCAGGGTTTGAGTTGCGTTATTATGGCATAAATGACAACGTTGGGAGATTGCGACACGAGCGTCTGTGGTTTACTCAGAAGTTTGTGCATTCGTCTTGAGGAAAAGGAAAGCATTACCCAGAGATAATGTTTGAAAGATTTCCGTCGGCCGTAGTGGCTTGTGTAGACGCCACAGATATTTCGGAGAACGATGTCAGATCGAGCGTTGGTGGTTTACACAGAAGTTTTGTGTGCGGTTTTCTTGAGAAAAGGGAAAAACACAACTGAAAGATTTGATTGAATTGATTTGATTGGTGGTCTGTGATATACGCAGAAACCATTTCAGAGTACGACGTGAGCATCTGTGGTTACACAGAAGCTTATGAGTGTCATATTCATAGGAACAGTATAAAGTTAATAAAAAATAGAAATTGACTTTCCCCAGTGATAGTTAAAATACTAAAACCGTAATACCGAGTCCTTACCACCTTTCATAATTGACCACTACAAACTCATGCATAATCTGAGTACCCCTCAGAGTAAGGGTTGTGATCTAAGCAAAGCTGAAGTTGTTTTTAAACATGGTTGTTCGGAATTAACTAGAAAATATTAAAACTTATATACTCATATACCATATATATAACATAAAAAAACTTAATAGTAACAACTTAATATATAACAATTATATTACCTATTCACTGTTTTTACTAAAGAAACAAAAATAATAACAAAATTGATATAACAAATATTTAACATAAATTTCACTTAACGGTTGTAGGGTTTGAATGAAGACATAAATAAAAAAAGGGATACATTTATAGTTAAACCCTGCAAGCCGAATAGGTCAGTCACCTCAAAAAACCCCTTTTCACATTTCAGAATGGAAGATCTTACGATGAAACAACTGCAGGTCGAACTCAAACGAAGATATCTACCCATCGGCGGAACGAAGAGGGTGTTACTCAGCAGATTGAAAGGCCACGATCTACAAAACAAGTCAACAACGGCAACATGTGTAAGAGAAAATACAGATTGTAGGGACCAAGATACAACGGAGACCCAATTACTGGATAATTCTGACATACAAGATGCGAAAACGGACTCAGGCATTACAAGTGCTGACGATGATCAATTGCGGGCTAGGGAATGAGATATTATTCGCAGCGAAAAGCTGATATTAGAGAAAAAGCGGGCAATGATGCGCCAAGAAAAAATAAAAATTCTAGAGAAGAGGCTAGGCCCTAATGAGAACCCTGTCAAAACAAAGGTGAATTGTAGCATGAGGAAAATCGCCGAAACCTTGGCAACGGTTTTTTCCGGGGAGATAAGTTCACTCTCAGCTGAAAGTTAGAATGAGTTAGCAATCGGCTTGAAGGTGAACTTTCCACAGCAACATAATGAGGTAGAGATCCATGAAGAACTGGTAAAGCGAGTACGAAGACTTTAAGAAGAAGATATAGGCACCTAATGCCACGAGATGAATATGATGGAAAACGAATACAGTTGAGCGATAAAGCTATAATTCAGTATATTTTGACAGGTCTCAATGATCCTAAAATGAGCTCCAGCCTGCAGTAATAAATTTCCATGATGTCACCGAAGTGATTGAACGACTAAAGTGGTATGCAAGTATTAGAATGAACTCTCGTCAAAACTCAAACCCTGTACAACAAATTCTCAAACCCACTTAGCAAAAACCGAGATTTTGCGGGACAATGTCAGAATAACCGACAAACCGTGCGTTTAAAAACCCAACTCAACCGAACGAAGAAACGCCAGAAAAGAGATTTAAGGTGAATCTAATTCAAAGAAGCTCTGAAAACGATTATTACCGGGAGCCAGTCATCATTCATGGAAACTCTTACGGTTCTTTGCTAGATTCGAAAAGCGAGCGCACATACATTTTTGGATATACATTAGGTAATGAATTTCGTAAAGAAAACATGAGGTTACATGGGTTCGGTGGGGGGAATGTGCTCAGTCAAGGAAATTATACAGTGTTCAATGTTAGTAGATGGGGCGGAATTTACAACTTACGCGCTTATAATTGAAGACACACTCTTACCAGAACAGGTGATAATAGGGAAGGATATCCTATGTCACCCTGGGTGTATGGTAAATAAAAATGGTAACAGCTTAATAGTCAGACGAATCTACGAAAATAATGACTCAGAGTTAAGTAAAATGTTGGAAATGAGTCCTCGACCTATCACGAATGAAGACATCTAAGCGAGGTTGACGTTGTGGAATTTCTAAAATTATTCCAAAGATTTCGCAAATGTGTAGCAAAGAGCCAGAGAAATATGGGGCGTACAAAATTGGTTAAAATGAAAATCGAGCTTGAAAAAGAGTCCCAATATGCAATATGGGCCTAACAAAGTTCCATATGCTAAAAGACAAACGCTCCAAAATATGGTTTTAGAAATGATGAAAAATGGAATTGTTAAGGAGTCAGAGTCGAATTGTTCATCCCCCGTGGTTTTGGTGAAAAAAAGAAATGACAGAGACCGTATGTGAGACGACTCAATCAGATCACCAAGAAAGTAAGATGCCCTCTATTGAAGAACAACTAAACGATTTCTGGCTTCTGGATACTACCAGATACCAATCAAACCGGAACATACACACCTTACCGTATTGTCAAGGACTTTATGAGTTCACCACGGTACCGTTCGGACTAACTAACGCCCCAGTTATTTTTCAAAAGCTTATGAATAAAATAACCAAAGAAATGAAATCGGATGTGGCATTGTGTTTTATGGACGATGTGGCAACTCTATCGACGAAGGTCTACAGAAATTGGAAAAATTTTTCCAATATTTCCGAAAGTTCGTAAAAGATCACTCCCTGGTAGCAAGGCCCTAAATGGGGGCGAAGAGCAACAACGATCATTTGACCAATTGAACAAATGTCTAACCGATGAACCAGTTTTGCAACTGTACAATCCAGAAGCTGAACATGAGCTACACACCGACGCAAGTAGCAAGCCATTGGCCGGCGAACCCAAGAAGAAAGCAAGTATCATAGCTACGAATTGGAAGCTTTAGCGGTCGTCGTGTCCGCCTAAAGATTTCGACAATATTTGCTAGGGATGAAATTCACTGTGGGGACAGACTGTGCTGTGTTGAATGCCATGAAGAAAAGGGAGCATGTCCCGATAATTGCAAGATAGTGGCTTAAATTGCTCGAATACCAATATGAGGTAAAACACCGCCCTGGGAAAAGCATGGGGCATGCAAATGCCCTCCCCCGTCACCCAGGTGAACCCGCAAGTGAAATTGAAGTTGTAAATATGAATATGTTCAGAATAAATATCGAAGAAGAGGATTGGATATATTAATTACAGATACAAGACAAATGGATCGTACAATTGGTTCACGTTCTAAAAAAAAAACAGAAGTGGAAACAGTAAAACAAATGCATCAAGACTATGAATTACAAGATAGCCGCGTATATTGGAAGGTTAAAGACGAACTGAGGCTGTTTGTCCCGAAAGGAGTCAGAAATCGGATTTTGCGTCACAGCACTTTTCAGAAGTGAAAACGATAAAGCATATTCAGGACCGATATTGCTTCCCGCGGATATGTTAAAAAATACATAAAGACATGTGTGGAGTGTGCCTATGCCTCTCGATGTTTGTTATAGTACCGTGGATGCATTCACGAAATTCATCAAAGCTGTGCCGAATACTCAGACTAGGCCGGTTATAAACTTTCTGACGGAAACTTCTTTTATACTTGGATCACCACGGCGTATTATAACAGACAAAGGGACATCATTTACATCTAAGCTTTTTGATGAATATCTCGGCAGTCGAGCAAATGGGCAGGTGGAGCGGTACAATCGACGAAAATGTGTGGGAAAACGAAAACAATGGGCTGAAAAAATAAAAATGGTGCAATGGTGAATTAATAACACCTGCAACGAAGCAACGGGGAAAACCGCACATCAGATGATGATGGGATATGTACCCAGAGATCCTCATCAAAATGTGCTGGCAGCAGGAGTTGAGCTCAACCAACAGGAACCAAACATCGCACAAATTCATAAGGAAGGAGCAGACAAAATAGCGGATACCCAAAACAAACAGGAGATGAAACATGATTCAAGCCACCGTAGCGCGAAACAGTATAAGGTGGGTAATCTCGTAATGACATTAAATGATAGCCCCAGCAGCACAGGTACCTCCCGAAAGCTGGAACCTAGATACCAGAGACCATACATCATCACCGCCATACTACCGCACGACAGGTTGGACAGATTTGGATTTAATTTACACAACACATACGCACTTTTCAATGTTGGATGTGGCTCTGATTAAGGAAATGGGCCTCAAAGGTAGCCCGCACTAGCTTAATATACAATGGGTTGCTGGAAATCAAGCGCAGGAGCCGTCGTTGGTTGTTGACCTGCAGGTAAGTGGAGCAGGTTCGAAAAAAAGGTATGCAATTCGGCATGTGTATAGTGTTTCGGACCTCAAGCTACCAACCCAAAGTCTCAAGGAGTTGGATTTGAGTGCAATCTCAAACCGCCTGATGGATTTTCTAATGCAGTCGTACTTCAACGCCGTTCCGAGACTTCTGATCGGACTCGATTATTGCCATTTGGGTACGACGATGGAGTTACGGAGTTTGGGTAGAAATGAACATTACGCAACTCGGACGAAGCTTGGCCGGGCTGTGTTTGGACCAACGGCGACGACCACGCACTCGGGCATACCTGCGTGTCTCCTGACCTACACCAATTCTGCTGATGCCGTCCTACACGCCCTGGTTGACGACTACTTTCGCACGGAATGTTTTGGTGTGAAGGCATTTCCAGCAGTTGAGTCTAAGAAATACACTCTATAAACGTCATCTTGCCAGCCAGTTATTCCATGGCACAGAAGTGCTTGGTGGGAATGAGGTTATGTGGACAAGTGCTATGCCCGTAAACATGGTATTTGCCTCATTTCGGGGTGGTTAACCCCAGCAAGCCCCAGAGGTTTCGCGTAGTTTTTGACGCTGCTGCCGGGGTAAATGGAGTGTCGCTTAACTCCTACCTGCTGAAGGGTCCCCAGACGTACCAGCCGCTGCCATCTGTTCTCTTCAACTTCAGAGAGGGAGCAGTCGCTGTGTGTGGAGACATTAAGGAGATGTTCCACCAGGATTATGACGTTTTGAGCTGCCTGCTCAATACGTCAAGCTCAAAAACGCCTTGGAGCATAGCGGCATATACGATCCTCGCGCTGTCAAAGCCATCACCGATTTTTATCATGTTCACAACTTTGTCGACAGCTTCGGATCTGTTGAACAAGCCATCCGGATTTCAACTCAAGTTCGAGAAATACCCAAGGCCGCTGGGTTTGAGTTGCGTTACTTCAGTTCGAACTCGGAAGCCATCCTCAGAGCTTTAAAGTGTACTACACCGACGAACGGAGATACTCTTCTGCGAGCTGGAAAGGTCTTGGGGATGTTCTGGCAGCCAGGTAAGGACAAATTCCAGTACAAGCTTCAGTTCCAGGGAGTGAACAGGGATGTCATTGATGGAAGGAGACGCCCTACAAAACGGGAGCTGCTGAGCATAGTCATGTCGGTGTTCGATCCGCTGGGTTTCTTGAGCCCATTTGTCGTAGCTGCAAAGCTGGTGATGCGTGAAGTTTGGCGATGCGATTTGATGTGGGATGAAGAACTGCTGAAAAATATCTGCACATTCTGGAACAAGTGGCGTCTCCAGTCGTCCAACGTTATCGAGATGGCAGTTCCTCGGTATTTCTTCCAAGGTGGTGCCCCGAAAGATCTCCAGCTCCACGTTTTTGTCGACGGAATCGAGGAAGCCTTTGCACCCTTCGCATATTGGAGGGCAACGAAACAGGATGACGTGGTCGTATCGAGCTCCAGGCCACAGTTTTAGGGTCGAGACTCATGACAACCGTGCTTGAAGGACATACTGTCGCCGGCAGCCGAAAGGTTCTTTGGAGCGACTCTTCGACAGTGATCAATTGGATCCACAGTGAAAGCCGTCGGTACAAGCCATTTGTGGCTCATGGGTCGCCGAGATACTGGAAACCACAGAGCAGACTAGCTGGAGTTGGGTACCAATAACTGAGAACCCAGCAGACAACGCTACGAGGCTAAGAGCCAGATTGACTTC
Organism: Eristalis tenax; assembly: GCA_905231855.2. Classification (NCBI taxonomy): domain Eukaryota; kingdom Metazoa; phylum Arthropoda; class Insecta; order Diptera; family Syrphidae; genus Eristalis; species Eristalis tenax. Next base: position 31,370,006 of record HG993125.1, on the reverse strand, counting down.
AGTTCATCGTCCAGGTGGTTTACCGGCCCAGTATTTTTGTCCCAGTCAGAGGAGAACTGGCCAGTTAATGAAAATGTCCAGAGTCCAGAAATACGCTCTCGTGGTGGTAAGTAACAGCTTGATAGATGACCATTAGAACCATGGCATGGGTGATGCGTGTTTTAAACGGCAATAAAAACCGCGCCTTAAGGCAGCTTCGCCGCCAAGCCTTTAGCACTGAAATAAGCCATATTCAAGGCGGCTTACCGGGTCCAGAGGGGAACGAGCTCTCTAAGCTTATGCCGCCAGGAGACCATTCATCCTGCCCTCTGTTCACGTCGCAAGTTCTGGGTGCCCCGCCTGCGTCAGGTTATGTGAAACGTCATCGCCAACTGCAGGGTCTGCAGACTTCGCAGAGCTAAGCCGATCCCGCCAGTCATGGATCCATTGCCGGAGGATCGGGTCATGCCGAACTTGAGACCGTTCTCGTAAACTGGTCTGGACTACTGGATTGCGCTTTTCACTTGTCTGACAGTGAGAGTCATTCACTTGGAAGTAGCGCGTGACCTGTCAACGGATGCGTGCATCATGGTCATACGCAATTTTATCAACCGCCAGGGAGTGCCGCTAAGGATACGTAGTGACAATGGCAAGAACTTCAGCCGACCAAGAGGCGAAACGTTTTTCTGAAGTTTTCGACTGCCATCGAATCCAAGACGAGCTGTCAGCAAAGGGGATCGACTGGCGCTTTAATTGTCCAAACAACCCGTCTGAAGGAGCTGCCTGGGAGCGCATGGTGCAGTGTGTGAAGCGCGTTCTGCGACACACGCTTAAGGACTTTGAACTGCTTGGTAATTGAGGCAGAGAATGTGGTAAACTCACGGCCGCTAACGCATCTGTCCGTAACGATTGATTTTGGAAGCGGTGGGTGGTGTAGTACCTAGCAACTTTGACACGGCGAGTCAAGTGGTGCCGAAGTACGAAGCCAGTCGAAGTCGGAGCCCTGGTTTTTATTTGCGATCCGAACATTCCCAGGCGAGAGTGGAAACGAGCCAGAGTTCAACGTGTACACCAAGGGGCAGACGAGCCAAAGTGAAAACGAGCACAGGAATTCTATCTCGTCCAGTTTCCAGATTGGCATCGGATAGTGCATCGGATCGATTCAGGGCGAGGATGTGGAAGAGCCTTTAAGTCTACTTCTTTGCACTACTTGCACTACTTCTTTGCCGTGGTTGGCACTTCTTCCAATAAGAAGCTATCTTTATTTTCGCTTTGATTTTTATTCTCGAAGCCAAGGGAAGAGGTGCAAACCGCGGTAAGTATATATGAATATGTATGTATGCAAAATGAATTTATATGTAACTGATTTAGAAATAAACGTGTGAATTTCGACGTTTGAGAGTGCTCTCTATTTCCCGAGACATGAACAAAATGTACCGTTCTTTTCATAACAATAACGAAATATTAATAAAAATTATTAATAAATAAAATATAGTGTCATTTCAATTCAGATGTGTGGTAAACAAAATGAATAAAATAAACTCAGAAAAAAGTTCATATAATTCTGCTGAAATCGCCGAAATGTTTGGTGTGCCTGCTGAAACTATGGCGTGATCATTAATTCCCGCTGTTGCTGTTCCAAGTGTGATATCCGTTTCATCCGCTGTTATTTATAATGATTCTGCTGCTGATGTTTTGTGTCAATCGCCTGAAGTCCTTTCTGCCGTTTCCGAAAAGGCGCCGCGTCTCGCGTTTGCGCGAGATGACCAGATAATGATCACGATGTTCGAACGTACAGAAACCCGTGAAGAAATATATCGGCACTTGCGAGCTCGCACTCTTTGAGCAAATGAGTCCTGTTTAAGCTATGTAGTAGCAATGCAGGCTATTGCATCAAGGACAGATATTGATATTGATATCATCGCTGGAATCCCGGACAATACTAACAGTATTACTTTCCTTTATAGTGCAGACTCCGTCGACGAATTGGTTAGTCGAATGGATCGTTACGAATAGCGCCGCACAAAATCAACTATAATTAAACCTAAACCAGTAACTATTAAAACAAATCCAACCGCTGTTATTACTGCCGTAAGATGTTTCAACAGTTACCAATTCGGACATTATAAAAGTGCTTGTCCGAAATCAGCACGACCACCTGGTTCCTGATTCACGTGCCACCAAATGGGACATCAGCACAGGGAGTGCCCAACTTTAACTAGCTGTGATGTGGAAGAAGACCAAAGTAGACCTATTCAAGTTATACAGACGGTAAGAGTGACTTTTTTAAATTATCAAGGTAGATGCACAAAATCCATTGATTGTTTGTCACTCATTGATTCTGGTAGTACGATTAGTATCGTCCAATACTCAAGTCTTCCACCGTCCGTCAAAATACCTGAAGTCTTAAAGCTTACTTTGTTATCGGAAAACGCAGATTATACTCTTATGGTATAAAATTTTGATTGATTACATTTCGAAATGAAACTAAAACAATCCCGTTTATAGTTGTACCTGATGAAACGATGACAACGACGTTGACTCTTGGACGTGATTTTATGAATATCTTTGATATAAGTTTAGTTCAGCAAAATCGGGAAAAAATGTAACACAAATGAAAAATGAATTGAATAAAGTCGTAACATAGATCGGAAATGTGCATCTGTTTTGAGTAGCATATGTGTATCCCCTTTGGCATTCGTTGTATGTCCATCTGCTGTGTCTCAACCTGATGTGCTTTCACCCGATGTGTCTCCAACTGATGTTGGGCTGTCAGTTGACTGTACTGAGACAATCATGTCAGAAATTTGTGCGATTGATCCATGATACATTTAGTGAAGAATTTGATGTATGTCCACGTGTAAGTAAACAACATCTGATGTATGGAAATCTATAGTATCCGATTTTTATTTAAAAATAAAATGAAAATTCATCTAATTAAAGATACCCTGCTCGTCGCGGTCCTTGTCATTTCATCATAAAAATGAAGTTAGAAAAATCACTGATGACTTGATGGCTAGGGACATTATTCGACCAAGTCAATCTCCTTACGCTTCAGCGATAGTTGTTTATAAAAAGAAAAGTGGTGAAGTCCGTATGTGCATTGATTATCGTCCCTGATAACTTTCCGTTAGCTTGCGTATCATTTATGTCTGGTAAACAATGATATTCAGAAATTGATCTAAAGGATGGGTTTCATCAACGCTTAATGCATGAAGATTCAGTTCATTGAGGATGCCATTCGGATTGAAGAATGCACCTGCGACTTTTCAGCGATCAATCGATTGACGATTATAAGATCATTATTTATATTGACGACATTTTAATTACTACAGTTAATTTCGAATCTCCTATAAAAATACTTAAAAGTCTTGTGTTTTTAAAAAAGCCTTGGAAATAAAATTACAAGAATGTAAATTTGGTTACGATGAATTTGAATACCTGGGGTACTTAGTCAATTCAATTGGTATTCGATGTGATACACCTATACGTGCTATTAAACGCTATCCGCTTCGGAGGAATCGAAAGGAACTGCAATGGTGCATTGGGTTATTTTCATATTTTCGTAGATTCGTACCGGCATTCTCAAAAATTGCGAAACCGTTACTATTGCTGTTACGAAAGGATAGCATGTGTTAACGCACTGAACTGTATAGAAAAATATCGCGGACCTTATGTTGTTCAGAAAATATTACCAAATGATCGCTATGTAGTGCACGATGATGATAATTGTTAATTGACTCAACTACCGTACAATAGTATTATAGAGGCTGCAAGAATTCATAAATGGGTGGAACCTGATGAGGTGCGGTCTGCCGGAGACACTGAATACTCTGAGAGTTTCTCGAACCAGAATAATTGTAAATTTAGATAAATAAAATATATGTGTAATATTATATTTGTATTATTTGCTTTGTAAATGTATTACAATTGTGTAAGATTCATATACTTATTCGACCCACCCCTTATTTATAAATTCAAACTAGTATGGCTTCTAAACAAAAAAAGTTATCAACAAAATAAAAAAGCAGAAAGGTTAATTGAGATTTAAACTTAAACAAAATAGCTTCATTTATTAATTTTAGCTCAAAATAACATAAAATTAACAAAAACAAAATAAATTCTGTAATTCAATGTCATCAGGACCCACTGTGTTTAATGAACAGTTGCGATCCCACGAAATTGAGGATAACGGTCCTTGTCGTTATCCTTGTAGATCCTTTTTGCGTCTTTCTCTTTGTGGTCACAATTCTCAAATTGAGTCATCAGTTTCGGTTAGTTTGCATCAAGGAAACATGTGTTACGACGATGGGAAAGCGCACCACAATTGAGCAGCGTGAGATGGTCCTCCATCACTACAAGAAAGGGTGTTCTGGTAGAAAAATTTGCTGAAATTGTTAATATACCAGATGGCACGGTTAAGGGTATAATTCACCGTTTTTTGTTCCAAAATCGTGTGGAAAATAAAGGAAGAAATGCTCCAAATTAAATTTTTAGTGCTTCGGAGAAACGGTATATTGTGCAAAAAGTGAAGCAAAACCCCAAATTATCGGCACCAAAACTAGCTAGTGAGATGGAGAATATGACAGGAAAGTCTTGTTCCGTAGAAACCGTCCGACGTATTCTGAGAAATACCGATTTAAACGGAAGAGTCGCACGAAAGAAGCCTTTCATTAACAAAATAAATCGGTATTGCTGTTTTAAATTTGCAAAGGAGCACATTACGAAGGATTCAAGATTCTGGGAGCAAGTCATATTTGCTGATGAGTCCAAATTTAATATTTTTGGATCCGATGGACGAGCTTATGTATGGCGTAAGCCAAATACAGAGTTGCAGGATAAACACTTAAAGCCAACAGCCAAGCATGGAGGTGGTCATGTCATGGTTTGGGCCTGTATGTCAGCAGCGGGAGTCGGAAAGTTACAATTTATTGAAAGCACAATGGATAAAATGGTCTATCTTAACATACTTGAGGACAACTTGCTTCAAAGTGCAGAGCAATTGGGAATAAAGGACACTTTCCGGTTTTACCAAGACAATGACCCGAAACATACTTCGGGAATTGTTCAAACTTGTCTTATTTATAACTGTCCCCACGTTATGATGCCGCGAGCACAGTCTCCAGATCTTAATGTTATTGAAAATCTCTGGTCCATTTTGGACGCAAGTATATGTAAACGTAGAATTTCGAATAAAAACGATCTAGAAGAATGGCCTTTATAGAAGAATGGGCAAGAATAGGCAAGAATTTAAAAGGGAGGCCACACCAAATGAAAATATTTGTTATTCTCTTTTTATTTCCTTTTGTTTGTAAATGGGTCAAATAAGCTGTGACATTGAATTATAGAATTTATTTTGTTTTTGTTAATTTTGTATGTTATTTTGAGCTAAAATTAATAAATGAAGCTATTTTGTTTAAGTTTAAATCTCAATTAACCTTTCTGCTTTTTTATTTTGTTGATAACTTTTTTTGTTTAGAAGCCATACTAGTTTGAATTTATAAATAAGGGGTGGGTCGAATATGCTGTGAGCCCTTGTATGTAGTATGTAGTGTATAAATGTTAATGTACAATGTTTATTTTTATTGATGGCAATCAGAGATTATTACTGGCCGAGCTGTAATAGATTTTTGGCTTAAGTGGACTATAATGTCATGATAATGATAATCTGGCAATGCCAACAATTATAATAGTATGCAAATGTTCCGTTCTGTTCATAAGAACAACGAATTGAAGAGAACAAAATGAGATAACCGCTATTATTTTGGCAAGCGTCACAGTGAGCAAATGTAAAAGAATTGAGTGTAAAAAAAGGAATTTTAAATAAAACATAGCGTCATTACAAATTTTCAAAATGTTTTTATTTTCAAAAAACAACAAACGCCTACTCTAGTTTTTCTTCATACTAAATTGGATATCAAGTACCTTTCTTCTAGATAGGAATACGATTCTTTTCAGTTCTACAAACTTTAGATGGATGTAGAGAATTCTTAAGCATTTTTCATTTAATAAAGAAGGACGCAACAATAAATGATTACTTTCACATAAATATTCTTGGTTCCTTTTGTTTTCTATCTGTTATTGTCTCTTAAGTTTATTTTTCCATAAATTAAATTGAAATCAGAAGTGAGGATTAATATAGTAGCTTGCTTCAAAAACACATACACATATTTAATTTTTTTTTAACCTAATACTGTATTGATACACAAAGAAATGTAAATGTATATACATACTAAAATTGTATAACTTAGTTTTTTAATTGTATTACATTTGGCAAACGAAGAATTGAAGAATTTCGATTCTTTTTACAAAGGCATAAATAACTTAGTTTAAAGTCATAAATCGGGTGGAGGTACGTCTTAACAAATGGACACTCGCATGATGATTAAGTCTGCAAAAAAGAGAATTTTTAATGAAAAAAATATTAGAAATGTTTTGCGAACTTATGCTTATCAACTTACTAAAGGAAACGTCCAATTACAGTCGCAAATATGGCAATAGCCGCTACTGCAACGATGCCTATTAGTGTTTTTGCACTTCCTTTACCTGAAATACACACAATATGATTTGAGTTATTAATTTGTCAATACAGCATAACCGAGTAATATGTGTAAAAAAAATAATCACTCGAAGTTTATAACGCACGTTAAGCATGAATACTTTTGAATACAAATTTTCGATTTCCGAAAAATGTCGTTCTTTTTTAAAATCTACAACTTAGTACCTAGTATTCGGCCGAAGCTGAACTTTGGATTTTTGATTAACTTCGGCCGACGCCAAAGCCGAATTCCTTTACGAAACACTAAGGATTTGGGACATATTTTGCAAGTTGCTTTCACATCATTTTTACTATCCATCGACGAATTTCAGAGGCCTTTTGATAGTAATTCAAGAAATAACGTGAATGCCGTTCTCTGATTGGTCAATTTGGCTTTAGAAAACGATATAAAAAATGTCAAAAATTGTCAAAAATTTTAAGGGGCAAGGGAGCTAGAAGTTGATCTCTTCTTTCGAATACGAACTTTCAAAATACAAAATATTCAAAACCACCAGGGAATTTTGCAAAATACAAACACGGCGCGAAATTAGGCACATAATTATATCCTGCAAAGAAAAATCCGGAAAATAGCGTAATTCTATTTTTAGAGAAAACAGAAAAATCGACATTCGGCTTGATTGGCCGAAGTTGAATGTTTTGCCGAAGGTGACGGTTTTAACCAAAGGTGACCGAAGCTGAGAACTCAACTGGATTCAGAAGCAAGTTGGTTGATATGGAGGTCCCCTGGGAATAGAATTTAAGAAGTATTTACTATTGTAGATTTTAATCAAGGGCATTTAAATCGTTTGATGCATCTGTAATACTGACAAAGCTACGACATTCGTATGTGCATAGTACAGAAGAAGAAATTGATCGACTTCAATAGAAAAGAAAATCGATACCGGAGGGCATCAGTTATAGCACTAATACGAGATATGTCGAAGCTTGTTGGAAAACAAGGGTTAAAAGAATGATTGCGAGGCAACTAAATGATCGAATGCATGCAAGGGATTGAATACTCAAGGAAAACTAAACATGGGACGTGGATGGGATGGGAGGTATATAAATGTGTGTTATACGTACATATGTATGCATAGCAATATTTTAGGGAAGACTACAGTTGCGAATAAAGGTTATGAAAAACAAAATGTAAGACATTGAGAATACATGTATATTTGTGTAGGCATGTTTGATAGGATAAATAGATAAAACAAACACTTACATTTCCATTTTTTTCAGCTGCTGTTGATTGTGAATAATAGTGGGTAATGAATTGCACAAATAAAAGTGAAGAGACTGTTGCACAAACGAGTATGTTAAATGAGTGTATATTTATAAATGTAGATAGATATTTTTGTGTACGAGTATCCCTGTATAACACATAACATTGTAAGTTCAGAGGACAATTAACACAAAATCGAAAAGTACACCATTTTTGATTATGGATTTTCGTCAGCACTATCACATGTTTTAAGGAACCTTTTTAGAGGTATCTTTTTTTTTAATGAATCACACATATAGATCTATGCGTGAGAGGATTGTTGATTAGATATTTAATATTTGTTTGTTTAAAATTGAGACGATGGACAAAATACATTTAAGACGATTTGTTTTGTCTGGTTGTTGAATCTATTATTGTTTCTCAGTTTTATTCTCTTCACCTGTTGTGTGAACTGGTGTTATTGCATCACCGTATTTAGTTAGCAATTCAATGATGACACCGTTGGTCCAGCCAAAACCTTTTTGAATTTCATATTCTCCACCACCTCCATGTCCTCCAAAAACTTCGGCATTGTACTGCAATTGAACCACAAAATATTATCTGTATTGTAAACTTGTTAGGATAGTTTTGTTTTGATATACCTTTTCAAACATAGCTTGTGAATCTCTGTAGGCTTCGAAATTTGATTGAACCCATCGATAGCCCCATGATTTGGATAAGTTTCTTGCCTCATTTGTTCTTAGATTTTCCAGTCCTTCTATCAATATATACTGCATCGGTGGCCAAACATTGGGGAAATCCCATTGTTCTCCAGTATGCGACAAAGTGTTTGGAACACCGCCTGGATAATCGTCTAATTTGTATCTCTGAATGTAGTTCAGAACGGATTTTGAGATCTTCTCAGATTCAAAAATATTGTATGCCTTCGTCCAGAGTGGTGCGAGATTTGTTGGGACGAAATAATCGCGATGTTTGTTGTTAATTAAGTCGTAATCCAACCATACTCCAGCCTCTTCACTCCAAAGAACAGCTTGAATTGCCTTAAAATAATAAAACACAAAATATAAGAATATATTCACCACATAAGTGTGAGGGTAATCTTACTTCCAAGATCTCCTGAGCTTTAGTCTCGTATTCCCTTGTCTTTGCCACATTATTTGAAAGTAAATAAAACTCGGCAATGATTTTCGCATTCCAGTATAGAATAGCATTTAATTCCACCGGAATTATCGAGCGACACTTAAGGTTCGTCAAATCACCTTCATTTGTTCCATTTTCATTGATAAACCAACGACTGGAGAAATCCATGCCAGACTCTGCTGCCGCCTTAAGCTCAGAAAAATGTTCCTCCTTGGATTCTGGCGTTTCGAATACTGATGATGTTATGATATCTTCTCGGTAGGATTCAGGTCTAGGTCCAGTTGACCTATCACCATACGCCGCTAAATTGTAACCATTTGCATTCACGGTGTGATTATTCATCCAAAATTCAAACTCATGCTCTAACGTCTCAACAGCGTCAAGAGCAAATTGCTCGTCTTTTGTAAAGTCGACGTAGGATTTAATCATGGCAGCTAGTAGCGGTGGTTGGGAGCGTTTCGAATAGTAAATTCGACCACCGTTCGGAATAAATCCGAATCTTTGTATAATTGATAGGAAATTCAACAGCATACCACGTGCTGTTTCGTACATTTCTGAGTACAGAAGTCCACGGATGATCCAGTAGGAATCCCAGTAATAGAACTCAATGAATCGACCACCGGGAACAATTACTGGATGTTCAACAGGAATGATTGAATAGTATTCAGAGTTCTTCTTTACATCATCGATCATTTTGCGTCCAAGGATTTTCCAAATACCATTTAGATCGCTGCCCCATTGCTTAAGATCTGGATCACGAATAAGGTCCAGGAATCTTGGCCTTTCTTTCCAGTCAACTGGATCCCAATCAACAAATTCTTTACCAAGATCATCGAAGTTTTCCTAAAAATTAAATACATGTAAAATTAAAGCAGTAAGTAAGACTGGATATTTATTATTTAGTGTTACTTTGACAAATTCTTCGATTTCCTCCTTGGTGGGCTCATCGTTTTTACTCAACATAAATTCATCAAATTTCAGATTAACTTCATCTGGAGAGAACTTTAGTTTCATGTCCACAAACGTTTTTGAGTCCTTGAAGATCTCACTCATTTGAACTGTATGCAATAGTTTGCCAGTACAGTATACATTGCTGAAACGAGTAAACAATCAAAAATTTAACTGCTATGAAACTCAATGATTCTAAGCATTGTTATTTTTTATTATATGATGTATTCGTGAACGGTTTTCATGTGAAGGCCAATTCCATTCAAACTTGAGAAGTATATATTTTTATTTATCAAATTTAACTGTCTTATTATTTTGTTTTACTCACCAAGCTGGCAGATCAATACTCGTTGCTCGAGGAGTTTGATACGAAGGTAGTGACGAATTCAAAACGAATGCCCGAGTTGTTTGGAGATTTGAATAAAATTGAAGCGCACATAATAGTCCCAATGGGATTGAACGATAACTAATCATCTTAATCAAGTTATAGTACGTTCACTTGAATTAAGCTGTGTCAATACTTAAAAAAGAGGGTAAATATATTTCTTTTTTCCCCAAAAAAAAAGTGTGCAAAAATAACAAAACACTCGGAAATATGACTAAAAAGCGGAATAAATCTATCTAACGAGTAACCGGCCGTACCGACTGAAAGCCAGCTTAAGACTGTTTCAATGCGGGCTAGCCGAATTTTTATATTCGAAATGTACCTCCTCATCGGCTGCACACAGAGTGGATGTGATTACGAGAGGTTCCGGCATAAAGAAAGCTCTCGTACGATTTTTTTACGTGATCGGTTGGAGCATGGTAGAATGTTGGCTATCAGTGTTTGAGTTCAATCGTGTTTCTTCATTATCCGTACATTTTAATGAACGAGTTAGTTATTAGACACGATGTGTAATGAAGGGAGAAATATTTAAATCATGTCATAGATCCTGTGGTCAGTGGAAATCTGTTTTAACTTAAATACAAAAATGATCGATGGCACTTATGATACGTGCCGGTACATAATTTTGAAATAAATAAACATTTAAATATGAATTTTTCTCTGACTATTTGCTATTTACTTATCACTATTTTTCTTTTTCGTAGAAAACACAAATGTTTCACTATTTCACGTAAGCTTTTAATTTATTTATTTTTTGAAGATTTGAAATAATTCAAAACAAAAAATACTAGCTATCTGTAAATCAGCAAAGAGTGTACCGTCCAAAATATGCATACTAATAGATAATTCTCAGGTGTTTAGTAAGTAATCTAAAGAAGAACCGGCCTGTCTACTGATGGAATGGTGGAATTTTTATACTAATTCATGCGGTTGGCGGGACACTGTTATATTTCAGATAATTGCCGATGAACATTTCATATCTTCACATACAGTTGACATTATTTATGTCTCTTGCTAAACATCCAACGCTATATTTAATCATAATGCAGGCACTGGTGCTTCGGCTACTTGATGGTTATGATATCTGCTTTGAAGGATAAATAGGGTGATTGTGACACCTGTTCTTTGACTACTATACCAAATGGGGTATTCGTATCAATGCTGGGAAATCGGTACGTATGTGCTTAAGGAGACCATCCAGAGGTGGATGCAGATCAGCAGCCAAATGTCGAAGCATAACGGTAGTGCTCCTTAACGGTACAGAAATATCAACACACGATAAAGTCAAGTATCTTGGCGTTAACTTCACGGAAAGGGTGAAGTTCAACAGTCAATCGAAACTGACGCTCAAGAAGGCCAACCTAGGCTTCCATCGCATCTATCCCTTGATGCGCAAGCAAAATGGATTCTACTACTGCTATACGAGCAGCTTATACGGCCGATCTTAACGTACGGCTTCCCAATATGGCACACCATCTCTAAGACTCTCTAAGACCAGCATGAAGAAGCTCGCAATTTTCGAAAGAAAAATACTGCGAATATGTACCGGACTCACCTTCGACAGGGACCATCAAAGGCACCACAGCAGCAACAGGCTTTACGACCAAACACCCATCATCTTCCTGCAACAGTACACGGTGACACTGTTCAGAAAGCAGCTACTAAACATCAACAACCATCCTAACGAGAAAATCAAGAACCTGAGAAACACAATCCCCGGACAACGCTACCTCAACGCGTTAAATCTGCTAAATGAGCAGAACTTTCCAACGACGTCGAACAACGAGCTGCATGGATTCTACCAGAGCCAACCCGATGTAAGCACCCGATGTAAGCACCAACCAACGTAGGACATTAAAAAAAAAAACAATAAACCGGCATTAATAATAAATACTAAATTAGACAAAGTACATCAGTTGGGCCCCTATTGTTGAGCCAACACCCTAACCCTTAGTTTGTAAGTCTAGTTGTAAACTCAATTGTAAAAAATAATTCTGTTCCATACATTTTTAAATCGCATGTTCTTTGCATTTCAAACATTGTTAATTTCCATTAAAAATGCCCGCTTTATGAAAATTTCGAGGAGCGCAAACAGTACCAAAAACATTTCGGTGCGAGAGTACTTCGCTTTCATGAGATAACGTTGCTTTTGCCGCTCTCATATTTCTCTCAAATATGTGTCACTTGGCAAAGTTACTTAGTCACTCACTTTTTGGTTTGTCTATTTTGGAGTGAATATCAGCCAGAAGCATTGCAAGAGCTACCAAAGCATCCAGGAAAAGTCACAGTTTGGTGCGGTTTATGGGCTGGTGGCATCATTGGACCGTACTTCTTCAAAGATCATGCGAATCGTAACATAACTGTGAATGGTGAGCGCTACCGTGAGATGATATCCAACTTTTTTTTGCCCAAAATGCAAGAGCTTGACTTGCATGACATGTCGTTTCAACAAGACGGTGCCACATGCCACACAGCACGCGCAACAATGGAGAGGCGAGTTCGGTGAACATTTTATTTCAGGTTCGGGACCGGTCAATTGGCCGCCTAGATCGTGCGATTTAAAGCCTTTAGCCTATTTTTTGTGGGGCTATGTTAAAGCTAATGTCTATACAGACAAGCCCGCTTCAATTGACCCATTGGAAGACAACATTGACGCATTTATTCGTGAGATACCGGCCGAAATGTTGGAAAGAGTATGCCAAAATTGGACTAAGCGGATGGACCATTTGAGGCGCAGTCAAGGTCAATACTTTCATGAAATTATCTGCGAACATTAAATTATATGGACCGTACTATCGATTCAAATAAAGATTTCATGCATTTTTCTGAATTTTATGTTGTTTTTTTTTTTTTAAACTTTCCTATAGCTTTTAAAAAATCTTTTGTACAATGATTAAAGGCATCCTGAAATTAAAAAAATAGCAAATACAAGCACCGAATGGAAATTGATGTTTCATAGCAAACATTATTTGATTGTAATAATTGTTTGGCCTAAGTAGACTGCTTTGCTCCACCTTTGTGCAACCTAAGCTAACCTAACCGATGTTCACTTCGATGATATGGGTTTGCTAGGTGTAATTTGCGAGCTTAGCTTTTAACCAATTTCGGATAACTTTCAAATTCGCGCTATATTTTCAAACAATATCAAATGATACCAAAGCAAACAAAGCATAACAATTCAAAAATATGGATACATTTCTCTTGTAGCAGCAGTAAGAGAAGTAGCCCTTTGCAGAAGACGAAAAGCTTACAAGCGTGGACATGAGGTATAGTAAATTTATCTTAAAAAGTTCCAGAAGTTATTTCAACTTTAAAAACATCAGCAAAACTGTAAGGGAATTCGATTTTAATACTTGCTTTTGTAAACATTTTGGTGAATCACTAAAAATAAAATAAGACAATTTTAGAATCAGTTCGTTTACTAATGAAACTTTGCCTATTGCGAATAGATAGAAATGAAACGGACAATTACATTTACAAAGATATTTATCCCCTGAGATGATGGTAAGTGCTGGGCTCATAACTATATTTAACATCACATTATTAATGTATTCCCTTGAAATTTAATACAATAGAACTCTGATGGTTCGAACAACGAATAATTTTCGTCTAGTTTTTGCTTATAATGACGAACGATTTAACGATACGCATGAATAAGCAAAAACATCGTCTTAGTAAAGAAAATCGAAGCTCAAACATGGAGTAATTACTTATTTTAAAGAGCATTTAAAACTAAAACTTGGAAGAGAAGAATGCTGATGAATCAGTTCTTCTAAATCAGAAAAAAGACTTTTGGATTGGACGACTTAAAGACTTCAGAAATCAGCGTATCACTAGACGGACATTTGTTGTTTCTAACGGCCTTACGTGTATTGGACGTTATACAGAATTCAATTGCTGTCTCGCACTTACTGATTGATTAAATTAATAAATAGATCCTTCTCGAAAGAACGATATACCTTACACAGCCTCGTAGTTTTCATGGTGTAATTGAATTAAAAGAATTGCGTTGGGGATTGTATTATTGACTGTAGTCCATAAATGTATAAAAATAGATTTCAATTTATTACATGGCATAAGCGACTAGTCCAATTGGGTAACTGGTTAATATAAAAAAATGTGTAGATGACAATGCAATCCTAGTAGAAAGGGCCCATACATCATGAATTGCGAACAGGAAACTTTTGAAGAATTGTAACAAAATCTTGGACCTAAGGCAGAAAAGGATAGATCATGGAATATAAATAAAAATAGTGTCTATTTTGCCATTCAAATTCCTCAATGTGGCGTGGAATTTTTCTTTTGAAAGCGAAAAGAATCATCCCTCCCATTCTGTTTATTCTTTCATATTATGTATATATTCAGCTTCTTATAGCAGGACTGACAGAATAACATCCTGTCGGACATGATTTTGGTCCTTTGAGTAAAGTTTTATTTGGAAAAATTAGCAACAGTAGCAACAGTAACCGAGGGCGGTTCTGCGTCCGGCCTCCAAGAAGTTGTTATAGTTATGTGTCGACGTTCTAGCCAGATTTATTGCATTCGGTTGATTGTTTTTGTGAAACACAAAGTATAGATGCCAGTTGAAAACCCAATTGAAAGCTGTAAACATAAAACTGATTAGCGCTCCGATTACCAATATCCAGAGAAGCTTATCGGCAATTCAGCAAATAGTAATATTTGACAATCAGTTCATTGGAAACTTTAAATAGGTACTGCATTGAATATGACAAGAATCTCAAATGTGTTTGGCGAATATAGATATATAGGACAATAAATCATTTGTATATGTATCTAATCGTATATGCAATAAATCCTTTGTATAAGCCAGCTTGAAATAATATTCGTGTCTTGATGGCAAGCATTGATTTATCAACTCAAATAAAACTATATATTAAATTACGCATTTCTGCAGTTTCCCTCTGTTTTGTTTTTACAATTAAAACCCGAATCACTTTGAGTTCAGTAATATATTACACTATATTCGTATGTTTTACAATCGACAGAAAACTGACAAGCCTTTGGAAGGGCTTTCAATTGATAATGTAATTTTTTCTGCGGCTTGGATAAGAACTTAACGATTGATGAATTTAATTTGACTCACGAATTGTATTTTTATGAGCTTGCGACTTTGCGACTAATTTACAAACAAACATCGTTGCAATACAAATCAACTAGACCTACTTTCTGGGCGTTTTGAATGTTTCCTAAGGGAATACATTTCCCTCCAGATGCTTATGGATGCCGTAACATATTGATTAATATGCTTAAGCGTTGAACAATGTGAGGTTTCAAATATCGGGTAAAGTGCTTCTATCGAATTCAAGTAGGACGATTCCCCTTCGAATTTGGGAAGCTGAAGATGTGTTCAATGTGTTCCTTCAATATAGTTGTGTTTCCGAACAACTACACTAGTCATTATTAAGGAAATTCTTTCACTGTGAAGCTTGTGAAGATAAATAGTACATGAACGTCAAAACAGATTATAGGTACAAATGGGCAATCACAAAATGAATTTAAGACAACTCAGGCTCTTTACGGTACTATGATTAAAGCAACTGAAGTAGTATGTGTCTATGTTCTTAAGATCGTTAAATTTTTTAAAGTAGAATGCTTACAGGTTCAGGTTAAATAGTCTCCACCTCCTCATCTCTGCATCTGCATCTCTACAGAAGCCTAGTCTTTTGCCATTTTTGTGCATTAGATTTTATTCGCATCATGGCTGCTCATACAGAGTTTGCGTTTGAGGTTAAGTTCGAAGCGACTGGTGGTATTAGTATCAAGGGTTAAAAAACTTTAACAGCAAAACTAGGGATAGTGCATACACATGCACATAGAATGGCTAGTAGTCTTCTTTAACATGAGATCAAACTTTAAATATATCTTAACCTCGTTAAGAGAAAAATAAAGGTAAGTTGCCTTGACCACTGTTTCCTAGCATGTGCGCTTATCACCCAAGAGGTTTCTAGTAGTCAACGGGTGGCCGTTCGGTCAAATAATGCATTGCCTATAACTCGTAGTACATCGACGGAAAATCATAGCATCTGTACATAATATTGACCCATCTTTATAAATGAAGTCTATCGCAGATTGATAGTGGGAACTCTCTACAAACAAATTAACGTCAAATCAATCAAGGTTCAATCATGGAAGCACAAAGCAAATCAAAACCCCAATTCTACCAAATTAAAAGTGCTCAGCTTTTTAATTAAAAATAATGTGTCTCCCCACGGGGAAAAGCTCCCGAAAACCCTGCAGTCTATGAAATTAAGATGATCGCTCTCGCAAACAGACAAAGTGTGCAAATTCAAGCTGTCACATCATAATGGTGAAACGCTTGAAGGCCTCACATTGTAGGTGTTGAATTGTTTAAATAGGTGAAAACGAATAATGATAGACAAGGGAAGGCCCAAATAATTTTCTGAAATGATTTTTGAGAATTTTTGGTAATGGGTAAAGTGAATAATTGACAATTTTACTGACAACATAATGTCATTTTTTGATCGCTTAATCTATTTTTTTTTCGTGTGTAGAAATATGAATTAATTTGTTCAAATAATCAAATGCAAATAACCTTGTACATCCGGAGATAAGAGTACACAAGAGATACGAGTGAACGAGAGTTTTTAAATTATGTACAAATATATCTAGTATTTAAGTGCAGTAATAAATTCAATGTTCTGTCCATGTTCGCAGCCTTTTGCATTTGAAAAATTGAAAAAAAGATTAAGCTTTGCTTGAATCTCAAGCGACCTAAATTGAATAGTTCAATGCACAGTTAAGAAATCTATTTATAACTTTTACTTTTTAGATTGCCTTTCCGTGGCCAACTATTTATTTATATTGATTCTTATTATTATTATAAATTCTTTATTTCATTTTAAGAATTAACAAAGTAATTTACAAGAATTATGGCATGGCATGGCAAATAACTGTCACTTGCCTGATTAAATTTATTATTTATTTAAAATTTACATATATTCGGGCCAGAATTATTTAACACCCAGACTCCCAGGAGAAAATTTTCTAAAGGGATACCCGACTTCCACCCCTCTTTCCGCCTAACAAAGACAGAATTTTTGTTTTGGGTTTTCGGGACAACAGACCGAATGGCAGAGAATGTCATTCCCATAATTTGGTGAATAAGTTTCAACAATTGTTGAATAACTGTCAAAAAGTTGACTTAATTCGTCGATGGAGAAGGGGCAATCAGGACGGAAGTCGGCTTACCTGATTTTTTATTTGTCTACAGCTGTGATATGCAATTTTCACTTCTCTTACCATTTTTAAAATATTTTTGACCGACAAAATACAAAAAAAATAGGTGATAATCCCTCAATTTCGACGGTGAACAAGGGATAAACTGTAAAGTTGAGTAATTTCGATGTAGTTGATTTCAGATTTCTTAAATAAACAACTTTTTGTTCTATCCTTTGTTCCTAACTTTTTGACGTCAACGAATTTATTAGAATACTGATCAAGCGGATTAATGAATAATGATCAATAAAAAAAATACAGCTTCAACCATTAAGGTGTATTCCCATAGAGATGTCTAAAGTTTGATATATTATAATGAAGTGGACCTGGGCCTGGCTTCTTCACCCCACCAGTCGTGTTGTATGTGTTATTTTGTTTTTTCACGAGTGGATGGGACTCCACAATGCCTGTTCAATGCACTCTACAGGTTAGTGGAGTCCCATTGAAGCAGGTGGAGAAGTTTAAGTATCTCGGGGTCTTTTTCACGAGTTATGGAAGGAGTAATACTGAGCTTTCCTGTAGGACTGGTCAAGCTGGGTCAATTTTGAAACAGCTTGGAAGATCTGTAATCAGGAAGGCCGAGCTTGGTGTCAACGCCAAGTTAGCGGTTTTCAACTGAGTATTTCTTCCAACTCTCACCTATGGTCATGAAATTTGAGCATTGACCGAAAGAATAAGATCGCGAATACAAGCTGCTGAGAAGAGATTTATCCGTGCTGTTATGGGAATTAGTCGCCGGGATAGGGTGAGAAACACGGCAGTGCGAGTGGAACTCAACATTGAGGAGCTGCTTCTTTGAACGGAGAGGGCTATGCTTCGTTGGCCTGGTCACGTGGCACGAATGTCCCCTTCATCACGACTTCCGAGGCGGGCGTTGAATGCGATTCGATCAGGTAGGCGACCACTTGGCAAACCCAGGAAGAGATGGTTGGACCAAGTCCAAAAATTCGCCTGATTACGCTTGGGCATAACTCCTGATGAGTTAGAGTCGATGGCGGTAGATCGAGTTACCTGGAGATCTCTCGTGCGTGGTTTACCCACGCGACCCCTTTAGTGGAGCATGCGGGTCAGAAGATGATGATGATGATGGGACCTAAAGTTTATGCTGAAAGGCGAAGTCTGAGAATATTGTTCTAGGCAGAAATTATCATTGAGCTTTGTCAGTGACTCGAAGGAGATGGAGAATTGCGTTATGAAAGTGGGTAAATTCGGGATTAAACTTGGCACAACGGTTTAGAAGCCGAACCACTACACATTTTCAGAATTACAAAAATTTCATACATAAACACAATTAGGAGGGAGGAATACAGGAATACAGTGAAAGGTCTGAGTTTAAACAGGAAATCTTGAAAAGCAACTCTATCATGATATATATATATATGCTTGCCCTTTGAAACATATTTACACAATAGAAATACCGTGCCCAATAGAAATACCGTGGCCCAGCTTAAGGATTGCCTATATAAACAATGACCGATATAATGTGCACTTTTTTCAAATGCATTAGTGTCTCTAGGCATATAACGTTGAGTTGACAATCGCCATAACTAATGTTATTTTTCTAGCATGGAAAAGAAGGGCACAAAGCCTTCCTTGAGATGTGGATGTATGCATGACAATCTTTTCGATTTGTTCAAGGTTTCTGTTTGTTTTGTCGGACGCACGTGCGCATTTTTGTATTTACATATGTTGGCATTTAGAGTTAGAACGAGCGGCTGAATATATATTTTATATATATATATATATATTTTACTTTGATCAGTTAAATGACATAAATTAATGAAAATGTTTAATGTTATGAGTACAAACAACACTCGTACATTTATCTAAAGTTTTGTTCAGGAAAACTTGCAAATTTACATTATATCATTCATACAAAAAATTTGCAAAACATTTGCAAAAGACAAAACGATTACAACGCGGAAAGTGAACGAAGGGTCATAGAAAGCTTTTAAGTTATATAAACCATGCTCATACTTCGCAAAAAATGAAAATTGAAAATCGTGCAATGACATTAACTTTGTTCTGCACGAACATTAATAATTACTTGAATATTCCTCATTTACAAATCACATATTCACTTCAAAACTCTAAACAAAAATGAATATGCAATTTATATTTAAACTTGAAACCAACAGTACTTGCGCTCGTGTAGTTTACAGTGGCGCAGCAACAGGGGACAAGTTATATCTATGAATGTTGCAACTAAGAATTCTAATGACTGAATAATTTTACATCAAATCGTAAAAAAATGCAGACAGACTAAGAACAGGTTACAAGTAAATTGTTCATTGTGGATTTATAAAGAAAATAACGAGTAGCTAATAAGCAACCGATACATATCAATGTATGACCTACATGATTGTGTAGGTCAATTTGGTCAGTATACTTCTGACAGTATGACAGATTTGCATATTACCAATTAACAAAAATGTATTGCACCCGAAGCAGATATTGTATATTTATTATAACATAGGAAAATAGACCTGACACAAAAATTGAAGCCACTTGTCGTGACTGCAATTAAAATGCTGGATTTTAATAAGTTACCATGCAGATAACTTTGATTATGAATATCGACGACTATAAGGGTAGATAGATAGATAGTTCTTTAATGTGCATAAAACATTACGAGCCTCGAACATCACACGTTTTCCAATTCAGAGATATGATAACTTGCAGCTTACATCAGAAAATTATAATGTAACAAATAGGAGGCAATATTGCTTGCACATTAAAAAGGTATCCGGAGGGAACTACGAAAAACCATTCGATTTAAACTATAAGTGTTATCAGCATTAAAATGACCAACATGTCCACACTTTAGAATTGTTGTAGCGGAATGACCACAACTCACTCAATAGACTAGACTGTGTGCAGTCCATTACCATGCTATCTTCTGCAGAATCCATCACCTGAGGGAAGTTATCAAGGTTCGAGGTACATATATTGAATCTAAATTTATAAAATACATTTTGGGCGCAGAAAAAAAAATTGCACATTTTAACTGTGTTTGCACCATTTTCTCATAGCTAGCAGTTCGACTGTATTAATGGTGAGTAATACACCCCGCACAGAGCTGTTGCTATCTGAGCTGTTATCTTGACCTACAGCTGGTCAGACGACCACACTGTTGCGAGCAAAGTGTGGAAGAAATGTCGAGCCTTGGCAAATGGTCCTGGATCGGACTATCAGACCAGAACTTCCACCCATGACTGTTGTTGTGGTAATCTGAACACATTTTAATATATAAACATACAAAGTGATACAGATGAAAGATGATACAGGTGCTCTTCGACAATTTATTGTCTTCAATTTAATTTTCTAAATTTTTAATTGAGAAATTTCAGAATTCAGAGCAAAAAAAAAAAAGAAATAAATTGTGTCGACTTCAGAAAATTCCGAAAAACAAAATGCCTTTGAACAAGTGGCAGCCACTTCCAACGTCAGAATTCTGTTTTGTGTTTGTCCTCTTTGTCTACTAATTATTAATCGCTTTAATTTCGGGTATATTTAATTTAATTTGTTTTGCGGGGTCTTCCATTGACTACAATTTGCGGTGAATGTACATGGCTATGTGTGATATGCGTACGTATCGCTTTCAATGCCGCTTGACGCTCCCATAAAAACGAGCAAAAAATCCCACGAACCACAATGTTGGTTCGGTAAATCCCCAAACATTCTATATTTAACTGGAAATGTATGTTTGTCTCTCCAATAAAAATTGCATCACTTTCAGTGAGTACGACAATAGGCGCGATTCCAGATGCAAAATGAATCAACGCGATAAGACTCCAACACAGTTATTGGTTAGATATAGGTGACAGAAGATGTAATTCAGCAGTAAGGTTGATTAGTAGCTTTTGTTTCATTCGATTATAAAATACCGTCGCAATACACGAATCGCCGATCGAATGTTATCCTCGAGACAATGTCATGACTTCTTTCAGGTCGTCTTTATAAAGTAGTGAAGCAGTTTTTGACTAAACACGTTTATTTTTATGTATCTACATGAGTATTACAATTTTTTATTTATTAAAGACTCCTAACAATGCATCTGGAAATTCAACATAAATAACGAACGATTCAATTCGAGTTTAATGAGAAAAACGTGAGAATATATCTGTGAATATATGTCAGCTAGCAACTCTTTAATGTTAGCTGCCTTGTTATTTCGGCCAATTTGTAGATGTTAGCAGATAGAGCCAATTTACTTTTCATGATTCCCACGGTTAATAATTCCACTACAGTGGATAACATTTTGTGCGATAACTTTGTGTGAATGCGAATGCATTGTCACACTTTTCCCGACACGTGTATTTTTCAACTTTCAGCTCTAGTAATATTTTTCAACTTTCAGCCATTCGTTATTTCAGTTTATTACTAACGATAATATATATCATTACTAATAAATGAATTCTTCGACCATTTGCAGAATATATAATGCGTTCGATAACAAAAACTTTCGTGAGTAACTAATGTTCTTGATTGTTTCGTTTTACTTGAAGTCTAACAATTCTATTGACAGTTGCAGAATCTTTGTTGTCAGAGACACAACGATTGTCTAAAAGGCATGTTTCTTTGTACATTAATAATTACGACGGCGATAAGGGTAAACAGAATTTACCATAACAGTTGTTGATGACAAATCGTCTCCTTTCTGCGTTAAACTCGTATGTTCAGTTTTAATGAAATTCTGCTTTTTATATACGCTTACTGGGAAACTACAAACAAACTACACAGAGAAAAGAATAAACAATTAATGTATTTTAGAGCTCTGTCTGTAAAACTTGAAGTTTCATTACTGTGTTTGATCGAAGGAAATCAGTCGTTTTTTTTTAATTCAATAATTCAACGTATAAATAAAGTGCTGTAAAATGGTAAGGTTCAAATTAGCTAAAGTTACCTAATGGACACGCACTAATTACGGAAATAATGTTAGGGGCTCACTAGTGCAATCAAAAGGCGAGATTATTATTATTACTTATTAAAGTGTAATAAATTGTGGAAATTAAGGTGTTAGAACTATGGCACTAGTTACATTACTTACGCTCTAGAAGGCGAGATGAGAACCGTATACGATTTCTAGTTTTTTTTTTTTTTAAATACGTTTAGGTCACTCCAAATAGATTCACCTGACAGACAAGAAATAACTCCAAAATAATTAACTGTTGTGTGTAATTAGCTTTGAAGATTTCAATCTTCAGATATTATGTATGTTTTTGTTTAACTTAAGATAAGTTAGTAGATTTTGTTGCATGGTTTTAATGAATGCCATGAAACTAATCTCATGACAATAGAGCCACGCAAAAACGGTCTCATATAATATTGCCATAGCCTAATGGATCTGTTGTTGTCTACCCACAAAAATAAGATCAAAATATGATAGAAAAATATATAATTTTGAGTATAAAAATACTGATTTTAGTGCCTTAATGGTTGCGTGACTGTCTGTTAAAGTACAAAAATTAACAGCGGATATTCACCTACCATACATATGATATACATACCCCATGAATTACCGTAATTGCAAACCACTTTATTGATTGAGAGACAAATTTAAAGTAGTTTTGAGAAGACAACAAACTGGACTTCGTTGTTTGAGTTATTCGTGTAGAAATGTTTGGAGTTCTGGATAGGGGAGGGTTTTTCCATAGAAAATATAGACATCTTTCATTTTACAATAAGTATTTTGTAAATAAATCGCCCAGAACTTCGCATACTGCACACCAACTGGTTACAACATGGTAAATATAATGTCAATTTAACTTGACAGAAAACGGTTTCACCACTGGCAAAGTTTATATCAATGACGTGATAGCTTTCCATACAGCATGCTATAAACTGCAATCGTGATGAGAGATAACAAGTGATAACGTTCAAACATGTATTGAAGGTAATGACAAATTCCCTTCTACTTTATTTGAAGTTTCATTAGAACTAGAAAGACGGCGGGGAAATTAGAAGTTTAACGTTTTATTTGTAATCAGTCAAAAGCAAGGATTGCAGTAAAAAAATAAAAATTAAAACGTTAATATCATTATATTTCAGTTTAGATATTTGTTCACTGATTGATTAGCACTATTAAATGATTTACTGCATCAGAATCAAAAATGTATGCTATGGGCCAAATGAACATTGCCGTCTTTCTAGTGCCAAAGATTTACGATTTATTCGCTGGGTGGTTGTTCCGTTTTCTTTTCAACATTTCCTTTTGCAAATTACGTATTTATGGTTTCTAAATTTCAAACATTTCGATTAGGTACGTCTAATATATTATTAATTATTCAATTCCCACAGCTGTGATAAATAAGATCATCAGAACTCGAATGTTTTATTTATTATTATTTTATTGACATCATTGTATTTAGATGAATAACGCTGATTGGATAAACGTCATTTAATTGCAAGAAATTCATTAACAAAACAGTCAGAACATGTAGACGCGATCATTTTTATTAATTTAGTTCCGATCTGAGTCAATCAAGATCATCGGATTTGGAACTACTAACCAGCGCATACCTAGATTTCGCAATGTAAATAACCTTACATCGGTGAGATAGAGAAAACCGATCAATGAATAAAATATCAATACAAAATGTTAAAGGTTGCATTCATTGAAAGTGAGTGTGTGTGTAAACACAGTCAAACCCGAGAGGGAAGTGAACTTAAACGGGCAAGAAACGTGACTTAATTTTTTGATTAACAACTGGCCAACCTTGAAGCCGTTGAAAGCACTATGCGATTAATAAGCTGTAAAGGGTGTAAGAATTCATTACAAATCACAACAAATGAATAAGTATAGTACACTAAGCTGGTGTGGCATGTTTGAAAACGTCAAGCAAAAGGAGGACCATTAATTAGGGATATGAAACAACTTGTTGAGTGCCTGGAATTTATTTGTACTTGTTTAGTTAATAAAAACGCCTGCATAAGTAATAAAAAGTGGCATTACAAATTTGCAAATTTCATTTTAAATTACCGCCTTTTAAAAAAAAAAGTCATTTTATCACCCTCTAACAAGTTTGATGATTGACGTCACTCTCCAGATGAACTCATTGGAAACAAAAGAAATGCAGTTCATGAACTCGATCTATATATAAGAAAGTCAAACCCTGTTGCTTCAGTTACTTAAAACCGTGTATAATCACATGTAATGACCTACATGTGTATGCTTTTCATGCTGAAATGGGTGATGAACCACATCTAAAAAAAAGTTGTTCGTGATCGAAACACTTCGAAACGAAAGAAAATGTAAATCCATCAATTCTTGAATGGAAACTACTTTCGTCAGTAGGACAACAATCACGTGCGTGTGAAAGTGCTTGTTCTACATCCAATTAGCGGTCTCCTGAAACAATTTATTTGAGTCATTATTTTTGGCTAAAATTGCAAGCGCGTGTTCAGCTAGATCTTTATTTAGAACTATGTATTTTTTGTCAAAATCCCGGGTTACTATACAATCAGGCTATTAAAACCGACATTACGCGCGGGATAAGAACTGATGGCATGTTAACGATTTTTAGATATTCTATATGGCAAGAACCTTTTTTAGCGATAATTACGGGAAACTGGCCGATAGGGGATCATGCTGTTAGATTAGCAATTCCTTTTAATATGCACTGCCGTAGAAAGAGATAGAGGGAGAGAGAGAAAGCTTGACTCATTCAATGCGCGCATGTCAATCGTTTGATAAACGCAAGGCAACGGACTCTAGGCAAACCTTTCATTGAATCCTTGTTCATGATCTCCAAAAGGAGCATTAAGAAGTATTAATGTTCACTTGAATCGCCTCCAAACACACACACATACAAACGGGCCGAGGTAGACTTCTGGGCTTCTTCAGAGGACAGTCTGTAAAGGACCTAACAATGCCAGATTTTTGCCAGCTAGATAAAGATATGTCACTGAAGGCTCGACTGAGGATGACAATGACACCTTTTACAAACAATTAAATACCATCTCCAGAGTCCAGATTGACACAAATGGAATCATTGTCACATTTATTGGGGATTTGAAACCCAAGATAAGTAACGAACATTAAGGGTGCAAGAATATCATAGAGGGACAAGTTCCAGACAACAGCAATGACAATGGCGAGAGGTTTGTCGGTTTCTGTAATGCTAATCTTCTAGGTAAGTTGAATTACCAATAATAGGCAGGCGATCCTTTCAAACTCGAAGACGACATGTAAGCCTAAACGATTTCTGACTACGTCAACAATAAAAAAAAAATATATCCCGCAAAGGAAGCAATGTGAAAAGTATGTACGCATCAGAAGCGGAGGGCAATGTCGGTACGGGAATACAGAAGCCATCGCTTTGCGATAGTAATTGACATGGGATTAGCAGTTAAAAGAATTTTGAGCATTCAATACATTGTAATGTAAATATAAATTTCGTAACTGATTTTAAATACTAGAAGTAGCCTTGATGTCAAAATTATGCTTTGGAGAGATCTCCAAATAAATGCATGACAAAAATGTTTCGAGATATCCAATTCTGGATTCTGAAACACAATAAAGTTTTTTTTTAAATTATGTATTAGAAGTCGGTAATAGCTTTGATATAACTGTTACTTTGACTAATTAGATACATATGACTTTAAGGAACAATTTATTTTGAGGTCTACACATTTGACAAGGCCTCTTATGGAACTAACTACACAAATTCTAAGTCTACTTTTCAATGATAATACTAAAAAATTACTTAAAGAATTCTGTTTGTCACTGACAGTAATAAAAGTAAGACATTATGTGTTAACTGCTAACAAAAGTCTACTTTTCTTTGAGAACTAAAACTACATATATTTCTCTTTTTTAACTAAAAACCAAAAAAGATTAAAACACTCTCTAGAAACGTTTCAAGCCGCAAAACTTTAAAAGCTGAGTAGGAAGCAGTAGCTGTAATAACCGCAATCAGTTTAGACAATTCATTCAACTCGAACAAATCATCATCAAAAATAAACTTAAACTTTATCATAACCTCATTATGCCATGCAGTGAGTGACCCGCATTCTTCTCAAGCTACTTTGAAAATGTGAAATATATTTAGAAAATGAATCAAATGGGATTGGTTATAGCTGAAAATTTAGGTGAATATTGGCCCAAAAATACAGAATCTGTTTTTTTAACAGTGATTTCAAATTCGAGAAAATCTTAAAAAATATGAGTTGGAGATGTCTATAAATAAATATGTCGCAAAAATGTTTCGAGGAATGGTTTGAACAAAAGTGTATTAATCATGTAGGAATTTTTGAAAAACAATAAGTCTATTTACAACTTTGAATTGCTGCGTTGTCCTTATTATCCTGAAAATATAGACATGTTTTTTTTAAACAGATATTTTGAAGGAAGGAGTGTATACGAAATCGATAAACCTATTCATTCGTCTATTTAAGTAATTTCTTTAAATGACTTGAGCAAATAATTGAATGTGTGAATAGTTAGATAAAACCACCGCATTCAGTATGATAAATATACATACATACTTATTATGTAAGTATTTTAGAAAACAATTGTTTTGAGATCTTCCCCATAAACAGCTTTGTATGAACTTTTATTTTAATCAAAATAATCAAAACATGTACTTAATTTTCAATGGCAATACTATAACATCACTTCAAATAGCAATGTAAATATTTTAAGCATTAGGAAACATACTCTGAAGTAAGTGAAGCAGAGTTGTGTTTTGTTAGATCATCATCAAGAATGAAGTGTACTTCTGAAGTGTACTTGACATTAAAACGTCTCATTTAATACAGGTATTACAATCCAATACACGATATATAAAAAATAAAAAAAAAATTCCTTTGACTTTGAATCTCTGGCACAACAAGAACAACAACTCGTAAATACCACACTCATTTTAGATGATTCAATGAACTGGAACAAATCATCGTAAAACTGAGAATCGAATCATAACCTTCTGACCCCAAGCTGTGACAGCCCCTCATTCTTCTTGAGTTATTCGAACTTTGAAGATGCGATTATAGTGAGGAGAAATGTATGGAACAAATTAATCAAGTGGGATGGATCATAGATGTAGACAGCCCGTTAGAAGTAAAATTATAAATTGTTAAAAACTTTGTCTGTTATACAGAATTATCGAAGAGGGTTCAATTATTAGTTTTCCACTGTGCTGTTTGCTAGCGATCTCATTGAAGTTGTTGAAAAATGACATGTCAAGGAAAAATTGACTTTTCGTTGCAAAGAGCGGGTGCTTACACAGAATGTACATAAGAGCATTTCTCTTGTTTTTATCCAGACAGCTATGTCAGTTAGTGTCCAATTAGATTGTAGTACGAGCACTGAGATGTAGCTTTAGAAATGTCTTCTTTTGACTGCTTTACAAGTTTTGGGTGTCTACCTAACGTTTGCTGTAATCAATCTAGGTTAAACACAAGTCGATGCCATTCTATAGTGACAAATTGTTGAAGTATTGGTGAATATTGCCCAAATAGGATATAAGCATTTTTACGCAAATGGGTGGCTTAATTTTGTATTTGTCCGAATTTTGTCATCGCAGGATAAAAATAGTATTTTTGTTTTTATGTTATGCGACCGAGAACGAAAGAGTGCACTGAAACTTAGGTCCCGGTCGAATTAGTTTGACTACGCGGACTATAGCTGAATATATTCCCATAAAATAATGAAACTCCTAAAAATTACTTAAAGAGCAAATATAGGACACATATCGTCATCTGATTAGAAGATTTGGTAGAATTCTAGAACTTTGGAAATGCTTTCTTAACAAATGACCAAATGTTGCCAAAAAGCGAGAATACACTTCGTGGTCAGAATATACTACGCATAATATACTACGGAAGCATCATATCTCATTTGATTATTTTTACTAAACCATTGTGTTCAGGTATTTGGCTGGAGATCCAAACCAAGAGCAAATGGTATCTTATGCTTAGACCTATAACAGTTACTGGAGATCGCTACCGTCAAGAAATGGTAAAATTTAATCAAGCATTGAAGCAAAAATTAACAGAAAGATAGGTATTCTTTCTATCATAATAATGCTTTTGGGCCAACTTTAACTGGAATGTTCTGACCCACCCACCTTGTATATTCACACACATCATGTATTCTCTCAGAATAGTCATTGTTACCAGTGTATTCATGTTGCTGTCCTTGACCGTGAGTTTACGTCAAGTAACTCAACGTGGAAATGACATTTTTAAAATGCAAATGTAATTAAGGATATTAGCGTGTTTTTAAGTTCCTCTAATCGTTACAATTTCCCAAATTAAAATGAAACTAAGTAAAAAACATTAGGTAATCAAAATTAGAGTTATCAAAAATAAATTAAAAGTTGCCTGGAAGAGAAGTCAACATTGCTAAATCCTGAAGAAAAAACACAATTTTGTGGTCATAGATTCATTCATTCTTATTTAATCGTAAATTAATGCGTGACGAAACTGGTTGCTTAACGAACGAGCTAACAAAAACTCTTAACGTTCTCCCATAATTCAAACCTCAGTAAATTCAAGTTGATTGAGACAGGTCCTCCAAATGTCTCCAATTTACTGAATAGTATACCTAGCCGCAATTATGTTTGTCAACTTGTTAGAGTAGAAAATTTGCTACACATCCCACACAGAGCCGACTGACAAAACTTTGTTATGTATTAATTTCCGGTAAAATCGCACTTTTGTGTTTTGTTATTTTTGCAACAACCAAAAAGCTGATAGCCACGTAAATCTGTGTACCCAGATTAACTGTTCCCAAAAAAAAAATACTTATGGCACTCTATATTATAAGTTTTTGCTTCTGACTGTGGTTACATTCAAATTTATAAACTGATCACTTCAATTAAAATCACAATGAACTTTAACAAGATAAGCAAATTGTAAAGCTGCTATATTGCAGAATGAAAAAAAAAAAACAATAAATACCACTCTGTTTACAGTTTTGCTTTTTTTAAGTTCGAAGTAGACGAACACGAGACGCTGATATTATAATTCCTCGGTGTACGCTGGCGACCCGTGCAAACGTTCGTTGCAAACGGTCCGATGTCGGCAAGAGAACTAAACCTTAAGCTAAGCTACGACCAATCAAAGCCTTTACTTATACTCGCTCGGACTAAGCTTACTAGCAGTACAGAGAGATTGGTTATGAGTCTGTCTCTCACCAACACAACTATGTGACCGCTATTTTTTTTTTTTTTTTTTTATTTTCTCTGTGATTTGACTTGGTAGATTACAAATCGCAATCAAATAGAATCAGTTGTGGGTTTTTATTTTATTTTTGCAAGCTCAGGGGTGAGAACTTGATATGACGCATGCATCTGTGTCAGAGAACGTTGCGTTGCCGAAATCTCTGGAGATTGTAATCTTGAAGATGCTCAATATATGCGACACATTTCTAATCTTAATCTATTTTCTGGCCATGATACGTTTTGTTTCTCTCATTCATAAAAAGGAGTTGCGCTTCCTGATAACAATTTTCTTATCTTCTCCCATGAAGGCACTGTCGGATTTAATAACAATTCATGAGAGTTACATAGTTGTTGAAGGTGTAAATTCTTTTGAAGTTCAAGGCAAGAGTGAAGTTTAAGTTACTGAGATAACAATTAATCAAACAATATTTACTATGTGACCATATTTTGAACGATATACGACAAACAAATATATATACAATTTTTAAATGTCTGATCCAAGGTTATACAAAACACTTGTAATACAACAGTCAAGTTCAGTTTGGATAAAGTGTGACTGTGACATGCTCTGATGTTCTAGATCTCATAAACGATGTCGCAATATGGTTCCGATTGAAAGTTAAGATTTCCTATGTATTTCAATTGAGTTAATTTTGCGGAAGATTTGATTCAACGATTTCGATTATTAAGTGTATTTTTTACCATAATCCTTGACATCAGAGTTAACAGTTAATCTCGCTTTGTGTCCTTTAAAGGCGAGCTTTTATTTATTCTAGTATAGGTTGTTTCATGATATTAAGTACTTGACTTGACTGAACTATATAGCAAAATCACCACCTTTTTATTTTGTCACCCCATTCAGGGTACGTTTGTTTCTGAAGCTTACTCCACAATTATCTTGAGAAGAAAAGAGAAGAGAAGAAAAACCAAAAACAAATTCCCGAGATGACGTCAATCATAACTCCTTCCTTACACCATGTATGTAGTATAATATTAATAATACAGAGTAATTTATTTATTACGGCAAATATATGAAATTTCGTTACCTTCTCGGGGTCAGTCCCGAAATCCATTGATAGAAGAATATATATTTTATTCATAAATAAATATTGAAGTAGGCTATTGACATCCAGCCGAAGTGAATAAGAGTTTTAAAAATTTCGCCTACCACTAGTATCCAGAGAAGAGTGGAAAGAACGCCTCCATGCGGGGTGCCCCTTCTGGTTCTGACAGGATACTTCTACGTGATAAAATAATCTGTATCCAGTCTCGAATACTTCCTGTTCCTTTAAGTCTAGTTAAGGCGTTATTTATAGCCTCACTTTTGACGTTATTTTGCTACTTATGGCCAGAAATGAAGTCTGATAGAGTCTACCTCTCTTGCCCCTTAAAATGTTTGACAATCATTTTTTATAAAGCCTGATTGACCAATAAGAGAACGGCATTTACGTTATTTCGTGAATATCTGTCAGAAATGCATGAATAACCGTCAAAATGTTCAGGATTATTCGTCAAATTCGTCGATGGACTAGGGTTATGGGTATATGACAATCATTTTTCGTATTTGCATGAGCTGCATGGAAAATAAAAAGCAGCCCGAATCATTCAATATTGAAATAGTCAATGAGTGTGAGTGCGTACAACAGTCTCGTAAATTGGGAAACGTCAAGCACAATTGATTGAAAATTTAATTATTCAGCCGCTGGCAACTTGGCAGCACAACGAGTGTACGATCCTTCGCAGTATAATTGCTGCCCCTTTCTACAAATAGTAGTAAACCTTGGCTTACAACCACAGAAGATGAAATTAACTCATGAACTGCGGAAAAAAAAGAGCCCGATGCAGTGTTTGTCCATGAGTTAAGTCTGAGTATTCATTCAAAACATGATGATCTGGACAAAATGTCCGAGACACGTCAACAATTGGTACAATCTCAAGGTTTAATGAGTTTATGGAACAGAGACTTAGGAACACCTTCTGAGGGTATTGGATTTACATATAATAATCCAGATAGTTGTTGAAGGATAACTCATGCGGGAAGATGTTAGTAAGAAGTTATGTGATTTGTGACAAAATTCTTTCTAATTTAAGACTGCTGATCTAAGTCGTCATGAATGAAATGAAATGAAAAAATTAAAATGATAAAGCCAAACAAGTGTATTCACAATGAATAAAAAAATGTTCGCCCATTAGTAACATTCATTTGGATAGAGGTGAAATTTGTTCTCCGCCTCAGGCACTCGGAGTACACGAACTTTCTAAGACTTCGTCTGTATGTGTTTTATCAATACAGCGATTTAAATAATTGCTATGAACAGAGACTGCACAAAAAAAAGAACCAATCCCTATTTAAAATATAGAGACGTCAGTAGAAAAGAGTGGGTGAGATAAGTAGGAATAATGACTCCTAACACTCTGGCACATCAAAATCACCAAAAATGAAAATCTGTATTTATGGTAGAACTTTATTTGCAACCGGAATACGGGCACAAACGAAACTTCGTACTATTGTGTCCAAAATTGCCTTGAGGTTAATGTAACCCATTTGAAGCCTGGTATAACAAGTCAGAGATAATGGAGCCTGGGGCAATTTGGTTGAGTTGCTGCTTTAATCTTTTTTCTCTGGCTCATCTGTGACGCACCTTGGTTTACAGCAAGCATAAAGTGATTGTTTGCATCGTTTATCTTTGAATGGGGTTCGCGGCACGTGTCTTAAATTTAGCATAACATCACACTCTTACATACAACTCTGTACGCCTTCATTTCATGTAAAAGTATTTTTTTGAATACAATTTCGTGGCTTGCATGAGTTGTCATTTTAATTAAATAACCGAAGTAATCTAGATACGGAAGTATTTAATTAATTATCAACTCATAAACACCTTTTTGATTCAGCCACACCGCCAAAGATTGACCATTCATAGAGTTTAGCAGGTACTCACAACTACATACATGTGTATAAGCTCGCATCAACCTAAGGTGAAACAGGCGGTTGATGTTACTGCACGTGATTTGATTCATAGGAATCTAAATTCGCCGGGAAGTACTTGTGCAAAGCGCATTTGAATGTGACCTTGGGGAATGCAGTAGATAGTGAAACGACCTCACTACAGTTGGCAGAGGGGCTCGTTTTTATATCTATTAGGGTGTGTATTAGTGTGCGATGTTTGCGGTTTTCCTGTAATACTATTTTTATTTATTTTGCTATGATTGTATATAGGAGTTGATGAAGTTATACAAACGCATGTTTCCTTGTGTATACGCTTGTAGGTTAAATATTCAAGAGGTTCAAGAAATTGCATTAGTAAATACGTGTATACAAACGCGGGAGCAGGCTTAAAATATCTGAGCCGGTTTTATTAAATATGTTCGTAATAGTTGAGGCACACTGGATGTCACCGTTTCAGTTCATATAAACGAGATTTATTCTATGCTCAAGGATGTGACCATTTGACAGTTTTCAAAAATTTAAGGGCACAGTTTGGTGTAAAGTCACCGGCAATTCTCCTCTATATAGTTTAATGTAACCCTATTCTATGGCCTTAAATTGACATATTGTTTGTAGTAAAAATCTCGAACATGAACATGTACATCTCTGATATAAGTTATAAATAAATATCTAATGTCGGCAATCGATGACTGCAATCCTTCCCTCCTTTTTACTTTCTAGATTTTTACTTTATTTGACACTGTTTTCAATGACAGAGCACCAATTATTTAATTTATTATTTTTATTTGATAATAGAAAAATTGAAGTTGCTGTCCGAGTAATCGCACAGTCTCTAAATCTTTAGAACAAAGGTCTTCAATTACTACTCAAACAAGGTGATCTTATTGGAAAAACAATACATCTTGCTAAAACCCAAGGAACTTTCTCCGCTTGTTAATTGCTCTCCTGGTGAGATGCCAGTAAATGCTATATACCCTCCACAGTAAACAGTTGAGCTAATGAATTAAGCGGCCCTCTGTCGAGGTGTTTAATTGAGGAACCGGTCCCCCAGGTTTGGTGTTTTTCCGCGGATAAAATTAGATGCAAACAAATTATAGTTCAGTGCCGACAATTAGCCTTGATGGGATTTGGAGAAGAAGATTCAATCACAAAATCTATGCACTGTACATGAGTTCAGGCAGGCTAAGATGGCTAGGACATGTAGAGCGGCAGGATAACAATGTAGGGCATGTTATACACGACGCAATGCATACTTGTGCTAAAAATCGACTACAAGCCAGAACTTGAATACGTTGTGTTGCATTCTATTTTAAAGTCAACATTGTGAAACATAAGCTCGTAGAAGACAAGTCTGTGGCAATCAACCCTAACAGCGTAAGTCGACTGATGCTCAAATTGAGTTAATGGTATCATTTTGTTTCTTTGCTTCGGGCTTAATTTTGTGGATTTTTCATTTTGATACGTGTATCCATTACAAATTGATAGCGGTTTAAAACATACAGAAGCCATGAAAATTTAAATTTGCAAAAGGATAAAAAGCGTAACTCATGAATATCGAAAAATCTAACTGCATCTCCTACATACGTTATTAGAATTTCGTTATTCTAAAGTTCACAAATAGGTACGAGTCAGCTTGTCCAAGAACTTTCCAGGTGTGTTCGTTATATTATCGAAAAATTCGTAATATCGGGCCTTGTTCTTTGTAAGATACATTAAATAAATGTACGAATATTGTTTCTACTCATAAAACAAGGCATTTGTTACAATGCATAAAAGTTTTCACTCTGTACCAGAACTGTCAAATATGTAAAATCGCTCTTTATGTTCCGATTCAAATTTATACTTAGCATTGTAGATCATTCTCTTCTCACTTTGTCATGCACACTTCATTGTTTGTAAAACATTCAGACACACCGGTTGATCATTCATCCGTACTTACAGTTTTTCATTCTTTCATTATTCTCTATACTTTCATATTTCATTTGGTATTACATTTTTATTTTCCCTAAGATCTTTCCTAAATTTGTAATAAAATATTAAGAGTTTAACCTTTTGTGTTTAATAAACGTTCATTCTTTCGGTCTCTTGGCGCATCTTTGCCAACTTTCACTACAATGTGCATACTCGAATATGCTACATTCGTTATATCGAGGGTCAAATCGTTTTTCGTACGTTATATAGAAGTTATATAGAGACACTAATGCATTTGAAAAAAGTGTACTCCATCCTCCTCCTCTTTAGGTCTAAAACAGAAATTAATATTTGTATACCTTTGATGAACTTTCGTTTTAACGTTTTAACTTGTTACACTAATGTTGTGTGTGATTGGAATACACGTTTCGAGTTTATTCCGGATTGTTCTGAGAATATCGAATGTGAAAGTTTCCCTTTTAAACCAACATATCGAATTTCCGAAGACTGCTGTCGAAATTGCATTTGCCAAGAAACATTTCATTCGAATAGCTTCGTTTCCTCCTGCGCCATCCATGGGATGAAAGTGAAGTTGATTGTATTTAAAAAGACATATCATAGCTAAGCCCTACTCAAATATTTACGAGCAACAAAAAATAGAAAAAGTTGAACATAGGGATTAAGTGTAACTTGGCTATGAATTAGATTTAAGAACAGTATCAGCAAGCGGTCTTAAAGTTAGCCTACTGTTGGTATTTTCTTTTTATTGTTGAAAGCGCTTCTTCCGTGTTGATTCTCAACAGTGTAAACATCGGCGATAAAGAAGCGCAAGTGGCTGCGCTTATGGTTATTTATTTATGTAGAAGAAAACAAAATAAAACTAAACAAAAAGTGGATAGGTAAAGTGGATGGCTGATTAAACGCAAATGTCGTTCACATGTTACATTATTAAAAGAGCCGGAGATAACATAACGCGATAACATAGGCTTTTTCATCCGCGATAATGAGGTTTGCCCGCAGACATGGCTAACATAGCGATCTTCGAATCCAACGATGACGAAAAAATCGAAAGTTTCCGCCAATAAAAAACGGTTGGTGGACCAGTCCCTAACCAAGCCAAACATAGCGAGCACGAACAAGTTCGGCGAGCATGTTCATCGTGTACCATTATAATTCTAAAGCTGGAAAAATAAGGCATCAACGGAAGTTAAGAAATCAAGCGCTATGAACAAAAATTTACAAAAGAAAAGTTCACAAAAAATTTTTCTTATATTGATTGGGTATTAGAAGCGCGAAAAACAAATATTAAATCAACAGCTTCTGATAAGACTTCCAGCTTATGAGAATCATTACTTCAGCATTGTCGTTAGTATCATAAATCAAACAAACTTCCGATAAATGTTATACCAAATTATCGATTGTCAAACCACAAAAGAAGGTAACACTCGAATGGAGTTTCAATCGGCTCATCAGAACAGAGCTGATGAAGCATAGCTGCACAAACAGAAAAGTAAATGATTTGGTACTGGACATATACTAATCTAACAGTGCATGCTCTGGCAACAAATAAACATATGTGGCACGAAGACTTAGAAAAGAGGAGAAAATGAAAACTCGACTCATTTATTTCGCATAACCTAAATCTTTCAAACAATATTCCAAACAATGTCAGTAAACAGATTTTGTACAGCGACTCTTGTACGACAGAACAACAACTCCCATTCGAGTGTAATGTTTATGGCAGCTTAAGAAAGAAATAAACACTTTCGGTGAAAAATATCTTTGGCGGGATTTTATATGGACCCAATAAAACAAATTTCTGTACTTTATATACAGTATAATATAGTTTAAATGAAATGCAGTTGACATGAAGATGAAATTTTTCAAGAAGTCAAAATACTGATTTGAAATCAGCTGACAAGACGCTTGAGATTTCTATAGAAAAGAAAACTGATCAGCAGTTTTAACTGGATTTTATTCCTCCTTTAAACTTGACAATCAATCAGTAATTATTGCTATAACATAACACCAATACAAGTTAATATATATTGTAATTGGAATGTTTTAAAATGTTTGTAAGGAACAACGGTACAAGAAGACTTACGTATGTTAAACGAAAAATTGGAAACCACGAAGTTTTTTATCACCTTACATCTTAACAAATGTGCTTATTTTGATATTTTCTCTTTAAAAGTGCTTCAACTGATGTTAAAAATTTCAAGTGCTTGGGAGTTATTGCCACAGAAGTATCAAAGGGGCTTCAGGAAACATTATCATCAATTCAACATTGAAAAAAAAAATAGAAGGTACGCCTATAAGAATAAATCGGAAAGACCTACTGGGTTCTTTGCTTTTTAAGACGTCGTTGTAGACCTTAAATAATTGTTTGAAAACAGTAGCAAAAAGCAGATGCAGCCGAAACTATGAAACGAAGCCGCTTTCCTGTTATACAAAATATTATGATGTAAAAACTATTCTAAATATGTATAAATCCTATCGAATGTACTGCCAATATGAAGGACCAATTCGTAGTGGCTGAGTTCAGGATTCATTTGATTTATCCAAATCAAAGGAGATTGCCCAAATTAATTCGTGAACATCGTTGCATGCACAACCATCATCGATTTAATGTTTGTTCGCAGGTAGTCCAGGTCGTCACCTAACCAAATTATGTATGTTAGTTATTCTTAGAGGTATTATCGTATGCTTACATCTTAACCCAATTAATGGCAAATACGACTTGGTATTATAATTAACAAACTCCAAAATCAAAAAAAAATAGAAAAACCAAAAATCACATTTTAGCATAATTCGCACTAACACCCTCCTACCTCAGAGCTCTAAAATGTATGCCGATGTCACGGTACGGTTTTGAAATAAGTTCAGCAAACATGCAGTAGAATAGGAATACTCTGAAAGGGGGTATGAAAAACCAATTATTTTATAAGTTATAGCGTATGTCTCGGAAATAAATATACAGTGGATGTGGCTTAACGTGCTTTGAAAAGGCCGATAAAATGTTCTAGAAAAATATAGACACATTTTCAGCCAGATTAATTTTATATTTAAATCAAATACATGGGTCAATTAGATTGTGTTAAAAACAATGTGACTGTTCGATTTAATTTGACAGAAACATATAAATTATGAGTAGATAAATATCGATCGTCAGCCACGTAACTTGCCATTAATGGAGCCGTATTCTCATACACGTGTTTGTATTTACGAAACTTTAAAATATGAAAATATAATTTGTAGATTTTAATTGAAACGTTCATAAATTTATGAACATTCGTGAGAGAATTCAGTGTGTTAAGCGGGTTTTGCGTTGTTATTTAATGGACGAAAAGAAACGTTAGAAAATGTTATATGACATTCGCACTACAAAATTGACTTTATATTCTTATGTACTATGATGTGGGAGGGATATAAGCCAGTTAACGACATTCGATTTTAAATTTCCTAAGGTCGGAGCCACGTCGTCAGTTCACATATATTCCTCCGTGATCACACTTAGACCGGGAATTAATTGTTTAATAGAGTCTAAGGATTAAGCAGATTTCATACAGGGCATTGATCATCCCGTTCTTGTTCTATGCAGCAGAACCAGTTGGGCTAGTGCGACATAAGAACGTTTTGGGTTCTGGATTAGGTCCTCCCTGAACTGATTCATTTTTCCACTATCTCATTTTCAATCAATGATGTCCCACAAGAACCAAATTTGGGAGAATACCAAACCCAGATTCCCAAATTTTTTAGAAGTTGTGTCAGGGAATGTGCGGGATACATAGCTCTAAAGTCACCCTTTCTTTTTGTTTTGATATTCATGTATTTTCTTGCAGCATATCTTTGGTATGAAAAGTCGTATTCTTATAACAGTACGTCAATAACTAATTTCTTTAATAATTGCTATGTTACTTAAGCTTCCAAAATATAAAATAAAAGAAAATTAAATCTGCGTGTATTACAATATATTTCATTATTTTTTCCCTTGAGCTACAGTTTTAGCTCCAAAAAGTGGTTAACAGTTTAAGAAAGCTACAGTATTCAGATGAAGACCGAATCTCCCGTATAAAAACCAAGTAATCGCGGATGCAGACAGCTTGGTCGTGATGACTGGAAGCAGCGCGCTCAGGACCGTCAACGATGCAAGGCAGGAATTGCTCAGGCTCAGACCCTGCAAGGGTCGGCGGCTTGATAAGTAAGTACGTATTCAGCTAACAATTGCTGCTCTTAATCGACTTTTAAGAACATGGTTTTCACTTAAGTAATGTTACAAAAGTTATAATTTCTTGACTGATAATCGTTGGAAAGGATGCAATTAGGACATTATTTTTAGAAGAATAAAACATTTTTCTTTAAAAAAGCAGATAAATTAATCCTATTTGAGAAAATTCCGTATTGATGGCAAATCGAATGGAATCAGTTCTTATATATTACGTTATATATAAAGTAGTTTAGTGAGTTACTTGATTTAAACCATTAGGGATCGGACAGAAACGAGCAATATTTAAGTTGTTGGCAATATTTTAAAACAGTAGTGCAACGTGTGTAGTGTGTAAATTGAAAAAGCTCTTCCACTGGGAATATCAACGCTGCATGTACGGATTAGATTTATGGAGTAGCTACACTTTGAGCCTGGAATATAACATAGCATTTAAAGCATGGAGAACTAATGAGGCTACTCTATTAATGAAGAGGACACAAAATCTTGGTATCACATACCCGCAACAGTTCACAACATTTTATTACAGGGAGCATAAGTAATAGAAAATGGAAAAAGGAATACAAGAAGTGTAGAACTCATCACTCCAGCAAATCTTCTCGGGTACCTACCGATGAATGGGAATATTATTCATATAATCATAATATCATCCGATCCACTTATAACCTATTTAAGACCTGAACCAGAGAAAAAAACATCTTCATTTGAGTGAAGAGGCTCTTGAATTAATTAAGTAATTTATTATGTATACTCATGCAATGAAAGTCAGTGAAACATATAAGTCCAAAACATGTCAATAATTAGTGTTCACCAAATTTTCATGCAAAATGTCATTGCTCTCCGTTTCATAGTACAGATTTTACATGTTTATTTCCGCGCCCCCATGCAAAGTGAACCACTGAGCGGCGTACGATTGTCCCGTAATTGGAAAATATACTCGAAGTGACATATTTTTCTCGGCCAAAATGTATAGAAAGATTTTCTTGACTTTTGACGATCAGTATCACTGGACTGTTGCCTTAAATAATAATATGGGTGGCGCTACAGCCCGTGGAGCTTAGATGTCGACGCACCAACCCACAACGTTACGATCGCCACTCAATGTTGGGACTTGGAAATTTACAAAAATTTACGTATTTTGAAAGCAAATTTTAAGTTACATATTTCTTAAAATTGTGTACTTTAAAGTTGTTGTGGTTAGTAAAACAATTAAAAATTCATTCAAACTAAAGTACTCCTTTTTGCACGTAAGGAATACGATTTACTTAACTGGCACAATTTCGTGCATTTTTCGTCATTTGGAAAACTACAAAAACGACACTACCCATATACTAAGAAAGGGTAGTGTCGTAGTGGCAGAGTAAAGTTCAGAAGTTTATACGATAAACTGGTATTAACGTAGATGGAGTAAAGCAAAGATTTGGCACAGCCAACAAAAGATAGAAATTTAAAGATTATACCCAGGAAACTCAAAATTTATATCCCTGGTATTTTGTGTCAGCAACAGTAAATAAAATTCTGTTCCACGGAGCAGAAATAATATAATCGGCATTGTTATCCGTGAATTGAGCTACATCAAATCATTTCTGTACCGCAATAAGATCACATGACACATGCACTATGTTCAAAATTTCATTAAGATCGGTCCGCGGAATAAAAAGTTTAGATGGACAGATTTATTTCCAACTCTCCCATACAGCTATACCAGTTTGAAGCGCGCCGGTTATCTTATACATAACATTCGTTTTTCAGAGACATTGACATGGAAATGGATTCCAGCTCAAGCATAGAACACTTTCTAAGCTTTCCAAATTCAATAAAATCAATAATTTCGAAAAAGTTGAGTTGAGTTGAGCTATAGAGAAACTCCGTATTAGTAACTTTCTTCCACATCATCCTTAGCAATTCTCATCACATATGACTGCACTATAATGTTCGGATGTTAAGTAAAATGCATTTATGTTGAATGAAAAATGAAATTAGGCGCAAAACCAGTCATACTGTGTGGCCCAAAACAAACGTTTCTAACACAAAACTATCCGAACGAAATTTTTTAAATTCGTAAGTACGAAATCATTACTAGAGTCATCTGTAGGAAAAATAATGGATTTCTTTTTACTGGTAATAATTAAACTTTTGAAATCCGAAACACAAATCAATAACCACAACAAAATGGATCTTAACAACTGAAAATCGAAACGGTTCTTGCTTAAGAAGCAAATATTCATTGCATACTTGTAGGCACCATCAACATTTCACCCGATTCATTTAATCTGGTAAATATATTTTCTTCAATTCACGTATCATACGTAAGCAAACGAAATCGAAAGCACTATCTAAAGATTGTGTTGAAACAGTTATGATTCATCTAAAGCTTAGACACACACACAATAATATTCCAGTTGAAGTGAAACTTAGATACGATTTATTTCCTGTTGCCGTAGAGATTTTCGATTTCAATTGAATTACAGTGAAAGCTCCTAGTTGTTCGTAACAACTCCCTCAGACCGACAACCCTTTTGAACAGACAATTTCTCACGACCGTCGATATCGAATTGAAGTTCCATACATTCCCATGGACGGACAACTCCCTAAACCGGACAAAAGTGCTGCGACCGTCGCTGTTCGCCTTTACTAAACATACATATATATATAAATCCACGTGTTAAGCATTGCATTTAAGTTGATTATAACTTTACAAGAATGACTGTGACTCCATTAGTAACATGCTTGACCTGGTAAATGGTTCGAGCGGATAGCTCCCGACCGGAAGCATCACGTCAGTCACAATCACGAAATTCAGCGGGACATTGTTTACCTCTTATCAGAATGCAAAACGTTTAATTGAATTATTTTAAAAGTGATTTACAGAGTGCGGTCGTTCTTATCAGCGGCACAATGTAAGTGGTCTGTTAACGTTGTGCTCTTGATGACGGAAACCCTCAAAGTTTCATTGCAAAGTTCGTTGCCAGCGTGAAGCCATATGTACTATTCCGCTAGCACTAAGTGATCCTAACTGGCATTGTTCCAATTGACCTTTTGTTACAAGTGACGGTCATAGGAGTCTGTCACCAAAATAACAACGAAATGCTTCCCTTCTCCACAGACAGATTCACAAACAATTTGTATATATAGACAAGATGCATCTGTTTTGCCAGTTTTATAAAGACATATAATTAGATTGCAATATCGGAACTGCTTTAACCGACGATCACGTTTGATTTGCTGCATTTTTGAGTAATGCCAGATGGCCTTTCTAGCACGTTTTGATGAACTGGTGGAATGCAATGAGATGTTTCTTCTACGTGCAATGTGGTTTTGATTTTTTCTTGCATTTATTAACGTTTCAGTTAATTCTTCTGTATTATGTGCTTATATATTTATATATATATGTAAAATATATTTTAAATTGTTTACAGTTGACATAAAGTCATTGCAATTATAACCGATTCGGGGTAGTTTTAAGTGCATACATGCAATATCCTACACATCAACTGCTAGTGTATTGTTAGGGGAATGGAAGTATTCAAAATCACGAGTCAATTAAAATATCTATTTGATCTATGAAAGTTGTTCGATTTTGACAGTTCATGGAAGACAACCTGTTGCATCTATTGCTTTCCTTACTTTTCAAACACTGAATATAAAGGGTGATTTTTTAAAAGCTATAGGAAAGTTTTTCAGAAAAAAAAAACACATAAAATTCAGAAAAATGCATGAAATCTTTATTTGAATCGATAGTACGGTCCATATAATTTAATGTTTGAAGATTATTTCATGCAAATGTTGACCTTGACTGCGCCTCAAATGGTCCATCCGCTTAGTCCAATTTTGGCATACTCTTTCCAACATTTCGGTATCTCACGAATAAATGCTTCAATGTTGTCGTCCAATGCGTCAATTGAAGCGGGCTTGTCTGTATAGACATGAGCTTTAACATGGCCCGACAAAAAATAGTCTAAAGGCGTTAAACCGCACGATCTAGGCGGCCAATTGACCGGTCCCGAACGTGAAATAAAATGTTCACCGAACTCGCCTCTCAATAAGTCAATTGTTGCGCGTGCTGGGTGGCATGTGGCACCGTCTTGTTGAAACCACATGTCATGCAAGTCAAGCTCTTGCATTTTAGGCAAAAAAAAAGTTGGATATTATCTCACGGTAGCGCTCACTATTCACAGTAACGTTACGATTCGCATCGTCTTTGAAGAAGTACGGTCCAATGATGCCACCAGGCCATAAACCGCACCAAACTGTGACTTTTTATGGATGCATTGGTAGCTCTTGCAATGCTTCTGGCTGATATTCACTCCAAAATCGACAATTCTGCTTATTTACGTACCCATTGAGGCAAAAATGAGCTTCGATTAAATTGACCATAAAATGGTTGATAGTAAAATTCAATAATTTGCAAGCGTTGTTCGTTTGTAAGACGATTCATGGTTAAATTATAGACCAAACTGAAGATGTTTGACAGTGAAACAAAACACGAAACGTGCGGCAACTGTTTAAACCAGTGTTGCCAAAAAGATAATAGCTAAAAAATCACCCTTTAATTCACCATAGTGACAAGGGTGTTATTTTGTGGTTGTGGAGTTTTGGCTCATTTAACAATTTATATGGTCATCCTGGCTTCCCAGTCTATTCAAATTTTTTGGCCAAACGCGAGTGGATGGGTTGAGTGAACAATCAGGTCTACATCCGTACGAATTGACTAAGCAGGAAAAACTAAGTAGGTTCTACACTTGGAGTCCCATTATTAGTTTTAAATAAACGTTTACACCACGCGAGGAGCTGTCGGGTGACACAGATGTAGAAGTTTCCACGCCGATCGTAGAAGAGGTGAAACAAGCTGGTCAATATAAACGAGG
The DNA here is from genome assembly GCA_905231855.2 of Eristalis tenax. Classification (NCBI taxonomy): domain Eukaryota; kingdom Metazoa; phylum Arthropoda; class Insecta; order Diptera; family Syrphidae; genus Eristalis; species Eristalis tenax. The sequence goes on along the minus strand of HG993125.1, from coordinate 31,326,416 downwards.
ATATGACTAAAAAACGTTGTATTTGTTCGTTTGCAATCCTTTTTTTCGAGAGACAATAATACGACTGACGCCGATACACAGATCGATCCCCCCCACATCGTCTTCAAGAGAAGAGATGGGAGAGTACGATCGTACTGAGAGAGAGCATCAATGCGCCAGAAATGTTTATCGATCAAACATTGAGTATCGCTATAGGACTTCTATTTTCTAATTCATTAATAGTTATACATACATATTTTATCATAGTACAGTAAATTTAATTATTTGAGTGAAAAACCAGTGATTCATGATGGAATAAGGCCTATATGCGAGCTTGGACCAATCAGATGATATTCATAGCAAGGATCATATACAGCTGCGTTCAAAATAATAGTAGTGCACTTTTAATTTGCAAATCCCAAGCAATTCCATGCCAATTTTTTATATTCTCCCTTCATATCCCGAACAATTGCAAGCAAATGTTGTTATATTTACCCTGAATGCAGCCTGCAAAAACATATAACGGTAATTGACAAAACAAATACTGATCATATCTTCCATTGCATGTCGGTTGTAGTATCAGTCAGTCGTTAAAGGTTTGGCGAAGTGCTTATACAGCTGTTCAAAAAAATAGTAGAGTTCTAATTAACTGACTTAAAATTTGATAAAAAATTGAATTTAAAGGTAGAAACATAAAAGTAAGAAGAAATACATATTTTTAATTTAGATTATAGTAAAATCTTCAACTATTAATTAAACAGTGGGCCGCAATAAGCATTGCTCAGAGCAGGAGAGAAAATTAATTTTAAAATTAAGAGCAGATGGAAAAACGTATAAAGAAATTCAAGGAATCATAGGAAGCACAGCCCCAATGAATGCTAACGCAATAAAGCACCATCCTAAGCCCGAATCCCGTAGACGAAAAAAAAAAAACATCAGATTGGAGGACAGGCGAATTGTAGGATATAGCAGGACGCACCCCTCTGCACCTTCAAATGTCATCCAAAAGGAGTTGGGGCTAAGTATTAGTGCTGTCACAGTCCGCATGCGGCTGTTAAATAAAGGGCTTTACGCTCGGAGTCCCCGCAAGGATAGCTTTTGCACCTGGCCTGTGGAAAAATGGCGCAATATATTATGGACTAACGTCAATATGTTCGCCGTCTCCAAAAACGGAATATCGCCCTCAATACACTTTAGAGACCATAAAACACGGCGGTTCCAAAATAATGGTTTGGAGCTGTTTTTCCTACCAAAGTGTTGGGCCTATCCATCTTATTTCTGGGATCATGGACCAGACTGTATATGTTGATATTCTTGCGAGGATAATGTTGCCTTACGTAGAATATGAAATGCGCCAAACATACCAGCAAAAAAGCCAAGGAATGGTTTCGGGTCAATGGGGTTAATGTTATGGTGTGGCCCGCACAGTCACCAGACCTTAACCCCAAAGAAAACTTGTGGTGTGACTTAAAGAAAGCAGTGGCGAACGCAAAGCCAACCAATAATAGAGAACTTTGGCAAGTAGTGCAAAGCGCGTGGTAGAATATTACAACCAAGAGATGCAGGGATTTGGTGGACTCCATGCCACGTCGGTGCAAGTCAGTCCTAGAGAATAAGGGGTTTACAACCAAGTATTAAGGTTATCTTTTGTTTAAGACCCATTTTTTTTGTTTGATATCAATTTTTATTTTTTTTTTTATTTTCAATCAACACTATTACCTGTTATTATTTTGAACAGGCAAATTCTGTTCGTAGTTTTTTTGTTGCTTTATATTTTTAATTTCCAAGCTATAATTGCCGTCAATTAGGAATTAATTATTTTGTTGAAAATACACCTTTTATATCTATAATTAAGAATACAAACTTTGTAGGTACATGAAACTCAAAAATAAGTTGTTGTCATTCGACAAAGCCTAAATAACCAATATAACTAGGCGCACTACTATTATTTTGAACACAACTGTATGTAGTTCCCCCTGAAATCAGTAATTGAAGCCCTGCAACCTAAGTGAAATCAAAACCGAACTTGTACGAAATTGCCGGTTATCATTAATAACGTTGAGTTGAATAGAGACGAAATTAAGCGGTTAATTTGCCCCATCACCTTTACACTGTGGCATAGTATCGTGTTTGTAGGTTATCTTCAATAAGATAAAATTGTGATTTTTCATTCTAATAATAATTCCTTATAAAATGCACGGAGAAATCGTGAAAACAATTGAAAGAAAAAAGGAAGTACTTCCATCAAAACAATGCTTCACACACCGCATTTGCTAGATTACAGTGATTTTCTCCAGTTTCCGTTGGCTGCAGTTTAGCTGACGAGCAGACATTTTTTTGGCAGTATTCACGTGCACACATACGTAAACAAGTTTGTTCAAGTCCACTAAAATATTAATTTTATTTAATATTTCCACTATTTGCCAATTTTACGAAATTTGATCATGCTCAGACCGCGATGCGTAACCGCTCGCATGCACAAAATAAATGAAAAATAAAATTCAGTGATTTATACAAATTCGTAAGTTCTATAGAAGGCAACTGGTTGACGCCAGTCAAGAGCTCATTTGCAATTTCAACAGCACTGTTTAACGTTACCAAGCTGCAGGCAATCAAAAGGTGAAGCACAAGATACGTTTGTATTTCCTAACAACATATCGAAGCACAGTGAGTTTACACATTTATAAAAATGTATTAGCGGACTTGAAAGTCAAAGGAAAAATAACACACAATGGTACAACAAACTTATGCAACCAATAAAAAAACGCACATTTATATATTTAAGAATAAACAAAATATTTCAACAATATTTTTTGTGTCTGTTCGCTCACTTATCTACTTTTCGCACGTGTCATGTCATTTCACTTTTCTTTAACTTACAAGAGAAATCAAGTGTTACTCACCTTTTGAGACTCATGCTGGTGCTTGAATTGAATTTATTTTCTTTAGAGGTCGTGATGCCTGCCAACGTTGTATTTTCTAAATGGAAAAGGACAATTAAATGTTAGGTTATTTCCCGTCCACACGAGTATAATTTGTATTTGAATTCTATTTGAGTTTGTTTCACTATTTTTTACGATTTATCTTTATCACGATCAACGACTTTTGCTATCCCAGCTAACTCGAGACCGGTCCGGAGCGTCTGTTTGGTACGACTGTCAAAGTCGTCTGAAGCAACTTATGGTTATAAACACTGTTTAAACGTAATGCAATATAGTGTGTGTTTCATTCCCCTTTATGCTTCTCCTCAACGACCTAGTCATTGAAGTTAAAGATACACACCACCGCCAACAGCTGGTTGGCAGAAAAAATAGCTTTTTGTAAGAAAAAAAATATATATATACGTACATACATGCATTCTCTCTCTCACAAACACGATCGCCAAACAGACGGGTGACGGCGTAGGGCTGAAGCAGAGTTTGTATTCACTTAGCGCATGATCAGACTGATATTTTGACAGCATAGTGAATAATTTTGTTTGTATTTTTCGTATATTTAGGGTACTTTTTGAACTTTGTACTAGATAAAACAAGTTCAAGTTTTGTTTAAGAGAGATATCGTAAAAATGCGGCTTTCAGTGCTTGTGCACGCATATATGTATCGGTCAGCTGTAAAGCCACTTGCACACGGCTCTTGTTCTACTCAAATTGTTTGGTTGCAAGCACTTTTAAAAACGTGTTATGGGCGTGTTTCAGTTTCATTAGTGACGTTAAATTGATCACGAATGCTCTTCAATTTTAACGCGTAACGCAGTGTTGTCTAGCGCTGTCATTGACTCTAGCTATCGGATAAAACTCATGAGAGTATAACAGTGTCGGCATGTCATTTCAAGGGTAAATGAACAGAAAACTGTATATGTTGTTGGATTTCGTTTTTTGTTCTCTTTATCGGCTGATTGCGTTTGATGAGCAGAAGTTTGTTCTTATAGCGGATTTACATACCTCTGTGAACGGTATTTTACACGAAATTATGAGTAAGTGCAGATATACAAAATGGCAACAGATGTAATAAAATCATACAAATGATTAAAAGTCATTCCAGGCAGGCGTATTTTGTTCTTCCGATGGAGGTTTAATCTAAATAAAATTTAATCAATAGTACATCAAGTACATAACGCTCGCTTGTAAATGTTCAATCTTATTGTTATATCCAAGTGAGGTTTTTTTCAATTTTCAGAAAAATAAATTGAACTGAGTATCAACTAACCACTTCTCGTCTATCTATGAATTATTTTTGGTCTAGCGAACGCTTAAAGTCTAAGCCACACAAAAATGAATGCGGAAATATTTATATTCGCATATTCGTGGCGTTTTTCGGTTACTGCTCTCTTCAAACGGATTAATTGTGTTCGGTAGCGTTGTTCATTGATGGTTTTACCCGATTTTAGCAGCTCATAATACAGAACACCCTTCTGATCCCACCGAATACAGAGCACTACCTTCGCGCCATGGATATTCGGCTTTGCCGTTGATTTAGCTGGTTGGCCAAGCCAAAATCACCACTTTTGGCACGTTCACTCAGCTAGTGCATGTTCACCATAAACTTCCACCAAAATACGATGACTTTCGGCAGCAGTTTTCTTCATATTCAAGTAATGAAGAATAACTCCCCGCAAAAACACTTTTACAGGCACACAGTTCGACATATTTGAGTGAGAAAAAATTATTGGTGTTTACGCTTCAAATGAATGACATATACTGACATGACGTACAATGACAGTAGCTTTTCTACGCCTGTTCCAATGGAATAATAACAATTGACAATAGACCCAAGGTCATTATAGACGCTAACAACTCTGTTTCTCTACTAATGATAATTCAGTAAGAAACCTTAATAGAAAATTATTGCATCGATTTAGAAACAGCAATTTGTTAGAAATAAAAAGGGCTATATCCAAAAACTCAACTCTCATCGAGACTATGGTAACTGACAGTTGTCAATTTACGTGAAGCATGCAAAACTATATCTGCAGTCAATATCGAATGTAAATGCTTACGTGAACCCAAATTGACCCGATCCTGATAATAACTCCGATTTCACACTGAATGGTTTGACAGTATATGGTACAATCAGAGAAACAAATTTACCATTTTTATATACATATTTATATTCGTACATCCCAACTTTTTATCATTTTGCAACTGATAAAAGCGTATCACTTGAAAATGCTGCAAGGTATATGTTTCGAATAAATTGATGAACTTCTATTAGGCACACGTTATCAACTCTCGCCACGTATATTATTAATTTCACATTGAACTGGCAGTTTTTTCTAGATGTGAACTTTTATCCATGAATACTAGACCTAGACATACTCTAGAGAATGCCTTATTAAACTTAGTTAGCATAGCTTTCCTGAACGTCATCACGTGATAATATTCACGACCTGACTCTAGATTCAGTTGTTTATTGAGACATTTTACGCTCTAGTTACAATATCTTTTAGAATATGCTACAATTAAGTAAGCAAAAACTGCTCCGTAACTTTTACAAAAACAAATGTGTATGTATAATAAGAGATGCTTCTCATGACGATATTCTGAACAGGAACCTGTTGCATGATCCACAACTCTTCAACATTCAATCGCAGAGGGACCAGTCAGTTCCCACCGAACTGAAATCGCAAGGTCCGGTGATCTTTTACTGAAACCTCAATAGGCCGATCGCATCGAGTTTGAAGTGGCTTCGCTCTCAATTTTCAAATCACTCGCTCTCGCTGCCCACCAAAACAAATGCCACTCGCTCTCAATTTTTAAATTAACACCAGAACAGCTGTCTGTTGACAGGAAATAATAGCGTGAGAATACCAGAAAATATAAAGTGAATTCAAGGGGCTGCAACTAGGTTCATCAGAAACTGCGAGGTTTCCAGACCCCGAAAATGTATGGCGGGACCTGGTAGGTTCGGAGAAAATTTAAGAAAGAATGTAGCATTATTCTCATATTATTAATTATTAATACAAGAAGCTTTGAAACAGTTATTGTGATTACTACGCTTTTACTATTTTTTATATTTTGTGTTGTTTTGCAAATTTAACCTACGAACGATTCTTACAAAGTGGTGTTAATTATTACGTTGGATGTAATATGGTGCAAGTAGTCTATAATTTTGGTGTGCAGAATAACTTGTTTTCATTAAAAACAACAACCTTCATTTTCAAAATCTGTGTCTGTGTTGTCATCCGTACATCCGAATACCCGTTAGGTATTCTAATCGCAAAATCGGTGCTGAGAACCATGATTAAACTAAATAAATTTTGCATTCCGAGTGTTGGCCCAATATGAGTCTTTTATATTAAAAACAGCTGTCAACAAAACAATCAATCTTTTCAAGCGATAATTATATGGTCAGCAATATATTTAATATGTCCGAGTTATTTGAAATATTGAAGCCACTGCAACTTCAATGCAAACGTGCGGAGGAAACGCACTATTATGTGCTATATGACTGGAAGGATGATCTTACATTAACTCTCATTCAAATCGGATGACCCAGCGATACGTACCTATCCAACAATGGCAAAAAACGAAGTACCAGTTCTTATCGAGAAATATTTGCAATATGATGCATGAAAACATTTGCCTTTCATTTCATTTGTTTTACACATGTGTACACACACTACAGATATATCTTGTCATGTTAATTTGTTCCATAGTCCATCTGGTCAAATCGAGAAAAAAACATCTAAGAATTGAAGCCGATGACATTGCGAAGGTCAAAAATATAACACAATTCTCTAAATAAGATTTATGTATGGATACATACACACGAACCTAATAATAAAGTTAGTGGCGTCACGCTTTGGATAGCACTTCTCGTATCACGTTTTTATTTATTTTTTCCATGTTTACACAAAAGAGAGAAAGACTATAAGCATACATACAAACGTATCCGCATACATTCACATCCATATTGAAACAAACTGAACATACGATGAAATTAATTTCCAAGTAAACCCGCTGCCATTCATTAACTACTTGTTGGTTACCCTGAGTGCCAGAGAGCGTCGTATATATACTAGTCGTTGCTTATCAGTGTATGCGCGGACGAGCCTCCAAAAGTCCACATCGGAACACAAATAACTATCCACTTTTTGTATTTTCCTCCGTGTATTGCTAGACTATTGCAGCACCCATGGAGAAACTAGGGGCATGGCAACGCACGTTGATGTCTCATGAGTATGTCGCTAACCTATCACTTATAACGTTGACAGCAAAATAATTTAATCGTTCATATAGAAATATACATAGTTAATTTCCAAAGCAAACAAACAAAAATGCTATTGTTTAAGATGTTTTGAAAGTAATTGTTGCGTCAATTGACCGAGCAACAGAATCAATTTCAACTCGCGTCGACACTGTAATTGGTGTCTGCTTAATTAGAGATTGTTTTCCGTTGTACGTTCTGGTAGCATGTTACCATCGATTGTGTTGACGATTTAATGCGAAGATTCGCAAGCTCAATTGAAATCATGCACACTCCATCAAGTGGGATTTCCTTTAGTTGAACTGTTGTGGTTTGCTTTTCAAATAGGATTGATTTCTTGTTGAACAATTTCAAATGAATTAGTTCAGTGATGACTATAACTAACTTATTAACTAGAAACAAACTTTTATATAGAACTAACTATACTAATACGTGGAGGGGGAAGTGATGTAGAAAGGTCAAGGTACGACCCAGGGAATTCTGTCGACGAGTGTACACATTTTGTACTAGATAGTATGGATGAATGAAAGTCAAATGGATTTTGAGATAGATTGCTAAACGGGACATTCTACAGTTAGGCTCGAATTGGCCATAGTTGATACGATGGAGAGGGAGTCGGAGAACTACAGACCTCAGGCGACAATGGCTAGAGTTAGGATAAGGATATAAGCTACTTCGCGGTGTTATTGAAGGGTTTTCAAGCCAAAAAGTTGCTCAGTACCGTTGTTAAGATACTCTCCTCGAACCTTCAAGAAAGGATACGCTAAAACCGCCATTGGAAATTACCAGGGTGATTTCATTACAGGCAAATCAACAACTGATACGATTTTCACTTTTAGGCAGGTGATGAGAAAATGTCTAGAATTTAATGTTCCAATGTACCATCTGTTCATAGGTTTAAGGCCGCCGATAGCATAGCCAGAAGCCAAAAACCACTAAACTAGACCATCCCCCTGGTCTGACCTGCCTCCTCTTGACCACGGACCATGATCTCGAGGTCCAGATATTGGCAGACGACATCGACATCATCGGAAGAAATGAACAAGCTGTACACGAATCTTCGACCAGATCGAGAGTATGGCACACAATCATGGCTGCTCAGTAGTGAAAGAATGTACTTTGTCTGGTGGCTCCGAAAATCGGAAATTGGTATTTTGTATCTGACTCGTTGTAATCGTTTCTAATTTTTTATCTATTGAAATATTTTGTATGTTGTGAGTCACTGTGTCGCTGTACAGCTTTATCACGCCAGTTTCCACGCCATCCAATAGCGTGTATGCCTGATCGGACGATGTACGCACACGCACAATCGAACGCACACGAATGATCCTGTATGTGATACGTGCTGGCGTCCTTGAAATTATAAGGAGCACTGTAAGATGGACTAGAGGAGACTTCGTTAACAACCGTGGTCAATTACACACCGTCGTTACCTAATTCATTTATATTGTTTGAAATCTATCGTTTTGTATTAATTTGCCTTCTATCTATTGTATTATACTTATTTTTTCATACCCTCGTTAATAAACATTTGTTACAAACATTGAACATTCTTACCGTGTATTTATTCGACCATTTTTCTCGTAATTCATACACACAGTATCTTTATGGCAAAGGCACACAATCTGTAAATCGGAATTCAAAAGTACGAGTAATGCCAACTCTTTTGCGGAAATTTGATATTTTGTATTCCGACAGTGGATGTCAAGATCGGTGTCACTTGCGGATTTTCATTGGAAAACTATTTTGTAATGATATTTTGATTGATTTAATTAATCATAAGAAAAGAAAATGAGACATTAATAATAAATTTCTGCAGTTGAGCTTTGGTGAAACATGTGAGTATATTCTCTGTGAAATATTTATCGTTATTTATTACAAATTTCATTTCAATGGCAAACAACAAAAGACAGGACATACCAAGCCTGAAGTTTGAATCCTTGGTTGGTATTTATTTGAAAATATTTTGTTATTTAGATTCAAAGTATGTGTTGTATTTCAAGGTATAGGTGGATGTCCAAGTAATTTTTGGCCACTTTTGCCACTGAAAGGAAAAGTAATAGAAATATACGATGTGGGATATCTCCAACTCAGCCATACAAGAGCTCGGAAGATACTGGTGGAGTAGAAGATTTCAATATGGCAATATTGCCAGTTAAAGACACAAAAAAAACCACCCTCTGGTGCTGGTTGCTTCGCGGAGGGTGACAACATTAGACTGCTTCGGTTTTCCAAGCGGAAACCTATGCGATCTATACTGTGAAGAACAGGTGGAAGGGGAAAAGTATATGTGTCTGTAGTGACAGGCCTTGCTCAATCCTTTAACCAATTCCAGGACAGTTCAGGAATGCAAGTCCCTTCTGAATTTGATCGGCAGTCAGAATTTCCTAACACTTATCTGAATCCCGGGTCACCACGGCATCGCCGGAAATGTTATCGCCAATGAACTTGCTAGACAAGGATCAGAGGAGACATTCTCAGGACCTGAATCTGTGATGGGTCTAACTGCGTCCCATCGATTTTTTGCCTCTCGAAACCACAATCGGAGGTGGCATAACTCTCCAGGACGCAGACAGATCAAGCGTATGCTTCCTAATGTCTGTAAGAAATCCACGGCATTCTTCTTGTCCCTTGGCAGAAATGACTGCAGACGACTTACTTACACCTTCGCCAAAATCTTAGCAGAATCCTCCCTCTGTCACTGCCCCGCCTTTGCTCGGATCAGGTGGCAAGTTTTCGGTGCTGATGTGATGAGAGCTGATGATGTAGCTGGTCTTCCTCCGGAAAACCAAGAAAATACAGCAAAAGTAGGTTGCTACTTGGCAGTACAGCGGACCAAATTTTTGAGTCTGAGCGCTCCAGTGAAGTGTTAAAAACCTCAAACAAACAAAAAAACTGCACTACTCAATGAATTCGAATTATAGCATACTGGTATATTGTTCTAAATCAAACAATTACTTTGACCACTCTGGGATGCATCAGTTTGATTGGCAATTGGAGTAGATTCACTAAATTTTTGTAAAACAGAAGCTGTTGATACTTTCTTCTTAAGTTCATTGAATACACTTTTCCGAAATATCCGAAATATTTTGTGTTTAACTTTTGGAATAGTTCAAGTGCAAAGTTTAATCATAAAGGTAAATGTACAAATTTTTGGAGTGCTAAAAGTGCATAAAACACTACTATTATTATCAATATATATTCTCCAAAAACTATCTTTGAGATCAATGACAGTAAACAACTTCGTGTACTGAAGCTTAGTCGTTAAATCCTTCTCAAAAGGCTCCCTTATAAAACTGATATACAATTCTCGTTGGTCTAAACATAATCTAATAGATTTGTCAAGCACTTCAAGAACCAGATTACTGACACAGTCAGTGCGACAGTCCACTTTTTTGATTATGTCTGCTGTTAACTTCGTTGGATTTCAAAATACTCGGTATATGTCTTGCATTTGTCGGGAAATTAAGCCAAAGCCAGAAAATTTGTCTTTCTTGTTATTTAAAACTAAAACTGACTTCCTTCCCGTATAAACATCACCTATATCAATGTTTAGGTTCACTAAGGCGCCACAAACATTGGCATTTTCGCACTATCCTGAATGCATGTTATTCACGTAACTAAAAGTTAGAACGATGATTTTCATTAAGATATGTAATTTTACTTTCAGAACTGCTTGACAAATCATTTCTATTGAAGGTGTAAGCTTTACTTTTTGAGTAAACATAGGAAAAATTATTTAATGAACTACAAATGTTGCACCGCATCCCCTTCTGAGTAAATCCATGTCTTATGATGATACGAACACTTTTTGCAGTTTTCCATACTCCGAATATTCTCAATCTGGTTGCCCATGCCTCTCCTCAACTTCGCTTACAGTTAATTGTGATCGCTGAACGTATCTTGCGTACTCATGACTGATTTCTGCTATTCCACAGAACTTAATGACTGATATTAAGGTTAAGTTTTCCTTACTCCCAAGTTTTTATGATATGTTTAGTGATGCTATAATTGCTTAACAATGTCAGGAAGAAAACTATCAGAATGTTCATAGGCTTGCTACTCTCGCGAAAAGAACTTTAACCGCTGTTATGTTGTATAATTTTGGCTTGACAATATGAATCAAAATGTTCTATTACTTATCAAACACTTTCTATTGGCGTCGTATATATTAAGAGTTTCATAGATTTCTATAGCTTTTTATCCATTAAATTGAACAGCATTGCAACTTTAACCCAATCTTCTACACCTTAGTCCTAGTGGCTGCCTGAACATATTGTGACGTGAATAGTTAACGTGCATAAGATGAGATAAGCAGGACACCAACCACCACAAAAAACGCCATCTATTCGCAAGGGGAAGAAAGTTGTTGTACATACTGCAAGAATGGATGTCGCCATCTATACACTGATAGATTACAAAGAATCATGTCTATAAGCGCCATTGGGGAAATTCCATAGAATCGTGGCGACAGTATGATCTAGAAGAACTATTGGGAGGTAAAAATATCGGGACGACGGTCGATGCGAGTTCGGTTAAATAATTATTACAGTGCAGTTCAGTTGGAAAATTATTACAGTAGAGTTCAGCGTCATTATTAGTAAAGTTCAGTTTGGGATTTTATAGTTAAGTTGAAAGTGTTAATCGGTTCAGTCTGAAAGGCAGCAATGTGTTTTTTAGTAAAGTAATAGTTTTATACAGTGTAATAAAGTATAAGAGTAAATCAGTGCTTGTAAATAAATTCGTGTATATCGTGAATAGTGAACTTTTGTGTTTCATTCGTCACAATCCAGTGATCGAACCCGTATTTGTGGACAATTTAATAAATTGTACGTAGACTCATTTCGGATAAACGTAACAATATATATATATTGTAAAAAGTTTTTGAGCCCACTGATTGTTCACACATGGAACCTGTAGCTCTAAATTTACCCATTTTATTACTTGAGAGTATACTGAGGTTCTTAAGTAGAATAAGAAAATCTAACTGGTTGAATTACCACCATATTGAACCGCGCTTTGGATGAAAATATGAAAACATTAGAAAAGGATGAAAATATGTATACATTAGACTGTGTATGGATCAAACCTATTTAACTTACATCTGTTATCCGTTTTCTTTTGTTTTTTCCAACCAGCCGTAACACATGATTAATGTAATTTAATTATTTATTAATCAACAATATATCGTTACAAACGTGACCCAAGTATAATAGATAGAGTAGAAAATAAGTATTATATTTTTCCGACTTCGACAATTTCGACTGATGTAAATAGGTAGATGCTGTGCAGTGACCCCGCACTAGCTTTTCTAATGTTTTTTATGTTCGATTGAGAATTGATAAAAGCATTGACCACAAAAAGCCAATATAGCACATCATCATGATATTTAAACAATTGGTCTAAACAGTTTTTTTTTTAAATTTTTTATCAAATATTTAAATTTATTTTTTTAATTTTTTATCAAATATTTACGAGTTTTTATTTCAAAAACGGTTGACATAAATAATCTGAGTTAAATGTTGGACTAAACGACAGGCTTCTGTATAGTGTCGGTAAAGTACTTCATGGGTTGCCGTTGTTATTAAATTTTTTTCCTTGGTTTTGACCCTTCCACAACCATTGGTGCCAATGTTATCGTACACGTGCTATACAGCTATTGAAAACTTGTGTTGGGGCTTCTGCTTTACGGAGGGTGAAAATGGTGATTTTATCGAGTCTTGGTGACATGTTATTGTTTAGCGAAAATAAACAAAATACTTCTGGTTAGATGAGTCCGCAGCCATTAAAGACTATGTTATTTTGTTTTCTTTTCGGCGTGAGTTTGGCTTAAAAATCTTAGTCTTTCATAAATATTTTTAGATTTTTAAAACCATGTGCTATGCACTTAAGGTTAACAAAATATCTCTTCAACTTGAGAAACACATTTTCAACAAAATTTCACTTGTCTTTATAGCAAACTTCTTAAAATAAATTCTGTATCTTTGTATGTCATTTTCCTAGTCTATTCCTGACTAACTAAACTGAAATCAAAACGCCTATTAAAGCTCTTTGGTTGATTTGGCATTAAAATTGGAGAGTTTGGGCCTAAGATAGGGTCTAACAGTTGGAATAAATACTGAGTTGAAAGCCTACTTGGCTTTGACACCAAGATCGGAATTCCTGCCGGCGGCCCTGCCAAGAAATTGGTCAAACCTACAGGAAAGCTCAGTATTACCATCCAGTCCATATATGTAAATGTATATAATGAAAAGGAGAGGTGACAACAAGCACTCTTGAAGAATTGCCGAAAGAAAAAGAAACTTGGAAATCGGTGAAAGGAAAGATTCCACACCATTTTCAATACCCTTATTAATGATTTTATTAAGAATCTCTTCTTTATCAATGCAAAGAGCTTTCATTTCCTTCGTCTTCCAGATTGGAAGACAAAGAGTCATCGCTGATTTTGGCCTTTTTAAAGGCATTATCGGACCATTTTTCTTCGAAAGTTTATAGTGCTTAAAATACAATATATGGATGTGACCAACATGTGTTTTCAACAAGACGGTACTACATATTCAACAGCCACAGAAACATTCAAATAAGCCTTCTGCAATTGTTACATTTTGCAGAATAAAAGACGTCCGATCCTTTCGACGATCCGCTTTATTCTGTTTTATCTTCTTTTGGTTACATTTACAATTCATTAGCTGATAGAAGGGAGTGATGCTAGCTGAGTAAAATTGTTACAACCCAAAATGCCATACACAATATATATATATAGCTAAAATATAGATATACAACGCATCATCAATGTATGACACTTGGCAATCAGCATAGAGTAGAAAACTATAAAGAAATATCTGTCACTTGGAACACCTGGACACTTGGAATAAAAATTCATAAATTATTATTTGTCACTACAACAATATCTGGCACTCAATGCTTGATACTCCGATGGTATGGTGAATTCAAACAATTCACGGCCAAGTGCGTGGGAGATTCCAGCCCAAGTGCGGTCATTACACAACAACACCTCATCAACTGTGAGCAGAGATTTGTTTACGATGGATGAACTTAGGTAGAACTATTTAATGTTGCTCGATGCGGCCGTCCATGTGAGAGCTTCCGTTTTACAGCTGCCTGCGCCACTATCTCTCTCCATCTTTCCCAGTACCAACTGCACGTGCCGAACCGTGCCGAATCGCACGGTGCATCGCCTATTTGTTATCGTGGTGCGACACTACCGGATCAATTTTCCCAGGCTGCCGAATTCGGCCATAGCAACGAATAGTTCCTTGTGATGAATGCTGCCGTATGTGGCTTTAAATTCGATGATGTGTATCAATCTGAAATTGGCTAGTCTTCTCCAAGATTTGCCTGCATGCTTTTCCCAAATTCTCCAGATGATCTCGTTGAATACTACCAGATCATCGTCTTCTGCCGTGAATAGCTCTGATGGTAAGCCATCTGAGGCTGAGGCTGCTTCTTCAAAGCTAGGTTGGAGGACTACTTCATCGACTTGAGTTGGGATTTCCTGATTCACTATAGCTCCTATCTCCTGGTCAGGCCCGCTAAGCAGCCTGTGGGGGTGCTGCTAATATACACCCACTTCTTCCCGTCTTATAGCCTGGTACTCCTCTTGCGCTGCTCTTGTTTTCCGTTGGTATGCCTTAGGTATTCCTTAGGCATACCATAGAGTTTCTCATATAATTACTCACCGTAGGCTCTGACAATATCGGGAGTGATCAGGTGTCCTGTGTCAAAACTCCACATTGTTAGATAGTGCAGCTTTTTGACATTGGACAGTCGAGCACTGAATCTTGGTGCCACCAGGAAATGGTCAGAGTCGACGTTTACCCCCTTGAATCTTCGCACATCCACGATATTTGTCTCGAGTCAATGGGCACATGGTCGTTTTCGTTGACGGTCCGAAACCGGACATCGCCAGGTGGCTATGTGGAATTTTTTGTAAGGGAAACTCGTGTTACTTATTACCATACAAAGTCCGTGACTCCGAAACCGTTATCCGCTGTCCTGTCGTGAGGACTGTGTTTTCCGCCAAAGATGTTTTCCTCCGAGCACGATTTTCACATCGTGCTCCGGACAGGCTCCGTAGGCACCTTCAAAAACTAAAATGAGAGCCAGGACGTAAAGACTATGAAGTGACTGAAAAGGCGGGCATTCAAGCCAAGAAAGAAAGCTTAATTAAACGGCCCCTTTCTCCTTTACTAACGCATATGATGGACACGAGGCATGTAACTAAAAATCTGTAGGCACTCTGGTCAGGTGAAGAAACCTATGGAACACCTGATGATCGAGAAAGATTTGCTTAAGAGGGAGAGACTTTCAAGAAATCCCATAGAGGAAGGTCGTAGAGTTTTTGAAGGCAGCACTTAAATCCGAGACCAAAAGACAATAGACATACGTGGTCGCAGTACTAGTGCTTGTATTACACACTCCAAGTTCTTCAATACAATGAATCATCCAAGAGATCGTTGCCAGAATTTTCAGCATCGTCGATGGCCGAGGGCGGGTTGTTAGCCCTCCGCACAGCGCTAATGGAAACTATCGATAAACACCACTAACTGACACTTCTGTATGGTTGATCTGCGACTTTTGACAGAAAAATGTTATTTGAATTTAATTCACTCAAAGCTTTTGGGCAAATGTATTATCCGTTCTTAATAACGTCTGAGCAAAAAAGGGGCGACAAACTCTTAAAATTTAACATTTACCTAGTTTTAAAATACATGTAAATATATGTATATGTATACACATTATGTATGTTATAAAAAAATGTTTGTATTTACATTTTTACTGATAACTGGTAATTACGTTTTTTTTAGTAATGCCAAGTTCACTAAAGTGAAAAACCATTGTTGTTAATTGTGGCGTTGTGGGTTGGTGCGTCGACTCCTACGCACTTGAGCCTAAGTTGCCTAGGTTCGATTCCTGGCAAGACCAACATTTTTTCACTACCCAACCTCTTCCTAGTTACTGACAATGCTCAAAGAGCATAATTGTCAAGGTTCTATGGCTTTTCGGAGTCGGAATAAAACTGTAGGTCCCATCCACTCCTGCTAGAACAGTAGCACGCATTACACAAGTGGTTGCTGAGAAGCTAAACGCTGGCTGGGTGTACCTAAGCTCCGTACCTGAGAGAAGTCGACAGTAAAGCTGTTTCAATTTACAAAAAACCCAAGAATTTAGGATTTAATTAAAAGTTCGCAGAAATGTTTTGCTTTGGATTTTGATACATATGATTACTTTTTTGATCCAACTTCGGCAGCTGTTTATCAAATAATAACGAAACTAAACATCAATTAGTTTTAGAACTAAAACAAAGACTTTGTCCACATTTTAATGGACGGTTTTAAGTAGCGCCTCAAATAAGACAGACGTTTCTTCTTAAATATTCATAATGACTTAGACGAAACTTTTCAATTAATTTTATAAAAGATGTTATTACAGATAATATACATCCCGTAGAAGGCCACGGCCTAGCTCCTACAGCAAACACTCGTGTTATGCTTAGTATTGTTCTCTCACTAGTAGAAGGGACCTTCAGTTTTCAGCGGACTCCGAACGGCCAAGTTTGAGAAGCTTTTTTCTAGACATTTACTACTCTTTGAGCATTGTCAGTGACTCGAAAGAAGTGGTGCTGTGACAATTATTTTGGTCGTACCGGAATCGGACACAGGCAGCGAGGTTTAATTGCGTAGGAGTCGCCACGGCCTTTCGGATGAAAATGAAGACTTAATTCAGAATCATTTACAATAATAAAATATTTAATTAATAAAAGAGTTTTTTTATTTCTTTTAGTTAGGATTACTGCTTGACTTACATCAACCATTTTTCGACAAGATCTCCCCCTCCTCTCTTTTCCATTATTGTATTATGTTACAAATTTCAGATCGCTTCAAAAGTTAGAGACTTATTTTCAACTCTCCCATACAACGATCATTGTGATGAGCATTGTGCGATCAGACTCTGATCATCAGAGTGATACACATACACTTATTAAAAACATCGATGGATGCAACTGTGACACTTTGAGCAAGGGCCAATATCAGCGTCATACCTACTTACCACATATTACACAAGAACTGGGGGTACCCTGAGAGTACCTGTTACTGATATATGTAAATGTGAAACCCTAAATAAACTTTAAAACTCCAAGCATAGAAGATAACAAATTGACAACTTTTTACTGCACGAGCCAGATTTGCACGATTTTAAAACGAGTTGATCAATCGTGCCAGAATTTTAACAGGGATGACTTAACAAGGTAATGTGCATCCGCCAAGAGTTACACGAGGTAAAAACTTGACAATTGTTTACTGCATGAGCTGCATCAATCCAACATACAATTAACATCCCATTGGATCACGTTTCACATCACAGGCTTCGGGCGCATTGTAAGTACGAAAAAAATAAACCCATCGATATACAGTCATCCTTTAAAATTGAATTCTTCTAACCAACAACCTATGCTTTTCCAAACGCAGCTTGAACACAATTATTTTCTAATAATACCTACATATTAAAATAACATACATCATTTCATGTGTTCACACAAAACACCATTTTATATACTAATATAATTATATCTAATTTCTTGCATAAACTGTCGACAATTTCCTATTAGTCGATTTCTAGGCCGCATGTGACAGGCTTCATAGAGACGAGCTATACAACGCCATGTCTAGTTTTAACATTCCTGCCAAACTCGTCAGGTTGTGCAAGTTGACGATGGAGTAGTCTTGCTGCTCCATTAAGGTCGGTAACGACAGGCTGTCACCTGTCATCTTTAACATCATACTGGATAATATAACTCTCGAAGGACCAAGCTGACTTTATATAAACAACAGCGGATGAGAAAGTCCTTGGTCTCATCGAGAGAATAATTCTTCGTGCGATCTTTGGTCTTGTTTGCATTGACGGTCTTTGGATGAGAAGATTCAATCTCCAACTGTACATCGACATGGGCCTAGTCAGGTGTCTACGGATCTAATGTCTTAGGTGGCTGGGCCATGTAGAGCGTAGGATAACTCAGCTGTGGCCCGAAGGATCGTCGACTCCGTATTTCTGGTAAAAAGCAACAAACGACGCCCGCGTTTAAGCTGGAGAATGACCTCAACCAACTTGGCGTGCGCTAATGGAGGCAGGTAGCCAGAGACCGTGCTAGTTGGAGTGGATTTTTGGTTGAGGCCAAGGTCGACACCGGAGTGTAGCGCAAAATAAGGAAGATGTTTATTTGCTATCTTTCTTTATCTTCTTTTTATCACATATTGTACATTTCAAGGTACAAATAAAATAGAATATGTAGCTGAACAGTGCGGATATATTTGCAATTCGCTCCATGGAAAGAGAGCATACTTCGCGTTAATTACTGAAAAGGTTAAAATGATGGTTCGATAATTTTCACATCACAACATTTATTATGGAATTCCCCCATAGGGTAGCATATATCGGCGGAAATCGTTCGTCGCGTAACTCGTTTCATTAACAACTCGAACAACCTTTTGACATGAAGAGAAACATAACAGAAAACTAACCTAGAAGTAGCAAATGAAGGCAGATAACTGACTTTCCACAATTCAAGTAAAAAGGAAGTTCTTGATCTAACCCTAGCTATTAAAAACGTGCCCCTCTCTATAGAGAAACTAGCGGATCATGTGCCTGCTTCGCTAAGCAGATCCCATTAATATAAGAATGAAAAGAACTTGTTTTACTGTCGGTTTTTCCTACATTTATTTTATATTATTTTATCTTCTTCTTTTTATCCAAATCTATGTTTTTACTTCAATTCTCGCAGAGCCCTTTAGAAAGCTTAATAAAAAAGCCCAGAGTTGTGGTATAAATAAACAGAAGTAATAAGGAGAAGCATGGACATTTCGCATTTCCAAGAAGATGTTCCTTATAAAAAAAACTGCACTTTAGTTAAGAAGCGTAAAATTCTTTCAATTGAAGAGATCAGAATTAAATACCTTTTTTAAAATACTTTACATCTGCAATATATTTTACATCCAAATATGCTGCATGTACATAGTTAAATAGAAGTAAAGGTAATGAAAACAATGTCAATACCATTGAATTTTTAAATGTTTCATTATCATTGATTGGTAACCCATTTCTACTAAACTTAACACAACCACACACAACAACTTCTTACAAACCATATACATATAGACCAGTATCAAAGTGTGAAAATTTGGTTAAAATCGGTAAATGGGTTTAGGCGTGAATAGGCGACAAACACTTGAGACTCAGTTTGTATAGATATATAGATGGAAGGTATGTCTCTAAAGAAGCCTCCTTCTCAAATCACAAGTAAAGAGTGATTTTTTAGCTATTATCTTTTTGGCAACACTGCAAACGAACAACGCTTGCAAATTATTGAATTTTATTATCAAAATGCGTGCTCTGTTAAGAAAGTTCATGGCGACATCACATGTGTTCAGCGACGAAGCTCATTTTTGGCTCAATGGGTACGTAAATAAGCAGAATTGTCGATTTTGGAGTGAATATCAGCCAGAAGCATTGCAAGAGCTACCAATCCATCCAGAAATAGTCACAGTTTGGTGTGGTTTATGGGCTGGTGGCATCATTGTACCGTACTTCTTCAAAGATGATGCGAATCCTAACGTAACTATGAATGGTGAGCGTTACCGTGAGATGATATCCAACTTTTTTTTGCCCAAAATGCAAGAGTTTGACTTGCATGACATGTGGTTTCAACAAGACGGTGCCACATGCCACACAGCAAGCGCAACAATGGACTTATTGAGAGGCGAGTTCGGTGAACATTTTATTTCACGTTCGGGACCGGTCAATTGGCCGCCTAGATCGTGCGATTTAACGCCTTTAGACTATTTTTTGTGGGGCTATGTTAAAGCTCATGTCTATACAGACAAGTCCGCTTCAATTGACGCATTGAAAGACAACATTGAAGCATTTATTCGTGAGATACCGGCCGAAATGTTGGAAAGAGTATGCCAACATTGGACTAAGCGGATGGACCATTTGAGGCGCAGTCAAGGTCAACATTTGCATGAAATAATCTTCAAACATTAAATTATATGGACCGTACTATCGATTCAAATAAAGATTTCATGCATTTTTCTGAATTTTATGTGTTTTTTTTTTCTGAAAAACTTTCCTATAGCTTTTACAAAATCACCCTTTATATACTACTCACCTTTAACACAGGTCGTCGGGCATTAAAATCAATGAACTATAGAACACCCAAAGCTACCAATTGGGATACATATGTATAAATACAAGTACTCCTGAAAAACTTGAAAAGCCTATGGAGTTCCTAACAAACTCAGTCACATCTATATGATAGTTGCCCTTTAAAAATGAAGGACTCCACAGTCTGTACCCTGGGCTGAACAACTTAAGAAAATTAGCAAGGCGTAAGTTCGACAAGAAATGGGAATCATAGGCAGTCACCAAATACAACAAAGAACTCACATTTCCTAAGAGTGTATTAATGGATGTAACGCCAAGAGTTTACAAGGTACTCTCAAATTACTCCTTAATACTCACTTCCACGGGTGTATTGATAAAGACAACATGACAAACTATGCACAAACAAACTACTTCTTCAACAGAGAAAGGACTTCCTGTATAAATAATTACATAAAGTTTTATAAAGTTTAATGGCCCTAAATAGCTTTAAACCATTCAAAGCCCCTGAGCCGGATGGCATTTTGCCATCACAATTATAAAAAAAAATATTTCAAAAATATTTGTTTTTAAGTCTATTTGAAGTTAGCTACCACAAACATTTTGACAGGCAGTAAGATTGACTGCGCTGAACACAGATTGCCTTGTTGCAAATTTGGCATTCCTTCCTAGTTGGACCTCTCTTGGAGTGAGCACAGCAAATAGTACAGATGTACCCCGTATTTTATGC
The DNA here is from genome assembly GCA_905231855.2 of Eristalis tenax. Lineage (NCBI taxonomy): Eukaryota > Metazoa > Arthropoda > Insecta > Diptera > Syrphidae > Eristalis > Eristalis tenax. Next base: position 31,305,325 of record HG993125.1, on the reverse strand, counting down.
AGCAAGTCTCTTTCTTGTGAAGACTACTTTCTACTCTAGCTTCGTTTCTATTATTGTATACAAAAAGGTTTCATGGTGTTCAAGTTGCGGTGAACACATATATGGCGTCAAGATACCTTTGCATTTGAAGGTTGCCAATAATGTGAAATTTCGAGTCGATAAATTTGGACATCCATTTTGCCTCACAACATTATGCAAGGTTAAAAAAGGGCTAGGCTCTCCTTTTCGCACCCTATCTGTAACCAAATGAAATAACGCTCTGAGCATGGTCTTAAAAATCAATCGCCAAGAAACTATATATGTTCTCAATAGGTTTACAGAACACAAGGCCAAGGTAAACTACATAACGATAACTGCCAAGCCAGAAAGGCAGCACAACTAGTACGAACGAACAGGCTGCTCACCCGGGTATGCACGTATGTTTAGTGCGGTGTAATTTTACAGAACTTGTAGTTAGTAAATATTCATCTATATGTATATGCTTAAAATTAATTAGAAATTGTTAAGGGGGTTTCCTCGCACCTAAAATCCAAGCGGCAGGCAGTTCATCCCCGACGTCCAGCGAGTACATACGTTCGTAAAAATAAATAATCGTGTCGTCTAATTAATTATGCTAATATAGCTCTATATACACCTCATATTTTTTTTAGGAATCATTTATTTTATGCATTTTTACAGTGTTTAAGGATATGGAACTAAACCCCTATTTTTTATGCACTTTATGTCATTTTTTACACGGGGTTTTCATCAACGTTTCTACCGTGTAAGAACAGAATTAGGTGTTAGGTATACTCAGTCTACTTAACAACAACATGTTACTGCTAGAACTAGTGATTAAAAACTCGCAATTCATAGTCAGTCCATTAATAGTGCATAGAGTCAGCTTTAGTTATAACTGGCTCTAAGTTAAAAAGCCGACCTTAACTTTTCGTTATTTATAGACAAATTAATTAAGTGATAAAGTGATTTCATCGAACAAACCCAAATGTCAAAATATTTCACGAGAAATCTATTACTTTTTTGTGTGTTTCAATTGTTGAAATCAATATAACGGATGCAAAAAATGAATTGAAGGTATTACAGGTTTTTTGTTTAAGATTTATTATAAGTAATGCTGTATAATTACGACAAAACGAGACAGATCGCACAACTGGGACCCCATAGAAAAGGCAATCCTGCGACAATTTGTTGAACAGAATTTGGAAACAGAGGCAACGATATACAAATGATACGGAGAAATTTTCTTTTAGTCGATTTCAACGAATATGTGTGCTGAGGAATATCAAATGAGCGTAGATAAATTGAACAATGATTGCGAATGAAAACGGTAGCAAGAAAGAATCGAATATTCCGCAAACTGCCGCAGCTATAAGTCCCAAAAACGCAGGTAATCCTTTGTGGCCAAGATTAAGTATTGTTTTGATTGCACACATAATCAATGGAATGGTTCAATCAATAGAAAGAAACAATCAATTTATTGAAATTATTGAACACGAAACAAAAAAGGAAATCATAGCAAAGACAAACATTTTTTTTTGTTATTGTTATTCTGTTTACTTCATTTTAAAATAATTCATAAAACCCTACTTGTAAATTAAATAAACTCAACAAATAGAAGTGATGCCATTTGAAGACATATTTTTTCTGATCACAATACACAATCGAAAATTTATTTTCATTAAAATGTATTTTGTAATATAAATGATTGAATATTTCAATGGTGAGCGAGATCAAAAATAGTGAGCGGCGAGTTTAAGATAAGCAATAAGAAAGGTAGGAGTATCGTTTGGGACGTGTTCGGTATAATGGTGTAATACACGATAAAGACGGTGACACTATTGAATATTTATTTGCATATATATGCAAATATATATGTATTGATTAAATATAATCAAAAAAGTACTTCTTAGCAAAAGTGCTATCATCATCATCATCATCATCATCTTCTGACCCACATGCTCCACTAAAGGAGTCGCGGAGATAAACCACACACGAAAGATCTCCAGGCAATTCGATCTTCCGCCATCGATTCTAACTCATTAGGAGTTATGCCCTAGCGTAACCAGGCGAGTTTTCGGACTTGGTCCAACCACCTCGCCACCATGCGACCAAACCACCGCAGCATAGCCCTTTCCGGTAGAAGAAGCAGCTGCTCAATGTTGAGTTCATCGCATATATATCATCATATATAATAATGCTGATGCTGTTATTCCAACTTAAGCTACGTAAAAGCCACAAGTGCACTAAATGTATTGTGAATTTTCTACAATTAGCATTGTATTCCCAAATTAGCTGAAATACTCATATTTTCATTTCAGGTGATCAAGCACTGTTTCGGTGAAAGACGTGTTGAAAAAAGGCAATGAGTGGTGCAATAAGAGACAATGAGTGAAGTACTCACCCATTAATCGAATATTAGGCGATTCATTTGTTTCAGTTTTTAAGATGTGAATGCAATGAACATTGTACTAGAAAAAATAAGAACGTCTTGAAATCCATTTACTGTCCTCCGCGTAGTTTAATTGATCAAAACGAGTTCGAAAGAATTTTCCACAACCTTGCTCTTGTAATAAATTGTAATAAAAAGTCATGAATTGGTAAACATTGAGAAACCACTTACAAGACATAATAGAGCACGGCTATAAACGAATATATGTCTAATCTCTCGAACTAATCTTGCTGGGAGAACGACGATAAAATATGCATTGCAAAAATACGGGCTTAACGGGCTTGTCCGCAAAAAAGAATGCCAACTACTGCCTCTGGAAAGCACCTAAGAGTTGAACCCCAACGACATACGGCCCTAACAGGAAAAACTCAATGCGAGTGGGCAATAGAAAATAAAGAATAAGCGGATATCTTTGCAGACCATTTGGAAGTAATGTTTAAACCACACGATGGACAAATAATTTCTGTAAACTCCTACGATTCAATTAGACATTTTAATTAAACAAACGCAAGCACAGAAAAGCTCCTGGTTATGATTTAATCACATGAGAAGTTCTGAAAGAATAAGTTTAATTAAGTTTCTCTATGTTAACAACGCCACCTCTATATTATACATGTCCCTATGAATAGAATGTGGGAGAAATAATAATGGTATCCGGATAAACCCTTAATAGAAAAAAGTCATAGACCGATCTTATTTCTTCCGGTAACGTCTTCAGAAGGATCGGTTTTAGAAGTAAGCATTCGAGTTTTGATCAAGTATATGGCATAACTGATGTAATAGAACAAAAATTATTTAAACAATTGCAAGTCTGCTCAGCTGTATATCGATGTTTCCCAAGCCTTTGACAATGTTTGGCACGATGGCTTGAATCTGAAAGAATCTTCCTTGTACAGGAAAGAATACTAGCTATTTAAACCTACAGACTCTAAAGTATGACAAGGAAGTGTTCTTGGCCCTCTTCTATACTAACTTCATAGTATACGTATAGTATGCACAAAAGTTGGTATGCCCAAGGTCGAAGAGTTAACTAGAATGTTGCAATTTCGATTAGACCGGGTTCTCACCGAAAAGCAAGCAAGCGCTAAGCCCCGTCTGGACGTATGATACACAACTTTGGAGTTGTTCCAAGGAAAGTAACAAATATATTCTATATACTGTTCAAAATAGAGTACTAAGAAACATCGTCAACGCACCCTGATATACAAGAAACGACGGTATCCACAGAGATCTTAAAATTCAATCAACAGAAGATGAAATTTAAAGTTTTACTACTAAGCGTAAACGTCGTCTGGAAGAGCCAATAAACTAGGCTGTCCTTCCAATTCTCGACGAAAGTAACGCTTTCCGCCGTCTTCAAAGGAAAAACAGTTTGACCTAGCACGATGAATTCAACCCGCGCTTAGCTATGGTATTAGCAAGAACTCTCAGTCAAGAATCTCTTGCCAAAGGCCACTTATCTTACACCGCATCTAAATTCAACATTTCAGCTAGTTTCAACATTTCAGCCCAAATGTTCAGAATTCGCCATACGTTTTCCAAGATTCCGAAATATTGGATTTCAGCGAAATGTTGAATTTCGTAGCTGCATTTGGAAGTTTATCAAGTCGAACAATCATCGTTGACTAGCATTGGTTCTTAACTGACTTTCGTAATCCGACTTTAATTTCGATAAAACAAGATATGTTTTTTTCTAGATAGATTTCAATTACCATGGAATTATTTCTATTTTAAAGCCAACGAACAACAGAAGTTAGGAATTAACATTGCTTTTGTTTCCCCTTCAGTGCCTTTAGTGAACGAAAACCTGGTAATGTTGTTGGCAAGGGAGGTGAGGTAAAAGAAACCACAGAAAGGAAAGACAAAGAAAGAGGCGGGAAATTTAAAGCTTAACATTTTATTTGTAATCAGTCAATGCAATGATTGTAGTCAGAAATAAAAAAAAAGTAAAACGTTAATATGAAATATTTGTTCACTGATTTGTAAGCACTTTTAAATTATTTAGTAGACCAACATCAAAAATATGTTGTAAGGGTCATGTGACCCTTGTCGCCTTACTAGTGATAAAACGTGTCTTGTGCGAAAGCAGACAAGTTGTATTGGATATGAGTAGGTAGACACTCAACGCACTTACGATGATGGAATACGCGATGTTAAGTTTAATGTATACTTAAATACACATTGTAGTCATTGTATACTTAAGGGGTGAAAAAAGAGGCCAAGAATCGAAAGAATATGCACGAGTTAGAGGAAGTTTTGACTTATGGAGAGTATGGAGAATTGAGGGGAATGCTAAAATATGACGAAAAACTTTGAGTTGGGGAGAAATCCGACTTAGTAGTTGGACTCTCCACTCTACATAATATACATATATGTATAATATATATTATATAACACATTATTTGGATATCTATCATAAAATGTATAAACCACAGAAAGAATTAACGGTTTTCGAGAACACTTACCACACAGAAAATGTCAAGTTTTGTTGTAATATATATGTATATAAAATATTTTTAAAACGCATTTATCAAGCGTGACGAATTGAAGAAATTGACGAATTTAAACTGCGAGCGGATATGGGTTTGTTTGACTTCAAAAAATAGTGATTTTGAATAAGTCTTGCGTTTACTATGACAATAAAGAAGGCGAAAGGACTCTGCGATATTTTAACTTAAAAAATATGTAAAACGAGTGTTTTTCATTCTTGTTTTAATGTGATCATGGTCTGCTAGTTACTATATATTGTGTCAACAATCTTTAGCATTTTTAAATTAATATAACTAGCTAAAAAGGTGCAACCACTTTTGATCAGAAAAAACATCAGTAATCAATCCTGAAAGCAGCTGCCACTTGAAATATTGAAGCTGGATTTAGGTGCGGTGTGTCCGTATTATTTGAGAAACTAAAACTGCTTGATGAGTGTTAAAGCGTCTCAGTCAAGAAAGTAAAACTGCTGGATAAGTGTATAATTGAGCTTTGGTAAATATATTTTGTTTTAAGGAATGTGGTTTTATTGGGTAAAAATATCCTTCGTCTAGTGGGAATGGTCTTTTGAGGATCTTCACCCACCCTCACAAAAAATAAAGCTATACGTAATTGGTGAAATCTATTGTGTACGAAATTAATGATGGATTGACATTTTTTTGTAGTAGACGCTTCCTGTAGAGCCATGAAATGAAACTTTTGTTGGAAGAATATTATTCCCTGTACACAGTGCCTTTGCCGCCTAATGTTGTCAAATTTCAAATGAAATCGTAAAGCGGCAACCCTGCAGCATATTCTTACGAGTGGTTTCTTTAATTTCTTTGAATGTGTTAGTGCATTGCTATAAAAGTTGTATCAAAGCAAATGTAACACAACCTATGCGAATATTCTAACGGGTTTTATTTGTTTATAATTATATTTTGAAAATGATAAAGGGAGTGCACACAACACAACATACACGTCAGAAAATCCAACACAAATTGATATGACAAATTCAGAGGCACACATTCTGTGATGCACACTTACTCGCACTGCCCAATTGGCGGGAGATATCTTTGAATGGATAATGAAAATAAATAAAATTGTTAATAAGTGCAATACAATTTACCGAACGAAACATTTATCCCGTATGAAACTAGTTTTATTGTTAAACTATCGAAATGGGAATCTTTTAACTTTTGTTTACCGAAGCCATATGGCTCTTCTTTCTGCTGCACAACCGGCACACGAGCAACCAACACGAGGCAAATAATTTCTACAACTGACAACACACCGTATTGAAATAAAACGTACGCGAACATTATATGCATGTGTATATAGACTTCGACTCCATGAATGCTAATGCACTCATTCATTCAATAACAGATTTCTGAGTGTGTTTAGTTTAGATAAAAACATGTTGAAGTTGGTTCTGTGCAGAGTATGAGTCATATGTGTGGGATTCATCGCTTGCTATTCTGTTATACAGTGGCATGTTGCTATACATGGTATACTACAGGGAGTTAGTTATTGTAACACCTATAAATAGGTTCCTGTAAGGTGGAGACGAACCTTTAAAATGTGAACACAGATTCTGGGCGGAGTAGAGCCTAAAAGCACCTTCTATTAAATATCTATTAGATTTTATATTTCTGCACGGATACATGAAATATATAACAATTTTCAACAGAAAATTATATTAAAAATAAAGCAGGGAGAATATAATAGAAATAACGTTGAACAGCCAAAACAACTTAAGTCTAATTGAAATGTTTTACCTTAGGCACAGATCTAGCTGTTCTACTGTCTTTACATGTGTTAAAATAAAATAAAGCTTTTGATTTTGAATAACCATAAGAACAATTATTGTTGATTATTTGAAAAATGATAGGGGCAAATTTCTTACTTTCTAAAGTCGTAGTGGCAATACGTGCGTTCTCTCGAAGTGTAAATTAAAATGTGAGGAAATATACTCGCCATCGGTCTGTCGGTCCCAACCAACAAGGAATACATATATGAGCCGGACAAAAATCAAGTTTATATTAACATGGACTGGTGGAATGATGCCACCTCGAGCTCATCTGTCAAAGTTTTCAGAGAGGTACAACTGGATGGCAGGTTACCATTAACAAGATTCAAAACGCAAACGTGAAATTGTTTGAACAGCTTGTCAAAGAGTCAATTTCATCAAAGAAAGATGGGTTTGTAAGAGTCAATTCCATTCAAAGTAATTTTTCAAATTATTGCTTAAGTTCTATATAAAATAGGAAACAAGTTAATGCCCAGTTAATTCAGAAAGACCTCTGGCATCAATCCGTAGTATATGAAAGCCGCAATATTGATCTTCTGTTTGAGAGCCTTCTGGTACCTCAAAGAGCTTTAATTAAGACTAGGATATACTTAGATATCCTAAAAATTAATCCTCATGAAAGGGTTACTAAAGATAGGATCGTTGTGTCTAAGCTAAAAATATCGCTTAATTGCATAGAGGCTGATTCTCGAGTCAAAAAACTCATATATAAAACACTAACACGCCCTCTGTTAGCTTCCGGCTTTTTGATTTAGTTTTCTATCACGCTCAATGCGGAATTGGAGCTGAATAGACTTTAACGAACTGTAATTAGTAGTTGCATATCGAAACATAAATGACGATGGTAAATGGTACCTAACAAAACGATTTGTCGTTAACCAAGAGTACCACCAATATCTGAAAGTCTATAAAAATGTAATATCCCATTTATTTGTCAGTCCCAAACTCAGCTGAATGGAAGTCCATACTAAAGGGTGATTTTTTAAAAGCTATAAGAAAGTTTTTCAAAAAAAAAAAAAACACATAATATTCAGAAAAATGCATGAAATCTTTATTTGAATCGATGGACCGTAGTCCATATAATTTAATGTTCGCAGATTATTTCATGAAAAGGTTGACCTTGACTGCGCCTCAAATGGTCCATCCGCTTAGTCCAATTTTGTCATACTCTTTCCAACATTTCGGCCGGTATCTCACGCATAAATGCTTCAATGTTGTCTTCCAATGCGTCAATTGAAGCGGGCTTGTCTGTATAGACCTGAGCTTTAACATAGCCCCACAAAAAATAGTCTAAAAGCGTAAAAATCGCACGATCTAGGCGGCCAATTGACCGGTCCCGAACCTGAAATAAAATGTTCACCGAACTCGCGTCTCAATAAGTCAATTGTTGCGCGTGCTGTGTGGTATGTGGCACCGTCTTGTTGAAACCACATGTCATGCAAGTCAAGCTCTTGCATTTTGTGCAAAAAAAAGTTGGATATCATCTCACGGTAGCGCTCACCATTCACAGTTACGTTACGATTCGCATCATCTTTGAAGAAGTACGGTTCAAAGATGCCACCAGCCCATAAACCGCACCAAACTGTGACTTTTTCTGGATACATTGGTAGCTCTTGCAATGCTTCTGGCTGATGTTCACTCCAAAATCGACAATTCTGCTTATTTAGGTACCCATTGAGCCAAAAATGAGCTGACCATAAAATGGAAGAAGCGCGCGATGAACTTTATTAACAGAGCACGCATTTTGCTAATAAAATTCAATAATTTGCAAGCGTTGTTCGTTTGTAAGACGATTCATGGTTAAATTATAGACCAAACTGAAGATGTTTGACAGTGAAACAAAACACGAAACGTGTGTCAGCTGTTTAAACCAGTGTTGCCAAAAAGATAAAAGCTTAAAAATCACCCTTTATAAGGAATTTTCCAAATTGTATGGTGGTATAGAAAGCATATAAACATTAAATGTCCCAATAACGTTGTTGAGATAAACCAATCATATTTTTTATGTACAAGTAACTATGTTGTGTTACATCCTTGTTTATATATGTAGTTTTTAAGGGGTTTATTCAATTGTTCTGATCACACTACCACTGGGATTGACAATGGGCATCAGAGATAATGGAGGAAGAGATGTGCCACTTCTACGCTCTTTTCACAGCCAAGCGTCTGTGAATACGTGTGAGATAAGCGAAGCTGATTACTCCCGCCTAACATCATTGCGTTGCCCTATACTCCTAACATGTTTAGTGAAAATAAAGTAGTATGAGTGACTTAAGAGCACAACCGTCAAAATCTGAGGTGGACTGCGGTCTTTCCACTGGAAAAACGAATATCTCTTCCTCCATTATCTCTGGTTGCTGAAGAGAACAAAAGGCACACAAAATTATAGATACACACATGTAATAACAATTTCTTCCCATGCAGGAACATTTGCTTCTTGAGTTGGTGTGTTCTCTTTTCCTCTCTTCAGTTGGGTGCTGTGCGTGTTCAATCACGATTTGCATTTTGTTAATGGTTCACATGGTTGGTGGATTCGATAGTTCACAATGCCACTCAATCCATAACTTGTCTAAACCACCCTTAAATATTGACTGTCAAAAGGAAATCTGCTTGAGTGAAGTTTATGTTATGTTATATACATTTAGCTAAATCTGCAGAAAAGGTTGCAGTGTGAAATCGGGCATTACAATTTCTTTATCACTCATTGCGTGACATTTTTTAATACGAAAACAAGCATAACAAAACACAAAACTCACAAGACTCTTGATTAAAACACAGTTTATTTTCTGAATTCAAACTAGGAACAGATTATTATATATTATATATATATCCCGAATCGATTGAGCTGTTGGAACGTCTTTTTTGTTATGTTTAGTTTTACACAGACTAACATTTTTTAAGTTTGTAGAGGCAAACTTTTTTCTCTCTTTCTTTTGCTTAAAGGTTGACTGACGTATTGCTCCAAGTTCCATTCTGTAGAGAAAAGCAATTTTAACCGCCTTGGTTTCTACCAAAACGGTCAACTATCTAAATATAAAATTCCCTTTAATGTTTAATAAGATCTTTGTGTATATATATATTATCAGACATATTATCATCGGCAAGCATCCAGTCTCGTGTCAGTCATCGTTGATCGAAACCAAGTTTTTACCTTTTGTAAAGTGCGGAGTGATTACTCTGCGCTGTAATTAGTAACTGGAAAGGTGAGAACTATACAAAGAGCGGAGAATACTGATGGAAACTTTCTATTTGCTATAAGGCATCTCTGATATTTGAATATTCATCGTAATACATTTTATAATGGCGCAAGAAAGCAGGCGTTTTTCTTCATTAGATTCCCTGTTTAGACTTTGAACCACTTTTGAGCCACTCTCCATATTTGCTGGAGATAATACGAATAAGCAATAATTGTTGGAACTTATGTCAACCAGCGCTCTGGCAATACCCTGCCAGTGACAGAAATCTTAATGTCATGTTTTGAGTTCATCATTATGTTAGAAATAGGAGAGGATAACTTTGTACTCGACGTGTTGACACAGTGCATTTTCCATGAAGAAAATAGCTAGTTTACTAAAAGTTTACAGTTAAAGTAGGTATCCGAATAGCTGGCGATATGCGATCCTGTCAACTGTAGCATTTTTCCTTACATGTTATGCTAAGAATGTGGACGTTTAACGATAAATTCCACTCAAGTAGTGCTTTAACTTACCTCACATCACTTTAAGAATAAGTATTGCTCGGTCCAAGTGAAAAGTAGGTAAAAAAATAAATGGTGCGAAAAATTATACAATTTGGTTGCGGATAACTTATTGACAGTCCTTTGCAACACAAAGGGTTTTTTTCGGTACTGCATAAATTTAATTGTGGGTTATACTTGTTCATTAGAAATACAAGGACGTGATATGCAAACAATTGCTTAACTGACATGTGGATAAAATTGGAGTTTAACCAGAATTATTCTCAGTGCCAGCAATTTGATTGATGTTGTGCCAAACCCCAGATGGCAAAAAAGCAGCGCAATGGGAACAACACAACAAGAGGGCACGATAGGCAATCGTCATGAGTATAGGACCAAAACCACTTCTGCATCACATGTGGAAAAAGCTATGAGCTAAAGCATAGAAACATAAATTTATTGCAACAAATATTTTATAATTTTCAAAAGAGTCCTGGTGGAGATATTGCTATGTCTATATGGCGGTTGGAGATAATAGTTCAGCATCTTAAAGATTTTAGGGAAACCACGTTTTGGTCTATACTTTTGATAAAGATTTTAATGACGTTAGCACCTGAGTGTAACCATTTTTATACAGCATGGGAGTCGACGCATGTATCTGAAAACTCTTGAGAATGTTACAGCTCGACTAGTTTTGGAGAATAAATCGAGTTGTCTTCTCAAAATGCGGTAGGTGCAAAACCCAAAGTCGAACAATAACAGGACAAAAAGATAGAAAAATGCTTTATATGTAAAAAACCTGAACATTGGAAAAACTAATGCCCATGCAGAAGGGCGAGTGTTGCTCAGAGATCTGAAAATAGAGTTGCTTTTATGTGCACGATGGCAAATGATTATTCACCGTATGTCGCTCTTTTGCCCGTTTTCACAGTGCAAACTTATCTGCTGGTTTAGCTAAGTTTAAACTTCTCGTTTCACGGTTAAACCACCGCTAAACAGGTGATTTAGGTAAGTCATGGATTGAGTGGCATTGTGAACTATTGAATCCGCAAAACTATATGAACCAAGAAAAAATAGTCATTGTGATTGAACACTAACAGCACCCAACTGAAGAGAGGAAAAGGGAACACACCAACTAAACATGCGAATGTTCATGCATGTATAGATATTATTATAACATTTGTGCATCTATAAATTTGTGTGCTTTCTGTTCTCTTCGACAGCATTGCCAGACGCTGGTTGCTTATGAGGGTTTTCTCTACGTATTTTGGTGTTAATATTATTTGAATACACTAGTGGCAATTATGTACTCTCTGGATTGACATGGCAATCGATGGTTTAAGTTAAAGCATTACTTAAGTGGAATTTATCGCTAAACGCCATCTGTGAAAACGGAATTTGTTTTCATTGTTAGTTTATCCATGGATCGACACTTAAGCTCGCCCTTTAAATACAGACATTATTGATGAATATTTCATATGTTTGTGTAATCCACATGGACTGGATGTCGGAATGCTGTTTTCTCCACCTCTGGATGTCCGCCTTAAGCACATAAGTACCGATTTCCCAGCATTGATACGAATACCCCATTTAAAATAGTAGTCAAATTTGTTCGCTGTTTGAATTTCGACCCTTTGCGCGGTTATCTATGGGGACGTCGTACTGGCATAAGTCAGCGAGTCATCTGCGAGTGGACAGCATTTTACTGTGTCAGTTGGATGTGGTTGATTTGCCGTGTAGATGTTGAAAAGCCACGGTCCCTGCTTTGATCCTTGTGCAACTCCCGCCTTGGTGCTCCGCTCTGTTGACTTGCTGCCTTCAACTGAGACGTAGAATCTTCTGGAATGCAGCAAGCTATAAATTATTCTGATGAGGTTGGAGGGGAAACCCATCTGGTTCAGCTTGCAGATGAGTCCCTCAATCCAGACCGTATCGAAGGCCTTTTCTACGTCAATGTAGCAGGCGACGGTGACCTCGTTATTGTTCAGTGCAGCTACAACATCGTGGCGGAACTTCATGTTTTTCCCGAAATCCGTACTGAATATCCGGAATGACGTTTAGGTCGGTCGACCATCGCTTTAGTTTTCGCACTACCAGGTCATTCAGGATCATGCTTATATTGCTCAGCGATATAAGAGCGATAAAGGCCTGTATCCTGAAACACTGGCAGCGATCCCCTTTTTGCAAGGAAAGTAGCAATTGTTGATACAATTGTTCATGATGATTGTGAGAAGTATCATCACCGTTTGTGGCATTCGCTTCGGGACGAAATTCGAAATATTGTGAGCCCCGGCTGCTTCGCTTGTCGTCAGTGTTTGTGGCAGCTTCTTCCTCTTACCGATGATTTGGTGGATTTGTCGGAATGTGTCGGGTCCTGGCTGTATCTTGGGGAGCCTGTTCTCCAGCTGCACGAACATGATGTTCGTGCAGTTCAACTCACTGAGAACAGCTTGGTAGTCTCTGCCTCGTGTGATCAGCTCCCGGTGATGTATTCGCTGGAGCCTTTTCCCCAGCCTTTGCCTGTGGTGATAAATGTTTGGATATGTACGGGTAAGTGACTATACCTGTCTCTTCTTTTTCTTGGTCCTTTTTTGCTGGTCTAAGGCGTTGTTGATTGAGTTCTCGAGTCCTATAACGGCTGTGTCAATCTCCGCATTGGTGAGGTTCCTTGATACTGGCGGTATGTGGATGTTCCCCAGTATATCTTCTTGTAGCTTAGCTTCATCCAGCTGATAAAATCTTCGTCAACCAGTCCCGTTGATTACCAGTTTGACGGCCTCGTTAGTGTCTCGCAGGAATAGCTCCGGATCTCTGGTAGCATGTTTACCAGGTAGCCAGAAAGAAATCCAGTATCAATGGATCAGGGAGTGACTGGCCGCATTTTCCTCAAGCCATTTGACGCTGGCTTCCCCTGTCGATATGACTCTGTGTCCTGCCACATAGGGTGTCTTGCATTGGTGTCACCACCTATGAGTCTGTAAGTATGCCTTGATAAGAGCGCATTAAGCACATCAACATCATGACATATGCTGGCAAGATTGCTTTTATGACGGTGGTATATGCTCAGGACCATTAGCGTCTCCGTGGGCATAATTAGGTTCGGAACCACGATCTTGAGGCAGTTGATGGTCTTCCTGATGAGAGCGGCTGTACCCCGTTTCCCATTAGTACTGTCGGATCTGAAAATAAAGATATCCTTAAATGAGCTGTTACTTTTGCCTCAGCGGGTTTCGCTAACTAAGGCGATGTCAGGTTGGTTACCTTTTAGGAACAGACTAAATGCTGTTCGTCTGACTGTACTGTACAGTGAGTTTACATTGTATCCGATTATGCGCAGTAGTTATAGACGTTGCATATTTGGAAGATGAACGTGGCTAGGGCCACGGACTTTTCGGTCTCGCTCAGATTCCTATAACCGGATGGTATAGCACTGCGAGCCTTGTCTATAAAGGTGGTAAGGTTACCACCGAACACTTGTTGGACTTCATCGTTGAGGTTGATGTTGTTTCCTGTCTACTGTTGTTGGTATTTACCCACATTTGTCTTGGAGTTTTGACTTCTACAATCCGTTGTTGCGGTATAGCTGGGACCTCTTTCACTAGTACTTTAGGTGATGTATTCAGTTTCGCTACTGTTGCGAAACTCACCGTTGGCCGGGTCAGTGTGCAGGCTGATTTGGCTGCGAACTCTTGATGTGCTTTTTTGCCGCTGCAGCCTTGGTTCTTTGTGCTACCTTTTCTTCATAAAGGGGACACCCCTTGTAGCTGGCTGGATGTCCGTGCTTCGTGCAGTTAGCACAAAATACCTCAGACCCTGTGCTGTCTTTCCTCGGGCATTTCCCAAGTTGGTGCTTTGCGTCGCATATGCCCAAATCGGTGGCTGTTCCTGCATTGCACTATGTCCTTTGTTTTCAGGTGTTCCGAGTGGATATCCTGGTCCACCAGCAATGTCTTCCTCGATACTTTATTAAAGGGCATCGATTTTTCTATTTCAACCACATGGCCGTTGAACTTGGCGTCGTTGGATTTCGATGATTTGAACGCAGATACCTTGATGGCTGGTATTCCCTCGTTTTTTAATTCCTCTAGAATTTCTTTGTCTGCGTGCGAAGAGTATACTCCCTTAATTATCATTAGGCTTTTCCTTTTGGCGTTGGGGGTGTAAGTGTAGTTGTCGATTTTCCTTTGCTTATAGACTTTGTGCTGATAATTGTTTTCCCCTTACTGAGGTTTCACTTTTATGTTATTTACTCTGGCGTAGCGGGTGATCTCAGCTACATTTGCCGAAAAACATGTTATGGGCGGCATTGCTGGTTCCTTTGTTGTTGGGGCCTTAGGGATCGATTTAAAAGGAATTTACTTACAACTATAGGTTTACTTCTTTCACTTTATTACACTTTAAATACCACTATTACTTTTCAATAAAACTTCTTGCTGCCTTTCAGGCTGAATGGATTAACACTTTAGAAGACACTGTATAAATTCGCAAACTGAACTGAACTAATTCACCAACTAAATTTCGGATGGACCACCATTCCGATATTTATACTCCCAGTATTGTTTCTAAATCCTACTGACGCCATCTGGCTATGGATTTCAGTCTCGTTTATGTACATATTTCTTGGTATTCCATTTATGTGCAAATGGCGGTTTTTACATAAGCATGTGGTGACCCAGCCACAACTGGCGGCCACTAGAGGAATCAGTTATACTGGTGGCTCCATCGTTTTCTACAAGTTTCTCTTGAAGAAGATTTTAATTCAACATGTCAAGTATTCCACTTTTGGTTTAAACTTTCAATGGTTTGGATCATTCACAAGTGTTCAAGTTTTATAAATTTAAATTCTATTTATTTTTAGGAGTTATGATCGATTTCCCGACGTGTCGACGATTAGTGGACTAATGTGGCTAACAGATTTTTAGACTGAAAGGTGGTTGGTGTTCTGATCATTCCACGAAAAAAATCTTCACCCACGTTCCCCCTGGATCAGAGTGGATATCTGATGACCAGACGCTGGCATCTTCACAGACGGATCTAAGAAGGACGAGGGAGTAGATGCTAAAGCGGCTATAAGGATGAAATTTAACCGTCCATTCCACAGCGTCTACTGTACAAATGTAGCTGTATTCTGACACAGACCCAGTCGCGGGAGTAAACCACGCACAAGAGATCTCCAGGCAACTCGATCCTCCGCCATCGACTCTAACTTATCAGGAAGTGAGTTTTTGGACCATGTCCAACCACCTCGTACTGGGTCTGTCAAGTGCTCGCCTGATGGAATCGTATTCAAAGCCTTCCTCTGAAGTAGTAATGATGGGGCATGTGCCACGTGAGCAAACCACCGAAGCATAGCATGTTCCCGCGTGTTTCTCACTCTATCCCGTCCAGTAATTCCCACAACTGCATGGGGAAATCTTATTCTTTCGGTCAGTACCCACATTTTGCGACCCGAGGTGAGAGTTGGAATAAATACTCAGCTGAGTACTGGCTTTGACACCAATCTCGGTCATTCTGATTACAGATCTTTCAAGCTATTTCAATATTAGCTCAGTTTGACCTACTCTTAGAGGAAAGCTCATCATTACTACTCCCATCATTCGTACTAGACCCTAAGATACTTAAACTTCTCCAAATGCTTCAATGGGGTTCCACTAACATATACATTGCGTTGAACAGGCGTTCTGGAAATTACCATAAACTCTGATTTGTCCACGTTAACCTTCATTCCAGCATCAGCACATATGGCCACAAACTTATCGAGTGCGCGTTGGAGTTATGTTTGGGAAGATCTGCAAAAAGTAAGACTAAACCTAAACGCTCCCAATGTGAAACATTCCTCGGTCGGCTGCGCTGCAACATCCAGTCCATATATACAAAGAAAAGGAGAGGTGAGAAGACGCACACTTGGCGAAGTCCAGCGCCCACTGTGAAATGTGTTGAGGAAGAGGGCCATCAATCCCATACTCCTACAGAACACTTCAGAGTACACCTCGACAGATTCGGTCATATGCATTTTTCAAATTTACAAAACAGCTGTAGATGGGTTTGGCATACTCCCAAGCCTTCTCAAGTACCATTCTTAGAGTGAAAAGCTGGTCGGTTGTGCGTCTACCCGGACGAAACCGCACTGTTCTTCCAAATCCTGTGCTCGACCATGGCTCTAGAACGCGAGTTATATTTGTTTACGACGACTTCCAAAAATGTTCGTCAAAAAAGAAAATCAAAACACAATGATACACTTTTTACAATTTTAATTCGACATTCCCGCTTAAATTACAAACCATCAATGAAAAGCTGATGAAGTGGATGCCATATGTCATCGACCCATACCATTCACTTGCTCGAATTGTTGCCGTCAGCAGAATGGCTCGATCGTCATTACAGGAACAGAGTCAGCGAAAAAAGGTGTCTCACCTCGTTCCCATACTTCTTGTATGACGCGAGAGAGCTATAAAACTAGTTTCTGTCGACGGATTGTAACGAAAGTAAGACTACACGAGCTACTTGTATTAACTGTAAAGGAAATCATCCGGCTAACTATCGTGGCTGCGAAGTAGCAAAGAGCTTCAGAAAAGACGAGATAAAATCAAATCGAAACTCCGTCAACCACCAAAATCGGCAACAAAGGACGTAGTTCTAAAAACCGTGCCGAAACCAACTGTGATTCGATCAAAAACTGCTGAAATAAAAGGGCATACTCAACCTGCGTCTTCAATAACTCAAAAAATGAAATCAGCTAAAACCTTCGCCCAAACAGTAGCATCTACAAGTGGAAAAAGCTGCGAAGAACAATCAACTCCCGCTACAAATATATTTAATATTATTTTAGAGAAACTTGACGAACAAACCAGAACGAACAAACTTATTTTCGAAAGGCTAATCGACCTCGAAAATCGACCTCGAAAATAAGATTAACAGCAAGCGTACCTTAACATGAATATGTCAATTAAATTTTAAATTGGAATGCGAATGGTCTGCTACAAAACATTGACGAACTAGAATTATATATTAGAGAAAAAGATATTTTATAAACTTAAAAGGGTACTGTGGTTACCATGCCTGCCATCCGTCCGAACGGGCAAGAGGCGGTTCATCCCTGTTTATACGCGACAATATAGATCATTTAGTAGGGATAAGTATAGAATCTGATCCTATACAATTAAATACGGTTCGTGTAAAAAATAAACATTACTCATTTAATGTAGCGTCCATTTACTGCCCTCCGCGTAGTATAATTGATCAAAGCGAGCTCGAGCGAATTTTCCACACTCTAGGCCCAAATTTCGTAATTGGTGGAGACTTTAATGCGAAACACCCCTTTTGGAGATCAACATTAATTTCACAAAAAGGCAGGAATTTATACAGAGCTGGTATGAAACTAAACTGTGATTTTTACTCGACAGGAAAACCAACCTATTGGCTGTCGGATGTTACAAAAATACCTGACGTTGTTGATTTCTTTGTCATAAAAGGTGTTTCTCGAAACTACTTACGAATTGAAGAAAGCTTTGATCTTAATTCAGATCATTCTCCCATTGTACTATGTGTAAACGATACCCTTGTAAAAAAGGAAGTTCCACCTACGTTGACAAATAAACGTACGAATTGGCAAGCATTTAGAAATTATCTACAAGATAATATCGAACTTAGAGTACCGCTGAGAACAGCATACGATTTAGAAATAGAACTCGATAAATTTATGGAAGTAATACAGTGCGAGAGAGAAACGTAAGGCTCGTAAGAAATGGCAGCAGACCCGTGCGCCGCAGCATAAAACTCGCCTCAACCAACTGTCAACCAACATTCTGAAGGCGAAAATTAAGTCGTTTAAAAATAATAACCTACTTGACAGGCTTGTCAGGGAAAAAGGATACCCATTACTCACTCTGGAAAGCAGCCAAAGGCTTAAGAAAACCTCAACCACATGAGGCTCCAATTCGGAAAAATCAATACGAGTGGGCAAAAGAAGATAAAGAGAAAGCGGATCTCTTCGCAGATCATTTGGAAGAAACGTTTAAATCACGCGACGGACAATCGTTTCCTGGAAACACCTACGGTTCAAACACAAATAATGAACATTTTTGTATAAGAAATGCTACTTTGACAGAACTTAAGGAAGAATTGAAAAACCTCAAGCCCAAAAAAGCTCCTGTTTATGATTTAATCACAGGAGAAGTTCTGAAAGAATTACCTCAGAAAGCGCTTCTTATGTTTATCTACTTAATTAACGCCGCGCTTAGATTAGAACATGTCCCTAGTCAGTGGAAAGTGGCGGAAATAATAATGGTGCCGAAACCGGGTAAACCCCCAACAGACAAAAAGTCGTATAGACCAATTTCACTGCTTCCGATAATGTCTAAAGTGTTCGAACGAATATTACTCAGACGTTTAAGCCCGGTTGTGGAAGAAAGACGACTTATTCCTAATCACCAGTTCGGTTTTAGAAGTAATCATTCAACTATCGACCAAGTACATCGAATAACTGATGTTATAGAAAAATCGTTTGAACAAAAGCAAGTCTGCTCAGCTGTATTTCTCGATGTTTCGCAAGCCTTTGACAAGGTTTGGCAGGTTTAAAACATAAGCTTCGACAGTTCCTCCCGAGAAGATTTTACACAATTTTATCGAATTATCTAACTGATAGAATCTTCCGTGTGAAATATGGGAAAGAATACTCCCTATTTAAGTCTATACAAGCTGGAGTACCACAAGGAAGTGTCCTTGGTCCCCTCCTTTACTTACTTTATAGCAGCGATATACCGCAGGACGTAGGCACCGTGCTAGGCACATTTGCTGACGACACCAAAACGGTCGAAGAATCAACCAGAATATTACTATGTGCTCTAGACCGGATACACGAATGGACGAACAACATCCGTTCATATAAATTTTACGTATAAGAACGTGAATAACTTGCCCGTTTTTATAAATAATGTTCAAATACCCTTCGGTAATGAAGCGAAATACCTCGGAATGACTCTCGATGTAAAGCTTAAGTGGAAGGAGCATGCCAAAAAGAAACGTGAAGAGCTCCAATTAAGATACAAAGACATGTACTGGTTTATTGGAAAATATTCCAAGCTAAGTATTGACAACAAATTGCTTATATACAAGCAAGTGCTAAAACCAGTCTGGACGTATGGCATACAACTATGGGGTTGTACCAAAGAAAGTAATAGAAACATACTACAAATATTTCAACATAAAGTGCTAGGGGCCATCGTCAACGCACCCTGGTATATACGAAACAGCGAAATCCACAGAGACCTTGGAATTCCATCATTCCATGATGAAATTACGAATTTTGCTCGTAAGCATAAGCGTCGTCTGGAAGAGCACATAAACTCTGCTGTCCTTCCAATTCTCGACGAAACCAACGCTTTCCGCCGTCTTCAAAGGACTAAGCCCCTTGACCTAGCACGGTGAATTCAACCCGCACTTAGCTGCGGTGATAGCAAGAACTCTCAATGGAGAATTTCTTGCCAAATGCGCCTAAACCAAGAAAGTAAAACTGCTGGATAAGTGTAAGACTTAGTTGTAGTGGAAATATATTTTATTTTATTTGAAGGGAGGTGTTTTTACTGGGTAGAAATCCCTTTCGCTATGTGGGAACGGTCCCCATAGTGTCTTTTGAAGATTTTCACCTACACTCGCAAAAAAAAAATAAATAAATAAAACTCGTTTCAATCGCCAAAATGACATCTTAGACCGTTGCACTATTCTATGTCCCACTTTGAGCACAATTGAGCAGCTCCGAAAAGTGCTCGCTCCATCTGCGTAAAATGTCCACCTCATTGGAAAGCAACACACCATCCTTGAATTTATCTCCTTTGATGATGTTGAATTTCCTTCCTCTGAGTCGGCGAACGATTTACCAGAGCACCTTTCTCGCGGATCTATTGTCGCTTTCAAACTTCTCGCTGAATTCCTCCCAAGACTGCTCTTTAGCTGCTCGCACACCCAATTTGTAAGTTCTTCGAGCCACAGTGTACAGGTCACGAGAAGTAGTGTCCCCCAAGAGAATCCAGTCACTGTAGGGGTTCTTCTTCTCTCTGATGGCTTCTTGAACTCCGGGCTTTTTATACCACGCAGTTCTTTTCTCACCCAGCCGCCACTCCAAGCCGTGCAGAGGAAATGACAGTTGTTGAAAACTGCCGCCATTCTTCCTCTACATGTGATGGAACAGTTGGAATCGGCTCAAACCTTTCAGATTAGTTCCGTGCAACAATTTAGCCGTAACTCACTGTTCTATAGTTTTTCCCACCGTATTCGTCTAACTACTCTTGGTTTCTTTATCAGTAAGGTACAGTGTACACAAAACCAAGTGCTGATCAGTTGACAGGTTAGCTGGCATAAAATCAAAATTCTCTCCCGGGGTCCGTTAGTTTTATATTCGAGTACTCAAATATCCAACTCATCATAAACTAACCGTCCGAAGCCGTTATCTCGTCACATTCCACGTAAATGCATCAGAACCAGAGATATATTTTTAGTAAAAGCAAGTGCCTAAGTAGAAGAAAGTCTTTTTCTTTTTTTGAAATCGTGTTGCTTATTATGTTCTTAAAATTTTACAAAGGAGAGTGCCACCACACAATTTACAATTCAGAGATATGATATATAGCGAATTATATCTTTCAACTGAAATACATTTAGGTACAAATTTTATTCTTTTATTTTATTAATATTGCCAAAGGGAAACAACCACAAAACCCTTTTATATACAGAAAAAAAAAATAATAATAAAAAAGTAAGTATTGATGTAAGTAAACAAAAGTATAAATGTATAAATATACATGAATAAAATATACTATAAATAAATAAATAAATGTTTCGGTGAGTTTGCTTATCCTATCAGGGATCAATTCAACATTAGCTTTGTTATGTAGATCGCGGGTTGAGTGATGCCAGGGGAGCTGGAGCATCATTTTCAGAATTTTGTTTTGCTGTGTTTATAGCCTTTTTATATGACATTTGGCACATGAACCCCCTACTTGACAACTAGTAATGTGATCATTAAAGGTAAGTTTATTGTCAAGATATACCCCTAAATACTTCGCATTCGACTCCCATTTTATATGCTGGCCGTTAATAACTAATTGGTTAGGCGGTAGAAAACAAGACTTTATTTTTCTTGTGAAAAAAATAGCTTGAATTTTTTCCGCATTTACTTTTATTCTCCACTTGCTTAGATGATTAATAAATATTTCAGCCGCATATTGTAAATTTGTCTCAATGTTGAGACCAAATACATGTGACGAAAATATTGCAGAATCAACAGCATATAGAGCAAATTCACAGTCTGGTAAGTGAGGGACACCGGGTTTGTACTAAGCTAAACAAAGTAGTTTATGAGAGACAGTACATTTAGTTGTAAATTCCAGTCACATTAATGGTACCAGTTCTAAGAGCGTCTAATGTACCGTTTTTGTAAACATTGGTGCTCCAAGGCCGCCTAAACCTTAGTTTTTTTTTATTGGAATGAATGTACTTTGAAGACATTTTGTTGTGTTTCAAATAAAATTTAAATAAATTTAAATAAATATTTTTATCTATAGGAATAGCTCCCAATTTATTACTCGAATCGAGCTTCTTAATATAATGAGATCGGCTGAAAACATGAAAATGGAATACCAATTTAAATTTATAACTATTCAAATGAGTTTGAGATCGGAAGGACAGGAAATATATAAGCAACTATAAGAAGTCGGCGCAATCCAATTCTTTCAGGTGAAGATGCTCTCGCAGTTGGATAAAGCACAATTATCTCGGCATCAATTTACTATAATTAGAATGAGTGCAACGATGCTATCCCCATTCGAGACAAGGATGCTATTCCCATTCCGAACAATTAGAGTCACCACAACTTTGGTAGATGTTACTCTACAAGCCTTGCTTGACCACACTATTCAGTGTTTGTTGTAATCACAACAAGATATGGTTGTACTAAAACATGAAGATTTAAATAAACTGTGCTTGTTTGCAAAGTTGATGGAATGGAATGATAATGGAATTTTCATTAATTTAATTCACACTATTTTCTTCGAATCAACCTGTGGCTCACATCATTCAAGAATATTCCGCAATGAAATATAGAGAAAATACACTACTACAAGCAATGATTGTAAATTTACCATACGATGACATCATCTCGAACCAAAGCTTATACTGCAGCTATACCCTATACCTGCAAACACCAATCGCCACTTTGATAGAAGCTTTTTCGAAACTCGAATGATTCTGAACATAAACACCGGACATTAAAAGCACTATAGCGCTACTCGACAGTGCTCGACAGTCTATTCCCGATTTTGGTTAGCTGTGGTTCGTAGCTGAAATCAAAGTGTTTTTTTATTTCGTTTTTTATAACAAGTGCGTTTAAAATAATACGAAATGCCAACTGGTGAGTAAAGCTTGTGATATTAAAAAAAATGCAAATAAATAAACTGATTCACTGTTTAAGTGTTGACTTTCAAGCAAGTGCATATCATATACATGCATAATATGTATTGTTTGCCTAAAATCATTTTTTATTGACAACTCGAGAAATCAAGTACTACAGAGTTAGCCGACTGCAAAGCTGATTGATCCCCTGGCCATCAAAGAATTTGAGAAAATGTTTGACAGTTATTCACACATTTTTGAAAGTATTCACGAAGTCATGTACCTAAGTCTCTGATTGACCCATTTGGTTAGAAAAAACGTTGTCACGCAGAAAGACATACGTGCAAGCGAGGTAGAAGTCGGCTACATACACATATATTTGATTTCTGATGAGCTCTGTGATGGAATGTTTAATTTAATTGTGTTGATACTGGGCATTGTGCGATTTTGAATTGATGAATAGTATTACATAGTCTTAGGTATGACTTCATTGTTTAAAACGTAGAACAACATACTTTTGTTGATATGAACACATAAAGACTCTATGTTTATATCTGGATTCTAGTATACAATGTAAGAATATGATCACAAATGATATATTAACAACATTGTCTGTGATATGGCGTACCTATAAATAATTGTAGAGCTTTCGTTAGATATGTATGTGCGTCCATATGTATATCCACAGATCCGTCTCTTCACTTACATATATACATGAAGCTGCCACATGACGTAATGTTATGCCATCATGTTGTGAAGGTCTACTTAAATCCTTGAATTTCAGAACACTGTTTGTTGTGGCATCTTACTCTGAAAATAATCGAAGATATGAATGCCGATGTACATGTATATGTTTATAAACGAATTCAAGAATTAGATAAACAATATTACATACACACATACACACCTATTCAACTTTCAACCAGTCTTCTACATATTCCATTCGAAGTTTGTTCATCTATAGAACTGTTTACGTAGACAATACCGGCTTTTTTTGTTATTTTACTTATTTCCTACGTATTCAGTGTTGTTTTCATGGAAATGTCCGATTCGTTTCGTTCGTTCGAACAACAAACATTCGGGCGGAATTTATCTCAGTAATCTTCGCAAATTAATCAAGTATAAATAGAACAAGCAAAATTTAGAAAATAAGGTATTATATGTATATGTACGTTTTTGTCTTATTTTTAGAATAAAATATTTTAATAAACGAAAAATGAGATGTATAGATGCAGATTTTACTAAAGAAGCTTATTATTTAATTTAGTTATTACTTATATTATTATACATTATGATTGATTTTGAATAGGTACAATCGTTTGGTTCCACAATAAGTAAGGCATTTTGAATAGGCTAGGTTTGTACATGATATTCCTATGGTTACGAACTGAATCAGCAGATGTGTTGTGGTTTTTACGATCGTATTTTGTTGTATAAAACAGCTCCATTTAACTGATGTCAGCCTGAGTTCATCGGCTGACATTTCTGATTTTTATAACACTTATTATAACAATTTTTATGATTGTATTTGTCTCGCAGTGGATATCGTGAACAAAAAAATTACGAAACAAAATGCATTATTGGAAGATAAATTAAATTGGTTAAAGGCACTTTTAAAACATTAGCTTCGAATTGTAAATTGCTTCTACGTGCTGAAGTAATATATATATAATTATCATCTTACTAAAATAAGATCATATGACAGCAGAATTAACTTCAGAAGTTTAGTTTGGTATCATACTCATAAACGGATTAATTAGAACTTATCGAAGGTTTGTTATGTGTGATGTGTCATACGCCCCAACAACGCGTCATAGTTCACAAGGTGTTATTCATATTGATATGTTAATTTCACTACTTGTTTACGGCTAAGTGATAGTATAAAGTTCTACTTCATCCGCACACACAGGTTGAAGTATATTGAGCATAAACAATATCCCAAACAACATGAGTGATCTCATGTATTATAAGTTGTGTTCTGAAATGTTGTCATAGAACTATTTTGATTATCTTTTCTCATTTCAATTCAATGGGTGAATGGAAGTGATGAGAGAGAGGGAGAGAGTTAAGGTTAATTGTACAGAGACATATTCTAGTAATGATGTCATCGAGTAATTTATTTTTAACCCAACAAACTTTTCTGTCTTCAGCTTGCACTTGTGTGTGATATTTTTACTTTGATTTTTGAATTGGAATCTTTGGGTGAATTTTCCAGAATAAAAGAAGAGCGTGGCAATCCATTATTTGCTTTCCCCTGGTATGGTGGTTTGTTTTGCATACGGAATAGTAGATGGACTAAATTTCTTTCTTGATTTGGAACATATGCAAATCAATCTAGGTGTAGCGTCTCATTTGGAATTCAAGTATAACTGTACTTACTTTTTATGAAAAAATCGCAGCCATATACTCTCGATGAAAAAAAACTTTGTAAAACTTGAATTAAACACACAAAACATACCAACGTAAGCATGCATACACGAAGGTTTTTTTCGTGGATTCGATCATTACAAGCTTATTAACATTCATGGCTAAGCTCTACAGAAATTGTGAATTGTGTTATAATTTTCTGTTGTGTTTAAACCTCCCATGGAAGGAAAATCTGTGACGACACACTTGAAATAAAAAAATCTATCGGCGAAAATGTATTGTAAAAATCTGCATAATCGACTTCAGTGGCATTTCACAATTATCACGAATTACACTATACAAACCTGAATTATTGATTTTTGTTATATCAAGAGAGAGAGTATAAGTGAGCAAATTTAGGGATTTAGTTCAACTAAAGTGAAATGAAAAGTTCACAATTAGTTAAATTTATGCCTGTGTATCAATATTTGTAGAGCGGCCGTTGAAAATGAATGCTTGTCCACAAAAAATACGCATACAGCAGAAGTATGGCTGGTCTTGTTTTGTTTATACCGGTAGGCATATTTACTTCAATAAATTGTATCTTCATAATAGAATAGATAGAACTTAATCTTTACCAAACACGATAGTTAACATATTATGAGTTTAATTCATTTATAGTGCATCGAATGTTGTCAACTTAACAAATGACATTGAAATAATTACGTAAATATAATTACGTTACAATAGAAGCCGTTCCCACAATTGTGAATATACTCAAGCTCATAATCAGTGAAGAAGCTATACAAAATGGAATACACATTCTTGCATCGTGTATGGTAGTGTTGATTGGAGCAAATTTATTTTGATTATTTGTTTTATAGAACTGCAAAACCCAAAGATGATTGTTTGGTAAATGTTTTCTGCAGTGCCACTTACGTAATTTTCTGGTTGAATGATGAGCAGGGTTGGGAAAAAACATGTTTTAAACATGCTTTAAAACAAATATGTACATAAATATTGATAGAAAAAATCAGTTTTTAATTTATTATTATTTAATTTATTATTATGAAAATGTAATTCAAAACTAAAACTAAGTTAAACTTCGAACTCTAGTTTCTCAAGCAAGCTGTGTTGATTGAGAGCCCTCATTATTGTCACCAATTTAGCTGCTTTTTCAGTCCCGAGTCTGAAAATGCACCGGTCCAAAAGTAGAGAATAATCGTTCAATTCCTGCGGAAGACGCAGTTGCTGTAAGTAACTGACACATGCGTATTCATGACAAGTTATTTCTTAAACATGTAACCCAAAAATGGGAAACTCCTTGCACGGTACGCCAGGACATCTTTAATTGCTTGTGGACATCTTGAATCTATGAACTCCATGCCCATTGTGTCCTCCTCTTCTGATAGTCCTTCACCTTTACACTTAGGGTCTAATATATAAGCAGCGAAATGTGCAGGTGTCATTGCAGCTTCAAATCTTGCTTTAAGTTTGTCTACTTCTTCTGGCAACCAGTCCGAAGAGAGGAGATCTTTCCATATGTGTGTACATTCGCTTAGGACGCACATCTTTCTGAATGAGATCAAAAGTTCTTGCTACTTTTTTCAGCTTTTTCATATAGTTTTCCACATTTTCCTTGAACTCAACATCTTGGACTTTCTTCACAATTGGTAATTCTAATACAGACCTTTGCTCGCTGCACACTTTGACAAGACAGTACCAGTTGTTGACATACGAGTATGATTCGATACAATCTGCTAATGTATTCCAACGAACATCTTGAAGTAGTACAAGTGCTATCCCACCAACTTCCTTGTACTTTGCTTGTGGAAAATGATGGTACTTGGAATATTTGACGATTTTTTTCACATTCATTTTTATTTCCGGTTCTTTAATATCTTTGGTAAATAAATTGAGCAAATGAGCAGAACAACCAAATGTTATAATATCGCCGATCTGATCATCTTCTTATTGCATTAATTGTCCTCGCATTTTTGTCATATTACCAGCGTTGTCAGTTACGGAGCTACGGACTTTACAACCAAAACTTTGGCACTTTTTAATGTTGTCTACAGCCAGAGATAACAGATAATCACCAGTATGACTGTTGCCAGAAGTGTCTATTGTATCCAGGAATTAAACGTTACCATCAATTTCAGCAGAGGTCACACTAACACACAATTGTTCTTAATAATGTTTTAAACGTGGTTTGTTTATTTTAAGTGTTTTAAACATCTGTTTAAAACAAATGTTTCAAACATTGCCCACCGTGATGATGCGTAGTTCTAGTCTCGCTATTCTATTAATTTTTTTTCATTTTAATTTATTCCGTGTGAACCAGTTCAAGCTTTTATTTTATCTGCTGTCATTGTGTGCCGACCCCATACCTGCATGTCTAGTCTAGGGTCACTCATTTCTCAGGTCCAATTTCCCAAAGTAGTATATGTAGGGATATAATATTATATTCTACCAGGATCAGCCTAATAGTAGCTTAAACTTAATTTTAACTGTGTAAGATAGTAATCCAATCGCATATATCCTGTGGGTCAATGACCTAATAAAAAAACGTTTTTAAGAATTATCTACAAAACCAAGATTGTTTGAAATGATAACTGTTTTGCGTTCATGACACCTGAGGGCAAAATTAATAGGATGAGGTATTAAATAACACCTTAATATAAATACTTGCGGATCCATTTTTAAAACTCTGCATTGTAAAAAACGGATAAACCTAATTCCAGTAAGGTCAAACTTACCTAAAAGAGGACAGGCAGGAAATTAGAAGGATAGCGTTGATACTTTCTTCATACGAACACGATGAATATGACTCGCATATTGCAATGTCACACAACGGTAAATACCGTTTCTGGGATTTTTTCTTTGGTATTTGAATTAACTTCCACTAGATTCACAAAGTAACAAAGTTGTTCGTTTTGTATGAAAGTGCGAAAACAGCGCAATCTATTGACATGTTTAGGGATGACATCTTTTATTGACTTAAGAAAATAGCAAAATATGTTAAATATAATATAATATATAAATAAATTAATTAATTGATTCAAGAGCCTCTTCACTCAAAGGACGATGATATTTTAGGTCTTAAGTGGGTTATAAATGGATTGGATGATATCGTGATCAATATCCTCATTCATCGATTCCTAGGAACATTTCCTGGGTTCTAGTTTTTCTAGTCCTGTAAATGTCTGCGTTTTTATTGAAAAGTTGCTACCAGTATCTTCCAATATCACAGATAGTCTCTATTTTGTACATTTTAGCCAAGTTTTGGACCTCAAAAAGAAAAAAAAAAGACATGAAATCTTGGTAAAGTGTAAGCATAATTCGTTGTTCTAGTTCATTGTTTTATCACATCACCGACATGGTTTCCGCCTAAATTCCTTTTTTCGTCTTCCACGATGCACGTTAAGTTATGTGCAATGTGCCATATGTACTCCATAAATCTAATCCGTGCATGCAGTGTTGACATTCATACTACATTCATTTTAGGGCTGGCATTTTTTATTGACTTACAATTTTTTTATTTTTTTATATTTTAGCTTATTTCATATATTTAGCTAATATGAAATATAGGAAATAAATAAATAAATTAGTTAATTGATTCAAGAGCCTCTTCACTCAAATGACGGTGATATCTTTCTTTTAGGTCTTAAGTGGGTTATAAATGGATGGGATGATATCGTGATTAATATCCTCATTCATCTTGGTATCGGAACATTTCCTTTCAGATATTTGGAACTGAAATTCTTGTGTGGTATTTAACACACTTTGCACTGAAGCTTTACGCGGGTGCCAACAACTTAAGTATTCTTAGTTTTCAATATGAAGAAAAGTAACTGGAAACTAATAAGTCCAGTAACTTTGGAGTTCTAATTCACCACCATTACGGTTATGACAATATGACACTACTTTTTCGTATTTTTGATGACTTAAATGAGAAATAGAGCAGTACGAAAAGTTCGCTTTTGAAATTGTCATTAACTGCGAGTGAGAAACGCGAAAGAAAAACACAATTCATTAAAAACTAATTCATGCATATTATATTCAGACGCAAGCAACATGTGTTTGGACATTTCATCCCATTTCAATCGAATTTCTCTGTTCGTAAACCAAATCCATACCTATCACGGTACAGATATTACACATATAAATAAAGCTCGCACACACACAGTGTATGATTCTTCGCAGTATAGTTGCTGCCACTTTCCAAAAAACGACTTGTTGTTTCTTCTACAAATATCCGATTTAATATATTAAAAAAACGTAGTGTCAAAATTGGTATTATATATCGAAAACCTTTGATTCGACTCAAATTTCAAACATTTTTCGAAGTTTCATCTCACCCTATTATGGCTGTCGAAAGTTGAGCCTCATTTGTGGTTTTATTTATCGAACGTCGAACAATGTATAGGAGAACGTCGATCCCTTTGTTTTTGTTATTGTTATGAGTGTATTATAGGTATTACTTATTTATTTATTAATGTAATGACTCTTCTCTTCGACTCTTCGACAAATATATTCACCAGTTTTGTATTTTGGATCTGTTATTCGGTATTTTAGGCAATTGTTGTTCATGGATATTTAGAGCCAACATATCGTATTCAAACGCCTGAACACTATCCATATTTTGAGTCAACCGGCGTTTGGTTACGATAACGCCTGAACACTATGCATTAAAAACCAAAAGAATTCAAACTCAAGGAAAAAGCTTACTTTTATAGCGTTAAAAAACATCCAATTACTCCTGGTAACATATCCGTTGAAAAGAAGTACTTTCATGCGTTTTGTTTTCCACCCGGAGACATGTCTCAATTGTTTCCTTTCAGTACTATAGAAACCGAGTTTTCTGACAGGCCTAGGTTAAGATCGTTTAGTACCCAAGCAAAGTACATATGTATCTTAGGGCATGAGTGGATTTCAGAACAGAAGGAATTGGAATATGTACTTGAATGTTGAAATTAGTTTGAGGCGAAGTAAAACGCTTCCACATTCAGTCGAAATTAACTAAAATTTAAAAAAAATTAAGCTTAAAAACTGTTTTGAAAACAAATTGTTTCTACTTACGGATGATCAGGGTGTTCCAAGCCATTGAAGTTGTCTCGAATACTCTTGCACAGTCGAAACATTCTTACTTTTTTTCCTGTAGACATAATTTTTGTAATTTTTTTAATTTTATTGAACAAGGAAATTATCGATTAACGAAGACAAATCAAATTTAAATTCAAAAGCTCATGATTTGACGTTTATGCATTCCTACTTTTTTTTTTTTTATTGTTTTCATAGCAGCAATGAATTCCGTAGACGAATTGTGAAGTTCGCCAGCCGTTCGCCAATGACAATGGGACTCACATGAAACGTTATATTCGTCAACCGTAATAGGTGGTCACATTCTGCACAATATGAATAGAGCATTCGGCTTTCAGAAAAATTGGGTCTCGCCTTAGAAGCTCTTAGAACTTTTTTTCTACAGTTCAATACACATTGAAATGCAAAGGCGTGTTTTATTACGATCTTTGGTTAAGAAATTTAATATCTCAGACTTCCGTCAATATATTCATATAATTTTTTAAAGAGAAAAAGTTTATTTATTCTAGATATAACTTCCTAGCTGCTGTCTTTCCAACCATTATCAGCCAAGAAATTTTACTTTTTAACATTACCAAAGTTTCTGTTATGAACAAATGTGCGCCGTGTGTACACGTCATTTTCCCATTTTCTAATAATATGTAATCACTCCGATTGCGAAAGTGGTTTTTATTAAAACGGCAAAAGGCGTTTTGAGAGTCGATTCTCATTTCAGGAGTTTAAGTATCGATATTACTAAACTTAATCGACTCGAGTTTGTGTTCCATGCACATTTCAAAGCTGCCATTCCAAAGTCAGTTTGAAAGCTCAAATTGTGAAATGGGGTAGTTTTCATAGATCTTGTCAGAATTCACTTTTTTAAATTGTTATTTTGAGTGACATTGGTGTTTGTTGTATGGACTATAGAGACAGCAAAGTTCTACCTCTCTCGCCCCTTAAAATTGTTGACAATCATTTTTTATATTGTTTCCTAAAGCCAATCAGAGAACGGCATTCACGTTATTTCCTTAATAACTGTCAAAAATGCATGAATAACTGTCAAAAAGCAAAAGATAGGTGTCAATCAGCTGTGAAGTTAGACATCTCTAAAATACTTCATTTCTGATGGACAGCACTAAAATTGATTTTGATTTTAGTAATAAAGAGGACGACGATCAATAATCTCAGAAATGAGAATTAGATCAAATAAGAACTACTAGACTAAAATGCAGTTCATTTGTTCATAGTCCATCGACCAATTTGACGGATAATCATGAAGATTTTGACGGTTATTCATGAATTTTTGACAGTTATTCGAAATAACGTAAATGCTGTTCTCTTATTGGTCAATTTGGTTTTAGAAAATAATATAAAAAATGGTTGTCAAACATTTTAAGGGGCAAGAGAGGTAGAATAGAATTTTGGCATCTCTATCAGACTTCATTTCTGATATGAAGCAGAAATGAAGTATGGTAGAGATACCCAACTTCACAGCTGATTGACCCCTAGTCCATCGACGAATTTGACGGATAATCATGTACATTTTGACGGTTATTTATGAATTTTTGACAGTTATTCACGAAATAACGTAAATGCCGTTTTCTGATTGGTCAATTTGGCTTTAGAAAACAATATAAAAAATGGTTGTCAAAAATTTAACATAACAATATATAAAACAATACTAAACAAGTTCTTTTCTATTTAATTTTACAGAAGTCAATACACCAGATCAATTGGAATATAAATTGTACCCAGCCCCGGGCGGTGTCTTTACATTCAAAGTGCGAGCGGCCAATGATGCACATATCGCATTATGCTCCGAAAATGGAGAAACAGGTCCCATGTTCG
Source organism: Eristalis tenax (assembly GCA_905231855.2). Taxonomy (NCBI): domain Eukaryota; kingdom Metazoa; phylum Arthropoda; class Insecta; order Diptera; family Syrphidae; genus Eristalis; species Eristalis tenax. The sequence goes on along the minus strand of HG993125.1, from coordinate 31,273,267 downwards.
AAGTGTTCATTGGTGGCTGGTCCAACAGTAAATCTGTTATTCGTAAAAACAAAACGAAACCAGACTTAGTTGAGACAATGACCCCAAATATTTTGCACCCTGGTGAGTTCCGCGGATTTTGGATACGCTGGCACGATTCAGTGATTACGGTTGGCAAGGAAGGGGAAGATAGCTCATTCCTTGCATGGGAAGACGGCAACTTTATCCCAGTAAATTATGTTGGTATTTGCACCGGATGGGGAGCTAGTGGAACCTGGCTCATTGACGAAGGTTGTATTAAATAATCAAAAATAAAGTCGATGGTTTTATTATTTACTATTGTTTTTAGAACAATTCGTAGCGACAGCCCCTGTGTTAGGATTTACGGCACCAACAACTGGTGGTGCTGGTTGCTGGGTTCCAGCAGCTGATGGCACAGTCCCTCCTGGAGCTGTTGAAGGTGGCTTTGATGGATCCGAACAGTTGTACATCGCCCGTGCTGTACATGAAGGTTCTCTTATTCCCGGTAAACTTCATCCCTCACACGGTGTCACCTATATTTCATGGGGAGGTGGTGAACATGGCCATAAAGAGTACGAGGTCTTGTGTGGTGCCGGAGGAATTTGGATTCCGTCATCTGATGGAAAAATCCCTGATCAAGCAGTTCCTGCAGGTGAATCCGACAGTGGAGAACCATTGTTCATTGGCCGAGCAACACATAATGGCTGCATCGTGATTGGAAAAATTCAACCGTCGCATGGTTGCTGTTACATTCCTTATGGTGGTGAAGAATTGTCTTATTCAAACTACGAAGTCTTTGTCAGTAATTAAAATATGTTTCCCGTAAGTGCACAGCAATAACAACCTCAGTAACACACATAGATTGTGGCTTTCATTTTTTTCACAGTCAAGTGAAACAGCATTAAACACTACAGTTATAAACGTAACAAAAACAATGAATCTCTATTTCAATGAATAGCTACTATTTATATATTTGATATATTGAATCAGCTATGTATTTAAAAGTTATTATAATTTTGCAAAATTGTTAAACTTGTTAATAAAATGAGCTGTTATACGACCAAAATCTTATTGCATTATTCTAATTATGTATATATTTTTTTTGTCTGAAGTTTTTTGACTATACATCGATATTTTATTCCAGGTAATGCATCGAAACGTTGTATCGATGTTTTCGATGATTCGATAAATCCGTCACCAATGTTGTTGTCAAGGAAGGTGAGACATGCTTCTCAATGTTGGGTATTGGAAGAATGCTATAAATCTGTGAGAACTGAGTAGTACTGTAGCAAAATGTAACCAATATTTAACGAAGTACCATATAACGAAACGTTACTCCTCAATGAATATCGTTACTTTTTTTTGCATACATGTACTATAGAATACTTCTCATAGACACACAATAGAGTTGTACACACACAGCACGGAAAGTGTACCATCGAACCATACCGATGCGTGTTGTGGCACAACTAAGTACCAATCTGTGTAAAACTGGATTGGCATCACAGAAGGGAATTTGTAAAAATCGCGTGTTAAAAATCTCAACATACAAGTAAAATCAGAAGAAGTGTATTTTGGCTCAGACACATTTAGTACCTATATGCGTTCATTCTTATTCGTATTGAAGAATGCTCTTCCCTCTTCTTAGAACCACATTACAAAAATCATTAAAAAAGTAGACATGACCGCTATGGAGCGTTGCCAGACAAATTTGTTTTCTAAAGCCAAATTACCCAATCAGAGAACGGCATTTACGTTATTTCGTGAATAACTGTCAAAAATTCATGAATAAACGTCAAAATTTTCATGATTATCCGTCAAATTCGTCGATGGACTAGGGGTCAATCAGCTGAGAAGTTGGTTATTACTATCATACTTCATTTCTGATATATATACATGTATAAACTTTTACAGATTTCTTTTCTGCACTATTCGCTCAACTTCTTTGTGAGATTGTGTGTGAATTTTGTTTTGTGTGAAGATTTATGTTGCTTGGTTTGGAACGAGTAGTACTGTGCTCATCTTACTCACTCTCTGTTTTAACTAAATCAGTCAATTAAATAAATTTCATATGTACAAGCAGAAATAAACTCTGCGCTTTTTACTCAAATGATTTCAAGTGATTTGATTCCATAGGAATTATTAATTGAGTGCATTATTTTGAGACCTTTTCCTATTCAAATTCGTGAGTGGTTTTGCAGGAAATTATCCTGTAGAAACGTGGGAAATTTTCTTATTTTGGCTTTTTTTCGAACTGCGTATTTTCTTGTGACAACAGATGAAATGTTGAAATTGTTTATTTCTTAGGCTTCAGTATGCTTAGGAGCTTGACGTCCTATGCGTTTGCACATCCTGCATATATAAGCACGGCCTTGATGGTGACTGTACCAGATTTGAAAATCAGATAAAAGCATTTTGACTTTGCTTTCACTGGAATTCGAACCGGGGACCCATCTAATGAAGGGCAGGCCAACTGCGCCATCCAGTCGTCCTATAATGTCTTCAACTGCAAAACAATTTCTTTACTAAGAAAACCGAATTTTGTGACATGGCAAGATCTTTTCCTACTCTGCCCAGATAACCTCCACAAGCCAAATATCTTATTCTTACCTAATTTCAGTATAGCAGAAATTGGAGGAGGTGCTTGAATTCTTAAATCGACTTTCCAATTTGCTTAAAACAAAGAGAAACGCTTCGTCATTCAGTCGAAATAACCTGAAACTCAAAAATTAAGCTTTCGGAACAAATCTACATATTCCCCTTAATTCTGATAGTCATGTCACCAAAAAGTATGTGGTACTTTGACAAATTTGTATTCTCTTGTCACGATAGCGTTTGTCGCTTGCATCTTAATATTAATATAGCATATCTGAACAGTCGGCGGGAAATTGCAAGACTAGCTTTAAGTATCAATCACGTAAGGGTTTTTGTTTGCAGTTTTTCCTTGAATAGAAGAAAATAAGTTTGTAGAATATGTTATTGTAACTAGCATAGGCCCTTAATAATTTATCATAAAATCTTGGCAGCACCGACAGCATTAATGACATTTGTGGCAGTTAGCGGTGGAATCGTGTAAGGTGATGATTTATCGTTAATGGTCACAATCAACGGTTTGCGATTATGTAGCTTGACAATCACTTCACCTAAATAAAGTATAACACCTTTAAATATTATCAATTTAAACACACATTTTTTATCGAATGAAAGAAACAATGAAAAGAATCGATTACGAAACATAAATTAATGTAGAACATAGACACGAATCAGAAATGCTATAAGTTAATATCGTAAGGCTCACAACCAACCTAATGAATAAATCAATACAATGAGAAATGAACACATAGAAAATAATGATTGGAAGCATTGTTTTTATACGCACTTATTTCACAAGCTCCGATAAATATCCCGGGTAACTTAAGCGGGTAAAGTATTTTTTGTTAGTGTATTTTACATTCTTTCTTCTTCTTTGTTTGGCGCTACAGTCCGGGGTGGACCTGGGCCTCAACCAACAAGCCTCTCCAGCCAGCACGATCTTTCGCCAGCTGCCTCCAGTTGTGCACACCAAGTTGGTTGAGGTCCTTCTCCACTTGTGTGCGCCATCTTGTTCTGGGACGCCCTCTTATGCGTTGTCCCAAAGGCTCGGAGTCGAAGACTCTTCGAGCCGGAGCTGTGGTGTCAATCCGCTCTACGTGACCTAGCCATCTTAAGCATTGGATCCGAAGACGCTTAACCAGGTGCATGCCGCTGTACAGCCCGTACAGTTCGTGGTTGAATCTCCTTCTCCAGACGCCATCAATACAAACAGGACCAAAGATCGCACGCAGAACTTTTCTCTTAAAAAGACCAAGAGCTTCTTCATCCCCTTTCAATAGCGTCCATGTCTCTGCGCCATAAAGCAGGACGGGGATGATTAGGGTGTTGTATAAAGTCAACTTGGTGTTTCGAGAGATGGCTCTGTTACTCAATTGCCTCTTGAGCCCAAAGAAACAACGATTGGCAAGAGTAATTCTGCACTTGATCTTGGTACTGGTGTTATTGTCTCTGTTTACTGCAGAGCCAAGGTAGACGAAGTCCTTGACTACCTCAAAGTTTCTGCTGCCCATTATGACGCTCTATCCAAAGTGTCGATGTTGTGCGTCCTTTCGTGATGACAGCATGTACTTTGCTTTACTCTGGTTAACTGCCAAACCCATTTTAGCCGCTTCCGCTTCAATGCTAGCACAAGTCTCATTGACAGCTCGCTGTGTTCGTCCAATCACGTCAATGTCGTCCGCGTAGGCAAGCAGTTGAACGGACTTTTGGAAGATCGTGCCTCTGGTGTTGACATTTTGAGTTTCGCACGATCTTCTCAAGTATGACATTGAAGAAATCACATGACAGATTGTCGCCTTGTCTAAAACCTTTTTTGACATTGAAGGTCTCGGTGAGTTCGTTACCGACCTTGATGGAGCAGCGAGAGTTCTCCATCGTCATCCTGCATAATCTGACGAGTTTGGCTGGAATGTCAAAACTAGACATGGCATTGTATAGCTCGTCTCTATGCACGCTGTCATATGCGGCCTTGAAATCGACGAATAGGTGGTGGGTGTCGATCTGCATCTCGTGGGTTTTTTTCCAGGATCTGCCGCAGTGTGAAAATTTGGTCGATGGTGGACTTTCCCGGCCTGAAACCGAACTGATAAGGACCTATCAGGTTATTGACGAATGGTTTCAGGCGTTCACATAAGACGGCAGAGAGGATCTTGTACGTTATGTTAAGGAGACTGATCCCTCGATAGTTGGCGCAGTCAAAAGAGTCTCCTTTCTTGTGGACCGGACAAATGACGCTGAGATTCCACTCATCGGGCATGCTTTCCTCCGACCATATCTTACAGATGAGCTGGTACATGCGCCCAACCAGATCATCTCCAGCTGCTTTAAGCAGTTCCGCGGACAGTCCGTCCGCTCCAGCAGCTTTGTTCGACTTTAGTCTAGATATCGCTATCTTGACCTCGCCTACGTCGGGGGGGACAGTATTCTTGGTCATCCTCGTCCAAATTAAGTGGAACATTCTGCCTGACAGCGGAATTTGTGTCGTCATCGCCGTTTAACAGTCTGCAGAAGTGATTTTTCCAAATTCTCAGCATCGACTGCGACTCTACTTCTGTCCGAGGTCGGATAACTGTTTCACCTTTTGGTAAAACTTTTTCTGATGTTCCCGAGCTTAGCCTTGATGCGGATTGTTATGAGGCGCTCGCTTACATACTTAAAGCTTAAGACTTTTTGCCTAAGTCTGCCTCGACCAACAAATACACTTCCAAATAAGCGCTGCCCTCCTTCCCTGTAGCAGTCGCCGTAGTAGAGGTCGCAGTTTCTCATCCTCTTTTTGCCCGGCCCGTTCCACCGCACTTCCTGGATAGCGGTTATGTCTGCTCTATAGCAGTCTAGGGCCTCCGCTAGTTCATCGGCTGCACGTGGTCTGTTAAGGGACCTCACATTCCACGTGCAGAACCGAAAGTCATTGTCCTTTTTCCGTTTGCAAGGTTCGTCAACAGTAGATCCGTCCGTATCCGAGGCAGGTTGTTGTTTCTGAACTCGTATTTTTTTTACGTGGTGAGGAAGTTAACCTCACGCACAACCTCCAAACTGGGAGGACGGGCCCATTAATTTAACCCTCGGGCAGAGGGTTCGTTGCGTATATTAGTTCACCACACAACGGCTGTTATGATGGCTATCCAGGGGCGCCGCGAGGAGGCTTTACGTCAACTTGACTTATGAACAAGCAGGGATCGCGCTGGCATCCTACCAGGTTGGATGCAGTCAGCAACTTTACCCTGTGTACATAAGCTCATGTACATAAGCCCATGTATTTTACATGCAAATTGAAATTTAAGCGTGCAGAAAAGCACTCCTTGTTGCAGAAAATCACTCCTATTATTGCGACAGATATAATGCTTACATACGATCGCTGCCGGGCATGGAGGAAATGCTAATAGTGGTATACGTGAAATATAAAAGCGTTGTGGGAGGTGAGTGCGCTGTGCTAAGGTACTGAGAGAGTGCTGGTTGTGGAGTATTGACTGTGTGTGGGGTTAGGGTACAGGAAATGTTAGCGGTACGAAAGGCAATTGGAACTGGATTGGGCTTAGGAAGTGCAATGATATAACTACAAATGCTTACTTAAATGTCTTATAACAACTCCCCCTTTAAACTAAACAGTCCTCGGATTTGCGCCAGTCTTCTAGAATCTTCAATACCAGCGCCTCTTTATTAATTTCTTTATTCGTAGCTTTAATGTTAGGAGTCCTGTAATGATAAGGGCTATCGCAACGGCAAATATACAAACCACTGTCAGCCATATTAAAAACACCAAGAAGCGACGAATTAGTAAACGTGTGTTAGCTTTCACTGACATGCGAATAATTTAATTCACTTCCGTTTACCGTTATAACCGACCATGCATCTGCAAAGTTGTTCATAAAATATTCTTGTTCTTCATCTTTATTTGGTGCTACAGTCCGGGGTGGACCTGGGCTTCAACGAACAAGCCTCTTCATCTAGCACGATCTCAGGCTATCTGCCTCCAATGCCGCACGCAGAGTTAGTATAGGTCCTTCTCCACCTGGGTGAGCCACCATTAACGCGAGCGTCCTCTGTTGCCTTGTCCCACAGGTTCGAAGTCGAAGACTCTTCGGGCCGGAGTTGAGTTATCCTTGTTATCCTTGCGCTCTACACAGCCCAGCTACCTTAGATGTTGGATCCGTAGACGCCTGACTTGGAATATGTCGCTGTACAGCCCGTACAGTAGAATACTCTCCTCCAAAAACCGTCAACGTTTTCTCTTGAAGAGACCAAGGACTTCCTCATCCAGTTTTGAGATTGTCCATGCCTTCGCGCCGTACAGCAGGACTGGGATGATCAAGGTATTATATAAAATCAGGTTGGTCCTTCGAGAGATGTCTCTATTTATTGAGTCCATAGAAACAGTGGTGGCAAGAGTTATTTTGCTTCTGATCTCGGTTCTTATTTTGTTCGTACTATTTCGGTAGACGAAGTGTTTGACCACCTCGAAGTTATAGGCGCCCATTGTCATTCCAGTTTCGTGGACAGCAAGGTTTATATTATGCAAACGAATACTAGTTCTGAACAAACAGATAATACAGTAAAACTCCTAAAGGACTATAAAGATAGATCAATAGATCAATTAACCTTTACCTATGAGATAACCCACCAAATCATAAACAAATAACCCTGTATATTCAAAAATCTATAGATTAATGAAATGTTAGAACAGGGAATAATACCAGAAAGCAAGTCTCCTTACAATAATCCGTTATGAATTGTTCCGAAAAAAAGTACACCAGAGCAACCAAAGTGGAGAATCGTAATAGACCATACTGGGAACTGAACGAAGTGACTGAGCGACAAATTTCTAATTCCTATTATTGAAGTAATATTTTTTACCAAATTTTAATCAAGTCTGAGCTGCTAACAACCTAACAACCTAGCTGCTAAGAACCTATGGCTGTTGCTAGCCCATTTCCTTAGAGGAAAACCGCGGCGAATCAACATTTTATAAAGCTGATCTTGCTTTTCCAGTGCTTCCTCTATGGAGTCGTCTCCATGAATTACGTTATCCAGGTGAAAGTTTAGTGTTTTCGAATTGATGAAAAGACATCATTTGCAAGAAGGATATCAATCATATTTGGCTTGTAATTGTTGCATTAGCCAGCTCCTTATTTTGTATGTGACTCCCTTTAGCGAATGGGAGATATCGCACGGGAAGCCCAGGGGTCAGTTTGGGTAGCACCAAGGCTTGAACCCGCGGCTTAAAAGTTGGGTTGATATTAGCTTGTGCAATTTTGTGTTTTGTGAGCATTTGAGAGCCAATTGAAGTATAACTTGTGCTTGTGCACAATGTCATGTCTCCTATTAAGATTTAAGTGCTTTGAATTTGAAACAGTTACGAATTGAATGCAAACGCGAACACATGGCACATTTATGAATCGAATTATGTAAGCGCACTGTAGGAGTCATTCCTTTGGATTGACCATGAGGAAGAGTTGCCCTATGACATCCAAAGTTATGCTTTCTTTTCCAAAATTATGCTTTCCATGATGGCATAAGTTGCAAAATCTGCATGCGATAAGATGTGTGATTTCCAACAACCGCGCGTATTAAGGGAAAGTTTCTAAATATAATATTTTTACCAATAAGAGAGTCGTATGGCGGAATACGCTTTCCGTTCATTGAGGGCACAACTCTCATCCGAAAAACCGAAATAAATGAGTATTTTCCTAGACTGGAAACTTAACGCAACTGGAAGAACAAAAAGGCGGCTTGTGCCCTAAAATGGGGTTCTAACATAACAAATTATACTGTGGATGTACACAGCTATCGTCAGGCCTATCTTCACATATGGCAGTGTAGTCTGGTAGCAAGTCTCCAACTTAAAACTGATAACAAGCAAACAGAGACGCGCAAGTCTAGGTGTGACAGGACCGATTCTCCTGGATCTTCTGCCATTAGACCTCTATATGGTATTCGTGTCGGCTCATTTACTACCTGGGTCAGATTGTTTACCTCAGCAAAGATTTCGAAATACCTTCCTTCTTGTGTTGTCTGGCCTGAATGTCGAAGCCAATATGCGATAATTCGGTATTCTTACCAACCAGTGTTCTCAGATTCTTACCTACTCTTAACTACTCAGCTCCAAGACAGCTGGTTTATATCGAAATAGGTGGATATACTCAGCGAAGAGATTCGCTCTAAGCCCACGCACATTGCTCACGTCAAACTTCCCATAAAATACAGAACAGAGATATCAAAAAACCAACTTCGACTGCGAGTGGTAAAGCAGAGTTAAAAAGTGTAAATTAAAGATTAGTTTCCCAACAACAATCGATGTAGGTGCTATGCCCATACATCTATTAGAGTTAGTCACCAACAAAATTTACACTTCTAAAATCCGCTACGTCAGATGCTACTCACTCTGTCATTGCCTCAGCCCGCCTGATTTAACCAAACGAGAGTTGCGACCGAGAATGCCCAGCAGTGGCTTTTGATGGAAAAGGGCGAGAGGAAGCGGACCGAACACACTCGACACCGAAACACTTCACTGCACTTTTAATGCATGTTTTTTTGCTTATGGGGTACTCGTGACGGTTTTTAGGTGGAGGGTGTATAAAGAGTCGAGTTCAACTCCGAACGGTCTTCAAAGCATGCCGCAAGTATTATGCAGGTAAATCGCTTAACAATTGCATACATGGTGATCCGAAATTGCAAGCCGACCTAGCAGCAATTACTTTGAAATAGCGAACTCATCGGATTGTTTATGGCAGATATAAAAAAAGTGCTATAGACAGATACTTGTAGATGAAGAACATGCTGCCATGCAGCGTATTATGTGTCCTGATGACTGTTTGCATGGCAGTAACACGGTGGAGGAGGCTCAAAGGCTGCAACGCGAAATATAGGAGTTGCTGAAGCGAGGAGGGTTTGTCTTAAGCAAGTGGACGTCCAATTCTATGGAGTTTTTGCACCATATCAACGTGTGCGAGAAACTGGTAAGCACCTGGCGCAATCTGAACATGGGTCGTAAATCAAAGGCGCTCGGCATCTATTGGTTTTGTCAATCCGACTGCATCGGTTACAAGGTTAAAACAACAAGGCACAAATCACAAAACGCCAGCAGCTGTCTGATGTCGTCAAGATTTAAGATCCAATATGTTTGTTAGCTCCGATTGTTATCAAAGGGCAATTTATTTAGAGAACAATTGAGATTAGAGTTCGTCGGTGGATCTTCACATCGCCAGAAGCATCTAACGTTCAACTGCATGTTTTCCAGGTGACAAATACAAAGTGTCAATACTAAAGTGGCACCATTAAAAAAGCTTACTATACCCTCTCTGGAGTTGAACTGCAAAATTGGCTGCCAAAGCTCTCGACACATTACGGCTCTCGGCTGTAAAAATTTACTGCTGGAGGGATTCCAACCACTCTCAGCTGGATTCGGTCAACCCCCGAATCCACAAACAGTACGTGTGTTGTCCACAAACAGTACGTGGCCAACCGGCTAATAAAAAAAGACCTAACATCGATAGACTCCTGGAAACATGTCCCTAATAAGGGCAATCCGGCTGATGTGACTTCTCGCGGGATATATCCATGCCAGCTGGCGGAGCTCGACATCTGGTGGTTTGGTCCAAGATGCCTACAGGGGGATGAAGGCGAATGGCCGAATCAAGGAGCCGGAGGTCAACGCTCTACTCAATGTCCAAAGTTCAAAAGGAAGGTCACTTGTCCAGGTTACTAATTGCATCAGCACTTGCGTGCACGATGCATGGCGGTAAACAAACAACCCTTAACATTTTTCGAAGACGGTACTGGATTATTGGTGCTCGGAAGCCTATTAAGAGATACATTCAACCATGCTTAACATGCTTCAGTCAGAGGTCTCAAACCACTACTCAAATTATGGGATTATATATCCTGCCGACTACTCGCTGTACTCCTGCCGTTGCATTTAAATATTCCGGTTTAGATTACGATGGCCCATATGCAATTCTAACAACTAAAGGACGGGACTATTGAAGCTACAAAGGGTGGACTGCGCTCATCATGTATCTCAGCACAATAACTGTACACCTTGAGCTTGCAACGTGTCAGCAGAGACATTTATGGCTGCATTGATCCCTCTCAGGTGGGAGAGGGTGCTGGATACTTGGCTCGCCATGGCGTTTTATGGCACTTCATACGTCCGGGGTCACCGAACTCTGGAGTCATCTGGGAGGCCGATATAAAAAGCATGAGGCACCATCTCAGACGAACTATTGGGGATGCAGCAGAATTCCTGGAAAAGGTTGAGCTGTGAATATCTGCATGAACTTCAGATTAGGATCAGGTGGAAACGGACAAAAGGCAACATAAAAGATGAGATCACGTTCTGATAAAGGACGAACGCGCGCTGCATACACAATGGCCACTGGGTCGCGTAAGTGAAGTACATGCGGGTGAAGATCATCTAGTGCGAGTTGCAACGATCATCTAGTGCGAGACGCAGAAGTAAACCTTCAAAAGCGCGATCTCCATGGTAGTTGTGATTCCAATTGAAATCGATTCTGAAGGTGAATACGGTGACCGGTTGGATATTCCGTCGCAGGAACTGGACGAGTTGGGGGAATGTTGAGATGTTCTATCCTATTGATACATAAATCGAGTTATCTTGTGTTCGTAGTCAGTAGTCATTCGAATGAGTAGTAGTCATTCGAATGATTGGCGATTAGTAGTCATCCGAATGTTTAGCAGTCATTCGAATGATTAGTAACCATTCGAATGATTAGTAGTCATTCGAATGATTGATTGAGAATCGAGATGTTCTCGAGATGTAATAATAATCGATTATCACTTGAGTTATCATTCGAATGGCTACATCACTACTGTCCACTATGTAGTAATTTGAGTTGCAAGTGCAAGTGCATTTGATTTTTCAGAAACCGTTAAGCAAGTCTTAGAAGAAGTTTTGAGGGCATTCATCTCATTTTTTCGAGCATTTGAAGTTTGGAGTTCCAATGATTGTTGTGAAATTAAATTGTTGAGATACTTTAGTTCACATTTCAAATATTTCTGACGGTATCTCTGTCAAGCTATTTTACACTTATTTCTTAGTCTGAAGAGTTCCAAATATGAAATATAATGAGTAAGTTTTAGAGACAGAGTTTCTCTTAGAACATTCGGGACATTTTATATATTTTATACTTATTTTCTAGATTCTTTAGTGCGTCTCTTAATCTTGTATTAATTTCACTTCTAGAACGTGTCCAATTTGCATTTTTAATGTCTTGAAAATAATCAGTACTCACTCACAGACCATAGAAGTTCCGACCACAAGGACAGGATTGTGGTGGGAAATGTGGTCGTTTAATGAAACAGGTTGGGTTATGTTACTGCTAGAAACATTGGTGACAAAAATATCAATTGCAGACGAACTGTAACGAGGATTTGCTGGCACATAAGTCGGATTAGACGGATACAAAATACAAAAAAAAAGAAAGATCATAGAGTATAATCCCAAAAGCATCCACTCTTTGACAGCCCCACACCCTATGCCTACAATGTAGGTCGCCACCAAGAAGTGGGTTATTGTCTTGATTAAACAATTTAATGAAGTCATTTTTAAGGGTAGTTTTTGTTGCAGCTGCTGCGCTTTTGTCTAGGAAAATAAACACAAAAAATCCTTGCAGGATTTTGGTTTCTCAGTTTAATCTCAATACCTACATTGTCTACCAACTATTCTAATAGATAAAGGCGAAAGTTGAATTTATCTTCTTATTTGGATGGCAAAACTTGCACCTCCTCTTCCAATTCTGTCGTTTCTATAATATTTAAAATTAAATGTATACAAATTTGTATAATTTTTTAGTAGTGTTTCGGTGACAACAGCAGCACAATGAATTTAAGAAATTAAAAAGCTCTGCGATTTTGTTACGAATACCCTTCACAATCCAATTTACAATATTTATGTTTCTATCTATCAAATAAATTAATATTTGCATAACGAAGAATAACTCTTGCAAATCGCTGCTTCTTTGGGCTAAGAAAGCAACTGAACGAACAACCAAATTGACCCTTTGTAAGACCTTAATCGTCCCAGTCCTGATATATGGCGCGTGCAAAACTGGAGGCAGCTAGCTAAAGATCGAGCTGGCTGGAGACGCTTGTTGGTTGAGGCCCAGGTCCACCCCGGACTGTAGCGCCACCATAAGTAAGTAAATAAATTTTGTAGCTACCTGTGGCATTCCATTGAATGGTTGAACTTTAGCTGTACAAACAGAAAGTTTAGTGACCATTTCCATGGCTAGAGAGCTTATTTCTCTGGCGAAAACAATGCTTGTGATGTTGCTGAGTTTACTGCTGGATTGCACAAGAGGATTTTGTGGAGAGTTACTGTGTTATTGTCGGTGGGTTAGAAATAATGGCACTCCTAGATGAGATTGTTGTAGAGTAAGGAAATCGGAAAGAGAAGCGATCGATATCAGTTTTTGGAAAGCGAGACCAGAAACAAGCTATGCTTGATGAGCGGCCGATTTGTTCTTTCCTCTCCTTTTTCCCATCAACAGCGTATATTCTGATCTGCTCTCACATGAGGGATCAGTGGATCTTTGGGGTTTTCCACAATTTGCACATTTCTGAGCAAGAGCCACATTCGTCATTCACATTCGTCAGTCTAATGTGTGCCAGAGCAGATAGAACAATAAGTCTTAGAATGACAGTTTCTCTTTCCATGGCCAAACATCTGGCAGTTGTGGCTTTGCGTGAGCTTACCTTTGAGCTTTCGTTGATAGTTCCATTTCACTTGGGTATGAAAACTAGAGCGATGTTTTTTGTTCAAATCGCTTAACTTAATATATCCATTTCCGAGAGAAATGATGTTATTTGTGGCACTATATCGATTTTTTTAACGACTTTATTAACATCACTTCTGCTTTATTCCGTTATTAAGTTCAGTTTTAATATATTCTGTATTTCATCCATACCATGAAGAACAACTATAGAAGCCTTAAAACTTTTTAAATCGTGCGAGAAAAATTGACAGTCTTGTGCTTTGAAGCAGCTGATCACCGAATTGTATACTTCAATTGTCTCCCATATAATTCTTATCACGATTGACATTTTGTTCATGGAATAATCGTTAATCTTCAAAGTGTTCATAAGGGAATGCACAAAATCACATGACATTAAAGTAATTTTATAGGCGAACATACATGTTTTTCACAGGTTCAGATGCGATTTCATTTTCCATATCATCACTATCGAGTGTTTGAAGAGAGCCGTAGAAGTTTAATCGGTTTGGACTAAAGTCTTTTTTAAGAGCACTGTCCCTCAAGTCTCTAGTTTTTTTTATTTAAGGGCAAGGAATTGTTATTGATTTCCGGAGATCTTCTGTGTTTCGAAATTTTGATAAATATAAGATTCACTAGAACGACAGCCAGCTCCGTGCCAACTGCCGAAGAAGAAACATTATTTATCCAACACAGCGTTTTCAAGCAAAGAACTTCTTCACAGAACTGGAGGACTTAAATGGTGTTGAACAGAAAACCTCTTAAGTGTCACATATGAATCTGTCTGGTTTTAGGACTGCACTAGGTCTCTCATTGTACCTTTAACACTCCGTATCATGGGCATCGGCATGCATGTACCCATCACGTGGTCGTGAACTCAAGGGTCATTTTTTAGCTATTATCTTTTTGGCAACACTGGTTTAAACAGCTGACGCACGTTTTGTGTTTTGTTTCACTGTCAGACATCTTCAGTTTGGTCTATAATTTAACCATGAATCGTCTTACAAACGAACAACGCTTGCAAATTATTGAATTTTATTATCAAAATGCGTGCTTTGTTAAGAAAGTTTATCGCGCGCTTTTTCCATTTTATGGTCCGCTCATTTTTGGCTCAATGGGTACGTAAATAAGCAGCATTGTCGATTTTGGAGTGAATATCAGCCAGAAGCATTGCAAGAGCATCCAGAAAAAGTCCAGTTTGGTGCGGTTTATGGGCTGGTGGCATCATTGAACCGCACTTCTCCAAAGATGATGCGAATCGAAACCTAACTGTGAATGGTGAGCGCTATCGTGAGATGATATCTAACTTTTTTTTGCCCAAAATGCAAGAGCTTGACTTGCATGACGTGTGGTTTCAACAAGACGGTGCTACATGCCATACAGCACGCGCAACAATGGACTTATTGAGAGGCGAGTTCGATGAACATTGTATTTCATGTTCGGGACCGGTCAATTGGCCGCCGAGATCGTGCGATTTAACGCATTTAGACTATTTTTTGTGGTGCTATGTTAAAGCTCATGTTTATACAGACAAGCCCGCTTCAATTGACGCATTGGAAGACAACATTGAAGCATTTATTCGTGAGATACCGGCCGAAATGTTGGAAAGAGTATGCCAACATTTGAGGCGCAGTCAAGGTCAACATTTGCATGAAATAATCTTCAAACATTAAATTATATGGACCATACTATCGATTCAAATAAAGATTTCATGCATTCTTCTGAATTTTATGTTTTTTTTTTTTTAAAAAACTTTTTTTCCTATAGCTTTTAAAAAATCATCCTTTGTTATTGGTCTTACTGTTCAATTCACGAATGGTCATGATTGAAAAAAGGAGTGGCAGAAAAGGAAGCTCACTGACACCATTGAAATATGAAGTTTCATAGGACTGCTTGTTACGCGGTCACTAAAAGAAATCATTTTTGATTTTACATACTTCTGGGATGCGTGGCCATCCAGTGTTCCGTGCAGCAATTGTCAAAGAATCCGTTCGCTAAAATTTCGCAACACTTACGATTCAACAGAAAGACAAATTTGCAACTCTGTTATGACAAATATGAAGATGTGCCTGGTATGATAGAGATAGTTTATGAGCTACTGGTCCCCTTCCGAGGTATATAAATAATAAGTAACGATAATATTTTTCAATGTTGTTTCAAAAATAACTAGCACTTTCCTAAAGCGGTAAATTTGGGTTACCACCTGGGTGGTTTAAGGAGAAAATTTACTTGGGCCCACAATTTCTTCTTATTACACATTCGATTTTATATTCCATTTTTTGTACTCTGCAGTTAAACACTTTTCCATCCCTCGCCCCCTTGATCAACACAACCATATCTACGTAATACAATACAAAATAAATGAGAATGGAGGACAAAATCGGGTTTTTACCTTGTTTCATCTTTCACTCATCACTCACTCAATATTTTATTTCTCTTCCATTCTCAGAAAGTAATAAAATTGTTTTACTTCAACGAGAAATAAAAGTTGACCCTCTAGGAGGCGCGATAGACAACTAAAAAAATCGTCTGATAAGAATCTTTGCATAATGCAGGCAAAAGAAAGTTTGTTGGTTTTCGGACACGCTTTCTCATTTTTATAAATATCTCTTGTCTGTCTACTTTTAATTCAATCCATTCCTTCGCTGATGACAGCATCCTCAGCTTTTCATATTCGTTCCAAGAATCAAGACCCCGCCCTTTGGTCGTAGAATTGTAACCACTGCGTATGATAAGCTTATTGAATTCCGATCTTGACAGCATAATTAACTGCTTCAAAATCTCAATGGTGTCTGCTGTCGCTCAAGCAAAAGTTGATAATCAGCCATTATCAATGAATGGAGCTTGTGTCGGTGAAACCGGGAAGCTTTGGAACGATCACATATTTGTGTTATCCAAAAATGTTGCGAAATGTAAGAATATTTCAAACTTTCTGATTTGACTTCAATTTATAAGACGTATATCCGACCCAAGCTTGGGCAAAACGCTCATATCTACCGTGCACCATACGGTAGCTTAAGTGAGCTAGCCAACTGCATTGCTCCTCTATATGAATTCATCTGCAATACCCGTCTCGCTAGGAGTGTCCATCAGTTTACCCTTAAGTCTACTTTCGGATGCAAACTTAAACTTAGAAACTAATTTTTCAGCATCACTACACGAATTTGGAATACTCTCCCCAGCTCAATATTTCCCACAGACTACAATCCGCAGATAGTTGAGACCAATGGTCACAAATACCTCCTCTCTCTTTCACCCTCTATACCTCTAGACCTGTAACACTTAAGGGTATTAGTTTCCCATTGTCCGCGCGACTTTTATAAAAAAAATGCTGCAGATTTCATTTACAATGATAGCATCGAAATAACCCAGACGGAATTGAGGAGTGAATTCTGTCTGGAATAAAATCGGATGAAAAGTACTCACCTTTTTTTTACTTTTAATTTTCATACGCCTTATGATTTCGAACATACTTCAATTCTTGTTTTAAAGATTTTCAACTTTTAAGAACCGAATGAAATACAATATCAAGTATATTGGAGGTGATTACTTCGCAGAACTTTGCTTAAAAAAACGTTAGTTTAAATTTGTTTAAAGAAATCATGATTTAAAGCTAAGTATTGTATACTCGAAAATTCATTTTTCACAAGATAGTCCAGTGGTTAATTCACTTTGTGAATAGCGTCGCCGCTACTCATAGTTTTGGTGGTGTTCAGTAATTTCTTCGACATCACTATCAGAGAAAGTTGATACATTTTCGTTGTTTCATTCCTTGCTTACATTACTCAGTCTCAAATGTCTTCATTACCAATAAATTCATCTTATGGGGGCGGGGGTCTATCTTGCCCCGTTTAGAAGTTTGAGTTCACATGTGAATTATTCAAAAAGTATTCACAATGATTGGACGTATATTTTATATTAAATATCACATTCCTAGCAAATTTGCTATAGTACTTTGTTGTAAGCGTTGACGTTGTTTTTTAAATAATTTGTTTCGTTTTACTTAAATTAGCATTCGAACTATTAAGATAGTACTATTTTATTATTCCTACATCAAACGGCTTGACTATAATGGCTGTGGTAAGTTTCTCTCACTTCAAGGCTTCTGGTCAACTTCTGCTATTAATTGTTCTTGATCAATCTGTACCATTTTACTATATTGCTGGTGTATATTGGTGTAACAGCCTTATTAAAAGTATCGGAGGGCATAATAGGAGCTATTGACAAGGACAAAACGACCTTACTTGTTTTCCCTAAAGCTTTTGACTGTGTTGACTGAACGATACTCTGTCATAAACTGTCCACTCAATTTAACTTCTGGAATCACATAAATAAATTTATTTTCTCTCGTATCTAACTAACCTAGTACAAGCCAGACAAATTCAAAAAAATTTAAATTTTCACACAATCTGGCTGTAATTCTGACGGGACTCTCCCGCAGAACAGTTTGATTCGACTCTAATAGGAATAATTTAATGTAAAGACAAAAAAAAATATGATAATAGTGAATGAAGCATTTATGACATATTATTGCTCCATTCATTCAACAGAAAAGCGAACTGGTTTTGAATTTTTAGCAGACCACATTAATAAGAGTATATTTTCCACAAGCAAATTTATTGAAGTAAGAACAAGGCAGCATGAAAAGGATTAGGCATTTTTGTTTAATTTAGTCCGTAGTAGGAGTAAAAAAAAAAAATGAAAAAAGAGATGTAAGAATATAATTGAAAACCGGATTAACTACCCAGAAACCTAGATTCATTCAATATACTGTGCATACCGATAGTAAAGTAACAATGGAAAAGAAAAAATTAAAGTTCAAAAATGTATGGCTATGAAAAGCAGAATATAGCGCAGAAATCAATTTTTTTTTACTTTTTTGTTCGCAGTCTAATTCATTAAACAGATATGAACTAGGACACAAACCACGAAAAACACCATAAACAAATGACTTAATTTAGAATAGTTGCCTATCATGTATATGTATATGCATTTATTATTTAGTCAATAGTCTTGGTAATATCAGACGTACAATATGAATTTGAAGATTTGAAAACGATGTATTAAATGTATTAATAGGAAAAAACCTATAACAAAATTTAAGCAAATTTTTTATGTACAAAATAACACGCATACGACCGAGTATGTAAATTTAACTTCTGTGTATCATCGCATGGCTACCGTAGTCTGATGAGGCTGAGAAGATATGATTTGTGACAGAGTATAACCTGACACTCTTGCCATTCATATTAGTTGAAACACCACATGCACTGGAAATCACACAGTTGCAGCTTCCGATGAAAACGTGCCCAGGCTATGTTGTTTTGTTTTTATTCAATGAAACAGTCTGCCTCCCTCCTTCTCTTTCGTATCTGATGAAGAGAATTTGAAGAAGCTCTCTCTTACTATGTTCGATCAACATTTGTGGACGCATGTTTTGATTTAGTTTACATTCTTTGAATAATAGGTAGCGTTGAAGTGAAAACAATAGTTTATATCATAATCATTCTGTACGTGAAAGCGAAAGTGAGAAAATAAATAGGAAAATGTAAATTGTAAAAAGTAAAATAAGAAATAAAAAAATTTAAAAAGGAAACAAAATCAAACTCTCTTTCAGTAAAAAAAAAAAAATAGTAGAACAAGAAATAAATAAAACTGGAAAAACTGGAACGCGCAGTATCTTAGTTATTTTAGTCAGCTAGTATTTTGTTGGTACACCATTGTTTCTAATTGGATGTGAATGTGTGTTAATTTATTCGAAATAGAATCTACTTGATTTCGGATTATGGCAGGTGTTACACTTTTAAAACATGAATTTTTCTTAACAAAAGACAACTGGCTCTTAAAACTTTTGACAGCAGTTTTTTTTATAAGGTTTTCACCGACACGATACTAACACGTGTGAGATCTTTCGAATAGCTTAACGGAACAAATTTACAACTCACAAGCCGCATAATAAATATACATATAGTATTATAGTCATTACTAGAACACTGTTTCGGTACGAATCTATATATAACTGCTGTCTACTTGAATGCGGACATTATTTTAATGGTTTGTTACTTTATGAAAATAAATAATATGCATATATCTACCGTTGGCCTGGTGTAGTACGAATTGTTTAACATGAAACAATATACATATGTACAAACGGGAACATTTAAATTGTAATCGTAAAATGCGTTTTTCAATTGATAAATTGTCCGGTAAAATTGTGCACATATTCCATGTCTAAAAGTAAAACCTTTAATTATAATTGGAATTCCTTAAATGATAAAATAAATTTATTTTTGTTACGTTAACTGGCGAACAGAGTCCTCCATATTTTTTCCTTTACTGTGGGCAATTCATGAATCTTTGACATTATTGAGGTCAAAAATTCACGAATTAGTCACAATTTTAGTGGAGCGGGGGTTTTATGATGACTTGTAAATTACCAGAAGTGAAGTATGATAGAGGTGCCCAACTTCTACCTCTCCCCTTAAGATTTTTGACAACCATTATTTACGTTATTTTGTGAATAACCGTCAAAAATGCATGAATAACTGTGGGTTCAATCGGTCAATCGGCTGTGAAGTTGTTCATCTCTATAGTACTTCATTTCTGTAAACAACTGTAAAAAATTCATGAATTACCGTCAAAATTATAATCCGTCAAATTCGTCGATTGACAGGGTTCAATTAGCTGTGAAGTCGGCTATCTATATAATACTTCATTTCTGTACATAATCTTGTACATATCTTTCATTCGCGAACACGTGGTATTAAAAATTCGGTTTTTTAAGTGTCGTTAGATCGGCATTTTTTCCAAGCATTTTAATTTAGTTATTTATAACAAGTGCGTTTGAAAAAACCAAATGGTGAGTAATAAATAATTTGTATTTAAATCTGTTTGTTAATCTGCTATTACATTCACTGAAAAGTTAGTCGCCTTCAAAGCTAAGCATTGCAGTGAATTGGAGAGAATCGTTGACAGTTATTCACATATCTTTTTAGACATTCATGACTCTTATAGTTGATATCGTCGTTACCATGCTTATAACTTATATCGTCATACTGGTGTTGACATGGACACATAAAATAAACACATTACACAAAGTTTATACTGAAAAATATTTAATACCTGGCTTTCGGTGAAATTTTTATTGCAGAAATATATTTAATCACTGTATGTTTGTATTTATGAATTCCTGCTTTATTGAAAAGAATATGACGTATGCATAAATAATTGTAGAGATTTCTTCAGATTTGTATGCATTCACATCCATATGTATATACACACAGCTAAGTATCTTCATTTGAATGTATATATATGAACCTGCCACATGACGTCATGTTCTGAAGACCTCCTTAAATTTCGGAATACGGGGTTGGTGTATTAGCCTGTACATAATTGATAATACAGATGTACATGTGTATGTATACAAACGAATTCAAGAATTAGCTACATAAACAGTTTTATTAGACTATAGCCCATTTTATAGAAACCTTATCTCTTAAAAAACAAAATCTTAAAATATTCAGTTCGAAATTTGTTCATGCATAGATGTATTTATGTATGTTTGCGTAGCCGTTGTCAAGGTTTTGTTTGTCATTATGTCATGTCATGGAAATTATCTCAATAATCTTCGCAAATTAATCAATAGTATGAAATATAGAACAAGCAATATTCAAAATTAAGGTACTACAATTTGTATGTACGTTTTTGTCAATGGCGGATCCCTATGTATTGTGTGTATATATTTGAACGGCAGTCATTGGATGCACGACATGCTTCAGCTCTTAGGATCGACGGACCTTCTTGCTCGTGATTATACAATAAAATCATTGGCACTACTAAGAATCCTAAGCGAATAAAATACCACCTGTTCCAAAGAATTCTATGCAGAATCAAACAGATATTTCCAGCTGGCAAATCATAGCAGTCCTTAATTCTTGAAAGTCTGCAGATGAATAATATGATTTCGTCCAACTTGCAAGTGTCAGACCTGAAGGAATGGCTAGGAATCTGCTCAATACTCCACCGTTTTCTCTAGCCACAGCGCTCTTAGATACGCCATTTACTTTGTTGGAAGTAAGCACTAAAGTTGATTCTTCTAAAGCAAGGAAAGCTTTAGGTGATGAAAGGATCACTTTCAAATTTTATCATCATTGACAACAAGCTGGACACTCAATACCCAGGAGAGGGTCAAGAAGGCTTCTTCTGCCCTTTTCAGCAGCAAAGAAGCCACAGGATGCAAGTGGGGATTACAAACACGCATCTTTATTCTTCTTTGTTTGGCGCTACAGTCCGGGGTGGACCTGGGCCTCAACCAACAAGCCTCTCCAGCCAGCACGATCTTTCGCCAGCTGCCTCCAGTTGTGCACACCAAGTCTCCACTTGTGTGCGCCATCTTGTTCTAGGACGACGTTATGCGTTGTCCCAAAGGCTCGGAGTCGAAGACTCTTCGGGCCGGAGCTGTGGTGTCAATCCGCTCTACGTGACCTAGCCATCTTAAGCGTTGGATCCGAAGACGCTTAACTAGGTGATTGCCGCTGTACAGCCCGTACAGTTCGTGGTTGAATCTCCTTCTCCAGACGCCATCAATACAAACAGGACCAAAGATCGCACGCAGAACTTTTCTCTCAAAACGACCAAGAGCTTCTTCATCCGCTTTCAATAGCGTCCATGTCTCTGCGCCATAGAGCAGGACGGGGATGATTAGCGTGTTATATAAAGTCAACTTGGTATTTCGAGAGATGGCTCTGTTACTCAATTGCCTCTTGAGCCCAAAGAAACAGCGATTGGCAAGAGTAATTCTGCGCGCAAACACGCATCACCTAGTGGATTTTTATCTCAATTGTCAGATCAACACTGAGGGTTTCAGTTTGGCGCACAGCATTACACACAGCTCTCAACTGCGAGGAACTTAATCGGGTGCTAGCACAACCCTGAAAATCAAAACACCTTCGGCCACTCAGCTATTCTAAACGAATTTAACTTTCTCCCCAACAACAACGACAGTCTACTACCCCAAGCTATCTTCGAGAAAAATTCGCTACCACCTTTCCTTCCTGATCGGATTTTACATCTGATAACCAGATGCTGGCTGATCCCCTGCGTATATTCACAGGCAGATCGTAGACAAACGAGGGTTTAGCTGCTGGTGTCTATTCCCAAGACCTTAATATAGCTATCTTCCTGAAGCTCATGATCGCTGTAGAAAAATATGAAACTAGCTGACATGTTGGATTCAGACGCACGATTACAATGTCGCGCGTACTATGCTTAAAATTTCGTTAAGATTCCACATTTTCAAAAGCTACAGATTTAGTTTGCAGACCTAGTATTCATCACAACTTGGTAACTACAA
This sequence comes from Eristalis tenax, assembly GCA_905231855.2. Classification (NCBI taxonomy): domain Eukaryota; kingdom Metazoa; phylum Arthropoda; class Insecta; order Diptera; family Syrphidae; genus Eristalis; species Eristalis tenax. The sequence continues at coordinate 31,250,596 of HG993125.1, read as the reverse complement.
TCCAATTTTGAGCACGTTTGCAGAAAGTCTCTTGGAGCTTTTTTCTGACAGTTTACTAGACATTAAAACGCAATCCCTGGAAAAGCTTATTTTATTAAGATATTATAAGAAATTTAATATCTCGGTGCTCCGTCAATAGATTCACTTAAATTTTTATATCTTTTTAAAATAAAGTCCTAACTGCCAACCATTATTAGCCAAGAAATTATAACTTTTATAAAATCACTAAAGTCAAACCATGTTTTTAAAAATCGATTTACCGAAATAAATTTGTAAAAATTTGTGTCCCGTAGGGTCAGAGCTTGTAACAGATTTTATTTAAAAAAATTGGTTTTAAACAAACAGTGATAAAATTACACTTTTCATACCAACGAGTTACTTCAAGATAATACAAGAATTTTAAAACTAAAAGCAAGGGAAAATGAAAAGATAATGTATTAACACACGCAATTTCTTACTTACTTTGCCCTTTGATATATTCAAAAGTTGAACAGCTTCATTCTCAAGAACACTTTTTTTCTTCTGGGAAGGCATCTTAAACATGCTAAAAATGAATCAGCACTCTGTTTAGAAGGTCAGTTTTCGAAACTTTCCTGGTAAATAGTTGCCTAAACTTCCTACTTTCCTTGTTTCTTGCTTCTTGAGATTCTTCCGCATTCTGTTCAAAAGGCGCTCCGACGTTACATGCAGATGCATCATAACTCGCGTTTTCACATGTGATCCCTTACAAGCTGCGCAAGCACTGCATTTTCTACGTCAGCCTTAACATGGAGGCAATAAAAGCGCTATTTTACTTTCTAAAGTCTTATTTATTCCTAGATGGCCTCTAGACACTCCCCCGTTCATTTCTCTAAGGAATTTTTCAACTTTGGACCGTGGCACGACGAGCTGCATTACAAAAGAGCGCTTCGGTTTGAGATGACTTGCCAGCCAAGCTTTTCCGTGTTCTCCTTCCATGCAAGGATTGGTTCAATGTATGGATGTTCCTGCTGCGCTTCTCGAATTTCCTCTCCACTCTATCCGGAGAGGTTAGGCTCGTATTCTTAATGCAGAAACGGTCTCTTTTCCCTCCTGGCAAATGCAATGTTTACAGTTTGCTTTACAGGGTCGTCGAGATTACGCATACGCTTTGGAATGAAGTTTCCCTTTCAGATGCTGTATCTCGTAGTCATATGCCTGCAGCCAGTCGATTCACCTTGCAATTTTACCTTCGGGATTTTTAAATTGAAGGAACCAACTAAAAGTCTGTGCGAAGAAGAAACTTTTCCCATACAAGTATTTGTGAAAGTGCTTTGTCGCTAAAATCATAGCTAACCGTTCTCGTCCAGTCATGCAATAATTCCTTTCCGACTTGGAGAGTACCTTACTAAAGTACGCCATTGCTTTCTCTTCTCCATCATTAATCTCAAACATTAATAGCGTCTGTGTCCACAATAAACATCATCCCGGGACAGGGATGAGCTAGGAACGGTACGGTGCACAGACGGTGCTTAAGTTCTTTGAAGCTCTTTTCGCTCTCACCCGACCACATAAAATCCTGCACGAATCGCCTTTAGTATGTGGCAAGTCCCAAGAAGCTTCTTAGTTGATGTTTATCTTTCGGGATTGGCCAGTTCTTTACTGCCTCCACTTTATCTGGATCAGTCCTCACTCTTTCCGCTGAAATACTGTGCCCCAAGTATTTGACGTCTGATCGGGCACATTTCATCGGATTGAGTTTCATATGAGCACACGGCCCTCAGGTTTCCCCAATGCTCTTCACATGTCTTTCCCCACAACAATGACATCGTACAACAATAAACAAGTTTTCCATGTTAACCCCTGAAGAACACATTCCCTTAACCGCTCGAATGTTGCAGGGGCGTTGAACAGCCCGAATGGCATCACCGTTAACTGTCATAATCCATTCCTTGACAGTTTTCTCACTTTCCCGTGGATGAATCTGTCAGTAGACTTGAGGCTACTCTTTAAGTCGAGTGTGGATCGACATCGCTTCGTGGCGAGGGATAGCTATCTTTCTTGGTGACGTCTTGGTGACGAACTCTAACTGAAACCATGTTTTTCCTAAGATATAGGGAGTTGTTTTCGTCGTCAGGCATAGATGACTTTCAAGATCACCTTCCAGCTTCAGCCTTCAAATCATTGTTTTCCGAAAAAGCGGTAAGACTTCGTCTCTGCAGACAAATATCTTGATAACTGCAGTTTTTCGATTTCGGTATACCATAGGGATTTCCACGTTTCGGTACGTCATGACTTGCGCTCCAATATCCAAGACTACCTGGTGTTGCATCATAGAATCCATACCGATGATGCACTCATCACATATGTCAGCAACCAGAAATGTGTGGCGGAAGGTCAATCCCGCCATATGCAACTTGAGTATAATTTCACCATATATTTCTGCAGTCTCTCCTGTTGCAGTTTTCAGGCAGTATCTGCTGGTGTTATATAGACGATACTTCTGAACGATGTCCTTAATCAGTATGGAAGCTGTAGCGCCAAGCTGCAACTGCAAGACTTCCATTATACCATTTAGTTTGAATTATGGTTCCAGTTATTATGGTTCTTAAGGGTTTCTCGATTGCGGGTTCTGTGCACTCCTGCTTCCACAATGGGGCAATTTCCTCGTCTGAATGGATTCCTGCACTAGCGCTGTAGATGTCCGGTTTGGTTGCAGTTCCAGAAACGCGTTTGGTGGCGAATAACATTTCGGTTGGCAACGTCTACCCTCTGGCAGGAGCATTCTATCATCGATATTTGCTTGATTCGATGGGTTCACTGAGAAGCTTGGCCGGCCGATTCCAACGTCAGTGCGAATGTCTCTACATGTGTTTACTTTCCGGCCGTTCTGACAGTTAATTGCAGCTTTCAGTTGAGCTCCTTATGTCTGCTGCACGTGCTTATCCCCGAAACGCATCTTAAATGCCTGGACGATAGCATTGTATTTCAGTTGCTTGTCAGCAGAAATAGCTTGAAGCAGTTCTGCAGCTGGACCCCGAAGTGCGAGAGTTGTCTTTTCTTCATTGTCCCAGTGGTTTGTCATTGCGGAAGCTTCAAATTTCTTCCTGTATATTGGCCACGGTGTGTGGCAAAAAACCAAAAGCTGGAGGTTGCATTTTGTTCGTCTTGGGCAATCTGTATCTCGAAGTGTAATGTTTTCTTCGCTGTCGAGCTGTCGAGTCCCTAGACAAGATCCTTAACTTGATTGTGTAATCGCGCTTCGATACTCTTTAATTTTGCTCCTACTTTCATTTCAAGAATTGCCATATAATTTTCTAGATTGTCGGCCTTGCGTTCTATTACTTCGAACTTCGGTTCAAGAACTAAAGACTTCTAAATAATTTCGTTGTTCGTCCAGAGCATTCTTTGCTCTTCAATGAGCGACTTCTTTTGTTCAAGATTTTGCCCTACTGAGGGTGTTTATTGCGCATTCTACTAGCTCGGTAAGAGTCGGGATAGATTTACAACAGGCAATTCATTGAATACTAAGCCTCTCCGAAGGGGAGATAACCCCACCTAGAGGGGTGCCCTTGAGGCTACGACTTTAATAGTCTATTCGCCTAAGGTTTCGCTTACGACCTTGCGGCCGTGGCTCTCTTAGGCCAATAAGATTGGTTCTTTGTGCCCTAAATAGATAATATACTACTACTACGATCTGCTTTAATTATGCTTATGCTTTTATTGTGCTCAAACCATAATGCTTGATTGAAAAACTTCAGGGGGCTTTTTCAACTCTACACCACACAGGTCCTCCAGCTCTTCCAGAAGTGTTTACCCAGGTACTGCTTTCCTTTCCTTGCTAGGGCTGGGCATTCGCACAGTAGATGTTGGATAGATTCTATATCTTTCTCATCTCTGCAGCTTCTGCAAAAATTGTTGTGTGATATATTCAGTCGCGATGCATGCCCTATAGCACAGTGTTCGGTAACTACTCCTATTACCTTCCGCACTTTCTTCCGTGTGTTTATTCACAAGGCCATTATCCAGAATGAGGCATCTAGTTTTTATTCTATTCAAGGCTTCGTCTTCCAGTCTTCTTCAGCGGTGTGAGCGCATAAAGAATTGTCCGTGATTCTCCAAGCCCAGATACGCTTGGCGTGTCCGCTTTTTTGTTTCCCCGGGCGCAAGTATGCCTTGGTACCGAATACATGGTCACCGTTCAGAAAGGAAATATCGCTGACGCTCTGTCTGCATAACCTGAAAAGTTTCGAGAGGATGAGGGATGATGGAAGATGGTTTCGAATGCTGCCCTCGGTGTTGTTCTGAGACAACCTGTGCTATATGGCCAATATATCACCAGTGGTTTGAGACCCCACGTTTTACCAAAGGCACGTTTGGTCTTTTAAATAAGTTTGGAATCGAGTATTAGGCCTAGGTAATTTGCTGTATTTCAGAGTTTTAGTTTAACCCACAGTTAAACTTTTGTTGGTAAAGAGCAGCAACTCCGTTATTTTCGTTACGTTTTTCAGTCATTAACTAGCATTAGTCGAGGAAATTTTCCTATTAGGAGGAAGGCCACATCGTCCGCGTAGGCGGATACTGTGAACCCCTTGTTACCCAATGTCTTTATGATTTCGTCAACTACTAGGATCCATAGGAGTGGGGAGAACTCCACCATGAGGTGGCCCCTGTTCACTTTCCTAGTGCAACTTAGGTCGCCTAGGGATGACTTAATCAGTCATAATCGCAACATCCACTCACAGAGTCCCATATTGGCCCCTGCTTTATGGACACTCGTCTTAATTGCATTGTTGGTTACGTTGCTGAATGCTCCCTCTATATCAAAGAACGCGCATAGGCTCTTCTGATATAGGGATTTTTCAACGGATACTGCTGGTGTAGTGCGGTTTCCACTGATCTACCTTCTCTTGTAGGCATGCGGCGATTTAGAGAAGAAGCATTTGCCTAGCTGATCTATATGGTAGATGTCTATCAGACGTTTTTGAGTTTTTAGTATGAATGAGGAGAGCCTAGTGGGTCTATAGTCTTTGACAGGGTGTGACTTACCTTACCTGCCTTGGGCATGAAAATTATATTGATCTTTCGGAATCTTTTAGGAATATTCCCTAACATAAAGCATCCCTTATAGATGCTGCTAAGCAAGGGAATAATCAGATCTTCTGACATCTGCAGCAAAATTGGACGTATATTGTCCAGCCCCGAGGACTTATACTTGTACTTACCCTTTGCTATCCTATCATTGTTGACTAGTTCCTTTACCGTCTCTTGTTCCATGTTAATACTGTGAGAGCAACATCTGAACTGAGAATACAGCCTGGAAAGTGGATACTAATAAGGTAACGTCTACATGAGAATTGGTCCAGCTACCGTCAGATTTCTGTAAAGAAGACAGGTGTACCGTCGTTGCTGCTAGGATCTTCCTCAGCCTGTATGTGTCTTTGACTGAGTTCATCTCTTTTAGCGAAACATCGGGACATTACAGTAGAGTTCAGTGTAGGGATTTGTAAAGTTCAGTTTGGGATTTTATAGTGTTCAAAGTGTAAATCGGTTCAGCCTGAAAGGCAGCAAGAGTTTTGTAGTAAAGTAATAGTAGTCGTTAAAGTGTAATAAAGCATAAGAGGTAAATCAGTGGACAATTTGAATAATCTTACGTGGACTCGTTTCTGCTTAGCGTAGCACTATACTATTACAAACACGAAACAAAAAGGATTTGGTGCAATTGTTCCGAAGTTATGTGGGAACATGCATTTCGGCGATTCATTGTTATTAGCATGGATTTATTTATTTGTTTATATATTTTTTAGTAATTATACATTTTTTACATATTTATTTATACATATAATTAATACAATTATTAATTTATTTTGCTCAATCTTAAATCAAAGTTTTTCTTAAAAATGAGTAATCCCCTAAAAATAAAATTAAATATATATGGGTAAGTCCATACGAAATGATGTCAATTATTAGTGCTATAAATTCTTATATCAAAAATTGTTGATAATAGCCATAATAACCGTCTGACAGCATATAGAACTGATCATTACATACCGTACTTTACATTGACTCTTTTCAGACAACATGATGCTGAAAACAAGAATCTTACTTATGGTTATTTACCTACCGTTCATCAAAGTCATGAGTGATACGGAATCAACTACTCATTATGAAATAGTTCCTTTCGATAATAAATCTGGATTATATTGTGAAGAAATTGGTAATTTACATCTATTTTCATCAAGAATGGCGACTTGTTATATATATTAATCTATCTGAATTTAACGAAAAGTATTTTGACATTTTTATAAACTTAAAGAATAACCACGTTTTTTCCAGCAAATTTACCCAGAACATTTTAAAATCTCTCAGTGCGCAAATGTCTTCATAGCAAAAAGGTCTTAAGATCGCATAACATACCAAGACGAAATTATTAAGAAATGCGTGGGTTAATAAATCCCTCTAAGCAACTATTCGGAACGTATAGTAGACGTATATTAGACAATATTCTGGCTGAGTTCATAAACGTCACACTGCGGCAGCCCTGCAAGATTTGCGTTCATAAATGTAAATAAACTGCAGTGAATATGCATGAGAGCAGCATGAACGCAGTTGGTTTATAAAAACTATGTGACAGTCAAACTGCGATCAAAATGGCAGTGATTTTTATTTCGTGAATAACCGTCGAAAATTGATGAATAATTGTCAAAAAGCCTCTCAAATTCGTCGATGGACTAGGGGTCAATCAGCTGTGAAGTTGGGCATCTCTATAATATTTCATTTCTGATGTAGACTTTAATTTTATCAATAAAAATGTCAATGTGTTGCATTTATGAATACATTTTTGACAATGCTGACCTGCTGCAAACTTGCTGCAGTATTCGTGTTCATAAATGTGCTTAGAGAATATTTTGTGCAGTGCAGGGGAAACAATGTTGCAGTTATGAACTCGGCCTCTGTCTTGCCATGGACCACCCACAGTTTGAGGTCAAACACAAATGAATAAATGGTTCTTCTATCTATAAATAAAACACGTGTATAGTTTTTTTAAGCCAACAGTATTTCAGTTTTTCATGACAATTTTATATTATACAGATGAGTGTATTATATTAAGTGTTCCATGAAGTCAAACGCATTTTGGCACTGGCATCCAAACGACTTCGATGCTTGTTTTTAATTATCTGTAGCCCCGAAGAGAAAACTTCGCGTAGAGAATTCACTTTTAAACAGAAATGCCGTGAGACTAGTGAGCTGATCTGCTGGATCAAAAACTGGTAGAATATCCATAACGTCTCCTAGATTATAAAACATTTTCATGTTTTCATCGAAAACTGGACGTTGTGTAGTGTTTTGACGATCCACGGGCAGGGTTTTACCAACTTCACAATTTTAAGTTACAAACAGTGGATGCGATATTCTATCATTCACAGTCGATTTAATTCCAGCAGCTCCTCTTATCACAACTATTTTCTTTACACCAATCTAAGAACAACCTCTCCCTATGCTCATCTAACCTCCAGCCGACATATTTTTTAATTTTCTTCCCTTAAGGTTATGCTCGTATTCGCTTGTATTCGCGATTTTTCATGACCATAGATCCAGAAACGAAAACGATTTTTGCGAAAGAAGTCGAGTGAAACTTCTTGCGTCCTGCATCTTAGACCCTGCGAAGCCTTATCAAACAAAAAAAAGTCATTATTAACTTATTAGCAAATCGTAATAACTTTTCACTGAAGAACCCATTAACACTTTCAAACACACTGTTTAAATTCTGATTCGTATTCAATTGAACTGACTCGCTTCGACCACCGTTCATATATTTATACCCAAATTATTCTTTCTGGAACATACTGTCACCAGATGGCTACGGAATTTCCCTTCTCACGATTTTGTACCATAATTCTTTGTATACCATGTGTGCATTGTGAAGTATATAAGCATGTACTACAATCATTTCGGGAATACTACAATCATTCTGATCGGTTTTTTTCAATAGGTGCGGTGGTGACGATAAGTGCACTGTGGTGGCTGACAGATTTAAAGACTGAAAGGTAGTTGGTATCTTGACCATCCATCACACTCCAGTCGAAGACGACTTTCATTTTTGCTACGCTGTTGGCATTCCATTGTATCTGATAGACCACTTGATTAATCTGTTTTATTATCTTGTTGGCCCCTCCCAGCTTTATCTTGTATACGTCTGTAGCTTGGGTGACAGTCCTTTCCTCCGTTGTGGGTTGTGAAGCAACACCAAGTGTCCCTCTTCTGTGTACGCCTCATCGTGCTTCGGTGAATCTGATCCAGGCATTCTCTGAGAGACGATGACTCTTCTTCGTCGATATGCTAACCGTTCTTCCAGTCTATATTCAGTAATTGATTAAACTAAGAAACATTCAAAAAAGGAAATGGATGTCATAGCCTAGCTTGTTTTGCAGTAAATGTAAAAATAAATCATCCTCAGGAAAAATCCTAGAAAAGATTATACTATTAAAGGAAAGCTAGAACTTCACGTTTGTGAACGCGTTAGTCTTCCTGCATATCAATTTGGTATCGGAAGCGGTCACACAACTTCACCCTAAATATTTAGAGCAAATACTAGACGTTGAAAATCATTCAACACTGTATGCTCTTTCATGCGTTAATTCTTCCTTAAGGATCTGCCCGATCTCCAATTTTATTCCATTTTATTCTAGCAGACATTCGAAAGATTCTCTCCAGGCGTTTATTTCCAAGACGGGTCCAATCGCTCGCCAAATTGGATTAATATACATAATTGGTCAACATTAAAAGAAATGGAAAATTTAAATAAATCCAAGTTAAACACAAGCAGATACGAATTTAAAAGTGTATTCTGCGGAGATTGAATGGTCATAACCCTAGATAGCAAACTTACGTCCAGGGACCATACAAAAACAATCGCCTAAATTGAGAATCCTATATTCTTTCATCTATAAAAGTTGACAGCTTAACTCTTAAAACAAGCTTATACTCTTCAAAACTATTTTCCAATCCATTTTACATTATGGTGCACATAGACAAATTGCAACACTGCCAAAATAAAAATGTTGCAAAAGTGATTTCCCACCAAGCGCCTATATGACAAATGAAATGTTAGTTTGATAACCACTTCAAAAATTGATATTACGAGAAATTCCTTCTTAGTTGTTTGCACTCCAGTAAAAAAACACCAGTAATGAACTATTATGAGATTAAAACATACGGGACTGTACTCTAGTTTGAAGTGTTATGAAATAGGAGGTAGCTTTCCTTGCCCGTAGCTTTCCTCCTGCAATTTTGTATTTACTTGAAAACGTATTGTGACGTGGGATGGTCATGGAAACCAGGCCACCACCTCAGTCTACCAATCAGTTAGCCACCGAAATGGATCAAAACTCCGAAAACTATTCCCGAAATGGTTGTTGAATACAAATGTTATATATAAGTTGTAAAACAGCAAACATAATTCTTTAAATATTTATTGGTTATTATGTCATTGTAATTTCTGCTACTGAAAACTGGAATTGCGAGGAAGGCGTGTAATTCCCGAGTATTCATTTCAACTTAAATTTTAGGGAGAGTGAACATATTCGAAAACTTTCGTTTATCGAGTACACACATTATGTGTGTCCTTTTGCAAATTGGTTAGAATAACCCCTATCTATACCAATGAAAAAACACGGGTAATTACAGCATAGTAACAGACGAAACGGGGCCTTAACTCCCTTGCAACATCTTTTAAAAATCCTTAACAGGCTCGGAGATGGAGGAATAGGCACAGTATAGGCACAATACACAGAATCCACCGCAATTTTAAACAAAATGATGCGATGGCCAGAAAATGGTCATAGCAGTGCAACTGAGTTTTTCAACCGTGATGGTTTCCTCAAGTAGCAGGATGTTTCGATGGTAGAGAGGTAGAGATAGATGCGCCATTGGCGCCAACAACATCGCAGACACATCTCTCACCAACCGAAGCCAAACCAACCTTTTGATAAACAGGCTCTTTCAGAATGTCTTGCGGTTATGTAGAGTAAACAAGAGTCCAAGCGAAGCCACTCTGTCGCTAAGCTCGCTCTGAATTGGGAACAATGTTGTCTGTTTCTGGTACTGGAACAATAAAGTTGAAAAAATAAATGAATGGTGTTTTCTTTTCGTAGTATCTGTTGTAACTCTCGGTCACCACATCTTTCGTAGTAATTGTTACTGTAATTAAATCTGCCACGTTGATCGTATATGTCATGGTGTATTGCTCATTCTGCATCTAACCACATTGTACAGTATTTTCATGTTCAAATATTATTACTGATACTGATTTACAAGTGAATCTGCAAATTTGTTAGTTGACACTCTTGTAATCCCTTATTTAATTCGACTAAATAGTACTTGTCTTCCAATACAAATTGTATGCAACAAACATTATGCCTGGAGCTACAACCCGTAGAAACCAGAAACTAGGTTCCCAATAACCACTCGTGTTGTGCATGCTATTGTTCCTTCACGAGTGGAAGGGACCAAAAGTTGTATGTCGACTCCGATAGCCAAATTTAAGAAGTTTTTTAAAAATCGTAGTCGTAAACATCAATATGTACAATTTAAATATTAAAAAAAACTATTCTAAACAAGTTTACTTTTTATTTACATTGCAGAAGTCAGTACACCAGATAATTTGGAATATAAATTGTACCCAGCCCCAGTTGGTATCTTTAAATTCAAAGTTCGAGCAGCCAATGATGCGCATATAGCATTATGCTCCGAGAATGGAGAAACAGGTACCATGTTCGAAGTGGTCATTGGTGGGTGGTCCAACAGTAAATCTGTTATTCGTAAAAACAAAGCAGAACCAGATTTAGTTGAGGTAAGTATCTCAAATATTTTGCATCCTGGTGAGTTCCGAGGATTTTGGATATGCTGGCATGATTCAGTGATAACGGTTGGCAAGGAAGGGGAAAATAACGCACTCCTTGTGTGGAAAGATGACGATTTAATCCAAGTAAATTATGTTGGTATTCACACCGGATATGGAGCTAGTGGAACATGGCTTATTGATAAAGGTTGTATTATATAATTATAAATAAATGATTTGTGATTAACTTTTGTTTTTAGAACGGTTCCAAGTGCCAGCCCCGATATTAGGACTTACTGCGAGTAATTGCTTTCGTGAGTGATGATTTTTTACATTTAACAATACTTTTTACTTTTCAAACCAACCTCCAGCTTACATCTTTTAAGCATTCCGCAATGAAATAGAGTAACGAAACACCTCTATAACCTGACATTTTCAGACATTTGTATTTACTACTACGTTCCAGTTACAACCTTTTGTTCGAACTAATCTAATAGAACCTAAATTCATTCGATCAAATTTAATTGCTCCTAGCTCTAGATATAGTACTGTAAGATATAGTACTACAAGAAATGATAAACTCCAAACAATTTTATTGAATGACTAGCTGTAACCGGCGAACGTTGCATATTAAAAAAAGTCAGCATATATGCATAAGAAAACTTTTATTATTTATTTTGTTTATTGAAGTGCTGTTGGATATACAATATTTTTTGATCGAATAAATCATAATGTTTTCCGACTCGTCAACAGGAAACGTACATATATGAGAGAAACACGGACTTTATAAATTCATGGTCATTGAATTCGTTTGAATTCGTTTAAATTCGAATGGTAAATTTGTTGGAATCATTGGAATTCGAGGCAATAGTACTTCTTCCCTTTTGAATTTGATGATGACGTTGGCCAACATTTTTTAAAATGAGAGCCTGGTACCGTTGCAAAGTCGTGGCAGATTAATTTTTCGAAGCAACAGTATAGGCACACCAATTTTCAATGTTAAAACGTGCGGAGGCATGCCGTGTAAATCAAGTGAATTCAAAAACTCAGTTGGATAGTTAAAACTTCGTCTTGATTCATCACAGTATCGATGGACTTATATGTTTTCGCGTCGCCTAGTATTTCGCATTGAATGGTGAAATTAATTGAGTTAACATCGTTGTTTTTGGCCCATTCAGTGAGCCATTGATGTTTTTTTTTTTTATTTGTTGCGATATGAGGAAAAACTTGGTGCACTAACTCGTCTATAGTTGCTGTGGCAATGTGATACATTGTGTGGCTTCACGGATGGTCATTTTACCATTTTCAATATCCAATTATTGTTTCGCAAAACAAACGTCGAAAGTCACCAGACAATAAAATGAGCGCACCACCGAAAAGTCGTTCGTTTCCTCTTTAGTCTTTTTGTATATGCATCCCATATGATGATTCGTATTTATTTATTTATTTATTTCCATCTACCGAGTTTGACTCTTACAGATTTCGCAAACTTAATAATCTTCTTATATTCTAGGTACTTGATGTAAACATTTAGATAACAATGAGTAAATAAGTATATGACTGAATAATATGTGAATAAATAGATTTCGTAATAATTAATTATATAAACAGTAAATTAAATTAAATAATTAGATTGTGTTGTAAACATAGATTACATAGATGGTAATTAAATTAAACAAAAGAGGACACCATATTACTGAACAATATTGAAGATACGGACGCACAATTGACAGACAGATTTTAGAGCATATGGATTTGAAAATTCAGCACATGTCCTTTTCAGAAATCCTAGCATTGAATTAGCTTTTGCAACTATATAGTCAATATGAAGCGAGAAGGAAAGTTTCGTGTCAAATATTACACCAAGGTCTTTTATTTCCGTTTTCCTAGTAAGACAAGTCTCACATATCGAATAGTCAAATACTACGGGTAACAATACATGGTAAACATAAAACGAGAGATCACACCAATTACATAACATATTTAAGTCATTTTGAACTTTCATACAATCTTGAGGGTTGTTAACACAAAGGAACATTTTAAGGTCGCCTGCATACATTAAACATTTAACATGAGAAAGGATTGAAGGAATCTCGTTAATAAACATAATGAAAAGTAGTGGACCTATATGGCTACCTTGAGGAACACCAGATAATACCTTAATAATCCCAGAGTTATAATTGACACTTTTCACCATTTGAATTCTATTTGTAACTTTCTATCCATTTAAGAAGTACTGAATGAATACCAAATTGTCTTAATTTGCTTAATAGAATGGTGTGAAATACTGTGTCAGTGAAAATGACATCAACTTGATATCCAGACTCTACTGAATCAAACAGATATTTTGTAAATAATGTCAAATTGGTTAAGGTGGATCTACAACAAAGCCGTGTTGGTGTAAAGATGTATGTTCTTTGACGGCAAATAAATCTTTTTTGTGAAATTTTGTAGATTCCTCTATAATTGTCCACTTTTTGTCGAGATCCAGCTTTAAATATCGGTCTAATAAATGAAACTTTCCATTCGTCCAAGAATATACCAGAAGACAAAGACATATTAAACATTAATTTCAATGGTAACAACAAAGAAGAACGACATTGCTTAACAATAACAGACGAAACATTTTCAGGACCAGGATTCAAGCAGGAGTTCAAAGATTGAATTCCTTGCAGTATGTCTTCATTTGAGATAAACATTGATCCAAGATTTATATTACAAACATCTCCATTAAAAGAAGGTGGATTAATATTCATGTGATCAATGTGCACTGATTCAAAGAACTTTGCAAGGAGCTCTCATGTTGTCTCAATACACTGAGATATTATGCCTTTGAACTCCACATTTTGCAAAGTCCCATTTTGCTTTCTTTTATTATTTAGAAAAGTCCAGAAACCTTTAGGATCCTTTGAAATGTTAGATTCAATCTTCATTACCTACTGTTTAGAACTTTGTTTATTGTTTTAAACACTTATCTTCATTTGAAAAGAACCAATTGATATCACCCAGGTTGAAATCGCCCATAACAATGAGATGTTGCTGTTGCGCCAGCTGATCAGCAATGAATTCAATGTTGGCAACATGTTGTTCGTAAACAACTACAGGCTTATTTGGTGGTATGTAGCCAATAACAAAGTACTTTCCCATTCCAGAACTGTTGGTGATATATATTTTTGGGATACATATGTTGGTGGCTCAATGGTTTGCATCTTTAACGGTAATTTTAGTGCACAATGTGCTGTTCGGTAGAGCAATCCAAATGTGTTGCGATAGCCAATGCAATGTTATTTCGGGATCGTATGGTTGCCAATATAGGAGAAATCGGAAATGTTTTGCTTATGACTCCGGGCGCATCTATGAAATACAATCCCCAGCCTTGTCTTGTAATTGCATCCACAACCGTGTAGTAAACTATGCGTTGTTGCGGAATCAACTTCTGAAGATTGGTTTGAACGAACATATCCAATTCACCGACATTAAAATGTGTTTCTCGTTGCAAACGTGATCGAAAAGGTTGTCCGTAGGTCAATTCGGCGCAAGCATTCCTAACTGGATCAATGGTTTTTTAGCTATTGCCACATATATATCCTCAATAAAAACCAATGTCTCATTCAAAAAGTCTGCTGTGAATTGAATGTCCGGATTTTGATTTTTTGTATGCAATCTAGGATGTCTTCACTCATGTAGTCTTTAAGTTTTTCCCACAAATCTTTAGGATTGGACGGAAAACATGTTGTCAATATGATAGCAAATAATGTACGTATTACATTTGGTCGAGCAGTATTTGATGCATCATCGAGGGAAATTTCCAATTATGCGTAATTTTCAAGAAGATTTAACTCTTGGCAAGCCTCACGATAAGCGGCGCACACTCGACCGTTAACTGCTCCCAATTCTTGGAAGGATGTGAGCCCACGAACACTGATTAGCAGTAAGCGCAAGTAAAAGCATTGTGCATTGCTGGGGTGAAAAGTGTACAGACGTCCTTGTGCGTCGATCGAATACAAATTGGAATGTCCTTCAACTTTATTACCTTGCTTGCGACATTGAAACGTTTCCGCTGACGCTTATGATTTGACGTTCAATGTAAAATATGTCGGTACTTCGGAGTAAAGTGAAGCTCTCGCAAACGTTTCTTCAGTGCACAATGCAAAAAATGCAGTTAAAGTTGTTGGCGGCGATGACAATGCCCTTGCTGGTACACTTTCTATTGTGCTGTCCAGTTTTAATGTGCACTGCTAAATGCACAACTTTGGGATGTCGTTCTTGGATAGGAAATGATAAAATGCGCCATACTGCTTCATTGCTACTAATTGATATTGATTTATTTCATCGATAGGAGCAGTTGCTTTTTCAAATCCAAAAACCGCCATATCGCTTCTTTGGCTGACGTATTTGCAAATGTACTTGATCAATTTGACAGAATTGCTATACTCGACATTGATACGTGCCTTAAATGTCTTTGAGATTACAGATTTCAACATCATTGTTTAGCACTCTCAAAATTATGAATTTGTCGCCATCTTCAGTCGATCGTTGACGATAGAGTGGAAATCCGTCGATTCCAGTAACGGTTTCCGCGACTTAGTCTCTTGGGATTTCAAATAAGCCTGGATCGACTTCGCCATTTGGTATTTCTGCTGAGATGACTTGGTCAATTTGATTTGGAGTGAATTTTTTCGAAAAACCAAATCAAAAAATGGGCACGTTTTTGCCATTCGATTGAGTACATCCAACAGCGTGATCCCAAAAACATTATGCTTGACCATGGAATCCATTAAAGCTTTCAATTTCTGTTTGAAGACGCGATCTGAAGGTGACTGTAAGGGCGACAATAGTTCCTTCACTTCATCCCATTCAGGATTGTATGTAAACGTTATGAATAAGACAGGGCTACTATATGAGTGAATATATGTCACCGCATCTTGCGGATGAATATAGATGGAAGTATGAATATTCTCCACAATTCGTTGGGATTGACGTTGCCATCATTAACGACTGCATCGTAAAAATTGATGTACTCTTCCGAGCGCAGCTTAGTTGGATTCAGCGAATGCAGAGAAGTCGTTCGGTTTCGATTTTTGCATACACATCGACAATATATTTGTGGAACAATTGACCACATTTCAGGATGTGATTATCAGCGCTTTGACATATCATTATTGGATACAAATAGAAGTTCATAGAGCTGACTTTCTTATTCGCTTCTGCATCGGTTAGCGGATCTCCTTGCCAAAATATAACTGGATATTATATTTCTTCTTTGCAATCCGTCGTATGAGCGATGCGTTTCTGGGACTCGTTGGACCTCACCATTTCTTGATGAATATCGTTGCCACATCAGTGCTTCATTTCTTACCATTTAAGAATCTATAAAGGAAAAACACACAAACATTGATTTTTATATATAGAGAAAGAAAAGCTAACATTAGAGAAAGCTACATACAAGAAGAAAGCGAGAGGAATGGGTACTCACCTAACAGACCGAATAGGAATAGGTTAGACCAAGAGGATGATGCTGTTGTTGGGATTGAGTATAAAAAAACTGCTGTGGAAGGAATAGGATTTCAAAGAAATCGTAAGTCTATGGCTGAGCCGAAGTATAGAAATCAAGAAGAAGTTTGTACTTAATAAACTAAAGGCATATCACTAAGGAACCAGTATTCAACAAAGTACAATATCAAGTCAACAAGTTACTCCTTTATGAATATCGTTTCTATTATGGTATCGTTATTTTTTTGCCTACTTCTACTGTAGACAAGCGACATCAGTGCATTCACTCTCGCATGCTATAGGACATAAACGACAGACAAAAGGAAATGGTACCATCAAACCATATCGATGCCCGATGACTTCTTCTTCTTTGTTCGACGCTACAGTCCGGGGTGGACCTGGGCCTCAACCAACCAGCCTCTCCGGCCAGCACGATCCTTCGCCAACTACATCCAGTAGCTCACACCAAGTTGGTTGAGGTCCTTCTTCACTCATGTGCGCCATCTCGATCGAGGACGTCCTTTGCCTCGTTGTCCTATTGGCTCGGAATCGAAGACTTTTCGGGCCGAAGCTGTGATGTCCATCCGCTCTACATGACCTAGCCATCTTAAGCGTTGGATCCGATGACGATTAACTAGGTGCTTGCCGCTGTTAAGCCTGTGCAGTTCGTGGTTGAATCTTCCCCTCCAAACGCCATCAACGCAAACAGGATCAAAGATCGCACGCCGAACTTTTCTCTCGAAACGGCCAAGAGCTTCTTCATCCGCTTATAAAAGCGTCCATGTCTCTGCGCCATTGAGCAGGACTAGGTTGATCAGTGTGTTATATGACATCAGCTTGGTGTTTCCCAGCTTTGTTCGATTTCAGTCTAGATATAAGTCGGGGGTCGGAAATCTTGTTCGTTCTCGTCCAAATTAACTGGAACATTCTGCCTGACAGCGGAATTTGTGTCGTTATCACCGTTTAACGGTATGCGGAAGTGATTCAGCTCCGGATAACTGATTACCTTTTGGTAAAACTTTTGGACCTCCTTCCTGCCGTGGCACCTCTCTATCCTCCATCCTCGCACCTCTCTCTCTCGTGCTTTTTCTTTCTGAGAAGCCGGTTCTCTTCCTTTCTTTTCTGTTTTTAGAGCTCACTAACAACTCTTGTTATTCAATGAAGCGTTTGGCTGTATGTGCCTGCCTGCACTCGTCGTCAAACCATGGGTTTTTTCTGGGTGGTGTCGTAAGGCTCATCAGATTAGTGGCAGCTTTATTTATGGCTTCTTGACAACGTTTCCATTCCTCATCAATTGTGAGTGTAGTCCGAACTTTTAGACAGTTACTGAGACTTTTTTTTACTATTGCGATTGTAGCTTTCCAACGTCAATCCGTAGTGTCCCTTCAAGGATATCACAAAAAAATGATTCGAGTCGATATTGGCTCCTCGGAACTTTTGGACATCGAGAATACTTGAGGGCTGTCTGACGTTGATCGCAATGTGAACAATCTAGTTCATGGTTGATTGATCAGGTAACCGCCAGCTTTCCTTATAAATGTTGAGGTGTGGGAACCGCGTGCTCATCACAGAGAGGTTACGCCCCTAGGCGAAATACGCCAGCCTCAGTCCGTTTCCGGATGTGTTGTCGTGCAGAGTGTGTTTTCCGATAGCACTAGCAAAAATTTTCTCCATGCCCAGCTGTGCGTAGGATATCTTAACTAGAACGATCTTGGTGTCATAGCTGGCATTGATCGTATGCTCTTTCTATGAGATTATTATACAAGTCATCCTTCAAATCGCTAAATCGCTTCCCCTTTGTCGGGGCGTTTGCGCAAATGAGGCTGCTGTTCCCGAGTTTAGCCTTGATACGGATTGTTGGCAATCAAAAGAGATCACCATTACTTTACTTAAAAACTCTTTGCTGCCTCTCTGGCTGAACCGATTAACACTCTCGAACACGCTGTATATATTCTTAAACTGAACTATACTAATTCACCAACTGAACTGCACTGTGATACTTATCCAACTAGGCCTACAAACTAGGGTGTTGGCTCAACAATAGGGGTCCAACTGATGTACATTGTCTAATTTAACATTTGGTATTATTGTCAGTTTATTGTCAATTTTTTATGTCCCAGAATGCCTAGTGCTTACATAGGATTGTTTAATTCCTATGTTTGTATTCCATCTGTCTATATTTGGCGATCTTTAAAAAAGCTTGTATAACACTCATTTCGGGAAAACACTTTGGAATGGTTTTTTGAGTTATGATCGATTTTTTTTTTCCAATAGCCAGCGATGTCGACGCTAAGTGGACTGAGTTGGCTGACTGACTTGTAGACTGAAAGTGGTCGGTGTTCTGATCATTGCACGTCACAATATTTATACAATCACAGATATGCTGTATTGCATTTAGGTAGTTTTGTAAAAGGAATTAGAAACCACATACGCAAGAACTGCAACCAGTGTCTCTTAAATGTTGACGACGAATGAACATGAACAATGAAAAAATAACTCAAGAAACTCGTTAGTTGTCGCATTTTCATTTCAATGTACTGTGGTTGTTTTATGTATGAAGTAAGAGGCGGCAAACAGAATAATCCACATCTTCACTGTTTCTGGCAATGGGCTCATATCACAACAACAAACGATTGGATGAATTGAGTTTTATTTGAATTGTTCTTCACACAAATTGTTCAAACTTTCGTTAGAAGTAAAAACAGAGGATATACATATATGTTGACATTAATTATAAATTGTCCCTACTACAACAACAGCCCAAACATTATACCTGTAAACACCTCTCCACTGTTGATAAAAGCTTTTTTCGTAACTGATTAAGATGTAATGATTGTGAAAATAAACACGCAGCATTATAAGCAACATCCCTACTCGACGGTAGAGCTGGGACAATCGTTTAAATCCATTTTAAAATAGACAACATAGTCTCATAACATAGTGAATTCAAAATATGTATTCTTACTTCAATCATTTGAGCAAACTGCTAGACTCGTAATGAAACCCACAGCGTACCATTAGAGTCTTATTTTTGATCCAGTTGGGACTACTTCGTTCGCAGAAATTGTCGCAGTAATTAAATTAGTGGTATTGAACTCATATGCCATAGCTTACTGCTGATTTTGCAAAGCGAACTACATTTAATCGATTCTGGAAAAAATACTAATAAAAGAGATTTTCCGGATAAATAAGAGACGGGTTTCAACTCATAAAAAAATCTCTCATTACTTTGGAAAATTCGTTCATTCCGACTGACTCTCCCCCCCAACCATTCCGAAGCAACGAGCTTTAACTGTATTTACATGCTCAAGCATGATGAATGAAGTACAAAATTGATATACGTCCATACGTGCTTCGCATTTTTTAGGCGCAGTTTTAATTTCTTGATTAAGACAAGAGTTTTTCCACTGAGGATTCTTGCTAAGACCGCAGCTAAGCGCAGGTTGAATCAGAGGCATCTGGAACATTGAGTAATACACATCTTTCTTCCACAACAGGGCTTAAAGGTCTAAGTAATATTCGATCGAACACATTAGACAGTGTCGGAAGAAGTGAAATCGATCTATAAGACTATTTTGCTGTCTATCCGCCACTTTCCATTGACTGGGGATATGTTATAATCTAAAGGCGGCGTATAATATGTAGAGAATTTAGAGAAGCGCTTTCTGCGGTAATTCTTTTAGAACTTCTCCTGTGATTTTTCTTTTATGGGTTTTCTTATAGAAAAATTGTCAATATTTATGACTGAAACCGAGGACTGATCTACAAAATGATCTGATCACTCGAATTGATGTTTCCGATTTGTATGTTTATGTGGTCGAGATTTTCATATCCTTTTTCACGTTCAAGCCTGTTTAGTGGGTACTTAAATTATATATTTAACTACCTAACTTTCGCCTTCAGCAGGCTTGACAATTGGTTGAGGCGAATTTTATGTTGCGGCCAGTTCTTACGATCTTCACGTTTCTCTCTAACTATGCCTTTTCTATTTGTCGGGCTGCCTTTTCTTCAATTTCGGGTGGATATCGCAATACATGTTTTATCGTAGTTTTTCTAGCGAAATGTATTGTATCTGAGTTTTTACATCTATAACATGTATAAATTTATCGAGTTCTTTTTCTAAATCGCATGGGTTCTCAAGGACACTCTAAGCTCGATATCTTGTATGTGATTTTTAAATGCTTGCCAATTCGTCCGTTTATTAGTTATCGTAGGTGAGACTTCCTTTTTTACGTTTATGCATAGTACACCCATTGTGATGCCCAAAAGGGATTTAACCTTTCCGGTCTCAAAAGGAGGTCCTGAAAAGGGAGGATTCACACTTCAGGAAGTTGATAACCTACTTTCAGTCGTCTCAAAATCGCAGAATTTTCACAGCCACGCTGCAAGAAGTTGCTTACTACCTCGACCTGCGTGCCTGATCTGTACGCTACTAGGTCGTCGGCGCAGTGAATATTTAAACCAAGATCGGCGAACCAATCGCCCCCTGTTGTAGACCATTTTTAGTTTTTGACGACAAACTTTCTACTTGTTATCATGTCATAGATGATGTACAGCAGTGGTTTACTTATGCCGAGCATGACCAACTTGAAGAAGAGGGCCACCAACTAAACAGTTTCGAACGCCATCTCCAAGTCAATAAGACTGAATTTTGTTTTTGTTCGATTGAATGTCGGAAACCTGATTTGACGCGGCATGTAGGGTATCATGCCCTGCCCTGAATCCGAACTGGTATGAATTTATTTTCATTCAACCATTGCTTCAGGACTCGAATGACTTTCAAAAAACTTGCTTATGCAAGGAAGAAGACTGATCGACCGGAGATTTATCGGAATGGATTTGTCTATGTCCCGTTTAGAGATTGGCGCATTGTTGAACAGCGTTGTTCAAATTTATAATCACAATATTCGGTATCCCATCGATTCCCATTGACTTTTTCTTCTTCATCGAGTTAAAGATACCTTGAAGATCTTCTTTCGAAATCAAGATGTGATTTCCATCATTGGCGACGGCATTGTGTGCCAAATTATCGTCACTGAACCTGGTGAATACTGGATTCTCGGATCGCCATTAACTTATCTCGTTGTGGAGATAGTTTTACAGATCGTGATTCGGCCTACTATCCTCGTTGGCCGTAAACATTCGCTGGAACACAGCACCAACAGCTTTTACCTTCTGCTGGGGATCTTCAACTTCGAAGAAGACACTGTCTAGTACTGCCCTAGTAATTGTTAGCAGTTTGTCGTCTAGGAAAGTCTAACGGCCTGAATTTCTTTTTGATTTTCCCTTTAGGCTACTAAATAGAGTATCGAGCTCTGAAATGAAGTTGTGATTGATACGTACGTACATAACCGCTTACCACCCCAAAGGGGGATGCGTGCGATACACGTTTCTATCGCCTGGAGTTTTCGCACTTCACCGCTATACTCGATCTTAAGACAAAGACCTTTTTTGATTAAGAGAGCGACCACACTAGTTAGGAGGGTTCGGCCTCTTCAAATGATATAATAGTTATTGTACCTGAGTATGTGCGTTTGATTTAACTTAGTTTCGCAAGCCCTCAACGTCAGGATTATGGAATGGTAATAAGTTACCGGAATTTAGATTACGTTCAGGTTGAATTAGTATTCACTGCTAGAATGTTTAGGTTACAGGCTGCCTCGGATTGCCTGGCCACTGGAACTGGGGCCACCTTCGGCACTGTCTGTCTTCCTGATGACATTTGGGCATAGGAGACTGCCGGTGTAACAGTGGTAGCTGGAGCACTGGCCTCGCTGCTACCATTTTTCCTTTCCTTTTGGCCTCTATGCTTTTTCTGATCTCTTGGAACTTCGGCCATGGAGTGTGTGCTTTGTCTTTTTAAATGTCTCTCATTTGACTACAAAAGAGCCCGTTTCATTCACTTTGGGTTATCTACTTTGCTGTCGGGTGTGACCAGGACTAGAAAGAAGGGAAGTTTCCTGTTCTCCCTTTTCGCTACCCGGTGATGAAGGGCTTGCAGTAGCTCTGCGTATCGGGATCCACGCCCTTAAGGAGCTCGGTCCGCGTCTTTTTCCCTCTTGTGGTGTACGAAAAACACGGCCCCCGACACCGCTAGCCTTTCTTTAATTATACGATATGCTATTTACGTAACACACTCTTAATGGACTCGTATGCTTAATGTAATAAGACCCTTTGGTGACAAACTTACATAGGACGTCGACGTCCTTCGTCTACAGTATGGGCATCTCTCATTTTTAGGTGCGGATGGTTGCTGTTGTTGGTGCTGCTGCTGTTGACCTTTTGCCGGTCTCCTGGCTTGGATGTGGACATTCGGCTCTTCCTTCTCCCCCCTGAATTTTTGAGAGTACATCGCGGTCCTCCTAGTATTCCTCATCCGAATCAGATGACATCAGAGCACTGTGTTTCCTCAACCTCCGTAGGAGATTCTCCCTCACCATCGGCTGATTCGTATTCAACCTCGTCGACAGATTTTCATTGCTTTGAAATAAAAACTTTTTGAATCTAGCGAACAACACAAGGGGAAGCTTACAATTTTTCTTTGTTTGTCCCACCCGCTAAATTCGTCGCCGACATTTCAATGTTTCAAAAGTCTTCTGCATGAAAGCAGACAGAAATTTGACTTAGCGAGAGTTCGACTTAGGGCGAGTCCACTGTATATTCATATACTGAGCATTCTTTAAAGTTTGTCAGAAAATAAATATAAATATAATACGCCCATTAATTCAGAGTGTATCGTGACACAATTAAATGAAAAAAAACTTACTCTTAAACATCAATATGCAGAATTTAAACATAAACAAAACTTTTCTAAAACGGCTTACTTTTTGTTTTCTTTGCAGAAGTCAGCACACCAGATAGTTTGGAATATAAATTGTACCCCGCCCCAGGTGGTGTCTTTAAATTCAAAGTTCGAGCAGCCAATGATGCACATATAGCATTATGCTCCGAGAATGGAGAAACAGGTCCCATGTTTGAAGTGGTCATTGGTGGGTGGTCCAACAGTAAATCTGTTATTCGTAAAAACAAAGCAGAACCAGATTTAGTTGAGGTAAGGATTCCAAATATTTTGCATCCTGCTGAGTTCCGAGGATTTTGGATATGCTGGTATGATTCAGTGATAACGGTTGGCAAGGAAGGGGAAGATAACGCATTCCTTGTATGGAAAGATGAAGATTTTATCCGAGTAAATTATGTCGGTATTCACACCGGCTTTGGTGCTAGTGGAACCTGGCTCATTAATAAAGGTTGTATTATATAATTATAAATAAATACATCAATTTTGTGATTAACTTTTGTTTTTAGAACAATTCAAAGTGTCAGCCCCTATATTAGGACTTACTGCGAGTAATTGTTTTCGTGAGTCATGATTTTGTACACATTACACTTACAATTTTTATTTTCTTAACAAACCTCTAGCTCAGATCGTTTATGAATATTTCGCTAATCCAATACATTATACAGTACAAAATCGGTAATTCGAACACTCGATAATTCGAACGCTACACTAATTCGAACACCATGTTTTGTCCCTTACATATGTATCTTATAAACCGAAAATTTATAATTTTCTTTGCATAAACCAATTTATTTTAACTGTTTAAATTCGTTTAAAACAAAATGTTCAGGCAAAATATTGTCTACAAAGTCCAGTAATCCGAAAACCTCCATGGTTCGAACTAGGGTGGGTTTCTATTAGTTCGTTTTACCGAGGTTGTACTGTACGACGAAGCAATAATTATTAATGTACCATACGACAACATCATCCCAAACCAAAGCTAATACTGCTTTTGATAAAAGCTTTTTCGTAGCAAATTAAGATCTAATGATTGTTAACAGAAACGCGCTACAATATACTAATGAATCCAACGAAGAGAGACAATATCGTATTATAAGTTATTGAATTCAAAAAATGTATTCTTATTTCAATTATTTGCCACAGCTCCACTTGAAATTTGTTACCACGCAGTGCAAGCCACAGCACTTACATTTTTGTTCATCTTGAGACCTCAGTCACCACATATTTCATAGAAATTGTTGCTGTAGCTAATTTGTGGTGTTGGTAGCATATTGCCCATTTTTGGAAACTGTGTCCAAGCCATTATTTTTCGTCTTAAAACAATTTTTAGTTTACCATGGCTTTTCTCTACCGGCGTACTTCACAAAATAACGAACATATAAATGGTTACATCTAGAATTGAAAAACTAAACCACAAATATAACATTCATGCCTATCATCTGACAGTAACTTGTTTTAAAATCTAGCTTCTAAGTAAGTGCAATACGTAAATTAGTTATCATCAACATCTTCTTCTGACCCGCATGCTGCACTACAGGTGTAGCGGGGTAAATCACGAACGAGAGATCTTCAGGCAACTCGATCCTCTGCCATCGTGTTTTTGGATCCAACCACCTCGTCCTGGGTCTGCCAAGCGGCCGCCTAAATGATGTAATCGCATTCAACGCCAGCCTCGGAAGTCGTAATGAATTGGACATTCGTACCACGTGACCAAACCAACGAAGAATAACGTTTTCGTATTTTCTTTGAGCTGCAGCGACTTCCTCTGTGGTGATGGCTACTGGAAGTCGATTGCTTGGATGCTCCCGAGATATGGATAATTTGAGTCGATTTCCTCAAGCTGGCGGGTAACGCGATCGCTGGCGTGGTTTGACTTCTGGCTAAACGTGTAGACCAATGGTTTGTGGTCAGTATGGTTCAACAGCTCTCGACCCTCGATGATGTGCCTAAATTGTCTCACCGCCCGGGAGATTGCCAGTAATTCACGGTCATATACCTTGTATTTGGTTTCACGCTCTGAAAGTTTCATCGAGAAAAATCCCAGTAGTCGGCGACCGGCCTCAGTCTTCTCGTCGAGGGCTGCTCCAATAGCTACGTCTGAGGCGTCGCAACGTAGAACCAGCCCTCGGATGTGCGACCTGCACTGCAATTTCGCCTTTCATTCGTTGAATGCCTTCTCCCCTTCAAGGTGCACTCCACTGGTCGTTTGTCCTTCTTTTTTCCAGGTACCAAGGAACTTTCGCAGTTGGTCGACGGTTTCAGGTCGCTTTAAGTTGACTATTGCG
Source organism: Eristalis tenax (assembly GCA_905231855.2). Classification (NCBI taxonomy): domain Eukaryota; kingdom Metazoa; phylum Arthropoda; class Insecta; order Diptera; family Syrphidae; genus Eristalis; species Eristalis tenax. The sequence continues at coordinate 31,225,221 of HG993125.1, read as the reverse complement.
TCCACCCTGTCGTAAGGCGGCTTGATTCTTTCGCTGCTGACTGAGAACTTCCTTAAGTTGATACATAGGCAGAATTTCACCAGGCGTTCGAGAACTGCACGAATGTCCTTTCTATGTTGCTCTTCATTGGGGGAGGCGTCGATATAACCAGTACAGGAATCGAGACCTAGTAGAACGTCTGGGAGTCCAAATGGCATCACATTCAACTAGAACTGAAAGGGTTGATGACAGCTGCTTTTGGTCGATCTGCAATTGCTACGGGTATTTGGTGATAAGCATGTTTGAGTTATAGCGTGATGAAAAAATTGCAGCCAGCCAACCGTTGATTGAAGTCCTGAAGATGAGGAATCGGGTACCAATCTGGTACCGTGGTGCTGTTGACAGATGCCCTGCTGAACCATAAGGGTGAACTCGCTGCGTGCTGCTTTGAACTTCTGACCTGCCTGACCAGTTTCCGTCTCTTAAGACTAACAGAGAGTCCATAGTGACAGAGGAAGTCAGCTCCGAGATTGGCGTGGGTAGCAAGCTTTATGGGTTGAGTGCCGTAAGTTTTGATGAAACCATCCATACTGGGTTGAGAAGCAGACTCCGTATCGTCAGCTACATCGCTTCTGGAGAAGGGAAGAGGGTGACGCAACAGGAAACTTGATTGTTCCCAAGGAAAAACATATATGAGAGAGATTAGAGGAACATCACAAGGGGTCAAGTGGAGGACATCTTCACATCACAAGGAGAGTTGTGAATGCGGAACAAGAGTTCCCTCGGGTAGGATGTCAGCAGTCAGTGAGAGAGGTGATCAAGTCAATTCAATTTTAATTGATTAATATAAATAGAGGAACATTAAGATATAAGTCTTGTATAGTACTAAGCACAATCAAATTAGCGTTTTAAAAATAATTCAGAAATTGCAAATAATGAAGGAAATAGTATATTTTTATAAGAAATGGAATAGAATATGAAATAGATAGAATAGCAAAAGAAAGAAGAATAAGAGAGATAAAAACTAAATACATTATAAAGAAAAAGTGAAAAGGAAAGAAGTGAAAGAAAGATAATGTAGAGGACGGAAGTAATAGTTGTACGGCATAAGTGAAGAAAAAGCGCGATGAAATATACAAGCGGTAGCGTGATGAAATTAGAGTACGTGTTCTGAGAGAAGGAGCAAAATTGACATTATGACATTATGTGGGAATATGCAATTTCTGGCGTCAAAATGGTGTCTAAGAGAAGAAGAAGATATATGATCATGACGGCGCAACCAGTATATATATCTGACGGCACCATTAAGACCTACTTCTTGCTTTCGTTGGAAAAGGGAGTCAAGTTTATAGTAGACAACTTCTGCATAGGAAATAAGAGCTAAGATAAGAGGAGAAACAAGTTTTCGTCTGGTATTAGTTGGGATATAACTATGACTCAACCAGAGCTTACAGAGACATCCATATATCCGTCTTACAACACAGTTTTCATGGTCGTAACCAGAGAATTTAGAGTTGATAACAAGACTAGTCGCTAGACTATAGAAACAAACGCATCGCACTGTCACCAAATGAAAAAAGATTTTTTAGCTTCCAGCAAAGTATTTCATGATCCATTTTGTCAAGGAACCTAGAGAGATCCAAAAGAATGAGCAGAATAACACATCCTTAATCGTAGTTTTGATGGATGTTCTTTAAGATGTTTACCAAAGCTGTAGAGGTACTGTGGTTAGCTCTAAAACCGGATTGTTCTACTAAATTTATGCTTAATCGGATATCTGTCGAATTTTGCCTTATTAATACCTCACAAATATTTACAAATTTATTTATTTCGGTTTGTAAATTTTAATAGTAATATTTATCTTTTAATTCTAAAAATACTTCGTTTATGGGGCATAAACATATGATTATTATTCAGATGTTCTTTTTCTATAATTGACAGCAATTTCCCTTTGTCATCGATATCCTCTAATACAGTGTTGGCTTTTAAATCTTTCGAATTTTTGTTCTTTGCGAAAAATTGTCTATAGTTATTTTAAATTTTAAGTATTACTGTACATCAGGACAATATATTGCTATCAAACCTTTAGCGGGTAATATGTCTTTCATAATATTCTTTAGATTACTCTCTGGTGCAAGTTTGACAATATTTCTTAATTTTTTAAATACTACTTTCATAGTAATTATCTGCTTGTCGCTGATTTCTAATGTAACTTGATTTTTAAATAGTTTCAATGCCTTTTCTGTAATTGGTATGAAATCTACACTATCGGTATCTGCACTGTGAACGGTGTTGGAGTCAAAAAGTTTATTTAGGTTAATTGGAAATTATCATCATTAGCATCCTGGTGATTTATCCTACTAAGCCGGGCTATCACATTCTCCTTTCCTTTAATTTACTGCAAATCAAAATCAAATTCATTTAATTTTATCTTCCACAACTGCAATTTACAATTTGGATCCTTTAACGAATTGACCCATACTAAGGATCTGTCTTAATCGTAAAATGTCCGAATAACTAGGGCTTTAAATACTTCGTGGCCCAGACTATAATCAAAAGCTCTTTTCATTGGTACTATGTTCGTGACCATTGAGAGAGCGGGTTGCGTAACTAATTATCCTGTTGTCTTGCATGAGTACTGCTCCCAACTCAAAATTACTTGCATCAGTTATTAGCGTAAATTTCTTGTTGAAATCAGGGTAAACTAGGATTGGGTCATTTTTTATAAGTTTTTTAAGTTTATTAAAAGCTTCTATATAATCTTTGTCTTTTGTATCAATTTTCGCGTTCTTTTTGAGACATTTTGTAAGATGGTGAGCAATTTTAGAATTATCCGTAATAAAACGTCGGTAATATCCCGTGATGCCAAGGAATGACTTAATCCCTTACTGATATTTCGGGATACTAATCTTGTATATTGCTTCTACTTTTTGTGGGTTTGTTTTAATGCCATATGGAGTGATGACATGTCCGGTTTCTCGCTTCAGAAAACTACATTTTTCTAGCTGTATTTTAGGTTTGATTGACTTAAGCATTCAAGTATTAAGTTCAGAGATTCTATATGTTCCTCAATACTCGTCGAGAAAATGAGTATGTCTTCCAAGTAGACCAGACACATTTTCCCAATATATTTTTTTAGTATACTGTTAATTTGTCTTTGAACGGTGGCAGGTGAGTTGCGGAGACCGAAGGGTATACGAAAAAATTCGTAGTGGTCATTCACGGTGAAAAACGCAGTTTTATGAAGTGTAGGCATCTTCCAAATTTCTCAAATATCTCTTCGATGTTTGCAATAGGAAATCGATCTTCTATCGTAATTTCATTGAGTTTACGATAGCCGATTACTATACGTCATTTTTGCCTGCCAGTTGGGTCGCACTTTTTTGTAACTACCCATAGAGGACTGTTGTACGGACTACTTGATTCTTGGATTATTCTTTGCTTCATTATTTCTTCAATCTGTTTGTTAACTTCCTCACGGTGTATTTGCGGGTAGCGATATGGCTTTGTAATGATGCGATGTTTGACTTAAGCGTAAGGCTGCTTTTTCGTTATCAGTTGTTTATTAGAGTACTCAATAATTGCGTTAAATTTTGTTAAAATATTATTCCCTATACCATCAAATTTGTTTTGTAAGTCATATTCTAAAAAGAGAAAACTGGAATTCGACACAACGTATTTATCAAGAAACTTGTACCCATTGCCCTTACAGCTGCTTCTACCGTTGTCTTCCATTTAGGATTACATACATCAGGATGATGATAGTAAATTTAGCTCCAGTATCAGCAATAAAATACAACGTTCTTAAATTGTTTCTGATTTTTATATAGGGAAGCCGTCTGAGGCGGTCCCCGAAAGATTTCCCATTTCCATCGGCGCCATACTACTTGCCCTACTATTACAAGTATTTCTCGAGTTTCTAGTAATCTGGCTATTTCTATAGCTATTTCCTGATTTCTGATATTCATTTTGATGCAAGGCCTGCTCTTGATACCTGCCTTGGTACCGATAATTCTGCCTCTGGTTATGAATTTGATTAGTGTTTAGCTATTGGTTTTGGTTCGGATTATGAGATTGATTTCGGTTGGAGCTTTGGTTCTGATTCGCATTATGAAATTGGTGCGTTATTAAATTGGCACTCTCTAGAACATATGGGAATGATATCGGACTATCTTTTACATAGTTATTAAATAATGGTTGGGGTGTCTTTTGAAATAACTATTTAATTTCCCGTTGGTAATTGCAGTTGTAACAGTTATTGATATGCAGAGTAGCGACTGTCGACATACTGTCGCTGCATAACCACCACAAAAACGCCATCTATACAAAAACAGTCAACTCCGATTAGTATTTCCGATATTTGCTACCTATGTACATACTTCGCACTCTTTTATTTCCTCTTACTTAGATCTGTTTTATTGATTTTCTATTCCTCTCTCTTATCTACACTAAGTGTAATTCTAAGTGAAATATTTTTAAACAACCTCACCTAATTTTTGTATGACTACATTCACTATCGATTGCCGAAAGAATTTTCAGTTCAATCGCAGAATCACCGAGCTAGTCGAAGTTGACTTAAACAATATATTGAAAGAACCCATTAATTCAATTAAATTAAAAAAAAAAACTTGTCAACATCAATCTTCACAATTCAATCATAAACAGAACAACTCTGAAAAACTTTACTTTTTATTTACTTTTTCAGAAGTCAGCACACCAGATAATTTGGAATATAAGTTGTATCCAGCCCCAGGTGGTGTCTTTAAATTTAAAGTTCGAGCAGCCAATGATGCGCATATAGCATTATGCTCCGAGAATGGAGAAACAGGTCCCATGTTCGAAGTGGTCATTGGTGGGTGGTCCAACAGTAAATCTGTTCTTCGTAAAAACAAAACACAACCCGATTTAGTTGAGGTAAGGATCCCAAATTTGTTGCATCCTGGTGAGTTCCGGGGATTTTGGATATGCTGGTACGATTCAGTGATTACGGTTGGCAAGGAAGGGGAAGATAACGCATTCCTTGTATGGAAAGATGAAGATTTTATACCAGTAAATTATGTTGGTATTCACACCGGATTTGGTGCTAGTGGAACCTGGCTCATTAATAAAGGTTGTATTATATAATTATAAATAAAAACGTAAATTTTTTGATTTACTTTTGTTTTTAGAGCAATTCAAATTGTCAGCCCCTATGCTAAGACTTACTGCGAGTAATTGTTTTCGTGAGTTTTGATTTTGTACACTTTACAGTATTATTTTTTTTCTCGAATCCACCTGTAGCTTATATCATTTAAGAATATTCCGGAATGTTATGGAGTAACAAAAGACTTCAATCCAATACACTACTACAAAGCAAGCATTATAAATATACCATACGCCAACTTTATCTGGAAATAAAGCTAATACTGCAGTTATACCTGAAAACAACATTTCAATCATATGCAAGAGCTCCAATTGAAATTTGTTACACACGTTAGTCATCAAGTCCAGTAATTACACTTTGAATACCACAAAACTCCTTGCTGTCTTTCTAAGCTAAATTCTAAGCTAATTTCCCCTAAGCTAAATTCCCAAACTAAACTGTTTGTCACCTGAACTGTCTTGCATCGACCACCGTTCCGATATTTATACCCAAAATATTCTTTCTGGAACAGCATGGAATACAGGAAATGTCCCGCTCTCGATTATGTACATAATTCGTTGTATTCCATCTGTGTATTGGTGGTGACATTTACATAAGTGTGCACAACAATTGTACAACAAACATTTCGGTAATACTCTTCGGAATGGTTTTCGGAGTCATGATCGATTTTTAACAGTGGTGGCGGGGCACTGGGAGGTATTTGGTGTCCTGATCCATCCCACGTCACAATATTAGGCGTATTTTTTTTAAGTTCACAAAAATGTGTTTAATTAAATTATTAATTAAGTGTGTTTGCATTTAAAGTTGTGGTAACGCTACACAATCGCAAACCGATACCATTAACGATCAACTATCATCTTACACGATTCCCCTCCTGGCTGCCACAAATGTCATTAACGTTGTCGGTGCTGCCAAGATTTAATGAATTATTTTGCGCCGATGATCGTTTTTTTTGTGCGCTTATAATTAGATCGTATACACTATTGATAAACGATATGAATTGATAACGAAACATAAATAAAAGTAGAGCACAGACACGAATCAGAAATTGCATGCAAGAATATTTAAACGTTATCTAATGCATCAACCACAACTACAAATGCTTAATATCGTAAGCCACATACACCAACCTAATGAATGAATAAATAAATACAGGGGTAGAATTGTGTAAGATGATAGTTGATTGTTGACAGTCAAAATAATTGTTTTGCGATTGTGCAGTGTGATTATCACTTTGACAATTACAACTTTACCCCTGATTTCATGTGTCACTTAAATAGGTGTCGTTTTATGTTCGATAGTAATATTTTAGACAAAAAAAAACCCATTGTATGCAAAAATTAACTTAATTATTATCAATTTATAATCATTTTCATCGGAGAAAAAAAAACAATGAATTGAACCGATTATGAGACAAATATATATATCGTAGGTTTTACCAAAAATTGCATACTTATAGATGCAAAATCATTTCAAAAATCATGAAAATTAGTACATACATCAACTAATTAGAAAATAAAAACATGAACAAAACCTTTTAGTCGCACAATATAGGAATCAAATACACCCACCATATAGCAGTAATGCACAGCTTAGACATATTTTTCCAAAATTCCATACACCATACAATCGGAAATTTTAAATTTATTGAGCAGAATTATTTTTTACAATTGAGTTTACAACTAGACTTACAAACTAAGGATTAGGGTGTTGGCTCAACAATAGGGGCCCAACTGATATACTCTGTTTAGTTTAATATTTATTATTATTGACGGTTTATTGTTTTTTTTTTTTTAATATCTTACAATGACTGGTACTTACATCGGGTTGTTTAAGTCCGTGTGCCCATGGTGGTCCTTTTGGGATGGGGTGATGATGTGTTAGCCGACTTAGCCTCGATGGTGATTGCTATCGCTGCTCTGGTAGAATCCATGCAGCTCATTTAGCAGATTAAACGCGTTGAGGTAGCGTTGTCTGGGGATTGTGTTTCTCAGGTTCCTGATTTCCTCGTTAAGATGGTTGTTGATTTCTCTTAGCTACTTTCTGAACAGTGTCACCATGTACTGTTGCAGGGGGATGATGCGTGCTGGGTCGTAAAGCCTATTGTTGCTGTGTTGCCTTTGACGGTCCCTGTCGAAGGTTAGACCAGTACATATTCGCAGTATTTTTCTTTCGAAAATTGCGAGCTTCTTCATGCTGTTCGTAGAGAGTCTTAGAGATGGCGTGCCATATTGGGAAGCCGTACGTTAAGATCGGCCGTATAAGCTGCTTGTATAACAGCAGATTTTTCCCCTGGCTTAACCCATTTTGCTTGCGCATCAAGGGATAGATGAGATGGAAGCCTAGGTTGACCTTCTTAAGGGTCAGTTTCGAATGACTCTTGAACTTCAACCTTTCCGTGAAGTTAACGCCAAGATACTTGACCTTTTCGTGTGTTGATATTTCTGTACCGTTAGGGAGCACTACCTTTATGCTTCGACATTTGCCTGCTGATCTGCATCCACCTCTGGATAATCTCCTTAAGCACATAAGTACCGATTTCCCAGCATTGATACGAATACCCCATTTGGTATAGTAGTCAAATTTGTTCGCTGTTTGTGGTGACGTCGAGCTGGCATAAGTCAGCGAGTCATCTGCAAATAGACAGCATTTTACTGTGTCAGTTGGATGTGGTTGATCTACCTGTAGATGTTGAAAAGCCACGGTCCCAGCTTTGATCCTTGTGCAACTCCCGCCTTGGTGCTCCGCTCTGTTGACTTGCTGCCTTCAACTGAGACGTAGAATCTTTTGGAATCCAGAAAGCTATAAATTATTCTGATGAGATTGGAGGGAAATCCCATCTAGTTCAGCTTGTAGATGAGTCCCTCAATCCAGACCGTTTCGAGAGCCTTTTCTACGTCCAATAAGCAGGCGACGGTGACTTCGTTCCCCTTTTTGGTATTGCGACATGCTATTTTTCACTTTCTAGGAAAGTAGCTTCATGATGATTGTGAGAAGTATCATCACCGTTTGTGGCATTCGCTTCAGGACGAAATTCTAAATGTGGTCAGCCCGGCTGCTTTCCTCTTTGGACTGCGTTGAATAATTCCCGCAATTTCTTCGGCCGCGGAAATGTATGTGATAGACATCAAAAGTGTGATGGTCAACTATCCCTTACACAATTCCACCCCAGGAATAAACACGCTTTGCATTTTTGTATTTGCTCTGGATTAAATTTTTTTTAGTTATATCCATTCCGTTGAAATCTAGACTAGATTTGACTAGAAATTTCTTGGAATGAATATTAGTAAAAACAATATCATTCAATATTGATTACGGAAGGAATGTTTAATTAAGACGCATAGACACCGAGCTAGTCGAAATTTAACGGAACCATATATTGTGCGTACTTTTAAGTTATACAAAACATATAATACGCCCATTTAATTCAGAGTACATCGTGACCCAATTAAATTAAACAAAGAACTTAGACGTAAACATCAATATGTACAATTCAACAATTCAAACTTTGTTTTTACTTTTGCAGAAGTCAGTACACCAGATAATTTGGAATATAAATTGTATCCAGCCCCAGGTGGTGTCTTTAAATTTAAAGTTCGAGCAGCCAATGATGCGCATATAGCATTATGCTCCGAGAATGGAGAAACAGGTCCCATGTTCGAAGTGGTCATTGGTGGGTGGTCCAACAGTAAATCTGTTCTGCGTAAAAACAAAACACAACCCGATTTAGTTGAGGTAAGGATCCCAAATTTGTTGCATCCTGGTGAGTTCCGGGGATTTTGGATATGCTGGTATGATTCAGTGATAACGGTTGGCAAGGAAGGGGAAGATAACGCATTCCTTGTGTGGAAAGATGAAGATTTTATACCAGTAAATTATGTTGGTATTCACACCGGATTTGGTGCTAGTGGAACCTGGCTCGTTGACAAAGATTGTATTTGTTAAGTAAAGTCCGAAGCATTATAATACTTTGATAAATTAACCTGGCAGACCTGTCTGTCATTAAAGTTTATAGCATTATGATATATGATACCTATATAAGATGAAATAAACATGTGAATGAGTTTTTTTGTTGCTGGTACATTTTCCCATAAAAAGTCAGTGTTTTATTTATATACGTTTATCAGGTTATGGGCCCAGAACACGTGGTTCTTGAACATATGGCTATCATTTCTGATAGACAGAGATGTTGCCCAGGGTACTAATCCGGTATGGCCCCGTGCTAGTGAATATGTTTTTGAAACTTACCGAGTTATATTATATTTTGAAAGAAAAATTATGTTTAAGGTCATATTATAATTCATTTCATAAACTTAAACAAAAAACAAAACTTTAAGTCTACTACTGGTGCATGATGCGGACATGTGTTTTTTAACTGTTTTTTGTATAATTGCTTTTCAATGGTGTGTTGCTTTTTACATTAATAATCGTTTGATACATACGAATCATTGTGAATTGCATCACTGCAAGGGAAGTGTGGACAATGCTCTAGTCGGTATATGAATAGTAATCAAATGCTAATGTTCAGTTACGTTTTACGGAAATGAGTATGTAAAATTAATCACATCACATTGTCCACCAAAAGGGTTCGATCACTGGATTGCGACTGAATGATATACAAAAGCTGACTTATCCAATAGGTACACTAATTTATTTACAACCACTGGCATATTTCTTTTACTTTACTACACTTTAAATACCACCAAGACTCTTTGCTGCCTTGACACTTTGAACACACTATATAAATTCCGAAACTAAACTGGCTTATATCGACCTACTACATAATTTGTTTTAAACAGATGTTTAAAACACTTAAAATAAACAAACAACGTTTAAAACATTAATAAGAACAATTTGTTTTAAACATGTTTAAAACACGCATAAAAAACTGACATGATTTAAACAGAAATTTATTTGCCAAAGTTATTGAAGAACCGGAAATAAAAATGAATGTGAAAAAAATAGTCAAATATTTCAAGTACCATCATTTTCCACAAGCAAAGTACAAGGAAGCTGGTGGGAAAGCACTTGTACTACCTCAATATGTACGTTGGAATACATTAGCAGATTGTATCGAATCATATGTCAACAACTGGCACTGTCTTGTCAAAGTATGCAGCGAGCAAAGGGCTGTATTAGAATTACCAATTGTGAAGAAAGTCCAAGATATTGAGTTCAAGGAAAATATGGAAAACTATATGAAAAAGCTGAAAAAAGTAGCAAGAGCTCTCGATCTCATTTAGAAAGATATGCGCGTCTTAAGCGAATGTACACACATATGGAAAGATCTCCTCTCATCGGACTGGTTGCCAGAAGAAGTAGACAAACTTACTCGTAACGCAAGATTTAAGCAATGACACCTGCACATTTCGCTGCTTATATATAGACCCTAAGTATAAAAGTAAGGACTATCAGAAGAGGAGGACACAATGAGCATGGAGTTCATAGATTCAAGATGTCCACAAGCAATTAAAGATGTCCTAGCGTACCGTGCAAGGAGTTTCCCATTTTTGGGTTACATGTTTAAGAAAGAACTTGTCATGAATACGCATGTGTCAGTGTGGTGGAAATCACTGACCAGTAAACTGGATCCAGGGATGCTCGAAATCACACGTCAGTTATTTACAGCAACTGCGTCTTCCGCAGGAATTGAACGATTATTCTAGACTTTTGGACTGGTGCATTCCAAATTAAGAAACAGACTCGGGACTGAAAAGGCAGCTAAATTGGTGACAATAATGAGGGCTCTCAATCAACACAGCTTGCTTGAGAACCTAGACTTCGAAGTTGAACTTAGTTTAAGTTTTGAATTACGTTTTCATAATAATAAATTAAATAATAATAAATTGAAAACTGACTTTTTCTATCAATAATTATGTACATATTTGTTTTAAAGTATGTTTAAAACATGTTTAAAACAAAGCAATTTAAACAATTATAAAGAAATAATAAAAAACATAATGTTCTTTTCTTAAAAAAAAAAAAAAAACTTGTTTTTTTTTCCAACCCTGCTACCAATCCACCGATGAATTGGGAAACTACAAAGGAACAACTGATGCAAATCCACAAAACTTTGACAACGATAGAAAAAACAATAACGGGAACCATTTAAACAGAAATTCAAGTAATAATACGGCTCATACTCAATCAACAACTTTTCAACACAATTCTAATTACAGTAAAACTAACAACAATAATGTAAACTATAATTCGAACCAATTAAGGAATCAAACAAGGCAATATAGAAATCAAAATAGTTCAAATTTAAGAAATTTAGACTGAGCAGAAATCTAGACTGAGAATTTAGACTTAGCAATTTAGACTGAGCTCTAACAATATATCAATAGGTGCTTTACGAAGTGCAGATGAAGTAGATAACACATTTTTTACAAATTAGCCTCGACAAAAAAATAAAATTTATATAACACTTACATTTAAGCAACAGCATTATGCAAGTCATTTAGATACTGGTTCTACGATTAGATACTAAATTCAAAAATAGTTTCAAATCAGATTTATGAGAATGTGAAGCTAAAATATGTACAATAGATGGTAAAGTTACTAAAAAGAATCAATATGTTAAAAAAAATAGATAGGATATGATGGGTTCGAATGAATGTAGAAAAACCCTATGGATTTTTATTAGGATTGGATTGGATTTATAAAAATAAAGAAGAAATTGTTTTGAATAAAAATGAACAAATTCCATTTTTGAATAAGGAAATAGTTGATGAGGTAAATATGTTAGACGAAAGTCAATTTGAGAATTTAAAATTACATCACTTTAACAAGAAATAAAAGCTAGTTGTTAAAAAGTAAATGAATAACTATAAACATTTGTTTTACAAAGAGGGTGATAAACTAACGAATAAAACAAGCATAGTCCATGAAAATACAGGTATGCATCCACCTTAGCATGAGGCTGTTCTGGTGTAGATAAATTCCGGATAGTAGTCGATTACAGAAGGCTCAAAAAAATTACGATTGACGACAAACAACCACTTCCCAATATGGACGAGTTAGGTAAAGCTCAGTATTTTTCAGACTAGGCTATAGAAATATAGAAAACAGCTTCCGTCACAGCCTTTTGAGTTCTTAAGGATGCCATTTGGCTTAACAAATGCTCCCGCAAAATTTTATCGTTTAATTAATGAAATATGAAGGGACTGTATTATTGTAATATGTGGCGTATATCTGGATAATATACTAGCTTATTCAACAACTTAAAGCAAACACCTACAGTCTTTAGAAATCATTTTCAGAATTCTGTCTACTCATAAATTAAGAATACAGCCGCCAAATGTAGCTTTATGCAGAGGGATACTAAGTTTTTAGGTCATATTCTAACTAAAGACGGTATTTCGCCTAATCCCAGTAAAATTGAAGATATTGAAAAAATAGAGCTACCAAAAACTGAGAAGCAATTAAAGAGTTTTCTGGGAATGACTGGATTTTACCGAACATTTTGGTAAAGGCTATTTTAAATTTCATAGTTACTTATAAAATATTAAAAAAAAAACCCTCAAAATTAATACAAAAGATCCTTGGTTTATTGAAGTATTTGAAAGGCTTAAAATTCTTATATCTTCACATCCTATATAAAAATGTTCAAATTATGAGAAACAATTTACAGTCACAACAGATGCTAGTGATTGGTGGTTCTTTCGCAAGATGGCATTCCAGTATGCTATGTCACCTGGACTCGAAATAAACATGATGCAAACAAATTGTCACCGATAAATAATTCTTAGCAATAGTTTATTTGGTTACCTACTTGAGGCTATATTAATACGGTAGGAAATTTAAAATTGTGGCTGACCATGCCCCGATAGAGTATTTAAACTCTAATTAGTGTTTTCACTCTAAAAGGGAAGCATTTTCTTAAAGGCATCAAAGGTGGATTCTAAAATTAGAAGAAATTAACTGCGATATTGAATATCCTTAAGGGAAATAAACTACTGTTGCTGATTTTCAAAGTAGGCTAGAAAATAGTCCTAAAATATGGGATGAAAGCAGTAGTGAATCCAATATAGACTTATTTCATACCATCCATTCAGTGGGGGAACAGCTTCAAGATCATATTTTCATAAAAGAAGAAATTATAAATAAGTACAAGTTTCAATTTATTTTAACTTATAGTCCAAGTAAAGAAATAGAGGTACTTCATGGTAGATGAACAATAGAAATCAATCCCTAGAATGAAGAAAAAGAAATAAAAGAATTACTTCTTAAACATGTTAAACCAGGGAAAAATGGAATGTATTCTTATGTTAAAGATAAAGATAATAATACAATTCAACAATTGATTATACAGTTATTTTCAAAAGACAGAAAATCTAAATTTATGAAGACAACAAAAAGGGGGCAAGAAATGGAAACAGATTTCACTATTTCATACTATTGAATCCTTCCACTGTGGAATAATTGAAACTTATCGAGCACTTAAAGACAGAATTTATTTTTTAAGGTTGCAAGAACATATTCCGCTTATTATTAATGATTGCGGCAAATGGCAACAAATAAAATACGATAGGAATCCTATTAAAACAAATATGTGTGCTACAGAAACACCAAAAGCAAGAAGCGATATTCTTCATGTTGATATTTTTCACTACTATGAACAAACATTCATTACTATATGGACAAATATCCATACGACAGAAATTGGGTTAAAGAGTCAAATAAACCAAATAAAATTAAAATGGATGATGAGTTTCAATCTGAATGACTCGTAAAGTTCTTAAATGATAAGGGTATTGAAGTACATTGGATCAAACCAATGGAAAGACTCCGTTCCACGTTAATACAAAAGATCCAGGCCATTGAAGAAGATATTACAGTTGAAGAAAAATGCTATTGGTAATGACAGGTTTCATTCCACAATCGAAATGACTCCGAGGCAGGCAAACAGAATACTGTAAGTTATTCATCTATGCAGAAATTAGTTGACCTTGTAAATAGAAAAAAATTAAAAATATTACAAACATCAATGAAAATAGGAAGAGTATATAGAGAATAGTGATGAAGGTTATATATAAAAAAAACTATGTAAGAGTGTAGAACAAGAACCAAAGATATAATTGAAAATTTCGATTAAAAAATGTACACTTGGTAAATATTAAAAGAAAACCTAAAATTACAGGTAAAACTAATGATGATGACAACCTCAGTACAAGGGTTATTACAGGTTCATCAGAAAAGCAATAGAGAAAGGTTATGGCAAAATCTGGATGAAGGATTTAGATATAGATAATGATACTGATACCATTTTAAATATTGTAAGCCCCAGTGAGATGATGCAAATTTCAAATAACTTGTAAGATGATATAAATCATCTGCATATAAATGATAGAGAAGCTTTTTACCCTGAAATAAAATTATTAGAGTGTAAGATAAGAACCATAAGTAGATCAAATAGACAAAAAATAAGGATTGATTGATGTTGTTGGTTAATAAAGAAATACAAATTAATGGGCATTATAATAAATCTTTGTCTGATTTTAAACATATAATAGAAAACGAAGGAACTAAAATACTTGAATCATTTAACACTACCCATGAATTTATTCGTCAAATAAACTATACAATTTCCGTTTTTAGAACAGTCAACAAAACTAAGATATTTGGAAGACAAAGTACATCAAATACTGGATAATATAATGGCTGCTAAGAATAATATTATTCATGCAAGTATGCTTACTTTAGATGGGTTAGAAATTTATAATATAAATTGTCATACAATAGAGCTCATAAGAGCAGGAGTTATGGAATATAAAAATTAGTTTTTATCTTATGATTGATTATTTTATGATTGATGGGGAAACTGAATGAATAATAGAAATTAATGATAATGTATACAAATAATAACTGTGAAAAATAACTGTATTTTTACTAAAGTGACAAGTATCGAAGAAGTTGACAGAAAAACTTTGTTACTTAAAAATATATTGTTACGTGTAGCCGTAAATGAGCCTACGTGCAATTAAGTAAATTGTCCACAAATACGGGTTCGATCAATGGATTGTGACGAATGAAACACTGAAGTTCACTATTTACGTTATACACGAATTTATTTTCAAGCAAATGCTGATTTACTTATGATTTAATACAATTTAAAAATCACTATTACTTTACTACTATTGCTGAACTGTAATATTTCTCCAACTGATCTTGACGAATTCTCCCTCAGAACTGACTGAACTAACTCGCATTGACCACCGTTCCGATATTTATACACCCAGTATTGGTTCCAGATCCACGAGTCTATGGAATTTCTCCGCTGACTCTTATATACAAGATTATTTGTAATCTATCAGTGTATAGGTGGCATCCATTCTCGCAATATGTACAAGAATTTCGGGAATAATCTTCGGAGTTGATCGTTCTTCTAATTTCAAATAGATGGCGTTGGCGTCCTGATTCTCTTATACGCATTTATTTATTATCAATATTTAAAGAAATCATGTATCAAAATTGTGATCAACAAACGATTTTTGGAAATTCAAAATTTTTGGAAGATTCCATAAAAATTCTTAATAATTCGAAATCGGAGACTTCGGATTTAAAGGGCGGACCTTCCCAACTTGAATGAAGAGTCGCAACAACCAAGTGGGTTCAAAATATCCTGTCTTGTCGAGTCAGCATTTTTATTTCGCCGAGTGAGCTTAACATTGTATATCCGCTGTTCTTTTGAGTCAGCATATCTATTTTTCAATTCAGAGTTTCGAAGTGTATGAGTTTGAAAATAAAATTGATTGGAGAATTGACACTCAGTTAATACGGTTGTTTTAATCACCAAAAGTTAGCTTGCACGAGTTACGTTCCCACACTTCACAAAACCGAAGTTTGAAGGAAACCATGTTCATTCGATGTTTCAGACAAAATGTCAATCTTGTGAAGCACCTGAGTAAGCAATTTCCACGAATTGGAGTTTGTCTGAATGAAAAATAACAGATAATTAATAAGTCTTACTTCAAACTTCGGGCGACTTCTCCTAGGAGAATATTGGAATAATAAAGTGATTGTTAAAAATATACTTGTGTGTGTGTCATTCATTCTTTTTTTGGTTTCCAAAGAACACCAAAATACATAACTTGCACTGTCGGTTGTTTAATTTTCCAAAGAAAATCAAATAAGTGACCGAACACCAGGATTAAAAACAAATTGAATACAATTTTCGATTCGAACCGTATTTTGGACAGTGTTTCTAATAGTGAAAAAATGACAAATGGACAGGATCTACAACATGATTAAATTGCTCAATTGCAAATCCAGCTGAATAAACCATTTGCTACAAACACGTTTGGTACGAATGATGGATGAAGAAATAACGTCTTCCAATTGTCGCCGGAACAAGCTATCTAACATTTCCGCAGTATAAAGCATTTTAACGACAGAGATGAATACTAGTTAATGCAGTAACACTCTGCAACAGCGAACCACTCAAACAGTATTGAACGAAAAAATCTAGGGGAAAGCTAAACGCTGCGCCAACGACTTGGAAACGATATACCTTTGGAAACAGTACAAAGAGAACTCAAACTACACTTCAGACCTCGGAAGGACTCTTCTGAGCTGATAAATGAATATCACAACATTAAGGTAGTCAGTTAATTATGATTTAAATGAGTTATATAGTTTTGAAGATGAATACAATAGACCTGTTACATATACGCTCTACCTAGTAGGCATTGTAAGAGAAAAAGGATTATTAAATGATGGATGACAATTGATATAACTCACCGAAAAGGGAACAATGAGAGATTCAAGTCGACGCAATAAGTAAATAGTAAGTAACTCAGGGACTGTTGAGTATTTAGCCAAAAATAGGGGTAATCAATTGAATTTAGAAATTATACCGACAATAATAGCTTCAGTCGTAGAAGTATAAATAATAAATAATGAACAATCTCAGAAACAAGTATAATAAAACCCAATTTCATTCAAAACTATCCCGCAATAGAACTAAAAGATTCCATATTCTTGCCACAATCAAATCTAATGTGTTCGACCATAAATTTGTTTCTACACCTCCAAACCGAACTCTAGCATGGAAAGTGCTATCATTTCACATTAAGAAATATGATGCAATTGTTGGTCAGAACACATTAATAGAAAGAATAATTTAGAAGCAAAGATAGATATAGGAAAAATGCATTTAGAAATGAAAGGAAATAAAATATCAGCAATTTACAAGTAAATGAAAGAATTACTATTAGTTCTAGAATTACTACTATTAGTTCTCTAAAACTTAATCATTTAAAAGATCAAGAAAGAAAACTTATAAAAAATCTACTGTTGGACTACCAAGAGCTCTTTTTCAAAGAGGGTGACAAACTAACTAAAGGCATCTCTATCATGCTTCATTTCTGATGGTAACAATTCGTGTGTTTCCTTGTGAGGTTTTTGCCAGAATATCAAATAGCTGAAACACATGGTTGCATCACATGTTTTCATGTAAAAAAATTGTTCGTATTGCTCTCTTCGCCCGAATTGAGATTATAACGTAAGGTCCTCTCAATGTGGGAGAAGAAAAATATAAAACCAAATGTTTTTGTGTATATTTCCTCCTTGTGATGTGCTCATGTTGTAGTTGTAGTTGTGGCTTATGAGACTAACTTTAAATATTACAAAATCCTTGCTGCCTTTCAGGCTGAACAACTGAAAACACGCTGGATAAATTCCCACACTGAACTGTACTCCGTCCCGATATTTATACCCAAATTATTCTTTCTGGAACAAACTGCCGCCAGATGGCTATGGAATTTCCCCGCTCTCGATTATGTACTTAATGTATTCCATATGTGTGAGTGGTGAGTTTATATAATTTCATTCTAGCAGTTTGTACAACAACCAACCATTTTGGGAATTTTTGATCGGGAATAGTTTTTTCGGAGTTATGATCGAATTTTCCACTGGAATAGCTGCTGCATTCTGTTGCCAATGTTTTATTAGCAGTAATATGAATAAAATGAGAAACACGTTGGATGTGATTTAGGTAAACAAATATATATAAGTATATTTAGCATATGTACACTTATACACATAATTCAATAGCTATTCAAATAGTCATTCATTCACACTATAGTGATAGTTGAGCTAGGTGTTTGTTATCAGATAAAGAGCAATTTTCATAGAAACCTATTTTTGATTTATTGATAAGATAATAAATAAAATTGACGTTGGATTTGTCGTGGAGTGTTTTTGTAGAATAATGCCATTGCAAGTTGTGCATCATTTTTAAAAGATTGTTTTGACATCTTTGCAATTTCAACTTATGTATAATTTTTCATTTCAATATACATAAGAATGGATTGATTTATAGATTAATAACTTGATTTCCACGATAAGCATTGAATTTCTGTAAATCTATGGCTCTTGTTAGTTAATTTTTTATCAATTGGGATTGAAATATGTGACCGAAACGTGAGCTTTGGCGAGATATCTACATTTCATTTCTCAATAGAACATAACCAGAGCTTAAGGTTGTTGGGTATCTCTACGCCTAGTGAACCAGATGACCTGTGACTATTGGGGGTTTGGCTTGATCTTCCATTTGAAGCAGTATTGTTCAAATTTAAAGAGCACAGCTAGGAATCAAACACAAACATTTAACATTAAACATTGATATGTAGACATTGCTTTCTAAAGAAGGTAAGTCTTATACATAGATATTAAATAGTTTCAAACGGCTTTACAGTTTGAAATAAGATAAAAAAAAAACAGAACAACGTTTAATTCAAAACACAAAACTTGTTTATTTTTTTATTCAACAAAAACTACGTTCTCTTGAAGGATGTCTATCCACTGCTGACGATATCTACCCACTTCTCGAACTTCCTTCAGTTGTTCGGTGCTACCAATTCAGAGGATCCTTCTCGTCTTCTTCGTCGCACATAGATGGCGTGACTGTATACTTATAATAGGCACAAGTAAAGTTCCCTGGGGAACACCGTTCTTATTTTTTTTTGATGTCTGAATTATAATTTCCGTTTTTTTTACTACAAAGAGTCTGCCAGTGAGAAAGCTTTGAACCAATTTAGTGATCTGTATTGGAAATTTTAGCCTTTACGATGTATAGTAAAACAAGGCATGTTGACTGTACAAGTCAAAAGGTTTGGACGTCCTAGTTCATAATTTTTCATATCCGCATTTTTAAAACCTAGTTATATAACGGTAAACATGATATCGCCGCCTCATGATTTAAACTTGTTCTGATGGTCAGTATTCTCGGTTTGAGTTTAGCATATAATAGAACAAGAAAGATTATAGCAAGTGTTCCTGTAACATCCACTTATTTGTCACTAAAAAAAATGCTGAATTCCTTAATTGTTTCGTTGTTGATGAGATGCAAAATGTGCAAGGCAAAGACATTTTCTTTTTGAACTCAGTTTCAATCAGATTTGTTTTCCTTGGCGCTGGTAAGTTAATGTCTTCTGCGGGACGAGTTATGCTATAAAGTATTTCATTGATGGTGATTGCGTTGCGGTATGTTATCAGGAACGTCCCGTTGATGGAAAAACGCTGGCCATTTTCTTCTATTGTTAGATTTTCGTCAAGGGCTACAATTAATCCTTCACCAATGAGTTTCATTTTCTGTAGATGGTCAGGAGACATTGTTGGGCAATTGTCTGTGTGGTTAGTAAGGAGCTGAGTAAGGCATTGGTCATTATAGTTTGGTTGCCAATAGGTGTATGAAATAGCTTTTTTACAATTTATGAATGGAAATTAATCTTCATTACAATTAGCAGTTAAGTTATCACTTATATCTATAATTGTATTATTATGCGGAACAGTGACTATTTCAAAAAGTTCATAATACTTAGTTACTAAAGGCATTCTTATTAAGTATATAAGGGTTTCATGAACAAAATACATTTTAACATCCGAAATCAATAATAAGTCACATATGGAAGTTGCAACATTTTCCATGACATTTATTTCATCTACATCTAATAATAAGGGGTTAAAGGTATTATGTTTCCCTAATAACATCTCTTGCAAATTATTATTTAAGTTGTCAATAATAGTCCTGTTTCTTTTCGTCATTAACATTATCATCTATTACTGTTCTGTTTACATCTACTAAGTTGTTAATTCTCTCTGTAATTTCATTAATTTTAAGTTGAACATATTTGCAAATATATCTATTTGTCTATTATGTTCTCTTATAAATTCGTTTTCTTGTGCTTTCAGTATTTCGAAATCACTATGGTCGGGTATTTCGGCTATAAAGTTAATAGCTGATCCAATAAAATCAAAAGATTTCCGCGTTCTTAAAGGGATTTGAATATGCTTAATAGCCGCTGCATTTGCTTAACATCTTCACGTAGAATTTCTTTGTCATTTTCGTTTTCGAAAGAGCCTATTATTTTCAAGTTTTCACAAAAAATGTCATCGATAAATTGGTCGTATGTTTCATGTACAAGTATTCCTTAAAAATGGCTGCACTTCCTATTGGAATAGGAATAAATTCTGCATTCGAGAAGTCTACCATTTTTTCTTCCGTGAGCGCGAAAAGGAATATTCTGTAAATAAGAAAGAATTATCTTATATTATTCTTATGTACCTGTCTTCCGTTGATTATAACGGCTGTTCCTAAGTCTGCCTGAAGTGTTCTGTGATTATATATTTTAGAGAATTTATTTCAGATTCTTTTATTGGTGTTGAGGTATACTTTGTCGCTTGGCTTAAATTATTTTGATGCGGTCCTATAATTGTGGTATTTCCAGTCTTTAGTCTTCTTAGTTTCGAGTTTGGAAATGATTTCAGTTTTCGTCTCTTCGATTATACTGTGAGAAATGTCAATTGGCTTACGGCCAGTAACTGAGTGGATAGTATTATTATACTTAATGGTCGAACAACATAAGCTCAATAACATCTGAGTAGATTTTTTTTACTGCAACGGGCTATTTCAGCGAGAGTTGAGCGAAATCGCTCAACCTCCCCATTGCTTTCGCTGTGAAGTACCAGACAGTACCAGACTGTGTGTGTAGTTATATTGAATTCACTTTTTAATAACGCTTGTGTTCCTACAGACGTAAAGGCACCTTCATTATCTGCCAATAACAGGGAAACAGTCTGTATTAACTGATATCTGATGTCAACGGAGTTTCTAGAAGCAATATGTTTTATCACAGCAAATTTAGAAAAGTTATCGATACAAGTAATAAAATACCTTTTTCCTGTGTTGTAGATATCTAAGTGCAGAATTTCTCCTACATGCCTGGGAATTGGTGTTGCACGTTGGTACTTGTTTTCCGTACATGTTTTGCATTTAGAGGCAAATGTCTTACACAGTTTCTTTATATTTGGAAAATAATATTCGGAGATTATTTGTTTGTAATTTTCCTGTGGTCCCCTATGTGCTCTGTTGTGTTCGTTTACTTCTTAGTCATCTGCATTTTTATGTTGGGGACCGCGTTCAACTGTGGGTATAACCTTTGTCAATGAACTTTAATGTGTTTGCGCGATAATGCGTCTGCTACTTTATTTTCTTCACCCGGTTTATAGTCAAGTGTTGCACCTTTTCAATTTATTGTTAGGGTTTTTATCAGATATCGAAAAGGCAATGGTGATGGTCCGTGAAAAAATGTATTTTGTGAGCTCCATATAGATTGTTTCTTAGGTTTATTAAGGCCCATAGCTAACATTTCACGCTCATTAGTTGCGTAATTTATTGCTAACCTATTGCTTGTGACGAAGCATCTGTGGTTAAATCAAATGGTTTGCTAGAGTCGGGATATAATCGCAGAAAATCTTCCGATGCTAAGGTGCTTTTTATTCGGCACGTATAGCCTCAGCATTTAAATCAATTTTGACATTCTTTTACTTGTTCGTTCCTATGTTGCCGTTTTCTCCTCTAAGATAATTTGTCAAGGGTATTGCAACTTGGGCGTAGTCCTTTATAAAGCGGTGATAATAACCGGAGAGCCCTAGAAACGATCTTAAGGCTCGAAGAGATTTTGGTTCTTCATAACCGACAATGTCATTAACTTTATTAGGACAGGTTTTTATACTTCCGCAGATATAAGGAAACCTACAAATTCTACCTCATTTTTAAAGACTTTGTATTTTTCGGGGGATACATGTTAGCAAACTTCATTGGTATTTCTCCATTTTCATTTTTAACTAGGGAAGTAGAAAAGAATCGTTGGTTTTTTCAACAAAAGTGTATTTTGATTTTATGCGTTATTATATTGTCACCGTTCAGTGTCTCAACTTAAAATGTCTTATTATTAGTTATTATTTTTAGATTTGTTATTAAATTCATAATTTGTATATTAGTTATTAAATTAAATTCTTGGCTGTGCCCGTGTCTAGTAAGGTTTTCATTGGGATTTTATTTCAACGTAGGGTAGAGCCGTCTTTACTGTAAAATATTAATTTGATCTTCATATTCTGGGCTATCAGGGGTTTGATATTCGTCTTCATATTCAAAATCGTTGGTTTTGCAATAAAAGTAAGCTTTTCAGCTACTCATGTATATTAAGGGTAGTTCCGTGAAGGATCGTTACTTGGTCTGGTACCAGAATAGATGCTGTTATCGAAAGCTCTGGCAAAATTGTAGTTATGTTGGTTTGCTTGGAGTTTCTGGGCCTTAGCTAATGCAGAGAGCAGGTCCTCGCAACCGATAGAGAAAATAATATTGCATATATGCTTATTAAGGAATGAAATAAACAGCGCATCTTGTCGGTATATTGCTCCTAATGAATTAATTAATTCATTATTGCCTCAGTATTCCATAGAAATTGTATTTATAGTCAAAGTTAGATCTTTTTGGTTTGATCGAAATACTCAGCGATGGACGGATTTTAAGGATTATACGGAAACCATTGACAGTAGTAACATAAAACTAATTAGTGAAAAGTGCAGTTATAGTGCTTCCGAGAGCGCCATGGAGCAAACGGCCAATGAGACCTTCAACATGATTGTAGGCCTCATACAAACATTAAAAAAAGAAGCCGGTCCGAAGTTTGGTCGAAGAATTCGAGACCTGCTTCAATCGAATGAGGTGGATGACATGGCGAGTCTCCGCCACCAGCGAAGATACCGAACGAATGGCGGAGGATATAACATGTCCATCGCCATCCCCAGAATCAGGGCAAGAGAGTATCTAAAGACATCTCCCACCGCCTCAAAAAAACCAGAACGACCCAGCCAACGATTGAGCCGTATCCACCGATGCAACAAACTCCACCGATCAAGCCAAGCTCGCCAACCCCGACGACACAAACAGCAACAGCACCACTTAAAAAACTAACACAACCTCTACAATCGATCCCTAAGGCCGACCTCCAGCAACAAGGGTACCAGCAATGCCGTCAATGACGTGGAAAACAATCATCAACACACCGACCACAGAAGGATTAAAAAAATCAAGATTTTGTTGTTGCATCGTTAGAATCCAATCGTCATCCGATGCTGTTATTTTCATAACGTTTTCGGCACTAAAGGTGGTAGAGTTGGTATCCGGCTCATACCGCCAACGTGTTGCATTCTGGAACCTGGTTGAAGTACACATTCGGAGTCAAATTCATGCAATCGTAACCACCATCTTGCCATGCGTGGCGGCAGCGGTGTTGTTGACTTTGTTGTGTCCCTAAATCTCGTACCGAGCAGACAGTTCCTGAACCGTTCCACGGTCTCGACTATGGCCAATATCTTCAATTCATGGCTCGCAAATTTACTTTCCGATTCGCTGCATTGGCACTGTAATACGACACTGGGATGTCTCCGTCTTGTTCGAATACAAAGAACAAGAACTGGTTCGTTAATTATACATACATTAAGAAGCTGGAAGGCTTCTTGGTGTTCAGACTCCCATATGAATTTGGCATTCTTTTTCAGAAACTTCGTTAAAGGCATTGAAATGCGCGAATATTCAGGAACGAATTTCCTTCACCAGATTTGATACCGTCGGGACCGACCACATGACCAAGTAAAACCACCGTCTTAACTATTATGACGCATTTGGAAGGCCTGGGGTGAGACCGCCCTGTCTCAATGCCAACGAACACCATTATGCCATCGGCAAAACCATTTGATGCGATGATCAACTCGTCGACGTAGCTTGAAAGACCATCGGTGCGTTCACTAACCCAAATGCCTCACGTTACGCTAAAATAAATGAACTCTTTGCTTTTTCGCCTTTCCTCTTCCACCGGTATCTGATAATACCCAGAATTCATATCGAATGTTGAGAAGAGTTTATTAGCTGTGACAACTGTTCCTCGACCACTGGCATTATGCAATGCTTCTTTACCGTGAAGGCGTTCAGTGCCCGGTAATCAACACACATTCGTTTGTCCCCGTTGGACCACAGATGCTGCATGAGGCGACTTACTTGGGAGCATGATTTTGTGCTTCAATAGGTTATCAGTGATCGCAGACAATTTTTGTCTAAGGACAAATGGGACCTGGTACCGATTTCCTACTATAGGTTTACCGCTCATCATTTTAATATCTATGACTGTAGTTCTGCAGCATCCTAATTGAGCGAGATCCTCGCCAAAACAGTCCTCATAGTCGTGTGTCTGAACACCTTGATTGAATTTTCAAAACCTGGCTTCAATACACATGCGATGGTTTTTCCGTCTCAATACTTTGCTTTGATTCCACAATTTACAACCCGAACACTTTAAATTGCTTCGCTGATTCTTTATGTTTCGATTTTTGCGGAGTAGTCGATTGGCTGATAAGGGAGTGATCGCTGCCAGTGTTCACAAAGGCCGAATACTTATCTCCAAACAAGACGACATCCTTCATAACTGGTGGAATGAACTCTTCTAAATACTACTTCATCTTGGTAGGTGATAATCTTCAAAAGACACTATGGGGACCGTTCCCACATAGCGAAAGGGATTTTTACCCAGTAAAAACACCTCCCTTCAAATAAAATATATTTCCACTACAACTAAGTCTTACACTTATCCAGCAGTTTTACTTTCTTGGTTTAGGCGCATTTGGCAAGAAATTCTTCATTGAGAGTTCTTGCTATCACCGCAGCTAAGTGCGGGTTGAATTCACCGTGCTAGGTCAAGGGGTTTAGTCCTTTGAAGACGGCGGAAAGCGTTGGTTTCGTCGAGAATTGGAAGGACAGCAGAGTTTATGTGCTCTTCCAGACGACGCTTATGCTTACGAGCAAAATTCGTAATTTCATCATGGACTGATGGAATTCCAAGATCTCTGTGGATGTCGCTGTTTCGTATATACCAGGGTGCGTTGACGATGGCCCTTAGCACTTTATTTTGAAATGTTTGTAGTATGTTTCTATTACTTTCTTTGGTACAACCCCATAGTTGTATAAAATACGTCCAGACGGGTTTTAGCACTTGCTTGTATATAAGCAATTTGTTGTTAATACTTAGCTTGGAATATTTTCCAATAAGCCAGTACATGTCTTTGTATCTTAATTAGAGCTCTTCACGTTTCTTTTTGACATGCTCCTTCCACTTAAGCTTTACATCAAGAGTCATTCCGAGGTATTTCGCTTCATTACCGAAGGGCATTTGAACATTATTTATAAAAACTGGCAAGTTATTCACGTTCTTATACGTAAAATTTATATGAACGGATGTTGTTCGTCCATTCGTGTATCCGGTCTAGAGCATACTGTAATTTTCTGGTTGATTCTTCGACCGTTTTGGCAGTTACTAAAATGGCTAAAATAGCACGGTGCCTACGTACTGCGGTATATCGCTGCTATAAAGTAAGTAAAGGAGGGGACCAAGGACACTTCCTTGTGGTACTCCAGCTTGTATAGGCTTAAATAGGGAGTATTCTTTCCCATATTTCACACGGAAGATTCTATCAGTTAGATAATTCGATAAAATTGTGTAAAATCTTCTTGGGAGGAACTGTCGACCTTGGGAGGAACCTTGGCAATTGACGACTTCGTTGGCTTACAATTCTTCGCCTCATGACCAAATTTTTTATTGAATGATTTGAGGACATTTCGCTATACGTACGTATATATATCGATATATGCCCCGTTTCGTTACAATTGTAGCATTTGACGATTCTCTGGTATGACAATAATTTACCTGCATCTAGTCTACCGACTGTGGTTTCATCTATCCATTGCAAGAATCGTACGCGTAATATTGACGTCGTTTATTCCGTACGAATTAATGGAGAGATCATCCAAATTGCCACGTCTTCCGATTGTCTGCATATGGTATTAATATTAAATTTTTCTCAATAATATACATATTCAATGTTCAATTCGACTCACTGTATATACTCACACAATATCTTCTGCTTTAATGGAACTTGTAGCCTAAGGCCCATTGATGCTCTGGCTACTAAGCTACAATATAATTTGAATTATATTGTAGCTATTCAATAAATAAATAAATAATGGAACTTTGAAAGTCATATCTGAGAGCTTTGATGAATTCAGCGTTCGAATTTGCTAGTTCCTGCAAATTTTGTTGTGGTGCGAAAAGAACCACTTCATCCGTCCATACATACAAGCAACGCAGTTGTTCAATTTGTCAATAAACTGTTGAGATGATAAGATGCGTTTCTGCGGATCAAAATCAGGAAGAATTCCTATTGAGCTGAGGGTGGCGGTGCAATCATTGACGTCGTTGAAATTGGTTGTGTGACATGTTGTCCCTCCTTAAGACTGTGATGCACGTGTGGGCTGTTATGCCGCTAATGGATTTCCGTTCCTATTACTTACAGACATTTCATCAACTAACTTCGCCAGATTCAACATCGTGCTCTTCCTTCCTCCACTTGAACTTGCCAAGATTCTACTGTCGCTAACTCATACTCTTCCTCTGAATCCACTTCATCCAAACCGTTTATTTCGGTTAACTTTGCAACTTTTGCGCTTTGTTGCCGATTCTAGGCTTAATCTTTGCTTTAAGAAGCCAGTTTAATTGCAGGACCTTTAATTGGTAGTGAATTAAATTTGTTCCCTTTTTTAACGTTTCGTTTCGAGACTCGAGACAATTTCCCTGTTTTTCCCACCGATGGAAAGTTTGTTGAGTTTATATCTCCTTTCGTCCAAAGGGTTATTCGTTTGTCTTCGTTGTTTTCCTTCCGAAATGTCGTACTTGGATGATGAAATCCTTTCAATTAATCCGATCCCACTTCTGAATCTATTAAGAAGTACCAAGTTATATACACTTATTTTAAACAACATAACATTATTAAAATTTCATGAATTAAAAGGGAAAAGATGGATGATACAAAATAATGCTACGTTTAGCCGAAATGAGTCTACGTATGAATAATTAAATTGTCCACAAATACGGGTTCGATCACTGGATTGTGACGAATGAAACACAAAAGTTCACTATTCACGATGTACACGAATTTATTTTGAGCTTTACTAATTCTTCAACTGGAGTGCACTGCCATAATTTTCCAACTAAACTGACTCGCATCGACCGTCGTCCAAATATATACACCACCAAATAGTTCTTCTAGATCATATCATACTGACGCCACGAGTCTATGGAATTTCTCCGCTGACGCTTATATACGTGATTCTTTGTAATCTACCAGATGGCGACATCCATTCTTGCAGTATGTACAAATCAACCATCCTAACAAGGAAATCAGGAACCTGAGAAACACAATCCCCGGACATCGCTACCTCAAGGCGTTAAATCGACTTAGCCCATCAACCCATCACCACCCCATCCCAAAAATACTACCATGGACATACGGACTTGAACAACCCGATGTAAGCAACAGCCATTTTATGACATTCAAAAAAAAAAAAGAAAAACAATTAACCGATAATAACAATAAATATTAAATTGAACAAAGTACATCAGATGGGCCCCTATTGTCGAGCCAACACTCTAACACATAATTTATAAGTCTAGTTGTAAACTGAATTGTTAAAAAAGAATTCTGTTCAATAAAGTTTTTAAATCGGCAAGCACGTCTTCCGGTGTAATCCCCTAAGTACATGCTACATGCTACTAATTCACCCACTGATCAACGTTCCGACATTCATACTCCCAACATTGTTTATAGTTCCTGCTGTCGCCATCTGGCTATGGAATTTCTCCTATCTCGATTATGTTATATTGTGTCCCATCTGTGTATATGTGGTCTTTACAGCAGCGTGTACAACACTCATTTCGGGAATACTCCTCGGAATTGTTTTCGGAGTTCGACTTTGCCAATAGGTGGTGGTGTCGGCGCTTACGTGAATTCTTCTTTGAAAATGAGTGAAATAGAAATGTCAAACAGCTGATTTTAAGAGCCAAATTCATTGTTGTTCATTGGCAAGTTAAGTTTTACTTTTCGAATGTCAGAAAATACAAAAGTCATTCGAATGAATCCATTTCAGAATAAGGCTGATTCTTCCGAAAGAAGCATTGTACGACATTCACTTAAATGGAAGACGAACGAGGAGTTTTCAACGTCAATGTTGAAGGTCATCTTCGCTTTGGTTTCCCTAAAAATGACATCCCGGACAATTTCCACTCTACGTGCAGCTAGTATCCAGTTACGATAATATAGATACTCCATAAATATAAATGTTTACGTACGGCTTCCCAATATGGCACACACACCATGTTTAAGTAATGTGTGCGGAATGATTGGAACTAGTTCAGACAGTGGATATACACAATTCCAGGACCTATACAAGCTCGGAACTACCCAACTGTATTGGACCTACGCAGTCCCACGCGCATGTTTAACGCAGAAATTTCCATGGACCTGCACAGTCCCGCCCATGGAACTACATTGCGGAGAGAGTCGTTCCATGTCCGTTCTATTGATCTCTAACAAGCTGAAGTGATCTGACAGTTTTATGCCGAGCAACCAATTTGAGAAGCTGTTTTCTAGACAACTCATCAATGTAGTGGACAGGAGTCAATTATTGGGTTACAAATAAAGACAAACATTTTTCCAGTATTTTATATTTATTATAATATATATATATATATACATATTATATATAGAATATATATATATATACATATATATATATATATTATATTTTATTATGTTTTTATTACAATTTTTATTTAGTATGTTTTATATTATTAATGTTAAGTGTATGTATATATAGAGCATCTAATATATTTTAATAAATATTATGCAAATATTGTATATTAAAACGTATATATGAATAACCATTCATATCATAACATCATCTTAATAATGTAGCTATCAATCAATCAATAATATATGTATCTCGTGTATATTCCTTTAACATTTGTTTGCTTTTTTGCTCAAACCCTATCGTACTTTTAATCAAATGATTTAATAAGTTGAGTTATTTTATGAAAACAGCTTATACTTAATATAATAATAATAATTTAAAGTAACCGATACACAAATAAGGAAATGTTTTACAATAATGTGTTTTTTAGAAAAAAAAAAAAAATCATAGAGGCTTTTCTCATTAAACAAGCTGACCCAAGAGATTCGATTAAACACTAAATACATAATTAAATTGTTTAAATATTTAAAGTATATTTTTTACTTCCTCTTTAATGGATTAAAATATTTCAAATAAGTCTTTTAATTGGTAGAATCCCATTATTTTGTAAATTATTGAAACAATTCTGTTCGTATCTAATCTCTGTCTCCTCATATTTTAGTGGTAGATCTTTTGCAGTTAATATAATTTATTTCATTTAATTAACACAAATTAACTTCAACCACCATTCACAAAATGTATTATTGCGATTCATGTGTGTTTGTATATGCGAAAGTTTCCCTTCCCTCAGTAATATTTATGTTGGAAATCGTGTAAGAACTTATGCTATTACTTTGTCTATCGATTTGTTATTTTGCGTTTGTCTGGTTGTTAGAAATTTACTATAAAATGCCTGCGTATTTATTCGATTAAGTATTGCAAATCTTTAGTATTATTAATTTGTTAAAAAAAACAGCCCCCTAAACGAGTGTTGTTTATTTAAAATATAAACATACATATGTAAGTCAACCATCTACGGATTCTGGTTATTCAAATTCCATTGGGCGAACTGTTCTTGCCACTGATTATTCGCATTTGCCTGAAAGAGAAACGTTTAAACTGTGTTAATAAAATAGTCAATATTGCTACGAGATTAAACGTAAAAACAAAGGGAATATGATAGCTGAGCTTTGGATACAAATACAATCTACAGAATAACATGTTGACTGACTAGGTGTATTGGAAGGTCGGAGATCGAGTGATGATTTTCTACTGGACACTTGGTTGTTAAGAATACCCATTGTCGAAGTTTCTGTCGATGTAATGTCGACTTGATTTAACATATTGCTTAATAGTTTTTACAGCCCATTGTATTTTTTTCATATGAATGTAAAGAGCCGAGAAATGGAATTCATTCAGCCCAAGTAATACACCAACCATTCCATATGATCTACAAATTTAACCAGAACATGATTCGGATTGTCTACTTTAACTACAATGGAACCGGAAGACAATCTGGTGTTTATTACCATGACGCTAGCAGTTAAGTATTATCAAACTCAAACACGCACGTTAATTCAAATTGTATCATTTGTAAACTGAAAACTTGGTTTTCAGAAAAGTAACTAAGCGATATATTGTATGCACATTTCTTTACTGGGAAAAATAATACACAAATTGCGAAGGGATGAGTTGCATGCACATTTTACCTTTTCATTCCAATCGGGATTATACGATTGCGTTTCATCGAAATCTGTAATTGCAGATAATGATTTTGAGAGATTGATAAAAATATTAGAGTGGAATTTGTATACAACAAAACTAAATGAAACGAAAGGTACATTAAATAGATTATCAATGGTCTGAATATGGTAAATTTCATGTACTGATACTGTTTTAGAAAACTGATACATTCATTATACATAGTTGATAGTTTTATAATAAAGGGTGATTTTTTAGCTATTATCTTTTTGGCAACACTGGTTTAAACAGCTGACGCACGTTTCGTGTTTTGTTTCACTGTCAAACATCTTCAGTTTGGTCTATAATTTAACCATGAATCGTCTTACAAACGAACAACGCTTGCAAATTATTGAATTTTATTTACAAAATGCGTGCTCTCTTAAGAAAGTTCACCGCGCGCTTCTTCCATTTCAGCGACGAAGCTCATTTTTGGCTCAATGGGTACGTAAATAAGCAGAATTGTCGATTTTGGAGTGAATATCAGCCAGAAGCATTGCGAGAGCTACCAATGCATCCAGGAAAAGTCACAGTTTGGTGCGGTTTATGGGCTGGTGGCATCATGGGACCGTACTTCTTCAAAGATGATGCGAATCGTAACGTAACTGTGAATGGTGAGCGCTATCGTGATATGATATCCAACTTTTTTTTTGCCCAAAATGCAAGAGCTTGACTTGCGTGACATGTGGTTTCAACAAGACGGTGCCACATGCCACACAGCACGCGCAATAATGGACTTATTGAGAGGCGAGTTCGGTGAACATTTTATTTCACGTTCGGGACCGGTCAATTGGCCGCCTAGATCGTGCGATTTAACGCATTTAGACTATTTTCTGTGGGGCTAAGTTAAAGCTCATGTTTATACAGACAAGCCCGCTTCAATTGACGCATTGGAAGACAACATTGAAGCATTTATTCGTGAAAAACCGGCCGAAATGTTGAAAAGAGTATGCCAAAATTGGACTAAGCGGATGGACCATTTGAGGCGCAGTCAAGGTCAACATTTGCATGAAATAATCTTCAAACATTAAATTATATGGACCGTACTATCGATTCAAATAAAGATTTCATGCATTTTTCTGAATTTTATATGTTTTTTTTGGAAAAACTTTCCTAAAGCTTTTAAAAAATCACCCTTTAAATACAGATTTGCCTTTGGGTGAACTATACTCCCTTTAATTCATATATTTCAATTTTCTAGAATAAATAGGACAAGTTGTTGGAAAAAGTTTATCAAACAGTTCCACTGATTTGATGATTGATTTGTTTATGGCGTTATAGTTGGTACAACGTGATAAAATTTCGCATGGTTGGAGACGAAAAATAAGTAAAACAATACAATTTTTAGATTGGACGTCGTCGCAGTGTATGGAAAACCTGAGTAAAAATAAACCAAATGTAAAATTTGGCATTATTTCGCTCTGAAAATGGAAAATGAGGGCAAATTGGTTTTATTTCCATTTCCAAATCGAAATAAGGTCAAAAAGAAAGTCTGTTTAATTAAAGTAGGAGGTGGGATTTTAGCTCTTTTTTCCGCAGAGTTTGACCGCTCACGCGACTTCGTCGCTCCCCTGTGGGTATGTCGTTTTCTAAACCGAAATACAGTCAAATCGGCATTATTTCGTTGGGCCTTATTTCACGTCACAAATCTTTACAATTGGTTTAAATAATTTTTAAGTTGTAATTAATTTAGCTCAGGCACCTGCCGAAAGGAAGTTGACAGTAGAGCGATGAAGTCAAAAAAAAAAAAAAACAAAAAAATTAAAAAAAATATGTCAGCGCCCGAAGCGAGCCACTCACCTCATACTTTAAATACACCAGGCTTTCTTCTAGGCTAAATTTCAAATTTGGGCTTATCCCCATTTGGAAATGGAAATAAAACCAATTTGCCTTACATTCATTTTCGATGCGGAACAAGGCCAAATTTTGGATTTGGTCTTATTTCGTTGAGCTTTATTTCACGTCACCCATCGCACCTACTCCATTTCTATACTGACCCAAGCAGTGGGTTCCAGGCAAGCCTACGAACCTATTCGATTCGTATTGTAGAAAATTGTTCGCGGTTTTGCAAAATTTGACATGTGGGTCCCAAGTTTTGTAAGACCATTGTGGACTTATGACCCTGAACCTACTTATCTACTCTACTTTTGTAAATGCGAACCTATGGTCCCTAAGTTCGATTGCCAACTTTTTCGAGTCACTGATAATGGTCAAAGAGTATAACTGCCAAGAAAAGGCTTGAGAGAAAAGGGTGAGAGCAAAAGAACGCACAACACATGTAGCTGCTGTCGTTTGCCATCTACGGTGAGCCACAAGAAACTGCAAACATTTGCCCGAGGTGACCAAGGAATTTAAATTGTAGTTCCAATTTATATAATCCAATGCACGAAAACAGTCAAGCATATGATTATTATGATTTCCGGAAGTTGTCTGTAATTTTTGACTTGTTAGAGCCTATAGCAGTGGAGGTCATAATCGGCAAAACTCAAACGATTGGTGTCACTGGTATATTCTCTGTGAAGTACAATCCAAACAGGTGGATGTCCAAAGCCAATGACAAATTCCTCCAAACATTTGTGGCCGATAATAAGAATTATATCACGCACTTTAATTATTATGAGAGATTCAAGAATTGTCATAACTGGTGAGGTCTAGTGAATAATGATTAAGTTAGGAAGAAAAGTGTGTACCTCTGCCACTTCGGATAATATGAATGTGGATGTTTGTAAAAAGAAAACATTTAAAATGTATGTTGTTGCATATCAAGAACAGCGTCTTGGATAAAAAAAAATGCGTGTAATGCAAGCAAATGTTTACTTAAGATTAGTAAAGATATCGAAAAGCAACATGAATAATAATCGTTCATAAAATAATCGGCTATTTGCAAGGACAATGTGTTGACAGATGCAGACTAACAGATTCTCATTTATTTTCTTTTCTTCATCACCTGTTACTCGTATCTGGTCCAATCGTGCACAGATCCATTCGCGTCACTCGTCAATCATCGGGCCCTACGTTATAAATTAATTTAAAATACTCGTATATTTGATTGAACACTGCTAGATACACAATCTATTTTACGTAGACAACATTTGATGCGCACAACGTAGTTGCTTCACCATTTTACATTTAGGCAACTCTAATAGAGACATATCTACGTATGTTATGGCTTAATGAAATACTATTGCTTTGGCTGTTTAATGTTTATAACTTTAACATATTTAACTAAAAGCGTGTCCAAAATGCATTGTGATCCATAAATGAGTCCTTTTTGTAAAGAGTTCAAATAACTCAATTTATATTTTGAAATGGGACATACTTACATTACACACAAATATCAATATTTTAAAAGACAGAAAATAAAGGGTGATTTTTTAGCTATTATCTTTTTGACAACACTGGTTTAAACAGCTGACGCACGTTTCGTGTTTTGTTTCACTGTCAAACATCTTCAGTTTGGTCTATAATTTAACCATGAATCGTCTTACAAACGAACAACGCTTGCAAATTATTGAATTTTATTATCAAAATGCGTGCTCTGTTAAGAAAGTTCATGGCGACATCACATGTGTTCAGCGACGAAGCGCATTTTTGGCTCAATGGGTACGTAAGTAAGCAGAATTGTCGATTTTGGAGTGAATATCAGCCAGAAGCATTGCAAGAGCTACCAATGCATCCAGAAAAAGTCACAGTTTGGTGCGGTTTATGGGCTGGTGGCATCATGGGACCGTACTTCTTCAAAGATGATGCAAATCGTAACGTTACTGTGAATGGTGAGCGTTACCGTGAGATGATATCCAATTTTTTTTTGCCCAAAATGCAAGAGCTTGAGGCTTGACTTGCCACACAGCACGCGCATCAATGGACTTATTGAGAGGCGAATTCGGTGAAAATTTTATTTCACGTTCGGGACCGGTCAATTGGCCGCCTAGATCGTGCGATTTAACGCCTTTAGACTATTTTTTGTGGGGCTAAGTTAAAGCTCATGTTTATACAGACAAGCCAGCTTCAATTGACGCATTGGAAGACAACATTGAAGCATTTATTCGTGAGATACCGGCCGAAATGTTGGAAAGAGTATGCCAAAATTGGACATCCCACCTTCCATACAGAATGTACACACATAGAAGTCTCCTTTCATTCGGCTGGTTTCTTAGTAATGTACCACCATATATAGCGACTTGTCGGATAAGATTAATATAAATTTGAAATAGAGGCAAATACGAGTATATGAAAACACAAATTGAACACCTATTTCAATTCACACGAAAATTGTATTACTTCTTGCTGGTATCTGCAATACAGCTATTTTTTAGTGTTTCTTTTTTTGCAACGCCAGCAACCTTCAAATCAATAAATGATTTATTTCTGTTTGTAGATGTTCTTTTCTACAGTCATATATAAAGACCGCTGGTTATGGTCACCGCCTATTCAACGTCTTTACACGCGACGAAGATTATCCAAACCTAACTTTCTCACTATCAAAATGGAAAGTCAGGATTTGTAAGACATTGTTTATGCTTGATGTGCTTACTGGTGTTCTCCCATGTTTCAACACAAACAACACCAGACCATCAAATTTTTGAAACATCTATTTCTGTATTTATTGGATTTCTGATTCTCAAGATTTAGGATGATAGAATTACTGAAAATTTTCAAAAACCGCGTTGTCAGAGCCATGGTATACCTTTTGAAATGTATATTAGAATATGATTAATTTTTGTGTAAAGATTTGTTGTTTGCCAGTTGCTTGTGTCATTTTTTTCCGTTTCTAAATCTGAAGTCGACTATTGTTGCGTTCTACATTTCGTGGTAAAATTTCAACTAATTAAGAGGTTATCGCAATCGCGAAAGTCATTTTCATAGGATCGTGTGAACTGGAATCTTCGAAAAGGCTAGAGCATCCTTGGGAAAAAATGTGTTCACGTAAAAGGAGACTCTACTAGGTTAAAAATATTTCAGACTACTTCCGTATCTTTTTTTTTTTTTCAACGATCATTTTGACGAATTCAGGTCGGAATTGAATCGATTTATTTCTTATCTAGCTTATACATACAACATGTAATGCAAGTTTTTACAATAAATATTTAATCACAATTTGAAGTTTCTAAAATGTCAACACGTATTAATGTATTCTTGAAGCAGATGCTAAAGACAATCAACACACACAATACAACATTGAACAAGAATTCAGATCGTCTACCTGTTCATATCATATTTGAATTCATAAGCTACTTAACAAGACAACGTTAAACATATGACGTTCGGTCAAACCAATCACCCTCATCACTCGAAACTGTAAATGTATCTGTAGAGTTGAATAACACACTTTAATATAAATTATCTCACTATGTAGGCATAATCATACATGTGTAAATGACCATCTGATGAAGCATCTCAGTTATGTTGCCTTATGCCTTATAATTACAAGCCAAAGGTGAAATGATTGGTTCTTTTTAGCATAAATATGGTTTCTCGATTATCACATACAAATGATGATCTTCAATTTAATTCTAGAGTTTATTTCTTAATCTTAAAAAAGTACAACATAAAAATTAAAAAAATACGTTAAGATGAGTTGTTTATGAATAAGATATGTAGTTTGACAGATAGAAATAATATAACTTCGAAATAGGGGTTGCTGGTGTTCATAAAAAACAACAAACTAATGCATACTAATGCATATGTTCTAAAATGGGGTTTCGTAAAATCTGTAAGTATGTATAGATACCAATATGATTAACTTAACAAGACAACAACAACTTAAAAAATATATGCTCAACAAAATTGTGTCGATGAAAAAAGATTTATGCGATTTGGTGCCGTTGAAATAAATGTACACTAATTTACTGTGGCGATTTGTTATAGCATACAACAGGTATGAAGGATCGTCTTAAATAAGATTGCATCAACAAATTAACACATGGACATGTTTGGTTCAAAATATAATCTAATTTGAATGAAATTTACCTTATTCATTGCGTTAGCAATTAACACAATACTTCATAATGTGTGCGTACATTAAAATATGCATCTCATCGATTGCTTCGCCAATCTCATGAATTTTCGGAAAGTCATCATCTTTCATCAGATGTGATTGTAAATTGTTTTATGTTTTTGTACGAGGAAGGAGATTATTTCAGTATGGGGTGATGGGAAATGGCAGATAGTTGTGGGAAAAATAACCAGATACCAATATTGTGTTGAACATAAAAATAAAAGCAAACTCAGTTTTTGGTTTTTTTGTTTTTTCTATTTGGAAAATAATCTAAAACGACGTAAATCGAAAAAGAGAAATGAATTAGGAATAGGGTGATTAAGTTTTTCTTTGTATGAATGTGTTCGGTTTATCTTTGTGTAACATCAATGATGCAGATAGAACTTACCCAAGGGCTTAATAAACGTAGCTTCCAGTGTCTTTTCTTCGGATTTTTTCGAACAATAATCCTCTAAAATAATAACAATTTTTTCTTTGTTTTTCTCTTCTTTTTTTTTAATTGTTAAGTACAGGGTGAGATTGGTAGAATATCATTTGAAAGATGAATAAACAACATCATATGACAAGTGTAATAACTCATTTTGTTTTAAGGAACGTTTTAAAAGAGACTTTTGTGGACCGTGTCATATAAAAGCATATTTTTTTTTTTTGATTTCTAGCTTGACATTCAGTATTTGCGACCTGTAGAGCTCCGCCGTTCTAAGACTGAAAACCCGGACCCTGTCATGCTCCTTGTGGTGTTTCTATCTATCTACATCTATCACTGAATATTATATGCGTTGCCCAGTAATGTGTGTACTACTGGTAGTAGTTTATTGGAACAAATTGCGTGTTTGCTGTTTTCTTTGACTACATGATTTTTTTTTGTTATACGGTTTTGTTATTGTTTTCAATAGTATGCATCAGCACCTGCGATATTTTTGCAAATGTAAACGTATACAGAATTATTTCAAGAAAAAATCGACTGTCCCAATATTTATTCTTATTTTTAAGTACATTATTTAGAATTGTATAGAAACCTGTTATTAACGCGACCCTCGAAATAATCTATCATTCAAGACTCGACCGTTATTTTCGATAATACTACTTTGCTCTTATTTCTTTCTACAACATTCATATGTAAAGAGGAGCACCATTTAAATAAAACTGTCTCTCTCTCTCTCTCATCGCCTGCTAATCAGTCACCATGTACTTTGTTGAATTAAAAAAAAAATATTATAAACAATTAACAGTTTACAGAATGTATAAATGCAAAGCAATTTTATTGCAAACACATAAGTGATATGGAAAGAAAAATTTAAGGAATTATACCTAGCAAGTAAACAAGGCAATTTAGACAAGTAGTCTACCATAAGGAATACATTAACTTTGTGCATAAGAGGGTACATTCAAATTTGGGGACATGATATGGATAACAATGACGAATATTGAAATAAATAAACAAAAACAAAGAAAAACAAAACTCGTTCGTTTTACAATAAAACTTAATGAAGAATTCGACTAGTAGAGAGCAACAAAATCTATTTTACCTGAATTTAATTCACGGACTAACGAGGTCATTGCCGATGATATTGTATCAGCTGCATAGTACAGGTCATTGGTAGGATCTCCTTCATCTGGATTTGTATTCAATTGAACTTTTTTGTTTGGTTTTTTGGGAGTTTTTGTATATTTTTTGTTTGTTTTCAAAGTTGGTACATAATATAAAATTAAAATTATACGAAAATTATTTTAACCATAAGGTAAATATTGTTTTTGTTTTCAAATTAATAAAATATAGGAACCCGGGAATGCTAAGGGATTTGTATTTGGAGGGAAAGTCTAGTTAATTCAATTTTATGAATTGACAGGGATTTTGGGCAGAATTTGATATCGAAGTCAATAATTTGGAATTTTGGAAAAAAAACCCATTTTCTAACAAATATTTTGCCGATGGTCTTATTTGGCGTTCATTTTTGCACAATAAATATCAAATTCAGCAATAATCATCATTCTATTTACACAAAACAGTCATCGAAACACATATGAATCAATTCAGGAGGGAATAAACTAACGAAAATACCTATTCTTCGTCTTTCAATATATTTTTCTATTTTTTGTCTGCCCTATTTTTCTCATACTCCAGCAACCCCCTTACAGATTAAAATTCCCAAACCACCAAGATTTACCAAAGCATTTTATAGTACTTACTTGATGTTCCATTCGAGTGGAATGCTGCTCTAACCTCATTCAATTGATTCATCGTTTGCTGTTCCAATGAATTTGCATTGTGCACCGATTGAGTCTGACAATTGGGCGGAATCTGGTGATGCTGTGGTGGTGCTGAAGACCTTAATAGGTGTTGCTGCTGCTGTTGTTGTTGAACGGAATTCTGTTGGTTTCCTGGCATTGGTGGGGATTTTCCCGAACGTGGACTAGAATTTGGAGTAGACCGAGGACTTGAGGTTTGTTGATTTTTCAACATTCGCATTAGACCTTCCAATTGATCCATTAACTGACGTCTGGAATCTTGCAATGCACCCAAATGTCCTTCTAATTCGCCTTTGCGTTGTCTCAGTGCACGTAGCTCATTTATGAGTGCGGGATTCTCAGGCGTCATTTGTTCTGCCTCTTGTTGGCGACGCAATCGTGCTATTTCACGCATGATTTCTTTATTTTTTGTTTCCAGTTGGGCTATCAACTCACGCTGAGCCCGAGAATTATCAGTTGTGATAGTAGAATTCTCATTCGTCATTCCGGATGGCTAGAAATGAAGGAAGAAATATGTAAACTCAATTATGAAACCATTTAGGAGTTGAATGATAATAAATACAGCTCTGTTTTCCTGCGCAAGGCGTGCTGCATATCTGGCAATCAATCTATGCTCTTCATCATTTGCTGACGCTGCCACTACTCGTGATATTGATGTACCACCAGCACTATCCAGACTCCTTCCAGTTGCTCTTGAGTCCAACGTACTGCTTCTATCGTATCCATGCAACATGCTCGGATCGGAGAAACCATTATGCGATGGCAATGGTGAAGGCGGCACAATATGCGATAAATTTAAGGTTTTTTCTGGCTGCTCTGGGAATCGTGGCAAAACTTGTGCAGTCTTTTCAGGCACACATCGAAAACTCTTCCTTAATGAATGTCCGATCTGTTTGCTAGGAGACTTATAGCTCGAGTATTCCTTGACTTCGTGATCATTTTGGTGATTCAACGATGTCTTGCCATGCCAAAAGCATTCTTGACACAATTGGTAGGCGTGACACCGCTGACATCGATAACGAAATCCGGTAAAATTTTCTTTATGGCAAACAGAACAGATAGTCGGATGGACGATTGTCTCGACAGTGGCCAAACGATGTAACAATGGCAACCAAACGAGACACGATGGTCCTGGTTCAGACATAAGTATTGCCATAAAATCATTTACGGTGACTTTATTTTCAGCCGGAAAAATTTCTTCCTCGAGCCCTTCTTTATAATGGAATGTTGGTGATTCGTATACGGCAGCGGGTAGCGCTAGAACTTCTCTAAGAAATTCACCGAGCTTCCAATGGACAAGTTGGCCCGCACCATCTGATATTTGCGAAAAGACGTCTGAAATAATAATAGCAAAATGTACAATTTTGATTTAATTTTATTACGAGTTGATAATGTACTTACATCGTAATTTATCGACAAGTTTTCCTGAACACATTGTGGCCAGGGCGACTTTTATAGAGAAGACTCTTATTTTCCCTGAGTTATCACTACAAACAAAATATAGCGTGATTAAAAATTGAATGAACTTGCTGTGCAAAGATGTTTTTACCTAGTATATGCAGCTAAAAGCCAGTTTAATAAAAGTCCAGCTTTTGAGTCAACAGGAACTTGCTGTGCAGTTGGAAGACGCTTATTTAAATTGTGATACAGTGATGAAACGAGAGTCTCTAAGCGAGCAACACTGACTTCACTTTGTGGCTCCAGAGTGTTCAGACCATTCTCGCGGAATGCTTCGATCACATTCCATATATCGACGAGATGAAGATTTGTTGACTTTTGTATATAGCGTAGTTTTGATGCTGTACGATATGATGCGAAGCGTATTGAATCAAATGTCTGTAGTCGTAGGTCTTGAAGGATAGCAACTCGAGGTTCTAGTTCCATCATGTTTGCTTTTAATGGTGGAAATTAATTCTGTGGAAG
Source organism: Eristalis tenax (assembly GCA_905231855.2). Taxonomy (NCBI): domain Eukaryota; kingdom Metazoa; phylum Arthropoda; class Insecta; order Diptera; family Syrphidae; genus Eristalis; species Eristalis tenax. Next base: position 31,184,286 of record HG993125.1, on the reverse strand, counting down.
AATGGGAAGATATATATTCAATTTTAATTGCAACTATTTTAGAATTAGAAACACAATTGTCAAATGAATTTATTTATATTCTAACATCACCATCTTCAAATAGTTTGTGGGTGGTAATTCCCCAAATTTAAACCGTTCTGTGCACAAAACAATATCCTTAGAAATCAGCGCTGTAAGTATTTGATGCACGCATACCTATCTGGTAGGGAATGATTTGTATAACGTATATTAAATAATTCTGGTTGGTGAAGGACAATTGTAGATGGTCTCGCCCACTTCTTAGTGCTATGGTTAGTTCTGCACGCACTGATTACAATCATTAAATTAAATTATTGTATCTGTTCTATAATATACAAGTGCCTGTGGTATCACTTCATGTACAATGCATCACTTGGATTAGTTCAAGTATCGGTGTCATTAGACAGGGAAAATCCAAGTTTTGAGGTCATTATTGGCATAATCTAAAGAGCATTAATCCGGAAATAGCCACAATCTGACTCCATCATTTTTTTTTTCTTATTGTGGCACATAAGGGTGCATATTTCAACAAAACTCACCCACCATACTACACACTCTTTACCCAAGTATCAGCGAATTAGGTTTCATAAACATTTGGGATAAGATGAGAAGAAAATCCGTTTGAGGCCCTTATCGTTTTCTCTCATTCGTTCGCCCAACTCTGGCTACTACACCTGGTTTACATTTGTTGCGACGATAAGTATTGTTGTGGCTGTAGCAACATCAGACTTCTGCTCTCGAAGTATGCAAAAAGCTTTCATCTACATATATGTGGTTAGCGAACTATAAAGTGCTGTTGCAGATATTCAAAGCGGCCAAAGGATATTCCGTAGAAAAAAAAGGGAGAACACAAAATCAACTTCTTTGTGGGGTTTGTATGAAACTGATTTCTGAGTTTACCCTTCTTGTTTTTGTTTTGTTTCATTTTATCATTTGTGCCAGTTTTCCATCATTATGCTGGTGCTGTTCTAGAAAGGTGAATGTGTGTTTTTGATGGAAAACCCTTACGAGTTGGTTTCCAAGAAGATTGACAAAATAACCTACCATCGACGTTTTTTGTTTTTTTTTTTTAAGGCTACACAATAAATTTGTAAAACAAATCTATACGTTTTTTTTTCAATTAAATGCACATTTAAGCCCCCATGACTTCTGCTGTGGTCAATGTGTGAACTCTTGTCGGTTCTGTAGGTCAATCAGCCGACAGGATTTTAAGGGCCGATGTTGAATGTGAACCACACCTAAACGTCAAGTTTTTTTTCTGCATCGAAAGATACACAATCGAGCAACGCGTTAAAGTTATTCAGGCTTATTATGAAAATGGGCGTTCAAATCAAAATGTATATCGTGCACTTCGAAACAATGGCTCTTCTGCGCGACAAATTCAATGGCCGTGTTATCTCACGTGGTGGAGATGGCCGCCAAGATCATGTGATTTGACACCGTTGGATTTTTTTCTTTGGGGTTATTTGAAAGAAAGGGTGTACGTTGATAAGCAACAATTCAAGAGCTAAAGGATGAGATAATTCGGCACATTAAGGGCATAGAACCTCAATTATGCTTGAGCGTCATCGAAAATTTGGACCATCGGATGGAGGTGTGCCGCCGAGGTCGCGGCCGATATTTTGTTCCATACATAATTGAACCATACCAATATTATCATAATAAAAAGAAATGACAATAATTTCCTAAATAATTTGTGTTTTATTCAAAATCAACATCGGCCCTTAAACCTTACCATTTATTTGTGTGCTAAGAAGAGGTGGTGAGGAGGGCATTGTCTTGTCATAAAATGAAATTATATTGAAATGTAACTTCCACTCACGAAAAAGGACATAATCGTTTTCATATGCATACATAATCCATTAGACTGGCGCCAATTTCAAGCATTCAGAGGAATGCAGGCGTCATAACTTGGAATGTCATAAAAACTTTATATCACTCGTTGGATTCATAAAAGTCGAGCTTAATTGAAGTACTCAATGGTAATAGCATTGTCTTGGATGAGCTAGAAACACTCCAATATGCTTGCTGTGAATAACTCATACAGGCATTCTATTTTAATTCAAGAGTAAGTTATTATTTTTCTGCATGATGTGGGAAGGATGTGGAGGAAACACGCACTGTCCATACAAAGATATGCTATAAGCTCAAGCGATTTCAACAAATACACAACAACGATTTAGGAAAGGTGACGGTAATGTTGGGGTAAATAAAACGAGTATGTGGAATGAGTGACACCATCTTTATGCGATTTATGAATCTTGACTGCTTTGAATCAAGACGTCAAATGTTTTTTTGTAACATGACCTGCGGACGCACTATCAGGAATCCTACGTCCATTGTAGCAAGGTCCTGTTGATAGACTCGCTGTAGGAAACTGCACAAGATGCAATCGCGTGTTGGTAGGTATATTTTATTTGAATAACTGAGGGAAACCCAGCAACGACAGTAAGTGCAAGAAAATCCTCAAAAATTATTATCAGCGAGGAAAAAGGTGAACCGGAGGACATTAAAACTTAGCAAGGCTTTTGAGGAACCAGATATATACAGATACAGATGTGTTACAGATATACAATACATCCCAAATGTAGCAATAACTAAATAATATTCAATCTGGTATTTCGAATTTTTGAAAATTGCACCGGATTTCGACTAGGAGTTTTCATTCTGTGAGCGTGACAGAAATTAGCTTTTTATTTCAGCTCACTTTAGATGTAGCACTTTTTTGCAATCCGCTGCAAACTACTTCCTTTGAGAACGAAGATCGCCGAGTGCACGAACAGAAATAATTCTCAATGATGCTTCGAATCTTTGGTGTGCGAAATCATATTAGAATGCGCAAGTCTTGGTATAATACGAAGTCAAAGCACATTCGGCTGCAATATTTTCGGTTATTATATAATTTATATCATAACCGCTGCATGCAGGCACAAGCGCATGCAAACCTCTCCATGGTGAAATCTGGGAGTCTAGTACCGTCGACAGAAGATGGGGAGCGTGAGTCTACCAGGGCTCATCTCTCTTATAGGATGGCGGCGGAAGAGCTGATTAATTGGTATGCCAACGACGGCATCCACAACTCCGGTAAGAAAGAGCTACCTGGTTTACAAGAACAGGCCGTGACCCTGGAATAGAGACGGCGGCAGATGCGCCCTTTCTTAACGCCAACGACGGCAGCCTGGAAGAAGCTACAGACACTGGATCCTTTCCGGACCTCTTTGTCTGGGGGCTAAACAAATGGACCTGTCCTCCCAGTTGGAGGTTCTGCGGGGGGTTATCTTCCTCACCACGTAAACGGAATTTGCTGTCGACGTTGACCTCAGCAAGAAGACATGAACAATGACTTTCTGTTCTGGAAAGTAAGTTCCCTTAAAATACCACGTGCAGCCGATAAACTCGCTGAGATCCTAGAAGCGAAGGCAGATACCACCGCCATCCAGGAGGTGCGGCGTATAGGTACTCGATATACGCATTTCACCTTTAAAATGCAAGTTCACTTCACGAATTAAGTACATATGCAACGTTTTGATGGAATTCTGTTCTAATATGTGACATTGTGTCACTTTGCATACCGAAGAGGCAAACTCAACATAACGGCGAGTGTGTAAACATTCATTTTTTAGTTGTTTTAAAATCAATTCTGAAGGTTTCCGTGAGTTGGCGTGTACAAACTTAATTACTCGTACGTCGAAAGGTTAAAGTTTACACTAATGCATTCAGTTTTCATTGATATCATTTGTCTTTTGTTATTTAAGGCGGTTGTAAATATGAATTTTGTAAATTGTAATTTGGAAGGAGAACCACCCTTAGATTATATTAGTTATTTTTTTATGATCTTTAAATCTTTCACAACGGAAGATACTGTTCTCAAGTGTTCTTATGCTCACATGCACACTCAACGTCAACAAGAGATCTCTTATTAGATCCCATCTTTATTTACACCAAATTGATAAAGATAACATTCAGCTGTCAAAAATGTGAGTTAAGGTGTTTCGTTAAATTTAACGAAATAAATTTTTATTCACACCAGATTTAGCGTTTCCTCCAAAATGCTAAGGAAACTCTCGTCTGTATTAGAGCCGCATGTCCACGGTTCGGTGTAGGACATGGAAGATATGTAAAGAGAGAGAGAAATGTGTCAGGATGAATAAAGTCGTTAAACCCACTCTCTCATGGCACATAACATTGGGGTAGTTAGCCCGAAAGACTGCATTTTTTCGAAGTCACGTTGCAACCAGATATTTATTACTTCGGCCTTCGGATCCGTTTAGGTGCAACCTATAAGATCTGCAGTAGATATTGATAAAAATTATTGATGTCAAAGACCCTAGTAGAAGTTACGTCGCCCTTTTTCACGACGGACTTTCTGTCTGTTGTCGTAGATCATGTATAGCAATTGCTTACTTATGCCTAGCCTTGGAAGAGGCCATCTAGTTTAGTTGTTTGTCTTTATTCCAGTGAAAGCTTTGCTTATTCAAGGAAGAAAAGTACAGAGATGAACTACAAGCTGAGTAACTACGTTCCCCCTGAATCCGGTTTAAGTTTCCGCCATTATGTTTGTAGTTTTTTTTTTGCGAATTGGTTTTTATAGCTCTTATTTATTCAATATTGAAAAACGCGACATGTTAGTGGGTTTTTAATTTGAGTCTTTATTGGCATATTTATGGTTTCTACATGACCATTTACAGCAACGAAAATGTGAGTAAGTTGGGTTTTTACCCATTTGATTTGAGGTTATTTGTACGTGTTTTTCTCCTTCGCATACACAGTTTATAATTCCGCTTTTTATGCTTTTATGAATAAATCAACGTTCTATATTCACAATTAACACATTTAAGTTATTTCACAAATTGTATAGCATAATACGTGAAATATTACTTTCAATATTCACGATCAATATTTCATGTTATTATCAAACAATGCTATACATTGAGATGTTTTGAAGTATACCAAAAAGACACAAATGAACTTACCATCTTGTGGGCAGTAGAGTAGTCATAAAGTGTCAGCTATCGGGATCTTGAAAAATAATCCTAATCGAGTGCGGGCTGTTCTTGCTGTTGTTGCACTATGTGGTATCCAAGATCTTATCCGGATTCGTGGGCATAATACAAATTGAACCGATTTTTTTATTGGAAGTACAGTCTATTTCATTGTAATGCAAAAAACATGTACATGATAAAGAAGAATGAAGCAGTCTTTATTTACTTGAATTGAAATCCAAAGGAAATTCTATGTTCTTGACCAGGTACTATACGCACTTCTCGCTCATTTTCTGAGTTGTGAAATAATTTGATTTGACACTTACTTTCGTTACATGAATTACCACAATTACAACTAAGTTCACGGAGAAGCAAAAGCTAAAACGAACCTCTAGTAAAATGTTCGTCGAATGCAAAAAGATGTCACAGACGGTGTTCACAAGTTTTCATTTATTTTCATTAAATGAAGAAAAAATATCCAAGTACATAGCCCTTGTGTAGGTCTAATTCCATTACCGAACGTCGTAAGAGATGCAAGAAAAATGTCTCGGCATCAGTTCTTATTTTAGATATTTTTTCCAGTGGCAATACTCGCAGGTCTTAAATGCCAACAACGATAACGAACGACGTTCCACATTCACACAGAACGCTTCACGCAAAGGACACTTTTATATTAATAGCATTTTGCGGAGCTCTCAAAAAGTCTTCACGTGTCGACAACTAGAAAAAGCAAACAATTTCATCTGGTTTGCTTCTGTGTTATAAAGGTATACTCTAACGGTTTTTATTTTGTTTTCTTGAACATTAATTGTAACCTCCTTATGACCTGCTGTTGGTATAAATATTCTAAACACAGAATTATGTCATGCACTTAAAATATACGGAAACCCCAAGAGAATACATGGGGATCTTATTCGATTTAAAAACGCCCCTTGGAGATATATTTAAACGTACACCCATGCTGAGGGTTGAAACCGAAGACTGATAAGTAATGGATTTGATATGAAAACAAAAGCAAACTCTGGCTTCGAGATTTAATTAAAAAGTTGACAATGCATTGGAAAGTAGGTCATTTAATTGACAGGCGCCAGTGAGATGGGACGAGAGAGGGGACCCTCTATCGTCCACAAAGGGTAGATTTAATTATATCAGTGGTATCATATTACAGAGACATCCGAGTGTATATTGCTTACAGTACACATTACTCACGTCGAAACTAGACAGTGTCATATGATTTTGAAATAGAAAACAATTTAAAGGAGATTAACTTGAAAAGTTCCCGATTCATCTAAATGTAACGAAAAGCGGTTAAGAGAATCCCATAAGGATCTAAATACATACAAAAGGACTAGAGATATCTCGGCATGTGTGCTTTAAAAATAGATTAACAGACAAATGTGGTTGCGAAGTAAGAGAAAAGTATATTAGATATTTGATCAGTGTTCGATGGCTTTTTATGTATATTTAATTTTTTTCATTTTCGGGCTTTGTATCACGACTCCTCCTGGACATTACTATAGATCTCCCTGTTTAAAAAAAATGTATGTACATAATGACAAAATAGAAGTCTTTATTTACTTGAATTGAAATCCAAAAGAAATTCTATATTCTCGACGAGGTATTTTACGCACTTCTCGCTCATTTTCTGAGTTTCGAAATCAATTGATTTCAGAATGACAACTCTTGTTACACTTATCTTTATGTAGGAAAGCAGAAGCTAAAACCTCTAGTAAAACGTTCGTCCAATGCAGAAAGGTGTCGACCTGAATTCGATTCTATTCAACCAGACAGTCTTTTAAATGGTAAGGGTAAGGGAATTCACCAGCACACTTAGATCATGTTGGCCCATTGTGATACCCACAATCAGACTACTACCACCGATCAACCACTCCAGTGATAGTGCCGTTGTTTTGATCCCAACGGCCGTTAATTTGATCCCAACGGTGACTGGACCAGATTTAAAAACCAGATAAAAGCATATTAACTTAGCTTTCACTGGGATTCGAACCGGGGACCCCACTAACCAAGGGCATCCATTTTACCAACCAATCCAGGCGTATATGTATCAGGGTAAGAACTTATTCTTCTTGCAACTGACACCAAATTTCGTAAAGATCGGTACATTCAATTGCGTATTGCTTTGGTGTCTTCAGATGTTTTTCCCTCATCTACAAAGAAACCACTGTACCTACGTTTGTTAAATTTAGTTGTCCTCTTCTCCTTTTTGGGATGGCCCCTCAAATCCAAGGACCAACAGGACATCAACCAAGAAACCATCATCATCATCATCATCATGACCCGCATGCTTCACTAAAGGGATCGCGAGAGATATCCAAGTAACTCGATCCAACCACCATCGACTCTAACTCATCAGGAGTTATGCCTATGCGCAACCAGGGGAGTTTTTGGACTTGGTCCAACCATCCCGTCCTGGGTCTGCCAAGTGGTCGCCTACCTGATGGAATCGCATTCAACGCCCGCCTCGAAAGATGTGAAGAAGGGGCCATTCGTGCCACGTGATCAAACCACCGAAGCATAGCCCTCTCCGTTCGAAGAAGTGGCTCTTCAATGTTGAGTTCCTTGTGCACTGCCGTGTTTTTCACCCTATCCCGGCGAGTAATTCCCACAGCAGCACGGAGTTGGAACAAATACTGAAGCCATTTTCTACGATATCTCGCGATTAGTGTCTAGTTATGTCGCTTTATGGAAGCGACCATTAAATATCGATAGTAGTAAATTTCAATGTTTTTTTTTTCGGTCATATTCAGTATAGGTGTGACATACGTACATACATACATATTATAGAGTGATTAAATTAGGTTTACAATTTATGTTTAAAATCGACTAGCAAACAATGGAACACATCGAAGAAGGCGACGAGACAAAATAAGTAGCAAATGCCTCAAAAATACGTATGCCCGATTTCACAGTGCAAGTTTATCTGCTGGTTTAGCTAAGTGTAGGATCGAACATAAAATTCACGAGAGATCTCGAGATTCAAGAAGTTTTCACAGTCAATATTTAAGGCTGGTTTAGTTAAGCCATGTATTGAGTGGCCCTGTGAAACATTGAATACACCAAACATGTGCTAATGATCCCAAGCATATGTACACAGAGATGATTTACCCGTAATTTTAGTCATAAAATTCGATCTTGCGGGGTATATGGAATTTCAAATCGAATGCGATGGACGGTAGTGACTCGAAGGAAACCAAAGGGAAGTTCGTCCAAGTCAATAACATCGGGGTAATAAAATAGGTCGTTTTCGCCAGGATTTGTGTCACATGTGTAAAAAGCATTGATTGTATTAGATTACATATAAGAAATGGCTGACTTTAGCAAATTAGTGCATATTATAAATTGAGGCTCAAATGTTTGTCGCCGATTCACGAATTAACGCATTTATCGATTTCAACCAAACTTCCACAGATCTTTCGTAGTGGTCTAATATGGTTTCTATGGAGTTTGGTGTGTTGTGCGTGAGTGAAAAAAAAAGCATGAATTTCAGCGAACGCATTTTTTACACACATAAGCCGTATTTTTCGCGACGGTATATGCACAGACAAGTCACAATTTTTCAAAAAAGCGATTCACAGTTGCTTTGCTTTTTAAAGTGTCAAGATAGAATACAATCAAATTCATATTCGTACAGTAGAAAAAAGTGACTCTGTTTCGATTTATGCAAGAACCACTAAGACTTACAGTGTCATATGTTAGTACATCAAGGGTCTGGTGAATAACTAATGTCAAATACAAAAAAACACAATCCTTCAACAAAAACAGAACATTTAATAACAAAAACAAAAAAAAAAAAAAAAACAATTCAATAACAACAAATTCATATGTAATCATATGTGTATCATATACACACAAATAATTTTTTTTTTATTTTAATCTACATGCTTAAGCCTATTTGGCATGGATTGGATAAGTTTTTGTGTAGTTTCAACCGAAATATTTTCCCATTCTTGCGCTATCGTCTACTTTAGATATGTTGCATTTCTAATTGTAAAATATCCATTGACTGGGGTGGAGGTTCCATCACTTTAGGACAATTGTAAAGAAGCCACATGCGGGTGTTATAAGCTTTACTCTTTGGTAAAAATGGAAATGGTTGTGCAGATCGATTTTTTGTGCGCTTTGAAATATCAATATATTTCCTGTCCATTTTAACATCAATAATGTGAAGTTTTCCTACCCGAGCTGCCGAGAAACAACCTCAAAACATCACCGATCCACCACCATGCTTTACTGTCCCGACGGTATTTTTAGGAAGAAACTCAGTGTTTGGTTTTCGCCATACCATTTGCTGTCCATCCGTCGTATTTATTATATTATTCTTATTATCATATTTCAAAAACGCAACCGAAATATGCAAACCCTAAAATCTTAAAAACATATTTGACATGTTTTGTAAAAATTCAATGATTTTTTAATAAAGAACACTGTACGAATATGAATTTGATTTGATTTTGCAGACAATAATTTTCAGCAGCACCATAATCCTGGTAAGACATTATGTATCTGACTTTGAATAAATTGATTAAATTTAGTTAGTGACGAAGAATAATTGGCGATTCAAATAAATGTGAAAAAGCATATAGTTTTGTTTAAAAACATTATTAAGATAACTTCGCACCTACTGTACGATTATGAATTTGACAGGCTGTATATGAAAGTATGTTTTTTTCCATTGCTTGCTGATCATCGCCTGGTGGTTTGGAGGAACAGCATCACAACAGAGAAGCATCATCTGGACATCTATCATAAAAAATGTGTAAACTATCGCATTGACGTCTGCTAACAAATACAAAAAGCAACAGTTTTCGATAACACTTACGACACACGATGATGTAAGATATAAATGTAGAAGTAAAATATTTTAAAAACGCCTGACGAATTAAAAGAATTTCACGCTTCTTAACTAATACTGATTTTTTTTTAGAATGAACAGCCCTTTGGAAATTTGTTCAGAGAAGAGGGTATCCAATATTATATATTCCAATACGCCTTGCGTTTGCTATGACAATTAACAAGACGCAAGGACAACCATTGGAATTGTGTGGAATTGACTTCAAATATTGTATGATTGACAATAATGTATGTATATCTTATTCACGTCTAGTTAAGCTATTAGTTCTGTATACAACTCCGGGCAAAGCAAAAAACGTAGTTTAAAAAAGGGATCTGCGATAATTTAAAACATATGAAAAACCGACAGTAAAACGAGTGTTTTTTATATAAATTAAAAAAAAAAAAACTATTTTATTTAATTTTAATAATAAATTTTTATTCGTACTATTCCAGATTTTAAAAAAATCAAACCCAAAGTGTGATGTTTATATAACGCGTGGCGAACTACTGACCCCACATTTTGGCGTCCTCCTCTTTTATAGAACATTTCCGTGGATAACGATTTTAGTTTCGGTGGAAAGGTTCTATGTTTGTTTACGGTCTGTAGAATTTTGGTCGTGAGTTATCACGATCTTCTCAAGAATTATGTTGAAAAATTCTCATGACAGCGTGGAGTACTCGATAGTTGAAACAGGTAAAGCCCACTCTCTTTATACCATTCTTGTAGGGAAGCAGCTCTGTTATAGTTAAGTCTCAAGGGCTTGCCCCAGTCGGACGTTTCGTCTGCTTACTAAATGCCATCACGCAAATATTTTAAGTGAGAATAAGTTGAAGCATATCTCAACACTCTAATCAAACACTTGTGCGTATGATACATTGCACAGATTTGTTGTGTAACCGGATTGTATTGGGAAACTAAATCTCAAAACCAGTTCAAGTTTATGTGAACTCGGAATATTCAAAGATTCCACATCTCAGCATACAGGAAATGTACATTTGTGTAAAAGTAAACATAAAATCAGATTCATTTTACCACTTATCTCAAAAGTCACGCTTTATGCTGCAGTTACCTTGTTCTCGCTTCTCTTTACCCCGATTTAAATCAATAAAATATATCTTGTCAGAGATTGCAGTTACAGTTCTCGTACCATTTCCCTTATGAAATTTTCAAGCTCCTATGCGGTTGTCCAAATATCTGCACACCCAGAATATCAAATAAATACGAGTATGATGTAGTACATGTGGTTGAAACGACTCGCTTTCCACTACTTCAACCACCTCATCAGAAACACGTTGTTCATGTACATTTTATGATATGAACTAAAAATACCAAATCTGTGAGTTTATTTTCATTTAATTATATTATTATATAAATTCCTAATCTAGGTTTATAAACACATCCACCATAAATAGACGTTGCTATCTCAAATGAAATTATTATTTAATTTTGATGGTCCACCCAGGGATTCGGAGGCCTAGTTTGGGAATAAAACACAGGCCAGTGGTTGTAGGTCTGTTTGTGTTTCATTCAGGGGAGGATATGAATTTTATTTGTATATTGGCCATTTAATTAAGTTTCGTTCTGACGTAAGGACACAATGGCAGCATTATGTTTTTGCAGTATTTGGAATGTGGCCAACGTTATTTGGTCATCCATTCAAGGACTATCGAATCGTTTTTTGTACAACGCAAATCAATAACGCTCTTGAACAGAGATTATGTGTTTCTTTAGATCATTTGGCAGTTTTCAAGCGATATCGTTTTTTGTAAGTATTGTACTGGGAACAGATACATTCAAATAAGTCCTTTTGAACTATTATGACTATGTAGACGTCCTACAACGGTGTGTATTAGAAACTCCTACTATCATTTTAGATTTGCGCAATGCGAAAAGTACTGCCGTACGGTATAAAATGCAAATCAATCATCTCCAGACTTTTATTCCAACCGATAACAATAAATGCGTCGTTATGAACAAATTCGGTAATATAAAGAAACAGAAATGCAGCAATGCAACGAGATGTGATGAAGACGGAGTGTTAAAGCACCATTTATTTTGATACAAGAAAAAAACACATTTTAACAGACAGTCTAATCGCAATTTATTAAGCGAACACAAAAACATTGATTGTTCGCCATGAATTCAATAAAAGCAAAAGAAAATATCACATCTTGGCAACAAGAAAGTGTAAAATCCTGTGGATCGACGAAATAAAAAAATGGGTATACCAAAAAATGTATTACATTCACAGATAACTCTCGCCCATGAACAATACATCTCAACGCAATCCCATACACTCCACTCCCATAAACAACGTCAGTGAGACACACTCTCCAGAGACCTCTTCATTTAGCATATTTACGACAGCAGTTGTCTTCCCTCAAAACGCGCCGAATAGAAAATGTAACACTTCAATCGCAAATCAAATGATAAGTTGATTCGTTCTTAAGTTGACTTGACTTTCGGCTAAGAGTTCGCTAAAGTCACATTCATATTCACGTGTTCTTCGTATTGCATCAAACTTTGAAATACAAATAATCTCATAAAGAATACATTGTGATAGCACAGATAAGGAAGCAGTAATTACGCCGGAGTACAAATGTCAGATTGAGTACATAAGAGAGATTCAATTTGTCCCACTGAATAATATCATTGTCAAAATCTCAGAGGATTGTGAATAGCTCGAATGTATGCATATTTGTAAGTAGGCCAATATCCCAATGAAATTTAATTTAAGTGCATTAGTAGTGTAAACACGAAAACAATTCATTTCATGAGCTATTCGTTCTCCTATGTTGTTTTGAGTTCGATTTCGTTCTGGTTTCTAATTTTCCAATTGGGTGTGTCTGCCTGTGGAATGACAATCTGTACGATGAGTTTTTGTTGATATATTCATTCAAAATAAAAGCTGCAAAAGGTATTTACACAAAAAACGTATATAATATATGGACAATCTGTCGATATATATTATAGATGTAGAGTTACGATTATGATTGGTTTTTACGAGATCGTAACGACCGATCAAAGTGTACACACTCTTTCAGATTTATTCTATAAATGGCAATATTATCGTTGATTGCAAGGTAAGATTTGATTACGTATGTCGATACAAGTCATAAAGCCCCATGTCAAGCTTCATCTTTACCGACCTCGTCAGGCTGCTTTGGGTGATGATGAGTATTTTCTGCTGTTCAATCATAATCAGTAACGAACATAGTCGTGTTGAACATGATGACATGATGAAGAAAGAAAAACAAAACTAAAATTAAAAATTACGCTGTCATGTGATTTTGTCATACTTGTAAGATGCTGCAAGACAGTCATCATCTTTGGAACATCACAACAAACGATATACTGCAATCTCTGAAGGACGTTGAATTCAAGATAGGCACATAGCCATGTCTATGTGGACGATGTTGCCAAAATCCTCTTGGAAAATTTTTGTCTCCACACTCAAGGACATAATGATCCTTACCTTTTTTCGACTAGAAGTACAATCACGGAAAGGAGGGGATTCGGTTACAACTCCTACACAGCCGGTGTGATTTTCAACTGCTTCCTAAAATAATCTTTTTATTTTTCATATTCCAATTTTAATTTTTGGTTTGGGTCAAGATTGAAAAGCAGTTTTTGGGATTTATTCCTTAAATCAACAGCCAACACACCCGGGTGTGCATAGAAAAATGTATTTAAATTGTTAGCTATATAATAAATTCATATTTTTTATTCATTTCACATGGTTTTTTTATTTTTATTTTTTGGAAAAAAAGGAAAATATTGCATTTTACAAAAGATGTATTTTCCTTATTATTTATATTATTTTTATATTATTTTAGAATGGACATCTATCACACTGAGTTATATTCACTAAATACTCAGCACAAACTGGCTTCTTGCATTCCTTGCGGACTTTTCGTGTTGGGCAAGGTCACAATTTCCTTTCGGTTTGATTCTGCCAAAATTGTTACGATCTTCTTGAGCCCTTAGTGTAAGATTTTCAACAGTCGGTGTTACTAAGTGCCCCAAGATACTTTCAATTCATATTTTTTTAAATTACAAAAGGGAGACTATAGAAATCTTATAAAATAATTGCAAGCTTTAAGAGAGGTTAAGCGGAGTACAAAAAAATATAATCATATCTGCGTCTTAACATAGCGCACAATAGTTAGAGAGTTTAGAGTGTAAATGAATTCAGAAATTCAATAATAATAACAATAATAACATTTAGAATGAAGAAAAAATAATCATTAGTTTTGAAATTATTAAAATTAAACACGTTAAAAAATATATAATAGTGTAAGAAAACATAGATCTCTAAACATAACTAGATACTTTTTAAATTGTGCAAGGTGGTAACTCGGAACACTTCTGAAAGGACGGATGGTAACACTGGCGCAGCGTCATCGGTTTTCTCATAAAGTGCTTCTTCCATCTGATGTCAGTTTGACAAAGATCGACTCGCGCTTTGTAAAAGCTGAATGTAGCTGTTTCCTACGCTTGCATTTTGTAGCAAAGTGAAGGAGAGAGGGATTTTTTCTTGTCAAACTCTCATTGAAGTAACAACTGATGTCTGAGTCAATTCCAACGTCAGATAGGCAAAGCTCTTTTGGTTTACCTCTGCGGCCAGCAGCAGCTGATCGTAACACAGCGTTTCTATCTTAGCCGTTGAGAAATTGAACAATAATGGGAGTGTGAGAAGCGCTATTTTGGCGTATTCTTCGCTTTGTGAGAAGTTGTTGTACCAATGGAGAAACATATCATATCAGAATCAGTTAAAATCTCCTTTTGCGCGAAGAGAGAAAACCGAGTTTCAGGTGTTGGTGACAGCTGGTGAGTTTGGCTGCCACGGAGTAGAGGGCAGCGGTCTGGATGCAGAGGCTTTCGACCGTGTACTCATTTTGCGACTATATATATATATTCGTTTTACACGATTTAAAATAGAAAATATCACTTAAATGCAGGCTAGTAATAATAATTTCAGTTTCAATTTTGTTTAAATGGCTATTGGCAATGCGTTGCACCAAGTTTTGTGTTATAAAAAAGAATAGACGCTTCAAATAAAATGCAAATATCGGGGAACTCAACACAAACACGTCTATTCACTACGTGATGGAAAATTTCGCATGATTTGCGCACTTTGTGAACGATCTTGGATTTCTGCCATGGCTGATTGTCCATTCATCTGTTGTAGGGACAATCTTCTACGCTTTGTTGATGTCTTCAAGTAAGGATTATTTTCCCTGTAGATCATGAATGCTACAAATGCGGACACATCCACAGTGTTATAAAAAAGGCCATCTCTTCGTAGTAAGCCAAAGGCACTTGTCCATATTGTCAACACCTTTGCTTCTCGTTACCATATTTGGCTTTCTTTTAAGACCTTCAATTACGATACTATACTGGGAAGCAGAAAGAAGCACAACCGAGAGATTGCAACACAAACTTTTGACCACACGTTTACTAGATTTGTTCACCTTCTCCAGAAGGTGTCATACCAGTATAGATTTGTCCTTCCTGACACAGTCTAAGACACAATTGTCAGAAACTACCAACGTCTTTTGAAGCCCTTGGACATACCCGTATGACACACCCAGGTATGGTGGGTATATTTTTAAGTATAATTTTTTGGGTGTTGACACAAGGGTTAATCAATTTATGTTAGTTTAACAAAACAAAATATTAATGTGAAAACTTCAATACAATTTTTTGAGTTAAATTCAAATCAAGATAAGACTCTTTGATCTGAACGTTGATGATGATAGATCTCTGAGTTTGAAGATTAATATTTAATGGGATAAGCTATAAAATAAATTTTTATAAAGAATAAATGATATCTAAAATTGCATGTTTAAAATCAGAAAACGACTCAGCTACGTCGACCGCATGGTCAGCTAAGAGTCTTCGAAACCGAGGTATAAAAAAGCTTATCAAACTTCGCCGTTTGATCTGGATCTGGAAAACCAACCTAAATCATCATACAAATCAGGTTAAGTACGTAGACCATCGTATAAATTAGGCTTTGTACAGCTTTCTTTGCACACCAAAAATACATTCGGAGTATGTTGATTCTGCGACCAAATCTAATACTGTGAATGTGCACAGTCGGAGTAGGTCCCATCCTTGTCAATGGATCAGTTTGGTTGTCCGCTCTCTCTATCACGGTCGCTCGAAGGTCCTGGACCTAATAAGATTAAAAAATCAACGCGATGATTTTGGTAGCTTTATAACAACTTATCTGAGCTGTAATGACACTATGGAACATAACTCTAGTTTCTTATAAAAACGGTGGGTTTTCACACAAGTACATATCCACTAGAGAATGTCAGAGCTTTACTTTGAGTTACCATATATACATGCCGTATTTGAAGTACACCGATTACTTTTGGATTCAAACTAAAATAACTGAGCAATTGCACCCACCTTTATGTTTATACTATTGAACCACAGAACGTAAAAGACTTGGCCACCATTCGTTCATGTCGATATAAAGGATGAAAAAGAATCAAACGAATTCATGCCCACACTCAAACGAAACGAAATTCTAAACTTTTTCCGTGTTTCCGTTACGCAAAGACAGAAGAATGAAAAGTGAAATAGCATTTGCAGAGAACAGAAAATAAACAGGAAATGCACCGCGAACACCAATGTAGTCATGTGGAAATCGGTTTTTCCTTTTTTCTTTTTTCTCCTCTTAGCTTTGAGTATGTTGTGTTTGAAAAGAGCTGCTTTTTTCGTATTCACCACCAAACAGCCCCTACATAAAAGGACCTACAAAACGGTTGTGTTAACAGGAGTGAAACAAAACACACATGTAGTTTGGTCTTGCTCCAGATGAATGTTCCACTGACAGTGTTTGGTGTTGTCCCAGGATCAGTTTTTTCTCAGCCACGTTACCTCCATCACTTGGCCAATTAAATGCCAAAATATCACACCAACTAACCTTTTGTCCACCTTTCACTCGTCGTTGGAGCAGAATCAACGCCAAGTTGTCATGACCAGATGAGTGGCACTTAGATACCTATCGCGAAGAGATGCTAATTTGTGTTTCGCAAGCTAACGAGAATTTTCTGGTTCAAAAGATTGCACACACACACACATGTTTACCTAAACTGCAGTACGTCGAGTATGTAGGTAATATCACTAATCACATCACAATTGGTAGTACTTACGGAAAGTTAATGTGGATTCCTGGAATGATAGCAAAACATGTACATTAAATTTAATTGGTGGTTTATACTTTGAACAAGGAAAAGTTTGTTTGAATGTGTAATAGACAGGACAGGATGGCTTTAATACAATTTTAAAATTTAATCTTTATCCGAATGTTGAATAGTTAAGCTCATAAGCAATAGGTTATGCTTATGCATACTGGCTTATTAGTTACGTTAAATGGATAATTTACTGTCGAAAATAAGAGACGAAATGACAAACAATTATTTTTCCGAACACTAATAAACTGACCCGAAATCGGCATACAGCATACAACCGGATATTTTTTTAAAGACTTTTGTGATCCTTTATTAATGTGAATTGCGGACAGAAGTCAAGAATTAATCTCTGACGGGCTGTAGACTACTGAGAACAAAGAGTATCAGTGTTATAGTACACTTCTATTAACACATTGACTGACATGGCTTTCATATATGATAGCTAGTAGAAAGTACTGATTTTCATAAAATTAAAAAAAATACATTTTCTTATTTTTGTTTACAGTTAACATTTTTTTTATAACATTTGCAAAAAAATCCATAGTCATAGAAATATCGACTTCTGATCAGATTAAGTTCAATAATGGAAGAGAACGATGAATATGAAATCTACAATGTCTTTTACAAAAATACGCGAACATCTCGTCAGTTTTTAAGACTTTATATATAAAAAAGTCCTGAAAACCTAAGGCAGAGTTTGCTTTACATATAATAAAGTCATAAAATTCCGAAAGTCAACTATCTACCTATACTAAGCTCAAGGTAATTGTGTTTGCATCAGTTTAGACACGAGTCAATATCGGTCCTCAGCGTACATAAGGCACTCCGCGAATTTAAGGCGTTACGTGGGTTGGGGCCACCCTTGCAGACCCAATTCCGAGATGTTCAAGAAAACAGCACGTTTAAAAGTGGTCGAGCAACATATGGCAGCGCTAATGGATTTAGAATCGGCGTTGATCTCTGAGCCTGTACTTTGGATTTTCAATGCGTCAGCAGAAGAGTATGTAGCTGTATTCTTTCAGCGGGATTTAGAAGATAACCAACTTCATCCAACATCTAATATTAGTAAAAAAAAACCCGCAGACCAAAAATACAGCTCATACGAACTTGAAGTGTTACCCGTTATCGAAGAGCTAAAAAATATGTTGTTTTGAAATTTAACTTTTATCTCATCCTTGCACAGAAAACTATGCAAATCAAACCAGAAATTGCCAACTTCTAGAATTTTCTGACTTTATTGCATTCATTATATTACGAAAAAAATGTTTGTCGCATAATTAAAATTTGTGTAACGGTTATTATTGAGAAAGTTACTTCATGCGTAGATTTCTACTTATATGGATAATTAGCGCATTTCATAAAGTCACTTGCTTTTAGTATTTTCGCAATTAAATTGAAGATGATCTATGTCTAAGAAGACTTCATCCTGATAAAATAGGCGAAAATTTAAAATATTTTGAAAGGAAAATATAAAAAGAACCCCAACGTGCTTCAACGTCTCAAAATAACGATGATGACATGTGGGCATCTCACAATATACCGCGCACCATCTTTTTCATTTTAGTCGCTGTTGATGAGGTTCTAAACATTTGTCTGCACTGTCCTTCATATGATGTACTCGAAATAATTCCTGTAAGTAACAACGCAGTACAACGACGCATTGATGTAATAAGATCTGGTATTGATAGCTGCTTGTGTAATTATATTCAAACAACTCACTTTTATATTCAACTGAGCGAGTCAACTTTACCTGGTCGAGAAGCATCAATATTGACATAGGTAGATTTGTTATGGACGAAGAAATCCATGAAGAGCTGTTATTCGCGAAAACTTAGGAGACGGACACTAAGAGCGAAATAATGTTTAATATCCTGAGTGATTTTTTAAAGAAAAATCGATTTCATTTACAAACATAATTTCGGTGCCAGCAGATGGAGCTCCTGCCATTTTTAGACTACATGATTCTAAGAGAATATAAATATGTCGGAAGTAACTGCAATTCATTGTGTGATCCACAGTTATTTATTTGTTATAAAAGCATTTCAATTTGTAAATTGTAACAAAATAAGAAGAAATGCGATCAATGTCCGATTATTTGCACAATTGAGTGACGAAAATAATGAACACGTTTTTGCTAAACGAGATTTTTCTCACTTTTGAAATCAGTCTTAGAGATTCTGGAATGTAAAGATCCATATATAAAGGAAATCCTGGTCAATTTGAAAGTAGCTGCGTATTTTCAATGACATTTACTTGCAGGTACAAAGGGATATATTAAATTTAATTAAAACGAAGCGTGTAATTCCGAGTTCTTACATATTCCAAAAGTATCACAGACAGAATGTCTTGATGAAAATATTCAAACATACTTTCAGCACTTACATGTTTTGAATAATGACTTCAAAAATAGATTTGAAGATAGTCTGGATGGAAATACTACCTTTGATCATAAATCCATTGGATGAAACGGAATTGACAAACGTGGTATTACAAGACGAACTACTAGAGCTTAGCTGAAGGCGAAGTTTAAAAAAAAAGACTATCAAACATTTTGTTTGAATTTGTTGTTCCATGATGACAGTAGTCGTATTATTTTAATAAAAAAAAAATATTTTTTCAGCGTTGGAATTAGGGCGCTATGCTGTTGAATTTTCATAATTTTGTATCTAATCTTAACATTTTTTTATGAGTTTTGGGAATAGGGTAAAAATGTATCAAAAGGGGCTCCACCGAAAACAAGTTAATGTTGAAAGTGGTCTATGCGAAAAGAACGTTTGTGAACCTCTGAGGATGAGACTACACATCACTTCCTCTGCTCTTGTGCATTGATTTGAACAAATTTGAACAAGCTAATATCAATTTAAGTCGCTTCGTAGCTAGTACCAACTGATTTTATGAGTAGGGGCTATGCAATCCACGTGGTATCTTGCTATGGGATAATCGTAACTGCTCTCTGCAGTCAGCCACTAAACCCAACCATATATACATAATTAATCTATGGCACCAGTATAAATCAGATAAATATCGTGCCATGTACATATAATTGTATAACAATCTGCAATACAACTAGTACTTCCACTCTGAATGTAATGCCTGGTCTCTTAATATTTGCTAAGTTCAATATGTGCCCACTGACCTTCGGCCACTATTCCCCACAGCTAAATGTTTTTCGAATTTTGATCATAATCACCAAACTCCCACCGTTTGAGTACTGACTCACACAATTGCGACGTGCAAAACACAGATTTCAGCCAAGCAACCGTAGCCACCCACAACTGTGCCAGACATTCTGTCGTCTTAAAAGCATTTTAATTTCTTTAAGCGCGCACATCAGCGTTACTCTAGAATATTTCCGATGATGACATTATTCGCCTGTGCGCCTGTTCACCCATTATTAAGCCAAAAACCCGAACCCAAAAAGATAGAAATAATTCGCGGTGGAGCTAGTCAGTACCACAAATCCAAACTAAAATCATTTACTTTCTCTGCCCGAATGTACATACATGCATAAGTATGTATTTATATACGTTGTATAAATGAATGTGACATCCGTTTGTCGCATTTTCCGTTTTTGGGTTAATGTCACATTGACGCCATTATTGTAAAAATACATACCCGTCATTTGTGTCTTTGGTTAGAGAAAAGACGCCAAATAAATAAGCGAAGGCGAGTCCACTGTCGAGCCGTCTGCCAGAAAGCACCCACTTCAAGGAGAAACGCGGAAAACAGGATGCTAATATTGACTCGTATCTATTGCATCAAATAAATTATTAGTGAATGTGTGGGAAGGATGTACATATCGAGTTAAGGTAGATTTATCTGATTGCTACCGGTATATTTTCCTATGTTTCATGTTCTTGTGAGGAAGTGAATGCAGACTCAAACATTCGACAATATTGGCAACTAAATCGGAGGGCACACAGGAGTTTCATAAATTCAAAATCCAGAAATGTATCGAAAATTTAATATTCCTATTGTATACAGTCTAACCAGAATTTTCGCTTCTTCAGCAATGTTGGCCTATGAACAAGAACCATGAATACTGAAAATGCTTTGATCCCATCAGTCAAGTCAAATCTATCGCTGAACGATGCAGCTTACTTATTGCATTAGTTTTCTGTGCACATTCGGCTTGGAATTTCAAATGAAATGAAAATCGGTAATCTAAGTTTCCGTATGTGTATGTACACAAGGTTTTACTCGAATTGGATTCACTTTATGATGTGTTGTGTATTTGCATTGAAATTGAAAAAAAAAATATTATAATTGCATTTTGATCGATACTAGTGGTATGACTTTATATTATGTGATGTATTTATTTCACAATTAAGTTGCTTTATATTTATTTATTTATTTATTTATTTACTTATCTACTTATATATTTATTTATTTATTAATTTATTTATTCATATTATTTTTTTTTCTCTTGTATCGTCGCATTTTCCTTCAAATTTGTTTGTTCCATACTTATTTTCATAGATTTCACAATAATGTAAACCCTTTTTCCAGAAGTAAGACATGTGATATATCAAATCTCTGTATTAGATACAGAGCGATAGCTAAAATCAATGCAAATATTTTATAACGAAATAAACATCAAGTTGCTTTAATTTTAAAACTATAAATATTTTAAGTGATTTTTAATTTATTAAAAGGCTGCAAAATGTAAGCTTATATACTAAAGGGTGGTTAAATTGTATGTTGAATGTGAACCACACCTAAACGTCATATTTTTTTTCTGCATTTCATTTGACATTTCTCAATGTCAGACTAACTCAATTTTAACCATGAAAAGATACACAATCGAGCAACGCGTTAAAGTTATTCCGGCTTATTATGAAAATGGGCGTTCAAATCAAAATGCAAATGATCAATTTTCGAAGAAAATCACCTTCAGTGATGAGGCACATTTTCACCTCAGTGGATTCGTCAATAAGCAGAATTGTCGCATTTGGGCGAAAGATAATCCAAGAGTGATTGTCGAAAAACCAATGCACCCACAAAGAGTGACGTATGTGGTTTCAACAGGACGGTGCCACTTGCCACACAGCTAACGAAACAATGGCTCTTTTGCGCGACAAATTCAATGGCCGTGTTATCTCACGTGGTGGCGATGTCAATTGGCCGCCAAGATCATGTGATTTGACACCGTTGGATTTTTTTCTTTGGGGTTATTTAAAAGAAAAGGTGTACGTCGATAAGCCAGCAACAATTCAAGAGCTAAAGGATGAGATAATTCGGCACATTAACGGCATAGAACCTCAATTATAGGATGGAGGTGTGCCGCCGAGGTCGCGGCGGCCATATGGCCGATATTTTGTTCCATACATAATTGAACCGTACCAATATTATCATAATAAAAAGAAATGACAACAAAAATCAACATCGGACAACAAATTTAACCACCCTTTATAAGCGTCCATTAGCAGAACAATTTGTACGTATTGAGAGCCCTTAAATGACGTCGCCCAGGTGTAGATCTAATCTGTAAGATCTAAACCGGTGGTATATGCTCGTTTCATGGCCAAAAATTTCTAACTCAAAAATTAACATATAAATTTTAAAATTAAATACATAACATTAAATTTTGTAACAGAGAAGAAATAAATACTTTTGTTTTAATGCGTTAAATCCCATCTATCATGTATCTAAAGCTCTGCAATTGGTAAATCTATATTTGTATATAATTTACATTCTGCATACATTCTGTAATTATCTTTTAATACATTTTTTTAGTGAACTAAGCCCCGCGATTTAGAATTTTATTTGAACGGAATTCTTTTTAAAATTGAGGTTACAACTAGACTTACAAAACTAAAGGTTAGGGTTTTGGGTCAACAATAGGGGCCCTGATGTACTGATGTACTTTGTTTGATTTAATTTTTATAATTATTGTCGGTTTATAGTTTTTTTTATGCCCTACAATGGCTGGTGTTTACATCGGATTGTTTAAGTCCGTGTGTCCATGAACTAAGCCCCGCGCTTCACTGCTTAATGGAAGTGAAACGTTTGTTTTTGGTTCTGGCCCCAAATATGTAATCCAGAGATCTGATTATATCAGCATTTAATGAATAACATTTTTATTGGATTTTAACGTGCAGCTGAGTTCAACTCATTGTTACATTTAAAATGTTCTTGCGGCTAAAGCAGGTTGTAGGCGTATACGATTTTAGCACTATGAACCAAGCACGTTTCCAACTAGGTCATCGTTGGAACATCTTGGAGCTTTTCTTCTATAATCCAACAAAGATTAAAACACGCCCGATTTAAGTTTACAGATTGAATTTTACTATTTATTTAAAATAAAGCCGTAACTGCATTGTTTAGAACCATTAGTAGCCAAAATATTATAACTTTTGCAACACAATTCATTTTACAAACCGGGTTATTAAAATCCGATTATTTGTCCGCAAATTTGTCCACTGTACCACTATTTTTGGAATTGTAGCTTAACCACTTGTTGGAGCGTAGTAGAGCTAAAACTATAGCTCAAGTGAAAGAATAACAAAATATTAATTTTAGTGCAGTCGGTCTAACCTAGCTAAAGCAAAAAAATGTATAGCAATTATTTAAGACATTGAGTTTTAATAAGTCGTTATACAATTGCTACTTTTCATACTAGAGAGTTGCTGCAGTAAAATACATGAATTTCAAAACTAAAAGAAAGGGTAAATCTCTTTATCTCGCATATCCCCTGACATACCTTGCCTAAATTTTGGGAAAACATGGCCCTGTTATATGTCCATAAAAAATAAATGCAACTGCTCCGTATTTCAAGCTTCACTGAACCACTGCGCGTCGTAAAAACTAAAAGCGGATCGATGACACTGAGAGTCTCAGCAGTACACCCAATTCTGTTTTACATGGTATCTTTAACATGGTCAGCATCAAATTGTACATGCATTCATACACATTGTTCATACGTGTGTATGTATATATGTGTGTCTTTCTCAATGATATTATCAGTTGACCAAGGAACAGTTTCGGCATTATATATGTGTACAGTAGAATCCGCTTTTTTGGACAATTCGGGCTAACTTTGCTTATCATAACAAGGCGGAGGTCCCAATCACACGAAGTGAAGAGAAGTAGAGGAGAAAGTCGAAGTTAGAATATGCTCTTTGCCATCTGTCTCGATAAACAGCCGCTCAGTCTCGATAAACCGATAGATTCAGGTTTCCATTATAACCACTAAGCAACCATTTTTTTATTTTCTCAACATATTTTTTTTTAAAACATAAATATAAAATACTTTCCGGATTCCCTGCAACAAAACACAAATCTCTGTTAAGTCACATTGCTTTTATGAACGCAGCTGCTGCTATGCATAGTCAATGCGATTACTTACATTTGTGAACGCAAACCTCGCATGGGTGCAGCAATGAGACGTTTACGAACACGGCCTAATTTTCCTTTTAACCAGATCTACCACGAGCACCACTTGATTTACGAAAATCTCTCAAATCGATCTAAAAAAAAGCGGCAAACATTTGATTCATGACCTATTTAAGTTTCAAATAAGTAGTTTCTGAATGTAAAAGTGTAAGCTTTTAACCTCACGTATTTTAATCTTTATTTTCTATAATTTTATTTTCTAACGATACAAATAGTAAATGCAAAAATCGAGTAAACATCACAGATTTACATTTCCGCTCTCCAGACGTTAATTCAAGTCAACTCGCACATTAAGGACCATCTATCTGCTTCTTTTATTCTTGCCCTACATAACCATGGCTGCTTATACAAACAAAGTTATCTTTAACGAATGTATGTGCATGTATGCACTATATAGAGCAATTAGTATGCGAGGGCATTCAACTCAGAATAGAATGAGTGTTGAGAGACAGAGTCTACTTTCGCAAGGACAGAGAGACCGAGTTAATTACAAAGTGGCTGCTTCATTCATTCTTACACAACCAGACTATGTTCCTGCACAAAATGCACATGGGGCGGGTTTTCATTATGCGCACTAAGCAAATTTGTTTTTCTGGCTTAAAATGGCCCAAAGATCATAAATATAATATTTTTTCTTGAGGAAATGAAAAAAAATATTTTCTTTAATAAAATAATAACTCCCAGCCTTTTTCCGAAATCTCGAGCCATTAAAAATAATTCAACTTTTTTTTTATTTCCTCAAGAACAAAATATTATATTTATGTTTCTTAGGCAAATATTTATGTTTCAAAAGTCAAAAAGAAAAAACAAAAACAATTCATTCGATTAGTGCGCATAATACCTCAGCCATGCAGCTCCCAAAACTTAACTCAATTTTTCACAGTTTCACAAATTAATTCGACATGGGCGCCAAAAATAGTCCTGGTAGTCAACCTGTACAGTTCAGTGTTGTTGTGTTTTTCCTGGTGACCAAAAGTTGAAGTTCCGTGCAAGCTATAGAGAGATTTTGAGGGTGGCTTCATGCATGCATATGAAGATGTAAGGAGGATGTAAAAACATAACCCTTGTGCAGCGAATTCTAATGGTACGCAATGGGGACAATAGCCGCCGACTCCTTTCGAGCGATTATGAACGAAACAACGTACCATGGAGTGCGCATAAACACCTCACATACACATATACATACAAAAAGAAATCACAAAAAAATCTGATGTGAAAATAAACCCGGCATGACACTTAATAAATTTCCCCATTGTCCTAGATTAAACGTCGAGAAGAATTAGTGGAGCAGGCGCGAGCGATGGAAAGACACAGAATAGGATAATTGTTTCCTGCCGTGCGAACTGATGTAAAAGAACAGAAAGGAGCTATCAGAGAGACCTTAAATTACTATGTCGGTTGGTTTTCGTTGGGTTGAGCGAATCTCATTTCCTCGCCCAGAGGGACCCTCTTGAAACAAATCTGACGAGAATAAAAAAAACGGATTTTCACTGCTGACCTATATTCTGCAGAATTCTTCCGGAGCGGTGTTGGAGAACTTTTTTTTCATCCATTCGTTTATTGTTCCTGAAAAATGGACTTAAATTGCACAGAGAGCATAGAAAGTGTGTGCCTGTGCCTGTATACTCTGCATATCACGGGTGTATGATGAATTATTAGGTTGATTGTGGAATAGTGCTACTCTTTGTGTTGAAAGTATATATTATTCGATGGAAGTGACATCAATCTAATCTATGATAAAACAGAACTATAAGAAATGTGGTGCATGGAAGTATAAGGCTGGGTGTGGAGCAGGTTATTGAAATAACGCGGAACAATTAAAAACACAAGCCAAGTTAAAATAACTAAATATTACTTTTAATTCATTAGATTCAATAGATTTAACTTTAAGAACATAAGAAACACGAATTCATATGTACAGTCAGAAAAGGAATGATTGAAAACGGAAAAAAAGGTTATGTCAGAATGACAGATAAATTTCAAGGTTGCTTTAGCTTTCTTCTTGATATGTTGGTATCACGATTTGGCAGAGATGTCCAACACCTTCAATGGGATGATCCTCAAACCTTCACGATCCCAAGCAATGGAAATGCTTCGGTCCAGGGAGCGCCTTGGTCAAAACGTCGGCTGGCATTTCTTCTATTGACAGGTGTTCGAGTTTTATACATCCTTGAAATAATAAAAACAGAATAAAATGATGTCGAATGTCGATATGCTTCGTCCTTTGATGATTTTTCTCAAAAAGCGCTGCACCACGGTTATCATAAGGTAAAGTAATATACCTAGTTCCCGAAGACGAAGTTCTTTTAGGAATGTCCTTAGATGCACTGCTTCTTTCATAGCTTCTGAAATCCCCACGTACTCCGTGCCCCTAGAAGACAAAGCCACTGTCTTTTGCTTTTACGATTTCCAGCTACCGACCGCATCGGAAAGTGTAAATACATAACCGGTATAAGATCGCCTATCAATTACGCATCTTCCCCAGTCCGAATCGACGAATCCATACCCCCTTTTGATTTTGCGTATATCGCAAAATTACTCCATGGTTAATTGAAGATTACGTAGTACGCGCTTAGCAGCACCCCAGTGACTATAGGCGAAGCAATTATTGAACTAAGCAAGAACACTTGTTGCGTGTGATATGTCTGGGCGGGAACCCACAGCAGCATACATCAGTCCTCCTATCAACTCTTTATATGGATACTTTTCTATTCCAGGAGAATTTTCATCCTTGGTGAATCTTGAGTCGGGTTGCATCCCTATGCTCAGTTCAGGGTTTCGCGATTTCCATATTAAACTTTTGTAGCAAAGTGCGGATATATCCCTTTTGGCTTATCGATATGTGTCCTGATCCTTGGTTTATTTCAATTCTGAGACAATATTTTGCTTCTCCAAGATCCCTTACTTCAAAGTTTATGGAATTCATCCAATTTATATCCTTGGAATGCAAAAGAACATCATCTACATAAACCGAAAGAATAAGGATTTGCCCATTTTCCACGCAACGTATACGCATGGATCAGCGTTACTAGCTTGTAGACCCATTTGTTGCAACTTGCTATCAAATCTAAGATTCCATTCGTGTCCGGCTTGCTTCAAATCGTACAGAGCTTTCTGTAGAGAAAATACCTGTTTTCCTTCGCGAAATGACTTCAGCGTGAACTTTGCCTTCCGTGCTATGATGTTGTCTGTCGGCTCTCTTTGAACAATTTCCTCTAAAAGCCTTCTAATAAGGGCGGCGGCTTCGTAAAGATCTGTTCACTCAAACATCCGTTTAAATAGTCTGAGGTTACATCAACTTGATGAACTTTGAGTTGATATTTTGCAGCAAACGCTAACATCAAGTGTATAGAAGCCCAGCTACAGGAGCAAACGTTGTTGTGAAGTCTACACCTGGTTGTTGAGTAAAGCCTTGTGCGACCAGGCCAGGCTCTTTTTGGCACAATACCATCTTGATTGCGCTTCTTTGTAAGCACAAACCTGTCGACCGACTTCCAAGTATCGTTTTTAATTAAACTTTTAACTTCTTCTAAGATAGCGTTCTTCCACTTGGCTATGTCTTGTCCTTGTAGCTTCTTTAAAATCCACTTCAGCATTAAACGCATAGCCCACAATATCACTATCAACCACGTTTTCATCGTCTTGTGCATTTCGTTGAATAGTTGTTTCACTAGACTTGGACTTTTCAGCACAGGTCTCAGCACCACCACCAGCATTAAATTTTTCATAAGAACATTGTTCATCATCTATATTCGTATCACGCCTTATTTCCAGCAAAACAGTCATGCCAAATTTCCTTACTAATATTATAAATCACTATTATAAATGCGAAAATTTGGATGGTTAGATATTGGATCTGAGGTTGGACGAAATTTGGGGAAACTCGGTATGTAAGTTAACAAAATTCCATACACAATTCTAGCAACAATAACACCTCATCAAATTCTTGCACTTGCACATAATCACGCGCAGTTTTCATGTTCCCAAATTCCAAAAAAAGTTCGCACATTCCTATTCTACAATAGAGCCACGCTCTGTATTCATGCTGCTGACTTTGCGTCTGAAGCCAACAGGTAAATATCAGATTTTCATCATTTTCTCATATTCTCTCTCTGCCATAGTTTAAGATAAGTGATACGTTAATTACATTTGTTTTATGCAGCTTAAGTAGAAATTAGAGGAATAAAGATCACTCTGTGGGAATTTCGATGGAAATTTTGATGTGCACACAGCCAGGGGTTGAAACGGATTAAAAATGGACCTCCCAAGCACCATCTCTGCCATCTACACAGATGGCTTATCATGTTGTATGGAAATTCTATCCTTTTTTGCCCTACTTTGCGATTTCCGAACGTAGAACACTCTGCCAGAGGATACCTCGCACAAGTCTTTACCATATCAACGCCACCAATCATGGATATGCCAGGCCGATGGGTTACTCAGTTAGCCATCCCATGAGATAGGGATGACATAGTTCCAGACGACGAGTCGATCATACGATAGCTAAAAGAAACGAACACCACTTAAGCTCGGATGAACATATGAAGGTAAGAAAACTGACTAACCACTAGAGGTCAGGGTGCGACAATGGAATGATATTGGGAAAACAATTTTGTCAAGGCATAGAAGTAATTTTAACCGTGGAAAAACATTTGATCAGGTGCGTAAATTGTGCGAAGGACTTAGCTACTTAGTTCATTAGATATTCGTGAAGCGATGCGGTGGTAGTTGTATGATAATTTTACTTACAGAAGCACCGTTAACATTATTCTATTTCAAATTATAAACGAGGGCATGGCTATAGATAATGACAAAAGATTTTCCTCATCAGGATTTGTGCCATGATATAATAATACTATATATATATACGCGTAATGATATACAATAATAACATTATAATACACCCATACATTGCTTTGCGAGAGGGTTAGGGGAATGAGAAATTTCTGCAAGGCAAAACCACACAAAACGAAGAACATGGATTATAGTTAACATGGACATGTACGAGTATCTCAAAAAAAAAAAAAAAAACAAATCCCGCGCCATCATTCTATGAAGAAAAAAGAGCAGCAGCTGCATTACTCTACAGTGTAAATTAATTGCTTGGGACGAATGTACTGTGTCAAATAACATCCCAATATACAACTTTAGGTTACTCGATACTCGTGAGGAGGCGAATTATCGTTGTCCATCAGAAAAGCAGATGTACCCAGATGTAATCCAGCCATAGCCAAATGCGAGCCAAAATGTGAAGTAATCAGGTGAAACTTCGCAACCCTAGCCCGTAATCCAATCGTAGATATATATAAACGGCCAACAAAAAAAAAAAGGTCAACATCGGCCCTTAAAATTTAACCACCCTTTATATTCATATTATAATATTACTAATTTGCTGTCAGCCACTAAGACATATATTCCTTAAGGACTTAACACTTCATTGTGCTTCAGTGACACGGTTCCAGACAGAATTTGCAAGAAATTCCATTCGCTTTGAAACCAACTAAATTAAATATTATTTTTGGAATGAATAAGTTTGTCTAATATATCCGGTTTTTCGCAAATAGCACCAGCACTAGAAACTATAAGTAAATTGAGACCGACTTTAGCAAGTGTCAATTTTGTTTATTATGATTCCTTGATATTCTGTTCTTGGTTGTGCAAAGAATACTTTCACAGTGAAAAAGTCACACTTGCGGAATGTTGCCCCAAGCCACCTCATGTTATGAAGACCAAAGACCGGTGGTCTTAATGTGGTATCAAATCATATAATCAGATTTTAAATTAAGATGTATGCAATAATTTAACGCTTTTAAGGGATATAAAGGATATTATATATATTAATCGTATATTTTCACATACAATTTTTTTTAGAAATGCAAAATTACCAAGATGAGCTTTTATTTGAATTCAAATAAACTACACACACAAATGCCAGTATTGTTAACATACTGGCAACCCGTTTCCGATCAATGATATTGACTGGATATGGAAGTTATAACTGGGCAAGACTTTGATGTGAACAAGTATTATTCTACCCAACAGGGAAAACTGCGTCAAGTACAAGTCAAAAAATACATCTATTGAATGGAAGCAAGCTGAAGAAAGTCACAATTTCCATAAAGCCTCAAGTATACACCTATGTTGGCACATAAAGTTACCACCATACAACGAAACCAAAAGAATTTTGGTAAAAGAAAATGCTCAATCAAAGTCCATCAGATACAAAAGGTTTCCTCCCTTTGGTTTTGCTTCAGGGAACACAAAAAAAAAAAAACAGTACATGAAAAACATGTACACTCGCTACAAACTACAACACAACATTTTTTCACAGTTTCATATCCGCAATAACTTTTCTTGACTTTCTGAATTGCCTGGCAACTGTACCCTTCCATCCTTTCTCCTTTTCCATTCACCTTTCTTATTCCCTGGAGTGCAATTTTCTTTCCCACTTGTGCAATAATTTTAGTCAATTGTTATCCTTTGTGCTTCTTCGCTTTTGTGGATGTTCAACTCTGTACTTCCTCTTTTTCATAATAATTGTGCATGATGCTTTGTGATGGTTTTTCATAGTCTCGATTGTTCTTTTCCCATGTGACCTGGATTTTGTCGTCTCTTTGGATCTTACGTGACCTACTCCACATACGTCTGCCTAAGGTTTATAGGTTGAGATAAATACATGTCATTTGTCTGCTTCTCATCGCTGAAAAATGTTCTAACACTTTATTAGGGAAAGTTTTCACTTTGCAACCAGAGCAATTTATTTGAAAGAAGTGCTGATGAAAGCTTATTTAAAATGTATAATTTTAAATAAATCTGTATACGGGTTATATTTCAAGTGGCAAATCTTATATTGCTAATGAAAAAATGCTAACTTTTCTAATGGAAGACCCTTGCAAAAATTGTAAAACGAAACATACGAAATTTGCAATTAAAATATGTAGTCAAATAAATAATTTCTGAAAAACCATCAGATCGAAAAACCAACAGTTTAAAGCTTGTAACGGACCATATTGTTCGAAGAGGAAATACCAATGGAGTGTTCTCACTACCTTTTTAGCCAATACACATCGTAGAACATTATACAGGGTGATCCAAAAGTCCGTTTAACAAAAAACATGGACTATGATGCAGTTAGTTAATATCACCTCTTTAAAAATAAATAATTAAGAATCGCTGATGGAGGGTGTAATTTTTAAGAAATAAAATCCCAAATTTTGTAGGTATTCAAAAAAAAAAAGAAACTAAAAAGAAACAGAATAAAAAATGGAGTCCAGGAGGATGTAATTTTAGAAATAAAATCTCAAATTTTGAACGTACTTTCGAAATAAATAAAAAAAAAATCGAACATAATATGTTCTTTTTGTCATCGTATAAAATGTTAGCAGACTATTGGACCGCACTGTATTATTTTCATGTAACTATTATACATTTTTCTTATTACAAACTTTCGGAGAACACTGATTCTTATTCAAAAATTGCACAATTAACTTTATAAGAAGAACACCAAACAAAAATATACGTTTCAATCTACACACGTGAACTAGCAGAAACATTCAACATTAAGTGTGTCGCTGTTGACAATTGATTTGAAAGATTGACATGTTGTTCTGCTTTCCTGATATCTACGGTATTTCATTTGAAGTCTACATATTTAAAAAACATTCAACTTCTGTTCACAATTAGATTTCATAAAACCAAATCATTCATCCAACTTAGGTAGCTTCTGCCAAGCAACTCAAAAATGGCAATGACTTCTACATAAAATGATCACAGTCGAGAGCACACATCTCCATCAATAGCCCAAAAACTAAATGAAGTAGGTCCATCAACAAATGTCATAAGACAAGAGTTGTTGGAGTTAAGCATTACTCTGTCATGATTTTGGTGTTATATCCATTTGGGGCAAGCACTCTGTGTGCATGCGCTCATGCCATGTACACTACGGTATCTGATAACTACAGGACCCGGAAGGTGTTCCCAAAAGGAAAACTTTCATGGCAGAACATTCACAGTCGGCGCAGTGGAAGTTGAGGGTTCAGGAAGTTTGTTGCAAACCAAACAGCCTTGGGTTGACGGAATGTTGGCGTGTGTGCTAGGCACTTCCTTGAAGACTTGCATGCAAATATGGATGCGACGCCAAACAGGGTTCAGCCCTTAAACCTGTGTTTTGCTTTTGCTACCCAGCTCTTAGGCTTTACTTCCGTTGCTATGAACTGATATGTAGCACTTCTGTCGCTGGGTTATATTACATGTAGTCCGTAATTGCTCTCCAAAAGAATTTTCAAAAAAGTGAGAGAATAAAAGAATGGACTTTGCATGTTGCACTTTTCGTTAACAGTCTACGAGTCTCATGTTACATGAGTTTTGTGAAAAAGTTAATGAAACATTTGATGGGAAATATGCTATTGCTCCTTGAACGAGGTTATCGATCTCATGCATCAAGGCGGAAGTTATTCGTCGTTGCCGCATAAGAAAAACTCTGCTGGTAAAGCAGCAAGATAAGAAAACAAAGAAAATAACTTGCACATAAACATGATGTAGACCGTTACCAGGAAATTGTGTATATATATATGTATATGTTCATATACCGACCATATTCGACCAATTTATAGAAATCATGGAGAGAAAGACGAAAGCAGCATTCATCAATGGAAGATGTCTACGGAATCGCAGATGAAGTTGAAGAGGAAGAAAAATGTTTGCATTTTCCTTGATGCCTTGCATGTTTTCGACGAGATATGGCTAAGTACAAGCTAAGTCAGATTCTTCTCAAAAACATATACAAAGAGAGAAATTTCACCTTATGAACAAGTTATTTGGTGACAAATACAGAAATTAATTCACCGAATAGCCTACAGGGTCCCACATAAGAAGCAAACGTCAGCGGAACAAAGAGGAAACAACTGTAAATGAAATGTGTGACTGAACAATACTTCGAATTCTTCATTAATTCGGAAATTATGCACCTGTTGAGGACAAATCCAACTAGAAGACGCACTTATTGCTTTCTTTTAAATAAATAAATGCTTAAGTTTGTCTGCATTTAACATTGAATGCTTTGATAAAATTACCCAAATTCATACAGTTTACACGAATTAGTAATCTCTCTCATTAGCAGTTAAAATGGGTGATTGCGTATTTTGCGTAAAGACATTGACCCATATACTGCATGATCAAAATAACTAAAAGTTATTTGAACTCGTATACTGAACACGATATCGACTATTTCGAGTGGCTAACAATACTCAGATCGTAGATGTGTTAAGTCAGATTCTCAAGCTTCGCCGTTTGTAGAATGTTTTCAGCAGACGCTAGAACAAGTTTCACTTCGGAGACTAATTGTGGTTGTTTCTGCGTCCGTTTAGTTACTTTCATGAAATTATACGGAATGGATTGCGCTTCCTGTTTTTCAGGCTTGATGACAAGTAACAAACAACGTGCCTTACCTATAATTTCTTTAACCCTACCACATATTTCAGTACCTTAATAACCGACATCCGGTCCTGGCGACCTAAGCCGAATTGCTGTTAATACAATTAAGTTCTATTTTAAGACACAAAAGTGAAGTAACACTTCGTTAAATTCTTGCACAATGTCATACGACACAGACTCCTTAAAATGTTTGAAATTGAAAGAAAAATCGGTGCGGTCTCTGAGGCCGATGGCAGGTAGTTAAGGATTAATCATGGAATCCAACAACACTTCGAAACACATCACATTGAGAGAAACGGATCCTTTTCAAACGATTTTCAAAAAGAGGCCATGAAAAACGCCTGCGCCCTGCTTAGTACGCAGCACAAAACTATCTCATCACCACTCACAGTCTGCTCTGCCACGTCAACAGTCAACACATTCCTATGAACTTTCTAGAATCCGCCCCACTTGTTTGACAGTCTGTGAAAAATCTTTCAATCACTCTCAACTGAATGAGATATTTATTTACGCTGTTCATCACTTTGCACTCAAGTATCAAAGTCATGCATGTCAACAACTGACTAAATTCCCTTTGCATTACACCAACCCATATAAATAGGTTCCGTGTTCAACGCTGATGATTATTAATTCCCATCGAAACTTTTTCTTCGGAATCGATGCGGCGCATATGCACATGTGTCGGAGGAAATAATGCAAAACAATCGCAGTCATTACCCTAATGACCAACATTCAAGTGTCATGTTGAATGGCAAAGACGTCAACAGCGCACTTAATTAAAGCCTCCACTACGTGAGATGGGTCCACAAACTAACTAAGTTTGGTAGACAACTAGATTTTATCTTGATTTTCTTGTTCGTACGGAAATGGAAAAAAGTATGTATGTAGGTTTAATTTTTAGAAAAGGAAAGAACAGCCGCAGATAGCGTTTGGGTGAATGCCAACTAAATTACATTTGCAGTCGGTGACCTGTCGTTGCAGACATTTCTAGTCGCAGAGGGAGAATGTCGCGGTGCCAGTCATAGGTTTTGACATTATACGTCATAATCTTTTCATGGTGGTGGATCAAGTTATTGATGTTGATTGTATATGGTTGGTTAATTCTTCAAACATCTCTATTATGTCTTTTCATAGATTTTTGTAAATATTAGTTGAGTGAGAGTTTAACCTATTTTTATTCATTGTATTCGTATTCGTATTCGAAATATGTCTACAAGATAAAGAAATCATCTGGGCTTAAATCGGTAAATGTTGTGGATTAAATCCGACCAGAAATGGTTAAGTCAATGAGTCGAGTGAGTTCTATGGTGTTATCAAGGTGGTCTGGGAAAGCCGGGTTAAACACCTGGCGATTGGTAAACTGGGTTGACTGTCCCTCTTTTCAAAGAGGTGGACAAAAGATATTGCTCCAGCTACAGAAGCATATCTCGTTTAAACTACCCTGGTTAAGCCTAGACTATTGCTGGAGCCGCGTGCGAAGTGCAACCGACCAGCTGATGGATGACGGATGAGGCAAAATAATCGCACAGGTGGCGACAGTAATACGAAATGCTTTTAAACGTACAGTTTTTTCGGATATACTTTCCATGAGCCATCCCCCATCATAATGTTAATTTCCAAACTTGTGAGTGGCAATGCCATCAGTGGAGGGAAAGTTATTTTCTTCACTTGTACAAAGGAACAGGCTATACGAGGCGAAAGTGTAATATTTGCCATTCTATCAAGGTGTTGTCACACACCATGAAGATAAATGAGCGAAAAATATTACGGCTATCGGATGACCAGTGCGGGTTTTTCGTAGGCAATTCAACAGCTGCAATTCAAAGTATAAGGATCTTAATGGAAAAACATATGGTATTGGTTGATTACGAAACAGATACAGATAGACAACTAAGTTTATGAAAAAGAGGAGTTCCAGAAACATACGTAAAGATTATTGCAGACATCTACGAGGGAGCAAAAGACGAGAGTAAGATGCCGGAATCACCGTGGAGTTTTCAATCAAAGTCGGCTTACACCAGGGAAGCGTCTTGAGCCCTTTGCTGTTTATTGTTGTCGTTGAAAGTGCATGTGCCTTCTCCGATCCACTCAGGCATATTATAGATATTTATAGTATGACGATATCAAATGTCAAAGGCAAAAACACCAGCATTTGATCGGCCTCAGTGATGAAGTGATCCGAGGCAGTGAGGCCTGCCGATATTTCTTGAGACCAGTAAAGTAGAAGGGTTATGATCCCCATTAATTCAGATCATAACATCGAGAAGAAGAAGAAGGACTGGATGTTGCAATGCAGCTGACAAGAGGGAAACATTGGGCGACTTGAGAGTAATTCACCTTTTTTTTGTTGTGGAGCTAAGTGATCTTTCCTCACATCCTCCCAGACGGAACCTATGCGCGCGATATATTGATATATGCTGATGCTTGGATGACGGTTAACGTGAACAAATTCGAGGTTAAGGTTATTTCCATGGAACGTCTGCTTTATGCACTCTACATGCTATTGGATTCTCATTAAAGAACGTGGAGAAGTTGACGTATCTTGACCCATTTTTCCAGAAACCTAAGTTTGCCATCTATCACTTAGGAAGACAAATAGGTAGATTGCTGGGACCATGGGCATAGTGGAATTCCAGTAAACGAAAGGGCCGATGAGTTGGCTAGAATAGGGGTGGGTCTGCCATTTGCAAATAATCAGGACATCCCATACCCCTCACTTCAAGTAATAAAAACCGTGTTACTTTCAGATGCCGTCAACTACGCAAATCGGAGGTGAATGGAAACAGATATTTACAGTGATTCGAGGCTCATTTGGCCTTCAACAGACCTAAAACTAAACAGGAATGAAATAAGTAATGGAGAGAGGAAGACGAGGAAGCAACTCCTCGGTACTTGTACAGACCTCTCAAGAACAAGGAATAATATACTAGGCAACTATATTTTTAGCAGCCTAGAAAAAATGTCACACATCAAGTTTGATGACATTTATGTTCATAAAGAGAACGAATTGGCTGTAACCCAGCACAGGAGTGGGTTATCCAAGATGGGGCCCTAGTTTACCAATAGGTAGCTATCTGGTCTTAGTGTGGCCCCTTCGGGAAAAAAAAGGAACCGGTGATAGCCACCGTTCAGTGATATCACAATGGATCCAACCAGAATGTAGGTGGGTCATAGCTGCTGCAGCTTTGACAATAACCTCAACGTAACCTAACCTAGAATCAGTTCTTATCCCAACTCTCAAATATGATCATGAAATTTGGGTAATGGCCGAAAAAATACGATCGCCAATGCAACATGAGATTTCTTCATGCTGTTGTAGGATTTACACGCCGGGATTGGATGCATAACATGGTAGTGTGCGAGGGACTCAATGATGAGCTGCTCCTTTTTTGAACGAAAAGGGCTCTGCTTCGATGTATTGGCACGTGGCCCGAATATTTCCATCATCACGACTTTCGAGGTGGACCTTGAACGTCATTCCACTAGGCAGGCGACCGCTTGAAAGACCGAGGATGAGGAGCCAGGATCCAGCTGTGTTAAAGTCAGATCGGATGATTGAGTGGCCTGGAGACCTCTTATACGTGATTCCTCGGACCCCTTTAGGGTCCCAATTGCCCAACAGGTTCACAATTGCTCAACTTCCCGGAAAACTGTGAGTTGATCAACTTCGGGGTTGGTCTCAACTCGTTATTTAATCAGCGAGTCGTGATTTTGTTCACTATTTCAACTCACAGTCTGAAAGTTGTCCAACGTTTTCTTTTTAAATTTTCCCTTGGATATTTTGGACAATTCACACATACAATGTCATTCTCTACTTTGAATCTACGGTGTGTGCTGTTCGTGTGTGATATTATAAGGAGTATTGAGAACGAACGTTTTGAGCAGAGATAATGGTTGCATATCTCTATCCTCCATTATGCCAGATGTTCAATTGCTGCCGGCGTGTTATGGACAACAGCACAAGCGACTATGCACATTTGTAATGCCTACACTACTAAAGTCTGCATTTGCCTATTGAATTGATCCAAGCGAATAATATTGACGATTGGTTAGTGTGTATTTGGCCGCAAGTCACGAGGCCTGTTAACAAATAAAAACGAATCTCTCAAATACTTTATTATTTCAAATCAAAAGCGCCACTACCTGCTCTCGTTTCATGGCAATGTATCTTGTATTAGTTAGCACCATTATTTCTGTCCCCTTTGAGACACACACACAATCATTCCAACTAGTATACAGACGTGAGCAGGCAACTACGGCAATGAAAGAAGAGAGAGGGAGCAAAATTCAAGATTTGATCCCTTAACTTCTGCTATTTCCATAAGGTGAGAAAGTGCGGAGGTGATAAACTCATTTGTTCTAATTTAAAAGTTGAAACCATAAAATTTGACTGAAGGAAAGCAAATCCAGAAGTTGAAGAGAACTATCCCCAAGTTGTGTTTAACTGTTTGTGAAAAAAACGACACTTAGGGAATCATGCGAGTGCGAAGATGTTGATGATGAAAAATTCTCTTGTGTAGGTCATTATGCATCTGACAAGAGGTTCTTGGAATGGATTTTCGAAGTTCACAATATTGAGGGACATAGAATCGATGTCTAAGTACATAATCGCTGTTACAAATGTAGGATTCTTTTGAAAGGACGTACTAAATAGTTTGCACCGTAAATGACATACGACGACGACAAACAAACATGAAGAAAAGAATAATTGGGATAACGAACAATGGACGTGACAGTTGCAACGGTAGCTATACGACGTCAACAAACCAACAACGACAAAAAAGGACATGGGTGATCACCGATCGCACACATCTGAACGGGGACGTTACTGTGTCAAAATACACACGAGAAATCCACGACGCGACGCCATTAACGATAACAAAACCAGTGGTTACAAAGGGATAGGGAAATAATACTTATAAGAAGATGTGCAAAGTGAATTTGACTCACTCCACCCCAGACTTGCAGTACGGATTCCGGAAAAGACATTCAACGCTCCATCCCCTCGTGAAGTTTCAACACGTCTTCGTAGAAATCACCAAGTCACCGAGCCTTCGACTCGATCTGGATAGAGGGACTCGTCTATAAATGAATTTTATGAGATTCCTCGCCAATCTAATTAATATCATCTACAGCTTTCTTCATTCAAGGAAGTTTTACTTCCAGGTAGAAGACATCCAATCAAGGGAGCGGATCAAACTGGGACCCAAACTATGCGTCATCTACACGGCAGACCTTCCACCTCTAGCCTCGCAGATGACTCACTGACCTACACCACGTCAATGTCACCACAAATCGCTGCACGGAGGGTAGAAAACCAGACAGCAAGGAAGTACAATCACCACATTAAATGGGGTATCCGAATAAATGAAATCGGTACTCATATACTTCAGAAGACCATCTGGAAGTAGATGCAGATCAGCAACCGCATGCCACAGTATCAAGATAATTCTCCCAAATGGTGCCGAAATATCAACAAAGGAGAACGTCTCCGCGTTAACTTCACCTAGAGACTAAAATTCAACAACCACAACCACTGTACATCCATTGGGCCCCTATTATTGAGCTAAGATCTTTCTTATAGTTTAAGCTTTAAGCATGTAAGATCGATTGTTTAGTTTTTGTTCAAATACAAATTAAATTGAATTGAATTGATGATGATGATTACTTTTTGCCCATTAAGGATTATTTAATAAAACATATAATTATTGCATTAATGAAATATCGTGTGTTTTAATCGACAACCACCATACGAGATTCCACCAAGAATCTACTACATAAACAAAACATCGACCTTTGATGTTAGCAAAAGAAAACCTAATATTAATTAAGGATTTTGAACAACTTTCCGGCATTTGATAAAATAATTGAATTCATCATAATCATGTACGCATTTCGTACAACTTTGCTCTAGGCAGTTCTTGGAATTGGTTCATGGGATTCATGGGTTGTTTCGAGTCAAGAAATGCTTTGAGTTTCTTTGTATTTTGTGTATTATTTTCTGAAGTGTACGGTATTAATCTACATACATACATATGCACATTGTTTTATTCTACTCTTTTCGTCGGCATTATATAAATTCATTCTAAGACAGCGATGTTAACTAATATTTATTATGTCCTAGTCCACAGCGCAGAGGCATGGACTACTGCGGAAGTGTATAAAGAAATCAATGGTCCCTTCAACAAAAAAAAGTTCTGTGTGCGATATTTGGTTCTGTTTGCATAAGCAACGAAGTGGGTACATATAATATTGGCCATAGTCGCAAGTGAAGAGAACTATACTAGGTATTTAATGTTGGGGGATTCGACTTCGTTGACAGGAAGCTGAGTTTGTATTCTTATCCAAGAACAAAATACGGTTGAACGCGCATTAATTGTAGTAAGAAAATTACTACAGGTACCTATTAATAAAGTTATAAGCGGATCGATATTATAATACGTTCAACAGAATCGTGCTTGTAACCCACAGTGGGAGAACAAAGTAGTCTTCTCTACGGCACCACATTTATAAACAGATATTAATAATGTCTATAAATAACACTTTAACACATAGACAAATACACAAAGCTAGTCATGCACTCAGCTGAACAAAAGGTTCACCATAAACCATTTGATATGTTAACTGAACCCTGCCCAGTACATAACAACTTACCACCAAAATAAACGATGTAAACTATAAATCGTTCAAATGTCTGATTTCATGTCAACCAAACGTTTTTCCTCTTCGTTAAAATAGGTATTGGATGTTGTTTAGACCACGAAATCGAGATGAAATTACAACAAAAAAGAAATACAAAAATATGCTAATTGGACTAAACTAATGCTCACAGGACAGAAGCTGGACCGCTTAGTTTCCTGTATTCTCCTAGAAAAAGTGTTTCCGTCTTAGACGTTACACTTCAAGTTTTACGAGCACTCCGCATTTTACGAACATCGCCTTACGACTAAATGACCATAAAAAGGAAAAAAGCACACTGACGTATAAGAATCTAGCACTAATTGAATTCAAATCTGATTTCACTTGTACATTGTTAAGTCAAAACATTGTCGGCCAATTTGATCCGACGCCAGGGTGAAAGAACTCGATTTACGCATCATTTCGAAGGCAATTAGCTGTCGGTCTGAAATGCAATTTCAAACATATAAATTTGATTGCACACATACTATAGTAGGTCGGTCGGCAATAATATTAACCATGGCGAGCAGCAGCGGAGTTCAAGATTTTGAGGTCTGCTTGCTGTTCATGTTTATTTACACTCAATCAGCCCCATACGATGCCTCGCAAGAAAATAGCGCGGCCACCCTCAATTTAGTTCGGCGTTTATCTTTCAATCAAGCGATCAAATAATTAGGTTTCTTTGGGGGCGAAATCTATTTTCGGTCGTTTCTATTTTTTCATCCAATCGATACACTTCGATCATTGATCCCACTTGTGCATTTGTGGGTGTAAATATTTTTCTTCTTCAATACTTAAAGAGATTTGAAGTGCGGTCAATGGAACAACAACTGTGGAGTAGGAATGGGCGGTTCATTGGAATTATTGATCAACAGGTGTCACGAGTCTGTTCGTTCTGGTCTATTCTATTATTATTTTTTAGATTCTTTCATGGAAGTTTGTTCATATGCACATTTTCAAATTTAGTGATTTTCAACTCAGCTTTTATACCAACTATCACCTATGGTCATGAAATTTGAGTAATGGCCAACAGAATACGATCGCGAATGCCAAGATGCGATTTTTTCATGACGCTGGAAGAATGTGAGAAACACGGCAGTACGCAAGGAACTCAATAATGAGCAGCTGCTTCTTCGACCGATAAAGACTGTGCTTTGAAGAATTGGTCCGGCACGAATGACTCAATCGCCACGACATACAAGGAAGACTTTGAATGCCATCCCCGCAGGCAGGCAATCGCTTGACAAACCCAGGGCTAAATCGTTGGAGTCGGAAAACTGGACTCGTCCCACTTGGGTGTAACTCCTGATGGGTTAGAGTCGATAGAGCAGGATCGAGAGGCCTGGAGATCTCTCGTGCGATACGAGTTATTGAAAATGAAATGAGATTTAGATTTTTTTGTAAGACATTTATATTTCAACTATATTGTATATATATATATATATAAATATATATATAGTATATTAAAATCACTGATAATTGTATATTACAAATAGAAAAAAACTTGTGAATTCTGTGACTTACACAGAATAATGTTTATGCGAAAAAATCAAAAAGACTCAGACATCCTGAATAACGTCCGTGATAAAATTATTGAAATATCGTTCGAGAGTACAACACAATTATTTAAAAAAAATGTTTAAGCTGACAAAAATTATTAAGCTGACATTCGTAATTCCGAGCGTTCAATAACATCTTTATCACCCTTTTTTTTTTTTTTTTTTCATTCATCAAGTCTTTCAAAAATAAAGCAGTTAACCGTCCCGCCTAACACCCTGTAATTGACTGTTTCATCTGTGGATTTCTGTTTAGGAATGTTCAACAAATATCCAAGAAACGTCCCGTTTTGTTTTACTTTAGAAATTGTGTCAAAATAGTTCGGTTTTTCATAACAAAAGACAATTCGTGACGTAACAAACTACACCCACCTTTATTATGGTCTCTCTCCCCTTAGGACTAAAATTATCAGCTGCATTCAAATCTGAAATGAAAAAAAGAAAAAGAAATATAATATCATCCAAATCAAAATATTCCAGTCCAAAAGATATAGAATAAATCGTTTAAATCTGTTTTCACTTTCCTCCGAAATTATGCGAAGTACACAATGACTCCACGTGTTCCAACGAAAGAACAATGTAATCTGAATAATACAACTGTATACACATCGGATCGATATGAACATTTTCACTTTTCAAAGTTCATATGTACGTGAAACGAAAATGACCCCTATTCGCCCACGTATTGATTATACATTGCTATTAATCAGAAAGGCTAACCCCACGCGCTTTACCATCTTTCCCCACTACTATCCACAAACTCTATGTCGTCAACACAAATGAATTTAATACTTTCGCATCGCGAGGTCTGACTGTGAATCTAAAAATATCACCATCGGATTGAATAAGCATTCGATTTGGCATAATCGTGAGGAGTTCATACAAATCCTTAATCGGCTTCCCGTCCCACTATGAATATCGACATCGGTAGTCCTGTTGTGTTCCAGTACCAAGGTCGTGTTAATGCGATTCAATCATAATCACCGTCGCTTACTTTTGCCTTCCATCCGGCAGTTGTCTGTGTGGAGAGAAACCTTCATCTCGGGTCCAATCGACTGCTGGTTTGGATACCCACAGCAAGATTGAGTGATCCCCTCCCTTAAAGCAGAGAAACTGGTAAGGTTCCGGTTTACGTTGTCAATGTTAGACTTATCGAGGATTTATAAATCAACCCACACACACATACACTGTCAGGCACTCTCATCTTGCGGCTCATAGAGAGCAACACTCAGGGTATCCACGAGTTTTGTTTTTGTTTTCAAAGAATACATACACTTGTGGTGAATAGGATTCAGAAAATCGCAGTCAGGATAAAGTGTCATTCGGTCGTTGAACTTTGTTGGAAGGACTGAACGGCGTTCAAATAAACATATACACATGTGTGATTATATAAGTGATGGAAAGGAAAATACAAAAGTTTCATCCTTGGGCCATAAAACAACCAAGTGACTTGTCACATTACTTATGCATTATGCTCTAGAATATGCCGATAATGTTAAGTAAGCTCCTGAGATGGAGTAAAGTGATTTAAAAGAAATGACATTATTAGGATTGTCTATGATTTGGGCCCACACAGCTGTTGTGAAGGGATGTAACATATACGAGATCCCAACATTACGTGGTGCTTTGCGTGCATAATGCCCGACACATGTGCGTTGTCCCATCGTCTCTCATTCAAATCCATTTAAATAGCCAATGTGTCGAGTTTGTATTCAGCTAGGAACTGATCTTAACGCGAGTACTTCAAATTTCAATAAATTTTACTGAATCATAGTGGTAGCTATTCTTGGCACAATATCAGTCAGAATGTAGAACACGTCGAATGACGCATAAGCGTATTACCGGCTTGAAAATAGAAAGTCTAATTTAATTATACGATCGACACAGGCATGATAATGGGAAGAGTTGACATTCGAAATTTCTTCGAAAACAAAACGCTTTCCAAAATTAAGATAATTAGTGCTAAAGCATGAGTCATATTGTTATTTTTAAAAGGATATTTCCTGAATCACTTCAAGGTATAAACGAAAATTAGTATTTCGTTTGAGCGGTTTAACTTATTCCTTCGAGATACATGTTGTTTGACCATCAATATCTTATGGAACCTTGGCAAGACTGTACACCTTGTCGCGGTCCAAAGGCTTAGGAAAGGTCAATGACTCTTGGGAAGTATTATCTATGGGGAGACATGAAGCTAAGTTGCAGGCATCCACTCCTTCCCATGTTACCTTATCCGCTCTCTTTCTTGTCCATTTCTTATCCGGTGGGCTGGATCAAGGTGTCATATGAACCGCTCCTGTCGCATTTGATGAGGGTTGGCATCAAGGACGCATCAAACTTGTGTCATTCAAGGATCAGAGGTCAGCTGACCTCTACAGAAAAGCCATCAGTAAGCTAGCTGAGCTGTGGTGTTGATGAATACCTTACATGCCCAGGACTAGTGCCTGGATCCCTCCATATCGATCAAACTCTCCCTCAACCTTGAAATTCATTCAGGCGTGCAATCCAGATCT
The DNA here is from genome assembly GCA_905231855.2 of Eristalis tenax. Taxonomy (NCBI): domain Eukaryota; kingdom Metazoa; phylum Arthropoda; class Insecta; order Diptera; family Syrphidae; genus Eristalis; species Eristalis tenax. The sequence goes on along the minus strand of HG993125.1, from coordinate 31,139,649 downwards.
CACAACCCATAACTGGAAAATTGGAAAGCTAGAGGAACCAAAGGGGGACTCCAGAGCGGCTGTAATATTCATCAACAAGGGGTCCCTAACACTCCTCGCCGAAAATAATGGCTTCATCCATTATGGATTTGGATGTGTAACCCTAAAGGTGTCTAAGAATGATGGGGAGGAACCTAAGAAGGCGACGATACCCTTCTCCACCCAGCCTTCCGCTATACTGGCGTCAAGCAGTATTAGAATAATGTACTTATACTTGTGTCCTAAATGTTAATCCGCAGAAAACAGGTTTAGTCCTCTTTACCAGGACATATAAAATTCCTGCCTTCAATCCCCCTAATATTAGGGGGGTCCCTGTAAAACTAAGTAACGGTCCCAAATTCTTTGGTCACATTCTCGACGCGAACCAGGAACGCGTCAAAAAATATCTATATTATTGTAAAAAAGAGATCTGGTGGACTGCGTTAAACAAAGACACCAACTGCCAACCCCTCGAAAGGGTGCAGCGAATGGCATACATCTGCATCAACGGAGCAATACGGACTATCCCTTCCTTAGCTTAAAATACACTCCTTAACCTTCCGCCGATCGATCTCTTCGGCAGGCAGTTTGCTGCCAGCACGGCGATTAGACTGAAATCCCAGCGTATGTGGAAGGAACTTAGCTCCGGACACTGAACCATCCTCGTAAATTTACCGACCAAAAAACACCAACCTCACGATACCGAAGCTCATCTTCGAAAAGAACTTCTTAACCAGCATACCACTCAGACCTCACCGGACGTCTGAACACCAGCCGCTGGACGGTCGGATCGAAGATAGGCGAAGTAGTGTGAGTGGGAGTCTAGCGTAAGGATCTGAATTTTCAGCTGTCATTCAGACTACATTCCCCTGTACCTTGTTTCAGGCAGAGACTATTGCGATTAAAGAATGTTCTGTCATGGCTAAGATACAATGTAATGTTAGGTACAGGTATTGTCATCTGTTGGGATAGCCAGGCAGCCATCAAATCTCTGAGTGCAGTCAGATTTAACTCGAAGACGTCCCGTAATTGCCGCCTAGTACTTCAGCATCAAACTTATATGGGTGCCGGGAGACAGGAATATCCCAGAGAATTGCAAAATCAGACGAACTCGCTAAAAAGGGCACCACCTCGACTCGCTACTACAAAACATCTACTAAAGCTTACTCCAAACGTAGATGGTCTTCTGGCATTAGATTACTCAATACAAAGCAATTATTGTCTAAAATCGAAAAACGCTCACGCGACCGATTTCACGCCTCACGACTAGGCATTCCCTATAACGGTTTCTGCTGAAGATGTTGGGATGAAGAGGAAGAAGAAACCATTTCACACCTTCATTGCTATTGCGTTGCCCTTTAATCTCGCAGATTTAAACACTTGAACGCCCGTTATTTCTACTTGACTGATCTAAGCAGTGTTAGCATCAGCCAACTCCATCGCTTTATTAAGAGCTCAAAATAGTTCGCGGATTAGGATATATTAGATCTATTAGGTCTAAAGGTAAAAGTCAGCCGCTCTTACCTCTTACTTACCCAACCTAACCTAACATTTTATGGAACCAATAGTCATATTACATACATCCCAGAGACAAGATCATTCACAATTAAAAATCGATGTTATAGAAAAGAAATGCTTATCTAGTGGGGGCTATTTTAAGGACTATTTTAAGAAAATTCTAGTCTTGACGGCTTGTAGTAAACAGCCGCTGAACTGTCAAGATAACCCTATTACGCAACCAAAGTTTCAAATATGGCGTAACAAAAACTAAACAGTTTAGGGGTCGCAACCATATTGCTACCGCCAAACATAGTAAGTTTAGTTGGAGTCCACTGTTGCCTTAGTAAAGCAAAATGTTTCAATGGTGTTTGCAAAATTTATGAGATGATGTGGTTTTACGACAGCAACATCATTCAATAAACTAAAGAGAAGGGGCAGAAACAAAGGAGATGCTTCAGAGTTTCATCCACGGCTGTTTCTTTGTAGTTTCTAGTGGGAATCAGGTGTGGAATTGTTCAAGGTGATTTGTGAGGATGTAGTGTGATCATCACTTAAGAATCACACATTTGTGGCGGATTTCATGTGACACCTAAAACTCTACATGTGCAATATTATAAAGTAAAATGTAGTGAAGAAGGCATTCCGTTTCTTTCTGGATCGCCACCAGCTCCTTTCGTGTAGTTAATAGCTTTTGAGGTCTTGCGATGCATTGCTCTCTTCTAGGCATTTTTGTAGAATTTACCGTCGAAGTGGATGATGGACTGTAGATTACCAACAGCCCATCACTCCCTTCGATTAATATTGGCAATACTCATAAAGTTACAATTCCCAAAAGTTCTACATTTAAAATTAGTGCCGACTAGGCTGCAACGGCTTTGGCAAAAGGCAAACAGCAGTTCGGGCAGTATGAGCGTTTCGGCTCCTGTTTAGGCCTGATTTGCAAATGGAAATCAATTTTTAATTGGAAATAAGGTGAGCAGATAATAAGAATCGAAGTTCAGGGATTCCATGACTTTTGAATTATTCCTTGTGCGTGCTATTGTAAAGGGTGATTTTTTAAAAGCTATAGGAAAGTTTTGCAAAAAAAAGAACACATAAAATTCAGGAAAATGCATGAAATCTTTATTTGAATCGATAGTACGGTCCATATAATTTAATGTTTGAAGATTATTTCATGCAAATGTTGACCTTGACTGCGCCTCAAATGGTCCATCCGCTTAGTCCAATTTTGGCATACTCTTTCCAACATTTCGGCCGGTATCTCACGAATAAATGCTTCAATGTTGTTTTCCAATGCATCAATTGAAGCGGGCTTGTATAGACCTGAGCTTTAACATAGCCCCACAGAAAATAGTCTAAAGGCGTTAAATCGCACGATCTAGGCGGCCAATTGACCGCATTTTGGGCAAATCATCTCACGGTAGCGATCACCATTCACAGATACGTTACGATTCGCATCATCTTTGAAGAAGTACGCTCCAATGATGCCACCAGCCCATAAACCGCACCAAACTGTGACTTTTTCTGGATGCATTGGTAGCTCTTGCAATGCTTCTGGCTGATATTCACTCCAAAACTCACACAATTCTGCTTATTTACGTACCCATTGAGCCAAAAATAAGCTTCGTCTAAACTGACCATTAAATGGAAGTAGCGCGCGATGAACTTTCTTAACAGAGCACGCAATTTGATAATAAAATTCAATAATTTGCAAGCGTAGTTCGTTTGTAAGACGATTCATGGTTAAATTATAGACCAAACTGAAGATGTTTGACAGTGAAACAAAACACGAAACGTGCGTCAGCTGTTTAAACCAGTGTTGCCAAAAAGATAATAGCTAAAAAATCACCCTCTACAAATCGTTGATCTACAGTTATTTTACAATAGAGATTCGTTAGATTAAGATGCTTAAGATGTTCGACTTTGTAACGTCGGGACATATTCACGATGTTTTAAAACGGCTCCTGTTTGACTTCACAACAGACGCCTGAATTAGTAGATAAAATTATAAATAAATAGCGCCGTTAAAATATTTTGAGAAGCTTTTAACTAAACGTGCTGGTTACTAACCCATAAACTAGTTCAGCGGGTAAGTCAGCTCTGATATGGACATCATCTGGCCGAACGGTACATGAATACCATAACTAAATTATGTACATTGCATGTTAATTAGTGTGGGTACTGAAGTTTTTTTTTATACTCGTCCCGGCTTTTGTACTTCTCTTCGTAGTGGGAATCTTGTTTTGCCTCGAACTTTCGCTCTCACACGATATGCGTACGTTTATATGTACATGTGCTGAGTAATTTTTTCCATACTTACGAGAACTGTTAATACCCACGAAGAATTGAAAATATCTGCCTCAAGATTTTTTCTGCGCATATTTTTTGACAATCGACTGGACGCGGAAACTTTTTCAAAGAAAATTCATGCAACAGGAGTCCTGTTCTTCATGTTCTTCTGATAACTCGAGCATTTTGAAAAAAAGTAAATTGGATGTCGCATTTTGAAATTTTGGTTAGAAACATTTCAAATCCTTGGATGTCTTCGATCTGTTGATATCCCCCAGACTACATTAGAAAATGAATTATTGTTTGTAATTTCTTCTGATTTTGCAGTTTGTCACTAGTTCTTCGAAAATTTCATGGTAACATTCTAGAGATAATAATTATCTACACATAAAATGTTATTTATTGGCAAGATATCAAACAAAAAAACGCCCCTTTCAAAGTCATGTGCTCAGCGAAAAGTATCTTGCAAGAACTCTTCTTCTACAGTAGAGCATTACATTCTAGTTTATATTCGGTCCAAGTACCTCAGAGGGCATCCATTGCGGGACGTGTTTGTTTAATTCAAAAAAAAAAAACCCTATGCTTTTATCTGGCGGATGATAAACAAATCTATGATAAAAGGAGTGTGGCAAAATTTACACACTTCTTAATTTGATTAAGATAACAGATCGTACGATTAGATAAGTTTGAATCATCCGCCTGGAATTCCTGAGCTTATCTAGTTGCTTTAATGGAATTTCACTTTTTTCTTAAACTTTCATTAAGGAAACAATAAATGACAAGAGAGGTCAACTACATGTATACCACGAGAAAGACAATTCGAAATGTGAAGCTGGTATGAGTCAATTAATACATGTTATAAATATATATATATATTGTTCCACGTTTGATCACTTTATGAAGCATCAATTCTGTTGCGTGTAGTGGGCGATTGACTCACGAGCTGCACAACAAGAGTGACCTGCTCATATTTGGATCTATAGAGCTTCACGAGACTGATCTCTCTTGAGATTAAAAATTGATATTACTATATGTGCCGTATGATGGACAATACACACAGGGGACAATACAATCCGCAAGATTTGTTTCCAAGACGAGAAAAAAAAAGTTCTCCAATTATCTTGCTGCTGTCATGCTACTCTATTACACGCATATGTATGTTTAGGAATGTCCGAGTTCTTCTTCAATAATTTCTGTGATTTATGCAACATTTGCGATTTCAACATATTTATAATGCAGTTACCAGTATAGTGGATAGAAAACCTCAATTGGTCCTCGTAAGTGTATAAATAAAAAAGTCGAGGTTTAATGTGTATCTCCCTTTAACATAATGTTCCAATGGGGATTATTAATTTGTCTTGTATCTCAAATTCGAAATTCATTCCGCTAGCTGCGAGCTATTCCTTGGTACAGCATATTACTGTACATTCCGCATCACCTGAATATGTAGGTATGTATATGTACTAGGGTATATTGGAAGAACATTTTTTCGCATATTCTGGTCCAATAAAAGTAATTTTCCTTTACGACAACGCACAACTGGATTTTAAAATTGCTTTATTTGGTTAGTTGACGTTTGCTTAATTAAAATTCGTCTTCAGTTACTGGGCGTTTTCTTACCACCCCACGTGTTCTTCCCGTACTACAATAACCGTTTCTTAGATACGAATAGACGGCATTAAAACTTCGTTTGACACATTTGGCTATAGCACGCCCATGTTGTCCTTGTTCCTTCAACACATCGATTTTACCCTTTACCACAGGTTACTGTTTTTGGTCCACAAATTTAGTTAAAATGAATTTAAGACAGATAAATACTTTAAATATTCATAACACGTGCCGATATCACATACACTTGAAAAATGTTGTATCTATTCAGTTGAAGGAGTGTGCGCCAGATTTAATGAACATTGTACTTGTGAACTCTTCCGTTAAACTCAGACTAAAGGTGACTTCTTTTCAGTCACAGATATAACAGCTTACCATTATAACAAATTAGAAAGTATGCATGTTTAGATGTTTGTTGAGCTCTACCAATTCTCGGTTAACTCTTCGATACACACTTCAACAAGCAACCAACAAAGAAATGGAACATTTATATAATGAATGTAGTTCGCACAACTGTCAGTTGCAGAATCTATTAGCCTGAGTTTTCTCCTTAAAACTTTACTCTGCAGATCACTCTAATTCATGGCTCAAATTCTTATGGCCTAAAAAGAGTTCTGTCTAGAACAAACATCTCACACTTCTTCGTTCAGAGTCAGCAGAAAACATTAAGACGCATCTGCTCGTGATAGAAGAATAGAATATGTGGTTGTTATAGATGATAGGCTCTGGTTCAGCTTGGAAATGCTCGCTTTACTTCAAGATACTTCTTCACTACCCACCGTTGGGCATATTCGGAAGATGGGTAACAGACAGTGAACTAGATATTGTCGAACAGAAAATCTCCACTATGTCCACTCGTCCAGGAGGTAGACACTCCTGTAGATTTTACAAGACATCGGAAACAGCATGTACACGCCCAGCTTGAAGAAGAAATACTTAAGGGGATAACGCAGATAAGAAAGCTTGAAGAGCCAGCCGCCGAAGATATGATTCCATTAAAGATATGAAAAATGAAATTTGGGCTTAATTTTTAGCATATAATTTTAACTGATGAAAATCCGCAGCACATGAATTGCCCTCCTGGACCTGACTCTGAAGATTATATACATCCACCGGAATTACACAGCCCATCTTCATAAATTGTTGAAATTTGCTGCCCAAACAGCGGCATGTATATTTATCGAAGGTTTTGTCACAATTTTAAAAATAATGAAGAGAATGGGAGTCAATATCGGACGGGCAGCAGCCAAACTCCAAGAGACGCGCGATGAGCTCATCAAGCCGGCTGCGGAGGACCCCTTTGAGGCTTCCAGAGAGGCCAGAATTACTCGGAGAGACCAACGAGCCGAAGAAAATCAATCATATGAAGAAACTGAAGGAATTTTATATGGATATGGCATAGCTGATTGAGAAGGTAGGTTTTATATCCAAGAATTTGCTTCTCAAAACTTTAAACGCATTTTTCGCGAGTCAATGTTTTTACGACTGGCGCATGAGGTTACTCAAGAAGTATTAATCCAATCGGTACCAAATTTTAATACGTTATTCCATTATATATAGCTAATGGTATGAACTAGGATAAATGAAATCGGTGAAGATCTTCTTTATTTTTAAATTGATTTGTGGCTGAAAAATAGCGATTTAAAAAAAAACGTTTCATAGGCCCCCCTTTTTGTTAATTTTGCGAGCCCAGTTCATACTCGAGCCAAACATATACTCTTTCTAATCCCGTTGGAATTTATGGTTTCAGATGTTCCAGTGAGCGGAAATCACATGCGCCGCCGAAAAGAAGGGCTTTTGTTTGATCACAAAAAAAAATTATGTAAATTTTGTTTCTTCCTTTTTAAGTCTTCAAATAAATGTATGCAAAGTTACAAGCCTTAAAATAATTTATGTTCATTTACCAGCCCATTGAAAATCGCCAAAATTTGAAATCCAGAATGGCCAAAAATGACTTAGAGATATTAAAAACACATTGCAAAACCGTCAAACAAATCAGAATTAAAACTATTTCCAATTACAGATTTATGGTAATTCGCCTTGGCTAATTCCACAAAGGAACTTTAACACTTCGGTAAGAGAAAAATTTGGTTGAATCCATCAACAGAAAAATTTGACTCCATCCTTTCTACAGATGCTTCTACATCTGTAGTTAAATCTATCGCTTGAAATCTATTTTGGTATTGTGTAACTCAGTCGACTGAGAATCGTATTGTTGCGAATTAAAAACGTGCATATGACAAATTTGTATACGTCTGACAGTTGACGGTGTCAAATTTTGTAATTCATGTTCACATGGACGTGGGAAGCACAGGAATATTAGATAGAAAGGGTGTGTGAGATCCCATGAGTTAGAGAGAGGGATGTGGGCTTCGCCGGTACAGTGTAAACAGGCACTCGGGTGCGTATCAAAACAAATCGTGTGTGCAAATACTTGAATGAAATAACACATTTCTGGACATTTTTTATTCGTTGATTTGTTCGATTCTTTATGTGCAACTCTCTTTGGTTGAAATTGCAACACGAAAACAATGTTTATTTCATGATTCTTTGCCGCACGAAAACCGGCGATTAGAAATTTGTGAACGGCAAACATTGAAGGGAAAATCGAATAATATCGATCATAATCGACATTCATAATACCAAAGCGACAAATCGACAATCGACAATCGGTGTGTATCGACTATCGATTGATAATCGACACTCGCAATCTGGGCCTAAGACGTAGATGACAGAAAAAACGCAACTACAAGTCAGCACACTTCGGTGGAGTTTAAAAAATTCATCCATACACTATTCATTAATTAATATTGTTTGTTTTATGTAATCTATGAGATGCAAAATCGGTAGATGATCTTTAGTCGAGCAGCAAAAAATCTGCTATGCTGTGTGAATATACTGAGAGTTAACACTTAGAGCACGTAGTATTTTGTGTGCGGAGTGATGGAAATACACAATATACATTTGAAAAAAGTTATACCCATTCAGTTGGAGTAGAGTGTATTTCGCCAAATCTCAACAAAAAACAAACACGACGAAGATGAATTTGGGGAAAAGCATTATGAACAAGATATAGACAATGTACATATTTCGTATGCAGTTATTTAATTTAAAAATGTTTCTCATCGTTCAATATATTCAGCCTCCTTTTGGAGAAAAGAAGCCTCATTTTTGGCAACTTTTGGAAATCCTCCTTTAACAATATAGATGAGATGGGATGGTTACATATGCGCAAAAACCCGCACTAATTTTCCTAGAATCCACCTAGTCTGGAAAACAGTCGAACAGGTTTAACAGGAAACGAACATTAACTTACACATCACCCATCTTCACAACAGACACTCAAAGAAGAGCAGACATATTACATTCAACTGAAAAAAAAAAATTAAATAGAATAAATATAGTTATAGTTAAATAACTATGAGATAGACTAGCTTTTTGACTTGAAAAGAACCCCACAAATACTTTTATTTTTATGAGACTTTATTCATATTACTTTATTCATTCAATAATTACTGGGCTCAACAATGACACCGATACCTGTCATTTGCCGTCATTTAAATGGAATGAATTTTAATAACTATAATAAACTAAAAATGGGAATTCGTCATGTCTAAAGTTTTGTCATTCATACTGTACATGTCCTGTCTTCAATTTCCCCAATTGCCCACTCTTAATACATTTTTTACAATTCTATATTAATTCCCTCAGTTCCCTTTTCACGACAAAACGCTTGAGCTTGATTAGGCGGCAGTAAAGTCCACAGCGCGGTTTGGTAAGAGAACATTTTCTTTCAGTGACTTTTATTACTTCTACACTGTGTGAACTGATTTATGGTTCCCCTCGTGACAGGTCCCCGCATAATCACACTAAAATGGATTAACCGAGCTTCCCAACTGTGCGGCCGGTATAAATAACAAGTGTCGTTATGTTAAATACCGCTTTGTATTTATTGCCATTAAACCGACTATTAAATATGCCAGAATATGAAAATGGAAAGTCTAGATTTTTCCTTGTCAAAAGAAAATGAAATAATAACAAAAAAGCAAATAGAATTAAGTATATATTTAATAACAACTTCCGCAACAAGGTGTGTTCAATCCTTAAGTTCACGATCTGATGACATTAACTCATGATATGCCATACGAAACCGGCCGACGCGACTGATCACGAGAGTAGTATAATTCTGACGATGACGATGTCTGAATAAAATTAAGCAAGAAGATACGAGACACAATACGAATTGAAGCATATTTCCTGAAGCACAGCGTTTGATTCATATTTCATAACCATCTCTGGGCAAGGAAACAATTTTATAAATACAATTTCCCATGCCAAACGATTAGTCAGTGGTGAGGTTTATTAGTTTAAGATATATCTGCTCTGGGAATATTGAAATGTTACAGGCAAGACATTCGGCCTTAGTCTGTGGAAACTTGTGGATTAATTTGAACGTAACCCATGTGACAGACACGGATGAATGAGCCCTCTTAGTCTTCTCGGTTTTTTGAATCGGAAAAAAATATTAATGTTTTTTTTTAATTTATTTGATTGACTCACGAGCTGCACAACAAGAGTGACCTGCTCATATTTGGATCTATAGAGCTTCACGAGACTGATCTCTCTTGAGATTAAAAATTGATATTACTATATGTGCCGTATGATGGACAATACACACAGGGGACAATACAATCCGCAAGATTTGTTTCCAAGACGAGAAAAAAAAAGTTCTCCAATTATCTTGCTGCTGTCATGCTACTCTATTACACGCATATGTATGTTTAGGAATGTCCGAGTTCTTCTTCAATAATTTCTGTGATTTATGCAACATTTGCGATTTCAACATATTTATAATGCAGTTACCAGTATAGTGGATAGAAAACCTCAATTGGTCCTCGTAAGTGTATAAATAAAAAAGTCGAGGTTTAATGTGTATCTCCCTTTAACATAATGTTCCAATGGGGATTATTAATTTGTCTTGTATCTCAAATTCGAAATTCATTCCGCTAGCTGCGAGCTATTCCTTGGTACAGCATATTACTGTACATTCCGCATCACCTGAATATGTAGGTATGTATATGTACTAGGGTATATTGGAAGAACATTTTTTCGCATATTCTGGTCCAATAAAAGTAATTTTCCTTTACGACAACGCACAACTGGATTTTAAAATTGCTTTATTTGGTTAGTTGACGTTTGCTTAATTAAAATTCGTCTTCAGTTACTGGGCGTTTTCTTACCACCCCACGTGTTCTTCCCGTACTACAATAACCGTTTCTTAGATACGAATAGACGGCATTAAAACTTCGTTTGACACATTTGGCTATAGCACGCCCATGTTGTCCTTGTTCCTTCAACACATCGATTTTACCCTTTACCACAGGTTACTGTTTTTGGTCCACAAATTTAGTTAAAATGAATTTAAGACAGATAAATACTTTAAATATTCATAACACGTGCCGATATCACATACACTTGAAAAATGTTGTATCTATTCAGTTGAAGGAGTGTGCGCCAGATTTAATGAACATTGTACTTGTGAACTCTTCCGTTAAACTCAGACTAAAGGTGACTTCTTTTCAGTCACAGATATAACAGCTTACCATTATAACAAATTAGAAAGTATGCATGTTTAGATGTTTGTTGAGCTCTACCAATTCTCGGTTAACTCTTCGATACACACTTCAACAAGCAACCAACAAAGAAATGGAACATTTATATAATGAATGTAGTTCGCACAACTGTCAGTTGCAGAATCTATTAGCCTGAGTTTTCTCCTTAAAACTTTACTCTGCAGATCACTCTAATTCATGGCTCAAATTCTTATGGCCTAAAAAGAGTTCTGTCTAGAACAAACATCTCACACTTCTTCGTTCAGAGTCAGCAGAAAACATTAAGACGCATCTGCTCGTGATAGAAGAATAGAATATGTGGTTGTTATAGATGATAGGCTCTGGTTCAGCTTGGAAATGCTCGCTTTACTTCAAGATACTTCTTCACTACCCACCGTTGGGCATATTCGGAAGATGGGTAACAGACAGTGAACTAGATATTGTCGAACAGAAAATCTCCACTATGTCCACTCGTCCAGGAGGTAGACACTCCTGTAGATTTTACAAGACATCGGAAACAGCATGTACACGCCCAGCTTGAAGAAGAAATACTTAAGGGGATAACGCAGATAAGAAAGCTTGAAGAGCCAGCCGCCGAAGATATGATTCCATTAAAGATATGAAAAATGAAATTTGGGCTTAATTTTTAGCATATAATTTTAACTGATGAAAATCCGCAGCACATGAATTGCCCTCCTGGACCTGACTCTGAAGATTATATACATCCACCGGAATTACACAGCCCATCTTCATAAATTGTTGAAATTTGCTGCCCAAACAGCGGCATGTATATTTATCGAAGGTTTTGTCACAATTTTAAAAATAATGAAGAGAATGGGAGTCAATATCGGACGGGCAGCAGCCAAACTCCAAGAGACGCGCGATGAGCTCATCAAGCCGGCTGCGGAGGACCCCTTTGAGGCTTCCAGAGAGGCCAGAATTACTCGGAGAGACCAACGAGCCGAAGAAAATCAATCATATGAAGAAACTGAAGGAATTTTATATGGATATGGCATAGCTGATTGAGAAGGTAGGTTTTATATCCAAGAATTTGCTTCTCAAAACTTTAAACGCATTTTTCGCGAGTCAATGTTTTTACGACTGGCGCATGAGGTTACTCAAGAAGTATTAATCCAATCGGTACCAAATTTTAATACGTTATTCCATTATATATAGCTAATGGTATGAACTAGGATAAATGAAATCGGTGAAGATCTTCTTTATTTTTAAATTGATTTGTGGCTGAAAAATAGCGATTTAAAAAAAAACGTTTCATAGGCCCCCCTTTTTGTTAATTTTGCGAGCCCAGTTCATACTCGAGCCAAACATATACTCTTTCTAATCCCGTTGGAATTTATGGTTTCAGATGTTCCAGTGAGCGGAAATCACATGCGCCGCCGAAAAGAAGGGCTTTTGTTTGATCACAAAAAAAAATTATGTAAATTTTGTTTCTTCCTTTTTAAGTCTTCAAATAAATGTATGCAAAGTTACAAGCCTTAAAATAATTTATGTTCATTTACCAGCCCATTGAAAATCGCCAAAATTTGAAATCCAGAATGGCCAAAAATGACTTAGAGATATTAAAAACACATTGCAAAACCGTCAAACAAATCAGAATTAAAACTATTTCCAATTACAGATTTATGGTAATTCGCCTTGGCTAATTCCACAAAGGAACTTTAACACTTCGGTAAGAGAAAAATTTGGTTGAATCCATCAACAGAAAAATTTGACTCCATCCTTTCTACAGATGCTTCTACATCTGTAGTTAAATCTATCGCTTGAAATCTATTTTGGTATTGTGTAACTCAGTCGACTGAGAATCGTATTGTTGCGAATTAAAAACGTGCATATGACAAATTTGTATACGTCTGACAGTTGACGGTGTCAAATTTTGTAATTCATGTTCACATGGACGTGGGAAGCACAGGAATATTAGATAGAAAGGGTGTGTGAGATCCCATGAGTTAGAGAGAGGGATGTGGGCTTCGCCGGTACAGTGTAAACAGGCACTCGGGTGCGTATCAAAACAAATCGTGTGTGCAAATACTTGAATGAAATAACACATTTCTGGACATTTTTTATTCGTTGATTTGTTCGATTCTTTATGTGCAACTCTCTTTGGTTGAAATTGCAACACGAAAACAATGTTTATTTCATGATTCTTTGCCGCACGAAAACCGGCGATTAGAAATTTGTGAACGGCAAACATTGAAGGGAAAATCGAATAATATCGATCATAATCGACATTCATAATACCAAAGCGACAAATCGACAATCGACAATCGGTGTGTATCGACTATCGATTGATAATCGACACTCGCAATCTGGGCCTAAGACGTAGATGACAGAAAAAACGCAACTACAAGTCAGCACACTTCGGTGGAGTTTAAAAAATTCATCCATACACTATTCATTAATTAATATTGTTTGTTTTATGTAATCTATGAGATGCAAAATCGGTAGATGATCTTTAGTCGAGCAGCAAAAAATCTGCTATGCTGTGTGAATATACTGAGAGTTAACACTTAGAGCACGTAGTATTTTGTGTGCGGAGTGATGGAAATACACAATATACATTTGAAAAAAGTTATACCCATTCAGTTGGAGTAGAGTGTATTTCGCCAAATCTCAACAAAAAACAAACACGACGAAGATGAATTTGGGGAAAAGCATTATGAACAAGATATAGACAATGTACATATTTCGTATGCAGTTATTTAATTTAAAAATGTTTCTCATCGTTCAATATATTCAGCCTCCTTTTGGAGAAAAGAAGCCTCATTTTTGGCAACTTTTGGAAATCCTCCTTTAACAATATAGATGAGATGGGATGGTTACATATGCGCAAAAACCCGCACTAATTTTCCTAGAATCCACCTAGTCTGGAAAACAGTCGAACAGGTTTAACAGGAAACGAACATTAACTTACACATCACCCATCTTCACAACAGACACTCAAAGAAGAGCAGACATATTACATTCAACTGAAAAAAAAAAATTAAATAGAATAAATATAGTTATAGTTAAATAACTATGAGATAGACTAGCTTTTTGACTTGAAAAGAACCCCACAAATACTTTTATTTTTATGAGACTTTATTCATATTACTTTATTCATTCAATAATTACTGGGCTCAACAATGACACCGATACCTGTCATTTGCCGTCATTTAAATGGAATGAATTTTAATAACTATAATAAACTAAAAATGGGAATTCGTCATGTCTAAAGTTTTGTCATTCATACTGTACATGTCCTGTCTTCAATTTCCCCAATTGCCCACTCTTAATACATTTTTTACAATTCTATATTAATTCCCTCAGTTCCCTTTTCACGACAAAACGCTTGAGCTTGATTAGGCGGCAGTAAAGTCCACAGCGCGGTTTGGTAAGAGAACATTTTCTTTCAGTGACTTTTATTACTTCTACACTGTGTGAACTGATTTATGGTTCCCCTCGTGACAGGTCCCCGCATAATCACACTAAAATGGATTAACCGAGCTTCCCAACTGTGCGGCCGGTATAAATAACAAGTGTCGTTATGTTAAATACCGCTTTGTATTTATTGCCATTAAACCGACTATTAAATATGCCAGAATATGAAAATGGAAAGTCTAGATTTTTCCTTGTCAAAAGAAAATAAAATAATAACAAAAAAGCAAATAGAATTAAGTATATATTTAATAACAACTTCCGCAACAAGGTGTGTTCAATCCTTAAGTTCACGATCTGATGACATTAACTCATGATATGCCATACGAAACCGGCCGACGCGACTAATCACGAGAGTAGTATAATTCTGACGATGACGGTGTCTGAATAAAATTAAACAAGAAGATACGAGACACAATACGAATTGAAGCATATTTCCTGAAGCACAGCGTTTGATTCATATTTCATAACCATCTCTGGGCAAGGAAACAATTTTATAAATACAATTTCCCATGCCAAACGATTAGTCAGTGGTGAGGTTTATTAGTTTAAGATATATCTGCTCTGGGAATATTGAAATGTTACAGGCAAGACATTCGGCCTCAGTCTGTGGAAACTTGTGGATTAATTTGAACGTAACCCATGTGACAGACACGGATGAATGAGCCCTCTTAGTCTTCTCGGTTTTTTGAATCGGAAAAAAATATTAATGTTTTTTTTTAATTTAAGTCTGAAAGTCAGCATAAATATCAGTCAATGAAATAAATCACTTTCGGTGAAGACGAGAGCTATTAGCGCTATCAAGCGTTTTCAGTTTTGTTTTGATAATATTTGCGTTCGACAAGGATTTTGTCAATTTATGAATCAAAACAATTGGGAGATATATAAGTTTTGTGCGTGGGTCAAGGAATCATTTACGACAAATGGAATGTGAGGTTTTATTTTATTTAGCAAGAGTTAGTCTTTAAGTGCTTAGTAATATTAACGTTTGAAAGTCCCTAGAGGTGGAAAACTATCGATAATTATCGATAGCTTTCCTTTTGCATTAAAAATGTCATTCATTTTTATCTTGCAAATATTGTAGAAAAATATATTTGAATGTTTTTAGTTGTTCTTATCTCAGAATGTTAAAATATCCACATTTTTTGGTCTGATTCTTGAGCGTATGTCGGTTATTATTTTACCACTTATCCTGAGAAAGTCTTCTCAGACTCCATTGAAATGATGGAACAATTAAAAACTTTTTGGAGCACTCGTTTAAAGGTCTACAATATTCTAAAGATCCGCGTCGCTTAAAGAATTGTGTTGCTCGAAATTGTGTTTTCATCAGGATATCAGATCTTGGAGACTAGTTATAGTTATATATATATATATACTAAATAATTTCTTCTAAGACTTTGAAGATTTGGGATGATGGCAAAACAAAAGCAGTACACGTTCAAACACATATTTCATTCCATATCACATCTAGTATTTTCTATTTTCCGAAAACGGTAATTAAACCTTGCGTCAAGTATTGTACGATACTTGTGGTGTCCTTAGGTTCAAACGGAAAAGGTCTTATTTTCACCGATTCCAGTAAGTTCGTAAATCTGTAATTAGATTCGATTAAGTTTTTTCGGGATGGTTATAGATTCAATGGTAAAGTAAGTATCAAACAAATTATCACATATTTCGTGTCAATACTGGTGCCCATAGCCTCACTAAAGCACATCAAGAGTTGCTCAAGTTCCTTTAGAACTGTTATTTCCTCTATTGATAACGGCGCAGGAGCTCAGCGAACTTGTAACAAGGTGTTGTTTACAGGATCAACCACCTTAATTATCTCCTGTATCAGATCACTATTCCATCTTGTTGGTACTTTAGCAGTAACTTATACGGATTAACAGTGTTCTGTTCTTTTTTCAATGTTTCGTTCCCAACCATTTGTTTGTCGTCTACCGTACAAACTGTTTAGTATGTACTTTGGAAGGAATGCGACATTTCTATTGCTGCCCATTTGAAAACTTGTATCATTTTTCTTAAATTCAAATTATTCACAGTTTGAGATGAAAACCCTTTAATTTGAATGTTTAAGTTATTTGGTATTTGTAATTCAATATTCCGGTTTATGGACAATTAATTACTTTCACAAATGACTATCAAAAACTATCGTGACAGCTATCAATTATATTCGATATTGCTATCTAAAAGTTTTATTGGTGATTGTGTTTAGGAAAAACACGATTCAATAGCATATGCAACTTAGACCTATTATTATTATACCAATTTCCTGCTTAAAGGATTCTTCGGCAACTCCACATCTATTCCCTTCTATGATGTCGTGTGTAGTAGCTTTGATGGTTTTTCCATTCTATAGCCACTTACTGGTTCTCCGAAATCTAACCATCTTGGCATCCAAATATCTATCCAGCATTCCTTCTTCCTAATCTATACAACTATTCAACTATAAGAGATGATGTGTTTCCATTCTCCTTACTTCATTTCACATATGGCAAAGACCGGTAGGTAAACTTATGAACTAACTAATGCTTTTTTAAATATCTTTAGTCAAGAGTAATACGCCACATTTTTTATTGGGGGATAGGGTGTCATCTGATGTGCGAAAGATAAGGCTGCCCCCTGGCCTAGTTCATGATGCACAAGGACATTCCCAAAAATTCTTATGAAAAATAAAAACTCAGTCTGTTAACGATATGTTACCTGTGCCCAAGTGCGTCTGGGATAACAAGGAATTATCATCACGAAAGTTTAGAAAAATTCTACACTTGCAAATAATTCTCTAGAAAAAAAACTAGTATAATAAGTTATTAATTTACATTCAGATTGAAACAAAACTTCAGCAGACCAAGATCCTCTTTGACTTGCTTTGCCCCAATGAGTTTAGTAGATCATCATGAGCCTCACAGAGTTAAGATAAGATCTTTAACTAAGCTGGACATCTAAGAAAAAGGTAGATCTTGGAGGCAGCGAACTGAAGCTGATGCATGTAATTCCCTGCGAGAACACTCGGACATAACATAAATTGTTTAATTAGGATGGTTGATTTGATAGTGTGAATAGTCTTCATCACGACTTCACAGGCGGGCTTTGAATTCGATTCCATCAGGCAGGCGACAGCTTAGCAGCTCCAGGACGAGATGGTTGGGCAAAGTCCAAAAACTCGTCTGGTTACGCTTGGGCATAACTTCTAATGAGCTGGAGTCGATGGCGGAGGATCGAGTTGCCTGGAGATCTCTCGTGCGTGGTTTACCCCCACGACCCCTTTAGTGGAGCATGCGGGTCAGAAGATGATGATGATTATGATGGGCATTGGGAATGACAGCTATGGGATCACTTTATCGGAACAAATATTTTCGGTCATATTTGTTTAGCTTGACAATCGTGGTTTATACACAAAATAGATAAATTGTTCACATGAATACAGATTAGATTAGCTCCATGCCACCAAATGCCTAGACATCTTACAGAATCCATTTACAATCCATTTTCCCCAGTCATATGTACATATGGGTTATGTTTATTGTTTAGCATTAACGTAACGCTTAAATCTAATATGTCATTGCCAAGAGCAGAATAACCGCAAGCAAATAATATGATTTCCTCCGATACATATAACTGTAATGGCAAATGGAAATGCAGACCGACTTCACAACCAGTGGCACACATTTAATCGCATTACGCGGTTACAATGTCGTGCAGTATTGATTGTTGGTAATTACCTAATGGCTTCACTTTTTCTTCGAGGTGTAAATGAATGCACACCACACGCTATTGAGTTACCTTCGGCTGTGGGCTTAGTCTAACCATCCAATAAGGGTTTTCCCTAAATGTTTTACCTTGCAAGTTGTAGCCGAAAATAACTAACACCGTAGCTTTAATTCACGGGATTAGGATCACAATTACGCATCAAAGGAACGGCAGCAGTACGGTTAGCAATAAGGGAGCTTTTCCAAATGAACAATACCCAGGGAGTGTTTATGTGCGTCTGCTAGTACTAATTAAAATGGACATCTCTATCATTTGCACTGGCTATTTGATCACATGTAATGCCATTACAAGTTTCGTTTACATTTCATACTCATATCAGGGAATTAATCTTTTAAAGACTTCGACGAATTAAATTTTTTTATGTTCTTAAGTTACATACATTCTCTTAATTCTTTGTCTTATCTTTTGTTAAATGGTTTTTTTGAACAAAATTATGAATAATCTTTATTCTTATGGAAAAAGTATAATTTTTGGTAATATAAGATACATAAGTTACATTAGAGAAATGAGACGTAACTAATTACAATTACTTGTTTTGAACTGTTTAATCAATTAAAACTTCCTTAACGATCAACTCATCGCCTCTGTTTTGAAATTTAATTTTCAATTTCACTGTAAAATCAGTAGAGCTGCCTATGAAAAAACCACACTACAAAAAAAGACCGTCGTGTAAAACAACAGACGACATAGGGAATCAGGGTGATTATGAAGTTAATTTTTAAACATACCGTGCAAATGCGCATTTGACGAGTGTCCACCATTTCGACCACTATTTCAAACGCTTGTACGCTAATGCCACTCAATAACACTAAAACTGATTCTATTTCGCCGAGTGTTGTTTCAATATTAACGTAAGTTTACAAAAAAAAAAAACAAAAAACAACTGGCGGCAACTCACTATGACTTAGAGGTAAAATTCCATTACAAAATTGAATGTTTACGAATTTTTCCTTCAAAAAAGTGTTAGTTTCTATTGTAGTATGGCTTCCACTACAAGCCCACCATTTGGCCTGTTATTTGAAATATGTGTACATGACCCTTCCCCCTTACAGACCTCATAAAGCTGCCCATTTTTATCGGAATTTAACTGACATATTTGTGTAAAATGGTATATAATGTAGGTTGGTAGCTAAGCTGTTGTGACGGAAATATTTCTAAACGGATGAACATTCTCTTCAGCTCCCATTTTTCTTATACGTCCCAGTGCCACTGTTTGTATAGACAATTTGGTGCAAAAAGCGGCCAACAATGCCCAACATAGTATGGTGGATAATGCAATTGATTTCACAGCCCACAACTGTCTGAAATTAGAACTATTAAATATTAATTACTTTTAAATAGGTTAAAACTGTGGATGACACTAATAACCCTACTAAGTAACTCAACGCAGAAGTTTACTGGTGTATACAATCGTATGAAGAGAATTCTTGCACTAAAGCTGACAAATAAAGAACTCTTGTCTCTTCTTGCTTAAGCTTAGTAGCTGTAGCTTTTCCCGTTAAATAGAAGTTGTTTTTATGTTTCCAACACTGTGCTGCTTTTAAGTGACCGGCTCAATCGTTTAATTTTGTTTGCCTGAACATCATAAATCAGTTAGACCTAGTAAGACTAGAAATATAAAAGAGAATTTGTCGCCATCAGTATATACTAATCATTCTCATCTCCAATTCCGATGGATTGAACCGGCACCCCAGCATCTTCATGACGAACTTAGATATAAACAACCAAAAAAATGAAAATGTTTGCGTCATGCCCTATGATTTCAATAGCTAATTAACTTATTCAACACAACGATCTATCGAAAGTTGCCAAATTTTAAAATTAAGTAATAAATACAACGTGCCTATAGGAAGATCCTGTCATTTTTGTGTTCACAATATCTGCGTCATTCGTTATTGAAATCGAGCCAGGGAACATGAGGAACGTTGTATGGTATTCTTTGAGAACAAAGTTGGAGAAATCATTCAGCTAAGTTTTCACGACAGTGGCTGAGTTCCTAAAATTAAAAGAAACCTTCATGGTTCTCCTGGTGGGACGCAGAGGAATACTAACGTCCAGATCCTAATAACGTAGCAAATATCACTATTCATTACCCATCGTAACGACCTGCAAAACAACAGTTCTCTTGTACAGCACAACCATAACATATACCTTTGTCCCTCAAACGAGTACCCACATTAATCGATGCATTCTGAGTCATTTAAGTTATTGAAGAAACTCGCCAAACCTTTACTGAGACTATATGTATCTGTCTCAGATAGATAAGTCTCAAACATTCTTATAATAATAATAATACGGGTGGCGCTACAGACCATAAAGAGCCAGGGCATAGCTTCTCAGCAACCACTCGTGTTGTGCGTGCTATTGTTCGAAAGAAGTGAGGCCGTGAAAAGTATTTTGCTTATGGCGCGAATTAAACCTTGGTTGCGTAGGCTCAAGTGCGTAGGGGTCCACGCAACAACTCACAACACAACGGCCGCCACCTCAACCTCCCTTCGGTTCGCTGAAACTGTGGTCTGTGGTCGTATTTTACATCTAAACATTTTCTAGGTTGCGAGAGAAAATGCACACAATTTCTTAGTACACTTGGCGAAATAATGCGACGGCATTACATACTTATCATACTTCCCGAAAGTATTCGCATGTTGCTAACAAGAATTGATGATTTTGTACTTCTTTAACTTACATTTTTGTTGCAAGTCACGCAATAATTCTCGAGCCATCGTCCAACATTTCTGCACGTCAACACACACACACACACACTTCGGGAGGGAACGGCAACTTGAATGACAATCGAATAATTTAATCCAAGAACTAAGAAGATACATAACAAACATTCCAAAATGCCGATATTTATTTCTGGCATTTTCAACGATTGCGTGTGTCTCCACAATGATTTTCACTGTCATACATTAGTACAAACGATTAGCGAGCTGTTGCTTTGGCAAGAAAACAAATTATTTATTTATCTCAGATGGAAGAGCAATCACTGTGACCAGCGGCGGACTTGTTGTCATTTTAATTTTGATTCTGACGCCTTCTGCGGCCCAACAACGAGGGCGGTGAGCGGGTAGAAAGCAAATGATGTCACCGAGTTATTTTAATTTCGAACAAAATTATTCTGCTTTATTGCGCGGTGTCAAGGTGTTTGCAAGCGTTGTCATCTTGGTATTTTCAATCGTTTAGCATTCTTTTGTTTCCAATTTCCGTTTCTGTTCGTGTTTGTGAATTTTGCGTCAAAACCAGGCTGCACTTGAGAGAACTTTAAATTTTGAATTCTAACATTTAACTTGACCCAATGGCATATTGACTCTACTGCGCGGTCTATCGTCTCCTTTTTGTGGATGGACTTTGATAAGCCGTTAAAAGGTAAGCGGTTTTGGTTCAAGAGAACAAGCCGGGGAACGAGTAGATGATGTCACTTATGAATGAGTCTTGCTGACTATGTAGGGGGGTTAGCTGTACGCAGAAAACATTTGATATTCAGATAATTTAGTCAGTGTTGCGAATCGTGTGGGATATGGATAGGAATATTTTTTTGTCTTGGTAATCAACGTGAGTGATGGAATTGTATCTCTAAACAGTGACTGGTTTAAAGTTGGCAAATGTTTAGGTGCTAAGATGTTGATGACTTCATTTTAGTGATCCAATTAACACCGAATTTGAGACTGCTGAAGTAGCTGGGAGAAGTGTGAATATTATTCCGCGACAATAAAGAGGCAAACATACAACTATGCTCTGAAATACATACGTTTATACAAAGTGGGCTTTCTCAAAGACGGATCAGCTTTGTCGCGCAAGCCGTTGTTACTCATGTTATATGCAACTCATTAAATATGATGTACATAGCTTTGTTTGATTTTTTAGGTACAATGTAGCCAAACTTAGATCAATATAGGCTCATTGGATCGAACCCTACTATAAAATCCATTACACGGTCGAAATGTGGGGGATGTGTAGCGCCTTCTTCCTCATCGGTTGTGGACCTTCGTAGTCGTTTAAAGAGAGACCCTTCCCAGAGGGGTTTCAGAGTGCCCCG
Organism: Eristalis tenax; assembly: GCA_905231855.2. NCBI lineage: Eukaryota > Metazoa > Arthropoda > Insecta > Diptera > Syrphidae > Eristalis > Eristalis tenax. The sequence continues at coordinate 31,117,377 of HG993125.1, read as the reverse complement.
TTAAAATGCCAACACCAAGTTATTCAAGTGAATGAACTTTGTAACGAACCGGCTAAACTAGGGGTACCAGTAACAACAACCATATGAAACTGATTCACAAGTACGTGAGGGAGTAGGTATAGTGAGGGGTCTACTAGCGAATTCACCAGTTCACTTAGACCACTTTCATCCAGTGTAATACCCACAGTCAGACTAATGGTGACTGAACCAGATTTGAAAACCAGATAAAAGCGCAATAATTTTGCTTCCACTGGCATTCGAACTAGGGACCTCGCTAACCAAAGACAGGCATTTAACCATGGGTAATGACAAAAAAAAGATCGGGAATACAAGCGGCTGAGATGAGATTTCTTCGTGCTGTTGTCGGATTCGTAGCCAGGAATGCGATGAGAAACTCGCAAAACTGAAATTCGCGAGGAACTCAACATTCGCGAATGTACACATCAGAAATGAAGTACTAAGCAGATATGCAATTTTCCAGTGGAAAACCCCTAGCCACATCAGATTTCGACGTTTGTGCACTCAAGTCAGTCATACTACTATTTTTTAACGCACACTTGTTAGGAGTACATAGCAACGGAATCAACAGAGAAACGCCTATCACCAAGGCGGGAGCTATCAGCTTCGCTTAGATCAAACGTACTCACAGACGCCTGTGTTTGCAGATGTTATAATAAAACGCTGTCAAATGACACCGAGGGGCAAGAGACGTAGAAGTTGAATATCTCTTCAGTACTATATTCTGGTGCACACCATAACGACTTCCGAGGCCGCTTGGCAGACGCGGGACGAGATAGTTGGACAAAGTCCAAAAATTCGCCTGGTAATGTTAGGGCCTAACTCCTGATGAATTTGACACGATGGCGAAGGATCGTGTTGCCTGGAGGCCTTTCATGCGTGCTTTACCCCGCGGCCCCCCCGCGGCCCCTTTAGTGGATCATGCGGGTCAAACGATGGTGACACCTACAATTACCGGAATTAATTAAGAATAATGGCAAAATAGCAACCTCTCGAGTAAAGATAGTATTGAAAGTAAAGGATATAGGCACCAATTATAGACGCAACTTTGATCAGATTGATTTCAGAGTAACATGTTCCGTGTGGACACGATGGAGCTCTCTTTGGCTAATTGCGCCCTGACTACACGGAAGGAAACAACTTATGCCTTTATTCCTGTTTCTAGATAATTAAACGTGGAAAAAATAAATATGGTCTACTTTAGGTCCCCTACGATTGACTCCCCCCTTTAACGACAAAAATCTGGAAGTCTTCAATGCTTGAGCAACACGTTCCAAATTATGAAAACTGCGAAAAAATAGTAATGTACATAGTACATTATTTTGCATCAACAATTAAACACAGTATATACATAAATGTAGACATTGTATATTAAATTAGGCATAGATAAATACAAAACTCCCATAAGCAGTTCTTTCCAGTAACTTCAATCAAAATATCTACCACATTTAATTTGCTTGAGTTTGTTAGAATACATCCGGAAAGAAGTTTGAATTTGTAATGCAAACTTCATGTCAATGAACGTCAAAAGCATTTTTATGTAGGAAGCAAATTCCTGAACTTGAAAGTTCGGAACAATCATCCTCCATGTGACACAATGTTCAGCCATACCACTTGAATTTCAAACATACCGTTCACCACATCCTCAGTTTATTTATTTATTTTATTTTTGTTCTTTCCCGCACTATGTATGACTCATAGGATTAGCAGGTAGAGCATTATTAATATTCCATTCGCCGCTTACAAAGACAAGATGCTTACCCAATTTACGCGATACGAATATGATATGATAGTCTGTCAAAAAAGTAAGACATACATTTGATTGAAAGAATTAATTAAGAAAAGTCGGACAGAATTACAAAAATATGGGGGAGGTCTGAAGATTTTGTACATGCTAACATACATTTTTCAGTGTGTCTGTATGTATTTTTATACATCTAGTCGAAAGTTAGAAGAGGCGACTCCTCTGACCGCCGATGATCTTTAGTCCAAAGAGACGAGACGAGTGAATTTGCCGTCTTACCACAATATAAGGAAAACTAATTGATTAATCAGTGGAGATACTCAATGGCATTTTGACTCAAACTAATTCCTTTTCCATTAACTAATTAAAAAGCGACCTCTCGCCACCTCCGCGATCTGATCTGAGGGATGAAGAAGCTCTTTAGTAGAGCGAAACATACACGAAGTGTGCCCTATGTAATCCTTGGACCCCCTTGTACAGCATCATGTGATACATGCATAAACTGGCGCTAGTTCAGCATAGCTGGCGGCCGTGATGAGAACGAGATGAGAAAAGTGTACTAAGTTATCTTGGAATTTGGTTGGATCAAAATCTGTATTTTGACAAACATAGATATTACTCTATAAGCTAAAAAAGCCTTTGCTGTGGCATGAGGATTGTTTTACAGCAGCTAACTTGATACCAGCGTGAAGGTTATCCGGCGGACCTGATGGACATTGGCCTTAAGAGGAACATGCGACTCCGGTCCAATACAATTAATTGACAGAGAACCAATAGTAAACGATGGTAACTTCTGAATGTGAAGCAAATATGGCGATTTAAATCATAAAACGTATCCCGAAAATGTGAATTTCAAAGCTAAGCCCTACCATTAAAAACGAATTGATTACTGTAAGTGGTAATACTGCTCTGAATAAAATAGTTCAAGCAATAAGTTCAGCAGAGCCTTTCGCAGTTTTAGTAGATGAAACTACTGACATTTCACTTAAGAAGCAGATGTCAATATGAGTTCGAAAAGATTTTTTGGAATTGCAAAAATGGCAGCAACTTACTTGGACAAGGGTACCACGCTTTGAAAGCTAGTTAAATGTGTCCATGCAGTTGTGTGGAAGTTATACCCACTATACGTTCATCGCTTGTACATTCATTAAACCTCGCTTTGGGACATTCTTATCAAATTTAGCCCATACGCAGTGATTGGGATTGTTAAAGCGGTTGTAATTTTTCTTAAAACTTTCCGCAAAACAGACACACTTGTTACACGAAAACAAAATGGAAGAATTTAACGGCTATGTGTGAAACCCAATGGGTTTAATATTATGACGGATTATTAAGGTTCGAAGAAAATTTTAAATCCATACTGATAAGGACTCGGAGACATCATCTAAAGTTTCTTGTTTTTTTTAAATTAGGTCTGTCCTGTGAATTTAACAGTTTTTTTTGTAGCATCTTGAGCATTTTATATTGTTTTCGTACAACGTTTCCGATTCCCCTTTTGGACGATTTCCTAAATCAGCTCGAAACGTGGTTAAGACCGTTGTATCATCATTACATATTTTGATTTCGGCAATACTTGGCAAAAGCAAATCAAACTTGAACGAAAAGAATTTAAAATTTTATAAGCGAGTTTTGGATTGGTATACATTAAAGACTGAGTTTCTACTTTGGAAGACAAAATATCATGAACAACAAGAAGCACTGCGTTCAAACAACGCCATAACAGCTGAAGGAGACTGCAATAAAGAACAAATTTCCAACATACATTTTTAAGCTTTCCTACTATGTTTAACCTTTCTTACTTAGTTTCCTTATTACAATAGATTACGACGCAATAGTAAAAAAAAATAAAGTTTTGAAAATTAACACTTATAGGATCATCGTCGAAATTAATTAATATGGAAACATTAAAAAACGTGTCCTGCTCCAAAACTTGTACTGCTGCAAAAAAAAAGCAATAGGATGCAAGCCTGGACTAAAGAAACTCAAGGTGCGCGGGTTTTAATATGAGTGTTCATGCCCATACTACTAACATATACACAGTTTCAATATGATGGAACGCGTATAAAAAAATCAACTTAACCTTCTATAACGGATGCTCGTTCCATCAATTAAATGAAAGACTCTGCAAATGTGGAAGGAACTCTGTTCAATCTACCACAAGGTTCAGATGTATAATACAAGCGATCTCCTTCTACATAAGCTAATATTCGAGAAGAACTTTTGAACAAGCAAGCCCTGCAGATCCTATTGATTTTCTGACTACCAGACTCTGCACAATCCTCTCCAAACCTTCACAAATGGATCCAAGTTGGGCCAAGGTTTGAGTGCAAGGGTTTATTCTAAGCATGCAAATATTTAATATAATTTTGATTATCGAACCATTGAGACGCATTTTAGATGAAAAGTATGCCAATTATGTAATATTTATTCTAGATTAAGAACAATGCGATGTCGAAGAGATGTATCATATGTTCTGACAGCCGGCGGCGATCTGTTTCTCAAGTTTAACTGGAAGACTTCCCTGAACTGCCGCCACTAGATGGACCAGTATTTCAGCATCTACAAAGGGACTTTCCAAAAATTTGCGAAACTGACGAACTCGGGCCCTAGCTTATCACTATTTTCATGTATTGACTAGATCCGCGCGGTAACACTTGAATCTAAGACTTTGCGTGTTACATGAGGCATCGTTTGTATACAATATCATCCTATGATGAGTGCCGGGTGGCCATGCCATTAGCATTAAATCAGGATACTCCCTATAGCCAAATCCATAACTATTTTACATAAATGGAAAAACTTAACAGACTGCACTTAGTCCGAAAGTAATCAAAACTCTCATATCTGGAAAGTAACTGGCAATAGGGTTCTACGTACTCATGCACTCAAAAGGTTAGAGAATCTATCAGAGGTAATAATTAATTACCTTCCTAAATACGCAAGTACGCAAATGCAAATTTCAAGTGAGCCAATCCTCCGCTAAAAATGCCATTAGTAAAATTTTAAGGTTTTGTATTGTTCATATGATGAATTGTTACTAATAAGAATCTCTGCACATAAAGTAATTGGTCAACCGACTTACAGGTTCAATGATTTTATAGTCTATCTGACAGCGAATTTAACGTCAGTCACTTCTGGGAGCATACTTCTTAAGGGAATTGATGGAAAACGTTGTACAAACAAAAAGTGCTCAAAATGCATATGCAACCTAAAGACTGTTCTTATAATAAAATAATAGTAAAACTCAATCAATAACTGCAAAACCTTCGCGATAAATACCTTAATAAGGATTTTCTTACAATCAGACGTACGCATATATACATATATTATAAGCATTACATTACGTAAATGGCGGAGAAGTCCACTATTCCATTCAACATAGCCTTGTGTTAATGGCTAAAAATTTAAACAGAAAAAGAAAAGAAACCTCACAAAAACTTCTCTTTCCACCCATTCGTATGATTATTTTCGAGTTTGAAATTTTCCAAGTGTATCCAAGCATTCAACAACAAAAAAGAGGCAACGTTGAGCTGAATCGATAACCACTCAAGCGGGGCGACATTAGATTGGATTACTTTGACATGACAATGAACTGTCATCATGTTGTATTTTTAAATGGCATACAAAAACAACATTCGATGAGTAACCACGTGAAAAGTATCTAAAATGTGTAGCTTCATGAAATCAATAGGAATCACGGGGTTACCGTGATTGGCTTTAGCTTTCCGCTTAAATCAGCTTTTATTTAAGGAATTTCATTCAAACAAAACTGAGAAGCCAAACCAGTTAAGCATGTACTTATTTATTTGGTATCAGCAAATCGACATTATTTGTAACCTTTACCTGTCTCATTTTCATATTTGTCACTTACTGCGTGCGTTCAGATAGAATGCATTATGTTTGAAAACCTTCGTCTTAATTTAATTATACTGTCCCACCTCTATCGAGTAGAGATGTTGATACAAAAAGTGCATCGAAACGTTATATTGATACATAATGACGATACATAGACGTAGTTAAAAAAGCACGTTAAATTTGTCGCCATCTTTTCAATGTTGTAGGCAAGGGAGGTGCTCCATGCTTCTCAAGGTTGGGTATCGGAAGCACAATATACGTCTGTGAGAAATGGTGGAAAACAAGAAAAAGTGAGAATTGAGAATTGAGATCTGAATCGTCGGCATTGAAAAATATCTTGTGTAAAAGTTTGAGATCACAAAAGGGAATTTATAAAACCCGTAAAATGAGAAGATGTTTATCTTGACTCAGACCTACCTAGTACATGCGTCTATTCTTACTTGTATTGGAGAATGTGCTCCGATCTTATTGGAAACATATTACAACACAACACAGAATAATGGACATGACCGCTAAGCAACGTTGACGGAAAAATATTTCCCCAAAAATACACATGTATATCAAAAAAAACTTGTTTTTGTGTATTTTAAACAACTAGTCAAAAGTCAACGTATCTACCAGTCAAGGGTGTATTCCGTGCATCTCCATCTAGGGGGCTGGATGCTACAAAAAGCACTTTGAGACTGAACCACTCAAACTGCCGCAATTCTTGTCAAAGAGGCCATGGTACTACGAACGTTTAGCAATAAAGCAAACGGACATTATTCTTACTCTACTTTGGAAAACTCTTTAACCCAATAGATGAAATTAGGAAGCTTATCAATTCATCTACAACTTACGTTTTAAACCTGTACTGAAGAACCCGGCATGACGAAAGGGTTGTTCGCGTATTTCGAACCATGGCATGCAAGGATACCCCGGCTTTGTAGGGACAGACCCTTTTGCTTCTACATTACATACTATGAAACCATTCGAAACTGAGAATGTAGGTAATTGGCTTGTATGTGTTTTGAAATTGAATTGCCGCTAATTGAGTTATATGCTTTTCAGTTTATAAATGAAATAGAAAATGACAGTTCATAGTCCATGGCAAATAAAAAAAAACAAAAAGATGTTGGAAAGAGTGGAATTGAATTTTATCTGTCAAATCGAATAAATATTCTATGCTACCACCCTAGCCACATTAAATAATCTCTGCTTTACTATCATAAATTCAAATTCTATGTTACTAATTTTTTAGTGCTTACATGTCAAATTTGAGAAACATAAACGTGTACAATTTTTATTTATTCGTCAGATTACTGTATCTATTCCAAAGAGTGCGTTTACAAATGGTTTCAAAACTTGCAAATGCTGAATCGCTGAATACCGATTTATGAAAGAAATCCCGAGCTGTGTGGAAGTCAAAACATACGATGGGGAGACATTTGTATTTGACATAAATCTTATTGCAGCGTTTAGACTTGACATTTATGTGTTCTTTGGGGCAGTTAATTACTGAAAATTGATTAATTGCTCGAATTCGACCGCCTAATGTAGCATCGATTTTATTTTAATTGTGATACACACAATTCATTTGGTTATCTCGTGTGGTGGGGAAAATATTAACAGAATTTCAAATGAACCTGTAGTCATGAAAATATTCATGACAGTCAGTATATAATGGGACGTTGTTTCCCAAGCGGGAAAAGAAATAAACCAACTTGATCAACGTAGACTTTAAAATAAGAAATGGTAAGTTTAGAAAGAGAGAACCTGATAATATCACTGATCTGGCTCAAGGCCGATATACCAACCTTGTATACCAGGAAGATAGGACACCCAAAAATGGTACACAGTGGTTTAAACCTAACAGTGGTATAGGAAAAGAAATCGTGTAGATGTAAGTCGAACGCAAAACCTAGTGAGTGCCACTTGCTACTCCAAAGCTGTCTAGGAGTCCATCATTTTTGATTTCTCAAGATTAACACAGAGATTCCAACATTTACAATATGCGATAAACCTGTTTATCATCAACTGCATACCTTAGATAGAGTCGCATAGAAAGACGATTCGCTTATATCAGTGCAGGTATTGTTACACCACAGATAATTTCGCCAGATTTAAATTTAGTGCAGCTTCAAAAACCGAACAGTGTTCCACAACTTAATCTTCCGAAAAGCGAAGTTTTCATAGCAGGAGACCATATATTTCACAAATGTTTTTAAGTCAAATTTTTTGTTCACTAACATATATAGTAGAAAATATCAAAACTTTCAACATAAAGAAAATGTTACAAAATTCGTTTTGCTTTTTTAAACTTATTTTTCTATACAATTAATTATAGAATCTTTTATTAACTACATGTGAAAGTTTTAAAAGGCGCCATAAAACCTTTCAAAACATTCAATTCCGACCACCTCCTGTATAGGGTATATTCAAAGTTTGTATCCACAGGTTAACATCACTGCGAGTAAAAAACAAAAACAACACTAATACAAAGGCTTTACCTCATTGGCCTCAAAAGCAATCCACCAATGATGTATTTTCTATGGGGGATCTATAAATTGTGAATTGCGCCATGTGCATTAGCTCTCGTGAAATGTAACCCAATCAGACTATCGTTTTATAACAATACATGCGAATAAGCGTTGCAGTTTCCAAATAACAAGCATAAAGCTTTTATTGCATCAAAAGATTTGAAAATATTTCTTTTAACCTTTTCCTTTCACCTTTTCCTGCTCACTCTGCAGAAAAACTTCATTGTAATATCATACCCTTGCGTAAGTTTGCAAGAAGGGAAAATCACATCGCTCTAGTGTGATGATACTTAAGCCCACGGTATTGTCTATTGTCTTGGCAAATACTAGTACATGTGAGCTATTAGAGAAAATGTATGAAAAGGTGTGCAAATGACAGCAAATTGAATATATGTTAATCGAGACTTTCCTTTTAGTTCAATAGATTCAGTCTAGCATTTTTTCCCCATATTATTACAATTTTATTCAAAACAGTCGTTTGTTTCAGCGAGGACCTCTTTATTGGACCAAACATCTTACGCCCACCCATTTCTTTAGATTTCCAAACAAGAGTCGTAGAGAAAATGCAGCATTGTGTAGAAGTTCATAGCCTAAATTATGCCACTCCTTTGATGGTGGCACACGTTTACACTTATTGTTAAATATGAGCCATCGTAGCACTCATCCTGGTAATAGCTTCCTCATGTCTAATTATTTATGTAAAATGTAAGATTACAGTTGAGTTGTGTACGGCACCAACTATTCCACACACTTTAATTCTCCAAGAATCCAATTTTTATATGTATGTTAAGCTTCATTTTATGTTTGAATGTTATGTTTAGATTCCCCTAAGAGCTAAAATCAGTAGCCAAACGTATGGAGTCTCTCCAGTGTCTAACGTGGATAGCCCATACAGAGCGTTAAGACATAACAACATCTCTACACTAGAAAGCGACCTTACTGATTTATAAAAAATATAACGTTTATCAGCGCCATTTAAATAGATCCTTTTCCCGCATTCAACCGTTGTTCGTTAATTCGATAAAGCAGAGGAAAATAAAAAAAAAATTAAACTCTTTATCAATAAACAAAAGGAGATCCATGTCCCAGTTACCCGGCATTATTTGAGCACCTTAGTTTTTTTTTTTTTAAATAAAAGTGAGTCAACCAACTGGTCTAGCAAGGGACAAGCTTTATTTTCATCAAACGACATTCGTTCAAATGCATATCCAAGGGTTGTGGAGGAAGTGCTCGTGGTGTATTCTTCGACACACCAACAACAGGAATCCCCCCGTTCAAAGTGCACATTAACTCTGGCCCCCTCAGTTCAACTTCGCTCACTTCCTGTACAAAAACAACGGAAGGAAGAACTAAAAAAAAAGTCCTCCATGATTAGGTGAATGCTCTATTTTCTAGTTCTCGGGTCCTGCCAAAGTTGCTGTCAGGAGCGAATTAAATGGGCTGATTACTGCAACAATAGTACATTTGAATTGAAGTCCACTTTGTTCGGTTTTTCCATTAGCCTATTTCATGTCGCATAGTTGATATCCCCACTAGAATCTCTTGAGAGATCGATGAAGACAGTTTCATTTTTTCAAAAGTAAGACAGAGGTGTAATTGAGCAGAGAAAAATGGAGTTTGCTCTACTGCAAAGGAATGGAGGGTTTGTCTATTAAGAGGGTAGACCCATTCAAAGCGTCAAAACAAAGCTGTTTTTTTACGATTTTTTCGTGGTCTCACAATAAAGCAATTGATACCAAACTTGTTTCATTATGAAGAATATAGAAAATTAAGAAAAAAAGTATTTTGCGACTGCAAACACTCGGCACTGGATGGTAACAATTCATAAAATGCTCCTCCAACCAGTGATCAACGACTTCGTAAGCATTGTTTCGAGAAAAACGTAGTTAATGTTTTGAGTACCTTTAGCACGCACATAAAGATGCACTCATAATTGTTCTTAGTTAAAACCGGCATCAAAGATTTGTCCTACCCAAAATAAGTCTTATGATGGCACAGATTTTAATTCATGTTTTTTAGTGAATGCTTATTCTCTGGCCCTGGTGTATTGCATAATATTAGCCATGATAATAGAAACTACACTTTCCACAAGCTATCGATGAACAGCCCATGGGTCTTATTCTCTTAGTCGTCTCACATGTCACTGTGACAAATTTTTAGTGTCATAGTCACTTTATGTGACATTTAAGTGTTGAATTGAACACAAATTTGTCAAAGTGGCATGTGATAGGACGAAGAGAATAAGGGGGAATTTATTTAAGCTATACTCGAGTAGAAAGACGTCTGATAATAAGGCTATGTGCCATGCCACAGGTTACACTGAATCATTTGCTTAATGCAATTCAATCTTTTCAGAAATATCCTACAGAGTATCAATATTTATTCATAAGGTTTCTCATAAACACATCGAAACTAAAATCAATATTAATACAGTATTATCACCCTTGTTCTCTTAGACGAGGCGACAAATTCTAGGATCACATATATCTACCACCTCAAAATTTGTATTCCTGAACTCAAGTTTTCATTCATTACTTACTTACTTATAAGGCCGGCGACCAATGGAGGGACCTAGCCTGAGCAACTACTACCTCCCATCGCTGACGGTCCTGGGCATGTTGCTTCCAGTCATCCAAGACCAAGCTGTCTTGCAACCGCGATTGCTTACTCTTTATGCCGAAGATTCGACCTTCATCTACGTTGTTGTCCATGCGCTCGAGGTGGCCGAGCGAGTGCATTCTAGGGATGTTCGCCTTCCGGACTACTTCCGCATCCTGGTACAGTTCATTGAAAAAGCGGTTGTGTCTTCCTCCATTCACATGACTCGCAGACGGGAAAGTCAGACGTTGAATTTTTCAGACGTTGAATTTTTCTTTTTCTTTCTTTTCGGCTCCATGTAGCAGAACTCGCAAAATAAGAGTTTTTTAGGCTAGACTTTGGTCCTTCGAGTCAGGAGTTTTGAGCCCAGTTGTTTCGAAAAATCGAAGTAAGGCCGATTGCCTTCATCATTCCAAGGATGCTACTGCACTTCCATGTAGCAGACTTTCCATGTTGATAGTCTGCTACATAGGACCATACATAACTTCCATACCAACGTTTATTGCGACAAGGAGATAAGTAGTAGTCCACTTAAAGCTATCCAACACAATTACAGACTGGAGATTCATGTCGGAAGTATCCATGTCAGACCAAAGGTATATAGAATTCAGAATTGAACGCGAAGACATAACCTTGCTGAAGTGAAGGAATCCCAGAAAACCAACTGGATACAGTTTAGGGATGAGCTAGATAATGGTATCGCACCTCTCCCTAAGCTCAGAACGAGACGAAAGTTTGAGAAGGCAGTTCAAGATCTGAACTATGTTTTCACCAAATGTTTCGAACCGACGTTTCCAGCCAGAAACACCCCCTGCAGATCACCGGTTCCATTGTGGAACGCAAGGAAACCAGAAAGCTCCTAAATAGGTGCCTCAATACCAATTTAGAGGTGGACTGGGAGCGGTACAGATAAAAAGAAAGGAATATAGGAAGTTAATGCGGATATTGAAAAGTGCTTCCTGCATAGACATTTGTGGAAAGATCGAAACACTCAGTGAGACCAGTAGACTGGTTACAGTCCTTAAAAAGGACAAACCGGCCAGGCTGGAACCACTCAGAAAACCCGATAGTACCTGCACCGAATCTATAACCCGGTCACAATCACCCCACAAGCAGCTCCCATCCCCGGCACTAGAGATAAGCCGATAAATATCACGCGCCGATGCTGGTATCATTCATCACTGGTAGTGACGGATGAGGCTACCAAGTACGCAGTTGGGTCCTTTGATAGTTTCATGTGTCCAGGTACCGAGGGCATATACCCAACTCTACTGCAAATAGGCATTGACCAGGTTTTGAAAAGAATTTTCACTGCCAGTTTGGCTCGGCCTATATCCAAACACCCTGGCGTACATTTAGGGTCGCCCTTATAACAAAAATCGGTAAGGTATACTACTCACTCGCCAAGAGCTTCAGCCCAATCAGTCTATCTTCCTTTATGCTGAAAAGCATGGAAATGCTGGTTAAGCTTCACGTGCGCAAAACTCTTTTGCAACTATTGTAGATACCTGTCTCAGATGCAACATGCTTATCAGCAGGGAAAATCCTGCGAAAGTGCACTTCAAAATCTCGTCGGCAGAATTGAATGTACACTCGACAGGAAAGAATACGCGTTGGGCACTTTCATCGATCGAAAGGCTTTTTACCAAGCCAATTTGACGGAATGTGTAGCTCGGCTAGAGAACACGGTGTTTATGATATGCGGATGACGTAGGCGTACGGTCTGTCGGATCGTGCTTAGCGGGTGTGTGCTCAAAAGGGCAGGCAGCTCTATACGTGATCAACGACTGGTGTATCAGGAATGCCTTTCAGTTGAACTAAACCATCCCTTTCTCCGAGAAGACGAGAGAAGTAAATACGTAGCTGCTGCTTTAAAAAAGCTTCAAAGAACGGTTTGCCTCGGCTGCATAGGGGCATTCCCTAGTAAGCCTGGCTCTGCACTTGATGCAATGTTGAATCAATTTGCTTCGGTTTCGCTGCGTCCTTGGTTAGAGCTTCCATCGATGGTCGGGCCTCTCGAGAACACAATCGGATGTGGCATGACTCTCCGGGATGCAGACAGACAAAGCACATGCTCAGTAATGTCTTGGGAGGAAAGACTACAGACGACTTACAGGCGTACAAACGGGACACTACACCTGCGCCAAACATCAGCCCACGCGATGAAACCCTCTGCGACACTGTAGAGCACTTCCTCTGTCACTGTCCGGCTTCTGCTCGGATCAGGTGCGAGGACTTTGCTGCTGAAATGGTGAGAGCTGATGATGTCGACTCCTCATCACAGAAGTGCTTACTGGTGTTCTCCTTCAGATGACCAAGAATCTATAGCCAAAGTAGGTTGCAGTACAAGGGACTAGTTTTTGAGTCCGAGTGCTCCAGTGAAGTGTTAAAAACCTTCGACAAAAAAAAAGCCTTCAATGACAGCCCAAGATTTTTGACTGTGATTTGATGTCTAATGCAATATCTAAATTATCCTCCATAAAATAGCATCAAGCACTCAAATAGTTAGTTCGTTGGAATTTGAACACTAAACGTCAACAAAATTTCGGTTCAGAATTACATATTTTATCCTACGTCCTTCGGCGTCACCCACAAAAATGCGAATGACAAAATATTAATATTCATTCTATCCCACTTATTCTTAAATTGTGACTAAGAGAATAGGAATGAAATACGATAGCCGTGACTAAGATAAACCAAATATATATTAAGGGGGATTATGAAAGTTGAAAACACTTGAGGTATGTCCTTCCAGTGACAGCATATGCATGTATTCTACGTCTCAGTACCTACGCGGCAATTTGTCTAAGCCCATTTGAGTGAATGGAATCCAGTCAACAGAGTAGTACTAATTAACAGCCGCACGAGAGATAGTACCAACATATCAACTCCGTCAAACATCATGGTTCAAGAAAAACGCAACAATTGGTAAACATCTGTTTGGTTGATAGTGCAAGGAAAAAATGGCAATTTGCAGGGTATAATCCGATAACAAACCCGAAAAATAGAAAAAATGTTTTTCGCAGACATATATTCTTAATCGCGTCTTGCGTCGTGCACTCTCTTGAAATTTTCTTTCTTCGCAGACAACTAGAAAACTCTATGGACTACGACCGGCTTTTTGGAGATAATTTTACAGGAAATTAGACGATTAATAGTCAATTAATCCAGTTTTCTGAATATTTTTATCCATACAAGAATCAATAAAGTGATAATACTGATAAGAATCTAAAAAACTTTTTGAAGATTATATAGGAGAGTTTGAAGATTATATAGATACAGAAAAACTAGAGATGACACACTAGATTTGTACAAATTTACATAGTTCGACATTAATTACACTGGCGAGAAAATTGGTGCAAAGGTAAAAAAATGGTAAAAAGAGTTTTCGTGGAGTGTGGATAACATTCAACAGACATGCATATTGCCAAAATTACGCAGCGCTTAATTTAGGACTGATTCGTAGGTTTAGCTATAAAAATGAATATGAATAAATACGGTGAGAATGACGAATATATTACTTTGCCTGAAACTGATGCAAAATCAGTTTATGCTTGTATAGCACAAAGTGCGGAGCAACTCTTTTTAACACAAACTTTAGAAAATACAATACATGAAGTCTTAAAATTATTAGAAATAAAAATAACCAAGTCGATAAGGGCGATTTATGACAAAGCGAATCGCCAGATACCTTAAAAGATAATTAGTCGTTGAACACACTTTATTAAGATCCGGACCTGTAATCATAATTTGTATACTCAATGAATCCATTCATCAATTAAGGCTAAATTTCCCTTTCTACCTAACCGAGTGGCACACTGAGCGCAAAATAAAACAACACGTAGAATATACCTACAAATGACTTCATTATTTCTGCGCATAATTGTGTACACAAAAACAAGTTATAAGACTGAAATGGCACCATACCTTCAAAACACACGTGTTCTGTCTGGCACATGACCATAATCAAACACTCATATCCATTACTATCCCTTATCACAATTCTTCTTTCTGAAGCGCCGACAATCTGCATATCGGAACAAAAACAACATAATAAAATTAAATTGAATCTAAAAAACCTACATAAGCATTTGTGGTGCTAGCTGTTTGTCGTTCATTAAAAAAGGAATATTTGTAAATATGTGCTGAAAAAAGGAAGGCAATGTCCACAACAAAAAGGCTGCACCCCGTTCCGGTTAGAGCGCGTGTCTCCGCCATTTGTCTCACCTGTCATAACAAACTAAAAAACCATGGGAAGTATTATGTTCAGGAACAGCCAGTACAGTACGTTACACTTTTGCGCACTGCAGTTAAGATTGAGTTCTGGAATGCTTCATTCACCCCAATACACGGAATAAGGGATATTCATTGAAATAACTAGGGTGTTGAGTATTGCCAGAATACGTGTGTTTGTTTTTTAGAACAATGTCCTAAAATTATATATTACAATACTGATTCGGAGTGATTCGCAATAATCATTCGAGTCGTGCATGGTCTTAAATTTTAATGCCCGGGTTAATATGTCTCGGTTTTTTTTACTCTAGAACCCCTTACGGTAGAATCAACACATCGTGTCAAAAATACCGAAACCAATTTTTTAATAATTCGATGTCAAGTTTTTGCTATTCATGATTTTGTGAGTGTATTAATTTATGTTTGATGTCTAGTCTGAATAATGTCCAATAAAAATAAATTGTTTGAAGACAATTTAAAAGGCTTATGTTTACAATTGCGTGCAATCTGGCAAAATGGCATCACAGTTTAGAATGGAGGAGTTGATATACGATATGACAGATATCTGATTTATAGTACCCTAGGCGAACTAAAGCTAAAAAATATAAATTCCCTCGTGACTTTCTTTAAAATATAAGGATAATGTATAAAAGGACTAGTTAGAAGTAATATCTCTACTAGGTTTTAATAGCACAATAATAATCTTAGCAAAAATTGTTTCCAAAAATATTAACCGAAGTGGTAAAAATCTGAACAGATTATTTTGTGGGAATGAAAACCTTCTCTTACATTTTACAATTAGAAAGAATGATTGTATACATATATTGTCACAAGCAAAAACCGCCACAAGTCGTTTTTCTTTATTTTCGGGGGACGTGTTTAAAGTTTTAAATCGGTCTAAGATTTATGAAAATGACTTAAGGGGCTACACACTATCAGTTATCTAATGATATACCTAGAATATAATTTCTTGTTAATTTAGTACACTTTCCACACTACTTCTCACACATTTGCACACGTCCTTACGCACCATTTTCCTTGGCTTGTGGTCACTGATATATGCAATGTAGAAGCAAACATGAGTAGGGTAGATTTGCAAAATGTTCAAATTCCTACAGCAAGACTGAAAGAATTGAATTATAGCCCATAGATATATCAACAAAATAACAATATCCAGTGAGTTATCGTCTCCTAGTACAAACAGCATGATGTGAGTGTTGAGGTATCATTGAGAGCAATTTAGTGCAGACCACCGCCAAACCAGCGTTGAACATGCCGCTCTCCTTATGAGGCTCATAGGCTCCAAAGGTAACTGTTTATTGCCTGTCTATGTTTGAAGTATGCCTGCAGTAGGAAGTAAGACATTTACTTATAAGTACCTGAACCGTACAAAATGCAATTCCACAACCTATTTCAACAAAAATATTATTCTCACCCAAGATAAGTCCACATTGGTAATACAATGGTAATAACTAAACTAGCTCCAGCTCTTTCCTTGAAAAAGGTCACACCGAAATACACCAATTTAAGAATGCCCGGCTGTACATATGCAAATACATAAATTTAAATTTGATAATACTACCTGCTTTCTCCAGAAATAAAGACATTGACCAAGTACATCTTAAACCAAAAATAATAACCTTCAACCCATGTTATCAATTCCAATGCTCAGCGGTACATCATCACAATAGTTACATAATTCAGTGAGTTTAAGTTTAAGAATTCTAAATAATTGATTAGACTTGAAAACATTCGAACCCAGCCGATGTTTCGAAAACCTGACAGATATCTATGCACATTGCGGACACAATAACTAAAATCAGATCTGGTAACGCCACCGGACATGCGTTTGCTAGTTGAAGGAAGAAGAGATGTGGAGCAAGAAAAAAAAAGGTTTTCTTCGATTTTTTTTCTCAACCAGAACCCGGGCAGACGAAAAAAAAACGTGAAAATGAAATTAACTTACCTACAATACAACAGCACTCAATTCGAATATGCAGCTATACTCCAAGTCATGATCCGCTGTTTATTCACTATTTCTTCTGATTTTATGTAAAATACTGAACTCAACTTCAGTGGCAAGAACGAAAAACAACAAATGCAAAATTCTTAGAATAGTATGTATGTATCTCCACCACGGACCGATGCGGACTTAATAAATGGAATCAAGAACTACCGGAAAAACGCAAACAATTAGTGCAGCGGGAACCAATTTGTTTCCTTGAAAACACAAGCAATATTTACTTAATTTATTCTTTTTTAGATATTTTCGCACTTCATAAATTCACTGGCGCTTCAATTCACTGAAAACCATGCTCTGCTGCAGAAGATTTTTCTCTTAGGTGTTACACCTGCACCGAGCCTACTGATTTATATTCTAAAACCATAGCGTTAATTACAAGAAGGTGCCGCCACATTAATCGGTCTACAGTGCAGTCAATGGAAGTGTCACGAACGCAAAAAAATTAAACAAAACCGGAAGAATAGTAGTAAGGCAATTTTTTTATTTCTATAGCACAACACAACACAAACACCAAACGACACCGAATGGAAGATACCGAATGAGAGTACCACCAACCGAACAGACCTAATCGTAGTCGACGGCGAGTTCTCCTACCTACTGCTGCTGCAGTTCGATAAAACGAGCAAGTACGTGAATCGTGATACGGACCGACAATGACGAGCCGAATCAAAAATTCTGAAATTGATTATTTGAAGAACCGAAGAGAGTGAGAAAGTCTACATTGCTTCAAAGAGATTAGACCTGATGCGAGTTGCTCTTAAATACACAAAATTTAAGGTGAATTTAATACGACAAAGAAAACAGAACGGAACTGAAATCTCCTTGCACTCGTGGTGGTTTGTTTTTTTCTGCCAAACCCATCCATGCCCATGACATGACAGGTGACATAATATGTGCATCACTTTCTTAAATAGGCATCTTACTCAGGTTTGAGAAGAGTATATGACAGAGATATATGCAAGGTCGACTCTCGCTATGCCGCTCTTTTACATGTGTTCATGTTTCTTTCCAAACCATATTCACTGTGCTGGGCTGCCATCACATTGAAATTAATTCTATGTTTTATATGATGTGTCTGCTGCTTGCGAACAAAAATTCCATGTTAATGCAATGTCTGAGTTTGCAGGTACCAAGAACTTCTGGGCATGTATATGTAGATATATAGAGTTGGGCTAAGTTGCGATTTTGTTTTCACAGGTACAACCTTGACTGCGATTGTCTAATCACATACCTTAAAATCACAGTGGGAATACTGGACGAAATTGAGTAATTTCGGCATTTTCAGTCGAAATTGCGCAATTTCCCATACAATTTGCTATTCCAAATTACCTCAATTTCAATGAAATTCCGAACGAAATTGAGTATTATAACAGATTATTCCAGTTTCCGTACAGTAATAACAAAAAAAAGTAGCAGATTTTTCACCATTATACCAGTTAACTACCAGATTTCTGACAGTTTTTCCATACAATGTCGACGTAAAGACATTTCGCTGCCAAACCCAATTGCTTCAACCGTAGTGTGAATACTTTGGGCAATTTCAAAATTGCGATGCCGAAATTGTGCAATTTCGCGTCTAGTGGGAACATACTATTAGCTGTTTTTTTTTTGCAATCGTATGTAGGCTTACATTATAAGCGCACAAAAACACGATTATCGTCGCGTAATAATTCATCATAAAAACCTGGCAGCACAGATGACATTTATGATAGTCAGCTGTTAGAAAATTTCAAAAAATATTGAAATTGAAAATTATTTGGAACAATTAATGTTTAGACAATTAATTTCTCATTTAAAACAAAGGGATTGCATTTGATTGATTTCTGTTCCTTGCCAATAATATAAATAGCTTACAAATGGAAGGCCTTACCTTCCTTCCATCATTTATAAGAATTTCGTTAAATGTTTCTTACAACTATGCCAATGCTAATTACAAGCGTCAAATGTGACTTTCTGTTTTTCATATCTTTTGATTTCTTTGATATTATCAATATGCAGATCTGAAATGAAGTACTGTGGAGGTGGTTAACAGCCAGCCAGTTGACGAATTTGAGAGGCTATTTGGCAGTTAGTCATGAATGTTTGACTTTTATTCACGAAAGAATGTGAATGCGGTTTCTGATTGGTTAATTTGGCTTTAGAAAATGATATAAAAAATGGTTGCCAAACATTTTAAGGAGCTAGAGAAGTAGACTCTATGACTGCCTCCATAATACTTTATTTCTGATGCAGATGTGCTAGGCCAGGCCTAGGATGAGAATGCTGTCTAGTAAAAATAAATCCATAGTAAAAATGGTTCGATTTAGGTTAAATATGCGTCGTTTTGTTGGATTGTTTGTTGCCATTTTACGAATGCCCTCGTTTATACCCACGAAAAACCGAGAACGTTTTTTCACTGTTCTCTCTTGAGGTGAGCCTGGCTTGCTCACCGTTTGCGCCTCATCGCAGTTCAACCACGACTGTTTTTGCTTCACGTTGTCCGCAATGATCCACCAAGTCAACTGTCAAATGTCAGAATTGAATGAAAATGGAATGATTCGCATACTGAAAAGGTTTCTTTGGTGCTAACTCGTGTGTACCCATAATACACGATCATCTTTTTATATTGAGCCTTATTCAAATTGTTCTAAAGGCGCCTTTTAGAAAAATAATGTATTCCCTTTGCAACACCTATTATATATGGTCGTGCAGTTGAACAAATGACCCCATATGTAATGGTTGTAGTCGATCTTTACGATGAACCAGATACGCAAAGAAGATCAGAACTTAAAATGCTCCTGCAAGACATATGACATTAGTTAAAGAAAGGATGCGGAACATAAAAAATTGTGGAGCTAGATTCGCTACCAACCCGAGATAGTGAAAATCAATATGCCGAGATGCTGCATTGTCAATAACGACGGTCCAAATTCCACATGCAATTGCATATGCTAGTGGATGCAAGCGAAAATGGTATCGCAGCCGCATATCTGCAAATCTCGAATGATGTTAAGGCATCCTCCTATCGAAATATTTAGCGACAATGGAACGAACTGCCACGATGCCGAACGAGAGTTGAGGAGTTAAAAGTGAAAAGATGATAGGAACTGCGATAGTTAAATGGACATTCATTCGCCAGGATTACCACTTATAGAGGGAAGTTGCGAGAGACTGTAAAAATCGCTCTTTATGACATAGAACGGGCTCTTGAGGAGTCTGCTGATGGAAGTAGAAAGCGTAGTAAATTCTCGTCCGCTAACCTACTTTCCTACCGATAACGAAAATGAGCAGTCGTTAACCCCCAATCACTTTCTTCTCGGCTCGTCAGTGGTGTTAAGGTGCTCAAAAGAAATTGGCTAATATCGTAACAGGATGCAGAACGCTTCTGGCAAAGCTGGGTAAGGGAGTATCTTCAGACAATAACCCGTCGAACCATTTAAGAACACGAAACTTATCGAAAAGGGTCATATCGTCCTGATTGTGGATCCACTTAGCCCAAGAAACAACTGGCCTAAAGGGCGACGCCAAGACTACAAAGGACGGCCAAGTTCGCTTTCGTTCAAACGCAAAATGGCATTTACGAGGGACCCGCGGTTAAAATTATCGGCTCTTGATGTCAGGATTAAATGAGATGTCAGCCCACGGGCGTAACTGCCAAGGGGGAGTGATGACGGCTCTGATAACAAATGATGTAATCAGAAGCTCGTCATAAAGCTATTGATAGCGGGCCTGATAGCGGACTATTGATAGCGGGCTTAAAATTGTGAAACGTGCAAAGAAGGAAGTAGGGCCAAAAAGAACCGCTTATCCTTTTAGTTAAATATATTTAGTAAATTGAACAAGAACAATTAAAGATGCACCTAATGAATTATATAAGAAACTAAAGTAAATTATTTCAATATTGTGAACTAAAATTCTAAAAAAATTCTTCTGGAAGGATATTGTAATTCCTTCGAGACAAGACATTCGACGTATTACAAAAGTAGTTTCCACCAAATTGTGGCAACAAGCGTGTTTAAACGTGTTAGTCGGTTCAGCCTGAAAGGCAGCAAGAAGTTTTGTGGTATTTAAAGTGTAATAAAGAATAAGAAGTTAACCAGTCTGTTTGTATCGTGATGAGAAAACTTTTGTGTTTCATTAGTCCCAATCCAGAGATCGAACCCTATTTGTGGACAATTTAATTGATCTTGATTAGTAATATGTAAGTGAAGAGGCCAAAAGAAATTTGTTTATGTTAAATTCGAGAAAAAATTAATTTTGACAGCGAAGCTATAAAGATTTCTCAGGTAACCGGTTCAACATCGGCTGGATTGTATCCTTCGCATCTTGTACAACGATCAACGTGATTCTTCCATCGGGAGTTATAAGAGTTTCATCATACTTTGTGCGCACTCTCAGTCTTATAAGCTCATCCTCCGGATCGATTTGCTGCAGTATATACCGAACTTTTTGAGTCAGCATTTCATAATACCCGCTGTATTCAACTGCAGCCTGTTTCTCCATGGTAGTTCGAACTGGATTCCCTACATGGTTAAGGACTATTATATCCTTTACCTCAGGCTGCTCTTGTAGTATATCAAATACTCCATTAACATATGTTTTAGTCCTTTTCTCAATCTAAAAATCAACAAGATTTAATTTGAGTCAATAAGCAAACAATCAATTTCACACCTTTGGTTTGGCCATAATCTTAACGGTACGAAAGTATTAGTTCAAATAAAACTGAACTGTCACTGACAAACGGCAAAAATAATCGTTGTGAACTTATTAAAATCAATTTTAAGGTTGAAGAGGTACATAGGCCATATTGGAGAGCTATTTGTTTCACGATTACGCCCCTTTTTTTTTTCAAAATTCAGTTCAGTTTTAAATGGTGACTATTGGTACTGCAAACGAGAAATTTTTAAGTTTAATGTTGTTAATGTTGTTATTGTTTCCAAGTAGAAATCATACTGGGTGTGAAATATATAATACGAGTGAAGACAAGTTCAAATGTATAGATTGCAAAAAAATAATGTCTGTTTACTCGAACGAAGTCATGACTACCAAATAGACGATGGGTATAATATGTTACTCGAGCGAAGTCATAGTTACCAAATAGATGGACTATGTTGTAAAACATCATAACGAGTTATGAATTAATATTTGGCTCAAGTGCCCGGGAGGCTAGCACGAATTGGGAAATGCACTGAGAAATTGATTGAATTTGGGACTTGGGGGACAAGTGGAAACACATATTGTGCGTGGTTGATGTAAGTTAAGAAAATTATAGAAACAAAAATATTGTTTGTGAATGTAACGCGTTCATGAACAAGAGGACCCGTCGCCACTGCCAACTAAAAGAGTTATATATAATAAGTTCAGATCAACACCCACCACCTATTCGTATGTTTCAAGGCCGCATATGACAGCGTGCAGTGACGAGCTATGCAGTGCTACGTCTATTTTAGACATTCCTGATAAGCAGGTCAGGTTGTTCAGGTTGACGGTGGAAAGTTCTCGCTGCTCCATCAAGATCGATAACGAACTCACCGATTCCTTCAATGTCAAAACATTAACACCATTCTGTAGAAGATCCAGAAATCCGCACAACTGTTAGCATACGCGAATGACTTTGATGTGATTGGCAGAACACAGCGAGCTGTAAATGGCATTGAGACGGAAGACGAAATGGATCTAGCCGTGAACGAGGTTAAAACTTAGTATATGCTGTCCTCAAGAAAGGACATACAACATCGACGTCTTGGAAAGAGCGTCACTATGGGCAGCTATACCTTCGAGGTAGCCAAGGACTTCGTCTACCTCGAATTCATAGTTAATAGTGTGAACAAAAACAGTACCGAGTTCAAACACAGAGTTACTTAGCTCTGGCCCGAAGAGCCTTCGACTCCGAACCTGTGGGACAACGCAACAGAGGACGCGCGCGTTTAAGGTGGCGGGCCCAGGAGGCGAAGGACCTGAACCAACTTGGCGTGCGGCACTGGAGGCAGCTAGCCAGAGATCGTGATAGGCTTGTTGGTTGAGGTCCAGGTCCACCCCGGACTGTAGCGCCAAGTAAAGAAGAAGAAGATAACAAATACTTCCTTAATATTTTTACGTTGTGCACAACTGAGTCTACTTAATTAAATTGGCCACAAATAGGGTTCGATCACTGGTTTGTGACAAATGAAATACAAATGTTTACAACCAGTGGTTTACTTCTTGTGCTTTACAACACTTTAAGTACCACTATTACTTGACTATAAAATTCTTTGCTGCTTTTGAAACTGAACTGATTAACACTTTAAACACACTGTATAAAAACTGAACTCTACCAGAACTTGAGGCATCCACCACCGTTCCGATATTTATACCCTAATTTATCTTTCTGGGACATTCTGCCGCCATACATAATTCTTTGTACACCATTTCTGTATAGCTGGCGGTTTTTATATAAGCGTGTACTATAATCATTTCGGAAATATCACCTAAACTTGTTCGTCCCGAACAAGATTTGGAGATCCACCCTTGTAAGGTGTTAGTCGATCTCGATGGACGACTTTACTTTTTGCCCTCTTACTGGCATTCACCACCGATGTGGTGATAGACCACATCATGCTTCGATGAATCTTATCCAGGCATTCTCTGAGAGACGATGACTCTTCTTCGGTCGTCGATATGCCAAACTCCATGTCTGCTGGAAGCCTTAATTCCGATCCGAATACTGCCATTGCTAGTGACGGGGATGATGTGTCATGGGTAGCTGATCGGTATGCCATAAAAAACGGTGGTATTCTTTCGTAGCAGTCACGCTGATTTTCGTCGACCACTTTTCTCAGATGCTCCTCCGCTTGATTCTTTAGGTCTGTATTCCTTAGGTCTGACCTTGATCCTTGAAGACCGCAGGCTCCAACTTTTTCCTCTGGTCGGAGTGCAGCTTCAAAGGAACTCCGAAACTATTGTGGATGAAGGCATTTGCACAGACCTTGGCTTCCTGATTCGATATAGCGTAAACCTCCGGTCACTTACTGAAGTATTCGATTACAACCAGCACGTACTTTTGTCCATGTTCGCTGGTTGGAAAGGGCTCCCGCTACGTTCGTTACTACCCTTTCGAATGGTGCTCCAAAGTCGTATTGCTGCATCTTCACACGGCTACTTGACATCCAACGTCTTGGAACCACAGTAAAGTTACGTGTTGTCTGGCTGTCTTCACTTTCCCAAAGCGATGCAAGCAACCATTCCGCATCTGTACACATCGTCACTGAGCCCAATATGTATTGACGACAGGACTTTTGCTGGCCATTTCCTCCACGGTTTGATTTCATGTTCTATGGCTTCGATAATGTTTGATAGTTTGGATGATTTTGATCATTATTTTCAGTTTTCTATGTTAAAGTGCTCTGCTCGATTCGCGAAACCTGGTACGAAACGCGGGTAATAAGTGCACAATACCAAGAATTTTCTTAACTCGTGCAGATTTGTAGGCATCGGCCTACAAATTCGTTCACTTCCTTCTTGAAGTGAAATAGCTTAGAAAACCTCTTCCAGATACCTCACATGGTCGTTGAAGTCCGTACCCACCACGATGATGTCGTCGAGGTATACCAAACAGGTCTCCCAGTATAATCCCCTTAGTCATGCTCTATTAGCCATTCAAATGTACCTGGGGCACATGCCACGCTATTTACGTTACATTAAAATAACTTTCCAGCAGCCGCCATCTTTAGTTAGTCTAGCAGTAACCAAGTTGGTTGAAATGTCAAAAATCGACATTGCTTCCTCTCTTTGGCGTTTAGGACACACAAAATGTCGTTGAAACCAGCAGCGTTGAACAAAATTTTGTTACACCAGCAGAAGTTTTTTGAGGGGTTTATGGTATCGAATTAGGAATTCATTGACAAAATGTTGGGAATATCAACTACCATCCATAGCTCGATACCACCGAATAGGGTTCGATCACTAAACTATTTGTCACGCAAACTATTTGATCCAGCTCAAACAACATTTTCGTTGGCGACGACTTACGAAAGTCATATTTCTTAGCTGAGTGAGACCTCAAGAGACGTAAGAATGGGCACTGTGATTTTTCTTCCCAATTGCCTGTCGTATACGGATATATTGATATGAACATGCTGGTTTTCCACACTCCCCAGCAGTTTCTAGTGCAACAACGTCTCATTCTACCACCCGCGTGTTGAGATCCATTTTCGCTTTGGAGGGCCTTCCTAACACAATTTGCGTCCAAAAATTACGCAGCTTTCTGTAAGATGAATGCTATTCAACACCTAACTGCAGCACCTTTTAATACCCTTAGCTAAGAATGTTCAATATTCGTTGTGTGAGGAGGAGGCACTACATTTTCAGGAACCTATCGGTTTACATCGGGTGATTTCGGGTTATCCTCAGCAGAAATGTGACATGGCTGAGTGCATCGAACTATTCCTTTTGTAATGATAACTGAGGAAAGAAAAGCAAGGAGTTTTCGACGGGATCGATTTAAGTTCTCCCTTCAAGAACTCGTATTCGTCCGACAGTATTAAGCAAAACTGAAGTGGACGCCAGGAGTAATCGTACGAGGCATCGGAATAAGAATGTAAGTTGCGAAAGCGAACGGTGTTTAAAGAAAAGGCTCTAAAGGAAAGCTCACCATACATAAGTTTTGAGTTATGCCCACCGCCCATACGTAATGATTGCAGTCCATAACAAATGACTTCTAAGAAGACCTCTTTGGTTTCATTTGCTCAAGAATCATGCTGATTCTAGTGATAGTTCTAGTCAGCTCAGTCAAAACCATGGTCTGAAGTGGGCACACTTAATCATCGTAACATGCAGGAACCAGTGGATATTGACAAAACACCCAGGAGGTCTGAGTGTCTGCGCCAGAGGAAGTTGAGGTTTGAATAGAATTAAATTGGGGGGGGGAGCTGTTGGATCGCAGACTTCGATGACAAGCAAACTTTTCAGTAGTCGCCATCTTTAGTTGGAAAAGTCTAGCAGTAGCCACGTTGATTGAAATGTCAAAAATCAACATTGCTCCCTCTCTTAATGTGAACCTGAAAATGGACGCACGTGCTACAAAGCAATAATTTTATACTATCTTTTTATAATTACTCGTAAGTATTGTCAAAATAAACTAAATTATCTGTGTGAAATCTTAACACTCAAGTTCATTTTGCTATGCTATACCCCAGCCATTTAAAGACATGAACTTCTTCAATAGTGAAGCAATTGGTAGAGCTATTCGTATTAGCAGGGATTAAAACTAACATACCCGAAACGTCGTCGAAATTCGACGATTGTGTGTTTAAATACGTGTTATGATAAAATGGAATAAACATTGTGAGTTTAAGCCAATACGCAAAGAAAGAGACAACACTTTCTAATGTCTCATAGGGATTAGTCTCTATCCCGCTTAAATATTCGAAGCGACCGTGTATGCGCTTAACAAATATACAACACGATTTATTCCCCTGCTATGTGAATGATCATTCTCCTTTTCTACTA
Source organism: Eristalis tenax (assembly GCA_905231855.2). NCBI lineage: Eukaryota > Metazoa > Arthropoda > Insecta > Diptera > Syrphidae > Eristalis > Eristalis tenax. Next base: position 31,090,922 of record HG993125.1, on the reverse strand, counting down.
ACATGTAAAATCACAGATCATATTTGTAGTTTACATTGATATCTCTCGCCGAAGCAAAAAAAGTCACCCATTTTCGTTGGAATGGGATTTTACGTGCATAAAACATGATGTCTCATCAAATTTTGATCGATCAACAAATTGCTTGCCGCTTTTGCTTATTTGCTCCTTGCTATGCCCAGAAATAATTGAGGATAGAGATATTCAACTTCGGTCATGTTTACCCCTTGTCCATGTCGGCATTGAGCTTTAAAGAATAAGAGTGTAATGGCATTCGTTAAGCTGAGTAATGAGTGACACGCCCTATGTGGCGCCTCACATACGATTCAGATAACAGCACTGAATCACAGATGCCGCTGACAACACTTTTTATCGGCATTGGTGTTCTAAATAGTTCCACATAGGATAACGTACCTCAATTTGTAATCCATCCTTTATTTAAAATAGAAACGCTTCTGGTGATAAATTATAAAACACCTTTGACAAAAAATTAAATTTAGAGGCGCTCTACTCGTATTTTGACATTTAATGCCATGAAAGTAAGGACACGCACCAACTTTTGACACAAAAAAAATTAAAATGAGAAGAAGAGCGTTTTATTAAGGATGCTGAGCTGAGTGCTGAGTTCTCAATCAAAAACGTCTAGTATAAGGAAGAAAACATTTTGGTCTTTAATACCATTATGTAAATTCTATTACATTTTTAATCGCTCAAAATTAAATGATTTATATTTAGAGTACACTTAGAAATATGTATAAGTATCTCTCAAAACATTCTCTCTTCAGAAAACATACACGAATTTTAGAGTGAAATTTCGTCCATGAGACTTGCGATGTCAACGAAATGCACATATTACACACAAAAATTGTACAAATGATATTATTTCTTGGCATTCTTATTTCATGAATCTGTGAAAAATTGATAATTTTAATAAAACAATAAAACTCTAATTCGTGTTCAAAATATTAATACTGATTTTGGTACACATACAGCGACAATATTCACACATTTTATTCCTTACCCATAATATTTTATGAAATTAACATATGTATGGACTGTTATTTTTAATTTTTTTGAAAGTGTTATTTAATGCGTTATATTTTAAAGTTTAAGGAAAAATATGTTCCATTCCACAAAATAGTAAGTAATAAAATGAAAAAAGGGAATTTCCTCTGTAAAAACATGGCGACACTGGTGGGTTCGTGGAAATGCTACCTGCGGGTGATGTTAAATCGTCGCGCGAATTGAAGGCAAACTTTATGACCCAGGAAAAAATAGCCTGAGTTGTAAAACAGTATGTGATTAGTCTAGCTCTTACATGTTTAATATCCATAATTTCAGCAAAATTTAATGATTTTGTTGAAAAATAATCCCGGCGAAGAAATAAAATCATTTGTGTCTGATTCAGCTCTAGAACGCACTTCCAACACCTTAGAGTGGACTCTCCCGGGGAGACTTAAAAGAGATATGCCCATGCAGTTGGAAAAATCTCTTTTGTCCCCCTTCTTGAAAGGCATGAAAATCATTACAGCTTGCTAATCGCCAGGTGTCTCACCACGTCCTCGGGCCACTTTATTGACACGAGAGTCCCCTATTCCTAATCCAGGGTATTATGTGAATCATGCCTACTCGATAAATTTAGCAGTTAGGGGTAATACTGTGCTGTATTCTATCAGCTTGCTAATCGCCAGGTGTCTCACCACGTCCTCGGGCCACTTTATTGACACGAGAGTCCCCTATTCCTAATCCAGGGTATTATGTGAATCATGCCTACTCGATAAATTTAGCAGTTAGGGGTAATACTGTGCTGTATTCTAACGGTACCTCTCTTTTGCCGGTCCGCTTTCCGGAGAGCATAATTGGCCTTACCAAACAAAATCAAACAAATTAAAGGCGAGCTAAAATAGCTATAGGCGGAAGTAGTACTACAATAGACAAGCTCGTCCAGGAAATTTGCAGGTAGCTCAGGCCATTATCGACGGCTAAAAGTAACAATATTTTTGCATGAAAATTCTTCTATGTAAAAAGTTCCTCACGGATTTAACTTGCCCATAGAAAGTAGTAGAATTAATCGGAAAATTCAGTAAAAATCAGTAGGGGAATAGATGAAACCTTTCTAGAACTAAAAGTCACATAATACTTACCAAACCTTAAGCTGGAGATCTATAAAAACATTATTAACTGCGTAATTTGTAATGTATGCAAAAAAGACAGAAGTCCAATAAAACCAAAGTTCGCACATGTATTGATAGCCTTACTAAACATGTTTATATTTATCCTTTATTCAAGCATGCATATGTATCTTAGAAATGTTCTTTTCTTTTCTCAAAATTAAGTATTTTTTACATCTTTCACTACTACTCATTAGGAAAACATGTATCCGGCTCGACATGGACTAAAATGTATCCTTCGATTAGGAAGATAAACACAAAGCACCGAACACATACAGAGAACTAGGCTAATAAACCACGTCTAAAAGCCTCATTGTTTTAACTTTCTTCTTCTTCTTCTGGCGCTACTGTCCGAGGTGGACATGGGCCCCACCCAACATGCCTCTCCTGCGACCTCTAGGTCTCTAGACGGCTGTCTCAAATTTCGCACACAAAGCATGCCGAGGCCCCCTGGACTTGTGTGCGCCACCTTGTGTGTGAACGTCCTACTCCAAATGCCATCAACGCAAACACTAACTAAAAAACTTCCCACACCTCTGTGAGTGTATCTACGTAATATTAATCAAATTGTTCACTTGAATGTGGCGAATAAAAGAAAAATGTTCATTAATCCCATATGTATTATGTCAACGTCATTGGCGTATGTACAATTTCTTTCACTACTACGTTCTATAGGAGAGGAGAGAGTACTCCACCTGGTCTTAGATCCTTCGCATTAATGTGAGAGGTTATAAGGTGACAGAGATGGCCAAGGCATCTCTGGAATACGGTGATCAGTCGGGAGAAGATAAGGTCAACGACCTCTTATAGCTCCGCGGGAAAGATGCCATCGGGTCCTGCCATTTTGTATGATTTGAATGTCTTAATGGCCCAAATGGCACTATCGATCGTCACTCTGAGTGATTTGCAAGAAGTATAGGAGTGACTGTTTTCAATGTTCGTAAAGTCAATCTATCTCCCAATCTATCGCAGTTACCTGGAAAGTGAGTGAAGCCCCAGACTATCCGTGCTGGAGGTAGTCCAGGTTCCGTTTGCCCTTTGAACTAGGCGGTGAATTTTGGAGGCTGATGCCTATACCTTTCTGAGTCTTGAGGTCTCGGAGACTTCCTCGATCTTTCCACAAAAGAGTCTCCAAGATGATCTCCTTGCTTTCCACAGATCTCTTGTAGGACCCCCAATCGGCATTATTGCGGGTGCAGTTGGCTTTATTAAAGAGCTTTCTGCAATCGTTTCGAAGTAGGTCTAAGTCTGATAGCCGCCAAGGGAGTTTTTTGCCGATGGGACAGGAATTGAACAGAGCTCGATTCATGTCCTCGGTGAGTTTCTCCACTAAGGAATCAAGTTCTAAAGAGGTTTGAGAGTTTGAAGAGTTGAGTAGCAGATTATTAACACAACTCAGTTAGACTATGTCTGTCCAAGCCACTATATATCTTCATATTACAGAAGTGATATTTCCTCTATTTATTTGTTTAAATATTAATGTCATTAACTATTCTCCTAATTTATATTTCATGGATTGTTATAACTATCTGCATAAGATTTTATAAAAAATGGGAATAAAGGAAAAAACTGAGTCTTGATCATTGACTTGAGAGTGAAAATAGATATTTAGATAATTCTTTGCAAGTAAACCGAGTCTAGGCTTATCTACATTTCTTGTTATCCTCCCCCTTTTGTAGAGGGTGCAGGATAAGAGCGGCCGAAGCTGCGGTAAAGTGATGAAGGTTAATTTGGATCACCCGAAGCATGGCTCTCGGTATCCCCCTCTTTTACTTCTATAACGAAAACCATTTCCACCACAGTGACGTTATCTTTGTTAGAGAGTTCAAATGACGACTCCTCCAGCCCACCGAATAGGAAGTGGATAGAAAACAAAAGGAATAGGGTGGCAAAGGAGCAAAGGATTGCTGCAACTTAGCTTCACGTCTCCTCATATGAAATATTACAGCCACGCGAACTGAACTAAAATAAATCCTTCTAAATTCAATAGAAATTACCTTCAGCACTCTCCATACCGGAGTGGGATGATTTACCTGCAACAACACACCTCTGCAACACATCCAATAACTTATTCTTATGAGTCTGTGATCAGTAGCATCATTTCCTGATTCCTCCCCTCCCTGTTTGGTTACGTAACATGTCATTTACGTGACATGTCAACGGACAAATAAACAGGGGTAAAACCCAAATTGTTATTTGTTTGTTTGCTTATTTAATAAAAAATTTGAAAAGAATAATACCTAAGCGTTTATGTAATTTTTTTAATCTGTCGTCACTTTGTCCTGAACTTAACTTAGTATTCCGAGAGAGGGCTCTGTTACTCAATTGCCTTTTGAGCCCAAAAGAGCCAAAAAAAACAGTGGTTGGCAAGAGTTATTCTGCATTTGATTTCAGTACAGATGTTATTTAGACGAAATCGTTCACTACCTCGAAGTTATAGCTGCCTACAGTGACGTTCTGAGCCGTCGATATCGTGTGTGCGCCCCCGTTGACCGCCAGACCCACTTTAGCCGCTTCAGTTTCAATGCCAAGAAAGGGAGATATTAAAGTAATAGGTGATATAAAAGTAATATCAGAGCGCGTCGTCTTGTCTAAACCCATTTTTGTCATTGAAGGGCTTGGTGAGTTTGTTACCTGCACCCTAATGGAGCTGCGAGAGTTCTGAATTGTCAACCTGCTCAGTCTGGCGAGTTTGGCAGATACGTCCACACTAGACATGGCGCTGTATGCACAATGTCATATACGACATAGAAATCGACGAATAGGTGGTATGTACCGATTTCCATTTCTTGCGTATTTTCATCATCTGCCGTAGTTGCCGTTTTGGTCGATGGTGGCCTGAATCCGTAGTGACCTATTAGTTGTTCAGGTTTCAGGAGCTCACACAAAACGGCAGAGAAGATCGTATGAGCGATATTTAGGAGGATAAGCCCACTGTTGGTGGCGCAGTTGAAGGGGCCTCCTTTCTTGTAGATAGAGCAAACAATACTGAGGTTCCACTCACATTCTTTCCTCCGACTATATCTTGCAGATGAGTTGGTGTATGCACGGTAGCAGTTCATCTCCAGAGTTCTGCAGACAGACTAGCTTTATTCAACTTTACTCCCGATATGGGTATCATGACTTCGTCTGGGTTGGTGGGATAGAATTCTCCTCTGTCATATATCCATTGAATAACTGTTTCACTCTGTTTGATCTGTCCTGCCGTAGCATATCTACATTTCCCCGATCGCCCGTTTCCCGTGCTCTTTTGGGTATCTTCTCTTCGTCGCTGTTCACTAGAATAACGCTAGTTCGATGCAGCGTTGCCTGCTCTCGTTGACAAACTAGGGATTTTTCCTAGGTGGTGTCGTACAAACTAGCGCATAAGATACGGCTTTTGCGATGGCTTCTTAACAACTTTTCCATTCTTCATTGTTATTGTTGGCCAACTTTCGCAGGTTATTTAGTATGACATATGAAATAATATATCCAAGTATAGCGCATTAAGGTTCTAGATAGACAGGTGACCAAAAAACGCAGGGTAGTTCGAGGAATATTTCTATAGAATTTTCATGGTGCTACTATATACTGGTCAAATCCAACATATGGCCACTTACAATTGTGGCCAACTTGACTATATGTTGAGTTTATGTAGATTGAACATAAAAGACCTAGTGTTATGAGCAAATATGTCTTATCATAAGCAGCGCGTGTATCACGATCGATGGATGGATTGCATTTCTTGCATTTCTTGGATGGACAAAAGCCTGATACACCCTGTGCTTGTAATTGCTTTGCGGTTGCATTTGTGCAAAGACAGCAAAATTCAACGTTCGTGCATGCAAATAAGAAAGAACAAAAATACAATAAAGTAATGAAAATGTATGTGCGGAGTTTTAATTAATTGTGACTCGCATGAATAACACTAGGACCTAGAACAGAACATTGATGTGTTGTTAAATAGAACACAAAGTTTACTAAATACATACTTCATTTAACTTCAATGTTTATTCCTTAACTCTCTAAAACCTGCAAAATATATTTCATAAACCAATAACTGTGGCCAATGCTTTTATAAACAAATCATTTGTATCTTGATTTCTATTTAGTCCTCAATATCTCAAACCAGTTCCTCAAACGTTTTGTAAGTGGTAGGTTGAAGAGACTTAGCTCTATAGTTGGATACATTTTCACGGTTTTATTAGTATTGGAACTATTTCTGCACTTTTGAGATGTTTATGAAAAAACAGATTAAACAAAAGTGTACAGATTACAATTTTGTTAAGGCAAAGTTGCATCTTTAACTCAAACACACCAACTTACCATGAGTGGTTGCTGTATAAGCGTGGGTCCACCTAGAAAACTTCGCCACACATGAGAACAACTTATATTTGAGGAAGCACTTAGATTTATTTCTGCACTAAGATGTACAATATTTGTCAAATCTTCAAGGAATGAGTGATGATCCATGTTTGAGACGACAATAGGAAGTGCTATAAGAATAACATTATATCCGTTTTATAAAGCTAAAGTTATGGTAATTGATGATAGTTCCCTTGATTCCAACTACATAACTTCACTCAAACTAAACTAAAAATAAAGGAGCATATTGTCATTTTCTATTATTTTAAAAGTAATCAAGTTCAGTTGTTTGACATTGTGAAATAAAATAACATCTGTATTTGCCTACGGGTATTATAGATGTTATATGCATACATACATATTGTGTATACATCCAATCCTATAAAGGTAAGCAAATAAATTTTGTCCGAACTTTATTTTTTCTAAACAAACAACTTTAGATGATGGATATCGTTTTAGCCAATGAGGCCACCTCTGATAGAATAATGGAAAAAGCGTCTCATTACATAATTATCAACAACTTTGGTGGCTATTCGTTGAAAACATCGTATGATAACACCCTGACACAGGGACTAATCAAGAATGTAGCTGGTACTATGGTGTCTGCTGCTAGAAGTGCTGTTCGTGACATCGATCCAAGTGATGACTTATATTACATGCGAATAATGACAAAAAAGTTTGAATATCTCATTGCACCCGAACGAGAATTCACCATTATTGTCCAGCAAACCCATCATACATAGTAGTTTATGTAATAATTCCGATATTTCTTTAGCTTGTGAAAAATTTAATTGACCTACCATGTATGTGATTTAATACATAATTTTCTAAAGAGTTTCTAAAAACACAGCACTGAACGGACATATATTACGCTAGAAATTAAAAGAACTTAAACCAATTTATGCTACAAATGTACACTATGTTAAAGAAAATATTGCCTTAGATCGATTTTACCGACCGCACGTAATGGAGCGACAGTAGGTATATCGACGATCGCGCCTCTGCATATAAATAGCTGATATATGTAGTGACCAGATCTTTCGGAAGCAAGAGCAGGAGACATTTTCAAAAGGTCCCCAAATTTCAAGGAAAGTGCCCTAGCTGCATCCGTTGATATTGAGGGAGCCTTCAATAACGTAGAGACCACGGCAAATAAAATTGCACTCGAAAATACCGAAATTGAGTCTGGACAGCAAAAGAATCATTAATGCAATCTTAGGCGACTCGACTATTAAAGTCGTAGCCTCAAGGGGCGCCACTCAAATGGGGTTATCTATCCCCTTCTGTAGGTGTTAGTCAGCAATGAAATTCCTGAAAAACGCAGATGCTCGGGAACCAAGGCAATTCCATACGCTGATGACGTTGTAGTAAATTTCTCCCGACTCTTAGTGAGCTTGAACACGCAATAAACACCCTACTCAGGTGGGTAAGATCTTACGGTCTTAGGATTAACCCTCAAAAAACAGAGTTTGTATTTTTCAACAACAAAAGAGTCACTCGGCCTTTCGACTATCGCTCTAAGGGATACCTTGGTTTAATCCTAGACAGGAAGCTAAACTAGTAGAGGAAAGAGTGAAGAAAGTGGCCTGTGCCCTATACCTGTGTAACAGGAGTTTCGGCAAAAGATGGGGTCCAAACCCCAGGACAATACTGTAGATGTACACAGCTATAGTCAGGCCGATCTTGGTAGCTTAGTTTGGCGGCAGGCTTGCCTCCAACTTAAAGCCGCTAACAGGCATACAGAGGCGTGCGAGCTTAGGTGTGACAGTTGGACAGACAAGTACACACAAAGACACTTTTTTTTCTTTTGGCGGAGGTTAAAAACAAGCCTCCATCAAGCATGCCCCTACCCAACCAGAAGACTTCCAAAACAGGATGCTACCGGAAAAAAGGGAAGGTCAACCGATTACACTAAACCGACCCGGATGGAAGGGCGCCGAAATGGACCTAGTACGAGTCAAGCGACTAGTACCAGAGATAAGATGACCGGCAAGGTGTCTAGTAAACCTGCAAGCAAGCACCAACTACCTTTAAGAACTCAACGTTCAAACGACCGAGATCCTAAGACGAAGCTCACAGGACGCCAAAGAAGGCTAGGAATACTGATACAGTAAACTGAACCTTAAAGGATGTCATCAAAAGTGACCTCTTATACGTGATCTCAGACATGCAGAACGACGAAGGCAGACTCTGTGGGGAGAACTGTTACTCAAATACATCACGAAGAAACCGACAGTAACTTTACATTACTGCCGAAACTTGTAGCGTCTCGCCACCAACTGCTACAGAGGGAGGCAAGGACGAAGTCCGTGAGGAGAATACGAGTGACGACTCGTCTGATACGGACGGCAACGTCACAGTGGTGGAAAAGCCTCAGAATGAAAGTGGTCCAAATCAATCTGCACCACTCTCGCAATTAAGCCAAGAATGGATGACTGGATGTATACGGCTATTGTAAGACCCATCTTGAATGGTAAATACTAATTCAGCGTTAAGGCTGTGGGAGTGCAACCGCTGGAACAGATCATACATCTCAGGTCATAAAGAGATAACCATAAATGCGATAATACCAACGCATGCAGATTATATAGCGCTAGCTTTAGACTTTGAGTTCGAGTTAAAACACTCATCCCATGCAGAGAATACCGGGCAAAGGATTTAGTAAGGAAACCTGGCTGAAAAACAGACGAGGGCACCGGACTTGGGGGTTTCGTGGCATTACCGGAAATATCCTTTTCCCCGTCTCTTCCACTGCTCGCTTACTGTCAATGAAACCGGTAAACGGGCTGTCTATCGCCATCTACGTAGATAGTCAGATGGCCATTAAGGTTCTGGATACACCATCAATTAAATCGAAGATGGTAAAAATTTGCCATCCATCTTTTAGAGAGATAGCGGTTAGATGCAACCTAACCCTATTCTGGGTCCCTGAGTTATATAATTTACTGTTTGATTGAACAAAATTTTAAAAAAGTTTTATTTTTTTTCAAAAAATCTTTATTTATAATATTCTTATTCCAACTGGTTCATCAGAACAGAACTGAACTCCTTACCATTCGTTACAACTTAACCAAATTAACATCTAACAAAATTAACAACGGTATGCATCGACGATACCAGAATGATAAAAACAAAACTACCATCTTCGACACTTGCTATCTTCACACCCGCCTTTTATACTCCAACTCAAACGTGCATGCAAACGTTTAGACGCTTGGTTTCATACCTTGTCACTGTAGCGTGGCTTCTATTAAACGGTTTGCATGTACCTCTTTTTTTAAGCGACTAAGTTTGGTAAAGTCGTCGACAGATTGGTTCAGTTGTATGCATATGACATGTGTATGTCCCGTCGAAATGTGAACAATACTCTTCGAGAAGTCATGTTAATCAGTGTTAGCTTATGAGTTAAAAGTGAGGAGGAGGAAATCATTTGAGAATGTCGATTAGTTTTAAAATGTTTTGCAGGTCAGGGTAAATGAAGTTAATCAACTTAAAGTACTGTGTCGTATACGCACTTTTCGTATATGGTGGTTTGTTTTGCGATGTATTTTCATAGTATTTTTTTTTTAGTTTGTTTTAATGTTAGATTAGTATTAGTTGAAGGCTAAATAGAAATAGTCACACATAAAATATTCATAATATAAGTTTTTTGAATTGTAACAAACAAAGGTGTTGTGTTCACTAGATATATTAAACTCATTAATTTTTCTTAATAATTCTATATTTCATTACTTTATTGTACAAATTATACTAATTCTTAGGTCTAGGTAAGTAGAAAAGTTATACAAATTTTATTTTTCTGTGCCATAAAGGACAATTCTTTTGGTTCATTGTTAGTTCATGGTTCAGGTTTGGGTGTTTTGTAGCTTTCTTTGTTTTGTAGACTTGTTTCTCCCTGTCGATTTTGGATAAAATTTTATACTTTTTATCGAGTTTTGATACTTATACTTTTGTTTGACTATTTGTTTACCGTTTATGACCATCTTTGTCCCTGAAGTATATTCTAACATTTTCCTGTACATCTTTTATAACATAACGAGGAAGGTGTTTAATATTATGAAACCCTAAGTTTTTGACGAGTTCTAGATTTGCATAGCCTGAAGCGTTATGTTCATTTTATTTATTTGTTTTTCTTTTAACTCTCTAACTCTCTTCCTTAATATTTCTCATTCATCTTCACTTAAATTAGAATGAAGAAGGTCAATAGGTTTATACTTTGTAACAGAGTGAAAAGTGTTATTATATAATTCCGTTGCTCTCATAACCACCGTTTCGTCTTCAATACCTTTGTACTCGGGACTTAACTTAAAAAGTCGAATATGTTCATTCAGTGTCGAATGAAATCTCTCTATCGTCGAAATACCTTTATGTGTATTAGCGCGTGTAAAATGATATTTTTGTATGCGGTATTAAATTCGTTGTCAGCTACAACTTTCGGCCGTTTGCCTAGAAGGGAAAATCTAAATTTTAAAATGTCGTCTATTGTTAGCGAATTTCCGTCAGTTAAAGGGTGAATGGATACATGTCTTGTTAGTTCGTCGATGCAGGTAAGAAACATATTACTTTTGTTCAAAAACCAAATGTCTACATGGATTATTTCGTTCGGCTTATGAGGAGTCTGGGAGATCATGAATTTTGGTAGAATCAGTTGACGGTCGTATTTGCACATATTGCATAATATGCAGTTGTTGACAAATTTATGAACTTCAAGCCTTAGGTTTGGATAGTAGTAGATGTTTTTCATATTTATAAATGTTTCCTCAATACGTCTATGATTCTTGATCAGGTGGAATTCCTCGATTAATTCCATCAGTTTTCCGATGTGAGTAATATCTTCCAAAAATGTTGTACACCTAAGGAATTTCATGTTGGGTGAATTTGAGAAATACTTAATTGCTGTGTTTTGAAATTTAATTTTTACAAAAAATCCTATCTGTACCTTTCACTGGAAAAAGTTCCCTCAAGATCTTAACGACATATTCTTCATTGTACTCTTTTAAAGCTATTATCGATCTTCTTTTTTTTATACAAAATCTCGTTTTTGTATGAGCATAAGTTACTTTTTTCGATAGCAAGTTGATATTTGTTTATATATTTATTGGGCTGTCAGTAATATATAAGTGGTCGTCAAGATTTTCAATACCACTATGGACCGTAGCTAAGTCAGATCGGATTTCGTGGCTATCTATTTGGTTGACCTCTAAGCGAATAAGAAAGTCAGCGACGTCGTTTTCCTTGCCTTTGATATACTCGATATCGAAATCGAATTCACTTAGCCTAATTTTCCACCGTTGTAATTTGGAATTGGGCTCTTTTAGCGAATTCAACTAAACTAAGGGCCTGTCTGCACTCTGAATTTTAGGCCGTATAAATATGGTCTAAAATATTTTGTGGCCCATACTATAGACAACAGTTCTTTTTCAATTGTACTGTAATGCGTTTCATGACAGTTTAGAGTTCTTGAAGCGAACGCAATTGGGTATTGGTCTTGCGAGAGTACTGCACCCAATTCGACATTTCTAGCATCGGTTGTTAGAGTGAATGTTTTTTCAAAATTTGGAAATGCTAGAATAGGCCAAGTACATACAAGTTCTTTAAGTTTATTAAAGGACTCGACTCTCCATCTTTAATGTTTATTTTATTGCCTTTTTTCAGACATTTCGTCATGGGTAATGCTACTTTGGAATAGTCCCTTATGAAGTTTCTATAAAATCCGGTGACTCCTAAATTTTCTTTGTGGTGTGAGGGATTTCAATATCCTTAATTATTTTAATTTTATTTGAATTTGGCATAGTTCCTTTTTCCAAAATGATGTGGCCAAAATATTCAGTTTCCTTTTCAAAAAAAAATTGCACTTATCTATTTGGACCTTAAGATTGTATTCAAGTAGTTTTTCAAAAATTTTGTTAAGGGAGTGAAGTTGAGAAAATTAGGATGTACAAGCACTTCGTTTATCACCCTTTGAAAGGAAGCAGGTGCATTTTTTAGTCCAAAAGGCATTCGGGTAAATTGAATGTGTACGTACGCTGTTGAGAAAGCAGTTTTGTGTCTATCTTCCTTACAAACAGGAATTTGTTGGAATCCTTTAGCCAAGTCGAGTGTAGAGAAATATTGGACGTTGCCTAATTTGGGTACTACCCAAATAGGTGCCCTCTATGGGCTTGATGACTTTGTAATGATCCCTGAATGCAACGCAATTTGCCGAGTAATTTTTAAAAATATGAGGATATAGTGTTTTGTTGGGATCTTGTGACTGTACTGCGTTACAGCTGACAAGTTGTCTCCTTCGATATTAAACATTTTTTTTTCCAACTTATAAAAATCAAGATTGGATACCATTACAATATCAAAAGATTGCAACCAATTATGCCAACGAAATTACTGTCATAAAAAAAATATGATTTTTCGGCGTTTCTTGATCTGATTCTCTAAATATGAGAGACTTGGTTTTCTTTTATTTCGTATTTATTTGATTTGCCAATTCACTATTTCGATTTTCATTTTGAGTTGGTGGTATATCCTGCGATTGCATTTGTTCGATAGTTTCGTTTTTTTTACGTTGTCTTCTTTGAGGTTATTAATTTCTTTAATTAAATTGTCCATTTATTTATTATTTTGGGCTATGCTGGAGTTCATTTCGTTGTATTTTTTCCCATAGAACTCGCAGCTGGTTGCAATGTCGTTAATAGAATGAGAGTTTCATTGGAACTTACAGAATTCATAGCAACGGGACTCGTTGTAATATCGATGTGGGCTCTCTTATTGGCATACGTTACCGATGCCATTGACCCAGAGGTAATTGCCGTTGTAGTTGGCGTAGAGTTTTCCACAACGCTGACTATTTGGGAGTCTCCATTTCTACAAAACTGAAACTTCCAAGCGTCTCGTCTACCCTGGCCCATGGTCCTCCAAGATCTTTCTTGGACGGTTGTGCATTTGTAATGCAGCTTAAGGAAGCAGCTCTTACATGCCATGAAATCTCCATCAACTGGTAGACTCTCCTTGCAATTGGAACAGAAATCCATGTTGAAGAGAGTAATAGAAGAAGACAAAGATCAAAGAGAACAAAGATAGGAACAAAGGATAACAGTCGTAAGCGGGAATCTACACTAAAGCGTAGATTTTAAAATTTAAATTTGAATTTTTCAAGTTAACTATCACTTTTTTTTCTTTTCAAGAAGTTTTTTCAGCAGTCTTTGCTTGGTATCAATTGTAAAAGGATAACTATTCGGAAATTCTAGGTTTCTAAAACAGGCAAATCAATTAATTTCAAAGAGCATTTTCGATAGTCATACTAACAAGCTCACTCACTCTATGATTTCGTTTATTCGCGAAAATGCATCTGCTACTGCGTTTTCATTTCCAGAGATATGTACAATGTCTGTCGAAATTTCTGCTATGAATTAAAGATGTCTTACTTGGCATGAAGAAGCTTTTCCCGGTTTTTACGAAAGGCGTATGTCAAAGGTTTGTTATCTGCTCTTATCACAATCTGTCGACCCTCGAGGAGATGTTCGAAATACTTGATTGCACAATATAAAGCGAGTAGTTCCTTATCGTACGCACTATATTTTATTTGTGGGGGTTTGAATTTTGCAGAGAAAAATTCTAGGGGCTGCCATTGGTTGTCTATGCTCCAATTGACTGATCTGATGTGTCAGTTGTTAGACATAGTCCCTATTCGACGCGTATCGTTTTTGCGCGAGTCTTGAAAAATACTATTTAAGGGCGCTCGGAAAACAGCAATCTTTGGAACACACTTTCTATAAAAATTGAGCATGCCAAGAAAATGGCGAGGATTGGCTTTGGATAATCTCTGATGGCTTCCATGTGGCATTGCGGTGGTTCTAGGCCTGATGGTGAAATGTGATACCAGACGAAATCCAGTTCTTTCACTTCAAATTCACACTAGAAGATGTTGATGGATAAATTTGCATCTTTAAGTTTTTGCAGGACTATTTGTAGATGATTTGGGTAGTCTTCAGTGTTGTCGGAGTAGACCAAGATGTCATCAGTATAGCAGTAGACGAAATCTAGATTGCGGAAGATTGAGTCCCTATATTGTTAGAATGTTTGAGCTGCAGTTCTAAGACCTAATGGCATTACTGTAAACTCAAACAATCAGAATGGTGTAGAAACTGCTGTTCTTTGTATGTCGTCTAGATGCAAAGTATTGGATGCTTTAGCACGACTTGTTGATATACATTTTTGAAAATACTTTTTTGGCGTGAAGTTTTCGGTTTATATCAAGGGGTAAGCAGTGATTATGTAATCACTGAAAGTCTGTTATGATGCGATGACATACCTGGCTGTTTGTTGGCACTTTGAAAACACTAGGCTTAGCATACTACTGAGTATGCGTTTGTTTGGCCGCATAAGGTTGAGATTGTTGCTGTTCAGTGTATTGTAAATTAACTGAACGTTTTAAAATTATTGTGGAGTCCAGTAAATGCTTTCTCTTCAGGTCAACTACCAAACCATAGTGTGCACGGAAGTCTGCTCCAATAATAACTGATTTGATGTCTGCAACTTTGAAGTCCCAAACGAAAGATCTTCGAAGTCCTAAGCCAACTTCTAGACGCTTATTACCGTAGATTGTGAACAGTTGAAATTCATCTGGATTTAATTGATGTTTGTTCTTGATTGTTGAAATGGGAAGTGCTGAAACGACCGAGCCGGAGTCGATGAGAAACTGCATCCTGGAGTGTTGATCGGAAATGAAACTGTTTTTCACTAATGCATTAATTTTCTGTGACATTGCATCTACTGACGGCTTACTGCGTCCTAAAATAACCTAAATAGGTATTTTATTTTGTGCGGCGCCCTCGTAGTTTTGTATCGATTCAGTCCTCAAGCACACTACTGCTCACTTATTCATTTGCATTACTACACATTTTCTTTGTGTTACTTTTTCCTTTGTGTGATTTATTTATATTCTTGTAATCAACTTTAATCTGTGAATTATATTTTCTTTCTTTGTTTACTTGTGCAAACCAACTCCTCAATACTTTTCTGTTTGTTTTCATCTACATATAAGATTTAAAATTTGAATTGTGTTAATTAGTTTTATCTACTTGCGACATCGGCTTGCATCCACCAACGTTCAGTATTATACCGACCAGAAGAGTAAATTATGTAAAATGTTGGAAATGTTTAAATGTACTGAGGACAATGGAGAAGCGTAAATAGAACATCAGAAGGAATGAATATTAAACACAATAAGAGAAATATTGATAGTACAAATGGATAAATGAAAGTTGAAATAATAATTGAAATGAAATATAGAGTCACCATGATGATACGTTCTTGGTCGTAAAGCCTTTTGGTGCTGTGGTGCCTTTGACGGTCTCTGTCAAAGGTGAGTCCGGTACATATTCGCAGTATTTTTCTTTCAGTCTTAAGAGATTGTGTGCCATATTGGGAAGCCGTACGTTAAAATCGGTCGTGTAAGTTACTTGAATAGCAGCAGTTTCGTCATATGGCTTAATCCATTTTGCTTGCGCATGAAGGGATAGATGCGATGGAAGCCTAGGTTGGAGGGTCAGTTTCGAATGACAGACGAAGCTTTTTCCTCTTAGCGATGATTTGGATATGTACGGGTAAGTGACTATACCTGTCTCTGCTTGTCCTGGGCTTTTTGTGCTGCTCTAAGGCGTTGCAGATTGAGTTCTCGAGTACTTCAGTCGCTGTATCAACCTCCGTATTGGACCACTCCGGTGGCCTCAAATACCATTAGGTTCGGAACCACGATCTTGGTGCAGTTGATAGTCTTCCTGATGAGAGCGGTTGTACCCCGTTCCCCCCTGACTTCTCAGTCTCGCTCAGATTCTTATATCCGGATGGTATAGCACTGCGAGCTTTGCTTATTAAGGTGGTAAGGTTAGCACCGAACACTCGTTGGACTTCGTCGTTGAGGTTGGTGTTACTTCCTGTCTGCTGTTGTTGTTGTTGCCCCACAATTGGCTTGGGGGTTTTGAGTTCGAGCTGTGGTGCAGTAGATGTGTTCCCAGTTGATATCAGTAGATATGGTCTAGCAGCAATGATACTTCTTTAAAGGGCATCGATTTTTCTACTTCATGGCAGTTGAACTTGGCGTCCTTGGATTTCCAGGATTTGAACGCAGATGCATTGATGGCTGGTATGCCGTCGTTTTTTAGGTTTTTAGTTTAGATTTCTTCATCTGTATGTGAAGAGTGTACTCCCTTAATTACCATAAGGCTTTTCCTTTCGGCTTTGAGGGTGTATGTATAGTTGTCAATTTTCCGTTCTTGATTTTTTTTTGAATACTTGTGATGTCTGTGTGTTAATGATTGTTTTTCTTTGCTGAGGTTTTTTATCGTCACTTTTGTATTATTGATTCTGGCGTAACGGGTGATCTCAGCTACATTTGCCGAGATACACATTTGGCGGCATTGCTGGTTCCTTTGTTACTGGGGGTTGGCCTTAGAGATCGATTGTAGAGGTTGGGTTGGTTGTTTAGGTGGTGCTGTTGCTGTTTGTGTCGTCGGGGTCGGCGAGGTTAGCTGGATCGGTAGGGTTGGTTGCATTGGTGGAGACGGCTCAATCGTTGGGTGGGTCGTCCTGGTTTCTTGCAACTTGCTGGATACCATTGCCATCGAAAAGTTAGCAGACTGTATTTGGGAGATTAGCCACTCACCGGACGTACGGGTAATGTATATCTGCCAACTAAAGCCATTAAACAATGCATGGGAAGAAAAAGTTACCAACATTAAACAACACGTGATGCAGAAACTCAAAGCTCTTCGAACCCAATCAAACAGTATGTCCCGTGCACGCTCTCGCTCCGTCGGAAAAGGCCACAAGCTCCGATTTTACCACCAACGGTTTGGCGCCAGCGCAAAGAAGTATTCGCCGCCGTGCCAGCTCAAAAAAGATCCGGAAAACTATGGTTTGGAGACTTCAAGCCGCTTATTCCTCCACAATTGCATCACCGAGCAGCGGTACCTTGTCGACACAGGCGTTCACGGCTTGACAGATCTTCCGCATCTAATATAACTCTACACAGCAACCAAGTTCTAACTTACGGCCAAAGAATGCTAACCCTTAACCTAGGACTCAGACGATCCGAGAAGTGGATCTTCCAGATTGCCGAGGTCCCATATGACATCATTGGGGTCGACCACCTCCACTATTACCACCTTATCGTTGACGTCAAGAAACGGGGATATTGCAGTCCATCAAAGAGCCCGTGGGCTAGTCCTATTCACATGGTGATTGGAGACCCTGTGGCAATTATCGCCGGCTGAACGCACAAGCAGTCCCTGATCGCTACCCTGAAGTGTGCTACATCCTCGACTATACATCGATCACGCATATCAAAACCATTTTCACTACAATCGATCTAGTCCGCGCCTACCATCAGATTCCAGTAAATCCAGACGAAATTCCAAAGACCACAGTCATTACTCCTATCGGCCTGTACGAATATTTGGCCTGAATAATGCCGCAGAACTTTCAGCGGTTTATCCGAGAAGTAATGGGAAGTAATTGGAAACTCCAAACTCAACACCGATAGTTCAATAACCAACACCCAGCAAATAATGAAAGACCAGAGAAAAGATTTAAGGTTAACATGATTCATTGGAGTACTGAAAAACGTTGTTATAAAAAGTCGGTCTTTACAGAAACGAAGAAGTATGAAACTCGAATCCGGAAGCGAGCGTACAATTTTGACACGAATCATTGCGAATACCATGGAGACAGAGTTCTGTAAGGAAAAGGCGACACTACATGGCTTCGAAAGAGTTTGCCAAGTACAAGAAAGTGTACAGTGCTCAATTATTGTTGATGGGGCAGTATTCTCAGTGAATGCATTCATAGTCGACGAGGTACTTTTGCCAGAACCAGTGCAAACTGGAAAAGATATACTTTGTAATCCCGGTTGTTGCGTCAAGAAAATAGGTGGTGATCTTAAAAGAAAACGAAGTGGAAAAGAAAACAAAACGGGAATAGGTAATCAGACGGAAAAGAGTCCTCGACGTATCACAGGTGAAGACTACGAAAAATGAAACCAGACATTACAGCATGTTTCATAGACGATGTTATTTTGCCTCGCAAAACTTGCAGTGGAGAATTTTAAGGAACCCAAAAATGAAAGGAAAGCGTTTCACTTCATTGGCTTGACCGGATACTTCCGGAAATTTGTGAAAGATTATTCGTCGATCGCACGACCTCTATGATGATGAACAAAAACAACGCTCTTTTGAGCAATCAAAAAAAAGTCTGACCTCAGAACCTTGGAACTATATGACCCGGAAGCTGAACAAGTGTTACACACGGACGCTAGCTGCAGGGGGCTGCCAGGAATACTGGTACAGGGAAAAGGAAAGAGTAAACATCCCTGGGAACTGAAAAGCAATTACATGAGGACTATGAGTTGCGAAATGGACGAGTGTATCGTAAGGTAAACGGAGAGCTCCGATTGTATATTCCAAAGGGCGTTCGAAACAGGATATTGCGGTACAGCCATGACCAAATGGGACATTTTTCGGAATTGGAAACTTTGAAGTACATTCAAGAATGGTATTGGTTCCCGTTAGTTCGCCAAGAAGTATAAAAAAGTCGTGTGTGGAATGCGCATACGCGAAAAAAGAGGTGCACATTGGCCCAAAGTATAAAAAAGTCGTGTGTGGAATGCGCATACGCGAAAAAAGAGGTGCACACAGGCCCAAACTTAAAATGGTACAATGGGGAATAATAATACAATCAACAAAGCAACGGGGGAAAGAGCTCTTCAAATTATGATGGGGTACATTCCCCGAAACTCAGTTTAAGATGTGTTAGCCGAAGGAGTTGAACTCAATCAACAACCAAAAGTCATCAGTCGAATACGACAAGAAGGAGCAGACACTATAAAGAAACAAAAAGGACAACATGATTCCAGACATCGCAGGGCTGATACACCGAGCAGCACAGGGACGTCTCGCAAGTTAGAACCAAGGTACAAGGGTCCGTGTCTTATCACAGTCGTACTACCACACGACAGATACCAACTGACTGACATGCCGCGATATGTATCGCGAAACCAAAAACCGTATTCAGCCATCTGGGCAGCCGACAGGATCCAAAGGTGGATCGAGATACATGCAGACTTCGACGAGGACATCGAAGAGGACAGGAAGGCCGAATCTGTAGAAACGCAGCCTCAATGACAGCATCAGCGACACGGCAACAAAGAATAATAATGACAGTACTGTGGACCAATGGATAACAATCCAAATAACTAAAGGTATCCTTTTTATATTATTTTCTGTTTTTTTTTTTCCAATGACCCACTATGTTAACTCTAGACAGCTCTAATTTTCTGTAATTCATCTAGTCCCTTAACTATCCGGTAGGTTTTTGCTGGCATGTACTTTTCATTGAAGCCATTAATATTATTTCAAATATATAGTTCGCTTGACCATCTTTTACCATAGTTTCCCTACGATCTGCATACGTGATATCGCAACAAGGGGCCATTCATATGCACTCACCATGAATTCGAAACTCAGGTGCTTCACTCATATACAGATTTCTCACTTGGAGAGATCAACGGGAACAATTTGAGCAAGCAGACACGAGACACGAGACACTTCATCACGAAAATTAAAAAGCCAGGTGGAATCAGAAAAGGGACTAGAATTTCTGAATTATCAATCTTGTAAGAACATCATCTCGTGTCTATACCTCACATTTTGACAACCATTTGACCTCTGTATCATAAAGGAGATTTTATGAAACATGTTTCCGCCAATGCTAGTAATTCTTTTTCGTAAATCCCTTAGAATCCTTCTACGTCGCAGTCTAAAAAATATTTACAACTTGAAATTATTACATTTGTCTCTATGTTTTATTTATTTTTTATTATTTTTTTCTTAATGAGCTCGAGAGAAAATAAATGATAAAGAATTCGAAAAACAGTTTATTACTACAAGACTATACACTTTCCTTCCTTAAGCCGATTGATATTTTCTTTTTTTAATTGACTGGAAATATTACTACATACCTCAGAGTAAATATATTTGAATTTTAGCTCCAGGCCCCTGCCTTACAGTTGATGACATACCCTTAGGGGAGCGACGATTACGTTATTTCACGGCACCATCGCAAAAAACTGGCACATTATAATGTTGGGGTCGCCAAAATGTTTTTTACTAACAAAGGGGTCGCTTAGACAAAAAGTTTGGAGAACACTCATGTAGACAGTAGGGGAATTTAAAAGTGAACAATGCAAAAATAACTTGTTAAAGAAATGTATTTAGTGGATTTGGCGAGTGCTAAATCTGAGAAAATTCTCTTGAAATAATCTATTTTCGTTTGATGTGTGCACACGCATCCAGGAAAGTGCCTCAATAACTCTTCATATCGAAAATCATCGGGAGAATTTTCTTGTCAATTAATTGTCACAACAAGATTACGGAGGAGAGATAATTTTCTCGTTTTATTCATGATTTCACCAAAGCTCGTTTTTTCTTCGATCTAGATTTTTCATCATTTCCTAGTATTTCATCTACCAGCAAACAAAAAGAAATGCGTGCTCTGCAATTATATGCATACACTTCGCAGTTTCTCTCAGAACTGAAGTCCACCGGTATATTTGCTTGGTGTAAGATAAGCACAAATCGTAGCGACAAATTGTTAAGTGTGAACGCCGCCAATGACACGAAACTACCCCCACGAATGAAGTCTGCCAACAGCGCAGTGTAGTATACAAGGCACACAAGTGCTATAGTGTGAACGGGGCCTTTAAACTCAACGAATCTTTGTTAGACATAAATGACATCATTTCTGACGTTTCCTTCACCCGGAATATGTCAAACACCAGTTAATTTTTTTGCAGAGGACCTAAATTTGCGTTCTTCTCTTATCTTAAACAATGGTAACATAGAAATAAACCGCATTGTTATTGAACTAAAGGATTCATTTTCATTTTCAGTCACAAGAGGTAGAAGAAACCCTTAAACGCTTGCAATCTCATAAAGGCGTTGTCGGAACAATTGTTGTAAATAATGAAGGTACCTGAAGGCAACAATGCTGCCTTTATTTTTAACTAAATCTAAATGCAAACATTTTTTTATTTGCTTTTACATATAACACCTATTATGAAAATATAAACTTTGATAAATATCGATTTAACAACTGGTAAGACTAATTTGTTTTTGTGTCACCTGCAGGCATTCCGGTCAAGAGTACCCTAGACAACACAACAACTGTTCAATATGCTGGACTGATGAGTCAACTAGCTGACAAGGCACGAAGTGTTGTCCGTGATTTGGATCCATCGAATGATTTAACATTTCTACGTGTTCGATCCAAAAAGCACGAAATTATGGTAGCACCCGATAAGGATTTCATTTTGATTGTCATACAGAATCCAACGGATTAGACAATCTATTTCATTATTGTCGAGTTACAACGCTTTGGATTTTTAATGAAAATTTAAACATTTCTGCAAGAGCTGCTCACAACAGATAACCGGAAGCTCTTCGATCTTTATTTCATTCAAATATAATGTATTGATATGAAATTATATTAGTAACACTAATTTATATGGTAGGCTTTACACATGCATATATAAACAGAAATATATACATGTTCAAATCATATGTACTTTTTAATATCCTGGTGGTTGGGGATGCTTTTTTAAGTAAATGTAGATGAAATTGAACATCTTGATGTTTTCATTTGAATTGGATCACTGACCCTATTTACTTTTGGTTGGCTGTATATAAGGGTTGGGATTGAAATCGAATGCGTTAGGTTTGTGTGTGTGCTGAGCATGTTCAAATTACAGAGTGAACTGTGCTGCAGCTGTTTCTGGTTTACAGTCTGCCGCACAAGAAGAGTTACTTATTATTGTCAAATATGATTTTTATAGCAAGCTAAATCGCAATGTATTTTAATAATTACATGTTACAAAAATGACCTGTTTAACTTTATGCTGCTTTGAAATAGCAGGTTACTCTGCAAAACAATTTTTATTAACGATGACAATGTTATAAGTAACTATATTTTTATTACGAGGAGAAATCGGCCGTGCAAATGTCCCTAATTGATGTATAGTTCGGATCAGGAATACTAAAAACTTACTATTAAGTTGCGAAAACTTAAAAAAAAACACACACACCGCACCTAGGTGCTCAGGTGCAATAAAAACTTAATTTTGCAATTTGTTCCCTTAATAAAAACAAATTACCAACTTTTTCGTAATTCTACCTACCTACTAATGCACATCTACATATCTACCTACACACATGTATATAAGTAGAGAATTCTTTGAAAATGACACAGAATAAATCTATAAATTCGCAAATTCGTTCGTTTCGTCTAACATATGACAAACTAAAAGTTGGTGTCAGAAAATGCCAACACCTGCTGCATTTTTCACAACCTTTGTGACTACTGGGCTCCGTGGAAATCCATACTTGTATATAATTCGTATTTATCCTTCCCTTTGCTACAATATTATGTATAGGTATATATATGCAAGTGAAAAAAATGCGAACAGGGAGACAGACATAGACGTACAATGACGTCTACCTTAAAGCAGGCAATCCGTCTACTCGTCCACCAAATGCACATATGGTCCTACAGCCCTGAATTTATTTTACGCTTCATAATTCAGTATATTCATACAAACCCGTAATTGTATATATAAATTCACATATACATAGCAGGCATATGTATGTGTATGTATGTATATGAGGAATTACTGTTTGTTTCATCATTTTTGAGGTCCAAAATTATGTTAACATAGAAATTGCAGAGAAAACTTGTAGACCTTTTTTGCTGGAGGTAGTCTCCAGAGAAGGGATAAGCAAAGGATATTTAAATTCATATAATCGCCTTCTGTACCCTATATACACTTGTTTATATATAATTATCCATATCAACATCCTGGTTATATAAAAAGCGTGAGATCGAAACCGAAAGAGAGAAAGAAGGAAAAACTAAACGAAAACATTCAGGAATTCAATATCCTTTGCCTGCGCTGTCAGTCAGTCTGCTGTGTACGTTGTTCGGAGAACTACTTGTGCTGGGGTTCGTCCTTTCGTGATTCGGTGTTTTTGTGACTTTTTTTCTCCTCCTTTTCATCACCCCCTTTTCAACCCTTGTGTAGAGTCTTATTCAACTTAATTTTCTTTCTCCAAAATTAAGAAACTAAAACCTGTAATGAGGAATCCAAATATTCTTTTAACAAATGATGAAATAGCGATTGTTAATAATTTAATATGGGAGAAACCAGTGCGTGAAGTTGCAGCAAAAATCGGTAAAAGTTTAATGGCTCTGCATTACTATTTAAAACATCGTGATAACTATCCACCACCAGCGAAGATGGGGGGGACATCTTGTACATCTAGAGATAAGGATAAACAGACATCTCCTGCTGCAACAACAACAACAACTGCTAAAGTTACTACATCAAAACGGCCCAAAACGGAACCAGAGATAGCACATTATCAACAAAAAGAACGGTTATATTTCGCCAATCAACATATTTCATGGACTGAAGCACACTGGCGCAGAGTTGTATTCCATGATGAACGTAAATTCAATCTAGATGGCCCAGACGGATTCACGCACTATTACCACGACTTGCGAAATTACGAAAGGACTCTATCTCAACGACCTCGGGGCGGCTCTGTATTTATTTGGTTTGCAATATCATACGGTGGACCGATACGCTGTGAGGTTTCAACAACCAAATTCCGACCTGAAGCATTCATTGAATTTCTACAAAGTGAACGGACAAGCATAACAGAAAAACTTGATGGAAATCCAGAATTCGTGCTAAGAGATCATTGCAATACTTTCCGAAATTTAACCACTGTTCAAAGCTGGGCGGATTTGAAAGGAATCAAAGCACAGTCGTGGCCATATCTTGCGCATGATGTCGATATCACAGAGAACGTATGGGGATGGCTGATTCGGGAGGTATATGATAGTGGAAGACGTTATTCACGGCGAGATGACTTGATCTTAGCAATTCAAATGGCTTGGTCGCGACTGCCTGTACATTTCCTACAGAATTTATACAGCACAATACCTGAAAGGATAATGGAGATGTGTTATACTAATGGAACTTACACAAATTGCTGATGGCAGTCAAATCATGCTGTGGAAAGTGCTCTAATGTGTCAAGTTTAGTTCAAGTTATTTAAATATGAGCGGTCTTTCTTTCTCATCAACTGTTATGTTTCCAAATGTCAACTACCACAGGGTTTGTACTTGCTGTTCGCTGAAGGCTGAAACAGAAATGTATTTTTTTTTTGTTCATCAAACAGATTTAATTTAATTTAAAAATTGACCATGAATGCACTTTCTAAAAACTTTACTGTGTGGACGAATGTTTTACAGCAAAAAACAAAACTGTTAAAAAGTAGTTTAAAGTTGAAAAAAAGTCATATTTACTCGAAGCCTAAGTGTATGAATATTATGACGTCTTAATATTTTCATCAGTGATAAGATAACTCAAGTTTCTACAAACACTTAATACGGTTTGCACATCGACTTAAAAAAAACTATGAATGTGCACTGTCAACAGTTAAAATAATAAATTGTTAGAAATAAGTTCAAAACTATGATGATAAATATTGGTTATCTATGGCTTTATAAACGCGGATGAACAGTTTTGTTGGTAAAGCGAAAATTACCAAAATATAATTTAATAATTTGTATGCATTTAATTTTTGTTTATAATTATGTAACATAACAGAGACAAAAATTAATTTCTTAATTTGCTATCTGGATTTTGGTTAAGTTTCTGTGCCTAGTGCAACAAGCTGTCGCTCATCCAGACTCACAGCTGCATCCATATCAGTTTTCTCTTTAAAACAAGGATTAGCCACATAGAAACATAAACCCATGGAAGGTTGACATTTTATTAAAGTATTGACTTTAAGCCAAATATGTATATAGAATTGAATATTTTTAGTTAGTGCTTAGTTAAATTTATTTAAACCGATTTATAAGAATAAAACCTGATAACACTCTAAATAAAATATTGTGATGCGCTAATATTATAAAGTATCATATTTAGAAAAAACCGATGTCAGTTACTTTCACTTCACTTCTTCTGTGTGATTCAAGTCGTATTTCTGTGCATTTTTTGCACTTCCCTTTGTAGTTGTTAGGTTTTTCTGCAGACCTGAATTCTTTCTTCGATCACCACAGCAGGGCGAAACAAGTCTCCGTCGCTACGGGATTTATTGTACGAAGACGAACAAATACATACAGCAGTTTTCTATTGTTCTATTCCCTTTTTGTTGCAGGTCGAGTTGAGGACAAAACATTGTGGATTTACTGAGCAGTTTAAGGAAAATGACAAAAAGACAGGTGCGATCCAAAATACGAATTTCTTCGATGTAGGTGTACCCTACATATAGTATTGTGTTCACGATTTGTATTTTCTTTACGTGTAATATGTAAAGTCCAAAGTAGGATTTGTATTTCCTTGTTTTCTTAAATTCCAGATCTTTTCATTATTGTATTTGTATCCATAAACATCTGCTTCTAGCTGCACTCAGTTGAAAAGGTCTTCTGTAATATGTTTTTTTTAACATGTTTATGTTTAAATACTGCGAAACACTGATCGTATGTTGCTTATGGCGATGTATCTCAGATAAGATATGAGACTTAAATTTATTTGAAATTTCTTATGGAGAAATACAGTACATAGCTGCATAATATTCGTATAATACTTGTAAGTATTGGATAAACTTATTTTCGGGGATTACGCTAATTCCACTAGCAAATGTTCAAATGCATTCAATAGGTCGTATCGTATACAGATCGTTATGAATAAGATTATGGTCAGTTTTAAATCTGCTGTGTACCACAAGTATTGTGTTTGTTTACATGGGTAAGTAGAATAACATGAAATAAGAACTTGTCCAGTTGATAAACAAAAAATGTTTACATTGTTTAATTTGGCTTAGTGTGTGGGCTTGTATCGAGTCGAAGGCACGATTACGATTTCCGTGGAAACTTTTCGACAAAATTTCTGTGGAAACGCGTTTGAGGACACAATTTCCTTTTTCTCTATGAAATAAGCACAAAATGTAAAGAAACAAAAATGGAGTCCACTTTGAAAATGTGCTCCCCAATATAAAGTACGAGGTCGCACCTCTAAGGGCATGTGAACAACTGTCTGGCAGGCGCCTGGAACTAAAGTTTATTCTCATGTCAGTAACTTGAGAATGCGAATTATACATTTTTTTCTTTGTGCTTGGATTTGATACCAGACACCCAGCGAAGGAGTCGATCACAAAGTAATAAAGAGTAGTTAGAAGTCTTTAGTGATCGAACACTTACTGCTTTACTGTAACGTACTCATTAACTTTGAGAGAACATATAATAAATATATGATGCTAAATTAATTAGTTACCCAAATTCAAAATGTTTTTATACAATCTAAGTTTTTCTAAATATCTTTGAAGGTTTTCTTGTAAGAAAAATTAAAACTAAAAATAATTCGAACACGATATTTCATGTAATAGATCTTAAAAATAATTAAAATAATTTTATAAATTTTCATTTCATTTCAATTTGATTGGAAACAAACAAAAAAGTAATTAGGCTTTAAAAGAAAACAAAATCCAATCGGCCTTAAAGTTGATTGGAAATTTGAGTTGCAAAAGCATAGTGGTGTTGTACATGCTAAATGGAACCACTTAGTGGTAGTGTCACAGCTTATATATTTAAGCATTAACCACATATGTGCTCCTGGAGGAAGGCCACAGATCATGACCTCATTTACGGTTTTTGGAATTGAAATAAAAGAAATAAACGGAAATGTTAATGCTTTTAAGCTTTACTGTCAAGACTAAAAGAACATCATCTTATGTAACACTTGAAATTTTTTAATGCATTGAAATTCAAAAACAGTTGTCTGAGATTGGTGGTGTTCGTGTTGAGCTTATACTCACATGAACTCCAAATTAGTTTTCGAATTAAGGCGACTCTTTCCTAGTTTTCAAAAACATTTGTGAAAACTGCTTTTTTTCATAGATTTCAGCAAACTATCTTAATAAATAAAATTAAGAGCAGTGCGAAAAATGCACTCTTGTAATTGTCATCCCATTCGTTTCCCTTTCACTTTTTACTGCTATCGTGGAATCCGCCGAAAAGGTCTCCTTATCGATAGGCATTTGGGTAAGGTAAGGTGGTTTCGCAAAGGAATTCATTCGCATTTCGCAATGCAATTATTTTTAAATGTATGTTGGGGAAGAAGACGATATTCAATTGAAGTTGGAAGTGTTTTTTATTTCGTTTAATTTTTTTTTATTTCGTTATTCAGTCTTAATTTTGGGGTAAGTACTGTAGCGGCATCAAGCCAAACAAGACTCAAAAATCGACAAAGGAAATCGAATCAACAAGAATGATACTTTAATAATTCAAATCAGAAATGAAGTATGATAGAGATGCCCAAGTTCAAAGCTGATTGACCGCTAGTCCATCGACAAATTTCGGAGGATGTTTGATAGTTATTCATGAATTTTTGGCAGTTCTCTTATTGGTCAATTTGGCTTTAGAAAACAATATAAAAAATGGTTGTCAACAATTTTAAGGGGCAAGAGAGGTATAAGTTGGGCATCTCTATCATACTTCCTTTCTGATTCAAATCATTAAAATTTCAGCACCAACGGTCTTTTCTGAATTAGATTTTCAATTGACACACCTAATCGCACAATTTTAATTTGGTTCAATTTGGATAAAAGGTAATAAAAACAAAACTCTTTTACTTAATTTATAGTACCTAGCAGAAAAGAAGAAAAACGTTACTCAATCTACTTCTCTACATTCTACACTACCGCTATTGACCTCTTGTTCAGCATTGACCAGGATTTTTGTTTGCTAATAGAAGACAAATCAACCAGATCGTATGAAATCCACAACTACTTTGATGCTGATGATAAATGACATTTTCTTGGGAAAAGGAAACAACTCATCCACTTTATCGACATAGAGAACTGTTTCTTTTCCGGATTTGACGATGCCGAAATATTTCTTTTCCGAATTCCCCCTGCGGCACAGGGTTATTTTGCGAATTTAGCCGAACTTAATTCCTGTGGCGCTTGGTATCGATGTACTATCGACATACTATAGTTTTTTATTCGGAAATAGTATAAATTCGATTCTATGAAGATTTTAGGACCTATAACCATATGTGGTCAGAGATAGGGGACATATACCCCACCTAATCCATCTTCCATAAACCTCATTGAGATAAATGTCAAACCTTAGATTTGAACAAAATCGGTCCGAAGTTCCTTTAATCAGCTAGAGAAATGTATATCAATGTGTTGAGAAAAGATAGTAGAACATAAATCGCTTTCCAACATATTTTGCTGAAGCTAACACATTTTATGTCCATTATCACCATCACCCGTTTGTAAGTCAAACGCAAATAAAAGATTAGGAATTCCAATTTAGCTACGTTAGCTACGTTATTTTATTTATTTCTGAATTTAATCAATTTTTTTGATCTAAAAATTTGTCTCGCTCATCGTCGTCTTCTTCTAACAGCTGATGGAAATTCTTCGCTAGCCTTGAACAAGGCAATACTTTCCCGTGGGAGTGGATTTCTTTTTCGATTGCGTTTTATACTTCGGCTCGATAAGAATGAAATGATATCGGAACCGTCTGTACTCCTTATTACTGGCTTTTTGGACCTTTTCAGACAGCTGGCCTAGTGGTACATCCAAGCTTCGATTATTTCTTTTGTGTGATTCAGGCATAAATAGTCTTCGTTTCAATGGCATAACTTCCAAACTTGTCTGCAATCAATTTCATGTTCACTCGATATTACTTGGAGTAAAATTCTTAAATGTTTGATGAGGTCAATGTTAAAACTCGTTATCTCGGAGCTTATTTCAGCGTTTCGTATACCAAACGTTAGAGCTATTTGTATTCCAGCTATTTGTTTTGGGATGTCGACATTCGTTCTTAGCCCTGGCAAAAACAAATAACGCCATATGTGGAAATGGCTGAATTTGTTTTTGCACCGTTGAAGGTCTGTTAAATAACAATTATTCTTTCATAACGTTGCAATAATAATCCCGGATGTGGAAATGAGATATATGGGGTGGGCAGCTGAGTGCAAAATGTAAGAACGGATTCTGAAGGGCAACATGCAGGAAAATATTCTCTTTATGAAAAGTCACAATGTACAACAAAAAACGAATAAGCCTTCAAGCCAAACTATAATTACTTCCATTTGTTAAGGTCGTACAAGGTTCAAACTTACCTTAAAGATTTTTTGAATAACAGGCAAGAAATTAAAAGGATAACGTTGCTACTTACGAGTACATACTTCATACGAACACGATGAATTTGACTCACCTAATGTAACTGATGTTTTACATTTCTTTTGCTGAAGAACGAAAGGTCTGAAGTTTTAGTTGTCGTTTGATTGGATAAAAAACTACAATTTATCTAAATCCTAAATGCTTGAACAATGGTTTTATTACAATTATTCCAATAATTGGTTTAACTTCCCATTAATCATATACTCCTCAAAAAGTTTTGATGTAAAGAATGTACCTTTGGCGGAGATGATCCCCTTTGTTGTCTAGGTTATGTGAAGTGCAGGTTATGTAGAAGAGGCAACGATAGCTTTTCGTTGAATACCGTTTCTCACAAAGAAGTTTTCTTTGGTGCTGGTAGTTGGATTATGTTATACTATAATGATGATGTTAATTTTAAATGAAACGAGATAAGTTCCATTAAGAGACACTTGTTGATTGTTTCCAATTACATTAGTTTCTTCAACGTGCACTACTATTACGCCTTCCGTTCTGACCTGGATGTTTGTTTGCTTGGCTGATGCTGTCGGACAATTTCCTGTATGGTGACTTAAGAGTTGTAACAATCATATTACATATTTTCGTTCAGAATTTTTACCAAATATACAAATGAGTCCTCGTAATAATGTATTTTTACATCTGTTATATTTAACAAATCATTTAGTGGAGTAGGCATTTTTTCGTTAAGTAATATTAATTCGATTTCTGCATGTTAAGCATAAGATGAATCACAATATTTCTGTAAGCTAAAACGATTGAGTGGATTACAATATAGTTTCTAATTGACACTAACATTGTTAAAAATTGACACTATTTAAAAAATAATTATAAATAAATGCAAGAGAATCGATGGCTCTTTTTGTTTAAATTAGATGCTTTAGGATAGGCAATCATGCGCCCTCTTGAATGTCGTTTTCAACTATTTCCTTAAGTACATTAATTACATTATAGTTGACATTTAAGATTTGTTCCATTAAACAGAAATTTGTTATGTGTTTTGAATATAAATATTCTTGGTATACAGCTACTTTGTCGTTTGGTACTGGAATAATAAATTTGAATAATCCATAATTTGCGATGAAAATAGGGATATTCTCAAAAGGAAGAAAGATGTACCTCAGGGTATTTTTGTGAACCTGTTTGCCAGTTCCTAACATCTTGTATGATTTTTAAGCTGTAAAGATTTGATAGCTTATTGCCTAGTCCACTTTGTCTCTTCGGTTAAATTGCTTTTGTAAAGTACATTTGTTGTGATAATTCATGTCTTTCTTCTATTTTAATATTCATTTTTGTTCTCTTTCTGTTTTTAATTTGCTATTACCTCACAGAGTTTATACCCAATGACACTATGGATAGTAAAGGGCCGATGTTGAATGTGAACCACACCTAAACGTCAAGATTTTCTCTGCATTTCATTTGACATTTCTAAATTTCAGACTAACTGAACTTGAACCATGGAAAGATACACAATCGAGCAACGCGTTAAAGTTATTCATTCTTATTATGAAAATGGGCGTTCAAATCAAAATGCATATAGTGCACTTCGTGATTTTTTCGGTCAATTTAATCGTCCAAATGTTGGGTACAATCGGAAAAATTGTGCAAAAATTTGAGCAAACCGGGTCTGTAGGAAATGTGAAAACACCAGTGCATGCTCGTTCAGCTCGTGTGGCTGAAGAGGCGTCCACCTCAACTCATCGTCGTGCTCAACAATTTCACCCCTCCGGCTCGTCGTTGATGAACATTATGCATAAAGACTTGCATTTACACGATTACAAGGTGCAATTGACTCAAGACCTAAAGCCTCTTGACCATTTCAAGCGTCGTCAATGGTCAGAATGGTGGCAAGAAATGGCAACAGTGGATGATCAATTTTCGAAGAAAATCATCTTCAGTGATGAGGCACATTTTCACCTCAGTGGATTCGTCAATAAGCAGAATTGCCGCATTTGGGTGAATGATAATCCAAGAGTGATTGTCGAAAACCAATGTACCCACAAAGAGTGACTGTTTGGTGCGGTTTATGGGCTGACGGCATCATCGGGCCGTATTTTTTCCAAAATGAGGCCGGTCAGGCAGTTACTGTAAATGGTTTTCGCTATCGTGAAATGATAACGAACTTTTTATGGCCCGAATTGGAAGATATGAATGTGGACGATATGTGGTTTCAACAGGAAGGTGCCACTTGCCAACACAGCTAACGAAACAATGGCTCTTTTGCGCGGCAAATTCAATGGCCGTGTTATCTCACGTGGTGGCGATGTCAATTGGCCGCCAAGATCATGTGATTTGACACCGTTGGATTTTTTTCTTTGGGGTTATTTGAAAGAAAAGGTGTACGTCGATAAGCCAGCAACAATTCAAGAGGTAAAGGATGAGATAATTCGGCACATTAACGGCATAGAACCTCAAATTAATACTTGCTGTTTCTGCAAGAGTTGAGTGAAAACTTTCCACTTGACCGCTGCTCTCGCTACGAAGAGCAGGGACAGTGTACCATGATAAGTCGAAAGAAATTTTTAATATGAGGAAAAAAATAATCTGTTATGTTCTGTTTGTAGTTTTCTGCTGTCCTCTGTGAGCTCTCTTGTGCTCAGAAGTTATAATATCCATTTGGTCATCAGTATTCGTTATACACATCGCACAAATTTTGTTGGTTATTTTCCGTGCAAAATATGCCATTGTTTACATCGGAATTGATTATATCTTTCATAGATTGAATGAGTTTCGTTAGAGAAGAATATTTAAAACTATGCCTTAACTGTTTTCGGAATAAGATTTTCGTTTTTCTGCTACCTTCGGGACCTTGTCCAATGTAAATTTGGTGCATAAAAGTATTTATCGGTTGTGGAACCGACGGTATAAATTTTGATAATGATTCTTAGCTATGAATCGTGGCACCGCTGTTACTGATAACGCCTCTGCGACTTTGTTACCTTTTCCTGGTTTATAGTTTAAGGATGGTGAGTATTCCTCTATAAATGCGCTCCATTTTTTGAGTTTTGTATCAGGATTTTTTTTGTTGACATAGCGAATGTTAAGAGCTGGTGGCCAGTGAAAATGTTTGGGTGCACCCAAACAGCAGCTACAGTTTTTTCATTAAATTTTCTGAAGTCAAGTATCAATCTTAACAAATAATTTCTTAAATTTTGCAACGCCCATACAATAGCGAGCATTTCACATTCGTTTGTTGCGTAATTGTTTTCTGTCTTAGTAACCGTTCTCGATATCATTGTTATAGGGCGTCCTATCGCGTTTGACGAAGCATCCGCTGTTAAGAAAAAAGGTTTTCTGAAGTCTGGATATAAAAAAAGAACATCGTCCGATGCCAAGACGGTTTTTATTCCTTCGAATGCCGCTAGTGATTCGGAATTCAAACTAATTTTAATACGTTTTGACTTATGAGGTCTTATATGTATATATATAGGCTTTGTGATAAGTGCACTATCTTTCACAAATATGCGGTAATAAATAAAATAAATCCTTAAAGTCCGACTTAAAAATTCCGAATTTAAAATTAAAATATCACGAACTTTTTGTGAGCAGGTTTTTGTATAGTACCAAAACATGAAATTTCGATTTTTCTGGTGCTATCCTCATATTAGCCTTATAAAGTTTAAAAATATTTTCATTTTAATCCCTGAGATGGTCTGCTGCAGTCTTGCAGGAAATAATAACATTGTCTATATAGACGTAATTGCATCTGCCTTTTTCGGATCTTAGTACATCATCAATTGCCCATTGAAATATGCTCACAGAATTTTTAAGAACTAAAGGCAACCCACCGAATTCATATTTTCCATGATGTATTGAAAATGCTTTGTTCTCTTTTCGTCAAAGATGATTTGCTGAAAACTTTGCTTTGAGGTCGATTATTGAATAAAAATTAGCTTGACTCAGATTGGAGAGAATAACAGACACTTCTGAAATGTAATATCGGTCAGCAAGAGTAGTCAGTATGTCAGTACGTCAAGTACCAATCATAATTTCTTCGTTTTATCCTCGTTCAGACCATTTTTGTTAACAACCTGTATATTGTGACGGTTGGAAAGTACCTTCATTGTACAAGCGTTTAATTTCATAATTTACGAATTCATTATGTGTCATATGATATGGTCTGGGTTTTGAATAAATGGGTTTTTCTGTTTAACTGTTCTGATCGATGCTTTGACTGGAATACTGCATGGTAAGTTTTCCTGGGTTTTCGCAAACACGTTTACGTTGCTTCAATGTCGACAGCATTCGCATTTTAACAATTGCAAAGGATCTTCTCCATTAACATGGATTAATCCACTCTTTTCAGTGTCGATGCCTCATCTAATGCGTTTTAAAAAAGCATAGTCGATTATGGGATCAAAAGTGTTTAGTTGCGGAAGTAAAAAGAATTCGGTAAAAGTACCGAATAAATTCATTTTACACTGATGTGATTTTGACCGTTAAGGGTTTTGGCGAGAAATCTATTTTCATTTGAAAAAACGTTTCTTAACTGTGGTCATTTCTTTACATAATTCTCGGCAGTACCTGTATCAATATGAAATCTCAATTCAAGGTTGTTCTTGAGTTTCTTTTTGATAAAAGGTAGTGCCGACCCTACTTTTAAAGGTTAATCTGATTTGTGCAGTTATCATCGAAAAACGCATTCTGATTATTTGTTAAATGTGGTTAACACGCTGAAATTTAGGTAATGTCGACGGATTCGCGATGTCTTTTCGAAATTTGGTTTTGTGGTGTTTTTCGAATAGTTGACACATTTTTATTAATTGAACACTGTGAAGACTGGTAAACGTGTACTGGACTAGGCCGAGTATTGTGCCGGATTTTAGAACACGTTATGTCGACGTATATCACTGCGTTGTCTTTTGGTCTGTTAACTTGTTTGCGGTCCAATTATGCTCATGTAATGTGGATTGCACCGTTAAACTAAATTGTTTTATTCGTTTGCCGGCATTCAAAAGCTCTTGCAAACTCATATCAATGCTGGCTCCAAACAAGCTGTGTTTTCATAAAAATCAGAAATTCTCATTGAGCCCTGAACTAAAATGCTCAATTGATTCTCTATTAAATGTAAAGGTCATCTATCAGAATATGTTTGGTCAAGTCTGGGTATTATGGCAAGGTGATTGGTGAAACAAGCAGTCTCTACTGCTGAGAGAGAGAGTAATTTGGTTTTTTATTCGGGCGATAGTTCATATTCAAAATACAACTAGCAAACTTGTGTCGCACTCCTTTTATTTCATATCTCTTCTACCTATTCACATATTACCTCTATATCTTAAAAATCTAAATCTATTCACATATTACCTCTATATCTTAAAAATCTAAATCTATTCACATATTACCTCTATATCTTAAAAATCTAACTTAATTGTAACTTAAATCTATTCGGCTGTCTAGGCAGCTGGACCAGCATCCTTCCCGCAGAGGGTTCACAGACAGCTGTTCGTTGCGTTGTGCTGGCGCAATATCTGTGCCAGAGGGAGAATATTTCGTTCCCACATTGCTGATATTACTCGCGTTAGGTGCTCGTGTTAACATATACAGCCGGTTGCCAGTTCAACCACCATCTTGCTTTTTGTTGTGTATCTGCGGAGCTCTTAACCCAACATGTTTATTTAACTCCCACTAATTTACTCTTGTAAACTAAATTACTTTTGCAATAAATTATTAGTATTAGAGATATAGGTGCATATTTCAATTTACTTCACAGGATTTTAACACTATTCATGGAACTAAATCTTTATTTTTCATCGCCGTTTTCAATGCAGCACAATCGGTGGTGGCAACGAACTTTTTTCCCCAGTAAAAACTGTCGAAATCGTTGAATGGACTCAACGACCGCTAGTTCTGCGGCTGTAGTAAGTTACGGTATGTTTACTCTTTCCTTTTCCCTGCACCAGTATTCGTGCCAGCCACTTGCAGCTAGCGTCCGTGTGTAATTCATGTTCTGCTTCCGGGTCATACAGTTCCAATACAGGCTGTGACGGACATTTTTTTTTCAATTGCTCCAGATACCGTTTTTTTCTTCACCCTATCTGAACGGACAGTCTTTCACAAATTTCCGGAAGTATCCGGTCAAGCCAATGAACTCTTGTATTTCCATTTCATTTTTGGATTTCTCCAAACTCTCCATTCTCCCACATTTCATAAGGTTTAACGTGAAATTTGATTTTTCTAGTAATATCAAAAATTTCTTCAATCTCTTCAAACCTTCCCTCTACACATCGTCCCTAAATCACACTGTAATGTCTGGTTTAATTCTCCTGGCGATTTTGATTATCTTTTGGACGACTGCTGCTACATTGGTACGACCAAATTGGATTGTGTTAGTATCCCGAAGGGAGGTCGAGTACTAGAAGTAGGTATATCCATGTAAATCAGTCAGCTGTTACACACATCAGATCTTCTTTTGTTAATTAGTACCACTGGCGACGGAAGTTTAGATTCCGATTCCTTTGTAATTCTGCTGGACATCACCTCTTCCATTTTTACTTGGAGAGTTTGCCTTTAATGAAGCTATGAAGTTGGCTGATGCTAATACTTCTTAGTTCTGTCGGTTATAACTCCAATAAGATTTCTACGATTCGGCCTACTAATACTGATCAGATCGCATTAGCATTTTGGATTGATAGTAGGCCATAATTGCTTTGTGATGGGGCATACAGTGTCAGAAGACCATCTACCATCTAAGCTTTAGTAGATCATTGTAGTAGCGATACGCATGGATGGCAGTTCCCCGTCGGGAAAGAGTGTTGAGGTTACGTCGTTACAGTAAGAAGGTAGTATAAACGAAAGTTTAAAATTCAGATTCTTAGAGTAGACGCGCACTACTTCGCCCATCTTCGATCCATCTGTTAAAAATTCGCAGTGGGCCGTCTAACTTCCGAAGTTCAGACGTCCAGTAAGATTTGGGGGTAAGCTGGTTGAGAAGGGGTATTTCGCATTGCTTCGCTGATGCAGAAGCATACAAACCGTTGCACCCTTTCGAGCGACTTTTTGAACAATGTTCGTTCAACTAGTTTCAAGCATTTTTATCTAGTATGTAAGCTGTTAGGAATTAAACAAAAAAAATGGATAAAAAAAACCCTTTCTAGCGACTTGCAGTTGGTACTGTCTATGTTGCTTCTGATGTGTAAATCGATAGGATTCTAGTGTTTTGAGCAGGGAGGATGACTGATTGGTATTAAATCCTTTGGTGTAAAGACAAAGGTCGTCATCCTCCAGAGTCTACGTACGTATCAGCGATATAGTATATCAATTTGTTAGCGAAGTATTTACCTTTCAGTGCCGACCGAATCTGCACTGCTGTGATTGGATTACCACCAGTCTGCCTAGGTCTCTTGGGTTCATTTGGCGACGTCTCCGTCGGCTTAGCCTGGACGTAAGCGCGGACGTGAAGTCCGATACGGCACCCTCCACACTTAGTGACCGAAGTCATGAATTTATTTTTGTTCTCAGACGGATTCTCAAGTAGGATGCCCTTTAATCGCTCCATAATCCTTGCTGCGAAACGACGATCTTTGTGTTTATTCAGGGAAGGTCCAATGACCCTCCGCATTGTAGACGGTCCGAGTTTACGGACTCAGCTTCCTTGAAAATGCAGGGTGCGGATCGAGTCACTTTTCTGGCCCCCTGCACTTAAGGAGCTTTGGAAGAAGAGCTTTCTTGCTATTCATGAGGATCCCGTAAGTTTTGGAGAAAGGGAGGTCAGGCTGCGGTGAGATCCGCAATGCGCAGCTAAGGTGGATTAGTATGGAGGGCCACCAGGTGGCTGTGGTGTATAGTTCTCGACTGTGCTAGTTTTAGAGTGGGCCCCGAGTGGGGCTGAGCTGATCGTATGACACCTTGATCCAGATCTCCGGATAGAAAGTGGATAGGGAAGAGATGAAAAGGTAACAAGGGAGGGAGGGGATGGCTGGAACTTAGCTTCGTGCCATATGGAATGATTCCCAAAAGTCTTTGACATTTTTTGCACTGCCACAAGGTGTACAGCCTTGCGAAGGTAACTGACCTGTACGTTGTAGCAACCTTAACAGTTCGTTTGTTCCCACCAATCCATCTGTTTGAATATATTCACCCTTCACCAACTTCTTCCATCTCCTCACTTACAGTTTCATTTTTTCACTGACTCTATGACTCTTGTCGAATTATATCTGACGTAGTGTTGTTTATAGAAAAATCAGTTTCTGATTCACAATTCCACGTTTTTCAATGAATTACACTCACATGTATCTCATATTTACTTTCGCTTAACTAATGCCTCAACTAAACCGAACTTAATTAATTGTACCTAAGATATCGTTGTTGATCGGCTTAACTTCGCATCTATTTAAACCTTACGTTACGTTAATTCAGAAATGAGTCTATGTAAAATTAATCAAATTGTCCCCAAAAAATGGTTCGATCACTGGATTGTGACGAGTGAAACACAAAAGTTCAGTATTCACGATATACATGAATATATTTACAAGCACTGGTTTACTGTTGTGCTTTATTACACTTTAACGACTACTATTACTTTACTACAAAACTCTTCTGCATTTCAGGCTGAACCGATTAACACTTCGAACACTGTTTAATCCCAAACTGAACTTTTAATCACGACTTGAATGCGATTTAAAAATTTATTTGAACAGCATTATTTTTACAATAGAGTTTACAACTAGACTTACAAAGTAAAGGTTAGGGTGTTGGCTCAACAATAAGGGCAAAACTGATGTACTTTGTTTACATCGTACATGTGCTTACATCGTGGTCTTTTCGCATGGTGGTCCTTTTGGGATGGGGGGTGATGTGGTAGCCGATTTAGCCTCGATGGTGATTGCTATCGCTGCCCTTCTAGAATCCATGCAGCTTGTTTTTTGACGTCGTTGGCAAGTTCTGCTCGTTTAGCAAGTTGTTGGTTTCTAATAGCTGCTTTCTGAACAGTGTTACCATGTAGTGTTGCAGGGGGACGGTGCCTTTGACGGTCTCTGTCGATGGTGAGTCCGGAACATATTCGCAGTAATTTTCCTTCGAAAATTGCGAGCTTCGTCATGCTGGTATTAGAGGTGGTGTGCCATATTGGGAAGCAGTACGTTAAGATCGGCCGTATAAGCTGCTTGTATAGCAGCAGTTTTGTCCTCCGGCGTAATCCATTTTGCTTGCGCATCAAGGGATATATGCGATGAAAGCCTGTGTTGGCCTCTTGTATTTCTTTCCGTGAAGTTAATGCCAAGATACTTGACCTTTTCGTTTGTTGATATTTCTGTACCGTTAGGCAGCACTACCTTTATGCATCCACATTTGGCTGCTTATCTACATTCATCCCTGGATGGTCTCCTTAAGCACATAAGTACCGATTTCCCACATTGATATGAATATTGATAATGAATTTTGTATAGTAGTCAAATTGGTTCGCTGTTTGGATTTCGACCCTTTGCGCGTCTATCTGTGGTGATGTTGAGCTGGCATAAGTCAGCGAGTCATCTACAAATAGACACTGTGTGTCCGTGTCAGTTGGATGTGGTTGATCTGCTGTGTAGATGTTGAAAAGCCACGGTTCCAGCTTTGATCCTTGTGCAACTCCGGCCTTGGTGCTCCGTTCCGTTGACAAGCTGCCTTCAACTGAGACGGAGAATCTTCTGGAATGCAGAAACATATAAATTATTCTGATGAGGTTGGAGGGGAATCCTATCTGGTTCAGCTTGTAGATGAGTCCCTCAATCCAGACCATATCAAAGGGCTTTTCTACGTCCAGGAAGCAGGCGACGGTGACCTCGTTATTGTTCAGTGCAGCTACAACATCGTGGTGGAACTTCATTAGAGGATGTAGCGTCGAATGTTTTTCCCGAAATCCGTACTGAATATCCGGAATGATGTTTAGGTCGGTAGACCATTGTTTTAGTTTTCGCATTACCAGATCCTCCAGGATCTGGCTTATATTGCTCAAGAGCATTATTGGCCTGTATCCTCAAACACTGGCAGCGTTCCCCTTTTTTGGTATTGCCACAATTTTTGTTATTTTCCACTTGCTAGGAAAGTAGCAATTGTTGATGCAATTGTTCATGATGATTGTGAGAAGTATCATCACCGTTTGAGGCATTCGCTTCAGTTCGAACTTCGAAATGTTGTCAGCCCCGGCTGCTTTCCTCGTTAGACTGCGTTGAATAATTCCCGCAATTTCTTCGGCCCTTGTGAGGTCATCGTTTCTTGTCGGGCCATCCGCTTGGTTGGTTTCGCTGAAGATGATGTCTGGTGCGGATGAATTGTCAAGTGCATTGACGTAGCTGTTGACTTCTGTGACATATTCCGGGTCATCGGGCGGGGATGCTTCAAAGTTTCCTTCGCCATTCAGCATGGTTTTTAATTCGTTATCTGTTTGCGGCTCATCGAGTATTATCCGTGGGCTGAGTACTGTTGGCATGTCTATTGAAGAAATATAAATGCAACAACATTGTTTTCTCCCTTAACGTGGATGATATTTGTGGATAATCTCTGCAGAAAATTGAAAAATGAAATCGAGTTGCATTAACTGTCGTGTTGTGGCTCTTTCGGGACGTTGCATGAATGCGTAGATAAGTGGTTTATGATCAGTTTTGATGATGACATGACGACCTTCAAGTATATGTTGAAAATATTGCTTAAAGTTCTCTGTCCTATGTACTGTAGTTTTTTATGCTGAACTCAGTTTTCTCGAGAAAAATCCTATGGGTTTCCACGAGTTGTCTTCTAGTTATGAGCGTCTGTTATGAGCGCCATTAGTGCAGACGGTGAAATAAATGATGTCAATGTTGCAGGAACTATGCTATTTTTGCAGTCCTCGAATGGTTCAGACGATTCAAATGTCCAGATGATTTTGGACATATCGTTTTTTATTGACTGTTTCAGGTATGCGGAGTGTGGAATGCAACGTCGGGACCAACTTATCATACCCAGAAAACGACGAAGTCCTAAAACGGTTTCTGGTTTTGGATATTCTTTTACTGCATTGACACGTTCCTGTGGAAGTTTTGCATCCATTTGGCTGTGTTAATTGTGAGTTTGTTGGATTTGAGTCGTTGCAAAACTGTTTGGAGATGTATTTGGTGTTGTGTTGGTGATTCAGACATTATTAATATTGTGACGTGAATGGTATAACACGTATAAGATGAGAAAATCAGGACACCAACGCCATCTTTACGAAATTAGAAGAACGACCAACTCCAAAGAGTATTCCCTGAATTCTTGTACATATTGCAAGAATGGATGCCACCTATACACTGATAGATTGCAAGTATCATGTATATAAGAGTCAGCGGGGAAATTCCATAGACTCGTGACGACAGTTGGATCGAGAACCAATACAGGGAGTATAAATCTCGGCACGGTGGTCGATGCGAGTTAGTTCAGTGAGTTCAGTTGAAGTATTAGTAAAGTTCAGTTGGAGAATTATTACAGTTCAGTCAAATATTTATTACAGTGCAATTTTGGATTTTATAGTATTCAAAGTGTTCAGCCTGAAAGGCCGCAAAGAGTTTTGTAGTAAAGTAAGAAGTAAATCAGTGTTTGCTTGAAAATAAATTCGTGCATAACGTAAATAGTGAACTCTAGTGTAACAAATCACGTAATGCAGATCACGAAAAGTACATATAAACCGAAAGGTGTTATAATTGCAGTCATCTTGATATCATCTAGATTCATTGGTATTTGATGGTAAGCCCGCGTGAGATCCAATGTTGAAAATAATGATTTGCGGTTATTTTTCGTAGAGATCTTGGATGAACGGTGATTAGAAAGGTGTCAGGAATTGTTTGGGCGTTTAATTTCCTGAAATCACCAAATGTTCTCCAACCACCAGTCTTCTTTTCCACCAGGTGAATTTAACTGGCCCAAGTGCTGCTAGATGGGTGGATTATACCTTGATCTAACAAAAAATCAAATTCCGTTCTGGCGGCAATAAGTTTCTCACCCGACAGTTTCCGAGTTAGTTCAGCAATTGGTTGACCTGTGGAGATAATGTGGTGAGATATTGGACAGTCTTGTAGTGTGCGCGGTTGTGTTTGCGGCTTCGTGATATCAATGTATTCGTTAAGGATACCGTGGATGTCTATGCATACGTCGACTGTAGGTCTGATTCTACATCTGACTTCTATAAGGTCTACTGCTTGAATGCCTCTCCCCCATTCACCTCACACTCATCTCACCACAGCGCTGTCACTTGCGCTCTATTGCCGTGTCGCTGGTGCTGTCACTTACACTGCGGCGGAGATTAATTGCTGTAATCAATAACATAAATAACAAATCTACATATACAAACACAATCCATACAAACATGCTGACAAACATACACCCAGCTCGCTTTAAAATGCCTTGAAGAGAACATGTTCCTTTATTTATATGTGTGACATACCAAATATCTCCATTGAAACAATCTTTATCGCAAAAACTTGCGATTGTTTTTTATTTGTGTTTGGTATTAGTTATAAAAGAAGAAAAATGTTTGTATCAGTTTTTATTATACTTTAGTATTTTCAGAATTCAGAATTGCGATAAAAAATAATTAATGGGGAGTTTTAGTTTTTAGCTTTGTGGTATATTAATGCAACATATTTTGGCGATACCCAGTTCTTGAAACCGTTTATAGAAACAAATCATTTCAGCAGCATCAGTGAATTAACAGTGCTAACTTTCAACTTGTTTCAGTCTACACTCATAACCAATTTAGTTTAGAAGGTGCAAAAATGCTTCTCTAGAGTTAGGCCGTGGCATTGTGGGTATGTACGACGACCGCTACGAATGTGAATCTCGCAGCCTGGGTTCGATTCCCGACCGGTACTACCAAAATAGTTTTCAAGCCTCCTCCCACCTCTTCCAAGTCACTGACAATGCTCAGAAAGTAATAACTGTCCAGAAAAATTTCGCCGGAATCGACATAAGACTGTAGGTCCCTTCCACTCGTGAGAGAACAAAAGCACAATATGAGTGGTAAAATACTCGGCGATGGTGTTTTATGTCTTTATTTTTGTTAATTCATTTTCATTTCTCTTTTAATTCATTTTACTTACATGCTAGACAAATATGCTTCAAATTAGCTTAACTATCTTGACAAAAGTTCTTACCTCTAACCTACTGACCCTATACGAGTACTCTAAGCTATCCTAATCTATATAATATGTTTTTTTTTTTGTCTTAATGGACAATCTTTGTTTTGTCTGGCTTATCTAACTTAACCTACCATAAACTATCCTAACCTAGGTAACATAAAATATAATATACGCCGTGGTGAACCTTTTACAACTTCACATTCTTATATTCACGTTTAACTATATTTTTTATTTTTAATTTTTTCTTAAATAAATTTCTGTGGTTTTAACTCCGCCAGTTATATGTTTGTACTTTTAACTGTCAAAAGATTAATTATTTTTTCATATCTTTCATATTTAGTATTTCTTTGTATATTGTATTCTAT
This sequence comes from Eristalis tenax, assembly GCA_905231855.2. NCBI lineage: Eukaryota > Metazoa > Arthropoda > Insecta > Diptera > Syrphidae > Eristalis > Eristalis tenax. Next base: position 31,047,675 of record HG993125.1, on the reverse strand, counting down.
GTATGTTCTTGTATATAGCCTTGCTGTGTTTGAGCATTCAGCGTAAGGACTAGTAAAACAAGCTCCAGAACACAAGTTATTTTGATCATTAAAATTCGTGTCACTTGATGCGTGTTACATAACTTCTTGTATCACGCGACGCGTGATACATAACTCTCAACTAGGAAGAAAGACGATGGAGAAAATTTAATTTTTTTTGCTTGATTGATGAATTTGCTTTTTGATTGATCGTAGGTTAATGAAGACATGTGTCTATAAAAACGAGTGCAGAATGATTCGCGATAAAATAGCTGTGGGAACATATAACTTGATCTTGCAAAAGAAGTTATTAGAAACTGAAGATTTGGAATTAGATAAGGCAGTCAAAAGATGTGCAACATCAACAAAGGAAAGGTTTCCTTAATGCTGTCAATTCAAAGACAACTAAGCAATAACAATAACCTAAAATAATTTAGTGTGACAACATTAAAACTAGTGGTGGATGAGCACCAGAGAGCTACGGTGGCTCTGAATGACCGCGTAAGTGCACCACATAGCTTGCTTGAAAATGTATATCATTTGCGCATTGAGAAACGATGGCCCCGATTGCGAGTGTCGGTGGTCAATTGAATCGATAGTCGAAAAATTAATCGATTGAAATCTATTTTGGTATTGTGCAACTCAATCGACTGAGAATCGTATTTCTGTGAATTATTTTTTATAGCACGTTTTAAATTAAGCACGTTTATGACAAATTTGTATACGTCTAAAAGTTGAGGATATCAAATCTCTTAACTCTTGTTCACATGGGCGTGGGAAGCACAGGAGTATTAGATAGAGACAGCATGTTGGGTCCCATGAGTTAGAGGGAGGTATGTGGGCTTCGCCGTTATAGTGTGCAGAAACACTTGTATGCGTATCCAAACAAATCGTGTGTGCAAATACTTGAAAGAAATAATACATTCCTGGGCATTTTTTATTCGTTGATTTATTCCGATTTTTTATTTGCAATACCCTTTGGTTGAAATTGAAGTAACAATATGAATGTTTGTTGGTTGGAGATAAACATCATAGATGAGATTCCATAGTTTCAAACCCAATTGAGCAAACAGTAGTGCCCGCAACAGAAGGACCTGAAGACACAGTGGGCCATGTACATTGCCATAAGTTACCCGTTCGTCAGACAAGGAACAGTGAAAATAGAAGAATTTATCAGACTAGGTCTGTATCACGAAGTACTAGACAAAGGAAAACCAACAACAAAATTTGGATGGCAGCCATGAAGATGGGGTTTGTTGTGAACCTCCGAAGGGAGTTGGAATTGTGGAGATGGAGAATATTGGTGAATTGACGCTTGAGGATGCGATGTCTAGATCAGAAGCACAAGCGTGGCTGAAGGCTTTTAAAGATGAAATCCAGAGTCTGATAAAAGCTACACATGGGATCTCATCGAGCGTCCAGCATGTAGAGCTGTTGTAACAAGGAAAGGCCCTTTGCGAAACTACAAGCTGATTGATCTTTAGATCGAGAGAAAGCTAGTGTTGTTGCCAGAGGATTTTTGCAACGCAAAGGTCTTGATTTTGAAAAAACATTCGCTCCTGTTGCCCGTCTTGAATCAATTAGATTCCTCATCGCACTGGCTTCCAGTGAAAGCCCCCTATTGTAACATGAAATTAATTTCGGAACTGGAAGTTTTCAATATGTTTTACATGAAAAGTAATTAAAAATATATTGCAGCTAAAATGGGTCTAGTATGTATATGTGTATGGCATATACCCCATAGAACCACAATGGGCCTACAGTACACTGATGGAATAAATTACTACAAAATTCATTCCAAAATCGGGTAAAAAATATCTCATATAACCGCAAAGGACTACAAAAGTACAGACCTATCAGCCTCTCCTCATTCCTTCTTAAGACGCTGGAAAGGCTCATAGATCCATACATAAAGAGCAATACACCGACTTTTGAACTTTAAGCAGCTCAGCGTGACTACTGTCAAGGAAAATCAGTCAAAACAGCTGTACAAGCTATTGTAGGCACAAAGAAAGCAATGTCTTATAAGGAATACTTTGGTAGTATACAAGGATATATATATACTCTCTCTAATTACCGTAAACGAAATACTTTTCTCGCTAGACAGGTGTTTTTGTAAAGTCATTGCCTACGCGGATGACACCGCCATAGCCGGCTGTGGAAGATCTCATGGAAAACATTCTCAAAGTGTTATCGATTTCAACCAGCAAATGTGGCCTGGATTTAAATCCAGCAAAAACTAAAATGGCACTCGAGAAATCATCAGACTCCCCAAATTACACCATCAGCAATCATCGGATCTGATGATTATTTTCTCAGATATTTTTTTAATATCACCAACCAATATTAATCACCAACCGATATTAAATATAAAACCAGAGTACCGAGTAGACACTTATGGGAGACGAACTTCGTAGTGAAGAATAACAACTCAAAGGAAATCTACACAGATGGATCTAATACCGGCAGCGGAGTGGAGGCGGGGGTTTACTCAGAAAATCTCCAGATCAGCCGGTCATTTGGACTACCAGATTACTGCAGTTCTAGACAGAGATAAGGGCTTTTCGTGAATCCGCTGAATGACTGTTGATGATAATGATACCGAACGAGAGCATCGTCATCTACACCGATAGTCAAGCAGCAATCGAATCATCATTTTCAAGATCAAAATTGGCAAGACTTTGCAGGCCAACGCAGGGCCGTAGAAATATCTAGCGAGCTAGCGGATACATCTCAACCTCTGCGTCCGATTTGGATCCGTCTGTGTAGATTTCCATACGCCTTAACTTGGAACATGGTAATGTAGCACGCACGCTCGGGGACTGGACGTAAACCCGGAAGACGGAATTGTTGCTCCTTACCAACCAAAGTGTTATTCCGAGTTTAGAGTTTAGCTGGCCAAATATAAATTGGGTTAAACTCAAACTTTCAAAGACAGCTATATGGGTTATACTCGATTCGGAACTGATATGCAAGGCTAACATGGAGGACCCTATAAAGAAAGCGTATGTGAGTTTTATACATGCAATCGTGCCTTTGGTAAAACCTGACTATATAACTTGGTTATAAGACCTGTCCTAACATACGGTTCTCTTGTTGGTGGTAGGCGCTGGAGAAGAAATGTCTCGTAAAGAAACTCACCAAAGTACAAAGATCGGCCTGCCTAGGAATAACAGGTTGTTTCCGAACAACACCGACGACAGCACTCGAAGCCATCTTATTCATCCATCTCCTCGACCTCTTCTGTAGCAGCGGTGCAGTCTCATCGGTTCTGAAGCGTAGAGAAGCGGGTCTCTGCAGGGACAAGCCATATCGCAACGCCTCCATACTCACTTGTTAGTCAGCAGCACAACATATAAATCAAACGGACTACCTGCAATCAACACTAGGTGCGGAAGAGACCTTCTACCTTCGTTTCCCAGACCGAAAACAATTGGTTGACTAACTGGTAGCATCAGAAGGGGAATTTTTCCTGTAGGCCGATGGATCAAAAACAAGTGCCGTTACGGGCGCAGGGGTCGTCTGTGATCTATTCGAAAAATCCGTGGCACTCAGAGACGACTGCAGCGTCGTCCAGGCTGAAGCGGCTGCAATACACGAAGCAGAAATCGCGCAGAAAGAACCAAAACGATTTCTATTTACTCCGTACTATATTGGGTACGAGTGCAGTCAGGCTTCCAATTAAACGAAAAAGCGAAGTCCGCGCGAAGATCTTAGTATGGAGAATCCCGAGCAATTCCATACGAACTCACGCCGTTTAGCTCTGTAGGAAGAGAACTGGAAGACGAAGCCCTGAATAGAATAAAAACTAGAAGGCTCAGTCTGGATATCGGAGCAATAGCAAGAGCCTTGTGGCCGTCACTGAATAAAAACAGAGGTGCGGAAGAAATAGAATCTAGCCGACATCTGCTTTGCGAATGGCCATACATAGCAAGGAAAAGAAAACAGTATTTGGATAAACACTTCCTTGCAGAGCTAGAAGTCCTGTGCGGTATAGATTTGAAAAGCCTCCTGAGGTTTTGGTAAAAATAAAAATTGGTTTCATAATAGTAGTAGAATATTATCTATTAAGTGCACAATGTACCAATATTGTTTATTTGAGAGCAATGGGTGCAAGGTCATAAGGGCACCCATATACCTATCTACCTAACTTGGAACATCAACAATTCAAATTAGGTGTTAGTCACATATTCACATATATTTTTTTACATGCCCACTGGATCTAATCAAATAAGTCATTATAGCCTATGTATGACATCTAGAAAACAGCATACATAATTTAATATAATTACAGCTCCAAATAAAAGAGTGGTATAATTTGCTGGTAGATTCAACCCATGGATTCAGTCGTTGATTTACGAGTAAAGTAGAAATTACCTTAGTCACATCTGGCCATTCTATGAAGACATTGACACAAGTTAAATTTTTCAAATTTTATTGTATTGCTTATTGAATGTATCCATTGTCTGCACAATGTTTTTTAACTTTGTGAAAAGATTAAATGTTGCTGAAAGAAAAGTGAATTTTCTGAAGGGACTTGGTAAAACTTCCAAGGAGTTCTTAGAAATTAGTAGTTTTCATGGAATTAAATACATTCAAGACTCAGAAACGAACTGGCTTTGCAAGTAAGTCGAATTGTCTGTCAATAAATATTGTTGTTTTACTCTTTGTGGTGAATTGCAGATGTGCTTGGATACTTATTTCGATTATCATGTTCGGCTGTGCAAATGCTATGGTGTACACCTTTTATTTAAACTTTAACAGCAATCCCATTCGCATGAATATAGAGAGTGACCATGTCCCACTGACGCAGTTGGAATTTCCGGCCGTAACAATTTGTCCACCTACCCCATATAATTATCCTGAAATGGTGAAGCTCTTTTCAAATCTGTAAGTAATATTTTACCTCTGATTATTTCAGTTTCATTTATTTTGATGTTCTTTATCTTTCTGAAACATGAGTTAAACTTAATGTGGCTTTTGAAGTTCTATCCTTTGAACAGGTCTGAAATTTATTTTCAGTTGAAAAAAAATTGTAGAACTTTAAACGGATATTTATATTCATAGTCATATTCAGTCGAATCTGCTTGTATGCGCTTCGATTAAATGAAAGGTTCGGTTACATGCAACAAGAAATTTATAAAGGCATATATCCGAAAGTCATGTATATGAAAACTCCGCTTAATTGCATGAACTATTCTGCATTTGCGCCTGTAGCTCAATTCAAGTTTTCTGGTTTTCACTCTGCATTGTCTCAGTTTGAAGAATTTTAAGGTCTGTTTGTCTACGCTCTAGTTAAAAATGCAATAATAGCTCTATCAGATTCAATTAAGGCTCCGACAGCTGGAAGCGAAAACTTAATCACATTCGAAAAGACAAAATGGATGCATCGATACGACAGGATCATAAATACCTCTCTTTTATAAATGTCCATGTATTAATAATTGTAATATATGGAAATTGATATCCAGCTATCTAAATTGTATGGTTTGTTTTAGATTTGTATTTGCTATGTTTTTCTTAAAAATGCAGAGTTCGATGATTTTTTTTTATTTTCAAATTTACAAGTATTTGTTAGGGAAGAAAACAGGATAATTTCCCAAAACTCTATAGGATGGGATTAAAAAGAGAAATAGTTTTCGGCAGAAGACGAGGGTATATTTGACCGAAAGATTTGTTTTTAGTAATTCTTGGCCAGCTAAATGTAGAGCCTCTTCTAATTAAACATTTCTTCCATTGAGTTTTGAAGCGACTCTGAGCATCCTCATGATTTTCTTTGAAGATATATTCAAAACGTCGATTTGAAGCTTAATTATCCAAACGTTTTTGTCAACTCTGTGTAAAACATTTACAACTGGTTCAAGTACCGATGCAGGTTTGCAGGTGAATGGAGTAGATGGTCTTTTAAAATTAATCACCTACATCTTCTCTGAAATGCAGGAAGTTGTCAAAACACTGCAATCTCATCTGTCTAACCTATTTAGGAAATGTTGTGTACGGTACAAAATACTATGTATTTAACGACAGGTAACATTTTTTGCTGTTTTTATTTTCGATAGTTTGCTGTATTGAAGAATGAATGAGTCGGTTAAAATCTTTGCTCTTGTTTTCTAAAATTTGCAGAAATCATTGAAGTAGACTCACAGGGCCAGTTAGAGGCTGATTCACCGATTCGTTTCTGTATTTTGTAAGTAGCCCGCCATCAATTTGAGGTTTGAATAGGATACAATAACGACAAAAAACGCCTTTTAACTTCCCACAATATTAGGTAAAAGGATAATTAGTTATCCATTGGTGCCGAAAGACACGGGAGCCACTACCAAAAGTATAATTTTTCCAATCTTAAAATTTTGGGGAACCCATGGCCCATTTAAAGCGTTAAGCCTTTTATCGTCGGATATTTTCGTATGACTGACGAAATGTGTAAAATTTCATGATATATCTAAGCACTGGCAGACGAAGCCTTTGATTGGTATAACTTTTCGCTAGCAGGGTGATCAACACTGCTATTTGTATCTTCTAGACATTGGCTTTTAAATAATTTCTTATGTCCATTTTGATATAGGTTATAGTCTAAAAAATAGAAAATAGGAATTCAATTAAAACGTTTAACACAAACATTTTTCACACAATGCGTGAAACATGTCGCTCAATAACATCTTTATCCACTTAGTTGAGATTCTATACAACCAGTCAACAGTTGCAAGATTGCCGTTTGCATACAGTAGCCGATCTTTTCGACTTTCAGTCGTAAGGCTACCCTTTTTGCTGTAATAAACAAACAAAGCTAAGGCAAACGGATTCCGGTACACAAAAGTGTGTCCCTTCGCAATACTCATATGTATCTACCAGTAGCGTCTCCTTAGGGAGTGCAAGGTGTGCATTGCACACCCTGGTCACAACATTACAAAGTTAGCAAAAGCAACCGCAACACCTAAAACTTAAATTCTTATTTTCTGTAATAGATTGTAACTGTAACAGGCACTTACTCTTTCCGATTATTTTTATCTTCCTCCCTAACCACAACGACCGCCTATCACCCAAGCTTTCCTCGAGAAGAAATTCTCCACTAGCATTCATTCCAGGTCGGATTGAATGCCTTACAGACGCTGGCTGATTCCCTGCGTGTAGACACATACGGATCGATGACGGTCGGGTTGGGTGTCTATTCCAAAAACGTTAATCTTGAAATCTCCATGAAGCTCCCTGATAACTGTAGTCTTCCAAACCAGGCAATGTCCTGGAACAATGTATGTGTTCGGACAGTCATGACGCAATTAAGTCCTTGTGCAATGACATTTTAAATTCAAAAGCATCCCCTAATTGCGGGCTGTCTCTAAACGAGATGGCTGACCATTTCAATATACACCTCATGTGAATGCAGGACATTGTAATATACCGGAAAATTGCAAGGCTGATGTGCTGAACACGTTTGGTGCAACTTCTTCTCTAACACGAGGAGGAGTTTCACCTTCCACGCAGATCACTACAGCCTACCGTTTCCTTAAAATACGCACAATCACAAATGGCTGGAAGGCACCACCTAACTTAAAACCAATTAATATATTTTTAAATACTGCCAGTACTAAATCGTAAACGATCACTCTGTCTGCTTAGACTAAGCTCACCTTCACTCAGGATACTCATAGGCGTCATAACCGAACACTGCGGAATTGACATACATGCCCGCAGGATGGGTGTCCTATTAACGATTGCTGCAGAATTGACATGCATGAAGAGGAGCTAGCAAAAGAGAACAAATAATCTTCACTGTTCGTGTAATGCTCTGGCAAGTCGTAGGTACTTACTTATTTCAAGACCGAGCTAAAGAGCTTCCAAGATTGGGAGTAGTTAATCCACTTGGTATCACAATGGGCCTACTTTGGCCTAAGTGTGACTGGCTTCTGTACTCAGCCACTCTTAGGTAACCTAACCCTGAACAAACATAAAATTTATTTTCACAAAAAAGTAGAATGCTGTAGGGCTGTGTCGTTTTTAGCAAATGGTTGAGCCTAAATTCACTTCAGTCTTCATACTTTTGGTATGCCTTTGTTCAATTTTGTTTCACCACAATACTTCCATATTCTTTTAATTGTTTTTTTTTTTTGTAGAAACAAATGTTATTGATATTACATATTGTTATAGCCTAGGTTGGAATGACTGACTGCTGGTCCATCCATCGTGTTACCACTCGGATCTGATTGATTCTATTCTGCAAACCAGTTAGAAAAGCAGTGGAGATGGATGATGTTAATGCTACTTAGTTCTGTGAGGTTGTTAAAGTAGAAGGCGTCTAAGTAACTTCTTAGCGGATTAGAGAGCGCTGCAATTGAACAATAGGCGTACACTCAGCGTTGTCGTTTTCCCTGTTATAACTGGAGTCTACTATTATTTAACTCCGACAAAGTGAAATCTACTGTTTCCTGTTCCCTACAATTTCTCCAGTTACTTCACACTTTTAATCAAAAACAAAGCTCGAAACGCTAAACTGACATAAATACAAGTAACGAATAACGCGCAATGTAAACCCATAATAGAATAATATTAAGCAAAGCATGAGTAGAAATTTAGGATAGAATTTTTCAATATTTTTGAATTGCGTTTTACGTAAATGTTTATTTTATATATAATAAGCATAAGCATACCACTTAAAATTTGTATTTTATTGCAATCAACTCGTTTTTAGTCTTTTGTAAAACAAATCTAAGATCTCCTGTTACTTTACTAGGAGATCTTCTGTTTTTCCACATTTTGGTTTATATTCGTCTCTGCAGCTTCTGCAGAAGTCATTATAGGGGGGGTATAATTTGGAGGCGAATGTTCCAATGGCACAGTGCACGGTTATGTCACCGATTAAGGTTCTAAGATTCTACCCACAGAAAGTAAACTGTTTCATCCAAAACTGAGGCATCCAGTGGCGGTAGGACATTTACGATTTATAAGCCTTGAAAGCAGTTGATGCTTCGAAGACGCGACAGGGGCCACCCACTCATCATAGAACAATAGCACGTACAACACGAGTGGTTGCTGAAGAGGCCTAGGTCCGGCTTGGACTGTAGCACCACCAAATTATTATTGTTCAAGAATGCTTATTTATCATTTTCAGGCAACTTTTGCCCAACGTGACCGTAGATGAGGCAATTGGCTTCCTGAATCAAATCTCTGCCATGGTGGGCAAAGTAAATGTTTTCGATGAATGGAAACTGAATGCTCTTCAAAAAATAATTGAACTCAACAATATGACAACAATGGATTTTCTTAAATTGATAAGTTGGAAATGCGATGAAATGCTCTTCCGGTGTCGATTCCAGTCGAAGATAATCAATTGCAGTGAAATATTTTTCCAATCTAAGACACACCTGGGATACTGTTGTTCCTTCAACTATAAAGATGCCAAGTAAGTTTTAAATATTAAAATACAAAAGAAAACATGTTCCAGTTTGGATAGTTTTGCTACAGAATTGTAAACAAACGTACTGTTCCTTATGTCGAATGTTCAGCTTCTTTGTTTACATTATTCTACAGGTTAACTAAATATCGGGTTATGAAATTCGGTCCAGAGGGAGGCTTATCCGTTGTTCTACAGGACACTAAAAATAATCAAGTCGATTTAAAACGGTTTATGTCAAGCGAGTATGAGCTGATTGTTCATCAAAATCTCGATTACCCTCACAAAACATTACCTTCACACTCTGTTCCGATGGGCCGAGAAGTTTGGGCCATAGTACGACCAACAGAAATTGTGTGTACCGAAAATTTTAAGGCACTTTCGGTCCAGGAAAGACAGTGCCTACTGCCATATGAACACAATATGCGCTTCTTTAAAATATACAACAGTGACAACTGTGAATTTGAGTGTAGAGCAATGAGTACATTTGACAAATGTGGCTGCGTACCTTACATCTACGTGTCGAGTAAAAATGTGAAAATTTGTGATTTCATTGAAATTCCTTGTTTACATAAGTTCTACAGTATGTTGGGTAGGTCGACCAAGATTTATATTACAGTAATAAAAGTTTTATTTTTATTTTTAGAATTGAATTCCAACATTAATAGGACTGTGAACACAACAAGTGCTTGTTATTGCCCTAGCAGCTGTCAATCTGTTGTAAATGACGTCCATGTCACTCGTGCAAATCTGCAGACAGTCGTTGAATCGTTTGATCCTTTTTAGTAGGCAACTTGTGAAGAATACATACATACATTCTTTGAACAATTTTTAATATTTTCAGTAATGGGGTTAGAGATAATTTTACAGTCTTGCATGTGTTTATGAGCTCACAGGTCTACAGGCGATTGAGCAGGGACACCTTATCGGATATCGTTATTCTAATAGGTAAACATATTCTAGACAATCCAGAGTCTTAAGTCGGTAACACACGTCCCATTTTTACAGGTAACCTTGGCAGTTCATATGGGCTTTTCGTGGGCATAAGTGTTATATCCTTGCTTGAAGTAGTATATTTTTATACACTTGTACTTTGGCGGAACTGTGTCAACTGAAAAACTTGAGAAACAACACTCTGGTTACAAAAGACATTATTTTTTAGGATCTTCACTGAGTTTTAATAATGAATCAGAAAACATGAATGTAATTATAAATTTGAATAAGTTTATATCATGTCATATTTTGTGAAGAATGTATTACAATTAATAAAGAAAAACCTAAGGTTCATTTGTTGATTTGCAGTAGACTACCGATGTATAGTGTTCTTTATTTGACTCAATGAGTGTTCTGTGTAGATAAGATTAAAATTTTAAACGCAAATACGTAGCCATTTAAAGTCGGCTTTAAGAGATTTTATTCACCTACATAACTTTAACAAGACTTTTTGTTATTCATAGTCACCTTATAGTAGACTATAAACTTAAATTCGACATTAAATTTAAAATGAGTTCAATGTTCATAACCAGGGATAGGATTTCGATAACTTTGCCTCTTTTTTTTTGGTTAATCGGACGATAGTATCGAGTTTATACACACACGTTTCGTGTCCTCCTGATTCCAAATATATGTATTTTGTTTTGCATTTTTTTCCTTTTTGGGCCGTTTTTGCCTTTTTCTGCCTTTTTGTAGAAAAATCCGAGGTTTTTCGTGAATGTAAATAAATATATACTCATACCTTAAGTCATGGACGCATAAAAAAACAAAAAAAGGACTGGTAATATCGGGGTTCGAACCTGGCACCCTCTGCGCAGGAGTCGACTAAACAAAAAATGATTATTAGGAAATGCCTCATGTAGTTATTAAATTGTTTCTCTAGCTGTATGGCATGTTGCCCCGTCTTGTTGAAACCACAAGTTGGTCACATCCATATCATGTAATTTAAGCAATAAAAACTGGGTTATCATGTCACGATAACGAACACCATTAATTACTACTGCCAGACCAGCCGCATTTTCGAAGAAGAATGGTCCGATCATGCCTCCAGCCCAAATTCTCACCAAACATTCACTCGTTGTGGCTGCACTTGTTTTTAACAATTACTCGTGGTTTTTGAACCCCAAATGCTATTTGGCGATTAACGAAGCCATCAAGGGACCGGAAGCATTAGACAGTAAACAAAGGCACCCTCATTATCTGTAACGCTGCACTCTTCACACGGATGTAGCGTTGGTTATTT